>CANTUZ010000009.1:22940885-24266922 GCA_947846985.1 Fratercula arctica
GGTAGAGACAAAAGCAGCTCTTCTGACAGCAGCAGTGTAGCAAATCTCTTTAGAGAAATGCATCGTAAAATCTCAGAACTGCTCAGAGTGCCCCAGCCAAACATCCCCAGGCTGATACAGCAGAGCACGAAAGAAATTGTTGATATTCAGAACTTGTTCTTTAGCTACACAGGACCTGAAAGCACGGGCATGTTTGGACCTCTGGGGAGAGAGGTACGAGGAAGCAGGGCAGCCTTTGACATGGTAACAGGAGTTGGCCCTTGCAGAGCTGGAGTCAGAATAGTTGTTATTAAAAGAAGGTGACTTGGCCTTCGTGGTGACATTTGAGCAGCTGTGGTTTGCAGACCCCTGGGTCTTGAGTCCTGAACTCGCGATGGGTTTGGCTGAGCGCAACAGACTCTGAAGGAGGGTGTCCTGGTTCCGGCAGGGACAGGGTTAAGTATTCCATGCCATGTGAGCCACGCCCACCCTGAGATTAAAAGGAGGGAGGGGGCGAGCAGTCGGGTTCGGAGCGGGCTGGCGCGTCCCGGGGCCGGACCGGCGGGGAGCGGCAGTTCCGTAATCGCGTTTGTATATTTCTCTGTCGGTGTTATTGTTGTTGTTTTCTTGTTCCCTTTGCTGTTCTGTTAAACTGCCTTTGTCTCAACCCAAGAGTTTTGCCTTTTTCTTTTGATCCTTCCCGTACCGGGAAGTGCTGAGCGAGCGACACGTGGTTCTTTGTTGCCATCTAAGGCCAAACCACGACAGTCCTTTTTTGGCGCCCAACGTGGGGCTCGAAGGGTTGAGACAAGAACAGAATCCAACTAGAGCTTGAAAAAACGAATTTGTTAGGTAAATAGTCACCAGTCACTATGTTGCTTAGTTTGTTCTCATGGCTGTGTTATGTAAACTCTTATGTGTTTTATGCACTCCCTGTGATGATATTTGTTACTTCTGGGAGGGGGATGAGGATTATCATTTTACTGTCCTGTGCAATATCGGCTTATGATATGATAACATCACTTGTTAGACGGTTATTTTGGGGTGTTTATGTGGTATTGCTGTCCTGTCCGTACATTGGGCACCACCTCTCAGAATTCATTAATAATTACACCCAGTCTATGGGGGAGACAGGGGGAGACACTTTCCCCAGCTCTTTTGCCTCCCTTTTCTCCTTTGAGTCAGGTCTGACAGCTTTTGAGAATTTTGAATATCCTTGGGATGCTCAAACCAGCATGTTCCTAGTGTTATGTTTGCTGAATATGTTCCAGGTCTCGTTTAGGGTTAAACAACTATTTAAGACTGCCACCCAGAGATCTGCTCCAAGGCTGGACAGTCAGGGGTGGCATGGCATGTGGGAGAACATGGGCAGGTACTTAGAGAACTTCTCACCTCCAATGGTCTGGGACTTCACCCCTGAACAATTACAGGACCCTGATAGAATAGTAGAATGTCTGAAGGGAAAATGCTGTGGCTATTCTAGAGAGGCACAACTCACTGCATTGTGCTGGGCCCTGGCTAGTGTCTACCAGGCACTGCTCAGTGCTATGCAGCACCCTCAGAAGAAAGAGACAGAGACCAGACCAGCAGGCGCTGCGGCCCCTGCGGCAGGCGCTGCGGCTGCTGCGGCCCTTGTGGCAGGTGCTGCTGCGGCGGGCACTGCGGCTACTGCGACCCCTGCGACAGACACTGCGGCTACCGTGACCCCTGTGGCGGGCACTGCGGCTACCGCAACCCCTGTGGCAGCCACTGCTGCTGAACCAGGGAACCAACCCGTGCCAGTATCCGTTGCCCCCATACAGAAGAAGAAGTACACAAAGAAATCAGTTCGCTTAGTAAGAGATGACGATGAACCAGGGCCATCACAAGGACAGGAGGAAGAGGCAGAACCAGAGATAATTACCCGATCCCTATCCCTGAGTGAGCTGCGGGATATGCGAAAAGATTTTAGCCGACTTTCAGGCGAGCACATTGTCACCTGGCTGCTTCGGTGTTGGGATAATGGGGCCAGTAGCCTGGAATTAGAGGGTAGGGAAGCCAGGCAGTTGGGATCCCTGTCTAGGGAAGGTGGCATTGACAAGGCAATTGGAAAAAAGACTCAAGCCCTCAGCCTCTGGAAACGACTCCTGTCAGGCGTGAGGGAGAGGTACCCCTTCAGTGAAGATGTTGTATGCCAACCAAGCAAATGGACCACCATGGAAAGAGGTATCCAGTACCTGAGAGAATTAGCTGTGCGGGAGATGATTTATAATGACTTGGACAACACAGACTTGCCCACAGACCCTGATGAGGTGCACTGCACAAGGCCCATGTGGCGGAAGTTTGTACGGAGCGCACCATCGTCATATGCCAACTCACTGGCAGTAATGGAATGGAAAGGTGAAGAGGGACCAACGGTGGATGAGGTGGCTGGCCGGCTCCGGCGATATGAAGAAAGCCTCTCTTCCCCGCTTGTCTCAGCTGTGGAGAAACTGTCCCGGAAGGTTCAGCAACTTGAAGAGAATATGTCCTACTCCCCACCTGTACGGGCCAGCATCTCAGCTATTAGAAGCAGACATTTCCCCACTCAAGAGAGAGAGTACAAAGGGTACACACCACGAGGCACCCTGTGGTTCTACCTGCGAGACCATGGAGAGGACATGAGGAAGTGGGATGGACAAGCTACTTGGATCCTGCGGGCACGGGTACAGGAGTTGCAAGGAAGGACAACCACAAAAGGAGATCCCTCCAGGAAAAGTGCCGCCCCAGTTTCCAGTGGGCAGTTCCCCAGACAGACCATAAGGCCTGATCTTGCTTCTGATCCTCTTGAAGGAACCTCCAAGTCATTTCTGCAAGAAGTGAGTACCGGATACCATGACCAGTATTAGAGGGGCCCTGCCTCCAGCCAGGTGGAGGAAAGGGACAACCGGGTTTATTGGACAGTGTGGATTCGATGGCCTGGCACATCAGACCCACAGGAGTATAAGGCTCTAGTGGACACAGGAAATAGTCCATGCAGTGGCCCTGGGGCCAGTCCGGGCAGGACAAGATGTGAAAAATGTGCTCTACACTGCAGCTGGGGAGAATGGCCCTACCTGGAGCCTCTGGCAGAAGGCACCAGGGGAGACCCGAGGTCGACCCCTAGGTTTTTGGAGTCGGGGATACAGAGGATCCGAAGTGCGCTACACTCCAACAGAAAAGGAGATATTGGCAGCGTATGAAGGGGTTCGAGCTGCTTCGGAGGTGGTTGGTACAGAAGCGCAGCTCCTCTTAGCACCTCGACTGCCGGTGCTGGGTTGGGTGTTCAAAGAAAGGGTCCCCACCACACATCATGCAACTGATGCTACATGGAGTAAGTGGATTGCACTGATCACACAGCGAACTCGAATGGGAAACCCCAGTCGCCCAGGAATTCTGGAAGTGATCATGGACTGGCCAGAAGGCAAGGATTTTGGAATGTCACCAGAGGAGGAGGTGACGCGTGCGGAAGAGGCCCCACCATATAATAAACTGCCAGAAAATGAGAAGCAATATGCCCTGTTCACTGATGGGTCCTGCCGGATTGTGGGAAAGCATCGAAAGTGGAAGGCTGCTGTGTGGAGTCCTACACGACAAGTTGCAGAAGCCAGTGAAGGACAAGGTGAATCGAGCCAGTTTGCAGAGGTGAAAGCCATTCAGCTGGCTTTGGACATCGCCGAGCGAGAAAGATGGCCAGTACTTTATCTCTACACTGACTCATGGATGGTGGCAAATGCTCTGTGGGGATGGTTACAGCAGTGGAAGCAGGGCAACTGGCAGCGCAGAGGCAAACCCATCTGGGCTGCTGAACTATGGCAAGATATTGCTGCCCGGATAGAGAATCTGGTTGTGAAAGTACGCCACGTAGATGCCCACGTACCGAAGAATCGGGCCACGGAGGAACATCAGAACAACCAGCAGGTGGATCGGGCTGCCAGGATTGAAGTGGCTCAAGTGGATCTGGATTGGCAACGTAAGGGTGAACTATTCATAGCTCGGTGGGCCCATGAGACCTCAGGCCACCAAGGAAGAGATGCGACATATAGATGGGCTCGTGACCGAGGGGTGGACTTGACCATGGACACTATTGCACAGGTCATCCATGAATGTGAGACATGTGCTGCAATCAAGCAAGCCAAGCATTTGAAGCCTCTTTGGTATGGAGGACGATGGTTGAAATATAAATATGGGGAGGCCTGGCAGATTGATTATATCACACTGCCACGAATCCGTCAAGGCAAGCGCTATGTGCTCACAATGGTGGAAGCAACCACTGGATGGCTGGAAACATACCCTGTGCCCCATGCCACTGCCCGGAATACTATCCTGGGCCTTGAAAAGCAAGTCCTGTGGCGACATGGTACCCCAGAGAGGATTGAGTCGGACAATGGGACTCATTTCCGAAACAGCCTCATAGACACCTGGGCCAAAGAGCATGGTATTGAGTGGGTATATCACATCCCCTATCATGCACCAGCCTCTGGGAAGACAGAACGGTACAATGGACTGTTAAAAACTACACTGAGAGCAATGGGTGGTGGGACCTTAAAACATTGGGATGCACATTTAGCAAAGGCTACCTGGCTAGTTAATACCAGGGGATCTACCAATCGGGCTGGCCCTGCCCAGTCAAAACTTCCACGTACTGTAGAAGGGGATAAGGTCCCCGTAGTGCACATGAAGAATATGTTGGGGAAGACAGTCTGGGTTAGTCCTGCCTCAGGCAAAGGCAAACCCATCCGTGGGATTGCTTTTGCCCAAGGACCTGGGTGCACTTGGTGGGTAATGTGGCAGGATGGGGAAGTCCGATGTGTACCTCATGGGGACTTGATTTTGGGGGAGAATAGCCAATGAATCAAATCGTGTGCAACACTGTCACTGTATGTCCTCGTTACTATAATTGCTATTGGCTGTACTGCAGTAAGAATCACCCAAATTAAGGACAGATGGACTTTGATGAACAGTTGAGTAAAGCAAAGTGGTGATGGGATCAGAGCTGACGCCCAGCAACTTCCTCAAGATCTGCATCTTCGGACCATGGACTGTGTGCATGAGCTACGCCGGGTATACAGTCACATGTTCCGAAAACTGTAAGATCTGGGCGTGGCAAAATGGTATGGAATAAGGGGTGGATAATGTCCTGGTTCCGGCAGGGACAGGGTTAAGTATTCCATGCCATGTGAGCCACGCCCACCCTGAGATTAAAAGGAGGGAGGGGGCGAGCAGTCGGGTTCGGAGGGGCTGGCGCGTCCCGGGGCCGGACCGGCGGGGAGCAGCAGTTCCGTAATCGCGTTTGTATATTTCTCTGTCGGTGTTATTGTTGTTGTTTTCTTGTTCCCTTTGCTGTTCTGTTAAACTGCCTTTGTCTCAACCCAAGAGTTTTGCCTTTTTCTTTTGATCCTTCCCGTACCGGGAAGTGCTGAGTGAGCGACTCGTGGTTCTTTGTTGCCATCTGAGGCCAAACCACGACAGAGGGTTACGGCTGGGGAGGTCTGACACGGACGGCTGGAAAAGGTCATGCAAAATAAATAGAAGAGAGTCCCTTTGACAAGAATTGAGGAATACTTCTGGCTGTACACAAATATCATCCAACTGCTTAATTTCAGGTCTATTGCTCGTGGCATACAGGCAGAAGAAAATAAGAAGGGAAAGCAATTGAAGGTAGGTCCTTCTACATTCAGCTCTGTGCAGCCTGGGAAAGCTTTGGGCAGCCTATCCCCCACCTCTGTCTGCTTTTCTTTATTTTTTTTTATAGCCAGAAATAAGACTTTTATGGGCTTTATTCGTCTCCTGTCAGATGCCCAATCAACATCTGGCAATACAGCAGTTCCCAGAAAGTGCTGACCTAGTGTGACCCAGTGGAGCAGGAGGTGCTGAGGAAGGTCTCCATCCCCTCTCCCATCCCTGACTGGTCTTTTAATTATCTTCCCAGATGAAGTAGGATGTGTACCCCTCCTCACCCTTGCTACCTGCCTGCATTTCGGAGTACCAGGGTCATGGGAGCTCCCCTGGGATGTGTGGATGTGAAGCTCTCACGGTGCTCGAGGTCCCTGGCAGGCTTACAGGAGGTACCAGTGCTGGGAAAGTCTGCCCATCTCAAGTGGTCCTGAGAACAGTGGCAGAGGCTGGAGACCATTTACTGGTTTTGTTTCTTCCTTCAAAATAAAGGACAATGTATCTCAGGGCTCATTTCTAGCCAGTTGTTCCTAGTTGGGCTGGCCGCCTTGCCCAGGAACATTTAACCTGTTATAGTTTTGTCCATACGCAGCCTGCCATTCGTGTCCACATGGAGAGTTAAATGGTACCACTGCTGTAGTTTATCCCTGGTTGAGTTTCCACCAGCTCACTTTCCCATGTCGAATAGCTGTCGTCCTGTAGAAGCACTAACTAATGGGGAACAAAACAGGTCAGAGGCTTCATGGCAGGTAGATGAAACTGTAGAAAAGACCAAGGATGCCTTGGGCATCCCCTGGAAGAGGTGCTGGAAATCTTCAGCTGTGGTTGGAAGGTACCTGAGAAAACATCTAGGGCATGGAGGACAGGGGCAGAGCAGCTGAGCAGAAGATGGCATCCTGAAAACTGCTCCTGGGTCCCATAGAGCTGATAGTGGGGACTGCATCCTTTCCCAGGGCTGGGGTAGGCCTCTGCATGGGAAGGAGATTGGACAAATGGATCATAAAGGAGCTGTGGACGATGTGCAGTGCCTGTCCAGTGTAAGAGGGATGCACATGGCAGGGCGGGATGCACACATTCAGCTCTCCCTCCTCCCATATGCCTTAGTTTGGATTTGCACAGGACTCAGAACCTATGCATAAAAATGCAGGGACCCTTCCTGAAAGGCTTTTGATTGAGTTTCCTGCAGGTTAGAGGATTTTAAGACCTAGCAAAAGATTGATTAGAGAGGAACACATTTTTATTTACTTCAGTGCGTATTGGACTCATAATAAAATTCAGGTGTAACATGCCAGAGGCAAGTTCTGTTCTATTCGGAGATTAGCCCATGTGCAGCTGCTCCAGCAGGTCCAGCAGGTTCCCCATCAGATCCCTGGGCTCCCACAGTGGATCTCTTGAGCCCCCTTTTCCCACACAGTCCCGCCCTGCCTTCTCCCTCAGGTGTGGGTGGCTTGGTTTGTGCTGAATTCCTTTCCACATCTTGGGATTTCTTTGCTCCCTATCTCCTAGATCCAAGCTCCAGCCAAGCAGTCAGAGCAGTTCCTTCCTCTTTGCTAGAATCTTCTCCCCACATTTTGGTCTTTTTTCACTGACCACCTCTGTGGGAAGTTCCCTCCTGTTCTGGTGGCATTCTTGTCCCTCTGGTTGTTCTCTCCCAGTCCGGCTGCTGCCCAGCTCTGTTATGCTCTCTTCTGCCCACACATCCTCCTTGCGCTCTGCAGCCTGTCTACAGGCTCTTCCCACACCTCTGCCCTGAGACAGCATCTAACCAAATCCACTTTGTGGCTTCGACTGTTCTTGTCACCTAGTGCCTGAGGGGCCTTTACACTTCGGTGCCCATGAAGAGAGCAGAGCAGGTTCCCCCTTCCTCCTGCCCAGAAGTGGAGTTTCTCGGGGAGAAGGTAACAAGGGCAGATGGAGGTACAGCTTTTCCCTTCTGCTGCCAGAGCCCAGCTGGGCCAACTGCCCTCTTGGTCTTGGAGTAGCAAACCCTGCTGTGGAACAAGGACTCGAACCCTTGTAGCCCTCAATGATATAAGGTGCCTGCAGCCTGGTCCCTTCCTCACCATTTTCGAAGCACGCAACCTTCTCAAACACCCTGTCAAGTCCCCAGAGCTGGGTATCTTTGGTTATCCTCAACTCCAAGTCCACAGCGAGAGATACAGATTGTTTAGAGAAAGCGGCCTGGCCGAACTGCCTCATCAGATGCCTACTCATGTGAGCAAATGCCACCAGTGAGAGCTGAGGCATCATAATCCAGCCCATAATGCTCCTTTAAAGACATTTCAGCAGCTCAATTAAGTTTCCACTTGTGTGTTTTCTTTTTCCTCCCTTTGCTTTCATGGTCATTTAAAACAAATAAAGTGAGCAGAACACGGCAGCGTGATAACCACCGTTTAATTCCCTTCCCACGGGTCTCCAGATTATTTGGTGATTCAGCGGCAGCAGGGGGAACATTTACGGAAAGGGAGGCGGGAGCTTCCCACAGGGACGACAGTGCACAAACCAGGGCCCCTGAGCATCTCGGAGGAAATACGTGCCTTAGGTTTTCCTTTCAAATACCATGGATATGGTGAATGCCACACCAGAGTCCAGGCCTTGGAACAAAAGCGACCACCCGCTCCCCCACTTTTGTGGAGTCCCCGTTCTCATTGCATGTCTCACTGCCCTCGTTGTTCCCGCATTGTGAAGTGTGGACGAAGACCAGTGTTCAGGATACATTTCACGCTTCTGTGCAAACACAATATGAGATGAAGAATTCATACCCTTAGACGAGGAGATGAGAGTGTATTTTCTCATAATAAGGAAAAGCAGCCAGATCGGAGCCTGCCAATTTCTCTTCAATGCTCCTGACTTCCCTAGGAAGTTCAAACAAGCCTATGCTTTTAAACAGGTGGAACAAATATATTATATTAAAAAAAAAAATAAAACCACACAAATCCGTTTGGATCTCTTTTGTATTATTCTCCCAACCTCTGTCTTGGTAGGTGACTTTTCCAGCTCTCCCCCATTTGATCTGCTGGGACAGCAGTGGTGGCAAAGGAGAATACCATGTGTTTTATGTGTTTGCGAACAATTAATAGTGGTACTGCATTTCACTGGAACAGCATGTAAAACGCACCCCAGGAGGGGAAAAAATAACAACTAACCAGACTGTTAAGCAGTCCAGAGCTTTTGCTGTCCTGTAGGAAAACACAATTTGGGGGTTTGCTTATTCATCAGCAGCAGTAAATAATGGGCGCTCACCTTGAGCTCTCCTTCAGCCACTTCTTCTTCTCCCCAGCCCCTGTGCTAGCAAAGAAAGGAAATATTTACTGTAGTTTGGATGGCTAATTGTGTTTTTATAGCTGTTCAAATTTTAGCTTCTGTTTTCTCCCTAAAAAACTCTGTTTTCGTAGGTTTGGCTTTGTCTTCCCCAGCATCAAAAGCCTCTGCCTGGACTGCGTTCTGCCAGTCTGATGCTGAAAATTAGTCCTGAACCATTTGCCTGAACCTGTCAACCCCACATTGTAGCCACGCATTGTATATGCAGGTGTATATGCCTGGGAAGGACGCATAATGCACATTAGTCATTTAATACATTTATAATCTAATCTTTCACAACAGCAGCGTCGGCAGTTTTTCTTACCCCTTGTGCAGTACATCGAGACGTGTTTCCATCGCTGTGCCCATGCCAGGAGGAGGTACTGGCTCACCCAGCACCGGCGTGGATGGCTCCCAATTCCCTTCAGCAAAGGCTCCAGCGGCGGCGGCCCCCCGGTGCTGCCTCCTGCCTGCACCTCTGCCTGCCCTGGCGAGGCAGGACCCATGTCCTGACAGGCGACCGTCTGTCCTGTGAGCCCCTGGAGCCCACGGCCTCTTCACCAGCATCAGACCCAAGCGTCTGCCTGACAGCTCCAGCTGCACCGGGAGTCCTCAGCATGTGCCAGGCCCTCGAAGGTGCTCAGCATCTCTTCTTTTCATCCAGACGTCAAGGCTTTCCGTCCGTCTCCCTCAAGCTGAGTCTGAGCCTGGAGGCACAGAGGTTACGGAGCTTTTTCCCCCCCAACCATCTGCACTCCAGAATCATCCTGTCTCGTATGATTTTCCAGCAGGGAAGAGACAGTCTGGGCAGTGAGAACTGGAGACTGCCGTGCGCCTTGGAAGTCCCGACATGCCATGAGTGGCCAAGACCTGCTAAAGTACGGTGACCAGGAGAGCTGCAGACACTGGATTCCTAAGACCTGTGCTTTTCCTAGCACCTTCATAAAGTTTCCTGAATTAAAACGATTCAGGAAACACATTTTCAGACTGTCAGTGAGATGCATTCATCACTCCCGTGAATATGCACCAGATTGTTAATGCTTCGGGCCAAATACCATGTCTTTTTTAATGCCTACAAAATGTAGTGCATGTTGCTGGCTCCATATTTATAATAATTATAAAAGTAACGGGAGTAGCTGCATTCCTATAGGCTAGAAATGGCCAGGCACAGACCAAAAAAAAATGATTCATTGTTGCAATTAATGCTTGAGCTTGCACCTGTGATTAATTAGCCTGGCGATAGTGCTATGCAAAAGATCAGGGTGAGAATTAATAGGGAGACAAGTGCTGACTTTTAAGATGGTTAGACTACTATTTAGTGCTCCTTCCTTGGGCTGCCTCTGCCTGTTTAATTAAAGGCAATGGCACAGGCTTGCTATGCACCAGTAGACCCATAGGCAGGTGGTGCAGAATATTTATGTAACAGTGTTCTGTAGAAAACGTCAAAATTAAATTCCCATCCAGGTCTCTAAATACAATTTTGAAATGTCAGAGGTGCTAAGAAGAATGCTGGCACCGGATGAGACTGCTGTCAGGAAGAGGCAATAGTGTGCCAGATTTATAGTGGTCTAAATATGCAGGTGACTTCAGCTCTTGTGTGTAAGGCAGCCTAAAATGCTCTGATGGACATCCTTCATCTGGTGGGAGGCAGAGAAACCAAGAAGAACATGTGCTAGAGGTGTGTACACCTGCAGGTGTCTGTTGCTGATCCCTGCGTCAGACACATGCTTGGATTAAAGCTGTTTTACCTGTGATCCAGTGCTAACGGCAGGTGGGTGAGTGCCAGCGTTTAGGTGTGACGGCTACAAGGGCCAGGGCAGGAATTGTGGGGCTTTAAGCAGAACCCAGTATGTTGTTCCCCCATAGTGGTGTGTCCCCCATCCACAGCCTGGCACACTGTGAATGACATCAGTGTACAAATGTCACCTCGATGTTTCCTCCTCAGAGATACCACCGAGTGTGAATGAGAAGAGAGCGGGTACAGAGAACAGTGTTGATGGATGCGGCCTGATCAGATGCTAATGGACAGAAGGACAAGAGATATTCCACTGAGACCTGCCCAGGGAAAAGCTCTCTGTGGAAAGGGCTTTAGTACCTTTCCTGGAGCATCACATCAATGACAGGGTGGCAGTTTGCCCCTCTTAAACGACCTTTTGCTGACTTTCATCTCACAAGGTATTTCTCTGTTTCTCTCTTCTCCCCCCACCCTTCTTTTCCTCCAAGCGTAGCCCTCCGTGGGATACAACTTTGCTTTTTTGTAACAGGTGGCTCCGATGGGCAAGATGGAGCAGGGGCATCTCCCAAGAGCCTGCAAGTTCCCATGAAGCACAAATACTCTGAAGCACCAACCTTTTAAGGTAAGCCCCGTTGGCAAAGTTTTTTCTCCAGGTTTTATCCATCACTCCTTCCGCTGGCTTATTATCTTTTCCTTCTGCATATTTGTGCCTCCCACCACCCCAATTCATTTTTCCCAGTTACAGCAGCTATTGACTGGTTTATATAGATGGGGTTTAACCAGTCCTCCCCCCAGCTGCTCCTGAATCGCTGACAAGGCCGATTTGTCGGCTCACACATCAATCTGAAAGCACATGCAAAGTTATATCTTGTCTGACTTAATTGTTAGGAGCTGCAACCCCAATGTCTTTGTAAATAAAATGGTTTGATCTCATGGGGCATGCCTGCTGGAGAGAGTCGAATCAATATGTAAATAGATCCACACAAGGAGGATGAACTGGGACTTTGCAAAACTGATAAAGCATCTTAGGAGATGTGTTGTCGCTACACTTCTTGCAAATTCTGATGAAGCAGACAGTAATGCTGGATCTCAGCCCTGGGTTGCAGGAGAGGAAGGGAAGGAGGGAGGGAGAAGTGTGGGCACGAGTACACCGTGACTAAAATTCTTGTATGGATTGATTTGACTTAAATATATTCCGAGGCTGGCCTAATTGCTAGTTTAGTCTCAGGCTTTGATTTTCCTGTTGCTTTCACATCTCTGCTGCTGAGTCTTTCCTGCATTTCAAGCAGCCTGACTGGGGGCAGTGTCCTGACCAAACTGAACCTTGGTTAGACCAAAAAAGGTGATACCTGTCCTTACTGAACCTGTCCACAAAGCGTTTGAGCAAAGTGGGCATGAGTTAAAGGCAGTGAAGGTCAGATGTTTGCTGCATGTCTAAAAGCATGGGGGGGTATTTTGGAAAACAAAGCCTGAAGCTTTTGGGACACCTGGTTCCTGCTGGGCCCGTGCTGGTGTGTCCTCATCAGAGATAGTGTTAGCGAACTGGGGGGGACCAGTTAAAGGAAGCAGGAACAGAACAAGGTGCTGTGACCCAGTTTGCTGAGGCTGACACACATCCTGCAGGATCCTGCCTGCCGCAGGAGAGCCTCTACAGGCGACAGCCCTTACTTCTTCCCGCTGTGTGTCGTGCGCTGCAGTGCCCAACCATGGGAGATGCTGCTCTGTGGCAGCACCGTCGCACTTCCACCACACAGCTGGAAATCCTGAGGTTCAGCTCACAAGTGGCAGCTCCACCTGCCCTGTGTCAGGCAAGAGGAAACCTGTCACCCACCTTGGGCACTTGAGCACTTCTCTGCTGATTTCCAGGGAAAGGAGAGGAGGAGAAACCGCCCACCACGTTGTCTGGGGCGCTGCCTCCCTTTCTGCAGGCTGAGCTCCAGCCCTTGTTTTGCAGTGTGCCACGTGGAATTTTATCACCTTCAACAATGAAATCTGTCACCTTCAAGCTGCTTTATTGTAATCTGGGGACTTTTTGCCCTGTCCGCTGTAACCCAGCACTGGGCTTCTGCCACACAGTGCTGCATTCCTCCCCACGCCATCGCTAACATCTATCAATCGGGCTCCTTGCTGCAACCAACGGCGTTAACTTTAGGGACCACATTTGTACTTGTTTTCTCACCAGGATCAGATCGTTAATTGATCTTCCTTCTTTCTCTTTCCCTTCCTTCTGTCTCGGGTGCATCTCAATCCCCTTCTTCTGATGGCTGCTCCACCTCTCCTCCCAGCCCCCCTCCAGTTTGGAGAATAAAAGCCAATCAAACGTGCACTACAGCCAGTATTCAGGAGGTGATCTGATATTTTAAAGAATGTGACGTACACATATATGTTCTAAATGATGATACCTTCATGTTGCATCAGTTATACACACTTCAAGTCAGATTAACTGGCATATCTTCTCTTCAAGAAAGCAATTTAATATCAAACTCGGGGAATGGTACCTCTTCAGCGGACGCAGTTCGGGTGTCACAGCTCTTAAAGTGGTGGTGTGTGAGGCTTTTTTCTGGACAGTTTGCCTGGTGTGGCAGATAAATTGACTTTATTAATCTGCTTTTATTATATGCTAAGATCAGAAAACTTTTGCTTGCTGCTTTTCTGGAGTGTCTATTGTGGATGCGTTTTTGTTTTAGGGGGTAAGTCATTTCATCTGAAATGCAGTTATGGACATTTGCATAGACATTTATATGGGCTAATTAAAAACTTACCATCAGAGTTGCTTTTCTGCTAACAATCACTGTACAGCAAAATGGTTGTTACTTTTTGGAAATATCTGCTTCAGTGCAGAAATCTGAACTTCTGTAAAATCATTTGGTCAAATCTTTGGGGTTTAGATTTTCAATGAATAATCAATATTTGCAACAACAGATTTAAACAAAAAATGGTGTTCATTGAACTTTCTCTACAGGAAAAATCTATAACATGTACTATTAAATATAAAGATGTTTATGTTCTTGAGTTTCATCATGCCACAGCTTATAATAGCCTTTCAGAAGCTTGAAACAGGGGTTGTTTTTTTTTTCATTAAACAAAATGTTGCATTCCCCCTGCTGCATTCATTACAGGCAGCATATTGGAAGGTGCCTGTGCCCAGCAGTTCTGGCCTGAAGGGCTGCGCTCATCTGTCTCCATCAATGCTGCAAGCTATTTCATAAGCAATGGAAATATGTATTTCAGAAGTGGATGTGTAAGAGATGACAGCAACATCAGAGGTGTGAGGAACAGCGAAGGGGGAAGGACATTTTCTTAGTGGCATTTTCATAGATCTGCCTCCTGAGTATCTAAGCAGGGAGAGGGTGACTTTGAGAGAGGTCCCTGGTGATTAAGGGTGTAGCTGGTGATGGGTGCAGCTCTTCCCTCGAGTCTCTCTCCAGCCAGTGGTCTTAACCCCGACCTGTGAGAAGTTCCCTCTCTCACTCAGAGTTAAAATGCCTCTGTGCAGTTGCTTATGCGGTTGGACATTTTAGGAAACGATAGTGGTCTCTAGGGCTGGGAATACAAGGATTTCCAGCGCCACCAGCAAGGAGCTGGGGGAAAAAAAATCTGTGTCCCTTCAGTTGTTGGATTTGCCAGAAGTGGGACTTGCATCGCTTCGGCAGCCAGGCAGACTTGGATTAAAGAAATGCTTCAGTCATGTTTTCATTCCCCATGGCCAAGTTCCAATATCCAAAATGGGATTACCAGAAGTGAAACGCAGTTGAGTATTGCCTCTGCTGACCTTCAGCAGCTGCTGTTCCAGCCCTGGCTCCTCGGAGAGCTCTGGGGATGCACCTCCATACTGATGTGTCAGTCTGATATTCCTGTCTTGTGCCTGTCCTAAGCTGAGGCTGCCAACTAACATACCCAACTGCAGAGATGTGACAAGCTGATGGAGACCTTCCCTGCAGCACTTACAAATATGTTTTGCAAGGCAAAAATAAGCAGTAATGCAAACATCATACTCTTTTTTTCTTTTTTTTTTTTCTTTCTTTTTTTCCCCTTTGCTTCAGGAAAGCAGGAAAAGGCAAGAAAGGATTGACACTTTATCCCACTGAGGGCATTTTCTAAGATGCCTGCTGGGAACACTCGCTATATTCTCTTTAGGTAGTAGCTCTTTTGATTTTCTCGCTGCCTTGCAAGTCACACTGAGGTGCCTGGAGAAGGATTTGATGATTGCTTATAAAGTCCATTCTCCCTTGAGGATCTGCTCTTTCCATCTTGATAAACTTTTAATTCTTGCTTTCTAATAACGCTGAGGGGCTGTGTTCTATGCCTTTATGAGGGTTTTGTGATTGATGTTCATCTGCGCTTGCAGGAGACCAGTAACCTCATTTCATTTTTGACAGAACGTCAGGACAAGCGCTCTGTATCCTTCTCCCTTCTTGGTCAGGTATGAAAGAAAGAGAAAGTAAAGCAGATGTGATCTGCCCAGCTCTGTCAGCCTGGCTCACTTCTCTCTCACCATATTGCTAAACTTCTGACACTGTTTCTGTCCAGCATGGCGTCTGGGCATGTGTTTAAAGGACACGGTCAGCTTATTTTTGATATCGTTCTGTTATCTTGTTTTTATTCTTGGTTCTGTACGCTAACATCTGGGATATTTGGAAGTAGCTGCTGTAACTTGACGTGGGAGTAGATTGCTTAAATAGTACCTTACAGAGTCAGGGTAAATTTATAGAAGATGAGACCTGGACCCCAAATGCCTTTTTTTTAACCTGTAACTGTCTGTTCTTCAATTCCATTCTCTCTGCTTGCTCTTTCTGATCTATTTCTAGCAGTTTTCAGATGAACATGGCTCATGTTTTATGTTTAGACCGACCTCATCTGTGATATCCCAACGGTTTCTACATGGCCAGTAAAGAGATCTTACACTTAGGTGCATGCATATATGCACACACACCGGTACACACCACTGGTGAAGGATTTGTCAGCATGAGAAATCCTGGAGGAAAAATGCCCATGATAATGAATTCATAGAAAATACACAAAATGCTATACCCAGATAGCCAAGTAATATCATTCATCAAACTGTGACACTGTTCTCATAGAGCAAATGTCATTGCCCTTAAAAAATCCATTTTATTTCCTTAGGAGAAAGAACATTGAGAGCACCTGTACTGAAAGGGAGAAGGTAGAAGAGCCTGTGAGCGTGCCCTGCTTCCTGTGCTGTTACGCTGATTCTAACACAGGTTTGGTTATTTCTTATAAATATTTATTTTTCCTCCCTGCTTTTTTGCTTTGAAATATCTGCTTGCATTCTCAATGAAGAGCAGCTGAGAGATCAGGAAAATGGCTTAAGAATTCAGTGGGCTGTAAGCTATTTGGATTTAAAATAGTGCCTGGGAGAGAGCTTTTTACGCTGCCTTGCTAAACAATCCTCCTTCTGTCACCGTCTGAGGTTGCTGTCCTTTGTTTTTCTTGATGTCGCCTTCCCTCCAACTCTCCAGAGCCTTCAAGGCAAGGAAAAGAAGGACAAATGAGGCTTATTTTCTTTTTCTTCTTTAAATCCCCCCAAGTCCTTCTCTTTAAAAAACCCCAACCCTTATGGGCCATCTGCCTTTGTTTCAGTTGTGTTTCTTGGTTTTGTTTCTTCATCATTTTCCCCTCCTCACCCCTTTGCACGGCGCCGTTAAGCACTTGGGGAGGCAGCTCAGCATCCCTGCTCTTGTCTGCAGCACTTGTAGCATCACAGCCTGCTCATTTCACTGTGGCCAGAGCCATCTCCGCTGCCTACAGAGTCTTTTTGCCTTCCCTCTCCAGGATCTGCAAAAGCAAAGCTGTGGCTGCTCTGCTGAGGGAGTGTGATCTTGGCAGCGAGGCAGAAGAAGCCGGGCACCCCATTGCTCACCCCTGCTGCTTCCTGGTGAAGGCGGGCAGGTGGGGGGGGGGATTGCTGTCTCAACGCCTGGTGAGGCCTCCGACGCTGCCCTTGTGCCCGCTACCGAGCAGGCAGGTGGCGGAGGGAGGGTCCCATCACGCTCGGGTTCCTGCTTATTCCCTCTGCGGATGCAGAGACAGGCAGGAGGGAGCGCAGGGCTGTCCCATGGCACGGGCTGACGGCTCATCCTTTTGCCTTTGATTTACAACAAATTGAGAAGGCTATGCCAAATGGATGGCTCTCCCAGACGGGCTCAGCGCTGCCGAGGGACCCCGATACCTTTTTGTTACCAACCCCGGCTCCACGGGAGCTGCGAGCAGGACCCGCCTGCCACCCTTAGTGGCAGCTCACCCTTTGCGTCCTGCGAAGAGAGTCTGCCCGCGAGACACGCAGGCACGGCTTCTGCAGCCTTTCTAAAGCCATTTTTGTTCAGAAATTCCTGTTGTTGTTTTTGCTGACCTAAGCGGGCTGTATCTTTTCCAAATGTTTCTGACGTTTCTCACAGAGTAATCTATTAATGTCGCAGACAAGGATTCTGCTGACTTCAGTTTGGCTTCTGTTTCCCATTGGACGGGCTCCTCTCTTTATGGGGGAATGCCTCAAGCCAAAAAGAGAGGAAAAAAACCCCAGCCCCTGAGCTAACTGAAAACAGCCCAAAGGGAAGCGATTTCCAGCCACATTGCCTCTCACTGGCTGGCTTCTGTTCTGTGCTTGGGGATGTGCCAGACTTCAGTGCCTCTGTGCTTTTGATTCCTGTTTTTCCCCGGCAACATGATTGTCTATAATTATATATAATCTCCCCCTTGTTTACTCTTCTTCCTCCAGGTCTGAACGCAAGCTCGATGGCAACTCTCTGCTCCATCTGCCAAGGCTCCAGCTCCAAACAGCTTCTCGGCATCCTCCACCTTCTTTTTCAAAAGTAACAAAGACATTTGATTTCCTCCCACTCCTTCTCTGGGCACCCCTGCGCTCTCCCCCTCCCCCTCACTGGTACTGGGGTTATTTATACAGAATGTGGAAACAATTTGCAGGAAAGCGAACAATGTAACCCGGAGTGACGGGAGGGAGGGAAGTTTATTGTGCGCGCTTACAGCCCCAGAAGTGAAATGCTGCTTTTTTGGGGGGGAAGAGGGAGTGGACTGTTTTCCTTTCTTTATGCTCCTCTCTTTCGACGTCTCACTGAACCGCTTTCCATCTTGCCAGAGCTGGGTCCAAACCAGAGCAATCAGATCTGACTGCGTGTTTTGGAGGAAGTTCAGGTTGGATCCCTCCCCACATCACAGCTTGATGAGGCAGTATCTCTGTACTTAATCCTCTCGGAGGTTTTGCTCTCAGATCATTTCTGCTCCTGGATTAGCATTAATGAAGTGCATGTGTGCTCGAGAGGTCCTGATCCAGGCCCAGAGAGCTGCAGCACTGCTGAAGGCACTGTTTTCTGCCTGGGTGTTATGGATAGCTATTCCGAGGAAAAGTTAGGCTGAAAGAGAAGATTCCTTGGGAGTGAACGAGACAGGAACTTTTTGCAAAGTCTAATTTCAGTCTTTCTCCCCTCACCCACTAAAGATGAGCTTTTCAGAACATCCCAGCACCTTGCTAGCACCCATGTGAGTGTGTTTGTAAATCAAGCAGTTTGCTTTAGCGCCCATCGAAGAGCTGAGCTCTGCTGGAGCTTGGGAACAAAGCACTTGCAGATCTCAGAGATGCAGGCTCTAAGCCATACGAAGCTGAACCAGCATTTGATTTGGTACCATTGAAGCAGGTCTTCAGATCTCCCTCTGCACTGGGCTCAGTGTGAAGTCCTCAAAAAGAAGTTGTCCAAGCCCACACATCTTTTGGCGAAGGGATTTTTGTGTTGCGTAGGCAAGGAAATGTTCTCCGCAGGTTGCACATCCAAGCAGAGTGGCTGCCTTGGCAAGCTCCTCCCTTCCTTTCTCAACAGCCTCAAGACTTGGGACGTGATCTGTGCAAGTTGTGCTGAGCTGGTAGGGCAGAGCCAGGAAGCTGCCAACTGGGACATCATGTTCCTCTCTAAACTGGTGAAATTTCTGGCCCTGAACTGATGCAGCAAATAAACTGTGATCCGATGGTATGGAGGGACAGTTAGAAGGAACCTGTAGTGGGCTATTCCTCCCCGAGACCTTGCATCCTCTCCACCTTCCAGTCCTTAGTGCTCCTTCTCTGTCTGTACACAAGGTGTGACCTTCTAGTGTATGTTTTTTCTGTAAAATGCCACATCTGCTCTGCCATGCGGAATGGCGAGGGTTTCTGTGGACAGGCTGATCCTCCTAAAGCTAACGGCACAGTGCAGAGACCATCCCAAATACTGCTGCTGCTCCCTTTCTTTAGCCAGGTCTTGGCCTGAATTAGCAATTCTAGGTGTAAAATGCAGCAAGGGCTGGAGCAAAAATACTTTAGTCACCTGTGTTTTCTGTCAGAGGCAATTCAGCTCCTCTCTTTGCGTTGTTCTAATCTTCACTAACTCTCAGAAGGGCCAGGAACAGCAACAATTTGTTTTCTCTTCCAAGCCAGCCTGGGGACTGGAAGCCTGCAGCTGGGAGCAAAGAGTGTCTGCCACAGCCCGCTGATGCCCGTCGGCTGAGACACCCCCAGACACAGCAGTGCAGCCCCTTTCCAGCAGCTGAGCCACGCACAGCGGCTGTGGCATGAGGGAGACATGCGTCTCATAGGTATTCGCTCCACCTACTCCAGTGCCTGCGAGCACAGCGTGCTCCTCAACCTCTCTGCCTCTCATCCGTGCAGCTGCCTCTTGCAGAGCCTGTGGATGTCTGCAGCAACCTGCCCAGGCACGTTGCACAGCGTGCTTAGCTGACTAGCAGCGGACGGGCTGCATAGAGTGTTTAAATGCATAAGACTCTGGAGAGCCCCCTCTGGTCCCTCCTGCAGCCATGCTTGCAGGCTCAAGCCCTAGGACAGCAGCTCTGGCTTTGGGGTTAGTCTCTGGGCACCCCACCAAAGGCATTAGGGGCAGATGGACATTTCCCATCTCTTTTTGAATCCCAAGGATCCCCCCTTACTCCTGGAAACATGTGTCCTTTAGTTAAACTACATGGAGAACTCTCGACTAACCAGCTCACGGCAGCAGTACAGGTTTGGGCAAAGTAGAGTCTTGTAGCTCTACCTATAGAGACTTTAAAATGCAGAGACCAGAGGGATCAGTGTAATTTCAGGGAAACAATCATTGGGGCGCTTGTAGTTTTTCCCTTCTGGTTCTAAATGTTCAAATTCTGATAAAAAGGTGGGAAAAACTCTCCTTGGAATGATTGTGCTGCTGAAACCATCACTGGCTTTTTGGAATTTCCTCTTTCATCTTGTTCTTTTTTTTTTTTTTAATTATTTTTAGGGCTATTTAGATGAGAACAGATTTGTATTCTTCTCTTCGTGCTGCTCGCTTACCACCTGAAATCCTCATCTGCTCTTTGCAGTTCTCAACACAACCACGAGCAATATCCTGAACAGTGCATTCTAACTTCAGGTGAAGAAAAGCAACAGAAGCAGATGGTCTTGTAAACAGCAGAGATCTGGCTCTCCCACAGAGGTCCTTGCAGAGTGGAAAGGAGCAGAATGGTTAGTAAACACTGAGTAACTTTCATTTTCTGGGCTGTAATGTGATAATCTGGGGAGGGGAGGACAGTGTAGGAACAGCAACTATCATATTCTGGCACAGTCAGCTATTCCCAGCAGAAGCTGTTCATGTTAGAACTTGTAGCAAATTGGAGAATACAGGAAAGCAGGGTACGTTTTCCAGCATCAGGGAGTTTGTGGGTGATGAAAACAAGATTTCCTGCAGCCCTTTTGCACTAGCATTTTAGTCTTGGTTTCTAAAGAGGTATTCTACTGTTTTTCTGTCATTCTTCCCTCCCCTTGAATTACTTCTGAAACTGTCAGTCAATCAGAGTTGTGAGTAACTTCACTGACAGCAAAATTCCCACAAGTTCCCTGCAGGTTTGCAGCTGGATGGAGGAAAAAGAAACCCCAAAGCAGAGTCCCCACTGGTGAAAGAAACCTCAGCCACGCATCCCTTCAGAGAAGCAGCAGCAGCCAGCTGGCAGGCAGCACACGTGCTGCTCCAAACTAGCATGCGCTGCCCTTTGTCCAGCCAAGCACACACAGGACGTGGAAGTGAGCAGGAACGCTGCGCGGAAGGGCATGGGGGGAAGATGATCTATGGGATCTAATTCCCTAATAACCCAACTTGGGTGCTTCTGCTTCTCAGGGACCTGCATGTTGCTGCACGTGTTCCATTAGCGGAGTGACAGTGAAGAGAACCAGGGCGCATCAGTCTCGTGCGTGAAGCGTGGGTAGTTGGAATGTCTGTCCTGCCGTGCCTGCTCCTGCAGGCGCACCAAGGGGACAGTCACAAGGGAAATGGGAACAAAAGCCCGGTGCTGACATAACCTGTCAGGGCCTTCAGGCAAGGTGTTGACAAACCTCACAGTCCATCTAGCCGCCCCCAAGAAGCAGTACAGGAACTGTTTCTTGAAGGTACACAGATCCCTGGCTTTATAAATTCTGCTTCTTCTTCTCCTTTCCTTACCCTCTGTGTAATCAAGCCTAAGAGTGAAACACGCAGGCAAGCCTCTTCCCTTGTAAGGGGGCTGGGGACTCCTCACTTTTCTTTCATACTTGGGCAGGACCATTTACTTGCCATTTCTAACTGTCGTTTGCTCAGCAGTGAACCCAGGGGGATTTGGTCGCTTAGCTTTAGAGCCAGGAAATGAGTGAACAGGGGCAGAAAAAGAAAGAAAACAGAATAAGGAGGTTCACTTCCATAGTTTATTGAGCCCAGAGAGATTTCTATAAACCACATGGTATCAGGTGTAAAAGGAATGAAACATGATAACCAGCGTGGAAGAATGGAGCAGCCCAAAACTCCCACAGCCCGGTGACTCTCCAGAAATGTTGGTGGGGCTTAAACAGCAATTTAATGTGAACCTGCTGGCAAAGAGCAGCCCCTCCACCTTGTTCTTGTCAAGAAGAGGTTCTGATTCATGTCCTGTGTTTTCTTTCCTTGGACAGGGAGACTACTGCAGATCCCATGGAGCGCAAGAGTCACGGAGAAAAGAGATCTATGAAAGATGGTTCCAGGTTGGGATTTTACAGAGGTTTGTGCTTGATCTAGGGTTGAAAAGTTGGTGTTTCTATTTTTCTTGGGGATTGGGAGGGGAGAGATTACCGAGTCCCCGAGTCTTAATGTAAAATGATTAGAATCTGGAACAGATTCCCAAAAAAGACATTTAGGGACAACTAAATGCACAAAGCAGCTTGAATATACCTGCCACCAGAGTTCATCCAGTCCCAGATAAAGCATCTGAAATGGGCAGTGCTTTAATAAAGTACATATGTCTGGGGACTCAAAATACAAGAAAAAATTATGAGGAGGATGAGATAACACTTTCTCCATTTCTTAGAAAGGGAGAAAATGCCCAAAAGTTATTAATTTTTTTCCTGAGAATGCCTCGGCTGGACAAGAACCACTGCAGGTTAAGACAATCCCCATAACCTGACACTTGCAGAACAAGTGGGCTCACTTCATCTTGGCACAGGTAGTTCTGGCATTTCTAGGGAGATCTGTAATTCCAAGTAATAACTCCAGAGGTTAATTAAGGTCTGAAAATAAGTTTATTTGGTAGGTGGGCTAGAGGGGTTTTTAATTATGTGTTTAGATCAGTGTTGCTTTAAGCGTTAATTTTGCCTGGGAAAGGAAGCTGTAGTATCAGGAACACCACCTTCACACAGCTGAGATTTGCAGCCAGAAAATCGAGGGGGGGCTGGTGAAAGCCCATAGCCTGTTACGGCAGATGGAAATGAGCTCTAAATTAAAAGAATCTCTTTTGTTTGTTTTGGGCCAAAAATAACTGGACTCTGCGTAAGGCCTGAGAATGGGTGCTCAGCAGTTTTTTGACAGGCTGTCAGAAGGAAGCTCTCCAAAATGCAGACTATACACATTGATTTTTTTTTTTTTAGCTTATTTCTCTTTTCTGCTTTGTGTGTCATAGTCTCCTTACAGTTTTCCAGAGGAGAGTTACTCTTCCACTTGTTCCCCTTTGCCTCCTGCTGAGTCAATCCCTTTTTTTCCACCGTTATTTGTAATGTAGTCACTCCCAGAATCTGGGAAGTCTTCCTCAGAAGTCTCCTTGTCTCCTGAGCTTACTGCCAACTCTCCCACTAAAGCTTTTCATTCTTCATTATAAAGAAGAATAAAAGGCCAGAAATGTGCGCCGCGACACCCGTTCAGGTGCCATTACCCTGTAATTCTTTAAAAACTCTATATGCATTTATAGTGGCTGAGAATTGCTAGAGTGGGAACCCTACAGACTAAATTGGTGTTAGCACATGAAAGAGAAGCAAGTGCTGCGGCCTGGAATGGGGCACCGGGTTCTGGTTTTGGTTTGGAGACTGACTCACTCGGGGAAATAATTTCCCTTCTCTGTGCACCTGTTTCCACTCCCCACCTCTAATTGTCTCTCTGTTTAGACTGGGAGCTCTTCAGGACACAGCCCGTCTCTTGCTGCGTGTACGTACAATGCCTCAACACAAGGGAGCCTTGTCTTGGTTGAGGCCTTAGGTGTTTGAGTAGAACAAATAAGAATAGAAGGTATGCCCAGACAGCAAGGCAAGCTTCCCAGACGAGCTGCCGTGCAAACATGTCTGAAACCTGATGTGCTGGAAGCTGTCTCTCTTCCCAGTCCTTGGCTTCTCTCAGCCGGCCAGCAAAGCATTAACCAGTTCCAATTACAATGGTGAGGTGAACTGGCACGTTCCCAGTCCCACTGGGAACTGGTGTGAAATCACTAAACTCATTTTGCAAACCCAAGCAGCGCCTGATCGGAACCTCCATCCCGCGCAGCTACTGACCTGCCTGGAGCTGTGCCACCTCCCTGCAGGTGAAAAGCTCCTTCTGTCAGCCCTGAAGCTCAGAGCCATCTCATCCCGCTCCCAGCCCACACTGCACACTCTGGAGCCTGCTCCAATTTGCCAGCAGAGAAACGAGCAAAACCATTTTCTCCTTTCCTCCCTTGTCTAAGGAGGTGCGTACATGTCTCTCTGGCTTTTCTTCTTGTCCGCTGGCTTTTGTGTAGCGCCTTCCTCCCCTCTCATGCTCATTCCCTGCACTCCATCCCACCTTTTGCATTCCTCCCTGGTTTGATACAGCATCTCACCAGTCCTGCTTCACACTAAGAGAAGGGGTATTAGATGGATTCCCCATAGAGTATAAATTGAATGGAGAGAAGTGGCTGGTTTCCCAGCAATAATTTATCTGATTAAAAAAATACTCCCCAAACTCCCCCTCCTCCTCTGGTCGTACACCCCCTCCGAAAAAGAACATTGGCACTCAGGCTAGTGTTTGAACTGTATTATTCAAATTGCTGGAAGGGGGATTTAGATGGGAAAATAACTGTCAAAAGATGGCTCTCTGGGGAAAAAAGCATGAGCTCTGAAATTTGGAACACGGGTTGTTGTATGGAGGAGGCAGAGAGAGTAAATAATTCTGAGACAAGTACCTCCATGATTTCTAGCTTTGCCCTCATCTAACAAATATTTTACACAGATACGCACAGATGCACATGTACATGCTCACACACATGTGCCCCACCTCCCACATTTCAGAGAAGAAGCCATTAGCAGTGACTCCAAAGCACAGCAAGCTGTTCCTGCTGTTGCCTTTCTCCTCTCTTTATTTTTGCCTTACTTCAGGGCTGGTTCCAAATAAAAGAAAAATCCGCTTTATAAAACGCTTGTCTCCTTGTTACCTGTGCAGGTTTTATTCCTTTCAAATCAGCGCCATCCAAGGCTGGCCATTTTCTTCTCCTGCCAAAGCCAACATTCCTTTACTCACACAGACGGTTGTAATTGGGGAACAGAAAAGTCACCCCGACACCCCTCTTCGTCTCAGCAAAGTGGCGTAGGTGACCTGAACTACATGTTTCTGGCCCATCTGTATTTTGCTGTTGCCTTTTTCTTTGTGGGAGAGAGGCAGGTATTTTATATTTCATACTGCTCCCACAGTATGCAGTGATTTATAACAGGGACTACCTTATTAATGTCAAGGGCAGAATTGCTACCGAAGCTCAAGCTGCAGGAGCGTATGAAAATCATTTAGTTAGCAATGGCGTGGTCCCAGTACCGAGGACTATTAGCTGATGTACATTCCTCTCTCTGCTCGCAGCCTCTGCCAAGTCTGCCTGCTCATTTCTGGGCCAGTGGGTGAAACATGAACAAGCCCATTCTAAGCCGCAGCTTTTCAATCTCAGAGCAACCTTAAGCGAGTTGCCAGGGCTCGGGTTTCCTTGCTTTTTGACAGGAGTGCTGTTCAGATGAAACCTCTCTCTGCTCCTTCTGGAGGATTTACACTGCCACAAGTCTTCATTTTTTCCAGATGTTTTACCTAATAAATCAAGGAGTCTCATCAGAGGATTCGAATCCAAAAGCTGTTACCATGACTTCAAAGGTGCAGGCTGGAATGGAAAGAAGCAGTGCAGACATTTTATACCACTCTGCAGTCACCGATCATGAAAATACACTCTGGTTCCAGGATTTTTTCCTGTGGATACCAAAACTCCACCGTGACTGAATAAAATGGTGCTGTGCTCCTTCAGCCAACCTTTGCTTAAAAGAATGGAGCCGCAGCACTCGCAGGCTGTATGGCTGGCAGTGACCGAGGATGGGGCTGGTCCTGGGAGGAGGTGAGCTCTGCCAAACCCCGTCCAAGATCGGGGACCATTAATTCAGGTTTGAGCTCGCTCCATCTTTACAGATCAATACGTGGCTGCGTATTTTCTCTCAGTGATAGTTTAAGCTGTTCTCAAGTAAAGGATTCAGAAGTCCGTTCATATTCTTCAGATGGTTGGGAGAGAAAAAGATAAAAAGAGTTACATGGCTGCAAAATGTGATTGTGATTATTCATACCGGTTTGTTCCTTGATCAAGAATGTAACTTTTTTTTTTAAATATAGTGAACCCTTTCTTTTTACAGTGTCTAAATGGTGTCATTTTCTTTCACTGTTACATTTCTAAAGATAAATGCTCCAGCGTTTTGAGAAACTGTTATGTACGTGTTTCTAATTACTTGATAGCACAGTGTACTGCAGGATAATGTAATGAAGAAAAGCAGCTGAAGAAAGAAAAGATGTTCCTGCAGGTAGGTGAGCTGAAGGCCTATGAGACTGTGTTTTGGTTCCCTGCTTTCCTGAAGAGTGCTGGCATGGCTCTGGCTGCGCTAGGTGCTGCCCATCAGAGATGCCCAAGGTAGGCTGTGTCCTTCAGCAGCTTCTGGCAGCGGTGCTAAGGTGAGCTGCTCTTCTTCACCCCCGCCTTGTCTTCCCTGTCCATGCCTATAGCTATGGGGCCGCATGCTAAACAGTTTCCCAGTTGAATTTGTCTCACTGCTCCACAAACAGTTGCATGAACAGGACTGAGTGGATGGTGCCAGGTGAGGAACAGGCTGCTGGTGGCAGGAGGGAGAAGGTGGTGTGGCTGTGGGGAGCACCTGCAGCCATGAAGAGGGGTGCCCAGGTTGAGTGTTGAGCTTCCAGGGAGGATTTGGGCTGTCTCCTTCGCAGGGCCACCTCCCTGCAAAGCCATGAAGAGGGGAGGCTGGGACAACCTCCTGAGGGTGCCTAGAGCAGGTGATGTGCGCAGAGACTTTGGCTCACGCTGTCTGTGGATTCTGGCACATGAATAAATGTCACTGGGGGCTGTCAAGGGAAGGCTGAGCTAACACTCTCTTATGGTGCTTGCAAGTTAAAAGCATGCAGAGCTCTTACTGCAAAGCAGATGTGTGCTAAACTGCTCGCGGGCCAGATCTCCGAGGGAAGTGGGGACCGTAGCTCTTGGAGTGCTGTGAAAATACTGTGCAACCTCCAGTAAACACAGGTTTGGTACGTGAATTTACTCCACTTAGACTATATTCTATGTGTCCCAGGCAGCAGTGAGCAAGAGGGCATTTGGTGCTGCAACATGCTTCACCAGATCTCAAAAAATCGCCGTGGTTGCCCAACAGGTTTTCATGTAGGATGTTTCAGGGCAGGGGATGTCCTGCTGCATTCTGGTGGAGGGTTGTCAGGGTGGGAAGGGCCAGGTAAGTATCTCCTGTGTTGTGATGATATGATCAGACTGAAAAATAACCTCATCTGAATATAAATGCTGAATAACCATTACCATGATACAGTTTATTCCTGCCATAGACTTCAGAAAAATTGCTGCTTATCTTCCCTCCCCCAAGATGCTGAAGCCCAGCACCCCAAACTGTGGTGACTGCCTGGGATTGGTGACATCTAGAGTGATACATGTTGGATCATCCGAATGGAGTGGGAGCAGCACAGCTCAGCTTCGGGAGCCAAAAATAGGTACTATCATTCTGAGCTGAAGCTTCCCTTCTCTTTCCCCACCCAGCCCTGCCTATTTGGCACATGCAGCACATTATCGTAGTGTTCACGTGGTACCAAAGAAAAACCACATTCCTAAAGCAAGCAGCGTGTTAAGTAGCGGATGTGCTTTGGAGGCAGAGTATATTATAACATGGATCCTAAATTAGTGAGCACCAATGACAAAGGTTTGCAGATTTCCTACAGGCAGTGGGTATAGAATGGAGTACGGCTCATCTGCTGCATTGCCATGTGGAAAAGCATCGGAGATGTTCAGAGACGTGCCATAAAATAGGGAGCTTAAATTCCTTTCACTGGACAGCTGCTCACATACTTGTACTTGAATGATTGAGTGATGAATGTAGCAGGTTTGATTTTTCTCTGCATCTTTTGTCTCTTTTATTCTGTAGTTCTGTGAATCTTGGTCATACTTTCACCTTTTTTTTTAAGTCCAGTCACTGGAGTAAGTATTTGTCCGCTTCTGCCAAACCCCAAAAGCTACATTTCATTAAAAAAAACACGATTATTCAGGAAGGGTGAAGTTTGATTCACAAAGATAACGCTCTTTGAAGATGTCTGCTCCTTTGGTGGTGACTGATTTAAATGGGCTCCATTTTAGTATGCCTGTTATACTGTTCTCAAGGCCACACAAAGGAGGAGGAATTGTGTGAGGCCATATAAATCAGGGTTTGTTATAGGGATGTCAAACACAACTGCACCATGGGGTGTTAATGGTGAGCAGGCAAGTAGTCAAAAGCAAGTCAGAACCAACTAAGAAAAGCCACAAAGCTAATCTGTCTGGTTCTTGATGCTTCCCAAAAGTGCAGTGTCTGCACACTCACGTTCTGTTCTGGGAGAAGCTTGGGGTGTTAGACTGATCCATATCACATTTTCAAAGTGCTCCAGTAATTGGATGAGTAGGTTTGGTGGAACACCGTTGGATCTCAGTTTCTCCCATCAGGAAAGATGTAAAAATGAAGCTATGTGAGGACATCACCACTCCAGATTTCTTCCTTCTAACACCAAGCTCACTCCACGTGCTCAGCTAAAGCAGTGGTGACCAGGCCACTGGAAACACACAGTAAAGGACCTGTTGGATCAAATTTCCATCAAACAGTTGATCATTGTGTGGAGGAAGAAAACTCCCAATCTTTGTGCATGCAAATAAGAGTTTCCTCCTTTTCCAGCAGTACTTTGTGAGCAGAGTGGAGAGCAGCCAAGAAAATTTAACCAGACTGAGAAATATAAAAAACCTTTTAGTGCACACACGAAGTGAAAGCTCTCAAGGAATGTTTTGTGTGTGCTCGACCACAGAGATACTGCCCGCACCAGACCCTTTCTCTAGAAACGTTCACCCTCGATGTGGCTGCTGCAGTGGGCCCCATGTTGCATCTCATATTTGGGTTCTTCCAGGTCCTGGTGACCTGTCCTTCCATGTGGATCATTTATGTGCAGGTTCATTGCGAGTTAAGTCCCGAGGCTCTGACTTCACTGAGTTCCTGAGTGCTGGAATAAGAAGTGATTTGGGATCTGGGTGTGCAGCCTTTGGAGAAGGTGCCAATGCACGTGCTGTCCCCCTTCCTCAGCCCCATAGTATAGGAAGCCTTGAGCACTTCAGGTTTTCAGGGGTTTCCGCTCACTCTTTCCATCACCTGCTCTTGTCTTTAAGATCCAAGGCTGCATGATGGACCATGAGTCTCAAAGGCAGGTTTATGGGCACAGAGCGGACCATAGGAGGGATGCAGTTTTCTGTCCCAGAATGAACACACAATCTCTGCAGC
Source organism: Fratercula arctica (assembly GCA_947846985.1). NCBI lineage: Eukaryota > Metazoa > Chordata > Aves > Charadriiformes > Alcidae > Fratercula > Fratercula arctica. The sequence goes on from CANTUZ010000009.1 coordinate 22,969,649, forward strand.
TTTCCAAATAGCTGTTTAGTCCAGAAGAGAAACTGAGCTCAAACCTCCTGAAAAGTAGTGTGCTTTCTAGCCAAAATTAAGCTATAGAGCTTTAAGATGGGCCATGAAGCTTCCCTTGTACAGAAGGAATTCAAGACCGTGGAAAGTTTCAGGGACTGAATGTAGCTTGTGAGCCAGGATCTTGGATGATCACATGACTCCATTGGACAGACTGCCCACACATGCTTGCACATGTGCCTGCAAGCACATACCACTGTGGTTTCTCTATTAGTTTTTGTTATTTCTCAATATTCCCATTAATATTTAATGTATTTATCTTGGTTGCTGGTAATGACAGCAGTGAAAGTGCTGACTCTGATGTCCCTCTGGGACATGACATTGGCTTTGGACAACCCAACATTTTTGTGTGAGCCTGCAAAAAATGTCCTGCCCGCTACCCTCCAACCCCAAGAACATTCCTGGCTTCTCTGATAACATCCTTAAGCACAGCACTGATATAAAGACTTTCCTTTAGATGAATGACCTGACACTTCCAAGTATTTATTTTCTGAGACTTTTGGGTTACTAGAAGCTATTTGAGTTCCAGCTATTCCTAGTAGGAAGGACTTCAGCTATCTCAGTTCTATACCTATAGCATCTTTCCATTTCACAGATAATATGTTGGAAATGAACAAATTTGGCAAGACTAGCAAGCAGGCAATGAGAGTCCAGACCAGGACAGACTAGAATAATGGTGGTGCTCTGGTGCCTTTTTGGACAACAGTAAATGAAATGGGAAAAGAAGAGTCCTGGTAGGGAGGAGGAGCTGGGTGAACTCCAGGCAGGGAAAAACACAGGGTGCTGCAGGTCACAGCCGAGCTGTGGGAAGGGTGGTACATGCTTCAGTTGAGGTGCAGGGATGAAGCTGAGATCCCCGGGGGTGGCTGGTTGTGTTGCGACGGTGACTGAAATGACTGTGGGGGAACGATGGGTGAGGAAAGACTGAGGTGCGACTGGGTAATGCCAGATACGAGCCAGCAGGGTTCATGTCTCCCTCTAAAATCAGGTCAAGCAGACTCCTGCTGCTCCTCCTGAACAAAAGGGCCGTGTTTAGGAAGTGGTGGCTCCCCAGCAGCCAGTTTGGCTGTGGGAGCTGGGCGCGCTGCAGGGCAGAGGAGAGGATGCACACAGACAGACGTGGTGTGCACACAGGTACCCTCCAGCTCCATGCACAAAGCTGGATTTTGCCTTTGTGAACACTTGGCAATTATAACATATCATGTGCGTCAATAGTGCCTCTAACTTGCCTTAATACCTTTTTATGAGAATAAAATTTGTTCTTATATGGTGCTTTTCATGCTTGAGGCAGTTCAAAGCGCTTCGCTAAGCACAGTAATGAGTTAGATCTGGGGAGCCCAGTGATTGTGTAGGCAAATACAGGGATTTTTATGTGCTCTGCAATAATTCACAGAGCTGCCTATGCTAGAAACCGTTTTATTTATTGAAGGGAGGAATGTTGGCTGGATCTCATGGTTGTCCTCTGGAAGATTTTAATGATCTTTAGCTTCCATTATAGAAAGGCACCTCAGAGAAACTGGAGCCAAGAGATCTCTCTCGAGGAACAATGTGTGGAGCTGCGCAGCACTGAGGCAGCTGTGTCCGCTGAGGTGAGGGGCCCAAGATCAGCTGCAGCCCTTCAGCCTGAGATTTACCTTTCTCAAGCATATTGCATCTCTCTGAATCCTCTCAGTGCCTTCAGGCTGACTCTGATATTTGATGTCTCTTTTACCTTTAGTTATAAAATAAAAGTTTTTTTTCTCTGTGACCTTCCACCCCTAGGTCTTGAAGAGGGATTACTGAGTTTAACGGTGTCACTGTGAAACACCATGGAAGTATTGCTCTTCTCCACAGGAATAAAGGCAGATTTAAGGCTAGATCCAAGCAGACATCTGAAGTGAAATTTGCACAGAATTTAGGCACCTTTGTCCAAAGCCATGATCCTGAAAAACCTGCTCTGAGCTTTCCCTGCTGCAGGAGCTGCCTGTGCACTGCAGACTCTTCATTTTCAGTGCTTCTTCTTCCTGTGGCTTCTCAAAGGCACTTGGGGGTATATTTTGCCAGACAGACCTTTCCTGATGTTGACCTGCTGGCCAGACTGTGTCTGGGACTTCTCCCTAGAATATTTGGGTCAAAATGAACTGGTGTTGTGGAGGAGAGCAGTAGCTGCTTCCACTGGCCTGCCCATCTGTGCTGGTAGGTCCCCTGTGCATGACTGCAAAACACCATGTGCAGTCCAGTCCTCAAAGTAAATTCATGTCTTTTTACCTTTTCTAGAAAAGGCCAAATGATCCCTAGTACATTGCCCTTAGTTTCTGTGGGGACAGAATGAGGGTTGGGGCGCCCTTCCTACTATTAGATAGGCTTTGGTGGAAAATACACATTATCCACTTCTGCACTACAGCGATGTTTCTCCAAAGGGAGCCAGCTTTTTCCTATTGCTGTGTGATGATTCTAGGATTCTGATTCCAGAAGCCTAATTAAGAAAGTGAGTGGAGTCAAACAGGAAGATGCTGGCCCTCTAGATGTCGTGTCAGCGTAGACATCTTCAGAGACTCGCTACCTACACAGTGACCTGGCCTGTGCAGCTGGGCACAGTGACCTGGCCTGTGCAGCTGGGCTCTTTTGGGCGTTTAGTGTATTCGGCTTAGTGAATTGCTTGCCTTCATGGCAGAGGGTCTACCTTTGCACACCACAGCAGCCGTACTTAGCAAAACAGTTAAAGAAAGAAGTTTCTTTGTCATTTGTGATGCCCCAGGAAGCCTTCCATGTCCAAGGATAGCCTTGAAACGCCTCCTTAAGCTCCTGTGAGGCCACTTATGCTGCGCCTCCTGGGAACAAAGAGAATTTGCATGACTTTTCAACATCTCCTGCCTGCCCAGTGATTTGTGTGCTAACTCAGAATAACAGTCATTACCTCTCTGGAGTTCGGGGCACTAGAGGGTTTCAAACTGCATTGCAAAGAGGGCAACCCTGCTGACATGAATAGAGCTGGTCAATTTGGAGTGTAAACAGAGTCTGACTTACTATTAATTAACTTTCTAGCAATCACAGAGGTAAGAAGAGAAAGGTGTCGCTCAGTTTCCTCTGGAATGGGACAGGGGAGAGTAGCTTGAATTGTCCAGAGCAAAACAGCACCTAGCTAAGACTGTAAGTAAAGACTAATACAATCTCTAATTGAAACCAGACGAAACATTCAGCTAGGCAGCCTACAAATGCTTTACAAAACATACAAGGCAAATGCTTTTTGTATAAGCATTAATCTTTATGCCTCACTAGGGTCATAAGCACAAGTGAGAGTGCAAGGAGAGCATTCGGCTCGGTCAGCGTTGGTCTGTAAAGATCTATGTCCAGTTTTGCACTTAATTCTGATTATCTGGGGCTATTCATTAGCTCCTTTCAATTTCCCTGTGAAGATCTGTATGTTAGGTCTCCTGAACACTCTTGCACATAAAGATCTGTCATTGATTGCTCGGGCAGCAAAATTGGGTAGACAGTTCACTGCTCAAAGGTATCTTAACTTTGCATCCTTTTCTGCTGGGGCAGGAATACTGGAATGACTTCAATCTCATTGTAATATGCTTGTACACATTGCTTTTCTAATTTCATGCCTAGGTATGGCATTTCCATTACAAAGGAGTTCTGTTGGTTGAGCTCTGCTGGTCTGGGCCTTTCAAAAGCTGATCAGAGCTTCCGGTCATGTGCTTCTCCTCTTCTGCAGAACAAAACATCATCTACACAGATCCTAGGCTATCAAAGCCCAAGAACAGTTCAAGTGCCAAACACAACCCAAACGGCAACCTGAGAAAATTATGTCTCCCATCAGGGCTGTTGAACATGCACAACGTATGGTCTGTTTTCCTAACGTGCCTGTCAGAACCCTGCTGATGCCTCCAGCAGAGAAAAATATTTGGCAAGGCCATTTCCCCCCAAACTTTACTCCTTGCAGGAAACAGAAAATGTTCTTTCCCTACATATTTATTTGTGCTTAACTGTAATCACAAAGGGTTGCATTTTTTCCCCTTTGTCTAGTGACCCATGGGTGTCCACTTGCTGTCAGTTCTGCATTTCCTCTTATCTTTCACAGAGCTGTGAGCCTTTTCACCCCTGCCTCTTGTATCTGCTATACTCCACGTAACACTTCGATAGAGGAGATGAGCTTTAAGATGGGTGCGCTCTATTCAGGTTTACTCAGCACCCTGTGCAGGCTTCCCTAATTTTTTTCAAATCCTCATTCTCTTGTTCAGGTACCCTGGGGAAGGTGTTCTAATGTGAACAAGGTTTTTCAACACAACTATGTATTCTGCTAATTTTTCAGACCGTCTCTTTTGCTGTCTGTTTTTCCCCATAAATTAACAATGGATTCCTTTGGTCAGAGAGAAGATCCTCACTGTAAGCACTGACTTAGAGCAGTTTCACTCACTGCCCAATTTCAAAAGCCTGCTTGTAGCTGTTTTTGAGGGGCTAATTAAGTTCGTAGCACTGCCTAAGTTGGTGCACAACTTATAATTAATTAATATCTATTTATCTTCCAGGCCGTGGTTTGCTCACCCTCTCCTACAGTGTCACCCCACCCTGCCCTGGCCCATGAAGTACTCCGGAGGGGGGTTTTGTCCACACTGGCTGCTGTGTTGGCGTTCACACGTGCTTGATATCATCCATCACTTGAGGTACCCTTTCTTTTCCCGAAGGTGGGAACTGGTTTCTGTTGCCCCACTGCTCTGTTCCATTGCAGGGTTTGCGTGGGTTTTTTGCCGGCCGCTTCTGAACACTACAGATCTCTACCCTACTCCCTTCTGCTGTAGACTTTTGGATTATTGGATCTCTCTCAGTCAGCTTTAGTGTAGACATGGTGACTTTCCAGTGCTGTTTTAACAGATTGGTTCACTGGCCTCAGACCCGCAGTTTGCAAGGTGGTCTTCAAATCAGCTGCTGCGGTGCAACAGATCCAGCACTGGACTCATTGATGCCTGTGTTAATTGTGAGTAAAAAAAAAAATCTACTTTTGAGTGGTTTGTTCCAAAACCCAGTCAGGATCTGATCTCTTGTCTGAGTTCAGTTAGCCTTTCAACACTGCAAATAAGCTATTCAGGTTAGAGAATCACAGAGCTTTTGGTGCTTAGTCCTCCTTCACATACATCATATCTGTCATTTTTAGGTGAAGTGCAAGATTTCTTAGATTTGTCACTTTTAGCATGGTAGGCATCGTTCCCCTGTGTCAACTGAAAATTAGTAAAGCCTTTCACGCGTAGCTGGCTGTAGCCAGGAATAAGACTAACTTCATCTTTCTGCTTTGGCAGTTGCTCACAGTGAGGTATTTGCCTCGCTCAGTGTCGGAGCTCTCGCTGCTAGCTTCCTGCAGCAGGAGCCTGTGCACAGCATATGCTTCTTCAGGAGTCTTCTGGGGGCACCATACCCCATGGACTACTGCATTTGCCAGAAGTTGGATGCAATACTTAGAAGAGAGAAAAAGAGAATAGGAGTGTTACGTGAGGTTTTGTTTCCCTACGTCTTTCACTGGTGCTTTTTTACATCTTTCCTTTTAAGCTAAGGATAATACATGAGCTCTGCGCTTTAGTAAAAACACACGTTAACAGCAGAGGTAGCAGTAAACATCAAAAGCATGTCAGTAATACTATTCCTTGTCTTCCCCTACACTGCCTTCTCCAAAAGCAGTACTTCCTAGAATGACCTGGCTCACTGGAGATACTGCAATGACAACCCCAGAAGGAGCAGATGAGCGCTGCCTGATACCTGGTGAGTATCCAGGGCCAGAGGTCAGAAGGAAAAAGCTGGATGACCATTTGAGAGGATGGTTTAGACAAAACTAACAGATCGTGAAGGAAGCATCAGCCTGAAAGAGGGTTTTAGAGGCAGATTGCAGCCATTTAGGGCTAGAAAAACATTAGATTTGTGAGAAAGCTTTTCTTCTTCTGTCAAATATATGTTTTTTGTTACCTGCCTCAGAGGGCTCGCATCCAAAAAATGCCATTTCTTTTCTTCATAGAATGCAAATGTTTATTCCAGATGATATAGACATAAACCTCAATTTCTTCTCAGCCCTCACTGTAGGTTTTTGAACATGAAATGAGAGTCTTTTTGAGAAATGGATTTCTTGTTGAATGCATACACTTCTGTATTTCCAGAAATGAAAGGTACTTCTGATAGCCTTAACCTCTTTCTCTACCAATTCCCCATTTTTAGCAATGTAAATTTGTTCCAAACAGCTCTCCAGTTTTTGGTAGTGATCCTTTTTAGCTGAATTCTTTTGTGGATGTGAAGTCATCTTGCTTTTACCCAAAATGTCCACTGTCTGTATAGCATAAGAGTATTTTCCTCTCTGATTTCCCTGCCAGCACATGCCTCCACTACACTGGAGGAGGAGATGTCATTTCAACCTTTTGTCCTTCTAAGAGCATCCCCCCCAAAAGAATGTGTATTACTGGAGGGGGAGTAGGTGATTGAGAGCCTGGGCAGCATTTACAATGTGGTGGTACCTGTTCGCTAGAAGGTGGATTAGCACCTTCACCTCTTTTGGGGACAGGCTGCTCAACAGACAGTGATTTTCAAAACCCACTGATCTCTGTTGGTATGAACCAGCAACCTTTAGTTTCCTGCAGTTCCCTCAGCTCTGTTTAGTATCTCTGAATGTCTCTGTATCTCCCCTGGACACAAAGTCACATTCTGACCTCTTTGACTTTCATATTTCTTAGAATCAATAAACTTCAAATGCAGTTGCAGAAATACCAAGCAGTCAATAAGTCCAGTCAAGTTAGGTTAGGAGTAAAAGCGGTGTGTTGTAAGGGTGACATTTTCCTAAGGAACTGCTATTTGGGCATATTTGTTGTTTCAATTAGTCTGATTTAGTGGCCCAGTCAGGGTGCTGCAGCCAGTAGCACTCAGGCTGTAATTTGGTTTCTAAAGCTGCCATTCAGGTATTAAGGAAATAAAAATATGTGGTAAAAACGCATTGTGACAGCAAATGTATACATCCTGATGTGCTTAATGTGCAGCGTTACCTGTCAGGAAGATACAAGGGTTCATGGCGTGATCACCTGCACTTCATATCCCATTGGAGTTGCGTATTTTGCTCTCCTGGCTTTGATCACCGGTCCCCTGGGAGGAGCATGGAAAGGTGACAGAATGGTGGTGTTTTTCCAGAACTGTTGCCCTGAAGGGATGTTTAAACAAAAAAAGAAAGTAAAATTAATGTGTGTGAAAAGTGCCAGATTGACAGCTTTAGCGAGTAAAACACTTTACCTATTTGAAGGCTACCCACGTTTTATCTGCTAGAGCTGTCAGCGGAGTACCATTCCTCAGCACAAAATATATTCTTTTCTTTTTTAACTGTCCTTGTGTCTCCAAATTGTTCAGTCCTGCATCTGAGAAAGATTTAGACAGCACTAATGGGGGTAAGAAGTTGGACTGCTGAAAACTAGGAAGAAATGCTGGCAAATTTGACCTGTTTTTGAAGATGCTTAAAATTTGCAAGAGACTAGAAATGATTTAAAAATAAAATTTATGCAGAATGATTCAAGGCATAGCTCTGCTTTCAAACTAGAAACTACTGGAACAGAAGCTTGTTACTCTCCTTAGCAAATCAAGGCTGCATCACTGTTGTTGCTCTCTTTCCAGAGACCTCTGCGCGCTCCTCTGAGAACGACGTGACCAAGGTCTTGTCTGGACTTCTGCAGCATGCCCAGGTGCTGCAGCATGACCCCCTTGGCAGGAAGGGGCTTTGAGGGACACCATGGTCACGGCGCAGAGATCACGTGGCAGGAGGTCACTGACAAAAGAGAAGTCCTCCAGGGCTCCTTCAGTGGCACCTTATGAGTTTGGGGAGTGGAAACCATGTCTAGATGAGGTCTTGGATCTGCTGCTTTACGGCATTGGTATCAAGATGTTAAACTTACTGGATAGAGTCAAATTAGGGCTGTGCACTTTTATGCATAGATAAATTTACGTCTAAAACCGCACAGTAAAGTCTTCAAAGCATCTGATACATGAACCTGAAGATCTGCTCTGAAAGGTTTAATTTTACAGCTGTTTCAGCTTGTTCCTTTTTCAGATGGCATAGTAAAAATTAAGAAGTCCAGTATCTGTTTCATGAAAAATCCATTTATATTTATAGGAAATTCCTTCATAGCATTTGAAAGGGTGATGAGGTTTTGAGAAGCATTGCAGCAAGAGGAAGCAGATCCAAAGCTCTAACTCTAAAGGGCTGCCTGAGAAGGGCATGAACAAGATAGTTGCTCATTACAGCAAACAGGACTCCATCCACATCCCGACCTATTGTCCAATGTCAGTAGTATTTCCCATTTCTGCAGATCATTGTCCCTGTCTTCACTACATCATAGTGATGATGGGTGCCATTGTTTTTGAACTGTTAAATGAGTGGATTAAGGTAATTTTATTCATATTTACTATTCTGTCACAAGGTTCTAAAACTACTCCGTGCCTCCAGTTTCTGCCATTTAAAGCAGAGGGATACTTCAGCCACTGTTTTCAAACAGAGGCTCCTGGAATCGTTCTATGTGTATATTCCCTTCTAAACACTTAAAAGTGGTAGCGAGAGAAACAACCCAGCCATGTCTGACCACCAGCAGCAAGGGACACTTGTGGGACTTGTAGGGGTTGACACAACAGTCAAATCTATCTAGACTCAAGTTTTATGCTTGAGACCTGCTCATCTAACTCCGGCTGATCATGCAGGTAACGTGGCTTTCCTTCCCACTTCCAGGCCTCCACAAGCACAGCTGAGCAGCCCCCTGACCAGTGGAGGGGTCCCAGAGCTGGAGAGAGGTGACAGTGCCACGTAGCCACGGGGCGTGTGCCTCAGCCTCTTCTGTCCTGTGGGTGCAGGGGGTGTGGGCTGTGTGTGTGGTGGGGAAATGGGGAGCAACTGTCATGTGCCAAGGAGCAATGGGCTGTATATTTTCCAGCCATCCTCTTTTGCTGGTCTAAGATTGTTTCTTTGATTCCCCAAGCCCAGAGGCAAATGACTGTTTCTGTGTGCTTGGTATCAGTTCTCTTGCTTTTGTTTTTAGCTTTTCTTCTCTCCACTTTTTTCCTCTCCATTTTGATTTGCTCTCAGTCTGCTGCAGTCTCACTTCCCTGTCTCTGCTGGCACGGGTACCAGGAGAAAATGTGGTAGTGTTTACAGAGCACTGAAGCACTAGGAGTGAAGAGATGTGCGTTGCGGACCTGCTGCACTACCTTTGATTACTCACACCACCTTTCCGTGGTTCTGCTTTCCTTCTAGCTTCCTGCCAGGCCAGCCTTCTAGACTATCACCTCTCTGGGGAAAGGACTTGCTTTTATTGTGTGATCCTACACTAGTCTAGTACAATAGGACCCAACCTCAGGTAAGACCTTTAGGCACTCCCATTATGTGAATGAGAACAAGATTGTTGGTGTCAGTAATTAACATTCTTGTGGGATTGTTGGAAATGCTTTGGGATAAACACCACCTGGAATCCTCATCTGGCTTACTTGGATTTTTAAGCTGCAGAGGAGGCTGATCCTGTTCACACGAGAGGGCATGGACCATCTGTCTCTTCTCTTACTGGGTGTGCAAAAAGTCTTTCAGCCCAAAGAGGAGTTATGGTACCTCAGTGAGAAGCAGGACACTGGAAAAGTGAGGGCATTGCCAGTGGGGAAGAAGAACGGAGACTCAATTTTCAGTGTGTCTCCAGTGATGATCCCACCTGAGAACAAAGACTATACAGCAACCACCAAAACAGAGAGAAGAATACCAAACTAAGTGTCCCTGATAACACTGTGAATGCCTGTGGCACAGTGTCATCCCATGACAGGCTTCCAGAGGTGAAATCTCACTCTGGGTACATGGATGGTAAAAATCCCGTTGACTGCAATAACACCAGGCTTTCCCCTTGGGGGTTACCTGGATTTCCGTCCTTCTGAATGCCCAGACAGCCACATCCCACATTATTATGCACATTCCAATAAAAAATAAATTATTCTTTTCCTTTAAAGTGTGGACTGGATTTGGTAAACCCTGCATTTTGGATTCTAGGTTCCCTCTATCTACCTCTGAAATCCCTAAATAAACAAACATTGGATTAGACCTCAACAGCTCCCTCCACTCAAAAACTGAATCTTTTAAAAGCATTTCCCACCAACCACTCTGCTCGTATTTCAGAGTCCATTAAACACTGAATCAAGTGAAGGAGCTCCATCTTTCTCTCAGACTTCCCAGGGAACTAACCTTAGTTATTGGAAGGTCTGCCTCCATTTAGGACCCTCCCTGACTCCAGCAAGGAGTTGGAATTGTCTAGCTATTGACATCAGGAATGACATAAATATGTGCTGGGGTTAGAGGGTTTCTGGCAAACAGCCCGCTAACCTAGGATTTGCTCTGCACAGTCAGGAGGATGACTTTTAATCTCAAAGCAGTTTGCAAAACCACATCTGTGACCAATAAATATGAAAATTAAAAAAAATTAAAATCTAGTCCCTACTGAATGATGAAAGACAGCCTACCTGGCTGGGCACTGGGGTGCTGGAATCAGTATGGAGACCTGTGCAGGAACAACCAGACAGGTCACCATTGCCAGAAGGTCTGTGGGTGTAGCTGATACCTCATACACAAGAGAGGCAGCGCAGCAGATTAAACTGAAGGTATCTCATAGCTGTACCTCTTAAACGCAATGAGCCAGCTCTTTATTTGCGCTGCAGCCCCTTCTTATCCCAAAATTGCCTTAACCAGATGCTAGAGGATGCCCAGTAATGGGAAATTCTCTAGATAACAATAAATTGGTGTAACGATTCAGTGTCACCTCACATCCTGCTAAGCAATAGAGAAATCACGATCAGAAAAATGGACACAACCAGAGTGCCACTGAGCAGTCGAATCCTAATTTCATCACCCTTCTTGTGGGCCACAGATAACCCAGTGCAATTTACAGCAGCTCTGAAGCGGCTCCAAATCTCAGCAGGAGTCAGAAAGGCTCAGTGCTGGCCCCGGGACTGAGGAGTCGCAAAAGACTGGTGAAGTTGTTGTTCCATAACCTTGCTTCTGCACCAAAAAACAGTAGGCTGGTTTGAGATATGAAGCACCTCAAGCAAAAGATCAAATTTTAATCACTGAAATTAAGGTCCTCCTCTGGATCCCTCTCTGGACAGAACTGTCTGTCTCCAATGAGCATGCACAGACTCCCAAAGAAGGTAAATTTTGAATTCAGAACTGTACAACGTCAATGTGTGAATGACAGCATTCAATCTTGGCTGTAAGGCTGAGATATGTCCAAGAGGAGAAAAAACACTTTCTCTACTCAACCATGTAGCACTGTCTGAGGTAGATGAGGTAAATGTATTGTCTCCAGCTATTAAAGGGCATGGGAATAATTCATACATGTGTATTACATGTTTGCAGCCTAAAGGTGTTGGGTTTTTTTTAATTCAAGAGTTTAAAATTTTAGAAATGCCAACATGAAGGTGACCTGTGCAACTGTAATTTGTCCCTTTTGTGCATTTGCATTATGATACACTATTTAATTGTAATTAGATCACACGCTGTTCTTTCAAGAGGTTCCCGGCCTCACTCATTGTACAGAATAGACTGTGCTCACTAAGTAATAATTTTATTTTCTCCTCGCTGTTCACTATGTGGCCCATGCTTTATTTACTGCACACTATTCAAATATTGTTCTGAAGACAGATTTATTCATTTCCTCCTGGGCTTTTTCCATGGTACTCATCACTATGGTATCCAAGTGCTGCACAAACTCTGATTTATTTTCTCAACACTGTTGTGAGAATTGGTGTTACCCTTATTTAACAGATGAGAAACTTAGGCATACAGACAGAATAGTAAAAAATATCTTTTAATTTTAGATAACCAATTAGAAATACTCATGGCCTGATTTTGTCAGAAAATATAACATGGCAAAGCACATAATTTAGTCAGAAGTTGAGTAAGTTCTCATTTACTGCAGATATATCTGCAAGTGCTCTTCACTTCTGCAAATCAAACTTCAAAATGTCAAATCAGGCACCTAGGAAGGGAAGACTACACAATTAGTGCATCACTGTGAAGTCTCTGCTTCAAGCACTGTGCTTTGCATTCCACAGGAGTCCTGAGGCTGCAGCCCTTTGCTGGAGCTGCCAATAGAGACGTGAGAGATTTCCAGGTGGTCTTCATTCCCCTTCCTAAATCCTCGCCTTCCTGCCCTGCCTCCCTTCCTCAGTCCCTGTCATTCCCATTTCTACGCCACTGTTTCTAGTGAATTCCCTCTTCCCGTTGCCCTTGCTGCATTCCACACTTGGCCTCGGGGTCGCACGTCCTCCTCCCTCTCCCCGCTCCAGCTCACCCGTCTGATCCCTTTTGCCCAGCGAGTTCTCCTTCAGCCCTTAGCCAGAGATCATACTGGTGTTGACAACCCCAGCATGTCATTTTCCTGGCAATTTTCACCCATTCCCAGCCTGTTTTCAAGTCTTCTCCCAATAGGCTGGCTTACAGACTCTTGCTTATGAGCTTTGCTTTATCCCTCCCTCCAGGCAGACCCAGTTTCCTCTTCCAACTCCCCGTTCCCGTTCACCGCCCCGGAGAACCTGTCTTTCTCCAGACCCTTTGTGCCTGCCAATGTACTCCGCCCCGATCCAGTTCTCGTCCTCACCGCGTGTTATTCAAGGAGCTTCCTGCTCCATGTTTCCCGAGAGGACTGGAAGGACAGGTTCCCCGCTCACCCTTCCTACCTTCGGACTTGGCATGGTCCAGAGCAGCCTGGAACTGGAACTGCAGGTCCAGCTCCGACTCCCACGGCCTGGGGCTGTGTGGTGCTGGGGGAGGACGGAACCACTGGAGGACCGCACTGGGAAGCGCTGCTAAGCCCCTGCTGAGTGCAAGCAGGATTTTCAGTAGGGTTTTTCATGGCAGGTTTGGAGGGAACGCCTCTGACGAAGTGACTATTCTCCTTTTCAGACTCAAAGATCCCTGACAGAAGGAGAAAGAATAAATGTTTATAATTTAACCCAAGGTATGAACTTAGGATGCTTAAATTTCAGCACAGTGGTTAGTCTGGCACTATTAAAAGTGACTGGAGGTAGGATTTTATGATGGGAATTGCTAACCAGCTTTAATAGGAATTATACTACCAGTCCTGCCTTTTAATCAGTGCTTCCATTTTCAGTATAAATTACAGTTCGTAGCTGGTAGTCCTTCTGGCAGATCAGATATCAGCGTAACTCGGCAAGCGTAATACAGAGAAACCCAAACATCCTTCTGGGGAGGTAATTATTTATCATTGCCAAAAGACTCCGGGATATTTTTAGTGGAGGACAAACCCCCTGTTTCCTGACAGAAACACCGAAGAAGATTGTAAAATAATGAAGCAAGTTTTCACTTCAGACACCTGTATTGGCTGAGACTTTGTAGTCATGTCAACATTTAATTAGTCGCGCACATCTCTGCATCCCTATGTACAGCAAAATGCACACCTGTGTTCTGGTGTGCTGCAAAATGTGTCAGCGTCTGCCTCGCTGAAAAGCCTCTAAACAAGCAAATCTGCAAATCCTGCTGGATCAGGGAAAATTTCATGGGAAGACGGAGGTGCCTACAGTGAGAGGGACACCCTCACCACATGCACAGAGGTTATCAAGGTAAAGTTTCCTGAAATTAGTCCTCAACTCCTTAGCAGGAGTGTCACCTACCAGAGTAAAACCCCATTTCTTTCTGGAACAAATTATTTTAAACTAGTTTCAAAACATTTTGCGATACAACCACATGTTTTTGGGGATGTACCCATCTTTCCCACCTCGCAGTGCCCCAGGGGTACGCTTATCTCATGGTTACCACTTCTTGAGCCCTGGCACTCCGTGATTTATGTACCGAAAGAGACGATTCAATTAGTCAATCATAAAATGAGCAAGGATAATGTGCACATTGTAAAAACACAGTTTAGTGGGCAACAAGCTGAGATACAAAAAAATATAAGGGTAGACTTCATATGATTAATGAAGGAGGAATGTATATTTATAGCTCTTATTGTGTCCTTTGTAAGGATACGGGATCCAACAGTACGACTAAAACTGTCTGGTGACCATGCAGCATTCAAATGATTTGGATTTGAATGGCAAATGCAGTATAAAACTAATTACCCCCAGGAGGATGAAAATACATTTCATTTGCCTTTTCAAAGTATGTTTGGTCTTTTCTTCACATCTATTTATCCTTTGGTTTGTTGAGAAACATGCCTGTTACGAAAGTCGGCATCCCAAATTGAGCAGCAGAGGCGTTCTAACCCCCCCCCCCCCCCAAAGAAAACAAGTTTCTGCAAGTTATTTTTACACGATTAGTGTGATTTCTGTTCTCGGTAGCTCTGGAGGCAGGATTGCCGCATCTCCCTGCCAGATTCCAGCGACACACAGCGCAGCGACTCCTCGCTTCGCAGCTACTCCCCCGATTCGCCGAATGCACAAGCATAACCAGATTGGCGCTTTTTAATTTGTTTTGGCACGTCTTCGTGCATGCCACACGTGCAGCTTTTGCAGCCACGCCGGGCTTTGTCTCAGAGAGGGGAAAATAAAAGTTTATTTCACTCAAAGACGGTAACTTTATTGCACCGCTCCGACACCGGCGGGAGGGGCGTCAGAAGCGAGGTGCCACCGAGACGCGGGGTTTGGCCCCGCACCCCGCGCTGTCCCCCGCGGCCCGCCGTGCCGCCAACCCCCCCCCGCGGCGCGCCCCTCAGGGCCAGTGGGGCCGCGTCGGCCTGAGGGAGGAGGGGCGGCGGCCTGAGGGGCTCGGCGGCACGGGCCTGAAGGGGGAGCAGTGCCGGCCTCAGGGGTTCGGCGGTGCCGCCCTGAGGCGGGACCGGTACCAGCCTGAGGCGTTCGGCGGCGCCGGCCTCAGAGGGGAGCAGTGCGGCCCCGAGGGGTTCGGCGGTGCCGCCGTGAAGGGGGAGCGGCGCCGACTTGAGGGGGGAACGGTGTCACCCTGAGGCAATTCGGCAGCACCGGCCTGAGGGCAGAGCGGTGCCGCCCTGAAGGGTTCAGCGGTGCCAGCCTCAGGGGGGAACGGTGTCGCCCTGAAGTGTTCGGCGGTACCGCCCCGAGGGCTGAAGAGTCTCGTCTCACCCCGCCCCGCCGCTCCCGCCTCGTGCCGCCCTTCCCCGCGGGCGGGGGCGCGGCGCAGGCTCGCGCGCAGGCGCGGTGGCGGGCAGGCGGCCGGGCGCGCGCACACCTGGCGCGGGGGTCGGCGGCGGGCGAAGGAGGGAGGGAGGGAGGGGGGAGGAGGAGCGGGCGGGCGTGGGCGCGTGGGCGCATGCGCGCGGGGTGGCGGGGCGGGGCGGGGCGGGGGGGCGGGAGGGCGCGAGGGGAGGAGCGCGCGGCGAGTGCCCGTCTGGCTCCGTGCGAGGCAGTGGCGGAGCCTGGCGCTGGGACCGGCCCACGATGGAGTGAGCCCGGCAGCTCCCGCCCGCCCGCCTCGCTGGCCGAGCCCCGCCGCCCGGCTGAGGGCCGCCTCCTCAGGGGTGCTGCAGGGGCGCAGCCCGGCGGCGGAGGAGTGCACCCCGGCCGGCAGGCAGGCAGGAGGAGCCCCCTGGGGGAGGGGCTGGCGCTTGGTGCCCGACTGCCGGGCGCGGGGAGCGAAGAGATGGCGGCGGGGAGAGCCCGGCGGCTCCTCGGCTCCCTCTGGATCGCCCTTCTCCTCGGGCAGCCGGAGCCGTCCGGCGCTGCCGCTCGCAGCGGCTCCCAGAGCCTCCTCACAGGTAAGGAGCGGGGCCAGAGCCAGGCGGCGGCGCGGGCAACGGGGGGCGCGGCGGGCCCGGTGTGTGAGGGGGCGGTAGGAGCGCTGAGGGGGCGCGTGGCCGCGGGGGGGGGGGGGCGGCGGCGGCCGGTGCCGCTTGTGGGAGCGGGACGGTGCGGGCGGCGGCGGGCGTACCAGCAGAGGCCACTGCGCGCCTCCGCAAGCGGGCGGGCGGCCCTCGGTAACTGCCGGTAACCGCGGGCACCCGAGTCCCCTTCCCGCAGCGCGAACGCCTGGGGAATCACCTGCCGTGCCGGGAGGGCTCGGTCCGAGGTGGGCGAGCCGGCCAGCCTTCCTGGAACCGGTGGGGACTCGTTACCGGAGAGGAGGTGACAGACAACCTGTGGAGAGAGGGGGGGAAACTTCGCCTGGAAACTGTGCCGCAGTAGCCCAGAAATGAGGGGTCTGGCAGCGTTTCAGCGGCTGTAGTTCTCACACCTTTTACCATTGTTACCTTTAATGATCCATTATTGGTTCCTGCTTCTTTATAGGCTGTGCAAAACGTAATCTCATCCAGATGAAGTACGGTGTGCGTACGAGGAGGCTGTCTAAAAAGGCCCTTGCGAAAGACTGCTAATATTGTAGAAGGCTCCTTAGTTCTGCAGTAAAGTTTTCTGCTCTTTTTGCAAAATGCTGTCTTTAAAAAGTACTTTTTTCCACCTCCTTGTCAGTAACAAACTAGTAGAAAGCTTGAAAAAAATCTGTTCTTGAATGTTGAATGCTGGAATTTTTTAAGTACTGCCCTGTAAATTGAATCCTGATATTTTAACAGAAGGCTCTGTGCGAGTGGTATTTTGGAAAAAACTGCTGTTTAAATGAGTGGTTTTTAGCAACTTGGAAAAGTGAGAGTGGTTACACTGATGTTAAATGGTGTAATTGTCCTATCGCAAATCATATGAGGCAGAAACGTCTGTGGTAGTTCTCATCTTAGATACTACAGGCGTAACCATGTATGCTGACTCCTGTTCACAGGGAATGTATTTATTCTCTTCCACAGTACAGGCTTTGCAGATTCCAGGTCTGAAGCAGACTTTTTTTTTTCCCCCTTTTGAAGAAATTTTATACTTGGACTCAGAGATCTTCCAAGTATGTGTAATATATAATGTTTTTTGATGTGGAAGATCTTACCACGTGATGATTCTTTTTTAGTATTTACTGCTTTACTGACAGCTCACTGTAGTTACCATCGTGTTGGTTGCTCTTTGCTACTTTGAAAAATCCTTTGTGGTTTGAGAAAGTCAGATTGATAGGTGAAGTTTTATCTGTTGAAGCCAAATATGTGAAATAAGTCAGCAAAGGAGTAGTGATGTGCTGAAAACATGCCAAATAAAACCTTCATTGAAGCTGACCATTGATTGGAGTGGGAATTTAGAAGTAATAGTTTGGACATCCTGGAAGTTCTGGTGAACCCCTACTTTCTCCTCTTTCTCTTTTGTGGAAAGTACTTTTATGCTGTGTCAATGAGTGCTCTCCCATTGTATCCCTGGTGAGGACCAGAAGCAGGCTTGCCCTAGCCTTGAGGGTGTTTGTACCAGTTACTTAGAGGGAGTGAGTAACTGAAGAGGAAGGGGCTTTCTTGATTCTTTGTCTTGATGAAGATGACATACTTCATGTATAGTGAATGAACTTCATCTTGATTCACACTGTTTTCCAGCTGATTATTGTTATTTTTTTCTTAAGCAGACAATGTTGCATGTGCCCTCATATGTGGCAGGACATTCAAGATCCTCCCTGCTCAAAGGAAAGGGAATTGGGTACAGGTGTTCCACTTCATGCAATGAGAGTGCTCCTCTTTGTGTTTTAGATGTAAGGGTGATAGTGCTGTCTTCTCTCCTGTGTTTTGTGTGAAGCTTGGTCTCTTTGGCATGCTTGGAAGTGTCTTGTTAAGTTGGTGTAAAGGGCTGGAGAGGCAGAGGAACACCTGGTTTCCAGATTCAGAGGGAGGTTTAGCTGGGAGGCTTGGTGCTCTGGTTGTCAAGACTGAAGTGCTTCTTGCTGTGTCCAGAACAGTAGGTTTTAAATGCAAAAATAACAACCCCAAAATACACTGGCCTTTTGGTGTTGATAAAATTGACATTAATGAGTAGAAGTTATAGATTTGGAAGCTGATATTCTTTGTATGTAGCTGTGGATGTTTGAGTCACACTCTTTTCTTCTTCAGAAAGCAATGACATTTAATCCCATCTATTAATAGCCAGTATCTGGATTATTTTAGGAAAAAAGTGTATAACTTCATTTATTTGTGTATCTGTAAATGTTAGTGGGTTTCCTAGTCTGTTTGGTTGCTTTGCAGATAATGTAGAATGAGCTACTGGTTTTAGAATGAGGACATTTCACTTAGCTAAGGGAATAAAACAGAAAAAAATGAGTAGTACTGAACAGGCATCAACTGAAGCTAAATCATGCCTCTTGTAACTGATTGAAACTGACTGGAGATTAGCATAAAAACTTTGATCTATACAGGATTTCATTATTAAGAATAAAATTGAAGTTGGTATAACTTTTAATTTTTAATAGAAAAGCTGTGATAACCTATATATACACCATTAAGGTTGCAAATTAGATTATTCAGAAGCAGGAAACTTGTTCTGTCTTTCCCTGGTATTCTTGAAGTCCTTGGAATCGGTGTGTATTTTGTTGTTAAAGGGCAAATTGGCAGTTCTGGAAGTCCACAATCAAATGCAATTAGAAACTGGTGGGCATGAAAACTGCAGGGGGACTCCCAGAACTGAGCAGGTCTTTTTAGCAACGTGTTGATTGGAGATTGTTGGTACAACATGTGCTGCTCTACAGGATGCTCCTTCTAGGGTGAGAGTAGTGTACTGAAAGCTGAAGAAGATGGGAGCACAGATCATCTGAGTTCCTTAGAAATGTAAGGTTATAACTTGTTTCTGTTTTGTGTGCACTTCTTGATTATTTCTAAATATATATCACAGATTAAAAATAGAGTAGAAATATTCAGGTCTCAGTTACATCCCAAGTCACTTAAGCACAGGTCTCCAGTTCATATTCCTGTTTCATATAAACACGGTATGTGTCAGCCACGTGTGTTCTGGGTGTCACATATGAGCTGATAGAAGCAATTTGATTGCTTATGGCTCCTGAGAGATGAAGACACCAGTGCCACACGTATATGTGGGCAACAGTGAAAAGGTCTGTTGATGGTGGAGCATATTTCTTGTGAGGGTGAACTGTTCTAATAATCTGTGAATTGGGCTGCCTTTCAGTGGGGCTCTGGTGATGCATTGTCGCTTGTCCTCCACTAGAAGTGCCTAAGTTGCACATGGCTTTTGCAGTGTGTGTTTATTTGTTTTATTAGTCACCAAACAAAATGATTTGACTTGCTTATGAAGCTATCCTAATAAAGTAACACTTCCATTTAAAAATTACAAGAGGTGTGTACACACCTTCACCTATACTTATCACAGTGAAAAACAGTGAACAAAAATTGTCATTTTTTTTTTTTTAAATGACTAGGCTTAGGTACCTCCCACTAGCTTATCGGTGCAATTTAAGGAAGGAAATTGCATACTGTAGATTATTCTTTATATAAATAAGAGTATTTGGTTATTCCTGAAGATAAAGTGTTGTGATTTGCAAGACATTAACCTTCAAACAAAGATTCTCAGACAGGTCTGAAAACTCTGTAGGCACCTAACGGGTGCTTGCTGGGTTGCCAAGAGGAGAGTGATAAGGAGTGAGCATGGGAAATGGTGTGGGAGTTTTAAGAAAGCTACACAAAGAGCAGTACGATATGTTTCTCAACCTTTACTTTCAAACTATGAAGGCATTTAACTTGTGCAACATCAGCTGAGTTTAATATAGGGTTTGAAAGCAAATTTTTATACCTTTGCTAGTTTGGCATGGAAATAATTTCGTTATAGAAAAATTTCCATGTATGCTGATATGTTTGTAGCTAAATCTTCTTAAACGTGCCATATTTTTATATATGCAGAATTTCCGGGTAGAGAGGTACTACCCCCAGTTATCAGGAGAGGTGCCACTTCAGATTATTGTCCTGAAGTAGATCTCTGGGCCTTCAATAGTTAAATACAGTGCTCTGGGGCTATTGATCTTAAAAGGCAAAACAGCTCTTAATAGAGAAAATGTCTCAGCACTGTGGAAACCACAGTCATATTTTACTGATTGGATGCTATTGATCTAGTTCTTCAGTTAAATTGCCAAGATGGAAGTGGTAATCCTGATTAATGCCATATAAATAGATAAGCACAGTTGGTATGTGTATAGTTGCGGAGCTCTTTAGGAAAACTGAAACTCTAGCTTTATATGGTATTTCAGATCCTTTAATTTTAAGTGGGGTTTTTTTTAACCATTTAGTATTCATGCTGAAGAGAGCATCTTAATTTTACAAAATAAGCCGACTTATGATAAACCCTTTCTGCATCAGTTAAAATAGCTTTTATTTTCTGTGGAAGCTGCCCTTATCAAAGGGAGTGAAGGAATTGGTAATGTTCTGCTGCTGAACTTTCTTGGGAGTTTGAGTAATTCCCTGGAGTACGTGACAGCCATGAGATGTTTGAGTTGTGTAGGAAGTGAAGAGATTTAATGTTGAATTTTAATGAAAACTATTTAATGTCTCTTTTAACAGTCTGATTAAGAAGTTAATTACTACAAAGCAAAAAGAGTTTATTTTTTTTTACATGTGACTAAACAATAGCACCCACTCATTGCTTCTGGGTGTTTTGGGAAAACAAAATCCCAACCATATCCCTGAAGGTGCTGTTCAGAAGGGGCTGTCCAACTGGGGAGCCCACTGGCCTCCAAATACCTAAACTTATGTGTTTTCTTTTTTTTTATGGTGTTCACAGATTCTCATTGCCAGTCTTTGAACTTTCCTGGTTCAGCTTTGATTTGCTGTAGTGAAATGACCAGAACTAAGTATGGCTTTTTTAGGAAGGTACTGGTAATTTATGATGTGACAATGTTTTATGCTTCCTATTCCACTTGCATTCTAGTTTTCATAGTTATTCAGTAAGAGATCTTCTCTGGAGTTAAGTTGATCTAGAAACAGTGAATTGCATGTTAGAGCTTTTTTCCTTCAAAATGCGTTGTTCTGCATACATTAACAGTGAATTTTTTTTGCTGTGAAGTGCAGCTGACATCGTAGTGGTTACCACTGAAGAAATTCACATGCTCTGCTTATGTTGAATTTCTTCATTTGCAGAATTTAATCTGTTGATCTTCTTTTTCTTAGTGCATTGTGTAGATGTTGGCTCATATGAATGACACTTTTTTTTTTGATAATTTTTGATTCTGATCATTCAGTTATTTTGTGTTTCATCAAAGCATAGCAGCTTGATAATTTTTGATGTCCTCTGGTCATGTAGTTTTGTCCAGAGGTCTTTTAGAAGTGGAAAAACTGTTCTGTGATTAAATTGCCCACTACTTCATCTGTTCAAAGAATTTGAATATACTACTGTCCTTTGTAGTTGTTAGGTAAGATTTTAATTAAGTTACCCATTCAGGAGTGAGTCTTACTGTGTTTTTTTAATTTTTTTTTTACTATTGCCTTAAAAAACCCCAAACTGTATACTTGCTGTTACTTTTTTTTTTTCATTTATCTACTACAAAAGCTTAGAAAATGTGTTTAGTTTTTGGAGGTAGCAGAGCCACTTACAGCTCCATCAGGTGTTTCAGCCCTTCAGATCACTTGTTGTGTTTTTGTCCTGCGATAACGGGAGAGCCACACTAAGGAAGTCCCTTACCTGTGTCTGACTGCCCCTGAAGGCCTGAATATCTTTGCTGTCTTGTTTTGTATGATTAGTAGATCTTGTGGTTTTGTACTTCTTTTCCCTGCTCCCTCAACATTTCACTTTATCTCCTGGTTTTCTAGTCACCTATGTGCTTTATACCCTTTTGGGTTTCAGTGGGATTCTACTTCTGCTTCATCAATATAGCTCTGTCGAACTTTGCCCCCTATTTATGTTTTTTTATCTTTTTGTTTGGCTTAGAAGTATGGACAACTTCTGAGTTTTTTGATTCTAGCTTTTTCTGCTTTT
This sequence comes from Fratercula arctica, assembly GCA_947846985.1. Classification (NCBI taxonomy): domain Eukaryota; kingdom Metazoa; phylum Chordata; class Aves; order Charadriiformes; family Alcidae; genus Fratercula; species Fratercula arctica. Next base: position 22,991,471 of record CANTUZ010000009.1, read on the forward strand.
ATGTATATGTGGGCTCTTAATATTTTACCTTTGTTTTTATTTAATGTCTTTTCTGTGTGTCTTGAAGCTGTCACGTTTTGTGACACTGGGTCAAAGCATGTGTCAGTAGCCAGCACAGTTGTCTTCCATTATTGTTATACTTGGATAAATTTATCTTGTTTGATGTGCTTTTAGCTTTTTTGACATATGTCTAATGTTGATGTTGACCTAGAGGTGAATAATGCAGTGCTGCTAGTATGTGTATGGTATTCTGTCGTTTGAGGTTTGCGCCAATATATCTTTAACTGATGTTTCTTGCTAATTAAAATATTTTAAAGTTAGACTTCATATCATTTGGAAGAGACAGTGCTTTTCTGCAGTTTTGATCTATTTAATGTTCTGTGTGTAGTTTACAGCCAGGTAATAATGAGTGTTTTTCTATAAAAGTTTTGCCTTATTTAGTGTTTTCTTTACTAAGGTAACTTGAGCATGGAAAATCTTAGTTTGTCTTTGCATTTATGTGACTCTGTGAATGCATATAATAATTTTTATGTCTGTGACATAGCACTTCCCACTACATTGTCTTGGATGTAAAAGTTGTATCTCTGATAATTTTGACCCCGTTGATTTTTGTTTTACTTTTGGCAGGGACACCTTTGTATGACAGATATCACCAACACACTTAAGCACTCAGAGGCAGCTTCCAGGTTTTTTTCAGCTCAGTTTTCAGTGTAATGGTCCAGCAGCTTGCTTCCACTTGGGCTGAGATGGAGTCAAGTCCTTCTGTATAAGCTTCATCTTTCTCAGTTTTCCCCTGTAGTTAGTGAACCTAAACATCTCTTCTTAACTCTGCTCTGCCATTCATGCATTGAAACCTTATAATGTAACTGTAGAGAGCGCCACAAATAGAGGCATTTGGCTATTCTAAAAGTAGAACAGGCTGCCAAAAGTCATTTAAGTCATTAGACCTGTCATGACTTTTAAAATCTCTTGAGCCTAGTGAGAAGGGGAGTATAGCTTGCTCTCTAAACTTTAAGGGGTTACTGTCACATTGGTTAAAAAATGAGTAATTGCTTGAAACCAGTGGTTGTTGCATTGTTGTACGTAGCAGAGAGAAAAGCTGGGTATTAACAAGAAGATGAAATATTTCCAAAAGCAACTTAGAAAGCCAAATGTTCCTGTTTGAAAACAGGCAAGGAAGGAGGTACAAGAGAACTGGAAACAAAGTAAAACTGCATCCAGAAATGTTTTTTAATGTGTTAGGACACCGAAACAGTTTGTAGTATACTCCCCTGCAGTTGGAATTGGCTTTTTTGGTGTCAGTGTTCACATTGCAGAAAACCCTGGTATTTTGTTATCGGTTTGTGAATCTTTTATTAGAAATGTGTCTGGGCAGATATGAAATGCAGCAGATATGAAGTCATTGCCAAACGTTAATCCTATTTCCATGTGTTTAGTTTCAGCATTTCAGGCTGGCACTGCCACTAAAAGGAGGAGGACCTGCATGCTATGCCCTTCCATTTGCCTTCACAGGCATGTGTGGCAGCTGAGGGGAGTTGGGTCGGTTCCCTGGTCTGCTCCCCTGCATCCTGCACCAGTACCTGGGCTAGCAGGAGGGAGAGGGGGACATGAGCACCTGGGAACGGGTGCTGCGGGAAAGGGAGGCTGCTTTTTCCAGGGGGGGTAGAGATTGGCTCAATATTTGAACACGAAAAGCTCTAGGAGCAAAATGTATCCCAAGTCTTCTGTCACCACGTTAATCTTTAATATTATGATGTATTATAGCACATTGATTTCAGGTCTGTAGACTAAACTTTTGTCAGGAAGTGTGCATTATTGTTTTCAAATGAATTTGCTAATAAAATGTTTCATAAAAGTTCTTCTCTAGATTGGTAATGAATTCTCAGTTCAGCTTTAATTACTGTTTTGCTTTGTTATTTTTTTCGCCTGTGCTGAAATCTCATTTGTTTGGCTGGTTCCTAAGTGGAAATAAAGCTATGAGCTTCATCAGAAAATACTTAGCCTTGAGGAAAAGAAATGTAAAACTACCAAATAGGTTACACTTTCAGAAAAGGATAGTGGCCTGGTAATTCTTGGAGGGGAAAAAAAAAAAAGCCTCTTACTTGCTTAAAGTCCAGAGGAAGCTTCATTTAATGATGATTATGTTGTGTAGCGTATCATTTCAGGTGTCACTTTGAATCTGTCACGTACTGACAGTTGTCTTGTGGCTTTGTGAGGCCAGGACTTTCACAATCATCCCTGTACCAATAATGAAATCCTGTGAGGATAATGCTGAATTGAGACCTGGTCAGGAGTGTAAGAGAAGCTTATAGATGTTGTATGATGTGACAATATGCTAGCGAAGGTGCTTGGGACAACAAACTTGGCAGCCAAAGCAACCCCCAGTGTGTGGAGATTTCCAGCCAATTTAATGGCTAAGGATGGCATTGCTCTGTTTTTCTCAGGAAAAAATTAATGTTGCAAATTGTCAGGGATGTGCGCATACTGGGAGGCTGGCATGAAGGCGAAGTGTATGGGGGCTGTGTGGCTGAGGCAGGTGGGGGAGATGGAGACTGTTCCCTTCCTGCAGTGTGGCCTATCTCGGTATATTTTTGGTGGTTCTGCAGAGCGGTTTAGGGGAGGGTTTTATGAAATGACTTAATTATTCCTTTTTTCTTATGGAGATAATAGTAATGCAGAGGCAGAAATCATTGTTATGCTGATAGACCTGCCTCTACCAACCAGTGTAACAGTGTGATGTATCTTGACTTGTTTAGATGCTGATAAAGGGACAGTCTCAGGGATTGTATCTGAAATTACAGGAGTATATTATTCATTTGCAAGGGCAAATTTGAATACAACTTGTGGGACAAGCTATTTTTATTACCATTAAGAACTATTAAAGAGTATACTGCAAATTTTGTGTGTGACAGCTCTCCTTTGTAATTGTCGCAGGTTGCTTCCTTTTGTAGAATCTGACATGGCTTGTCTTTGAAGTGTAAAATGCTTATTTATCCTAATTGTCACATGTAGTTGTTTGCTTATACCTACTTCAGGTCTTTGGGGCCTTAATTTTATGTTCTGTAGTTTTTCTTTTGCTATGTGTTCTTTTTACTTATCTCCTCATTTGAAGTTGTGGTAGTTTTGAAAAATTCTTAAGAGGTCAGAAATGGCTTAGATATCTGCAGTGATTTGGCAAGCATTTCTGTGTTGTAGTTTCGTGTAACATTTTTGAGATGTGGATGAAAGAAAACACACACAAACCACGGGTACAGGAGATGTAGTGTCATATTGGAACCACAGAGGTTTTTTCAATTGTGTTATTGAGTGTAAATCAGTGTTCCTCACTTTTCAATGTGTTGTCTTTGAGTATAGACCAGTAGTATTACTTATAGCTGATGTAAATATTGTAGGTCTAGTCTAAAATAAGGAGGCAGAGTCTGCAAGGTAACACAACAGCATGTGGACAGAGGTTTTCATATTTCAAATTTGAGGCCTCTGGAGAGGAGAGGAGTTGATTTCTGAATGTGGAAGGAGAAGCCAGTCATCAGATGCATCTAGAGCAGGATCTGATATATTCTGACTGCTAGATAGTGCTAGTTAAAGGCTTGTTCTGGTTCAACTCAATTGGAATATCTTGTGCGCATGGTGACAGTATTATCAGCCCAAAATCCAAAGTGTTACCTTTTAAAGTAGCGTTTTCCAGTTGTTTCTTTGTTTGCTGTTGTTGCCAGCTTTTCATTTTACTGTGGAAATCAATCTAAAGAAAAAAGTTAGCATTCACAGTAGCTGGAAGTATCTGTCTACACTAGACCTGATCTGTGTGTGCATTTTGATCGCTCCTATTTTTTGTTCTCTCTGGTATGTACTGTGGAGGCACCACTGGTTGTGACTCCATAGCAGGAACTGAGCCTATGCTTTGGCATTTCATCTCTGCATTCATGTTCATCGTGCACAGCCTTTGTTACTTCAGCATAGTGTTTTCAAGCGTGTACTTTGCTTATTTATTAAAATTAAAAGGACCTGTAAGAGATAGATTTTTTGCCTTTATCTTGTGTGATCTTAAAGAAACATTTTTCCCCAGTTTAGCCTATACACGTGTCATTCCTGTTTCTGCAGAAACCTTTGAAAGATATCAACTGGTTGTTTCTGTTATGATTACAAATTAATATATGGAGCATATTGATGGCTTAATTCTAGTTTAGCTCCTGTAATATGAGTAACTTTATCATTCTTAACTTGCATGCTGAAGGGCTGTTGGTTATCGTGAGTGCACTGAGGAAAGGGTGTGATGGAGTTGGTGTTCATTTTAAAAAAAAAATTAATAAAAAAGAAAAAATAATAATAATTGGCCTTTGTAGATTCTGCCTCAGAGCTTCTGGTGGTATGAAGTGCCTTGCTGAATTATTACTAAATGCAAAGCTAGATTTGCTGGCCTGTCTTGACTGTGATTCCCTTGGGATACAAAGCAGCTGCATTGAATTGGCAAACTGAGCCTCACATCACAACACATTTGGTGAACTACCTATGTTGCTAGCATCTAATTTCTTGTAACTTGTGCAGTCTTGCTGCCTGACAGGTGTATTAAGAAAGGCAAGTGGATTGTAGGGTGAGTTGATGGTTTGTATCGGTAGTGCAAAGATTGGAAATATATATATTTTTAAAAAAAATGTACAACTCTTGTCACAGAACTAAATCAAGAAATGGTTTTAAGATAGGAAATGCACTTGAGAGGTTCAGACAGTTTTAACTTTGTCCTGCAGTGTCAGAAAAAGGTAGAGTTTGGTTTCAACTAGGGAGACGTTGATGCATGTGTCAGAATTAATTTTTTGTAGCTGTATGGTTATTGTCTGGTGTTACCTGTTACCACGTATCTTTGGAAAACTGAAGGTTAGAGGTCATGTTATTGCTCAAGACATCTGAAAGGTAACCGTGCAATCCTAGAACGTTTTGGATTGGAAGGGACCTTAAAGCTCATGTAGTTCCAACCCCCCTGCCCTGGGCAGGGACACCTCCCACCAGACCAGGTTGCTCCAAGCCCCATCCAGCCTGGCCTTGAACCCCTCCAGGGATGGGGCAGCCACAGCTTCTCTGGGCAACCTGGTCGAGAGGCTCACCACCCTCACAGCAAAGAATTTCTTCCTAATATCTAAATTTCTCCTCTTCCAGTTTAAAACTGTACCCCTTCGTCCTGTCATTCCACTCCCTGATCCGGAGTCCCTCCCCATCTCTAATGGTAGAACGGGGTAATAGACTGTTCCCCCGTGGCCAGGAAATTGTCATGGATGTTACTGACGATTTTTTAATAACATTCTTATTAGTGGTTTCAGAAACCGGACTTCATTTTCTTTCAGGGCTTCCAAAGGTGCTATGTGGTTGGAGAATTATTACCTATTCTTTGCAAGTAAGCAGAAATACTTCTGTTGTTAGTGCTATGCTGTTCTTTTAATTGTGGAAGCTGTTACAGTTTTTAGGTAGCATTTTGTAATTCTGGTAATGAGAGCACCTTTTGCTTCATCATTTGGAAAATTTCTCTTCAGGTGATTTTCTAAGAGATTGATAGAAGGGCTTTAGATGTTGACCAAATAGTATCTGGGTATCACTGTAAAAGCAGATCCACATTTGATTCATTCTTCTACCTTTTATGATAATAACTGTTACATTTTATGCAGTCTCCTATAGCAGTTTGAATTGGAAACATCCCTGCCTGTTCTCTAATTGCTTATATACTCTTCCAAAGCTATAACATAGCTTTCAGTGGTGTCTGTGTAGAAGTAATTTCATTTTGAGGTGCCATTTCCTAAATGTTTTTAGAATAAAAAAATATAATACTTGTTTTCAAGTCTTCTGATTTGCATGTAGGGGGGAAAAATTGGTTGAAGGAGGTAGCTGTAAGGTACTCTGCAGGTGCATTGCTGCCCGCTGTAAACGAGGTGAAAATGAAAGCATGAGCTTGAATAGACCAGTTGGCCAAAAATCACCTTTTAAAAAAAACTCTCTAATTTTTGTAGTTGTAGCTGATCATTGTTTTAGTATACCAATGAGTGTATACATGACTCGGAACAAAATTAAGATGGTGTAAATATTTGGCAAAAATAACTGATAAATGTAGTCTCTCAGTGTTCCTTATCTAGCAGGCTTTTGATGCAGGGAAAAAAACCAACTGTATAACTTTGCATTTATGTATCATTTAACTTACCATAAGTCCTAAGTTTGGTAACTTATCACAAAGGTGTTACATATTAATTATTTATTGTACACTTTGATGCCGGAGTTCTTGCTTTAATCGACTGTTCTGGGGGAGGTGGCTGCTGTTTCTCTCAGGTTAGCTCCTCCCACCCCTCCCCTTTGTGTAAACTCTGTAGTGCGTTTCCTCACCATTTGCCTCCAAAGCTACTACTAAGCTGGATTTCACAACTTTTTGATAAAATTAGAAACATATTTCTGTGATAAGTGTTAAATTGCTGTGGCTTTGTCATCCCTATGTCTAACTTTCTTGTCTCTATAAAGATAGAACTGGACCTCATTTAATTTCTCTCCTTTACAGATGTTTTTGCACTTTCAAACTTTGCTTTACAGAAAACAATAAAAATGTTTATCATGGAAGTCAGTTTAAAACTTTGTGACATCTGGCATCATTCTTTACCTTACTATAGTTGACTAAAAAAGAAATCTGGTGATCAGAACTGTCACAGAAAATCTAAACTACTCTAGGCGATAGGACAGTCATTTTAAGTGAAGATTGTACATTTTTGAGAAACTGTGGATAACTTGGAGATATTTTTGAGCACTGCTGTAATATCACGTAAAATCTTTCTGAAGTTGCTTCATGATTTTTGGTTTACAAAAATAAAGATTTTTAGAATATACTTCTGCAATGTGGACATAACCTGGTTTGTGTCATCTACAAGGCTGAACTGAAATAACAATTAGGTAACTGTATGTAAGTCTTGTAGTTAAAATCCCGGTTAGAATTTTAATGAAAAATCTTCTGTGTGAATCTGCTGATGGATTTTTTGTTTTTCAACCCTGAGAAAATTCTAGGTTTCCTTTTGCATCCTCCCACACCACAGTGTCTGTGGGAAGCTGCACGAGATGGATAATGTACACATGGAGAAGGGAGAAACACAGAAACAATACAAGAAAACAAAAAAGACAGTTGACTGCAATCTGGATGTGTAAGGGAGGCAAGGCAGTGGTGAGCTGAGCTATGGAGTGCCACAGATGCTTGTTAGGCAACAGCACTGACATGCACAGTGCATCAGATGATGGTAGGAAAAGAGTTTGACAGATCTCTTAGTGTCTCCCTCTTTTCTGTGCAAATCCACTGTGGATGTTGTGCTGAGCTTTGGATGTTATATGGGTGAGTAATGTATTTGTACATGCGTGTCCCCTTACACCTTCACTGGATTTGCAAATGGAGGGAGTTACCTACATTTAAAAAATATAAAACTTGTGCATCTTTAATGCCAGTGTAATGCATAAATGTGTACATGCTTTGTAGAAGTAGGATTTCACGTGATAAAGTTACAGAAATGTAATTTGTTTTTTTAGGGGGATTGCTGTATGTACTTTGTGACGGGCTATGAAGCCGTGGGGCTCTGTATGGATATGGAAGCTGCTCAGCAGAGCTGAGAGGTGAACTGGGCTCCTGACAACTGGGGTGGGAGGCAGAGAATACCCTGCCCCCCAGCCCAGAGTTGGGAAGGATAGAGTTTACACTCATTTCTAGCTGTCAGCAATTAGCTTTTCAAGTAAACATTGTAAGGATTTTTAAATCTGTGAAGAGGAGTATAATTATGAGGTTCTTAGTACCTTAATGTGGCCTGGAAGCCGCACTGTGATTGAATAATTTTATTTAGGTAGATTTACTTGGCTAAGTAGGAGAATGTAAAATCACAGCCTGAATACTGTAGTGATGGCCTCCTTCCTCAGGACTGTTTTCTTTCAATTAGTGTGGTGCTCAGAGCCTTTCTCAAGTGTTCCTCTTGTTCCTCATTGTAGAAAAAAATTTTTTCTTTATTAGTGCTTTTTTTTTTTTAAACTGCTTTAACCGTTGACCACTCTGGTATGAAGTTGAATAGAAGAATAGAGTAACTGGGTATACCGAGATTTGAAATAGAAGTCTTGCTTTTCTGATTTTGCTTGTTCTCTTTTTTTTCTGGTACATATTAGTGCAGGAGCAGAAGTCTGCCTTGCTTAACGTACACGTACAAACTTTGGTTGCATTCTGCAGGAATATAAGGCTTTTCATTGATGCAAAAGTATCACAGAAGTTTTAGAGGTCTTAATTTGTCTGAAGCTCAAACTGCCGTTAACGGTTGTGATGTATAGTCGTTACCAGTGTTGTGAAGGCCGTGTTCTTTCCCAGGCATGGGCTTGTTGCAGCGCTGGCCTCTTCTTCTGAGGCCGGCTGTGATGCTGCTGCTGTGCTCGCTGCTTGAGTGAGCAGAGGAATGCCGGAGGCCGCCGCGGGGGCCAGGGATTGCTGGGACCCAGCAATGGCAGCGGGGACCCAGCTGGGACGGGGAGAGGCGGACGGGCTGCCCTGCCTTGGAAAGGACGTGGCTGGAGCCTGGCGGATTTTCCTTCCTGGGGTGAGGAGGAGTCATGTACATGCGCCCCAGCAGGCTTGTGGTGTTGGGAGGGATGAAGGCTGAACTGATGCAGCTTTATTTGCTTGACAAATTAAATGTCTTTCTGTGACTATGGATGCTAAGGACCAGGAGTACAACTAACTGCTTTATACCTGGAGTGACTCTTGCCCTGCCGTGCCTCTTGCGTACCAGCTTTTGCTAGTAGTTGAATCAAAATGATACCAATTTTTAGTGGTGATGAATTTGAGAAAGACTAAGAACTTAAACCGTTACTTCTAATGTGATGGGTATCAAAGACAAAGCCTTTCACAATCTGTTGTGGCAGTTTGTCAAGATGGCTTATTGTTCTTCATTCACACTTGCACTGCAAATGTTTTCATGGCGAGGAGCTACTCTGTAGACTTACTCAGAGATATAAATCCTGAGTTTTACCTCTTGGCAAGAAAAATACATATACTATGAAAGCTAAGTGAATTTCATTACCCTGAGGACAAATGCAGAAAAGCTTCTAAGAAGTAAATATGTTCAGATTATATTTCTGTCAACACAACTGATTTCACACATGACTTAAACATAAAAATTGACTTTTTTGATGTCTGAGGTTAAACAGTTAAAATATTATTCTGGAACATTGCAAAATACAGAGGTATGGACAGGTTACATGGAGGTGTAGCTGTGTGTTCTTAATGTTGTTTATGCAAACATTAGTCAATGGTGCAGCCCTTTGATGTATCCTTTGCTTGAAAGGTGTTATGAATCTCACCATTAGATGTTAATGATGCCAGTATTAAGTCAATTCTTTCTCTGAAAACTGAGTAGCTAATCAATATACAGAAATATTTTTTGTGCCAAAAATTGATTTTAACAGTACTTATCTGTCTTGAGCTTTCCTGGGTCCTCAGAACATTATTTTAACAAACAGGTGGAGAAGTGTCTTCTACATGAGAATCAGTTTTGTGGCATGGTGCGGACCTGGAAAAGCAATGAAATGTATATCGTCATTGCAAGGATTTTTCACGTGGGCTAAACAATATAGTTTTTAATATATTAAAACAAAGAGGTTTATGGGACACAACACAGCTAACTGCCTTATCTTGAAAGCTCCAAAGAAAGCACTGTGATTACGTTTGCTTCAGTAATTCAGAAGAATACAAGCTATGAATTTGACTCGACAGCTTCTATCAGACACAGATGTCACCAGAACACGTAAGTACTTGTTTTAGTGAATTTACTAGACTTCTAGTATCCATCTAAAAGTCTCCATGGCATGAGAACTTTAGGATACATTTTTAACTTGCATCAGTTGGACGTAGAGGGTACCATGCATACAGTTTTATGCTGCTAAATTTATACATAAAGCATAATATTTAGCTCAAAGACCTACTTTAAAATAGTTTAAAATGCATAATTGTCTGGTGCTGTACAGCAGTACAGCCAGGCTCACCAGGTAGGGACTCAGTGAGTGGTGAAACCTGTCACATCTCAAAGGCGGTTGGTTCTCCATGTGCAGTAAAGGTGTAATGGCAGGACATCTGTATTGGGCCCAGGACGCTGGAAGGTTGATGGCTCCTCCTGGCCAGAGCTTGAAGAGCAGTGCAGCACAAAAAATTGAAAATATGATTGTTGTCCTGAAGCAACTGCTACAGGGAAGGTAAAAAAAGTGCTAATCTGCTTCCTTCATTGTGTCATTTAACGAGCCCGTGAATTGAAAAGGCACTGTGTGCTGGTAGTAGCCATTGCATTTCATTGTTGGTGCCGTACTGCTCTCTTGCTCTCTGAAATACACAAGTTATTTTAGGCATTACTGGGTTCTTTGAATTCATGTAAAGGTGTAGTTGTTGAATGTTGGGGTGTCTGGCACAGGCGATGGATGATGGGGCCTCAGTACTGCTTTATTTGGGGAACTGGTCCCCGTTCATGATGAGGGCCTGATGACGAGGCTAAGCTGCACTGTCTGTCACACTGGCAATTCTTCATCAATTTATACTTGTATGCACTTGTTTTATTCAGCAGGTTTTTGCTACCTTTTGTAGTGTATGTTTCCTGTAGATCTTTATGTATTTTGGCTGCTGTGTGACTGTGAAGGAACCCTGTTGACATGGAAGTGCATTAGCAATTGGGTGGGCACTGACCTCTATTGCCTGCCCCCGGCCCCAGTAGCTCTTTCTAGTGGCACTAGACACTTCGTGTGCGTGCGGTTTATTTTGAAGAAAGCTAGAAATTAAAATAAAATGTGTCAGTCTTTTCATAATGGTTTTCATGTGGAAATAAATCTACTTGACTTGTTACTTTGACAAGTGGATCTTATTGTAATGTGTTGTTTCATTGTTGTTTTGTGCAGATCATACCATTCTTATGCATATAGGCTGGTCACATAATAGTTTATTCATGACTAAAAATTATTTTGCAGAAGTGCAAAGCTACAAGGAGTTGTCACTTTCCTGAGTCTTTCTGAAGGGCTTGAAATCACTATGACCTCTTGATCTGTCTTTTCTTGTTCCTCAGAATATTAACTTCATCACTGGAGAAACGAGCACAATTTGTGTGCACAGAATGCATGATATTTCATCCTTTCAACCTCCAATTTTACTTTATATGGAAATAAAAATACCAAATTCCCAAACATGAATATTCTCATGTGACCGCAGGGTGTAAGGTGACCTCTTTGGCTCTGGTCCCAGTCCAGGAATGTATCGTTTCTTTGAGTTACTTTCAAACAGGTATTACTTCACAATTTAATTGGCTGCATACATCTCAAAAAGGATATAAACTGGTGGGTTTTTCTGCTATGGAGACATAAAGGCTTGTTTCACAGAAGAGAAGGCATAAACAAGCTGGTACAAGGAACCCTGTATGAACTGAGCTATACTGTATACTTCAGGGAAAAAAAAGTCAGAATTTTTTTTTTTTTGCCTTATGGCTTTTGGCAGTGTCAAACAAAACAGTCAATGTTCTCCTAGAAAAACTAAAGAATTCTTTTATATCTTGAAAACATATTTAAAGATCCCGCCCCCCCCCCCCCCCCCCCCGCAGTCTTTGTGTGTTGTTGCAAATGTTGTTCAGTCTTACTTTTGCTGGAGGTTCTTGCTTAGTGTGGTCACTGACGTGTTTTGCCTCTTCTGGTGACAATTTCAAATCTGGGGCAGCAACCAGCTGCCTTGAAAACAAAGGCCGCTGACAATTAGAGAAAAGAAAAAAGAAAAAAGTTCAAAATGTTTGGAGGGGTAAACTTTGTTTTGGAGATTTTTTCTTTTCTCTTGTTTTTAATAACTGAAAGAGATCTAATTAGTGTCTGTAGCTGGATCCAGAAGCCTTTTGCTGACCTATATTCAGACCCCTTTCATCAGCTCCTGTGTGCTTAAGGTCTTCATAGTAGTTATTTAGCACAAGGGAGCCAGACATTGCAAGGAGGATTCATAAGCCTTTTAGTTCTTTGAATCTTGTTTTGCTGGTTGTTTGTTCATTCCTTACTTCAATATTTGTGGCTTATCTTCAATTTTAATCTTTACTGTTTTTGACCTTTCTTCTTTGTAATCTGTGGCTTTTAATGTCTAAAAGGTCCTAAATACTTGATCAAAATAAGACCTAATTCCCCTTCTGAAGAGAATAAATCACTTTGAAAGTGGCAGAAAGAGAAACCATATGCAGGCAAAATGTAGTTTGAGGGGAAAGATACAGCGTGCAAGCATATACAATAAATTACTGAAACTTGGCACTAATGTTCCCTCTGCTCCCTACTTAGCCACTTTCAGGCTTAGAATGCAACTTAGGTAGTTTCCATTAATCTATTTAATGTTAAGAGCTCTGGGCACAGGACTTTTGCACGTGCATTCTCTTAAAATCTCATTTTCTCCTGGTTGCCTCTGTCCTGGTTTATCCAGTTTCTTGCTCAGGTGTACTTGCTGTGTTTCATTCTGTTAGCCAGCCACATTAAGTCTTACTGCGTAATTTTTTTTTTTGAGTGGAGAGCAGGGATACAAGTTGGTATCTCTCTGCAATTTCAGAGAGATAAGTAGGATGTATTAATAATGTGTATCCTTCCTAGTGCTGTTTTAGCAGAGTTGGCGGTCCACACTTACGAGATGGTGGAACTACTGTATTTGTAGTACTCAGACCTGGGACTCTAGAATACTTGTTACTACTGACTAGTGAAGGTTGTTAAGGAGCTTTGAAGATGTCAAGTGCTGCAAAAATGAGAAGTAGTCTTCATTCTGAGGCAGAGTTAATCAAACTGATGAACACGCAGAGGAGATTGGCAGATACGGGTAACATCTGTGGCAAAATAGTTTATAGCTATTCGCTGAAATACTTTTAGTTATGATGTTATTCCCTTGTGGATTTGGTTACTAATAACAAGTTAGGAAAAAAATTATTAGGAATTATCACTGTTCTCTCGTTTCACAAGATCTGAGATCTCATTTTCAAATTTTGTTTAATCCTATCTGAATATTTTCTGGCAAGGTGGTTAAAGTATTATTTAAACACAGGGTAACATTTAAAGCTGTTTTTTTTATTCTTTTAAAGCTAAATATTTAAAGTTTTGCCTACTTTAAAATCAACACTTGTATTAATATGTAACTAAATATTCTGGCAGTACAAGCCTGACATTTAAAATAAAGTAGGAGGGGGAAGTCACTAGCTAAGCACTGGAAGTAGAGTTTAAGTGATCAGCTGGATTCTGACAGATATCAGGCTTTATGCTAGTGCAAGGAACAGTCACTTCGATGAAAGTTCAGTAGATACTTCATGCAACCTTAAAATATTAATAAGTAACAGAAAAATCAGGGCATCTGTGTCTTCTGTTTCAGTCTGTAAATTAAGAAGTGCGTGTGAGAAGCGGAGATGGCCCTTGTGATTAAAGCTGTTCAGCTCACCAACTATAGAGGCTTTTGTTCAACAGATAGATCTTAAATGTGCTGAACATGATAAACTTGTGAGTCAAGAGCATTTAATATCTATTGTGTAAAAAAACAGCCAACCAACCAAACCCAAACACCACCGAAACAACTTCTCCGTGTGTTTACAGCATTCAAGTTAACTCTCTAGAAAAGCAGCTTGACACTGATATTAAATAATTTTATGTAATAAATATTTCTTTCTAATGTAGTAACATGTAAAAAGTAATACAGATGGCTTTGAAGTAGTATCATTGCCTGGTGATATACATAAAATATTATTCACAGTCCCAAAATTAAGGTTTGGTGTCGTGATTACAGGGTATTGTCTTGAAAATTATCAGTCTGGCTTTGGGGGAGGGGCGGTTTATAAGAATAAAATCATTATTTTTAGAACAGTCAGGGTATGGGGTGACACAACAAAACTGTTTTATTGTTCTTCAGAGTAATAGAATTGATAGACTGTGTATCTTCTTTCCTTTTTTTCCCTTTGGTCTGACTAAGTACTGGAAGGCCACCATCTGACAAACTCCTGACTGAAAAGTTCTGATGGCTTAACTTTTTTAACTTCAAGGACAACACTTCTATAGAAAATAAGTCTGATGGATTTTTAGCAAGTAACTAGTACGTTACACATTAAGGTTGGTTGTAGTTAAAATTTTATTGAGTAAAAATGGAACAAAAAGGATCTGTTGCATGTGAAGACACATTACTGTTACGGAAGGAATTGTTTGTTACCTTAAAGATGGGGGAAAATATAGGTTTTGGAGCATGAAGAAGCATCAAGTTAAATGGACCATGAAATGTTTGTGATGATTTACTACATACTACTTTTCTTCTTTCAGACTCGTTCCCCAGCTCACTTTGCCATTTGTGCTCGCAGACTGTACTGCTTACAGATGAATTATGAAAAGCCTGAGACATTGGGCATTGCCCAACCAGTTCATTCTTATTCTCCTCCTCCTTTATAGTGACAGGTTTGGCCAAAAGAAAAACCTATTGTTAGCGAGCCAGAAACAGGTCTGCGTTTTAGGAATGTGCTTTTAATATTCTTGGACAACTTACCTTGCAACAAGAATTGTTGGTGTTGGAGCTGCAAAGACTGAATAAACTTCCTGAGGGGAAGCAATTATAAAATATCCAGGAAGTTATTAGGAAGCGCAAACTCCTGCTCCTGTCTGGTAACTACATGAAGTGCTCACATTTTATAAGGCACCAACCTGTGTGCTGTAGAACTTGAAAAACATGGACTTGTTCTTCAGTAATAAGAAACTTTTTTGTAGACTAGATGTCAGAAACATAACATCAAGTAATGTTAAAGCTCGGACTTTTAAAAGGGTTCTTAACCAACCTGAGAAAAATGGTTTGTGGCAGTTCTGTGATGCGCAGTAACGCTGCACTGCTGATAGAAATAGATCTAATTTTCATTATTTTTCTTGTTGCTCCAGTTTTAGTTTTGAATGCCAGCTTGTCAGCTTCACTATACTTGTGTCTGGGAAAAATAGGCAGGAATAGAAAAGATAGAGAAGGAAAGCCTAACAAGAGAGGCAGGCCTGAAAAGGGAGGCGTAACAGCAAATGAACTTAGATTTCTGTATATTACCATCTAGTTTCATAGGGGCCCCCCTGGTTTTCTTTATTTAAACTTTACCTCGTCTGAAAACAGCCTTGTAGTTGGTGCCTGTATTGTGCGTTCTCTAGTAACACTTTTTATTAGTGGCAGTGACATAATATGCTTTTTTGTTTGTTCCCCCCCTTGACTCTCACCTACCGGCCAGACCTGGTTAGTCTGGTGCAGGCTGGGAGTTGCTGTGCTGCGGCACTGCCATTCCTCTGTGCTTTGTCCTTGCTACATTAGACTGATTTTAAAAGAAAGCAGTATCTCTTTCATATGATTAAACATCCTTTATATCTTTCTTTTTTCTTTTACGAAGAGGATAAAGAAAATTTTAGATGATTAAGTGTGTTCTTTGGCTGCTATAATAGGTGTGATTTCTTTGTTTTTGTCGTCTTAATGTAAATCAGAACTGTCAGTGTGTAAGTGTGTAGTCTCAGGTGGAATAATGATTGGTTAGCTAACTGCAAGTGTTACAAAAGTATAAAATCAGTCTGTCCTCCTTCCTTATGATAATGTAGATGAAGAATAACTTTTTTTGTATTTGAACATGACCATTTTGAAACTCGAGCAAGTTTGAGTTGATTTTTCCTAAATCTGATAATGTATAAAAGTGTCTCTTGAATTTGAGAATGTTCTTGAGGAGAACTGAAAAATGTGAGAAATTTCTCTAGTTTTCAGGGTGTGAAGGAAAAACATTAACGTGGAATGTAATGTATATTTTGTGGCAGTACTCTTACCATTTGGCACAGATGCTGTTAACTTCTTTTATTAAAAGACTCCAGCAGAATGTTATTGAGGGAGCTGAAACCTGTTTTTGAAGCTGCAGAGTGCCAAATTTATCATGTTAATTTTGTAGTCTGTTTCAGGGTTGTTTAGTGCTGTACAGACCATGCTTCTAAAAATCCTGTCCAGCTGCTTCATCTTCTTTCCTCTCCTTAAAGCTTAGCCTGATGCGATGAGACACCAGTCTACAGAAGGAGGTAGGCCACATGAAGTCAGAGGGACCAACTGTCTATAAATATGGCCAGATTTAGTTTGCAGATTCTCCTTCTAGAAGTAATTCTGTGTCTCTGGTGTACTCGTACTGTGATACCTGTGTTATCCCAGAGGAATGTCCCTGTAATGGTGCTTCACAAGTTGCAATTCCATCTTTGTAGCAAGGGCTTTATCCAGTAGTTGCTCTGAAAATCAGAACCGGTTCCTAGACTGATGCTGGAAGCTGGCCGAGCAGGTGAAAGAAGTTGCAGTGGGTTGCTGTTCCTTTGTCACCTTCTGCCTTGGGAGGGAGAGGACAGCTGTGTTTGGTGTTTATTAAAGGTTTTCTTCAAGCTCAGTTGTAAATGCAGTGAGCTGTAGATGACACCTGGAACAGGAGTATGGGATGGTGCTGTGGTTGGGTCCTTATCTGAAGGAAAGCTGTCCTAGCTAGTCACGGACTGCAGGCTTGCTGTCCACCTCATCAGGAAATTAGATGGTACACCATATCTCTGTGTATCATATCCTTGCAATTGGCACTGCTGCTGAAGGGAGCAGCACTGCTGTGGAACTACAAGTATGTTTTCACAGTTCCAAAAAGGAGTATTCAGTATTTCTATTTCTTTGTTTTGTTTCTATAACATAAATCTGGGATGAAGGGGAGGGAAGTAATGGCTAGTTATGCAACCAATGTAATGAATAGTTCTTTCAATATATTTGTAATTAGCAATAAAGTACTATGCGGATTTTTTGATGGTCTAAAAAGTTTGAGTTTGATGCAGCCTTTTTCCTCTTGAGCAGTAAATCTTCCTCCTTGATGTGATTGCCTTTTTATTAACTTTGTGGGACCTCTTGGAAATCATTATCTCTGTCAAATTTGCTTAAAATTTGCTAATACAGACTCAAGAGTCTCTGCAAGTCAGGACAGTGTGTGCACGTATGTACGCATACATGCACGTGTGCACGAAATTTGCCTTGTTTACTTAAAAGTAGCTAGAAATGGTGATATAAGTGCAGCTGATTTTTGGTGGATAGAAGGATTTTGGACTTGCTTGCTCTTTCCATCTCTGACCTGGAGATAGTTTTCACTGCTTGGGTAAATTATAGCTTGACATAGTTTTTAGCTTTGGCCTCTCAGTGGGCTTAGATGTTTTAAGCAGCTTGTAGAATGAGTTAGCAAAACTCAGTCTGTTTTTCTGTGCAGTAGCTGGCCGTGCTTGAACTAATTGGGCTGTGATTAAACTGATTTACTTCTGAAGAGAACAGAAATCTAAGTATGTCATTAATGAACTCTAAAAGGTCATTTAACTTGTTTCTTTTCCTCCTGCACATCTTCATGTTTAAACTGGAAAATTTGTAGGATTTACAATGAAGTAGGTTTGGGCAGCACCAAATTCAGTGATACCCAAACTTTTGAGACGTTCAGGCATGGTGCAACGTAAGTAGTACTTAAGCATGAATGTGCAGGGTTCATCTCACTCCTCCCTGCCCCTCTGCCAGGTTTAGAAAGTACTTTGATAAAGGAAAAGAACTTAGAAATTTATTTTATTCTGGAATTACTAATATAAGAAGTGATGCTAGAATTCGATCCAATATTTATAGATTCTGCTGTGCAAGAGTTAGAACAGCATCATGAGGACAGTTTAAAATTCACATTTTTAATAATCTCTTAAAGCTGAAAGAATGGTGGAGTCCTCCAGAAGAGCTTTGGAAAGAATTCAATTAGGAAGAGTTCTGCATGTTCTTGTACTGTCTGTTTCTTCTATTTTCTGTTATTGCTGGAAATGCTTGTCTTCCCCTTCTTCAGAATTTTGCTATTAGTCCTGCAATATAATCCTCAGAGAAGGTAGCTGTGGTGTTAACGGAACCGGGGAGACTTTCAGATGAGAACTCTTGTACTTATCAAAACCCATCTATGCTGTCTTTTAATCCATATTGTGTGTTGATGTCTCTGGTTTAGCCTTCTCCTTGATAGCAATTGCAGGTTTTATCCAGCTGCTGTGTTAGTTTAGTGATTACAAATGCTGGGTACTTTTGTTATATTGCTGAGGTATCGATACCACTATAGTCTAAAAGTAAGGAAGTTCTAGTGTATCTTAACTGTAATTGTTTCTTGAAATATCTTAGTTGTGTTCTTTATAGGAGCTGTTATGTGCTTGTTACCCTTCTTGAGGAGTTGTGTAGGAAGAATGCAGATGTCATGAGCAGTCTGTTTTCAGTTGAAGCGTGGATTCCTCTTCCTGTGGCTCTGTTTCTCAGTCAAGGAGTGGCTACTGTGAGAATCCTCACCTGATCCCCAGCGTGCTGCTTGGGAGATAGTGATGTTCTCACCATTGTAATTTGCTAAGCATTTTCCACTCATCTCCCTGAAACACTGTATTTTAGGGGAAGAAACTATAAGTTTGCTTAAAAATATTACGAAGGACAGTCCACCTACATTTTGTGCAGGGCTGAAATGTCTTGTATTAATACGTAATTTGTGAACAATAAATATGGTGAATAATTTGTGAAACTTGCTTGAAGAAGAGGAGGGAATGGTGCTGGGGCAGGAGGCAGTAGAGGGTCTGCTGTTGGGACTTTGACTCTCCTGAACTCACTTGAGAGCCCTAAGCAGGTGTGGGAGAGTGTTCTTACCATGCTTTAATCCACGGTTTCCTTTGGATTACCCATTATCTGGGGAGTTCGCATCTGTTTCAATTGAACTTGCGATGTGTTGAGCCTAGGCTTGTAGAATTCAGCAACTGGCGTCAATATCTACAGATTTGGAAAGGAAAAGAAAATCCAGTGTTGAGAAGAACCCATCAGTTAGTGAGCTAGCCAAGTTGATCACTCGAATGCTTGGGAAATTGCTGAATCTCAGCAAAGACTGCCTAGGACATACTGATCTTGATGTCAGCCATGCTTCATGAAAACACTTTTATTTCTCTTGACCCTGGCACTGCAAACTGTTGGTCCATGCTGGTCCTGGTGTCCTTACATGACTTACATCTTGGCTGTATTACAGGCATAAGATATATTGAGTACTGTTACAACAGTGCTAACGCTAGTCATGCTCTAAGGAAATGGGCAGCAAATTTTTTAAGGACTATTTTTGGTAATTTTTAAGTAGAGAATGCCTGAACATAAATAGACTTCCCCATCCACTAATGAAAGGATTGGGTTTTAATTTGACTTAGCATGTTTTCTGGTTATGCTAAATTACTTTGATGTGGCGCTTGTGGTTATGTATCGAATTTCTTTGCAGCATACTGGCTCCACCAGCTTAAAGCCTGCATGGACCAATGTTGTAGCAGATTTTGTTGGTAAAACCTCTGTATGTGTAAGCAAATGGACAAGAAAAAAGATTTTGATTTACTAAACTGCATGTTAGTCTAGTAAATATCGACTAACTGTAGTTTGGGGCAGGGGGTAAGTCTTTTGAGTGAAAAGACAAATTTGAGCCTAAAGGGAAACTTTAAATGTAGGATCTAGGTGTGTTTAAACAAAATCTCCAGTGATATACAGGTAGGACTACCTGCTACGCAGGATTTATTATAAATTACCACTGTCCTTATGGTTTGCCACACACTGAGCTCCCAACAGTGCCAGCATCGGTCATTTTTATGGGAGGCTTTCCATGAGGATGAGGTAACCTTTAGTGGGTTTCCAAAATTTTTACCCAAAATAGCTTCTAATTTCTACCTGTTCCTGTAAAAGTTTAGTCTGCTGTTTTTCTCTAAGCTTTATGCTGCTTCTTTGGAAGCCCCTCTTATTGTTTGTTGCACTTTGTGTTTGAAAGTACTAGAGATTCTCATTAGGACCTCATGCTTTGTCTCCATGCCAGAAAGGTCCGAGAGACTCTGTCCTCAAGCAGTAGTATCTCATCGAACGTGTGTGAAGAGTTCTCAGGAAATCCTTTCCACTTTAAAGGTGTGTTTTGTAAAACCTTGAGCAATAGCAGTAGCTTTCTCTGAGCTGTACCAAAGGCAGATGTAGTCAGTTACTTTGAACTGTTTGTTTACAGCATAATTCACTGACTAAAATGTCCAGAAGCAATGCAGCTTTTTGAAAGGATCTTTTCTGTGATTCTCCTTGAAATAATGGCTTTTCTGCAGATCACATACGAATAGTACTTACTCATAGGTACTATTTTTAATCACCCTTATTTTGTGTGGAAGTGTAGACAGTTGCCCGAATGAAGAACACCAATTATTTGCCTTTAACAGTCTTTAACAGTTCACGACCCTCCCTCCTGTCTGAGCTCAGTTCACCTGAGACTAATTGAGAAGGGCTGGTTCATCTTTCATCATCAGATGACAAGAGGTCTGAGCCTGCACCTTGCTCTTGTAGGTGATGCTAAGGGGAACAAAACCTTAGCTTAGAGTGGGGATGGAGTTGCTGAGAACACATCTAGAAGGACAGCTAGAGCTGAGTCACTTGACAACTTTAGGCATTGTAATATAAATGTGTTTAAATTGCTATTTATTTAAATATGTGAGTTGAGTAATACAGTTAATACTTTTGTTGCCCAGCCACAAGTACCAGAACTCTGTCATTATCAAAATTTGTTGCACTCTTCAAAAAAAGGCAGCCTTTGTCTAGGAAAAGAAAAACACTCTGGGCACCTGTTTTGAAGAAGACAAAGAAAACCCCTAATGGACTTTTACGTATCACTTTGTAATGGTTGCACGGTTCATGACTAACATGCAGCATCTCTTACATTCCTTGAATCTGCAAGCGTCTTTTCCAAAATCAATATGTGAACATTAACCAAATGCAACTGCTTGCTGTAATGCAGACATTGAGGGCTATGTCACTGTAAGAACTTCCTGTCAAAATGAAGTGTCAGATGTGAAAATTGACAAAAAGTATGCCGATTCAGTGCTTTTCTCGAGTGTCAGGATAGAAATTTGTAGTGTTCAAATTCTACTGATAACCATTGACCTCCGAAGAAATCAGGTCATGTCCTTCAATAGCAGTGGCCTTGTTAAGATTGCATGATGAACAAAACAGCTGAAATCCAGGATTATCTGGGAGAGGTTTTTAAGGAAAATGTTCTTACAAAGAAATAAATTTAGGCTACAACTGATTAAATTTCTGTATTTTATTTTATGGTTTGATACTTAAAATTGTTAAAACATTTTCTTTATGATCCGCTAAATTGCAAACTGATTTT
The DNA here is from genome assembly GCA_947846985.1 of Fratercula arctica. Taxonomy (NCBI): domain Eukaryota; kingdom Metazoa; phylum Chordata; class Aves; order Charadriiformes; family Alcidae; genus Fratercula; species Fratercula arctica. Next base: position 23,012,689 of record CANTUZ010000009.1, read on the forward strand.
TTCACTTTCAAGCCATTTGCAGATTTAATATCTTCAGTACTTTCATTTCACTGTTAGAGGAATATAAAAATACAGAGGACAGTGTGAATATGCATAAACACTGTCTGTGGGTTGACTCTAATGAGTCACAATTCAAACTTTAATGCGAGTTTTGTAATTCATAACTGTTTTAGTGGAATGGTTAATCTATCCATGGAGGATGACTGCTAAAGCTTCTATAAGGAGGGTCTGTTATTGCTTCATCTGTTGTTTTTGAGGATGACTGATCACTGTGCCCGAGCCGATGGAGCAGCATTGATGCTGTCTTTGTTCATTACTTTTTATTTGTTGCATTAGGATTCTGAAATCCCCAAGACTTCAAGAGAACTTGCATAATAAAGTACTTGGATAAGCTTTTGAGACCAGCTTAAAGATGGTAGCATTTGATACGATTCCAATTTATTGAATTGCTACAATAAAAATGTTTATTTTATAAAGCACTTCTTTAAATGAAAGGATGGCGGGAGGGAAGGGGGGGGGGGGCGGGCGGAACACCAGCTCTGGTGTTCAGAACTCTTACATCAAGGTCATAAAGAATCTTGTCCTTCTTTAGCAATTTTGAGTATACTCATTCAAAGGGAGGGGAAAAAAATGGTGTCACAGCGGAAGGGATTTTGGTTAATCTAGCTTGTTGCTATGCTTTTGCACCATAGAGGTGTATTAATTATTGACAAGACTAGCCTAATCCAAAGTCACTGCAGTCTGAGGCATTAATTTAGCCTGGTGTGAGGAGGAAAAAAAAATCAGAATGGATACTTTCTATGTATGTGAACCATATTTTTGAAGCCAGAAACATTGCTTGATATAGCATATGATGGAGCGTTGTGTTTGTACCAAAGTTCAGCTACAAATGTAGATTTATTTTTTTTTTAATGAAAACTCTGGTTCTGGAACTGGTGGTAATGTAGAACTGGTAGACACTTTTGGGAAGAGCTGTGGGTTGTTGTTTGCAGGTGCCCAAAGAGATTCTTACTTAGATCACACTCAAACTCAGAGGGCAAAGAACTTGTTACCCAGTAGGAGGTGTGGTGCTCAGGAGATGCAGCTGGTTGGACAGGGAATAGCATGGGGAGGAATTGGTTAGGGGTGAAGATGTGATGCAATAATTGTAACAATAAGTTTCTGCCAGGAAGTGTGAAGAGGAGATATGTATGTTGGGAACTGTTGCTGCATCTCTTCATCGTGATTGTGCTGTTCTGTGATTGTGCTTTAGAGATGGTGATGCATTTCTTAACCTTGAGCTCTTTACACTCAGTCTTCTTCCCTGGTTACATTTTTTTCCCTTGTTCCGTCCTGTTTCCTAGCTCTGTCCTACACACTTTCCTCTGGCCCCATTTCCTCCTCTTCACCTGGCACCTTTCTGAGCTTCCAAACCCCAAGATATGTTCCACAGCACCATGTTTACAGAAGCTCCTGAACCTGGGCTATGAGGTGTATCTTGCAGGAGTGTGCTTAAAGTGTAACTTAAAAGCCACTCAAAATGATAATGCCTTCCTGTAATACCTGTTATGCATAATAGATCATATTTCTACTTATCAATGGTTTGAAAGGTACCAGCTTTCTTGGGATAAGCTCATTGATCTCCTCTGCCAGCCCTGTGAATTCTGGCACTGTATAGCTCTTTCATGTTCAGAAACCCATGACACCTACCTACCTGAAGTGTCGTTCTGCAGAGGTAGTAATGTTATCCTGCAGTTTCTTTGCCCGTCTTTAACTTCTTGGTGTCCTCAGGGACTTCATAGATATCACTTCCTCCAGCAAAGCTGCTGACATGAAGCAAAAGCCATCAATAAATTATTCATATGCTGTTTGTTTTCAATGTTTAGGAATTAATGCAGCTTCACTTAAAAATTCTCTTCCTCAGCTGAAGTCGAGTAAAACTGCTGCATACTAAGTTACATTTTAATTTTCGATAAATTATTTTGCGTTTTAGAACTGGTGGTTTCAAAACCAATTAAAAGTTTCATTAAAAACTCCCACTGTAATGTTAAATACTGTAGGTGGGTCCTATTTAAAAGGATTCATATGTGTACTTTGTTAATGCAGGCTGTTTTTTAGACAGTCACTTATATAAAGTGCAGTTTTGTACTGTTTGTAAGATATAATTTGTGATACTTTCATACACTTAGGCAGTATCTTCAAACTAGGTACTTTTGAAGTTACAAGATATCAGTTTCATTAAAGAACAAAACAAACTCCACAAGCCAAACACCTAAACCTCTCTAAACCCCTCAAGTCTGTGGTGTTGATTGCTTCTATCACATTTGTGTCTCGTTATATTTCAAAAATGTTTTCTTTGTAATTTGGAGAAAGTGTGAAATTATATTCTTTCCCTCATTTTAGCAGTTATCTGAGAGGCAAAGGCACATGTATGTATGTAAATAGGTAAACTCTGTCTTTCTCTCCGTCTTGTCTGTCTTTGGGGTTTTTTGTTTTTGTTGTTTTTTTTTTTAATCTTGGACCATCCTTCTGGACTTGTTAATGGTAAGTAATCACTTTTCTTTAGGCCACAGATTTAGTTCATGAAAATGTCCAACTTTATTCCGCAGACAGTTTGTGTCAAGACACTGAAACACTGAGAACACACTGTGAAGGTAGATGGGGAATTTATGTCTTTGAAAAGATAGTAAAGATGTTTAAAAGCATCCACCCTTTTGCAAGGACAGCACATGAGGGGAGGCAGTATTGGCCTTGCTTAGGGGAAGGGGTAATGAAGTGTTAGGGTTTCCTGGCTAGTTACTAAATGAGCACTTTGCAACATCTCAGTCATCTCAATATCGCTTTTATTTTTCAGTATTACTATGACTTGCAATTGTAGCTTGCTTGATGTTATATAGAAGAAAATAGCATCAATATTTAGTTACTGTGATGGTCCTAAAAGGCAGTTTCTGTGATTGGAAAGCATTTGTCCTGTTAGTTTATCTTAAGCTTTTTTTGCCTTGGGCATAACATGTAATTCACTGTAGCTTTTTTAAACCTATTGCTTTAGTGATTGACAGAAAACATGGTCCCAGTGGGTATCTGTTGTACATACACGTATAAACTCTTACATAAAACTTTGCTGTATTTTTACCACGCAGAATCCAATGCAAACCAATATCAGTGGTTTGAGATGGATATATTTATCTGCTGTAAAAATGTGCAGGAAAAGAGAGTTACATGTTTTCTTCTGCTGTGTTGTTGTGTAGTGAAATGTGCAGGGCTGTGGATCAGGGCAGTCACAGGCTGTGCTGATGGTGAGGAGCTTCAGAAGGACCTCACAGTATCACGGGAATGAGGAAAAGGCAGCAGGTGAACATCAGTGTAGCTTCAGTATACATAAAGCTTTGAGGGGAGAAATAATCCAGACTGAACCTGCATGCTCCTGTGCTCAACAGTGGCAGTTCCAGCTCCTGGAGTCACGGCTGGCTGTCCTCCAATGGCATTAGCTCAGTATGGAGTGTCAGCCAGACAAGTGGATGGAGTGTAGTCCCTCATTCAGTAGGGAGAGGGTATTGAGAACATCATAAAACGCTGGCGGTGCGTGCAGCTCTAGTAATTTCTCTGCAGCTCAGGAAAGAAGCAGTGAAGTTTGAGAAGGTTAAAACCTACGAGCATTTGGTCTGTTGTGGAGAAGGCTGAGGCTGGAGAGTCATCTGAGGTTTGCCAACTCGGGAAGGCAGTGGGTGAAGTGAGTGTGCAATGCTCCTCACCAAACCCTGAAGTTACAGCTACAGGTAACTTGGTGATACGAATAGCTTACTTAGATTATAGAGAAAACCATGTTACACAGTGGGGATTGGACTCCTGGGGCTCTCTGCCACAGGAGACTGGAGACAGCAGATTCGGAAAGGGGTTAGGTGTGTTGATGAACAACAGGTCAGTAACAGGACAGCAAAAGTCTAAGCAGTGATTTACCCCTTGCAATTCCTTGTAATGACTGTAGATACTGGAGGACTACAAGGGGAACGGATTATAAAGAATGGCCAGGCTTGGCGGTTTTCACTTTAAAAAAATAATAAAAAAAAGCTGTTGCAATTTCTGGAAACTGAACTGTAGGTCTCACTCAATGGTATTATGTATGTTTTCTTAACCGAAGTGGTGACAACTCTAGGAAATGCATCCTGCTTAAAAATTAAGCTTCCAGCTAATTGTCATGATGCATTTCTCTCCTTCCTTTTATGATCCTGCTTCTATACCTCTCCATTCACTGGGTCTTGTATTTTGCAAATCCTGGAGCTCTTATGACACACTGTGCAGGATCTCTGCTGCAAGGAATGTTTTCTTTTTTATTCGTACGCTGCTGTGTCCTATCAGTTAGGAAACCGGAGTGTGACTCCTTCGTTTTCATTACTAGAAATGTGAAGTGCTGATATGCTATCAGGTTTACAATCCTCTTACATTCAGGACCTGTTAACCAACAGTTACAGGATTTGTGTATGACTGCTTCCTAAAGAAATTCAAACAAGTGTGTCTCTACACTGCAGGGTGTTCTGTGATAGCAAATACATCCTTGAGAATCTTCCAGGTTTGATCAGAAGAGTCTAAGTGATGGGGAGTTTTCCACACTTTGCTGGTCATCCAGTCAAGTGGTCAATTACTTGTCTTAAAAAGTAACATTTCCAGTAGTTAGGGCTTGTGGACGGAGACAACACAAGGAATTGAAGTACATTCTCGTGTTTTATGGTATCATTTTGTGAAAGTAACTGCTCCTCTTGAGTTGCCTTCTAATTTCCTCAATAAAAATTAGGTCCTATGAGATCTTCCGGAAGGACTTTCTACATCGCTTACTTTTGTAGACATCTGCTGTAGTCATCTTCTCAGTTTATAAGTTTGGCCTATGCTGTAGGTGTTGTATCTGAATATAGATTTCTAATAAGTTCTTAACAATGAATTCTAATAAATTCTTACCAATGGCAGAATTCATAGTTCATGTTAAATTTGTGTGATGCTCTGACTGTAGAGGGAGATACGGCACACGCTTTTCCATTTGTACTGGCAGCACTGGAGTACGTGGCACGTAGGGATGTGGTTTAGTGGTGGACTTGACAGTGATAGGTTTATGGTTGGACTCGATCTTAAATGTCTTTTCCAACCTAAATGATTCTATTGATTGCTCAGGATTTGAGTTTTCTTGAGCATTAGCAGAATAATGCCAGTATTCTCAAAGTTAATGTTATAGGGGAGACATGGAATATGCTTGCTGTGTTTTTCATTTAAAATTCTGAAACCTGTGTTTGTCTTAATTGCAAATAAACCTTATATTTTGTGCCCTTTTTGAGATGTCTGAAGTCACTGAAGCCTCTCACTGCCAAATGGATCACAGACAACTCCCATTCTATAAGGAATGAGAAATAGATTAGCAAAAGCTATGAAATGAGTAAGGTTATCCGTTGAAGTTAGTGGAAACGCATCAGGATACGTGATCACCTCTCACCAGCAGATTGCAGATTTCCTTAGGCTGAAGTGTCTGCTGTAAGGTTTTTCTTAGGAGCCAGGAAGGTGTGGCAGTTGTGCTGCATGCGCATCGCAGGAGATTGACATTGGGTACGTCTGAAATGACGCTGTTTCTTCTGAACCTTTCAGGCTTGAAGCAGTGCTTACTTCATGACATCTTTAAAAGCATGAGATAAATTTCAAGTGATTGGTGGTAATAATATGGTGAATTTGAAATGGAGCTTCTAAATCTAGACTAGGATGAAAAGAAACTTATTTTCTGGAAGTACCTTGTGTTTATTGTGCTCCATACACAAACGCTTTACTGAGTACCTGAGTGACAGGCAGTGCATTACCGCTTGCACACACTTCAGCTGTAAATCATCTGGAGCTCCGCGTGTGCTGTTTTATGAGGGAGAAAATATGAGTCTGAATATCAGAATTACCCGTTGTCCAACCTCACTGAAATACCACCGTTTCAATGTTTGTGCAGTCTCCTTTTCAGGAAAACCAAATAATGTACTTGTTTTGAAGTGATGTTTAAGAATTGTAATTAAGGCTTGGGTCGTGTCAAATGGGGTCCTGCGTGCACACACATGTGTCTCTGCCAAAGAGCTTATGGGTAACTTTTAAAGAGTTACATATGGAAAGGATAGGCTATGGGAAAGGCATTGGAGTTATATAGTAGAATTTTAGCATAGACTTAACACCCAAATCTTGTCCTTTTGTGTCTGGAAAAATGCCAGTGTTTTTGTGGAATAAGTAAACATTTGGACGTTCTGTCTTTACTGTTGCTGCTTCGTAGTTATTGCATTTGTTGCTTTTATTTAAATTTTCCCCGGAGACGCAAATTAAAATGAAAAAAACACAGGCTTCCCTTGGCGAGCTCGTTATCAGGCTTTTGTGAATTCTGTTCTTGCAGGAACAAAAGAATGGGAAAGTTTGAAATGCAGGAGAGAAAGTTGGAGCTGTAGACTTGTGGGATTGGAAGTGTACTTTAAATATATTCAATAATACCTTACTTAAGTTCTGGTGTGGGGTGGAATTTATTTATCCTAATGCACTTAAAGGACAAAGCGGCATACTGAAGTGGTTCAAATGCTAGAAAAGGAGTTATAAGCTAACTGGAGTTTGAAGGTTTGGTTTGGGGGACTAACGCAAGCACATCTTTCAGGTGCACATCTAGCTGAGATCAGAGAACAGGTTTTCTTCTGGGGAAGGAAAGCTTGGCTTTGGAGACAGCTGAAAATATCTGGCTTCCGGCAATGTCTTTCTAGCTGATACTGGATTAATTTACTGACTGCGGCACTGCAAAGCTACTTTATTTTGCAAAATGGTCAACCTTCAAGAATACTTATTTCCTGAATGTGGAAAACTAATTCTGTCTGATTAGTGATACCCATCTTTGCAGGTTGCTTGCTTGTTTGAGAACACTCGCATGTTTGGTTTGGTTTTATTTTTGTTACAATTGATTAAATAATAGCTGCAACTTTTTCAATGAGTATTTTTTTTTTTAAAGGCAAAATGGCATCCTGGGGAAATGAGCAGCTCACAGTAGCTGTCAGTTTGCATGCAAGGAGTTAAGAAATAGCCTTCCTTTGAGCATGGTGTGGTGTAGTTAATCCAGATCTGGCAGTTCTTTTGTGTACAGTTACAATCCCATTACTGTGCTGTGGAGGATGGAAATATCCAAAACCCCATTACTGAAACTCCTATCACCGAAAGGTTACTGCTGATATCTCCTAATTTGTACGTCCTTTCATTTTTTGAAATTGCACAGCTTAACTCTGTTTTATAAAATACTATTTAAATTATAAAAACCTGTTGAGCTTGTTAGATATCATTATGAATGCCTGTAACTTCAAATGGAAAATTCTCTAAGCTTTATCTTTTTTTCAAGAATGTTTTCTTACTGTAGTTAATACCTGTTTATGTTTTAATCTCAGTCTTTTTCCCATAGCTTTATTAAAAAAAAAAAAAAAAACCAAACCCAAACCTGAACACTAAAGCCAAACACAATTATTTGGTTTGGGATCATCTCATAATTTCCTCTGGTCTTTTTTCACCTGTTAGTGGTCTGCTGTTTTTCCAGAGTATAGAAGTCCATTTGAAATGCTGCTCGGTGCCTTTTTGGGTAGTTATTACAGTTAATAATATATGGGTTTGTTGAGAGAAGAAAGTAGGCTTACTTAGTCTTAATGTTTGACACTTGTGTCTTGTGAGCCACTGTCTCTTCTTGTCTTTGACCCCAGTTGCAGACAGACTGAGGCAGTTGCAGTGTTCCAGCTGTTGCTTGTGCTGCACACCTTCAGGTCTGGCCTGTTCCATCTCTACTGGGAAAATGTGACCAAAGAGGAACAGACACACAAACCAGATTAAGCAGGTGGAGTGGAAAAAAACTAATACAGGCAAAAATGGGCATTTTAGGTTGGTAGCTGCAAGAAGGCAGCCATGTCAACAGTGAATACGTGTTCTATTTCTGCTCGCACCTTGGAGAAAAAGGAGATTATTGTCCAGCATTCGGAAGGACGGATTGGTTTTTAAACAGGGTAATGTAGTAGCCTTTTCTAATAGTAATTGGGATGCATCTCATGAGTCTATATTCTATCTTATTGGCCCTGGTACATGCTGAGACAACTCTCAACCAAGGAGAATGGGGGTGAGCAAAAACTCATTCTAAAATGAAGTGGTTTTGTGGATACCCTGATCTCACAGAGCCAGCTGTGCTCTTAGCACCCTTACTATCTGAATGCATCCCCTTAGGGTGGTGAACCATTTTGTTTCCTGTCTTGGGGATGGAGTACTGCTCTGAACTGTGTCAGTTTTCATGGAGGACTGTAACTTTGTTAGAGCATGTGGGTTTGGGTTTCCTTTGTCTTCTAAAATTTGAAGTTAGTTTTCATTTTGACTCCTGCCTGCATGTTGAGAAAGGCAGGAATTTGGTAAACTATTTAACCGTTTTGTCTTGACACTATCATCTCTATCTTTGTCCTCTTAGTCTTGTCTTTCTCAAAAATAGGATTACTTCTGGGCGACCTGCCTGGCAAGAGGTGATGAGAGCCACTGCCTGAAGATAGACTTTTTTTTTTGTTGTTGTCTTGAGTATTTTGGGAAGTACATACCTGTATAGCCTCCTTTCCCATATGTGTTTCAGTTTATGAGAGTCCAAAAAAATAAGACAACATCAATCTATTCAAGGCATAGTATACAGACAGGTAGGTGGCCCTGTGTCTGCAACAGTGAGTTGATTTGTTTTTAAGCTCCATAGCTGGGGGTGAGAGTCAGTTATATTAACTTTTTTTTTCACAGAAGAACTGTTTTGCAGAAATACGAGCATTTCTCACAAAAGGCACATCCCTATTGTGTTGCATTGCTGCATTACTTTTCGCTTGTGAAGTGGTTGTAGGGAGGTAGAAGAGCTTCCTGATTATTTCAGGATCCTTGCACTGATTCTGCAAATGGCTCAAGTTTGAAAAGATTTCTTTATTTTCCATCAATCGCGATTTCTGTAAGAGGGCAAGTGGTTACTGACTTACAGGAGTGTGCACTTAAAGACTAGCAAAAAAAAACCAGAGAAAAGGGGATGCAGAAGCAAGTCATACCATGACAGTGGTGCACCTTCATGGGAATGAGACTGAATGTGAGAAGGAACATTCCTGGCAAGAATTCTGTTGCACAAAAACAGTCGGAACTTTATACTTTCCGTAGAAGAGGCTTCCTATGACAGATTCCCCCCACTCCCAGCCTTTACAGCTTTCAGTTGCTAGAAATGCATTTATCACTCACTTGGGAGGTTTGGGTTCTCTTTGGGGAAAAAATCTTGACTTTGTTTCTCCTAATGATGCTGTGAGAAACATTGAAATTGCTTTATGTTGCTTAAAATGAGGAGCGTAGAAAATCTGGAGACTTGTACTTCAGTTTGGTTGTGCTCTCCTGGTTCAATGGAGAATCTGAAACCTGGGAGGAGTTGGCTTTGTTTAGTTCAAAGGGCATGTGCTCTCCGGATAACTGATGTTATTCTGCTTTGTGCAAGTGCCAGAGATATCAGCAATGAAGGTCTGTGGCACAATTGCAGGAAAAAAAACCCCAAAGTCCTGCCCTTCCTCTAGTAGGAAGGGGCTGCTTCTCTGAGTACCCTGTGTGAATAACTTGCAGGGCAGCCAGCAATAGAGTATGTGGGCCTTTCAGGAGGATCTGCTGCACATCCCCTGCCAGAGCCATGGGCTCTGACTGTGGGGCTGCTGCGGCTTGAGCAGGAGGTTGAGTCTGGTGAATTTCCCCCAAAAGCTGCCAGGATTTCAGTAAGTGGAGTTGTGGAGAATGAAAGGGTGAAGGGATTAAGCTTTCTTGCATTTCTTTGCCTTTCCTGCTGCATATTTTTTTTGCACAACCTCCCCAAAACTATTAGTGTTAATAAACTGGCCTTTTCTTTTTATTCTGGTTCTGAGAATTTCAATTTCTCAGTCTCGTATTTTGTGAGAGAAACTCTTTGGCTGTACTTGGCCAGAGGATACGTGTTATCACCTTCCCTGCCTACCATTATAAAATTAATAAATGTTTATATTTTATAGGTGACTGTCAAAAAATAAATTCTAGGGTTTTCTGTCCTGCATACTTATAATACTATGCAATCATCCAGGTTTTATTGATGTAGAAACATTCTTTCTTATTTTCATATATAACTGCTGAAGTTTTACCTTGCTTCTCTTTCTATGTAACTTATTGTTCATAATTATATGTAATCTTCCAAACAATAGAATTCTTTTTAAGAAGATGGGTTTACTACCTATTTTGATTTCCAAGGTGTTGGTTCCACACAAAGGTTGTACTAAAACAATGTGCAAGAAAACAATTCAACACATGAACATGAACTCATTATACATCCAGTTTAATAGGGTTTATTCTAAAGCTTTATGCAAGTAGTTTTTTAGAATGGGCAGTTCTTATATTGATAACTGTTTTCTTGAGTGTTTAAATGTAATCATGGCATTGCAAATGGGTCTATAACTTTCTGGTGAGGTATATGTATGTTTTTACCGATACCCTTCACTGTTTTCCTTGCTGACATATTTCTTCAGACGCATGAAAATTTAGTTGTGGTTTCAAAAGTGTGTATATATATATTTTTTTTTTAAATCACGTATATGTGTATGTAGCTTGTTCTATTGTCTTCCTGAACTAAAGCTCAGGTTATTATTTCTGCCTTTTTCCAGTTGTAATGAATGAGTCACTTCTTCTGTTTATAAAGATTTGGTTGTTTGCTCTGACAAACCCTTGATACGAGACACTCAACAAGATCTCAGTAAATCAATTTGTTCAGGATCTATAAGCATCTCATTAGCATTTAGTTGCAATGTTCATTCTAAGCTCAGCTGCAGCTGTTTAATACACTGAATCTCTCAAAGATTTCCAGAACTGTAAGCATATGTTTTGAGATTGTGCTTTAAGTGGAGGAATTTTGTGGGCTTTTTTCTTTTCATTGCTGCTGTTTACAAAGATCTTTTTGAATTGAAGTGCAGGCTCTGTGTCCATAGTCTTTCCCATTTTTGACTGCTGAAAGCTTGGTTGGAAAAAAACACAACTGCTGGATTGGCATTGACTGCAAAACTATTCTTCTTCCCTTCATTCTTTTTATTTCATCGTTGCTGTGAGGACAACACTCACATTTTATCTGTAGTTTTTGAAATAATAGTTAAAAGGAATCATAACGCTTCTACCTTCAACAAATCCCACATGGAGACGAGCGATGTCATTGTCTTTGGGACTTGTAGCACGACACATCCAGAATTTACATGGTGCAGGCTGCAAGTCAAATGATAATGCTTTACTTCAGACTGACTAATGTGCCTTGTAACACAAAAGGAGGCCAGGACTACCTGCAGCTCTTGGAGATTGATTTTTCAATACAAATCTCATAATAGTCTATTTTAAAGAAGCGTAGCAGAAAACTAGTCAGATACCAACATCTCAAAAGGTAACTAATAGCCAAAGCTATATCTCCGAGATTTTTATGAGGGTAAATTGTTACTGTTTTTATTTTCATTTCACAAACTAGACTGTAGGGAAATGAGAAAATAAAAAACCATAAGCTTTTTCAGAGGGCAGCTGGGTAATTCAAATACTGCACACCACAGATTGGAGCCAGAGAATGCTGTGTACGCAGCAGTTAGTGATCAGCATGCCCGTACGGGTGTTCTTTATTAAAACTTCAGTGTAACTTTTGTGAATACCAGTTTTTGGGAAAGTACGAGTGTATATAAAATGGTTCTTTTTTCCACTCCTGCCACAGCAAATGAAAATGCCTTACTGGCAAGGCAAAAATTGATATTTGACACTTACCCTTAATATTTCAATTCCCCCTGACTTCCTGCCATTTGTGCTGCTCTCTGTGGCTCACCTTGAGATAACCTGGGCTTATTTTTCTTTCATATTCACGTGATGGAGAAACGAATGCAAGGCTCCAGGCTTGTTTCAGCTTATGTGGGGCTTTGCGTGACCCGGTCTGCATTTGCCCCTGTTTGGGGGTCATCCCCCACTCCATTGGCTCTTCCTTCCAAGAGGGACCAGGGCACATCCGCAGCCTGGTTATTGCGCAGCGTGCTCTGCTCAACTGGTGTTGCCATGGAAACAGCAGGATGGGATTCCCAGGGTGCCCCATCCCCCTCGCTGCCCTACCAGACTCTGCGCTGGGGCTGCTGGGGCAGGGCTGGCTCCCAGAAAACCCTGCCTTGGCCTTAGAAAGCTTCCGAGTAAAGCCATTTCCTTGACCTCTAGGTACAGCCAAAAAATGGAGAAGCAGTGCTTCCTACTTTGTGACTGTGAGTAGGCTGTGTGGTACAGCATGCTGGAAATCTTCTCGTCATATCTCTGGCTTGCTTTTGTATCTTGCAAGCAGTTTTGCTAGAGTATTTGGAATTAAAACAAAAGAAATTGTGGGATAATAAGCCATAGTAGTTATTTAAGAAAAATGTTTGATGCCCAGCTTTGAATGGAGCTGTTTCAAAAGACTGATGAAATCTAGTCTGCCCTAATGTACCAACTTTTTTGGTGAGTGTATCAGAATGGGAAGTATCATCAGATACGCGTACCTGAGCAAAAAAGGCTGTGTGTCTGCAGAAGCTCGGGGAAGTTGCCACCTCCTCTAGAAACACTTTGCAAAAGGCATTTTTTATTTTTTTTCTGCAAATGGGGATCACATTCTTTCACTACAATCAGCACATGATCAACTAAAGCCCTCCTACAAGTAGTCTGCAGTCCAACAAGCTGTTCAAATATTTTCTAAATTCCTTTCCTTATATGTTGTTGGAAATATCATAGCTTATTCCATCTGTTTACTTGTGGATTTCTAGTGCTCTGGACCTTGCTAGGTTTGACCTAGCTTGATCAATAGTTCAGTGAAAAATTGGTAGTGTATTTTCATCTTGGATCAATAATGGATCAGTGATTTGGGGAGATTCAAAATACCACAGCTAAAAAATATTTCTCATTGAAATAAATTATTTATGACTGAAGCCAATTATGCTGAATAAAAGGTCTAAAAGAAATTTGTGATCTAGAGGCATATTTGCAGGACAGGGAGATGAAAGTTAGTCTTGATATACAGCTTTGGATTGATAAGGAAAACATTTATGACATAGATTTTGTTAATCTTCCTTCTCCTGCACTGTAACACAAAGGGGAACAGAGTTTGGAATGGGTGCAAAAATCCAAGGTTGTACTTAAAAAGATTGAACCAAGGCGACAGTGTACCAATGAAGACAAAGATGCAATTTGTAAGCATGGATAGAGTTCTGGAGAGACTTGAAGGACAGGTGTTTGTTTCTGGAACTTAATGTTTAAATAAAATAAAGAAGCATGCCATTAACCACCAGAAATGACCACATTTTGAGAGATCACTTGTCCATGCCCCAGAGCTGTGATCTCATTCAACCAAAACACCAGAATGATTTGTAAAAGCCTTCACAAAGACCAGAGTGCTATGCCCAGTCACTCTTGTTCCACCTGCCCCAGTCCTTGCCACAGGGTCTCTGTGACAGGCAGCCAGCAGCATCCCTCTGCCAGCCCGTGCTCCCCTCTCACCTCTTGCATAGCCTGGTGATCTTGCTGTGTTGCCTGGCATTGGCTGAGGGCTTGTTTGATTCTCCTTGTTAGAAAAATTAACTTTAGATAATGACCATAAGCAGAGTTATCTTCCAGACTTGCTTTGCAAGTAGTAGCATACCCTGTTTGCAGTGATAAACTCCAGTGCCTCTTCTGCTTTGCTGTTTTACTCTTACACCAGTGGTGTTGTCTTTTGTGTATTAAATCACACACTTTTTTGGTAAGTCTAGTTAACTGTGAAATACTGGAAAGCAGAAGTCTTCCACCATGACACAAATAACAGAAGGGTGAGCAAATGTAGCCGTGGGTTGTTAAGGTAAGACTAGGAGGTTTTTTGTCCTGACACTGTTATCCTGTAGATCAAATGATAAGCAGGTCGCTGAAAATGCATCTTGGTTTATTTTGAATTTAATTTAAATTTCAACTTTGAAATAGTGTAGTGGAGGCTGGTAGTGTACTCTAATTGTAGCTTGAAGTAATTTCCTTTTTCTTTAGCCCTTTTGACTACATTGGCATGTCTCGTCTTTATTTAGTAGCTCCACCTGTGTCATTCTTCCAAGGTTATTGGTAAGCTGGAAGGAGGAGCTGGGTGATAACAGGGGAATCTGGAGTGAATAAAGTACAGACTACTTTTTTTTGTATGGTTTCTGAAGGAGAGGGTCTGTGGCAGTCCTTAACAATCCTTGGTGAGCTGCAGCTTAACCTTGAATTGTATAGTGGGGAAAGAGCTCCCATTTCCCATCTGATCACTTAATGAAGACTCAGTTATATTTTTGGCATAGCATTTAGAGAATGATCTATGAGTTGCATTCAAAATTAATGATATTTAATTTAATCGATGAGATATCACAGGCACCTTTATCTAATAAGTTCTGACCATGTTAATACTAATTCTTTTCCCCCCCTATGAACTAAAAGCAAGTTATGCAAACTTAAAGAGCTCTTCTTGTAATGTTCTCCCCAGATTGCTGTTTGGACAGGAACTTTGCATCCGATATGCTTTTGGTGTGGTGGGGTGGTTTTTGGTCACCAGCCCTTTCGGCATTGGTTTTGGGTGCAGAATCACCCACTGCTGGGATGAACTTGGGACAGGCCGTGCTTTGCGCTGCAGGCCTGGGAAGTGGCACTGCTGGTTCCCCAGACATCACCTTTACCTGGGGTCTCAGTCAAGGTGTAAACTTTAAGATTAACTGGGGGTTTTCCAGTTTGTGTGTTTGGTTTTATTCATGCTTGTTTTGTGTTGAAAAATTGACTCTGGTCTCTGCAAACAATCCTAACTGCTCCCCAAATGACACAGTCCTTCCAGTATCATCATTGCCCCTTGGTTTGGTTGTGCTTTGTGGCTGTGAGACCTTGCTTTGCCTTCCTTTTTGTCACTCCCATTCCAGACAGGACTCTCATTAGTGTCCTTTTAGGCTTCTTGGTCTTTTTCCATCACGTGGTCCTGCAGTGTAGCCCCAGATTTTCTGAAACCTCTGGGTAATTATAGTTTCCGAGGACATCTCTCTGGTGGAATACGTTCTGGTAAAAATAGCTCACCTAGATTACCAGTTAAACATAGTAACACTAGTATCCAGGGTTACCTTTTTCTCTTTGCTTATACAGTTAAACTGATGAGATGAAGCCCAAATTCATTTCCCCAAATTGCATGGCACTTACACAAGGTATCGCTTCTTATATATTTTAAGAGCTGCCCTCGGCCAGCACACCGCCTGCTTCACTCAACGCGTTCATGAAGAGCACTTGGGCCGCTTTAGCAATAAAATTAATTTGAATACTGAGGTAGATCTAATGCCATTGTTGGTTAAGTCCCCAATAATCTATTGTATGCTTTATCAAAAACCATGGATTTATCTGCCCCGCTGATAGTTCTAGCTTAATTTTTGCTTCAGAAATCATTACATATGTACATTTGTACAGCTATGCTGATGTGTTTATTTTTATATATAAGAATATCTAAAAATAAGTCAGTATATATAACTTGGTACAATAGAATTTTTATATGCTTGCATTTGGGATGTCCGTGTTGTGTGCAGACACTGAAATGAAGGTGCCCTAGCTCTGGTGCTCAGATTAGATATTGTTATCTAATGTCTTATTTCCCAAGATTCCTGATGCTCTTTGACCTGTGGCTCGTTGAGTGCCAGCCCATCTCCCTCCCCTGCTTGTGGGTCCTCCAGCAGCTGTGTTGTGCTGGGCACTCTTGCAGGCTTCTCTTACTGCCACAAACGCTGCTGCCAAATATTTGACACTCCCCTCAGCCCCCAGCTTTTCCCTCTTCAGCTGAAAATGCCTTGTGTGGGCTTCTGTGGTTGGACGTACTGGTCTGGGAAGGAGATGCTGTTGGAACTGAAACTGTTAAGTCTGAAAATGTGGATAACTTGCCCATCCCTCATTTACTGCATGTCTACAAAGATGAAAACCACTTTTAATACAGGCAAGCTATGTATGCTGAAACTTCGGGAGATAAAGTGATTACATTTTAATATTGGCTGTAAGAAATCCCTGCTGCAAAGAAACCCTAATGAAGTAAGGGCAAAGCATCTTTCTTCAGTGTTCTGTGATTTATGTGATTTATATCCCCTCTCATGTGCAAGTAGGATATCAATGCAGTAAGTGAAGGAGGACCTGAGTAATGCATGTTGTTGGGTGTTCAAAGCCAGAAAATCTAAGATAAGCAATGACTTACAGAAACTTAATTTTTGAGTAAAAAAAAAAAAAACCAAAAACAAACCAAAAAACCCACACCAAAACCCTGGAGAACAACATATTAAAATGTTTTACAACATATTTGTAGACACAGAATGGTGGTGTTTGTAAAGTGTGTCACCTCATAGATCCCTCATCTTTTGACCAGTTCCCAACTTCAGTTTGGCCACTTCCTCTTATAACCAGATCTGCAGGAGGGCATGTTTCTGTTACGGAGCTGATACAATGATTTTACATGCTCTTGTCTGGGCCTTTTTCATGGCTGAAAATGACATGAGTGCTTGGCTGTCTTGGAAAGCTGTATTTCATCCCTCTGTGAGTGGGGTGGTTCAGTAGTTCTGTTTTCTGGTTCTGGTTCTTAAAGCTAAAACCCACAAAAAAAAGCCCTCCACACATTATTAGACAATTTTTTTTCTTGGAAATTTTTGCTTAAAAAGTGTAAATTGCTCTACTAAAAACCATAGATTCACACTTGTGATAGTTATAATGTGCTGTGAATTGATTGAAAAAGCTTTCCACCTCCCCTTAAATACAGCTTCTAAGTGTTAATGGTAGACTTACTAGGGACTGCAGTCTAATTATCTGATTATGCTGTGATTAACGTATGTTTGAGTTAGGAAAGTTTCTCAGGAGAAGGTTGTATAGGCTATTAACATAAAATCTCAGAACGGACAGGGCAAATGAGACCAAAGGAATTTTTAGCTTTATGATAGTGTCTGACGGTGGCCAGTGGTGGATGCCTGTGGGGAGCAGTTCTGCCCTTCAGCTGAAAATGTTTGTGGTTTTATCCTAAAGGTAATGTTTTGGTGACTGGGACAAATTACAGCAGAAAATCTTAAAGAACCTGGGAAAAGCTTTGCCATAACATCTTTTGGAAATTGTTTTATGTTCTGATGCTTGAGCTAACTTATTTGGGTAAATTGCTTTATATTTTAATGCAGTTCTGTCAACAGGTATTATTTAAAATAGAAAGCTTGTTGCAGCAGGCATCGACTGTGATGCTAATGTGAAGGATATGCCAAAACCCTTACCTTAACACTAGCTAGAGACCTAAAATAGAGGAGAGAACTAGACCTGGCAGTATATAGTAGGTTATAGTGGAAAGGGAATGAAAAAAAGCCTGGAGTTGAAGGGTGTTTAGGTCCTTGTGTTCCTTGCCTGTGTTGACGGTGGCTTCGGGGGGAGCAGTCCCATCTGAAGCTGTAGCACACTATCCTCACAGATCTGCAGGCGGTGGTAGCTTACTCTGCGCTTTGGTTATGGGGAGCACAGCTGATGGATATGCAGTCACTAACAACCAAACCTGTTTCCACCACAGATTATTGGATGAACTTTTGCAGTTTGGAGCTTACCTGGAGTTGAGGGCTGATGTGAAGAGGTGTTTGGGGACATTGAAGGACATTGTGGTAGTTATGAGTTCTGCGTCAAGGTCCAAGTCGTTGCTGAGTCTCTTGGTCATTGGACTTGTGTTCTTAGTACCGAAACAGTGCAGTTAACATCACTGGTAGCATAAGCAAAACTACCATTGCAGCGTCAGCAAGCCCAACAGTTGGGTGCTTGTGTTCAGGTTAGGTGAGGTGGTGTCACAGCCTCATGGTTCCTTCAAGAATGTGTTGCTTTATTCAAATAGGTTCTGCAAAGCCCTTCTGGGGCGAGTGGTGGGCACATGTTTGAGTGGTGCTCTGCTGAGAATCATCTCTCTCCTTCCTCTGGCCAGACTGAATACCTAGAACCTGTGGTTTTCGGAGCATGTTGGTATATTGTGTCCTCCTGCTTGTTTCTAACTATGGCAACAGATGGATCAGGTACTTCATGTAGCGTTTATTACTAGATTCCTCAGAAAAGATCTTTTATAATGTGGCTTTATGTGCTGCTTCCTGCTTTTAATATGAAGATATTTAACCATAGCTCTCTGTTGTGCTGTCAGAAATCAAATAACGGAAAGCCAGTTTGAGGGTGTATCTCTCCCCATGCTTTCCTGCTTTGGGTGCTGGTACACTTCTTGCTTGCCTTCTATTCCTGCATGTCCTTGGAGAAGCTTAAAGCTCAGCTGGCCAGATCCCTGAGCAACCTGGTCTAGAGAGACCTGCTTGGAGCAGGTCCTGGGCTAGATGACCTCCAGAGATCCCTTCCACAAAGAACTGCACCCAAATTATGTTTGATAAAGTATTATCAGCTGAAATTCTGTTTTGGGCAGTGAGTTGCCAGGTAGTTTGATTCCACTGTCCAAGCAGGTTGAAGAGCTTTCTGTCATATGAAGGTAAATGCTTCTCTGGCGAGAACAATTCAAATTTGTTTACAGTCTATGAATTGGAAGAAATGTGAAGTTCAAATACTTTGTGTCCTGTCTTTACTTTAAAGTTCTGTTTTGTAGCTCACACTTCAGCTCTTTCTAGTCAGGTAAGCTTTTGCATCTTAAAAACTTGGGAGGCAGAGCCCAAGCAAAGGATGATATCAACACAGTCTGCACAGGTTTCTCTGAGCCATCTGTTCCACGTCTGAAACTTGTGTGGTTGTCAGCGCTGGAAACAGGTATTGCTCTGTTTCCGTGGAGTTGTTAGTTCCTTCTGGGGTTCTGTTGCCATAATTAGTCAAATTAATATTTCATCGGGTCTGTCTATTTGTTTAACAGCTTAAAAATGAAGTTATGTGAATTGAGTACTGTCCTCTGATGTGATATGCAGAGTTCAGATCTGGGTCCTGCTTTGATACTATTTGGGTTGTAAAGTTCTGCTTCCTATTAAGCAGAGAAAAACCTTGAAGTGGAACCTTTCGGGTAGCCAAGCAGGTTGCTGTTGAGCTATCCAATGCAGTCTGTGCCTGCCAATTCGGAGCGCAAACAGGAGCAGCTGGAGCAGAGCTGGTGGGTTGAGGAAAGCGAGGTTGAAGCTCTGTAGGCTGCATCCAGAATACTCCATCGTGTTTGGGGCTCCCCAGTGTTTCAGTGTCAAAGACTTGATAAAACTGGAGCGAGCTTGCTTGGCCTTCCACCAGCCTGGCTGGGGGCTGAAGCTTTAGGAGAGGCCTGTTTGGCCCGAAGAAGTCTTGGGTGGTGGGGATGGACCTCCTAGCAGCCTGCCGGTACCTGTGAGGAGGTCATCGAGGAGATGGAGCCAGGCTCTTCTCGCAGTGGTGCTCAGCAGCAGGACAAGCAACAACCCAAATTAAAATCTGCGAAGCAAACTGTCAGCTCCTTGTGAACAGTCTGATCCTGCCCGTAGTCTGTAGCATCTGAAATGGTAGATGACCTGAGCTGGCTTTTCTTTTTTGGCCTTTTTCTAAGTGGGCAGAATGGCTATAACTGAAGGGAGATGTCTCCCAGCTGAAGCTAAGGAGCAGCTGTGCGCTAAGCCCATCTTGCATTCTTTAGTCAAATTATTGTTCAGTAGGTTTTACATATTTAGTGAGAGTGAGATGAGAACTTCTACAGTTATGGGGAAATGAGGAAAAAAAGGGATGTAAGCAAATTCCTTCTAATGATGACCTAGAAATTTGCTTTTCTTACATGTTTCTAAGTAAGTTAGTAATTCAGGTAATACCCATATCTATATGATAATCTAGTCAATGTATGCAATATTTGTAGTTCCACTCTTATGTAAGTTCTTTTTAGACATGTTTGCTTTCTCACTTTGATGGAATAATCTGTATTATAAATGAACAGATAAATCTATTTTTTCCTTGCACATCTATCTAACACTTGCAAAGCTAATACTTGCAAATATTGCTGCTAATATATTTGCAAAGCTACAGTTATGCTTCTTATTTTATTCTGACAAAAACTGCGCCAATCAAAGCTACAGTGCTTCACGGGAATTTAGGAGGTTAAGCAAGTAAACAAGCTAGATGAAAGCTTTTGTTTGTCTTTAGAAAATGAAACAGGAAGCTGTTTCTTTAATACACTTTCAGAGGAGACAAGAATCTGCGTAAAACTTTTAAAACTGGTCTTTCAGTTCATTTTACTGTCCTTTCAACTGAGATCAAATAGGGAACACGGTGGCAGTTCGACATGCCCCATCACCATCCCAGGGTTTACGTTCTCAGCCCAGGTTGGAGGTGCAGCTCCAGTGCTTTCCGGGAAGGCACAGGAATGTTGGTGCTGCCCGTGGAGCTTCCCTGTTCCCTGGTGGAGGAGTGAGAGAACAGTATACTACCCACTGCCCTTGGGAAAGGAGCCATCAGGAACTGGGAGTTAAATTGAGGCATTGGGCTGGTTTTCTTCTAGCTTTTCTTGGCTTACAAAGGGCTCACTAACACCTTAGTAGGAATCCGTTATGGAAAAATGTGAACTGGAGAAAATAACACAACCGCAAAGTTATAATAAAGGATTAGTGCAATTAGATTTCTTTCATAGATCTGTTTTGAATACAAATGTGTTGCTAATACTTTGCAGTTGCCTTCCTGAAGTATAGCTGTTTGGTTTCTTATATAGAGAAGTAATAAACAAAAATCCAATAATTTGCTCTACTCTGTATGTTCAGTGTACTTGAAATAATGAAGTTGCAATAAATTAGTCTTGGGGATTATTTTTTTTTTTATTCGAGATCAGGTTTGTGCATTTTGTGATAAAGGATCTGTAAGACTTACAAATAGTTCTGTCATGTTTTGGCTCGGGGTATGAAGGGAGGTGAGTTTATAATGCCGAAGCTTCTGAGGTTGCTATGCTATTCCTGAGACAGCCTGTTTAATGCATGGCTGGAGTCTGGAGTCACTGGTGCAAAGCTGTAACTCAGGTTTGCTGTAGAGCAATTTTGTCGTTGGCGGATATTCCCCCTTGGGCAGGGGGTGCCAGACCAGCCAAAGCCTTATTCTGCTTTTCAAACACAATGCTGGTCTCTAGCCGTTATTGATCGCGACCCAGCCAAATTGTATCAAATGCATTAAATGCTTCCAGGATCAATGTGCAAAACTCACACTTGAGAGGATGAAAAAAAAGCTTGAAACTTGTAAAACCAGTGTATAGTTGAGATCACACAAATGGAGAGTTTTACCCACTGCTCACAGTAAAAAAAAAAAAAAAAAAAAAAAAAAAAAAAAAAAAAAGAGTAGTAACTTGAGGGAGTTAACTCAGTAACATGTGTTTGAGTTACTGCTCAAACTGTTTTCCTGGTGGGCACCAGTCTGTGATGTAGCTGAGTTGTTTCTTCGCTTATTCTTGGCCACAGGTAAAATATTGTTCATTTGTATTGAGTTATCCTCATTTTTTAATGTTGGAGCTGATCTGGATACCAGATTTTAATTTCTACATCTGCAAATATATCTTCATTTTTTACTGGTTCCAAATCTGCTAAGTGTTCCTGAAATCTGTTTCAGTAACATTCTGGTTTTGTAAGCCATACTATGGATTTTTTTTTTATATGGCCAATTCATAGATGGTACTTATAAGATGTGTTTGGTGGCTGGTTTGACATTTTTTTATAATTTTTAAATGCTTGTCTTGAAGAAATAATTGAGGTTTGAAAAATAATCTGTTATAGAGGACAATGGTAGGTGTACATGACTACAGGGGTGTGTGTGTGTGTATATATGTAGGTTATATAAAAGTTGTGTTTATGAATAAAGTTTATATGTGTATGAGGGGTATGTGTAAATATAAATTAAAAATAATTAAAAGTGTGGAGTATGTGACTTAATGATTGTTGCTTAAAATTCACTAAGGTAGTTTATGCAGACTTCTAGATGGGTGCTACTGTATTATGACTATAAATGTTCAACTTTAAAAGTTCTTTGCCACAGATTGTATCAGCGGAACATTCCTGCTCATGCGATGGTGCAGTGGGACCCCGCAGCCACATACCTGACTTGATGAGGTGTCCGTACGGGGGGTGGTACGGCTTGTCAGTACATTTACCTCTTGTCTTTCTGTACAGTGGTCTTACAGAGCAGTACAGTAATGCAAAACTAAGCATAACTGCTTATTTCAAAAATATGCTACTGCTTACTGTGCAGTTGAGACACATTGGTCGCAATTTTAAAGCTGCCCTTTCCCATCTCTCTCTGACAATGTAGTATTTCTGAGCGATGTTTCCTGTGGGACTCTCACTGGTGTCATTTGCTGGTACAACCCCAGGCTTCAGCCTGCAAGTGAGTGTGCTGGGGTGTAGGGGCGTCTTACTGGGGTACAGAATCCAGGTAGCTTTTGCCTCACTTGATAGAAAGACAACTTTTAAATCACAAGGTTTGTTCTTAAACTTTCCAAGGGGTCAGAACTAGGCAAATTTCTAATCCTCTGTGTGTTTAGTGTAAAGTGCCTTGGTTATGTTTCTGTAGTCCGGTTAGTGTTAAGTGTGTGGCTTTTTTTTTTTTGCTCTTCCTAGAGATATGAATTTATCTCTAATTACAATAGCTTTTCCTCAGTGACCACCAAATGCTCTACCCCAAGGCCTTTGTCTGCCTCAGTTAATACAATGCCAGCAGGCTCTTCAAACATGAACAGTCAACCCTCAATTTGAAAATAGAGATGGATGAGGGGATGTAAACATTGAGGACTCGGTGCGGAGTGGGATGAAGGCTGTGCGTGGTGTTGCCTTAGCACGGATGCTCTGATGCTGCGCAGTGGGCAGACTCTCCGTGTCAGAGGCCTGTGTTTCACTGACCGCAACAACAGTGGGCATCTCCGAAGGTTTTTATCTTTAGACTTTATTTTGGGCTTCTCAAGCAACAAATGTAGCAAACCTTTACACTCAATAGCAAATCTGAACAAATTGATGGTGCTACTGGTTATGTTCTTTCTTCCAGTCCCATACTGCATTCTTTATCTTGGTGGTGCCATAGCTGGAATGGGCCGTGGCTTTCTGTGTCACTTGAGGGCATGTGCTGCATCTCTGTCCCTCTCCATGGCACTGATGATGTGCCTCCCATCTGGCTGTCTACCTTTCTGCTAAAATGTCACCATTTTGAACTCTGTAGCTCATCAGCTTGCTTTTACAAGAATAGCCTTATGACTTAAATTTGTGAAGGGTCAGTTTTATTGCACTGTAATTTACTCATGTAATGAACTCTGCCTCAAATGTTGAATTTTATGGGATAAAAAAACTAGTGTAAATATGTTTTTTTAAATGTGATTCTTAAAAACGCTGCAATATGTTTATAATAGTGTTTGTCATGTGCATCTTTTCCTTACCTTTCTACTGTTCCCATTTTTTTTGCTAGTATACCAAAAGATCAATAAAATCGTCATTAGTTGCTAAGGTTATTATAATTTTATATATTATGGATCAATAGTGTGATTGGACAGTGGTTGCTTTACTAGCGCAGGAAACCAGAGGAGTGAAACAGGCTGTAAAATCAACTATGGTGGGAGTACAGAATTAACTGCATTAGTGCCCTAAATTAGGGACCCTCAAATTGAATGCTGAAACTCTCCCCTCTCCCCCCAGGCAGGTCAGAGGTGCCGGCAGAAGTTGCTGGTGCTTCTTCTCCAAGAGCTGTTGAGCTGAAGAACAAACCCCTCTTTTGGCTGACGCAGTCCCTTGGTGGTGAGCTGGTCCCAGGGTGAATTGGGGGAGCTTTGCTGTCTTTACTCTGTTCTAGGTGCTCCCTGGCACCTGCTCTCCGCTGTGCTCTGATGAGACACTGAGTTAAAAGGATTTTTTTCTGCTCTGATCTGATGGGAGTGTTCTTCTGTTTCCAGGTCCTCTTAGATAGTATTTGCTTGATCTAACATTAAAGGTATTTGTTTAAAATTTTTTCCTCTTTTATGAAGCATGACAGAGGTCTCTCTTCAGAAAGGCACTGGAAATGATGTTCAGCAACTTCCAGTTTGGTTCTTGCTTGCATCTTTTTTTTTTTTTAACGTTCAACCCTTTTTTCACTTTAAGCTTCCCACAGAAACCAGATTTCTTCTTTTCCCCCTCATATATCTTCCTGCATGCCATTTTGACTGTTGCCTGTGATTGGAGCCCCCCCTGACTTCATAACAGCATTCCCCCTTGGCTCTTCTACTGTGAGCATCCTTTATAATCTCCGCAATGCCTCTGGAGTGGAGAATTGAGTAGCTGGGCTGGGGGAGATACACAGCCTCGCTGAAGTGCAACTCATTGTCTCAGTTGAACTGCATCTTTAAATGAATTTGCTACATCGAACATGTTCTGTTGGGTGCCCCATAACCTTGTTGGCATCTGAGAAATAGTAATATTACTTTACCCTTCATGTAGAGTTCTTGGATACTGCAGTGTGTTTACTACTTGGAAAATATTTAAGTAATTGGTTTCAGCAAATAATCATCTTGTGATGTATGGGGATTTTTTCTCTTTATATTCTAAACCATTTTTGATCTACCAGTCTGGAAAAAAAAAAAAAAAATGACTGAGGCAAGGAATTTGCTCCTGGATTATCTGGGCTCGGTTTGCAAACCAAGAGGGAATCTCCATGGGGAGCTAAACGGCCCGTCTAGCCCCAGTGAGGGTTTGGGCAAACCAGTTACTCCAGTCTGAGCACCTGGAGCCTGGGGTGAGTGTTGGGTGGTTTGACTGGAGCCCAAAGAGGGTGTAAGGAAGGGAAGATGGAGGAATCTTTTGCTGGATGTTTAATATCTTGCCTGTACTGTGGACAATAGGTATTTTGAGTCTTGTAACTGGATTGCCTGGTTTTTAACCCTTTGAAAGCCCTCTGTTTTTACTGTTGCACATACCTGAAGAGGTAAATCATGTGCCTGACTACCCAGAAGACTGGAACTCTAGGAAAGGAAATCCATTATTCCAGGAAAAAATGGAAATTCCTCTTCACCTGCTCTAACAAATGCAGTATTGTCAGTAGCGAACATATGGTAGCTATTTCTGTGGAAAAGTCAATGTACTGTTGTTCACGATGATGAACAGAAACAAATTTTCTTCCTTTTGTAGGTGTCTTTACAGTGCCCTCTAGTAATCTTTTGTAGAAATGCTAGATGTGGTGTTTCTCAGACCAATTTGATAAAGTAATGAAAATGGTCACTGGAAGAATTAAAAAAAAAAAAAAAATTGAACTCTGGTGCCCTGTAACTGAGGTGCTTTCTGAAGTGCTTACCTTCTTGTGTGAAGTATGAGGAAGAAAATTGCAGGGGAGTAAGAGCCCTGTAAAGCATTCAAAAATGGGCTGGAACGGGCAAAAAACCCAATCTCCTGGTATACTGTTAATTTCGTATGAAAGGTAATTACTTTGGCTTATTTTGACAGATGAGAAAAGAAGTTTGACGCTGGACAAAGGCTTTGTTGGGGGTAGAGTGCACGTGGGTTTTCATAGTGCTTGCTGCCCTGATGGCAGTCATCACCCTGAAAGCATCTTAGCTCTGCTGTTAGATCGTATATTGAACAAGTAATCCCAAGAGATTTTGATTAAGGTAACTTTGGTGCCTGCAGTTTAAGTCAAAAAGGTTTTACCTTATTATCATTCTGGCTTATTTCTGTTGTTAATAGCAATAGGAAGGGGGTATCATATGCAAGAATGTTTTGTCCTTTGTATTGAGTAAAACATTGTACCATTTTTAAATCCTATGCGGGCTTAAAGGGATGTGTCGGTTAAAGAGATCGGCTATCTGAATGAAAACGGAGACTTCTCTCAAATGAGAGAAATGGCTTTGGTAATTCCACAAAAAAAGGAAAAGGTGGATAAAATCCTTTAAGCTCTCCTTCTGAAATGGTTATGAAAAGAGACTTTGCAGTTGGGATATTCAGAGTAGTTCATTGGCTTAACTCGAATATGTGGTGTTAGATGGTCTGACTTGCTTTTCCTTTGAGATAAAAGCAGAATCTCTTTGAAAGGATGTTCCTTGCAGAGGTGAGAGGTTTGTGGGACTTAGTTCCTAGATGTGAGTTCTGTAAAACCCAAGCAACCTGAAAGAAATCCAAATTTTGATCTTAGTGGTTATAAAGGAGTCTTTTTCCTTCCACACCAGGAGGAATAGAGAGTCCAACAGAACTTGATTTTAAAGCATGGCTGGTAGACATTTTTCTGGGCTTGAGTGTAGGTTTAGGGTAGAGGAATAAATCCTTGCAAGAAGGTAACCATCTGACAGTGGGACTCCGGACCGGACAGGAGCAGAACATCTCCTTGGCCGGGATTTCTTTTGGGACAGGTCACACAAGAAACGGTTCTGGTGAGTTGTGCTTTAGGGGAAACTGCTCCAAGAGGAGTTTGTGCCATCTCTTCTCCTTCAGTTTTTGAAGTTTAATGGCATGGCAGCCCCTTAGTAAAGGGACATAAGGATTGTGACTCAGCCTGGCAGCGCTTGTTAGCTGGCTGCGTAAGGGAGACATTGTTACAGAACTTTAGACAATTAAGCAGCAATCCTGTAAATAATAAAGTTGCTTCCATGCGTTCAGAATTCAGGTAAGAATTTCTAACTCCCTAGAGCTGTTAGGCTGTGCAACTAAACACCAGACATAAATGCATCTCCTAAGACATTTGATATTTGAGATTACAGTCTGTGTTTGGATTTTGTTCTTGATCATTATCTTGTTTTCCTTCTCATTATTTAATAATATATGAGGAGATAGTATTGGTTACAGAAAGAGTGGTTAGAGTAAATGCATGGATGCTTACTTTTCAGTGTTTTACTGCAGGCATGCTGTACGCTATTTGGATACTTTTTTCTTAATTCTATTTATGCATACTTTTTTTAATGGGCTGATTTTTTTTTAAACATAATTTCACTCTTGAGGTCTGTTGGGAATGTCGGTTAAGATTAAGCCAAAAATAATTTGTTATTAACAAGTGAAAGGTAACTGGAAGTATAGACAAAGCTATGAAAGCCTTATTGCAAAATGTAATTTGCTTTGCTTGAGTTTGTTCTTTGTTTATTGACTGTGCTGTCTGAAATCTGTAAGGGTACTCTTAGTTACCAAAAGCAAAGTCTTGAAATGTATATTCTTTCTTTTCATATTATAGTAATTCCTATGAGTATCTTAACTTTTGTGTTCTTGTTAGTACCTGGTATCAAAAACCTTCTCAACTCAGTGATGTTAAACCATTAGAGAATAATATGCAGAAATACTTAGCATTTTCACAACTTCATATTTCTAAATGGATGCCTTTTGAAAAACATGGGAGCAAAAAAGTATAGCAGAGTTCCCTGTCACTGGAAGCTGCCATCTGTGTGTTGGTGACAGCCTGCACGTAGGGCTGGTGGTGTTCAGATGGCTGCTCTTCAGGATGGACCACAAAGAATAATTTCTCTAAAGTTACCATTTTATTGGGGAGAATGAAGGTACCAGTTTTCTGGTGGTATACCAGGCTGTTAATACTCAGTATTGTCTGCTTGGCCTGTATTGTAGGAAGGTGCCTGTGCACAGGATTGACGACTAAAGGGAAGAGAAGGACAAAAGCCCCGCCTTTATGCTGTGCTCTTTCAGGAGAATTTGCCTGAAGAAGCAGCTTGCTTCCTTCCTGTCTCTGCAGCACAGAAGCAGCCTGCTTTTTAGTAAAGGGGCAAAGGGGCTCTGTAGGGCTTGTTTCCCCATATGTCAAAGAAAAGGATGTCTTTCCCTTAAGGATCCCAGAACGTGGCCCCTTCCCTTATAGGCCAGGATGAATCTGAGCCACCTTACCGTTCTTCAGACATCACTGCTAGCCCACAATGCTTAATGACTCTGGGACGAAGATGAGATACTCTTTTTGATAAATATCTTTGTTATGGAGTGTTAAATCATAAAAAGAGGAGATCTGTGCTGAAGGAGAAAGGAATCTACTAAGTCTGGGAAGGTCTAGATTTGTGCACGGCATTACTTATCTGATAATGTTACCTCACGTGCTCTCCTAGGTTCCACTGTCAGCCTACCACTGGAATTATTAAAGTACCAGCAGGATTTATATTGTACATCCACAGTCACGGCGAGCTCTTACACTTTTTCCTTTTTTTTCTTGATGCTTAAGTGGAATGTAATTTTTGTCTTTAATTTATGGATTGCAGAGTCTTTGCAAAGAAATGAAATGGCATTTAGAGAATGCGGTTTAGAGAATTTGGCCTGGGTTTTTCAGGAGGAGTGAACTTGCCAACCACCATGTGTATGATTGGCCTTGGATGGGCTTTAAAAAAAGATACTATCCTAAACCATCTTTGGTTGACAAAGTGTATATTGCCATCATATGCACCTTAATTTGGCCAGGTGGTCTATGTTCTGCCATAAGGGAAAAATGTAATATTAAGCAGAAAATCCATCTTTGCCTAATCAGCTGTAGTATATTATAACTTATCTTATAGAAATATTACTTATTGAGCAGTGCAGAATGTTTCCAATGTTGTCAAGGGGAAAAAAAAAATACCAACCTGTTAATACTTAGATTTTACTTAGAGATTAATGCATGTAGCCATTTATCCATATAGATAATGCGCTCCTTAGCAATGAATATTTTAATAAAACTACAAAACAAGTTCATTGTGAGCACTTGCTGCAAACATTGTTCTTTGCAAAGAACAATGTTTGCAGCATCTTCAATTAAAATATGTTTGACTAATTCTTGAAGACAGCTTTTTTTAATGATCTAGGTTAGGAAGGGCATGACACATTGTTTTTAGGATTACAAGGCCCATTGGGAATGTTAATTAAATTCTGGTGAAAAGCCTTTTGCAAGTTCAGTCCTGCAGCAAGAGAGCTTGGATCTTTTATCATTGACTTGGAATACATAAAAAGGGGCTTTATAATAGTTCCTGCCCGTCTGATTAGGATTTTGTCAAAGGCTTCTATTTTAAACGTCGATTTTCAAGGGTGTTATATATGTACTCTTAAATTGCTTTGGAGTCTAACTTAAATGCCCCTCAATTGACATATCTTTCCTCAACATGTAAAAGGAAGTAATTGTTCTTCGTCAAAGCCCTGTGTGACTCCTTCCAACCACTGAATCCTTGTCTACTACTAATCTAAAGTCAGGTACTTCGGATGAAAGATGTGTTTGGTTGCCTTCTGTTTGGAAAAAGTGGCTCTGAAATTAATACCTGTACTTCACATTTTCTTTCTGGATGACTGTTGCATTTGGTCCTTGTAAAATGGAATGCAGTTTTGTTCCAATAGTTACATGAAATCTGGTATTAAAGCCCTCTGCTTTGAATGCAGTTGGTGGTTGTCATCAGGAATACAGCACTGCCAAAGTTTTGATGGCAACAGCGGATTAAAGTTGAATCTATAGCACTGCTAGTAGGGAAATCTTCAGCCACATACTGCTGTGCACCAGCGTGGGATGACTTATATGCACTAAGTGGAACTGAGATCAGAGTGGTTTTGTCTGAAGTTATTTTCCTGAATGCCATAATTTCTGAAGAGCTTGTGTCAGGCAGTTGTTAAAGTACACGTTTAAATGATTTAAGTTTGATATTGGAATGCTTGTGTCTTTCAGAAATTAACTGAATAACTAAGGAAAACTTCTTTCCACTTGAGCAGCTGCTTTGCATTTACTATTCCAGGCATTTCCTCACCTGAAGCTTTGTTAAAGATGTACCACGGCACAAAATGTGATGCAGCTAGCAGAATGTATGAAACATAAAAGAAGTCCTTCTGTAGGCATGGTAGCAGTAAAAAGAAGGCTAAAGGAAGTCTGGTGTTTCTTTTTTCCACTGAGGTATATCACCGTTTGAAAATGCAGCATTCGGAAAGGGCGAGTGATGAGCTTTTTCTGTCTTACCTACCTGCTTTCACGTTTCCTGTAGCTGGAAAGTCTTGTTTTAAAACTTCCTTCTTTTGACTTTAAAAGCCTTTCATGGTCTTTGGGGAAGCGCGCTATAAGGAGAAGTTCAGGCAGATTCATCTTAACTTTGTGAACTTGGTGTCATATCTCAGATGTGCTTTTGTTGGTGCCTTTTCAATGAGAAATGCATGCTTATGGTCCTTTGTGTAATACTGAGGGGATAAGAGATCAGCTAGGCTTAGCAATGGACAGGCTGAAAGTACTTGGTTAACTATTTTCCTTTCAGTTGTGTGTGATGAGTTTTATCTTAGGTGAAAAAAATTCAGAACCATTGGTTAATTGTGAGAATTCTTTCACACCGCTCCTTCTGCCTTATCTTCAAGTTTTGGTGAATCCTGAGTAGCGAAGACAATGGGCTTTGTGCGGGAAGGCTGAGATCCCTCTCCAGGGGGATGCTGAAGGGGCTCTTTGGAGACAGGAGACTTTCTGTGCAATTCAGCAATAGAGGGAATCATATCAACTTGTTAATTAAGGCTATTTTCGAAAGTAAATCGGATTTTTATTTTTTTAAAAAAACACAAGAAGTGATTGAAGAAGCTAAAATGCTTACAGGACAGACTTCACAAGTAAAGGTCTCCCTCAGATTTGCACTTTTTCTAAAAACACAGGCTTTGTAATTATTCTGTGACTTAATGTAACAAATCTGGCTGTTAGGTGCATATTCCTCTTCAAGGTGTTCTTGCTATACTTCAGCATTTCATTATCGACCTTACTGTGAAAGATTAAATAGTTTTGAGATGAGTGTTTTTATGAGCCTTTCTGAAGGGTTTAGTGTGTGCGGTAGAAGCTTCATTTTATATTTGTGAATGCATTTTAACCCTTTTCTAACAACGCCTTTCACAAGAGCTAGGCATTGCCTTCACGTTCTTTGAAGTGCCTAAAATAAAAACAGCATTCTTGCTGTATCAGGTGTTGCTTACTGCCAGATGGAGCAAACTGGTTCAGGGGAAGGTTTGCTACAGTGGTGTCAAATCAAATGACTGTAGTATCTGCCTGTGCAGTGGAGAGCAGGTCTGTCTCCACTGCTTGCTTGTGTTGCCTGAACGTTCCTATTAAAGACCCTGTGTAACTGGGAGACAGTGCCTGCCCCCGCTCCGCCTCCCCCCCCCCCCCCCCCCCCCCCCCAAGTTCAAGACTTTCCCCTTCCCATTTAAGGACTATGTACAGGCTGTAAAGACCAACTGGTTTTCCTGTGTTTGCTCTGGAGCACATGCTAACAGGGAGCTTAATGACAGAAACCACTGAACTGTTTTTGTTTTTTTTTTAAAAAAAAGTGTTATCAGTAGAATCCCCTTTTTGGTCTCTAAACAGCCCATGATTTCAAAAAGTTATTGTTAAAATGTTTAGAGAAGGGGAGTCTGAGTCTGGCACTTCATGCTAAGGGTGCATCAGTAGACACAGAGCTTGTAAAATCTGCTTTAGACATCAGGATTGGCAGTTAGCGGTTACGTCTATGAAAATAGTCATGTTCTAGGCCTTGCAAAAAGACCTGGTAAGTTTGGCTGTGTCTGTTTTCAGCTGGCATTTTAAGGTGTTTCCTCTTGCAACTTGCTTGCTTTGTATAAAGATAGGAGGAATTATTGCAGCCCTGGGTTGAAGTGACGCAACTCACTTTTAAGTGATTAGCTTTACTTAAAGCTTAAAAGTGTTAAGCTTTTAGTTAGTTCACTTGTGGTTTTGCTTTGCTGGTAGACAGCTAGGAGGATTTCAGTTTATGTTGCCATGATGTTCTGTACACACACCCCACTCCTAGTCCCCAGGTGGAGAGAGGTGGAGCTTGTCAGAGCATAGGTGGGGAGCCTTCATCTTATTTCTAAGGTTGGCTTTGCAAAGACCCCCTTTTCTCTCAACTCCATGTTATGCTGCTTTGGATTCTTCCCTGAAAAACTGTTTTCTGTGGATGATTAAGTTAAGTCAAAGTGATATTGACACACAATCTTTCTGCTTGACCAAATACACCAGAAATACAGTAATTAAAATTCTCTTCTTAATGGAAAGTAGAGGGTAATTACAGAAGTCTTCTGGGAATACTTAAAATGGAAAAGTAATCATGTTTATCCTGAACTAGAATGGATGTAAAAAAATGTTTTATGGCACTTGCATGATATGTTAAGCTCAGAATTGGAGACACTTTTTCTCTTGAGGGCTGAATTATTTTTAATGTTTCTTCATATTTGCTATACTAAACCAGTTATAGCACTGCTGTGGTATGGCAGCCATACCACAAAAGGCCAAGAAAAGAGTCCTAAGAGTATGTATCATTTGTTACAAATGTGGTACTCAAGCATGTAATTAGTTTGTGTAAGTTTTGATGAGGCAGACTTCTGCCTGCAGTGGATGGCTCAGGACTGTTAACCGTACTGATTCCCGTGTGAGCGGATGAATATGGTGCCGGGGTGAAAACCTCTTTGTATTTAAGAGTCCGTCAGTGTAAACAGTCAAAGCAGAAAATACTGTCATATAGACCAAGCTATTTCTAATATGTTCAGGGAGACAATAGGTCTTGTGCACATTACAATATTTTAAAATGAAGATGCATTTTATGTTTAAAAACTGTAGAAGGCTAACACCAAAGTTGTGTGATGTGATCTGTGTTTTGCAGGATCCCTTGTGAGAACCTTTACTCCTCTTTACTTTCTGGTGGAGCCAATGGATGTTCTGTCAGTTCGTGGCTCTTCTGTCATCATGAACTGTTCAGCTTATTGTGAAACTTCTCCAAAAATTGAATGGAAAAAAGATGGAACTTTTCTAAACTTGGTGTCAGATGACCGTCGCCAGTTGCTACCAGATGGATCTTTATTAATAAACAGTGTGGTGCATTCCAAGCATAATAAACCTGATGAAGGATATTATCAGTGCGTGGCGACTGTGGAAAGCTTGGGGACCATTGTCAGCAGAACAGCAAAGCTCACAGTAGCAGGTAAGTCTTTTTTTGTTGCTAAGTATAACAGCATGAGAATGTAGATGTATACGCTGCCCTTGCAAAAAGAGGAAGGTGCTTTCCAAGAAAGGAAAAGATGGTTTCATCAGTTATCAGTGAAATGGTGGCTGTATCTCTTGCTTTACTTGCTAAATGTTGTCATATATTCTATTCATCAAAGTGGCTTAATGTGTGGGTATTTCTCAGGAAGTGCTGAAGATCAGGAAAACTGAAATGAATGGATTAAAAAAAGTGTCAGGTGCATGTAATCACAATGAAGATTTACCACAGCTTAGAAGGGGGGGGGGAAGAGCAGGGTTCTACTTTCTTTGTATATAAATACCCTTAAAAAGAACTTCGTCTGCTCATGTTGAGATTTCTGCCCTTTGTTGTGAAACATTTGGGAGACTCCTAAAGGCTAGCAATGTGTATGATCCCTGAAGAACTGGAAGAGTGGTGGAGAAAGCAGGAGTGCTGGTGTTTTGTATTTCTCTGTTTCCTGAGTATCAGGTGTGAACAAGGGAGTTTGAAAAGTAAGAAACAACAAAAGGCCTAAAACTTTCTTGGCAGACATTAAGAAGCCCAAGTCATAACCTCACTTTGGGTGTTTTGAGTAACCTTTAGACATGATTTGGTGATAGCTTTTATTTAGGGGGTAGAAAGAAGGAAGTAGGTGAAGCTTGCGGGTAAATAATAAAGAATGTGACTGGGGAAAGTGCTCTGTTTTCAGAATGCCATTTGCTTCTGTCTCGGGTATCAGGAGTGTCAGACTGTAAGTGTTTTGTAAACTGTGTAGCTGGAAGAAACTTATTACTTTGTAAGAGTGAGACTTCAAAAACCAACAAAAAAAAAAAGGTGAACTACGGCAATGTAACTCAGAGAGAAGCCTATGAAGCAATTTTCTTTTGTTTCTCTAATGATGTTTGCCAGCCTTTTCAAACTTTTTTTTTTCTTTCCTTAATAAATGTCTCAAGGTAATGAATTCTTCCTGAGTAGTGCTGCAGCATCTTCCAGAGCTGCTGCTTACTGTCATTTATATTCTGATGTTGTTTCGATTAAGTTAGCTTGTAGCATTGTTGTGAAACATCAAATGTCAGAAACAGAAAAAAAATTGGGGTTTTATACCTTAAAGGAGTGACTTTCAGAGTCCCTGAGTGAGAAATATATTTCTAAGTTTCTTGGCAATAAGGACAATA
This sequence comes from Fratercula arctica, assembly GCA_947846985.1. Lineage (NCBI taxonomy): Eukaryota > Metazoa > Chordata > Aves > Charadriiformes > Alcidae > Fratercula > Fratercula arctica. Next base: position 23,046,721 of record CANTUZ010000009.1, read on the forward strand.
AAAGCAGTTCTCGCACACTTATGTCAGGCAATTACCACCTTCTTACATTGCTGCTGTGGTGATTAATTCTGCTGTTTTCCACATGAGATCATTCAGTGTCTTGCTGCTGTTATCATTCTGGTCTATACGATCATTAAGTAAGGTTAATGGGGTTAAAAATGAAGGTAAGCCAAAATGTCTTCAAAATTTCCAGTTCATTTTTCCAGTATCGGTGTAGAAGAGACTATTTTAATGGATAGTTTTTAAAATGATGGAATCTTAAAGAGCCTTTTAGTATTCTTAAAAAACAAAACAAAACAAACAAAAACCAAACAAAAACGACAAACCCCAACACAATTCTGGTGAGTTCTGTTTTCAAAAAATCTTTCCCAGGAAATGAAACAAACAGTCTAACCCAAGCTGATATGAATGTTTACAACACAAATAGTTGCCCCTTTGTCTGAAGTTGGCCTAGCATCTGTATTAAAAGATTGTTGATCAATTCCATGCAATAAAAATTGTAGGGTTTTTTGTTCAGAACTAGAGGAAATGCTCTTGACGGGTGTTCTGCATTGCCTTATGCCCTGCTGTTAGGTTAAAAACCGTCACAAGAGCATCCTCTGGCTGTGCTGTGCATAAGCTGTTCTGCTACTCCAAAAGACTTATCAAATGTAGGGGTGTGGAAACCTATTTATTAACTCAGTTAAGTGCCAGGTGCTGTGCAAGACTCCACAGAGCTTAATCCTTTAGTTGGGAGGATGGGTAGCTTTGGTTGCTGAAGGCTTTGGAATAAGAGATTAAATATTTAAATTTGGGTTTAACTGTATTGCTTTTCTTGACCTCGTTTGAATCCCTCAGTTTTATCAGTGGTTTTTAATATTTCCTCCCCCCCCGCCCTTCGTTTTAATTGGGAGCTTTCAGGCTGCAGTAAGTGTTAGCATAGCAAGGTCTCTCCTCAGCTTCAAGGTAACAGTGGGAGGCAGCTAATTCCCTTTTTAATTGAGCAATGGTATGTTGAATTCATATGGTGGGTGTGAATGTTGTACTGCGATGCACCTGATTTCTTGAAAAGAGAATATTAAGAAGTGTAGCTTGCATGTTTTAACTGCTTCTTACTCATTAAATAACTTCAGTACCTGAAAATGACAAATTCTGGTGAGTAATGTAGATCAGGGCAAAGAAAATCCAGTAAAAACATGCCGTGTTAGATCCTATATATGACAGAGTACAGGTTTTTAGTCTTGTAACAGCAGTGTTTTCCCTAGCAGCTGATGCTGAGCAATCCACTTGCAGTGAGTCTTCCATTAAGCTCTAACAGGCTGATAAATTTTGATAAATTTCTCAAATTATTTAAAAGACTATTTATATATTACAGTTTGACAGATTTAGAATTTTTGAACATCAGCAACTGAAGCTCTTTTACTGCCATCGGATGACAGATATTGATAGTGCAAGGTGCTGCAAGGTGACAGAGGGGCTTAGTCAACCATTGTATGAAAAAATCAAACCAAAACACACACTCTCAGTACCTGAGCACAAACCAGGCTCTGCAGACGGTGACTGAATGCTTTACGTTAGACACCTACTTTCTTGGTTTCTTGCTCCAATTTATGGTTTTGACATAGTGCTATAAATGTGTCATGGCAGGGGAAAATTGATGATGTCGTGGATTGGCAAGTTTGTAGTGCGTTTGACAATGTGCTTTTAAAGAACCTTTTTGATACACGATAATAGATGAGAAGCCTTTACTCAGCAGGGTTTTTGAGGTGTAAGAATCAAAGTTTCTGTGGCAACTAAGACTCCTATGGAAATGGAACTTTTCCTTCTTTAATCTAGTTTCTCATGTGATTTAAAAAGCAAGTCAGAAGTTATGATAAAGTATTACCTTATGAAGAATACTTGAATCAGCGCAATTATTCTGTAACTTGAAATTGTATGGTACTGCACCTTGATAGTAAGTTGTTTACTGTTCTACCAGACTTCTAGTAGTAAATCTTTTATTTTCAGAAATTGCAAACAGCAAGACATTAGTTAGTTTTCTTTAACAATCAGTAGTTTCAGGATACATGTATCTCTCTTTCCTGTTATATGTGTGTGCTTCCATGTTTTTGTTCCTTTTAACAAATGCAGACTGAGATTGCCCAGTGAGAGGAAGCAAAGGAGGAAAGGAACACTAGAAACTGCAAACGTAACCATGTTATCATGCTCTACATTGGAATTGTGAAATAATTGATTTATTTTTCAAAGTGGTTTTGCTTGCCTTCTTTGAACACAATATGACTGCACAAACCTGAGGGAGGTGGTATGGTGGTCATATAGTCCATATAATTTATAGGTTTTTGCCATTATTATGATGGAATTGACCTATGGAAAGTCAAAGAACTGCCTAATTTATGTCTCACAATGCTTTTTAATCTGCCTTACTACAGTATGGTTTTTTTAATTGGCTTTTGAAATGCAAATCTGTCTTTGATACTTAAGTGCCAGTTAGATCTTAAGCAGGGTGAGGGGCTGGAATAACTCTTACAAAGCACACATTAAAAAAAAAAAAAAAGGGTTACAGGATTTTGGGGAACCTTGTCTGTAATTCATCTTTTTATGTAAATTTGTATATATTTTAGTGAAAAGTATAATGATACTAGCTGAAAAATATTCCCGAGATGATTTTTTTCCAGTCACTGTTTGCAACTACTTCGCTAAAGCTTTTATAAAGCTTTTATTGAGAGAAGAGATATATGAAGATGTAAAAGGTCTGAAGCGTGACAGTGACACCGAGTTTCATCATAAGGATTTATCAGTTCTGTACAACCATTTAAAGACTGTTCACTAAATTATTTATTTCACCTCTTGTCTTCTTTTTTTTTCTCAAGTGAATCCATCTGTTTTTCTTTTTCTTCCATTTATTTTTGCGTTTGACAATGCCTGGCTTTGAGCTTTAAGTGTAATTTGCTTGATTGTGATGAGGTAGCTGCCTTGATACTAACTTTATGTCCAAATTTCATTAATTCAAAAGGCACTTGGTGATAACTTATGACCTTTTTTTTTTCTCACGTCTTGATTAAATAATCTCCTTACATTATTATTTCTCATTTATATATTCATAGAAATTTTATTTTCAAACCTTCATTTTGTAGTTACTTTTAGAAAAAGTACAGGCAAATCACTTCTATTAAGAAATATTCCTGCCATGTAGTATCAAAATCTAAAAGGGTTCAATAAGCAGAAAAAGCAGGTTTGTCTTTAGTAAAAACATTTAATTCGGAACCATTTGAAAACATTGCAGGTGCAGCACTGTCCAGAAGGAGCATGGTTTCTTAATGAAAAGTAATTCTGAAAACTGTTGGGGTGAATTTTCAAGTATTGGTGTTTGTGTTTTCAACACAAAATGAAACCTTGATAGACTTCCCATTTTTCCACTTACAGCCAGCAATACTTGGGTGAGTTCAGCCATGTCATGTACATACTGGGAAGAGACACTTGGGCTTGAGTTCCAGGTATGCTCTAGTGCTCTGCTTCTGGGCACGGTGGCCTCTGAAGGTCTCTGCTTTTCTGACCCGAATAAATCCTTCTCATTCAGCTCATCATGTAACTCGGGCTCTTCTGGGCTGTGATGCCTCTGGCTTTGGGTTCTACGGCTGTTGTACAGTGGAAGGACTTGTATTTTCATTAATAAAATCCATTGTTTCACATCTTCACCGTTTTTCTTTTCATAAGCTAGGAAACTTCACTGAAAACCTCTGCAGTAATTTTTTTTGACTGTGAAATGAAGGCTAAGTGTCAGAGCGTGTTGATTATCGCAGTTACCTGTCCCTTTGTATATGGTATGGTCTTATCCATGTGGTCTGCAGCACACAGTCACCTTCATCCCTTCTGCTCACCTGTCCCCGTCTAGCTGCAGAATCAAACTTGGGGGCCAGGGACGGGACTGGAGTTGTGTGGTGACAGAAATACTCCATGATATTGCTCCCTTGGGTCTCGTACATCTTGGGAGATCTGTAATCTTGGTCAGGGGATGCAAAAAGTGAAGGCGATTCCTTAGTGAGGAGGAGACTTAAGACCAGAGGAGGAAGGCTGTCAACTCTGTTCTCTAACCTGCTGCAGAAGATTGCGCAGAACCTCTCAATAACGAGGGTGGCCAGCTCTCGAGCTGTTTGACCAATGCAATTTGCTTCATGTCAACACATCAGACGTAGAGAATGAACTTCACTTGAGAAATTAGTCTAATTTTAGCTGACTAGATTGCCTTTTTAAGGTTTATTTGCATTTTGAATTTATCTAGAATAGAAGAGCTGTCATATAACTGCCACTGAAATTAAAGGAGGCATGGATGAGCAACTACCATGGTATTTACTGTAACGTGGCTTGGAGGGCATCAGTTATGAGCCAGGAGGTGCTGTTGTCTCATCCTGCTTCCGTTGCAGGCTCATTATATGGTCTCAAGAAGATCCCCACGCTTTGCCTTGTTCTCAGTGGGCTAATAAAGGATTTCTCTTCAATAAATTTAGAGTATTACTCTTTATAATGTACCAAAATGCTGTAAATGAATACGCTGAGAAAAGACCGTGTAGAAATAAGTGATTTTGTATCTTGCAGTGTTTGGATTGGGGCCAAGAAGTGATTATCCAGGACATGATTATTCTCTGAGCACAGCTTGTGGGAGGGAGGAGGACCTGGATGGATGTGTTCTTGCAATTAAAGTGCAATCTCTGCAAGGCACATCGTCAAGGAGGTATGCGGTGGTTGTGAGAACTTGATTTCTGCTATGTTATAGCATTTAGCTATTTAACATCAAATCACTTACTGATGTATAAACAGTGGTGAAGAGTTAAGAATTTTGCTCAGACATTAGAGTTGAAATTTTGTTTGCTGTTTGCCATAATTATTAAGAACTGCATAAAAGTAGCCAGGTTGTATGGTTCTGGAATAGGCGTGTTTTTTGCAAAGTTTGCCTAACTCTGAAGGTTACACCTGAACAGTGTTTTATTTCTTACTTGTCTCTGCGTGTGTTTGTGCCATCCCTAAGGGACAAGAGAGAAGCTTAGTTCAGTGGCTGAGCAGAACAAACTATGTCTCCTCAGAGAGGTGCATTTAGCTTAGAAATAACAGCACTTTTTTTACTCAGTATTGCATATTTCGTTTAAAAGCGAGGGGAAGAAAAGTCTTCATCTGATCTTCATAAATAACTTTCTGTACCTTGGAATTAGAAAAAAACTAAGACCACAGATACTTCAGTGGAGGGTACTTAAGAGCACTTAACCAGTAAGAGTGAGTGACATGGGTGATAAATTTTCCTTGCAAAAATACATTTTCTATGAAAAAAGCATCTGCGTTTGTCATAAATTGGCTTAGATCAAAATGTGTTTCTTGTCAATGGTGGTTTTAACAAAACTGTGGTTTGAACAGTTTGTCAGCCATTATTAAAAATGTGAGAGTTTAGACATAAAGACAATAAATGTTTGACCTTATATGTCATTCAAAATTCTTAAAATCCACATTTGTCCAGTTAAAGTAGGGAAAAAAAAATAAATCTATGTGAGCCCTTGGACCGATGTACAGTAGTACTTGGACTGAAAGCAGAGGTCCAGATTCGGAACTATTATATTTTCAGTGTAAGGTTAGGAAAAATGAATTCCTAGACTTTGTCATCATTTGCTTTTTCTTTTCTTTAAGCAGTAACTACAAATCTGGGAGATGGGAACTGAAGTGATTGAAGTGATTTGTGATATTGAGTGCTTCGCTTTCTGGATATGCAACCTGGAAGGGTTTGCCTTTGGGAGGCTGCTGGTGTGCCATCTATTTCCTTTCCTTCTTTCTTGCCAACAAAACCCAAACAAATACCAAAACAAAATGATGCTGATGTTTTACTCTGATTGTGAATGACTCATATACTTCTCGTGTGATATTAGAGAGTTAGGGTACAATTTTTCTTCCAGAACTTGCTTGAATTTAATTCTTTTTAGGAGGTATGGCAGGAGATTGGAATTTCTCATGCCTGAAATAATTCTTTGAAAAGGAATCAGTAGAAATCTAATCAAACTTAAACTGTGTTGTTTCGTCTGAACTGGAGGTGTTGGGGAGAGTAGCAGGGTATCAACATAGTAATGTCTCCAGACTTGGAGGGGAAAACATGTTGGTTCTGCTCCAGGATCTGTTCCCCCTTGAGCAGCAGTTGCTCAGTGCCCCTTGTTTTAGTGCTGTGCCTGCCAGGAGTTGCTCCTGGAATTCCTAGTGCCCAGTTTCAAGTTCTTGTTTACCCAGTTCATTTATCCTGCCCTGTTGAGTGCTGTGTTCTCTCCAGCAGCTCTTCTGAGAGCAACATATCAAGTTCTGATTTAGGATCAGCCTCTTGCCACATCTGAAGCTGGGAGCTGTGCTGTTTGGCTGTGGCTGTACTGGTAATTCTGGTGCTGGGTGAAAGCCCAGAGCAGGAGAACTTTAGACCTGCTTGTTTAAACTTTCATCGATATCTAACGATGAAGTTATAGCCTAGGTGAAGAGATTCTAATTTGCTAGTTGAATGATATTAAAACCACTGTTTCTATTTAAAACTGCAGCTTTTCTTAAGCTTTTGTGTTTAAAGTTTATTACACCTAATGTCAAATAAAATCAAACAGCCTATTTTCACTAAGACTGTCCTTGTGCCTAATTGTGTGGGTCAGTGAGCTGGTTAAAGCTTATTTCTGCTCACTGGAGGGTAAGGAATCCTCTCCTGTAGCTATAGGAGAGGGGGCACCAGTAGGTCTGTAACTTGTGCCTGAACTTTCTGCTTTAGTGGCAATTTAATGTTACTGTTTAGAAAAAACCCAGCTGGTGGGTATTTTCTAGAATGGAATTAATGTTTAATGCAATGAGACATCCCTTACTGAGCCAGATCAGAAAAGGTGGTGGTGGGGGGTGATTTTGGATCCTTTTCTCAGGTGGGTAGATGCAGGAAAAAATCCAGATTGTTCAACCCTCAGCTGTCTGTGGCCAGCTATCCCATTGCCATGGAGCGGGAATCTCCCTTCTTGCTGCCATGTCTTGCTTCAGGTGGTTGTGGTAGCTAATCTTCTTCATCCTTAAACACACAGCACAGAAGCATTTAAATCCTGTAGTCATTCGTTAAGTTAAGATTTTCTTAATTAGCCATTATCTTAGGTGCAACATTCCATGTCATTATAAACAAAAAAGATTAGGTTTTAACAGTTTGCAACTTAACTTGTTAACTCCTGTAATTAGCAAAGACAGTATCCTTTGTGTGTTTGATTAATGGACAAAGTTGTCTTTATGTTAATGTACTTCAAAAAAATAATAGAAACTGACTGTAAATCATAAAAAATTAAAGCTTTTTGCAGTATACATTCAAATTTTGACCTTTGGTTTTGAAAATATGGAAGGCAGTGTAGTTGATCTCTAGAGAACCATGAATTCTGTGACAGGGAGGTTTAGTGCCAAATTTCTACAGTCACTTGTGTTTATAGTAGAGGATCTGTTGATGGGTGATTCTAGATGGTGATGCAGAAGTAGAAAGTGAGAGCATATTGATGATGCATCAACACCCCTAAACAAGAAAGTTGGATGAACTTTGTTTAGATTAGCTTTCCCATTTGTTAATATTTTCACTCAAATATGTATTTTTTCCTTATTTATGTTCTGCATGTCAGCACCAGCAATCCCTTTTGTAATTTTGTTTGACAAGTTTTCACATAGATTGCTCTCTAAATCCCAAACTGTCGGGCAAGTGCTGGTTACATGCAACCTGTAGTGTTGTCTCACTGCATTTTCTAGTCTGGGATTCAACAAGACGTTTCAGCTTCAGACAGTGTAGAAGTGAAGGGTCTCCACACTGGCGTTGTTCAGAGTTTTTTATCAACTGAATGCGGCATATTAAAAATGATAGGAACTCGTGCTATCACACCTACCCAAATGAAAGGGGACACAAAAGTAGTAAGAAATAACTTGACAGAAGTGTGTGTACAATAAAGTCTTTATTTTTTTCATAATAGAAATTCAAGAGGAAGTTTAATGACACTGAAAACAAAACAGAGGAAAATTATTTTTAATAAGGAAAAATTAAGTTCTGAAACTTGCTATGGTTGATTTCAGGGAGGTTAGTTCTTAAAGCATAGGCTATGTCTCATCATTCATGTAAGTACACTAGAAATAAAAATGTTAAAAATTATTACAAAACCCCTGGAACTCCTGCTTATTTGCATATATAAATCCCTATTTTTGGGGGAAGCGTGGGGTAATGTCTCCAGATAACTTACAGGTTTCTGTGAAGTTGTTGCTCTTCCTTCTCTAATATCTTCTGCAGTCCTGTTCCTGGATTAGATCCACCGTCAATCTGCTCTTTTGTGACTGCTCTTAAATTGAACACATTAAAAATAAAGCCAAGAAAGGCTTTGTTATGGAGACGCCATTAAAAATGGCGTCTCCATATATATGAGCTGAATATATATATGTGACGTAATGAGCTGAATTGCTAGCAACTGCTCACGATTCAAGGGCCAGGGTGTGGTAACCCACCCCTTAGCAGTTTTTCTCAGAATCCCTTTGAGGGATGGACAGTTTTATCAAGGAAGCTGCTAGTTACATGCCTTTGGTGTTTCTGCTCCTTTCTGCCATGTGTCCTTGTTGTCTCCAGACACCATCCTCCAGCTAAACGTTTCTATCTATAGAAGTTCTTTCTCCTGCTGTATTTGTCTCCTGTTATGTCTTCAAGTACTCTATTTTTGAGGGATTTCTTTGCTGTTTATGGATTCTGATTATTCCTCTGTGAAATTGTTTAGGTTATTTCCTGTCTCTAAATATCTGTTGCCAGGTACCAGCTGTCTTTCTCACTGTCTATAGAGTTGCCTGCAAAAGTTTTTCTGATCTGTTTTTTCTTCCAGTTTCTTGACAAATTTATCATGACAGTCCGCTGTGCATTAATCTTCTTTGAATAGCTTGTTCATGTGAGCTTTTGTAAGTGATACCCTCGCCTGGATCTAAAATTATTTAACCTGTCAAGCTCTTTTCTTTCACCAGAATACTTGGATCTTATTCTTTTGTTATGGCTATTGATTTTGTTTTAGAAAGAGTAATTGTGAGTCTGAGCTTTTTTCTTTTTAGGCAGTCTATTGATCAAGACCTGAGGTTTCTTAAATGATGAAGCGATCTGCATACCTTATCTTAAGTTCTTCTCTTAAAATACCACAGTGCTTTCTTCATTGTCCTTGCTATTAGAATGATCTTCAATGGTACCAATTAAATTATCCTATAGTTTGGACCCTCTCAGTTCATTTTTTTTTTTTTTTGTGGTATTAGAAATGTCTGCTCACCACATTCTCAGTGTCTGTATAGATGAAATTCATTGTGGCTGCTGCAGCTTTTCCTGCCACCTTGAGCTGCTGCTATTGGTGTTGGAGCTTTCCTGTTCGTTGGCCCTTTAATTGCAAGTCTTGTCTCTGATTTTAATGGTGCTGCTGTTATTTCACCTACTCCATTAGTAGAATTATTTTTTTTTTTCTGTATTCCCATGCCTTTTCTTGCAGCACATTCTGAGCCTGACCTTCTGCTGTGCCATGGATGAAACCCCCCACCTCCCCTCCCATTACGTTTATTGTACATTATGGTTTTTATCAGTGACTTCTGTATTTTTGAAAATCCTCCTTGAATCACCTTTCTTCTTCCCATTTCATTCCTGGAATAATTCATTGATCTCTTCTTGATATCACCTGACTATAGAGTTTGGATTTGTTTGTTTAGCCTTGGTCTATTCTCTAGTCCTGTTGTTTTTGAACACTTCCAATACCTTATTAAAGATCAGTTCTTTACTGGTCTCTTTTGTTTCCTCCAAAGGGTTTCATAGAACCATAGAATCATTATGGATGGAAGGCATCTTTAAGATCATCAAGTCCAATCATTAACCCAGCACTGCCAAGTAACCATTAAACCATGTCCCTCAGCACCATGTCTACCCGTCTTTTAAATACCCCCAGGGATGGTGATTCAAGCCTGTTCCAATGCTTGATAACCCTTTTGGTGAAGAAATTTTTCCTAATGTCCATCCTAAACCTCCCCTGCTGCAACTTGAGGCCGTTCCCTCTTGCCCTCTTGTTTCTGAGGTACTTCCATCAAGGAAGGCTGGATTAACTTCTTGCTTAGCATTTTTTCCTTCTACATTGTTAGTTTTTTTTTTAACATACCCAAATCTTACTTTGTTAGGGTTTTCCATAACTGCTTCACTCCAAACCTGAGCAGCTGTACGCATTCAGTTATCTTCATTAAAAATTCTGCCAGGACACATTCTGCAGTTGCAGAGCAACCGTCTTTCATTTGGAAGTTACCAGGCACCAGGCATTCATCCCTTCTCAGAGCCAATCTTACTCCTTCATGGAATTCCTCTACAGCTTGTCCTGGAGCCGCAGCTGGTCAGGCTCAGAGCTGGATCATGGCTGCAGCCTTGGGATGTCGCAGGGCATAGCGAGCATACGCTCAGCTCTTCCACTTTTTTCAGGTTAGGAACCTGTGCCCCAGTTGGTACAGCATCAGGATGTCCATCAAGTCTGCTCTTTATTTCTTGGTCTGTTCTAGTGCTTCCTTATTCCTGGCACTTCTGTCAAAGGCAGCGTTCAGCAAAGTGGCATCATAAAGTTGTTTTTAGATGTTTGACTTACTCTTACTCGATACTGTGCTGTCAGTAGCAAGTCTAGTGGTTTCACCAGGATTGTTTTATTGGCTTTTGTCTCACTACTTTTCATCAAGCTTTTGTGAGAGAAGCTCATGGGGGGTTATTGTGTCCTGATTTGGGTGTGAAGAGTTGTTCCAGGCCAAGTAAAGTTTCTTAAGAAGCCAGGATCTCTATATTTGTTTCTGTTGATGGACTGAGTTCAGCAGGTACTCTGAGCTTTGTGTGTCCTGGTTCAAAATCAGAATTGCTCTGTAATACTCTATCAGATTTGATCTCATCAACTTGTTTTTCCTACGTGTCTGTGTTCTTACATTGTTGTATTTTGGTTTGGGCTTCCAGACATTTGTGTTTGCAAAATCTACCACTGTAAAGGGCAACTATATACTTTCTGTTTAAAATACGTTCTGCGAGAAACTTTCTTGCCAGGTAAACCTTTAGAATATTCTGATGTGTTTTACTAGTCCAAACATCCTCTTAAATTTTTGTATGTGTGGTTTCTTAGTTTGTGGTTTTGTGGCAAAGCTGGGATCCAAGTCTGAGAGGGGATGGTGGCAACCTCAAATTCGTGCAGTCGGACCCTGTGTTCCAGGGCAGGATCAATTTTGCCCTAACTTTCCCTGCTAGAAGCTTGTTTGGAGAAGTGTAATTATCTTCCTCTTTGCACAATATTTTGTGCAATATTTTGCTCTCTCTCTCCATAGTTTTCAGTATAGCTTCCCCATATCATAGTATCATCAGATAATTGAACTTGGAAGGGACCTCAGGAGATCTCAGGTTCAGTTGCACATTCAAAGCAGCTCAGAGGTCACACCAGGCTGCTCTCTGTGTTAGTTATATGTATATAGGTGGGTATGTCAGTGTGTGCATTAATGACGTCCTCTCCCTTTTCCTCCGCTTCTTAATTCTGATCAAGGGATACCTTTTTTAAATCAGTATATGCCACATTAATTATGCCACCAAGTCTGCGTTTAACAAAGTCAGGATTCTGACTATGAACTAGAGTTTCTCATTCCTGTTGTATATTCCACATACTTCTCGCTTTAGTTTAGCCAACAAGGATGTTTTGGTGGTGGGTTTTCCTCTCTTCATGTTATAATCCTTCGAAGAATATTCCGTCTCCCCTGACTAGTTGTCTCCTGCCCAGATTTTCGGCCAGGTTACATTCCCTGCTGTCTAATTTGTCTAAGCCGGGGCGGGGGGGGGGGGGGGGGGGGAATTATGTGATGGTTTGTGTTTCTCATTTGTAGAAACGACTAGAAGCATCTGGCCTTATCGCAATTCAGGTAATCCTGGACTTTGGTTCTCCATGAATGTTTTGTAATTATGAGGTCTAATCTATTCGCTAGGGAGATTCATGAAATATGTCTTATTAACAAAATTGTATTTTAAAACATGTTTCACACCTCTGCCACTCAGACAAATGATGCTGAATAATGTTCAAGCAAAGGAGAAGAAAAAGAGCTGTGATAATTTAATGAAGTGTCCACAGATGGCTGGATTGATTAATTTTTTAACAGGGTTGGGGTGAGAAGCTGATGTGCTAACAAAAAATATGCAGCATCTTTGATATCCGCTGCTTCAGTGAAAAGTGACAGATGTAGCTATTTTACCAATAGGGTATTGTGTTTCTATACTCCTTTACTTGCACGGCTAAAATCTTCATACTTCCCAAGAGGCTATTTTAATAAAGCAGTAATAGTGTTATGGATTTGTCCTAAGTTCAAATTCGATTAGGCAAACAAGAATGGGGAAAAAAATTGAAGTGTCTTAAAACTATCAGCAGTTTGTGTAATCACTCACAGCCTCTCAGTGTTAGCCCTGGAGAGGTTAATTCAGAATGATTTGAAGGTGAAAGCTGCAGGGTGGCAATGTTTGTAAATGATACTCCAAAAGTTAGTGTTAGGCTTGGGTAAGTTATGAGAAACTTGTGTAGCAGTAACATTGGGTGATGGAGGATTTTCAGAGCCTGGCATACAGGAGGGAACAGGTTTGGAAAAACTGTCATCTACTCCTGTGTTTTATAGAAATAACTGGGGGGAAAAACCAGGGAAAACACTTGCTGAGTACATTGAGATGTCACAAAAAAAGCCGAAACCCGCTTTGGGAAAGAGTTAATTGCATAAACGTGTAATATGCGAGTGTGTTTAGAGCTGTTTAATGCTTATACAAGTTACTCTGTTAAATTCCAGTCTGTGGAGTAGCCAGAGAGGAGATTCAGGCACGTGACAAAACAGCTTGCAGGCTTGTGACCATGGAATAACAGCACACAGCCCTGCCGTGGGCAGGGAAAAAGGGAATTCCTCTGCAGCCTTCTGTCGCCCTTGAGACAAGGAAGTTATTCTCTTTTCTTATTTCCATTTTGCAGTCTTGATTTGGCAAGCTTGATGCCAAAAGATTAGTAATGTTCTAAAGAGGATTAAATATGTGTATGGTAATAGCATCCACATTAAATAAAAGTATTTACAATGACTGCTGTCAGCATTTAGAGCAGAACGCAAGCATTTACTCTGCAGTTAGTTAGAAGGTAGTCATATGAGCAAGTTATTTAGTATTTTTTGATTATGGAAGACTTTTTCCTTTCAGCCTCCTTGGGAATGGTTGGGACTGGCCGTGGTTGCAAGGAGACTGCTGAAGTAGATCAGCATCTGGCTCAGTGCAGCACAGTCCTCTGCTGGGAAGTAGAGGAGGGGAAACACTGTCTCCATTGACAGCAGCAGACTACAGCCAGAATTTTTACCACCTGTTTTTTTTCCAGGAGCATGGGAATTACTGCTTTTCTAGGCACATCTTTGCTTTCTCAGACATTGAGACAATGGGCCACAAATCTCAGTAGTGCTTAGACTGGGGATGCTGGCTGAACAGAACACATTGCATTAAGTAGATTGTTCATTCACATTCCTACCATTGCTCTGGTCTTTTGGCGAGGGGAGAGACAAAAGGGAAGGAGAAAATATGACAGAGTTGACTTTTTTTCTCTCTCCTCTTCTCCTTTGCCTTGTCCTAGCAGAAAATGTGAAGTTTGTGGTGCATCTAATTCCTATCGTATGCATGTGAGAATCTCGCTGTTGCTTATTTGTTCTCCTACCAGTGTTTACAGAACATTCCAAGTGGAAAATCACCCTTCCCAAATTGAGTTTATTAACCTGCATTCCTGATAGGTCAATAGTATCTTCCTTCAGTGTCCTAAAATCAATACATGATGTATTTGTACTGCCACGGAATGATTAATGTACATACAAACATGAAAAAATCATCAGAACCTCAAAGTATCATTTATCATTATGTTTGCTTAGCAAAAGATGGGTAATACCTTCAGCTGAATGCCTTGCAACATGCAGATGAAAAGTGGGTGCTGCTTGCTCATTAGAAATGTAACTTATTTTCATTAGATCTTCTGGCTTAGTTTTGGTGACTGAAGTGATTGGGGAAATACAAGTCAGAGAAATTTTTTTTAAAATTTAACTTTGAAAAACAGTTATAAGTGTGTTTTGTAGTTTAAATAGGAAGACTGAATTCACTTCATGGTAATGCATTTGAAAATTATTATAGAAAACTAAGGAAATGCAGGCTTACATGTCAATTGGTAATTTGAAGAGGAAAAGACAAACTGTAGTGGCAAGACTCTGGACTGGTAAATGAAAGGGTATTTTCCAGCAGTACATACTGCAGGAGGTGCACGAGCACTCCGGGACCTGCTACTGTGTTTATAAACAGATCTCAGAATTAATAGTAATTAAGACTTATATTTAGAACACCTTTTGTAATACATCATTATTGTTTTGTGGTTGTCTGTTGGCTAAAGCAAAAGGGTCCTCCTCCACAATGGAGGCTTTTAAGTAGTGCAAATTGCAAATAATCATAGAATAAGAGAAGATTACTCTCTAGGACAAAATTATAGCCTAGGATAAAATATATATTTTAAAAACACGCAGGACTGTGATCATATAAAGGTTTTACTGGCATTTAAGATGACCTGGAAAATGAACTGTATTTTCATTGCTAGTAATGAAACTATCTTTAATAAAGCTTATTTAACCTTAATAAGGCACATGCATACAGCAGAATATACAATGCCTATCTTGTCCAAAAAGTGAACAGCACTGGTAAGGGATTTAAATTAAAGAATAGTTGAGCTTTATGTTAGAAATTACAGGGCTTTAGTCCTCCAGTAACATTCTCACTTATGCTCCAAGTTGCGGATAGGATGATTTTACAAGCAGTAGCTGAGGTGCAGAGAGAAGTCCTAGTGCTCCTGACAAAACGAGGAGGTCCAGGACTCCCTTCCAGGCTGGCGAAAGAACTGCCTTGATATGTATGTCTGTTAATAAACACATGAATTGTAAATTTTGGGGCTAGTATGTTCTTCTTGAAGAATAACTGATGTAGAATGTGTGTCCAGAGAGGCAAGGGGTGATCATAGACCAATTAGTCTGATCTCAACACTGCCCTTTTTAAAGGGGTTGTGAAGGCGAGGGTAATTAAGACGGAGGAAAGTGGGAAGAAGACTAAACTGTAACATGACTCTGGTCTGTGGTTTGCGTCTCAGTTTCATGATGAAGCAGTTGATGTCTTAGAGCACTATAATATGATGGGCATGCTGCAACACAGCCTTCTGATACGCTGTCCCGTTAGAAATTGTTAAAGGTCAAAATGATAGAAATTTAAATGAGAATATTGAGATTGATAAGGATCTGAGGTAATTATGAGAATTTAATGGGTTATATTGAGAGGGAAATCTTCAGAATGGAAAGATGCCTCAGAGACTAGACTTCAGAAAGATCACTTTTGTCATCTTCATCAGTCATTTTGCAAAATACAAATAAAGTATATACCTACAAAATCAGCAAGTGTGGCGAATCTGGGAGGCTGAGGTCTTGATGGTCTTACAGGAAGAATTAAATGATGCTATGGACACAATAGTGGTGAAACTACACAGTGTGCAAAGTCGTGCAGATACAGCACTACTCTTGGTATGGTAGGAGAGAAAAGAAGGGTAGTTGGTGGATTATAGGATAAACTGTAACCTGCCAGTGTACAGAGAGTTAATGTGATTCTTAGATCATTTGGGAAGATATTTTCAGTAGACA
Source organism: Fratercula arctica (assembly GCA_947846985.1). Classification (NCBI taxonomy): domain Eukaryota; kingdom Metazoa; phylum Chordata; class Aves; order Charadriiformes; family Alcidae; genus Fratercula; species Fratercula arctica. Next base: position 23,062,441 of record CANTUZ010000009.1, read on the forward strand.
CAGGGATGCAATTTTGTCATATTTCCATGGATGAGTGTGATCTTAAATTACAACAGGTGCTTCAATTTGTCTGTTGCCTCTGTTGTTCTACCGGCAGCGCGTGGTGGGAGAGTGAGAGGTGATAGATATCATTTGAAGCAAAAGAGATTCTGACTGGATTAAGGAAGAAGGTCTTCACCATGAAGATGGTCAGGTGGTAGAACAGGTTGCCCAAGAGGTTGTGCAGTCTCCATCCATGGGGATTTTCAAGACCTGAGTAACCTGCTCTGACCAGGCCCCTTCCTACCCAAATGGTTCTGCGATTCTGAGCCTTTAAAGATGGACAGGGTGGTTAGGGGAATGAGGAAAGGAAACTAAAGATTGTAGCTTCATTAACTAAGGAGAAGGAAAGTTGAAAGAAGCTATGATTTTTATTCATACAAATACCTTAGAGGGAGGGGAGTAATGGATAAATATCAAAGATGTAAAATAATTAATATCAAAACAAGGTCAAGATCAAAGGACTAGAAGTTGGTTGTAAATACACTGGGAGGGGAAACCAGAACCTTTCAGAGGAATGAAGTTGTGGAAGGAGCCTCTAGATAGAACTCCAAGAGGGGAGGAAAGTACGTAATGGTTGGAGATGGACCTGTACTAGGTTATGGAAGGAATTACTTGACAGAACAGAAGTGAGCTGTATGCGAGAGAAGTAATGTGTTAGAATTCAGCCCAGCTCTTCTGAAGGATTGGGAAGATCTTTGGAGTTGTGCCCCCTCCCCAGTTATAGATGTGTTTTAGGTTCAGTCTTTTTTCTCTCTATAGCATCAGAGGTTAGCCACAACTAACAGCAGGTATGCTGCCACTTCTCATTGCATTAACATTCTTCATCTCTCACGTGGTGGCACATAATAGTTTGTGGATTTTGGTCTTTTACTGTAGGTCTTATGTTTAATATAGGATGCAAAGATGATGTTTTGTGGGTTTGCTCAAATAAATCTCTCACCTGCTTGGCTTTGCAGAGCACTGGAGTTGGTGCTGTTGGCCTGGTTCAGGCTTATTTTTCTATGGGAGAGGAATATATCAAAGTTCTATGAAAAGTGTGTATTAAAATTTGTACTTAAGTCGGTGCTAACAATGAAGAATACTACAGTCCAAGTAAAGAAGTTTTTCATTCAAGTGAGAAAAGCCTGGACATGTGACATCAGATGTTGCTTCTTGCTGCTTCTCCAAAGATTACTACAAAAATTGGAGAACAAAGATTAGACAGTTTAAAAAACAAAACCGAAAACCACCAAAAAACCTGTGGAATTTTCTCGACAGTAAATAGAGATTCAGGCTGAAAATGATAGAAAGTACCACTTAATTTAAAAAAAATGCATGTTATAGATTCTTTCTTTAGGCAGTCACATATAGTGAATATGGACAGAGAAAACTACAGGAGGTGGGGGTTCAGTACCAGTATGTAACTGCTAAGCTGCATGTGGTGATATACTTTATCAGGAAGCTGAGGTACAAGAGGTAGAAAACTCGTCCATCCCTTTTCCACCCTTTCACACTGAAGAGTCATGCAGTATTTTTCAGCCATGGGGATTTTGCATACTTCAATATCAAGTTCAAGTCCCTCATCTGACTGATTGTTTGTTATCCCTTGTTGAAGGAAGAAAGAATTGCAAAGCACTGAACCAGGTATTTAAAAAATAAATTAAAAAATATAGAAAAATGGGTCCTATTACTGCTAAATTCTCGGTGCATTCTTGATAAGTGTTAAGTGATACATAAAAATAATGGGTTGAACTGTTTGGAAATGAGTTGAGTGTCTAAAACAATGTAAAAGAATCATCTTCACAAGAGATAAATCAGAATTTTTACAATTAGGTCAAACTTATGAAAATGGATGATAATGAGGAAGGAATTTCACCCTTAAGCTTGCTAGACAAAGTGAAAGAGGTGAGAACTGATCTAAGCTGTCACGGCCTTTTTCATGTATAGTTGTGACTATGAGGTATCACCTGTGAAGAGAGCTTGTGTTTTCTGATCTGGGGTCTTGGCTGTGTGCAGTAGCATTGAATTAGAGGTTACCGGAGCCCACTGCTTCCCAGCAGGCTCCGTTCTCATGCTTGAATAATCGTACTAGGATGGTTTAATTTGTGTAACCCGGAGTCCCACTTTCCGTCTTTTATATTGAAAGCACAGAGTGTACTGACTTTCAAGAAAAAATCATATGTACTTGAAGCTATGTGCTATTGAGAGGGAAAGGTAAGATGTCAAGAGTACTGACAGGCTGTTTCTATACCAATATTAGTTTTAAGTGCAAGCATAAAAATGAAAGAAAATTTTACTTGGAGACTATGACTGCAGTGAGCAAGCTGTGCCTTGTCCCATGCGAGTGTGGACTGCACAACCGCCCCTGTGCAAGCTGTAAAGGGAGAGCTGCTAATACAGATAACTGCTGTGGAAAATGGAGAGCGAGGGGACACTTATTTTTCCTGTTCCATGTTTTGTCTTCTTTCCCTTCCCCTTCCTGTATGCTGTTACCTTTATTGAACCATTTGCTTACACCAGTAATGTTCTTCAGTGTGCAGCCATCAGTTGGACTGGGTATTTCTGTTGGAAGATCCAGTATGTACCCTGTTATGGAAAACTGTCATGGAAAACGCTTTGTGATTGGTTGACCTTGTCTGGTTGCCAGCTGCCCACCCAGCTGCTCCCTTGCTCCACTCCTCAGCAGGGTGGGGGGGGGGGGAGAAAAGAAGGAGGAAAACTTTGTGGGTCAAGACAGGGAGATCACTCGCCAATTATTGCAAGGGGCAAAACAACCTTGACTTGGGGAAAATTAATTTCTTGCCAATTAAAATAAAGTTGTGTGGTTAGAAAACAAAGACAAAAACTAAAACACCTCCCCCTGCCCTCTTCCTGTTCGCCAGGCTCAGCTTCCCTCCTTCATTCCCAGTTCTTCTCTGCCTCCTGCTCCACACTGGTCTCCCCAGGGTGGCACCAGAGCTGCTCTTCCTCCTCTACTCCTCCTGCTCTGCCCTGGCTGTTGCAAGGGCTGGTTCTCCCACTTTCCTCGTTGCTGTGCAGTGGCTTCCCCTTTCTTGGATGTGCTTTCGCAGAAGTGCCACCAGCTTCGCTGACTGGCTCAGCTGTGGCCTCTGCAGGGCTGCTGTGGAACTACCCACCGTGTCCAGCACAGAATGTCCTGAACCTCTTCTCACAGAGGCCATCCCAGCAGCTCCCCACTGCCAGCACCGGGACACGGCCACCCAAAGGAAATGTGAAGCCATTCAGTGGACTTTGAGTATCTCTGGAGAATGTTTTCACTTAGAAGGTGACACATTTGGTGTGTGGCACTGCTGGGCTGGCCTGGAAGCGGGAGCTTTGTGTTACGCTGTGGAGAAGTGCAGTTCTCGGGTACACCAGCATAAGAAAGATAAATGCTTGCACACGAATAAATGCAATTTTTACTTTATGGTGCTATATGTAAGGCTTCTTGTAGCTGAAATCTTCAAAGCGATATCCTGTTTCCATTGAATTTCTGGGAGATTTGGTCCTTTTACACCTCAGGCTCCTTTTCATGGTCTAGTTAAATTACTGTGAAGCTAAACCTTTATATAGACATGGTGACAAAATTGTAGAAAATACTTTTCAGCTTTTTTGGCTTAAGTTCTTAACTGCCATACTTCTAATTTTAAAATAAGACATTTTCTAAGTTGACAGGAAAAAAAACCCTGTAAGTAGTCCTGTTGGCAGTAAACGAAGGTGTTGCATAGGCTGTAAAGGTGAGAGTGGAAGGCACACAGAAACCTTCTGCTCTCCTGGTTACTATCTCCTGAGCGAATACTAGAGGGCATCTGTGTTCTGCTGCAAGTGAATCGGTAGCTCTAACAGAACACAGTTCAAACTCTATTTATTCGGATGTACCAGGCAGAGACACTGTCTTGATTTTTGCCACTCTTGTAGCTATCTAGTCCTGAAGCAGCAGCACTGGAGAAGTGAGCAGAGGTTACCTGCATGTCTCCTCACGTTTTTGAGGACTCCAAAAACTTCTGTTTTGTTATTGACACTTGCTTGTTTCTAAAACTACTTCTGTGTTTAAATTAGCACTTTTATTACTGCTTTTATTTGTCCTTACACTAGTTATGTTCTAGTGTTGTGCTATCAAGTAGTTAGCAGGATGTTAGATTTTTTAAAAGTTGAAGAGCAGCCTAATTTTTTTTTTAAATAGATTCATGAATCTTGACTTGGACTTCAAAGCTTTGGTGTCATCTTCAGAATGCCTTTTTTTCTTTTTTTATTTTTCTGACTGTTCTATTTTGTATTTGCAGGCCTTCCCAGGTTCACCAGTCAGCCAGAATCTTCATCGGTCTATAAAGGAAACAGTGCAATCCTTAACTGTGAAGTCAATGTTGACCTTGCACTGTTTGTGAGGTGGGAGCAGGATCGTCAGCCAGTCTTTCTGGATGATCGTGTATTTAAATTGCCAAGTGGAGCTCTAATTATTAGCAACACTACTGAAACGGATGGAGGGCTCTATCGCTGCATCATTGAAAGCGGTGGGACCCCCAAATACAGTGATGAAGCAGAGCTCAAGATTCTTCCAGGTACTAATCTGTTTTTCTTTTTAAAAAAATAATAATTAAAAAATTAGTCAAGTGATAGAGGGGGAAACCTAATAAGAATACTTACAAAGGGGAACACGTGAGAATCTGCTCTGTTGCATTTTTGTATATTTTAAGTGGAACTAAGTGTAATGTGTGTTGTGGAAGCTGGTGGCTGAGGTTTTTGTGTTTGTTTTTGGGTTTTTTTTCTATGTAGCTTAAAATGAGTGCAGGCACTTAAGCTAAAAGTTTTTGGCCCTTGGGAAGACTGACCTGTATCTTGCAGTTGCGAAACAGAAAAGCAAAATCAGTTATTAGTGTCTGAGCTCTGCAGTGGTTGGAGATAAGCCGGAGATACGCACATAATTTTTTGCCATATTTAATGGTTTAGCTTTTAAGGGCTTTTGGGGAAAGACTTCTTTTAAAAAGTCACTAGTAATACACTTCCGCTGTGACATGTTACAAAGAGGGAATTGACTGTTTGAATATAAATGTGTGGGGATTTCTGAGTTTCTCAGGCTTGAATCTCATGTTTAAAATCCTGTTGAAGTTTCCAAAAGAAATTGGTGCTTCGTCCCTCAGTCTTGGGATGCTTAAGCTCAGGCACTTCCAGTTGTCCCAATATTTAGGAAGTTCTGGTTCTTCAAACGTTGGAGCTTTTTGGGGAAGTCTCCAGACCCCAAGAAGGCGGGATGACTCTTTATTTCGAAAGGTTTAGCTGTGCCTATTGTGCAGAAACATTTAGATTTTTTTATAAGAACGGAAGTCCATCCCCGTTTCTACATTTAGTGTGTTCTGTTTTGAATGACAGTATTGCACAGAACTGTGTGCCACCAGATGGTCTAATACTGAGTTTTGAAAATTGACCAAGAATAAGGCAGGAACGTGAATCGCACTTTCCCAAACTAGGGAAATTCAGACTGTGTTTTGTACGGGTTTTCTTAATTATTTCCAGAACTTTATGCCATCTCCTCTGAATTAGTCTTCGTGTTGGAATTCTGATTCAATTTTTACTGCTTGGAGAGCTGCCAGAGAGGGCTGCTGAATTTCCATTTTAGGAGGTTTTTGGGGCTAGGCTGGGTGACACCATGGTTGGCCTGACCTCGCCTTGGCAGCAGGTGGGCTTCACACAGGTGGGTGCACTAGGCATCTTCAGAGGTCCCTTGCAATGAATACCTCTGGTCCTCATGACTATGTCACTTTTCTATTTAAAATACCCCAATTTTACAGTTGTAGCCTTCCCTCTTTTAAAATGGCAGAATTTGCTAGGCTTTGGAAACTAACCATGCTTAAAGTGGGAAGTTGTTTCATTTAGTTCTTTAGCATTTCTGAAAAGAAAGGCTCATCTTTTCTTCAACTAAGGGTATAGTTTTTGAAGAAGGACACTTTTGGAAAAGATGCTTAATTGAACTATTTTAGTTTGTTTTGTGTTCATTTTTTCCACCCCCTCAAATGAATTCTTAAGACTTTTTCTGATATTTGGCAATTAAAGATTTCCCGATAAAGTCCCATATTGTGTTAATCTTTCAAATTCTTTAGCTTCAGATGTAATTTACTTTTGTGATGTTCTGCTGAAGGTGATTAAATATAACACTATTAGGGAATACAAATAATGCTGCTTCCTTGCTTGATCATGACTCTGAAAGTGTTGATAGTTTTGTGAAATCCCTCCCAGCGGTTTTTTATATTTTAAAGTGGGATTAAACTGTTGCACAGAAAGCTCTCTTAATCTTGAGTGGCCCCATAATTGATTGTTTGGTCTGAGATGTATTTGAAAGAAGGATTTGAATTAATCTGTTCTTCATTCAGTTTATTGCATTTTAAAATTGTTATCTGATGCATGCCTGACAGTGACCTCACTGCTTTCCTTGTAAATCTTTGAAATACATGCAACATGCACATGCATAGCACGGATTTGCATCCACAGACAGCAGCCTACTTTTTCTGATGGTGAGCTTCTGCCTTTCATCTGCCACCGAGCAGGAGGATACCTTTCCAAGCTCTGCTGCTTAAAAACACATGCTTTCAAATATAGGAATGCAATGGAAAAAAAAAAAACCACTTAATTTTTGAATCCAGTTTCCACTGACCTGAGAACTAAACTCCTTTTTGGGAGCTTGGAGCATTAATGAGTTGTGTCTCCAGTTAATCACACCAACTCTTCTCCCTAGTGTCATGATTGCTTGCTGGCAATCTGTTGCATCCATTTTCTGCAACTTGGCTTGCTCCACATGCCCCTGCTGGTCACTCTCACTGTGTTACCGCCTGTTCACACATGGTCTTATTTCTGGAGCAGGCAGACTAGTTCCCTCTAACAGGGAACGTGGGCAGAGCCTCTATGGTACAGACAGATGGTGTGATCCAGGATCGCTCTGTTTGGCTCCCTCTGCCCGGGACAATTCTGAAACGTGATTTCCATCGGGCCTGGTTCTCTTGAATACCCTGACAACATCATCGCATTATACCTTGGAGCACATGCATGCCCTTAGCGTAGTGCTGTAAATGCTCGGTAATTATTTTTAGTGCTTTAAGCTGAAGAATACCAAACCCAGCAATTTTCAGAAGCTGCTGTGAGGGGAGACCTGCACTCCACCTGAGACGGGGGCCGGACACTGTGTGTGACAGACACGGAGTGGGCTTCAGCGGGCAAAAGTAGTGTAGGTACAGGATAGCCTGCCCGCTAAATGGGGGCTTGTCTGATTCTGGAGCTTGCTTCTTATCAAACTTGTAAGTGCACATTTGGGACCAGAGGAAACGGCCTCACGTTGCACCAGGGATGGTTTAGGATGGACATTAGGAAAAATTTCTTCACCGAAAGGGTTATCAAGCATTGATACAGGCTGCCCAGGGACGACATGGTGGAGTCGCCATCCCTGAATGTATTTAAAAGCCGGGCAGACGTGGTGCTGAGGGACATGGGTTAGTGGTAACTTGGCAGTGCTGGGTTAATGGTTGGACTTGGTGATCTTAAGGGTCTTTTCCAACCTAAATGATTCTGTGATCTGATTATTGAGAATACAGCAATTAAGGCAGCATAAACACTGGGGGTTTGTGCAGTTGGCGGAAAGAATTACGATAACTAACAGGGCAGAAATACTGTGGCTGATACGTGGGAACTCATTTATTCTCATCATGGCGCACGGTACATGCAGAAGTTACTGCAGAGGTAAAGGGTACAAACTGCATCTTTTGTCCAGGTTTACGGGGACCCCTTGATGAATTGGTTGCAGTTCCAGTTAAAATTGATTTTAGAACCTTTTTCCTAATGTTACATTTTGAGGAGTCATGGATATTTTTAGTAAAGTAGAAAAATAGCCTTTTGTTCTGAGTATTTGTGTTAGTTTAGTTCAGAGTAGATTGCTGGACAGCCTTTATTGATGGGCATGTTTTCAATTCTCACAGTCAAAATGGCCTTTTCCTGTAGTAAAAGACTAAGTAAAATGGCACTTTGCTTGTGCTTGTTCTTCAGGGAGGGAGAAAAAAAAAAACCAGACCCCTCTCCAGCCCAATTCAAAGCAAAACAAAAACTAATTCAGAGGATTTACCATTTCCAAAAGGATGGAAAATGGCAGTGGATTTTTGTTTTAGTAGAAATCTTGTGTTATTGCAGCATGCAAATGATCTAGTTATTTTATTTTGCTTAGGGTTGACTCTCTGCTGCAGCAATTTCATTCTCTACTGTGTAAAAGCACTTTCACAGGCAGATACCTGATGCAGTCAGGTGATTGCAGAGATTGGCTGTCCAAAGTCAAACCTACACCTTTCTTTACTAAATCTTGGCAAGCTGGTGGAAGTTCCAGTTTCAGGACTGTAGCTTTTAGCTGAAACTATTTCCCGGAGAGTCTGAGGAGTCGGAATCCCAGCTGTGTCTGATTTGCCACTTGTGTGTGTCTGGAGGAACCAGTAAAGAGCTGCTCATGTGGGAGGCTGGGCGAGTCTCTTACAGAAAGCAGGTTATGGAGCTAAGGTGACGCTTCAGTCCTGTGAAGATGCAGGAAAGAAATTAGATGTTTCATTCATTCTTTCTAATATGATCATCTTCAGATTCTGCATCTGGTAACAGCTTTGTCATTTACAAAATGTTTGCAGATCCCGAGGTGGCGCAGAAGTTTGTGTTAGTGAGGCAGCCCTCTTCGCTTACCAGGGTGACGGGGCAAAGTGCCGTTTTCCCCTGTGTTGCCATAGGATTTCCAACTCCATCCATCAGGTGGACAAGAAATGCAGAAGAGCTTATCACAGAAGGGTGAGTAATGGCTAACGTGTATTTTTATATAATGGTAAGAATCCAGCCAGTTACGATTTTAGATGAGAGCACAATTTGCTTTCTACTTAATTTGAAACCAGGAGAACAGAAGCTGGTTTTTGACTGCTGGAGGACTCTTAGACTGAGTGTAATGACAAGAAAAATAGTTCATGAGACTCATGGAACAATCTCATGGTATTTTTTTTACAGACACCTGAAACCACGAAATCTTATTTGAAGCAGAAAGGTTATTAAGAATATATTACTTCTAGATTGCCACTGGAGTAAAAGAAGCAGTTAAGGGAATAAGGACACTGCAGAAAAGCTAAGACTTCTTCATGTTGGCATATTAGGTGTGTGAAGCCCTGCGATCACATTACTCTTTCTGCTGTGAAAGTGTCCAGTATGCATCTAAATGTTCCATAAGAATTTAAGTGTTTAGAGCAGAATTTAATAATTTCTCATTAAAACAGAATATTAAAATGTTAGACATGGTCGATAAAAAGCTATGGGCTTTCAGGAAGGCAGTGAGTGAAAACTACTCTATTATACATTGTCATTGCTGATGTATTCATTCAAAATAACATGGTAGAAAATATGCATAAGAAAATCTTGTCAAGAAAAGCTATCTTTTTGTCCATCTAATAAACACACTTATTAGAACAAGGAAATTGCAAATGGATACTGGAATGTTCTCAATGTCTCTCAAAGTCGATGGTGAGATTAACGTAGAAGCAAGTTAATCGTGAAACAGTGAGTAAAGTTACATGGTGGCACAGCTGATACAGAAAGCAGCTGAAGGAATATGCAAGTCTTTCTGCAGTACCAGTGATAGTAACATATCTCCTTTTTTCTGTCAACTCTTAAATTAAAAAATCCAGGGGCTTGTGATGGGAACTGTCTTTATCTGGAAAATGCAAGCTCCTGTGGGTAGTGACTAACAGTTCTAATACCACTGAGAAATTGTGATGTCAGTCTGATGGCATATGATTTAGATTCATTTTTTGTAAATACAGGAAATCATTCACGTACGAAGGATGGTACAGACTCATTAGAATTGCACAATCAAATGTGATGAAATGTCAGAATAAATGTGCCTGTAAGATCTTAACTTGTTTTTCTTGTCTGTAAAATCCTGTCATGTCATACCTTCATAAATATTTGCCCCCACCCCCCTGCCCCCTCTTCTCTAGCTTATGTCACATTCAGTGCACAAAGAGGTTAAAGCTCACTTACTAAAGATCTCTCCTTTTTGTTATCTTCTAATTTTTTGATATAGAGCCCAGATTTTCAAATCCTGCACTGAATACAGTGGTGTCAATTCCCCTATGAGCTTTTCAATGCACGTTGTCACAATAACTTCTGAGGGCTTCCCAAATATTTTTTCTTTTCAAATTTCAATGAGAATTGTTGGAGAGCTGCGTGATAACATTAGTAAATATATTTGATCTTTATATGTGCACAATTTGAACCATGTAGGACCTCCTATTTCAGAATATTTACCTTTAGTTCTCAGCACTGTGTCCCTTTGTTAGAAGAATGGATCCCAGTTGACTCTTGGTGCAACAGGAATGCCTCTGTGAACTGTGTGTCAGATTGTCAGTGCAGGCAATCAAAACAACACTTTCTCTGTGCTGCCACCAGCTTGAAGCCACTTTTCCGTAAGCATCTTTCCACCATCTCATGGACACCGAGTGGTGAGGCAGGAGCCACAAGGCTGTTGGTTTTCCCAAACGCAGTTTTACTAAACGTTTCCCTATGAGCTCTGTGCAGTCTCTGCCGAGGCCGGGGACAACCTGGCTGCAGACGCCTCTCTGCTCCTGGAATCTGCTGTTTGTCGCATCCTCGGTGTGTGTACTCACTAGGGAGGGTAATGCTGAAAAGCCAAAGAAATGTTCCTCTTCCGTTTGAAATAAATGTTTTCTTCTGCTCAAAGATATAACCAAAGAGGAATAAATAAAGGGTTTGGACAATGAAAATTGTATTTCTTTTGACTTACTGTTACTTACAGAACCTTTCTGGTCTGGCTGAAGACAAGTGAGTAAAGTGACCTTGCTGATGAAATCGATTTTTTTAAAAAATTTAATTTTTTTTGTCCTGTTACAACACTTAGCGCTTTTTTTTTTTTCTTACAATGAAATATGTGCTTATTATAGAATTTACTTTTAAGGTAGGTAAAGGAGCAGATTTGGTATTTTTTTTTTCCATTCTGTAGGAGTAAGCTTTCTTCATTGTTCATTAAAGTAATCAAACTGTGCCAAAACTCGTAAGTCTGCTACTCCTGACTATGGTTTAATTGAGAAGAGATTCAAACAGCAGATAACAAGAAGTTCTTAAACTCCATTTACCTCAATAGCTGTCATATTATTCTTTTGAATAGAATAATGGAAAATCTCTAGAATTAAAAATTAAGATTCTTTGTTAAAGTAAAGCAGTTAGCTGCAAAATAGGTACCTTGGCTTGTTATGCATGTTCTGTTACTTCAGTTACAAACTGAATCACTTTTAATTTTTACGAAAATCCCCTTTTGATGTAAAAGTAAGACTTTTCTTATTAGCATGGCTTTTTGTTGTCCCAAGAAAAAGCTGATCCTTTTCATCTGGACAGGTTTTAATGTACCTTCTGCCTCAGAAATGCTCTTAAATCATGGCTTTTGTCTATACACACATACTACAGACATTAACATACATATAAGTATGTATATGCACATGTATAGTCATATATATATATAGATAGATGTCTCTGTGTGTGTAGGTAAGGGGTTAGGAAACAAAACTGGGATAGCATGGTCAGGTATGGCCCAAAGTCTTACCCCTTGTTAAATGGTTTAGGCGCACAACCGTATTTTTGCTTTTGTCTTTTTAACTGTGACAATTAATCTAATACAAAGTTCAATGTTTTCCTTTCAAGCTGTATTGCTAAGGAGAATATGTGTAGGAGCCTGTATCCTTTTTTTTTTTTTTTAAGGATTGGAAGTAGTGGGGGTTTGGAATTAAATATTTGTTGTAAAACCTGAAAAAAAGGGAAGATGTTTAATTCAGATGGAATATTTGTCAAAGACAAACATAAGATTTATGTTAATGGATAAATATGAGTAAATTTAATGATGGCAGTGTTAGCACTTGTTCAGATAAGCAGCCTGTAATGCAATATATTGTGAAATTAGTTTGCTGCAATAAAATATCTTCCAACTAGTTTGAGTGAAAGAGAAGGAAGCTTTGAGTGTTAAGCAATAAATTGGTGAAGTTGATGCAGTGTTAGAAGTTTCCATTGTACTAAAACTGCTGCAGCTTCAAGGAATGCTTTCAGAACTTGTTGACTTAAAGATTTCAAAGAAATATAAGTGATAGTTAGACTGCTGACGTTTTGGTTCTTCATAAAGAAGTCCATCAAAGACTCTGAAATGCCCAGATTCCACGAAGACTCTCAGTCCTCGGAAGCTGAAGAGTAAGGAGTGTATTTGGAGAAAGGCTCTGTGCTTGCACTGTTGGTGTGCCCTTCTCCAGGCATTGCCAGCTGGCTTCCCTCACCTCCCTGGGGACCTTTCTTCCCCGTGGCACAATTTCAGAGAGGAAACAATCACAAAGTTGAAAATTGGACCCAATGACCTGTTACTGGGATAAACATTTGACTTGTGATGAAAGATTTCATTGAATTGGCTTACTAGTCAAGCTAATAATCTTCATGATATGTAGTAATTTGCTCAGAACTTCATTGTTTGAATAGAAAGGAAAAGACTAAACTCTGTTCTGGGTTGAGATTTATGGTGCTGGTGCTTGTAGCTCCAATTCAAAATACAAAGTAAGCCTCTAGACTCAGATGTGTTCATGTGTGCATATCTTGCGTTGTGGGGTGTACTGCTCGTAGGTCTTTAGGACTGGCACCACGACTCACAGCCACGCTGGCGTACCTGCGGTTCAGCGATGCGTGTGTGCGTTCTGCTTTTTCACCTGCATTTCCTCCAGAAATTCCCAGTGGTGGTGTCTCTGCCAGGAATGTAGAAAATAGAGAGAGAATGGAAGGAAGTGAGGAAAGCCACTGAAGTATAAAGCTATTTGAATAAATCTTATGTCCTCTACAGAAAACTTTCTAAAGTAAAATTTACCACATTGTCAGTATCACCTGATATAAAAGGCTGTAATGGAAACATTCTATACAGCTTGGATAGTTTTTCAGATTTTGCTAACTTTGAGCCTTTCATGTTTTTTTTTTTTTAATGTCTGGCTAAGGATCCTGCTGCATGAGGGTCCGTTCATTAGCAAATGCAGGAGTACTTTTGTGCTTTTGATGATTCTGAAGTTGAAAAGTGTAGTTTCGGTGAGGTGAGGTGGCTGCCAAGGTGGATTTTCAGAGCTTGGGAGATACACAGAGAGTTTCAAATGTGTGGAAGATGAAGTTCTTCTTTGAAGCCTTCCCTGTGTATGGATCGGTATGTGCTCAGACAGCATATATAGTGTGTCTTGAGTTATATTCGAACGCTTATATGGAAGAAATTACAAGTGCATGTACCACAGTAAATGAGATGGTTAATCTGAAAATAAACAACTGAAAAGACCCTGAACAATAACATTATATTTTAATAAGGCTATTGAAGAACAGCTAACTCTTTGTTGTTATTGGGCTGTTCCACTTAGCAAAATTTTATGTCATTGACAAATTCCTAGAGTAAACTGAGACATGGTCGTATGGTTGATCATTTTCTGAAGTGAGGAGATTGCAAAGCTGAGGTTGCATCTGCGGCACTAATTTTATGCTGTTGCTGTATGCGTTCAAATAAAGCCTTTAATTATATGATCACATACGTATTCTTAATGTAGATTTTTTCCTTCATACTTCACATAAATGTGTGGCGTTTTTAATTATTACATATCATTGTTTGCCAGGCACTCAGAGTGATTTGTATTAACTGAATTATGCTTGCCCAACTCAGTAAAGGTTAAACATAGCAGAGTAATTACAGAGATTTTTCTGGTAGTAGATTCCACAAAATAATCTAATTTCCTGTCTAATTTTATCTGCTGTACTTTACCAAGACTGCAAATAAATTATAAGATGTTTTCGGAATAGTAATTTAAAAGAGGGGGGGAAAAAGAGCGACAAAACCTCAGGGTATAACTGGTTGTTTGAATCCAGTAAATTAATAAAGGCTTACTATGTTTTGTGATAATGAACATAAAAAAACCATGCGAGTTAGGTATCCAAAGTAGCTCAAGTAATTGTACATTAGGAGTGTGTAACTGAGGGCTGTACAGGGTGCATATAAAAGGCTTGAATTTGATTTTGCTCTTCCCTGACATTTGAATGATCAATCTTTGCTAGTTTTAATGACACTTTAAATTATGTTATCATTTTTATATTAAGCTGATTCTTTGTCTCCAGTGTCTGAAATCTGATTGCTTTAGTCTTCTGGAAATGCTTCATTGTCCTTACAAAATTAAGACATTTTACTTTATAATAAAAGTAGTTTTGCTTTAAGCCGAGAATTCTTCCGCAGCTATTGCTGCAGAAGGGATCACGAAGGAGGCTGACACATTAATTGTTTTCTTCCCTGTTTTCAACAGCGGGGAGCTTGTCTTGGATCACATATTGGTAAACTCTGAACTCAGCTCTAGGGTTTCTTGAGGAAAATAATCAGAGAGAATAAAAAACATTGCATGCAGTTTAGATGGCTGAAAACTACATAACCTTGTTTCTTGACAAAAAGGAGGATTCCTGTAAATGCTGCCACATTTTAAGTAGTGTGTGAGATCCTATCCCACAAACTTGTGTTGCCTAATGTGACAACGTTTAGTAATTATTTATAGTTTTAGTAATGTCTTAATTACTGGTTATTAACGATGAGTCTCCTGTCTCACCATGCATGTTTCATCACTTTTCCAGAGGGTGGCTTTGGGAAAACAAGCATTGTAAGGCACATGTTCCTTTTAGATGAATAACTATGGAAACTGGTAGCTATTTAGAAAAAGGCGCTATGTGTCATCAAAATTACACTAAGAGTCTGTATAGCCTTTTATCATTCCTTTGCATTTATGTTAGTCTCAGCTTCTCGCATCCCGTCAGTCCTTTCTGCCCAGCCTTCCTTCCTGGTTTGTCTCCTGATGGCCAGCCATAGACCTGGCAGATTGACTTGTTGGCTCCAGTTCTTCCTGCATTCGTCTTAGCCTTCAGCAGATTATATGCTACTCAGATTAATTTGCCATAACTGCTAGAACAAATAATCAAAGAAGCTATTTTACGTAATAAAAGGAGATACAAAATTGCAATATGTGAATGTGTTGAGGTCCAGACTTGTCTTGGCAATTTATTTTTCTTTAGGTGTGGTTTTAGTGCAGCCTTAATATGTCTAATGTGCCGTTCCCACAAATAAGCTTCCGTGGCATTGTTTCTGTTCACCTTGACAATGTTTGGAAAGCTCTTCTGTGTTCGTGGACTGTCAATGTCTAGATGCAGACAAAGAGGACCAAGGATTGGGAAGAGCATTGTTTTCTTACGTGTTTTTGGATGTTCTCAGAAATTTCTTAGATAGGTTTGCCGTGGAGGTGGTGTGGTCCAGCGCTTCTAGGTTCAGTTCCTTTGTGCTAACTTCAACAAATTCATGTGATTTAAATCTAATGAATTTACCTGGATAGAATACAGGTAAACAAAACACAAGAACGTGTGAGAAGGGGAGGGGGGGGAAAGCAATACGGTTTTGGGAGCTCCTGTTCTCATCTCTTTGTGTACAGAGTTTTCTTGCTTGAGATGTGAGATGGATCATCCTTCACTATCTTTGGTTACCACTAAAGCTCCTGTTTTATTTCCTACAGATTAATCTTTCATCTGATCCACAATAGGAAGCTTCTGCCTTTTTTGACTGCAATGACAATAAAATGCTATCAAAGTAATCCAAGATGTGTCTTACCATCTCCTTACTTTCTCTCCTTGAATCACTGTTGAGCGGTTCCAAAAAAAGGTTTGACAAACTTCATGATGTTTTCTGCTTGGCTGGAACCTGTTTGCAGTGCTGGTCATGTACTTCTCTACTATTTCTTCAGGTGTTCCTCTTTTTAAAGCTCCTAATATGTTTTTTCAAAATTACTTCTGTCTTCACTCAAATTTCCTACACTTCTTAAAAACCAAACTTTTTGTAGTCCTGCTGTTAGTAGGTCATGGAAGCAGGATCCCTTTCCGTATGCTATACCTGGGTAGGACATCTCCCTGGATCCTTTTAAGACTGGTTTCTTTCACTTAATTCCAATAATGATTTTGTTCAGATTTTAAATGTATGGAATCAGAAATTTGATTAACAATTACAGTACTAACATAAATCGATACTAATGTGGTAATTAGGGGAGTCAGAAGTCTGTGTGTCTTAACAATTTACCTTTCCAAGAAAGTAAGAGGGTTCTACTGACATAATTCCAGGAAAATTTCAAATGTAGAAAGCAATTAGGTTGATTTTTGTACACTGGCTGCTCTATAGAGACCAAAAAAGTTAATTGTTACAATGTGCTATTCAGTTGATATTTTGAAAGAATTCAGTCCATTCCTGCCCGCGAAGCCGTTGCTTGATAATGCCAGAAAGGAAGCCATCAGGTAGACTCGCTCTTTTTTTTTTCAGCTGCAAATAGAAATGGTTCTGCATCAGCATCTAGTCATGGCTTGTTGTCTCAGCTTGGAGTTTTTGATAATGTTACTGGCTCTTCATTGTGGATGCTTGGAATGGTAATGAATCTTGGAAAAACCTTGTACAAATTTGTATCACGTAAAGGAGAATGAAGGTTGCAATGGGAGAAGAGTGCTGAGGGTGCTACAAGGAGCAGAAAATGCTATGTTTAGCTACTACGTTTAGCCTAAAAAGCAGGTAGTTTATAAGGGCTGAATTACAAACCTTCTCCCCAGCCTTGATAAGTCAGAGGGAGAAAATTCTAAACAGAAACTTTGACAACTTGTTGAATTTACCTTTTGAATTTTGTTTAACCTGTATCTTATTCTGAAATCTTACTGAAATGGTTATCTTTTAATATGTGAACTCTATATTATACAATATACATTGCTGTTCCTTATGTTGTATGGGCATAAGTGTGGCATGTTGTAATTCACTTAACTTTTCAAGGATAAGTCATTGCCACTGTATCTGCAAAATGTTTGTGGGCTTTGTTTTTTTTATGATGTGGTTGTGTTATTTCACTCTTAACTTTTAGTTCCTACTGTCTAAATATCTTGGATCACATCTAATTAAGAACTGAAGCTGAAAGTGCAAAACCATGAGCTGCTCTTGTGGACTTGATATAGTTGAACTTAAATGTGAAGCCCAAATATGGAATTTAACCATCAAGTTGAAGATTCCTTGCTAACATGGCTCCCTGTAAATGACGCCCAGGAATATTACATGTAAACACTTCTTTGGTTTTTGTAGCCATTTCAGGCAGAGTGTTGGTGTGTGCTTCTCTGGTAACACTTTAAGGCAATTTTTCCATCAAATCACCCATATGTCCTGTTTTGCACAGCTATGAAAGATTTCTTCTTCTTGCGGGAGGCAGCCTGGAGATCAGTGATGTGACAGAAGAGGATGTCGGAACGTATACCTGCATAGCCGATAACGGAAACGAGACGATTGAAGCTCAGGCAGAACTTACAGTTCAAGGTAGGCTGAATATTTAATTTTCAGAGAAAATGGATCTCCAGATGACTTTTTGTATGAGTGTTATTGTTTTCATAAAAGTGTTATTGTGTGATCAGTTAAAGACCCCATTGGTTTTTTGCTCTGTTTAAAAAAAAAAAAAAAAAAAAACCCACAAACAAACAAAAAAAAACTCGCAAAACCCCCAAACTGAAACAAACAACCAAAACAAACAAAACCCCCAAAAACCTCCAAACACCCCTCCTGGTTCTCTTATAATGTGTTACTCTGAGTTATTACTCAAACTGCTTTTAATTTTATCAATATTCAAATGAGGAGTTTGTTTATATAATGCATCTTGAGCATGGTTAAACGCTGCTGTATATGCTCATATAATATTAATTGTGGTCAATGCCATATACTTTTATAAAGGATGACAAAGGTCACAGTGTGGCTAATCATATCTGACAATGGACCTATAGTACTACTACTTAAGTTTTCCTTGAAAAGGACATATATAAAGTATTTTTCGTAATCCTTAAAATATACTGTTATTTTCAAGGAGCTTGACAGAAGATAAAAGCTGAGATCCTTATTTAGTAATACACTGATTTATTGTGTGTATAACTGTCTTGCTTACTCTTGAAAGCTATTTGTACTAGAAACAGCAATGAAATGTTGATTCAAAAACATCTTAGGTAACCTGTGCAAATAAAGTAGATTTGTTATGGAGCAGGAGAGGAAAAAGGTAGAAGTTTGTCGTCTTCAGCTTTCTTACATTTCATGAAGAAATCTGTCTTTTTTTTTATTAATAGGATCTTAATATTGGTTTAAAATTCTTCTGCTAGAATTTACTGGCATGTAAGAATGGTTCATATATGCAGTATCCTTGTAAGAGCTTAACTGACTTGTTTTATGATGGGCTGTGGTAGTAGAAGGTTTGTCTTAAAAATATGTCTGAAGGGATAAATTTAATCACTGAACAACCGTTAAGGAAGGCTCATCTAGAGATGAAACTTCCATGACAAAAAAAGTATTGGTTTACATTGTGGGATAACGGTTTTTATACCACGAAGTGTTATGTAAAGGCACATTAGCAGAGTTCTTGCTTCTCTCTCAACACAACCTATGAAGGTTTTACAAATTTCAGTACTCAAGGCATATATACTTAAGGTGATACAATTTACATGTCTTAACTTATTTCAGAAGTTCCAGGTATGCTTCTGGTGTAGAAGAGTGGGAGAAGGTCAGTTGGGTTTAAAAAAAAAAATTAAATACATATATATATATTAAGAAAAGACAACACGTTTTCAAAGGAAGTTGATCATTGAGCTCTTCAGAATTGAACAGCTGAAGTCTTCCTCGTTAGGAAAGTGGAGTGTGGAAGAAGGTTTATATTGGCATCCACAGCAATTCTGCATTGTCACAGCTGTGTTTAACCATGTCTGTGTAAAATGGAACATTAACAAGGTGCAGAATTTGTTTCCGACCATATTGGGAGGGGAATATTCTCCTGGGAGCACATTGTCAGTGCTCACTGTACACTGTTACCTGCTGCCTGTACCTGAAGCTGCACCTTGGCATTGTGCAGCTGAGGGACTTTTGCTTTCTGCAGGTTACTGATAGAGAGGTGTTTTCGCTCCCTCTGCCCTTCCTTAAAAGTTGGGGGAGAAGATCTGAAAAATCCATTCTCTGTAAGGCCTGTGCAAACGCAATACAGCTCTATTTTGACTTGAAGTGTTTTGAAAACCACAAATTCTGGTCCTGCAGAAGAAACCTCACGTTTTTCTTACCTTGTGTCTTGGGCCAGAAGAACGAAGATAGGGGCTCTATCTTTTTAGATACTTCCACGCTTGGTGCTTCATACCACCTTATGATGGTTTTATGTAACTCTGTGTTTTTAATTCGGTTCCAACCTATATATTTTATAGAATTGGCATAAGGCTTTTGAGTTTTACGGGCAATGGCAGAAATTAGTAATATTGATGATAGGATGCAGTTAGGCGAAGCAAGTCGTAGATAAGGCTGAGTTTGTAGCCTTAATGTAGGGTATACAGCCAGGTCACTTAGGGGATGCAAGTGATCTTGAGATCACTCTTTGCTCCTTATCTAAACTAATGTAAATGATTTATTTATTTGATTGTAAAGATTTAGAATGTATTCTGACAGTTCTTTTATGCTGAATTTTTCTTATGTGCCTGGCACAAAAAAAGGAATTTCTTTTAATGCTTGAGTATTAAAATTTATTAAAGATTATACAGAATGCATTTTGGGAACTTGCATTTCTAATTTTACTTCTTAGTTCTAATCTTAAGTCTCCTTTCCTTTGAGAGGTCACTGTAGAGAGTAATTCTATTTCTGTATTACTTTAATTTGGTGAAGGGTTGAATAGTTTGAGTAACTGTTATCCAATCATTGTATCATTTTCTTCTAGACTAGAAAAATTGTCATCTCTTCACACCTAATAGCTGCGTGATTTTGCTTAATTTAAGCTGCTTCTGTTGTTCTTAGAAACTAGTCTGGCAGAAGTTCATATAAGAAATCCATTTTTGGGATAATTCATTTCCTTGTCTCATCTATTTTTCTTGAAGCACCTGGAGAGTTTTGTTTGGAGATTTCAGTAGCATACTAGAGGTGGTATGAAGGATGTCTATTTTTTTTTTCCTTCTATCAACATTTCACAATGTCAATTCAGTGAGACATTTGTAAATCTCTACTTCAGTGTAAGATGGCTTTGTTTGACAGTGTTGAGACGGTTAAAGTGAAATGGCATTCTTCTTATCTGAGATTTCCCTGCAGCGCCAGGTACGGATTCACTGAAACCTACAGTTAGTTAGAAACAACCTGCCTTATGCAGTTGTAAGCTTAAATTGTGCACAGAATAAAAAGAATGCTCATTAAATGTTACTTCATTCCAAGACCAGCTTTTGTATATCCTTTAACAAGGATATAAATCCCTGGAAGCTCTCATGCGTTCTCTTTGAGGTGGAACCAGTGGCACAAGCTGCTGTGCAGCTGCTGTGTTGGACTGATTGCCTGTATCCTTATCCCTCTATCCCCCTTCTTTCCTAGCCATAAGGATGGAATTGCTGACCTTCAGCATTAAAGGGGTAGGGTTCCGTGAAGTGTCTCATATTTCTCTGTTAAATTTTGGCACTGTTTTGAATTTGGATTAAACTAATGCAGTTTACTCAGATCCTGTTGGAGACACTTCAAGATATTCTCTGTTTCACACACCTGGAGACAGTCTGCTGAACAAGCTACCCTGAGTCACTGGGGGAAAAAGAAAGGGTTAGAGGAGCCTTCTATTGCTTAATGCTTAATTTAAAAAAAAAAAAAAAAAAAGATTTAATTTCCCTACATACATCACAGAAGGACCAAATCTGGAAAAAATGGCTTCAACTGGAAAGGACTTGACTAGAAAAGTACTTAAGGGTCCAGAAGCATATTACACAAATTTGTTTCCTCACTATCTTTATCTACAAAGTTTATCTGGGAGCTAGAGTTATGGGAATTTCATTTTATTCAGAGGATGATGGAAAATTAATGGAATATTTTGGCAAAGACTATTCTAAGAATATGCAAAAGGTATGCAGTACAGGTCCTAAGAATACAAGGTAAAATAGTATTTCACTACTGGTGAAAGTAAATAGTGGCGTTGAAAGTGTTTTTAATTGAGAAACCATTTACATTTTAGGTGGATTTGGAGGGAAGGAAGAGTATGTTTTGTTATGTAGCCTACATTTTTGAGGTGGACGAAAGAAAGAATTATAAATTAATACCTGTTTTTGTCATCAGTAACATTCTTTTTACCTTTACCTATGAAAAGTCTTTGAATTTCAACCCTTTGTTAAATGTTGTTATTCTTTGGTATGGTACGAGGGGATCTCTTGAGAAATGTGTAGGGAATTCAAAATACAAAAATTGTAAATTATGTCCTGGAAGATGGTGGGTTTTGGTATGGCTTCTGTCAGCCACCTGGAATTAATTCTGTATACCCTGCTGAGTGAGAGACAGTGTTCTGACCTGCTCTTCACGGGGCCGTGCCCTCTGGACAGGTGGGCACTGTCTCCGCACCTCTCCTCCCCACAGCCCCTCCATCATCTGCTGACTCACCTGGTTTTTGTGAGCTCTAAGGCACTTTAGTTAACTTAAACCAGACTTTTTGAGGTGGTTTGAGCTACCTTAGATCATGTTGACTGAAATGGGTGAGGGAGCAACTGTCTGAAGACCTCAGTGATGGATCTGTTGGAAGCACAATTTTCAGGCTTTTTCCTTGAAAAGGGGAAGATGCACGTTGCCGCAAAGTGAAGAGACACCTTACAGGAAACTCATAAGACTGCTCTGCATCAAAGAGTTACAGAAAATGAAAGTTTCTAGTTACATGTGTGCAAATGGGAGATTTCATGGACGCATGTGTCACACAGCAAATTTTTGACTCTCTCATCTGAGAAGTGGTTTGAATATGGAAGAGAACATGAAACGTTCTTGGGAAGATCTGTGGCTGAGAGAGTCTCAGCCCCTAAAGTGTAGCATTTCTGAATCCCATCCACGTTGGAGATAGCCTTTAGGGACAAATATCAAATGGATAAAATCTGCATACAGCTTTGTACCTTCTTGCTTTTCCTTGGGTTAATCTTGGGCACAAAAAGTGTGTGTCATCATGCTCCCAAGCCAAGCACCTTGAAGGCACCTGTGCCAGGGTTGGTCACTTCCCACAAAGGGAGGCAAGAATTTGGTGTCTGAAAATCTTTGGTACAAAGTCAGATTTCTCTGAGCTGTTGACAGTGTTCCTTCC
This sequence comes from Fratercula arctica, assembly GCA_947846985.1. Taxonomy (NCBI): domain Eukaryota; kingdom Metazoa; phylum Chordata; class Aves; order Charadriiformes; family Alcidae; genus Fratercula; species Fratercula arctica. The sequence continues at coordinate 23,084,661 of CANTUZ010000009.1, forward strand.
CCTTGCTGTCAGCAGGAGGACTGGCACTGGGTATCACACTTATTTACAACGTGTAATGAATTGAGAGTACTGGAAAAATTTGTTTTGCTCTCCCCAGCAATGAAAGAATCTGTAGTATTTCCGTTAGATAAGAGTCGAAAGTGATGAAAGAAAACCTGGGGAAACGAGTAATAAATGTATTTAGAATGTAGTGGGCTGGCTTCTGTTCAGTCTAAAACCTGCGGCCTGGAAGAGCCATAGTGGCAGTTAAATACTGAGAAGGTTATAAGTTCATTCTTCATCTGGGAAATATTTCAAATTTATTACTGGACCCAGCGCCCCTGGGATTTCTGCAAATGCTGTGACGCGGGTTAGATCATCCTGTGGGCTTCCTGTCGCCTATCTTGGTACCTATGTTGTAGATAATGACTTTAGAGGGAGTTTTCTCTTTCGGTTGAAACATTTACTGCAGTTAATACTGAACCAGAAAATAATAAACCACAAAAATTTCCATTTAAATTTTTCCTTATAAAATTGATATGGTGGCTATGAAGACTTTAAAATACATGAATCACTGTGTTTGTGTGAGAAGAGCCAGATTTGTTGTCTATGTTACTACCTTTCTGTGCTTTTTGGAATTGCAGAAGGTTGACTCTGGAGTCATCTAGGACAGCATTCAGCATCTGATAGCACATCTTAAATACTATGCATTAAGGGCTGTGCTGTGTTAATATACTAAAATTAAAGGAAAGGTTTATTTTGGGTATTTATAGTGATAAATTGGAGGTTGCACGTGGCAATAGGGTGTTCACTACCTCTTTTGTGCTGCCAGAGCAAATTGCATGCAAAAAACAAACGCAGAAGTGTTTTGATAGAATTATCAATTTTGTGCTTTTAAAGGAAATGCTGGAAATATTTTCAGTGTAGCTGAAAAGCCTCATGCTAATGGAAAATCCTTGTTCTTGCATATATTGCAGTGTTGGTCCTGCAGTGCAAGAAAAATTTTTTTTGTGCTTTCTGTGCAAGGGCTGTGTGGTAATTTGGGTAATAAAAGAAAACTAGATAAAGATATTTTGCCTAACCAATAGGTTTTAAATTAATAGTCAGTGACACAAATCAGATTTGAAAAGCTGGTGTTATTAGGACACAGCGGAACTGTAGCTGGTTGGGGACTCTACCAGCTGAAGTGTTCCTCTGGCAGTGTGGCTTCTGATGTGGGGAATGTAGGGTCTCTTACACTTGGAGCAAGTTTTGGTGCACCCAAAGGAGAGAAAAAAATGGAAGTTTTCACCAATCTGTGATGGTGTGCTTAGCTCAGACTTTTTGTGAAGTGACCTGTGACCTTTGTAGTTGCTGTTGGAGTAACTTAAATAATTTTAAGTAATTATTTTCCACAAAAGTAAATTGTTCTTTGCATCATGCAAAACATCACACTTTGGTTGCGTTTAAGGATACCGTGATCCGACTGCTGTTGCCCACTGCTATTTTGTAGGACTTGGGCTCAGCAGAACCTCTGTTTGTAGCTGCTCAGTTTCTAAGACTTGCTCTATTCGGTGAACCGTTATAAATTATTTTGGTATGTCTTGATATTTTTCTAAGACCAAGAGGAATGTTTCTCCCATTCTTGCCATATTTCAGAGGCACAGGACAGTAAATCTTGTTGAGGAGAGCTTGCCACAATTCTTAGTAGGGGCACAAAAATTTGTTTTCTTTAATCGTGTTTCCAAAAAGGATAAATGAGCTTTGCTGGCATTTGGAAGGAGGATTCCCTTGTAGCACTGCAAATGTTCACAATTCGGTGATGGTGTTACAGAACAACACAAACTGAATGTTGTAACGAGAAGCGTTGGGGAGCCTTCACAAGCAGTGATCTCTGCCTTGCTGCTTCCTCTTGTTTTTCAGTGTTCAAAAAGGCAACTGGCCCATGAAGCTTGGGGCTGGGCTGGTTTTCTGCCGTTTCCTGGGGTCAGGGTCGAGCAGAGGCAGCTGCCATTGGTGCCTTGTGCTGCGTAGAGTCTAATACCTGCTATCAGGCGGAGTCCAGAGTGATTGTTGAAACCTGCTTGTGAAGGCAAGGGTTATGTGTGGGCCTTGGAGGGGGCATCCCCTCCAGTGTGGACCATCCACAGGTCCATGAGGTGCTCTGGAGGCTTCACAGACTAGGCCCTCATTGCACTAATAGCTGTGTTTTGGTTTAGAGTGCTGCAGAGGTATGAATGTGGTATGGTCTGCTGTCAGAGCTTGACACCCACCCACTGGCAGACCAGGATGAGGAACTGGAAATGGGTGTACCATCCCTGAAGCTCCCAGCACAGAATGTGAAAGGCTACGTTTAGGAACCTGAAATCAGTCCCACTCTTTGATCATGCCGTGACTGGGAATGTCACACCCCTGCTGCATCCAGAAACATCAGCTTGCAGCACGGGCTCTTCCCGGCAGTGGTGGCTTCCCGCTGCCCAGTAGGAAGGACCACGCATGTGGCATCCCTCTGGGTTTGGACACTGTCCTGGGGACAAGCTCTCTGGAGCAGCCCAGCAGTGGGTGCAGGTGCAGTGGAAGTGGAGCCAGAGTGGCCTGTAGATAATAACAGAGCTGCAAGTTAAGCTTTTTCTCTTAAAAGAGTATCTTTTGAGTGCCTGACAACCATTAATCATGAGATTGCTCTACATGAAACATCTGTAATTCACTAGACAATTCAATTATATTTGGAAAATTTTTTTGTGTTATGTGGGTGTTGCATGGTTTTCAAACAGATTTTTGTGGCACGGAAAAAAATGCAAAACAGCCCCAAATGGTTAAGTGCTAATGAGTACAAAGATTAGACCCTTTTGGCTAAGTGCCCATAACTGAATTGGGGCGGGGGTGGGGTGGGGAGGTAATGCCTCCAGAACTGCACATGCAAGGAAGATGAGGCTCACTTTTGAATTTAAAAAAAGCTTTGTGGTTTTTATTTATATATATATATATTTTTTTATATATATAAAAGAATACCATTAGGAAAGACAAAAACAAATTATCAGTAACCCGTACCATTCACACAAATGGTTTTCCTTGTAAATGTTCTTGAGTAATCCTTGGGGATGATGAAAATGTTACTTAAGACACTGCTGCTTAATATAGTATCTACAATGTAGAAACTGATATTGAACCAAGGGAATTGTAAAAGCTGTCTTCTCTTTTGGCTAGAATTTCTAATAAATTAAGATCATATTAACGGGGGTTTGAACCAGCTGCTGCTTTATGGAAAGAAATACTTTTTCCCCCAGAATGGCTTTTTAAAAAAATAAGCTAAGGTTGCTATCATTACCTTTGGCCTAGACAATCAGTTACAGAAAATGCATGTTTTTGCCTAAGTTTCATATTTAGATATATTTGTCTAGTCTCCAAACTAAAAATGTACTTTTTTGCTTGGAGCAGGATTTACCTGACACAGGATCAGTACCTTCTGCAGTCAGTTATGTGATGAAATATGTTACACTGCTGATTAGAAGAGAGATGCGTGCGGCAGCACAGGACAGTCAGTCCTGCATTAGCTGCTATTCCGCTCCCTTTTCCAGGTTTTCATTCCTGATGCTGCTTCCTTGCACTAAAATGCCCCTGAAATAATACTGTTGAGGTGGCTTTTTAATTTTGGGAAGGCATGCAGTGAAACCTGCCATCTCTATTTTCTGTACCTGGTTTCAGCTTGTTTCTAGATGATTATTTCCTTCAGATTGTTTGGAACAAAAGCTCTAATTCCCTGAATTTTGTCATATCATGTATATCATGCATGAATATACATGGTATGCTATATGAAGCACACCATGAGGTTCCTTGTGAGTTAGGCAGGAGGAATAATTAATACTGGGTGGGAAGTTCATCCTCTGCATGGCTGCCGTGGTGCTATAAATGATGCATGTTTTTCACCCGGTGATGAAAGGTAAGGCAGTCGGGCAGCACAACTGCCTCCTGCTCCCAGGTGCTCTTGAATACTTGTTAAGGATTGAAGGATATAGTAGATGTAAGATAGACTAGAGACAGACTATAGTTTTTTTTTATTATTGCTTTTATTCCCTATCAAAAAGTGATGACAGAATTTCAACTTTAAAAATAAAAGCTGAAAGATTCAATAGTAATTTTTAAGTTGCATATGCCAAAGACTTCCAAGAAATTTGAATGTGTGAACTGAGAAGCTCATTAAAATGCCTTCTTCCTCTAAGTGAGAACTATTTTTGTAGAAATTGTGCCCTAAATGGCAAGTATTTTTCTCTGTATATATCAGGGTCATCCTTCAATGTTTGATTGGTTGAATCAAGCTTTAACTTTGATTCTTGGATTTATGGCGTTTAAGTTTTTTCCATTTCACCAGAGACTTTTGCATTATTTTTGCACCACCACACTTTGTGATGAAATCTGAGGGTGGTGTTAAACTGGAAAAGCTGAAGAACACCATGCATTACTTAAGTAAGTCTCAAGAGAGAGACTGTACCATAAAGTATACACATACTTTCTTTCAAGTTAAATTTTTATGATAGTGGAACTGACTCTCATCCCACCAGATAATTTATTTCTCTAATGGGAGCTGGATTGTTGCTGTTACTAGATGTCTCATTGTAAAGACTATAGTCCTTGGCAGGGAAGTTTATCCCAAAGTTACAAAGATGAAACAATTCGGTAGTTTGTTGTAAGGAGGTGGACTGTTATCTGTGGTGGCTTATTCCCTATGCAGTCTTGCAGTTAATTATTTTCTCTTCATGATGAGAATAATTTAAAACAAAACCAGCATGGAGTTTGATTCCTTGAGTAAACACAGTTTCTTTAGTTATGGTGTCAATTTAAGTTAAACATACTGTTTTGCAATAGATGTGAAGACCTTTGAGGCAGGTGTGATCCGCATAATAAAGCTGTCATATGCTCTTTGGTGACACTTCTGAGGTTCTCTCTTTGGAAAAGTGCTGGAAGCAGCCTGTAACAGAATGTGACCAGGATCCCACGTTAGGTGGGATCGCAGCAGGAGAGTTAGTGGTTAGTAAATGGCAGAAGGATATCTTTATATTGAATATTTTTGCTAAACAGCCCAGATTTCTGGCAGCTCTGCTAGTCTTTATTTTCAAGTGCTGACTCAAAGTTTTCTTCCATGGTCTTTCTGTTTTGCATCCCTAGGAGGTTAGGTGTAGTCTCAGTCTAGTGTGAAACAAAGCATTTTACAAGTGAGGACACAAACGACTATACTGTGTGGTAATTCAAAGCACCAGTGTGCTCTGGAAGTGGCATTCCACAGCTTATGTGCCTCTGACTCGCATCACGTGGTTTTAGTTTCAGTAAAGTATTCTGTTCTGTAGATACAACTTAAGTACAAGAGGATTTTTTGTGTTCGTCGTAAGTTATAATATTTGAAAGGCCAAATATAAACCTCCAGGATTGCTACAGTAACCTTACTGTCATTGGTAAGTTAATACACAGAACGTAGACTTATTTCTCTTATTCATAAAAGAATAAATGCATTGCCTGCAGTGGTGGTAGCCATGTAAGTTGCAAAATCTTCCCCAAAAGTGCTTTTTATCAGTAAAGCCCAGGATCTGTAAACACAAGGAGCTGTTCACTTAAGTAGGACAATGTATTTTTTGCATAGGGATGTCGCAGAGCAGAATTGTACTGGAAGGAGATACGAAAGTTCTAGCAGCCTTCAAAAATAATTACAGTTCATGCTTTATAACTCATCAAACTCAATCGTATTTTTGAGCTCCAACTTCAAATTAATTTTCTTTGTTTATTCTAATGGAATATCTTTTATGAAATGGATGATGTGCTTCATGTTTGCAAGTCTGCATACTGCCTTTTGAGCAGCTGGAGGCAGGCTTTGTGCACTGTGAGAAAGCCAAGAGGCTAGAAGTGCAATTTAAAATATGTCAGTCTTCTGGAACGAAATCTCTTTTGAGATGAGTTCATAGCTTCTGAGAGTTGAGTCTATGCTGTTCAGCATACGTTCTGGTAAATTCAAATGTTTTACTATAGGCTGTACGTGACACTTTGGGGGAGAATTTTTAAAATATAATTTTGCCATTCCTATCCCCTCTGGGCAAATAATTTTTCTTCAGCTTTTCCAGTACATGTATAATTAATAACTTTGCTTACTGACAATGTCAACAGTAACAGAGCTCTGATTTATAGCATTTATCTTCTGCCTGTTCTGCTTCCTTTCTAGTACATCGTGAAATGCCACGTACAGAGTAAACCGTATCTGTGGAAGGTGGTTCTAGTGAGAAGATAATAGAAAAATGGAGTGCATCAGCACTGTCCTGTTACAGTCTCCTTGCTGCAGAAAAAACATAAGGCCCAAATCATTGTGCTTTAAATAATTAGTTGAAACTTTGTTTTGGACAGCTATCCAAGAATTTGCATGGAGTAGGGAGGGAAAATACCCGCTGGAGGGTTTGTGGAGATGAAAAAGGAGGTTTTGGTGTGTGGGATCAGGCATGGGAGGTTTCATGAGCTGCAGTGTTTCCTGTGGGTTTCCTTCCAGCCATGTACTTAATCTGAATGTTGCATGGTTATTGCTCTACTAATTTGCTTAAATTATCATTAGTGTGATTAGCCATTATAGGAGTGATTTTTCCCTGCTACTTCTTTTGATTATAACTGGAATAGTATAGGCATCAACTCAGAGGATTACAAGCAAGAGAACTGAGGATTTAAACAATTAACCTATTAACTTATGTAAAATTTAGCTGGATTGTAATCGAGTGCAATAGAATACAAGGAATAAAGCTTTTATGAAGCCTCTTAAGTGGTTTCCATTGACTGTTTTCTCTGTATTGCTGTTGGTAAAGCTCTGCTCATTGTATTAGTCATACAGTAACATTAAATCAGTAGTTTGAGTACTTGGGCAAAACATTGTGACTTCAAATCTTGAGCTGGTTCTCTTGCAAAACTTAAACTTCGTTTCTTTAGTTTCATGTTGGATTATAATTGTTGATCATTGTCTTCTAAGTAAAAGAGAAATTTCTTGAAGAGGAGGGGAATAGTTTTAATTTTTCTGTTTGCCTGGAGTAGCTCAGGTATGTAAAACTTTATTTGAAAGAGCACTCTTCCCTTTTTATTAAAATAGTGATCCACTGTTGTACTACCTTGCAAAAAATACTAAAGGTTATAAGATATTCTTTAGAATTTTACACTGGTCTTTTTCTAGGGAGGTTCTAGTGCTTTATTTATGTTAAAGTGGTCACTATTAATTACTAAGTTGAAATATGAGTAATTGAGACTCTTATTTCATTTCTTCCTAATCTGTTTAGTTTGCCTCAATATTGTGTGAATGCCACCCAGGCTAATATTTCTGCTGCTGGGAAGAATTATTTTCTAAAATACTGCGAACTTACAAGAGTTCTGTGATGGATTTGATGTATGCTCCTTATCCATAATCTCTACCTTGATTTATCTGCCTTAAGGAACACCAAAATTACTGGATTTCCAGCAAACTGGAAAGGCAGAAGAGTTTGGCAAATTTCTAACTGTGCTTTCAAATCATGCTGGTTTGCTGCTTTACTTCTGTGTTTTGCGCTCTTTTCCTTAGACGGCAGAAACAGAGCCAGGGACTCAGTTATTTTGGGTTAAGTTTAAACCGAATGGACTGCAGGCTTCATGCAAGTGGTGGCCACCTCTTGGCTAGTGCCTTGTCAGAGGGGGAAGCACTGTCACACATGGCACAACTTCTCTAGAGTCACTTCAGCTGCCAGTTTGAGACTGAGCATTGCAGTGTGGTGAGAAACACATCCCCAGATTCCAACTATAGTAATTCCGGGAAGCTGAAAAATTAATTACATGATGTGCTTTTGTGCAACTAATCGTACAGTTTACAAAGATTGCCTTAGGTTTATTTTGTATCTTTATGTATTTAAGTTGTTAGGATACAAATTTTATTTATTTTTTTAAAAAGGGAAATCAGAACATAGTAATTTGGTACAGCACAGTGTCATAGTGGCGTGGCGTTTCTGTTCAGTCATAGAGAAGCTGAAAGATATTGCAAATCCATCCTGCCTCTGCCTCAACTCAAATTCCAATTTGTAAAACTCTTGATCTCTCAGCACAGTGAAATGTTTTTTTTAAGGTTGGCCATACCAGCTCAAATATAATGTGGAGTGTCCCAGATGTGAAAGGATCTGTTCCCTTCGGTCACAGCCTGTGCTTTAGGAGAGCCTTTACTTGAAGCATGGAGAGCTCTCCTGGTGCACTCCCTTGGTAAAACACCTGCTGATGGTGGCACCATTGTCTTAACCGTACCCAGCTGACACTTCCGTCAGCATCATAGATATGTGTTAAAGCTCCTCTTGCAAGATGTGGCCACCACCAGGTTTGAGGCCTGAGGTGCCCTCCCGTTTGTGTCGATGGAGAGGCCTGTGGCTGGCATGGGACCAGGAGTCGGAGTGTCCATGGTGGAGCAGCTGGTGGGATGGAGATGCGTGGGGTCCTTGGGATACCGACTCTGGAGGCTGAACGTGTGTCCACTGTCAGGGCAGGACGATGGCTGTGCATTTAAAGTCCTCTTAATTTAATGATAACACTGTGCAAGCAAAGGTGTGTGACAGTTTAGCGTTACAATGCGTGTGCTTTTGTGAGGGAAGTGAACACAGCAACACAACAGTAGTGGTGCTAGGGCAAGCGAGAGGCCTGTGTCTTCAGGATCTTGTTCTGAACAGTGTCCAAAAGCAGATGGCTGATAGAATTTAAATAAAGAGCAAGACTATTTGTTGCATCCCTCGAGTAATGTCTTGTTCTCCGGCCATTTGCAGATTGGGATTTTTCTGAGCTCCATGTAGTTTCTGCATTATTCAGCAAACCTCAATAGATTTCTTTTCCATTAATCCATCTCCTGCTCCTGCCCCCTTCCCCCCATGTAAACATCTTGTATTCGCTGGGAAGAACAGCACCTTCTTTTTGTTTTGTTTTCAGCCAATCTCTGTTAACTTTATTTGATTTTTCTTTTCCTAGCTTGCATGGGAAAAGGCTGAAGCAATTTGTCCTTATTCCCCCACTGTACCAGACATGATTTTATAGGTCTTTATTGTATCCTTTGTAGTTGTTTCTTTTCAGACTGCAGAGTCTTAGCTTGTTTGCTTGTTTCCTTATATGGAAGCTATTATTGAAGTGGATTGTAATTCAGGTTATTTTGGGGATTTGTAAATTAGAAGGGACTTTGATGTGAAGATGGGTCTGCGTTCATTGATCTGGAAATGAAAGCGATTGGATAACTCTTAACTGACGTGTGAAACAAGCCTACAGAATCTGTGTTGTAACGAGCCAAAAAAATAGGAAAAGCACAAACTCTCCATCTTTGTTTTGACTTCATCAGAAAAAAAGCATTTTTCCTAGCAGGAGATTACTGCAGGGATATGCCTGGTCCCCGCAGTAGCATGCTGTTGGAAGTTCCCATCGCGCTTTGGTAAAGATGAGAGGGGCTTAGTGGAGCAGTGGATCTGATCAATTACTTGTACCATTTGCAGACCTAGTTTGTTTTTTTTCCCAAGTGATCTGAGGCAATCTGTATTCAGTGAACAAACGCTTTAATATTTGAAATTATCTTAAAATCTATGCCCTTTTTGGCCTTTGACAGCTTCTCAGTCCTCAGCACACAAATGCACTGCCCCCTTGTGAAGGCTGCGCAGGCAAATATTCAAAAATAAGAAATTTCAAGGCTAGCTGTCTTTAATTTGTCATCTCGTCCTTTCCCTTTTTTATGGGATGAAGTTATGTAAATCTTAAAATACGTGTTTTCCTCCTGTTTCTCCATAGGATCTTACTGCCTTGTGTAGTACACAAACCTCATAGTACTACTTTATTGGGAAAATATTCACTGTTTGATATTTTTTCTTATTCAGAGGGTAGTACCATGATTTATTTATTATGTTCAGTTTGAATCCATATTTATTTCCCTTCTGATATTCAGCACCATGGAATCTGAATCATTCATAAACACTAATGAACGTATTTTTGCACTCTGAAATGAAGTGGTATTGAACCCATTTCAAAAATTGACTGAGACACAGAAAAATTAAGATGAAATATATCCAGCTGTTTTAGCGCCCAGTGTGAGACACTTAAACATTGATTTTTCAGAATATGCATCTTTTAATATGTCCCTTTAGAGCTGTGATTGGCATTCGGTGCTGGAGGAGAGCGAGTGGCTCTGCTGCTCTGTCCTGCCGCTGACCCACATCACAAGGCTGAGGGGTTGTGGTCACCTGTCAAAAACTGGGTTTACTTTTCAAACATCCTCCCCAGTCCCACCAGTGAGGCAGAGGTGGGGAAAGCATCTGGTTTTCTAGGCCCCCATTAGATACAGGATGGTTCATTGCCTCTCCGTGGTGCCTTCACCAGGCTCTGCATGGCTCCGGCAGGGAGTCAGAGTTAGCAGCTTTCATCCTGATTTGTGCCACCAGAGCTGGGAGGGAAACAGCCCCTTCCCTGTCTGCCCAGCTACCAGGGGCTCTTTGCTGGGCTTGGGAGGCAGGTGGGATTGGGAGGCTCATGTCCATTTGCTGAGGGTACAAGAAGGGAAGGCTGCCCTTCCTGGGCACCTCCAGCCTCTAATGGGGGCAACACTTGCAGAATTTTTTTCTCTGATGTCGCAGCCTGTCCCTAAACTTTCTCCTATGCCAAATCATCAATGTCTTTTCCTTTCTAGTGTCCTACTAAATCCTACTCTTCAGGTTTCGGGTCCCTTCAGATGCCTGCTCTTTGCTCGCTCTGCCTCTTCAGTCAATTCATGCCTTTTTCCTTCGCCACCTCTTTGCTTTTTCCTGTCTCCATTAGTCCCTGTACCTCCTTGTTAGGAATCGTGGTGCTGCCAGCACCCATCACTCTTGCCATCTGTGTCCAGCCGGGCTGTTTCTCTTCCTGTGCTCTCTTCCTTCACCTATATCTCTGTGCCTGGATTTCTCCCAACTTTCTCACCCCCTCCTACTGTTCCCCAGGCCCCTCTCCTTTCTCTAGGCATCTCCCTTCTCTTATGCGTCTTTGACAAATTGAAAAATTTAAAAATAAAGTCCATTTCTTCGCTGATCAAAAAGATCTGAACAATTGTGAACTTATGATTTGAGGTTTTGAAAAATGGAATTCAAGGAAGATATGTCTGTGGAAAACTTGGCAAATTCACATTTTTGCCAGTTTTAAATTTATTCTTACCAAGGCACTTAGGTGTCATTCACTGTAGATGGAGGCCTCAGATTTACCCATAAGAATAATTCAGAAAATAACCAAACATTTGGGCTGGAAAGGCTTGTCCTTAGCTGCCATAACCATTTACTAGCTTTATGGTAACACTGCAGTGTTTACAAGTGCACTATGTGTGGTAATCATCTTTAAAAGGTCTTTATATAATAATAAATTAATAATGATAAACAAAGTGATAAAGCGTTTTACTGAGGGCTGAAACTTGTTGGTGGATGTGTTTGAACTTGTACGTTGTGACACGTGCTTGCTATGCTGGCAATTGTTTTAAACATACCTTTCAGGGAAAAAAAATCCCCATATCCAGAATAAATAGCCATAAATGCCAGAAGTAATGGGTTTTATTTCCCACAACGATTGAAGCAGTGCTGCAGATCCTTTCATTAAACAGTCTCAGACGGAGGATCCATGGTAGTGTTTTATTCTAGACAGTGGCATTTTAGCAGGGGGGGATCTAAACAGAATCATCTCCCAAGTTTCTCTTGCAGCTTTGCGTGTGAGCAGTGGCGTGCTAGGAACTGAAATGGAGGGTTTCCACTGGAACTCGCTTTGAATGAAAACGGGAAACACAGGCCTAAAGGCTCCAGGCTTCCATCTTGCTGGAGGGCTGTCTCTGCTGCCTCTTCACCATGCGTTCTTTGTGTAGGAAATTAGGGCTCTGGAATTCAATAAAATTTTCATTGCCTTTGGCGCTGCTGTAAGAAGTTCAAATTTTGATGAGCATTTTTGTTAATTCAGATGTTTCCATGGTACTTAGTGTAGATTTGGGGTCAAACAGGCTTGATTTCTCCTAGAAGGACTGGGGAAGGAGGGCTTAGTAAAAGATAGAAATAATGAATGTAACATTTTTGCATTACTGATGCTTAGATTAAGGTTTTTATTTCTAAAAATCATCCTAGAAGTTGCTTAGAAGGCTTGTTTTGAATAATAATCAGTAACGTGCACTGATGAGCATTGTGAGTGAGCTCTGTTTTAATCTTATGATTGATAAGCTTTTGCATATGACTTATCTCATTTTGATATAGAATTCTATTTTGTCATCTGTTCTTTGTCCTGAGTTCTTCCTTAATCATCAAGTTCACCCCTGATAACAGCACATTAGTCCTAGACGGTGTGGTCAGAAGTTTTCACAGAGGTTGTCCATACGCAAGGGGTAGGCTTAGCCTTAACAAAAAGGAAATAACTCTTTGGTATTTAAATTAAAAATGCCCATAAGGTCATTTTACTGCAAGGACTGGAGGGGAGATGACAAGTGCAGAAGGTATTGAGGCAAAAACTCCACATCCTCACAAAAAAGGAAACAGAAATTAGCAAAGCTCAAATAGAAAGAAGGTGAAGAAAAAATATCTAATAGTCAGTGTTGGACTGGAACAGGTGCACAAAATGGGAAACAAGCTTTGTGTTGGAAGAAGGAACATGAGCAACCTGGCATTGCTGAGCTGGATTTATTAAACAGACCAAGCCAGGGCTAAGCTGTGTCAGGCAGAGCTGGGTGCTGACCCCCACTGCCACCAGCAATGGCAGCTGCCCCAGTTATGACTCCAGGGGGCCTGGGCCACATGATAGGACCTTTCCCAGCCCCCCAGCGAGTTCTCAGGCCTCACAGCCCCACCTTGGCATGAGCTGTGTGTGGGGCTGGATGTCTGCCCCAGGGTCCTCCTTGCCAGGTGCTGGCATCACGTCAGGCCATGATGGTATCATGGTATGCCTTTCCTGTTGTCTCCCATGGAGGACTCCTGCTGTTGTTGATCTGTGTCCGGCACCAATGCTCATTGCAGTCGGTTCTTGTTTGCCCTGTCTTCCCGGCCATGCTTCACCACACTCGGCCTCTCTGCTTTATTCACCTCATATCCCAGACGCTGGGATAGTTCTGTGCCACTCCACACCTTGATCTTGCACATCTTCTCCCCTTGCTCAGTGTGTGGGTTAGGACCATCTTCCACCCGTTGATCCATTATGGATGCTGTGGCTGAGAGGGCAGTGGCTGTACAGCACACACCTTGTGTCTGTCATCCCAAGACATGTTAGACGTGAAGATCTGGGAGGGCTGTGCTGTTGCTGCCCTTGCTCTTACATCTCTGTTAGGCTTCAGTTGCGCTTCACCCACAGGGACAGTCCTTCCAGGCAGAGTAGGGCATTACAGACTGAACCAGATACCAATTACAATCAGTAACAAATCCCAGGCTTTCAGCATTGCCAAAAGCGTCACCCCACAGCATGGGCAGTGTGTTTGAGGGTTCGTTTATCACCATGGGTTTGCCAATTGCAGAGACAGACAAGTTGATTTTTCAGGGAAACATACAGAATACAGAAAATTCTGTAAAACAACAAAAGAAGTGCCTACCAGTATTTATCCTTTTGACTAACACTTTCAGGGGATTGCATATTCATCTGCATCACCTTGCAAACAGGGGATTGCATATTCATCTGCATCACCTTGCAAACACGAGGCCAGGCACTCTAGCGTGCGTGCCCACACACTGCTGCTTTGCCGTCCTAAAGGAAGTCTTTGCCAGCTGCATTGGGATCCCAGTTGCATCACTTCCCATTTCCATGTGCACATCGCCCCCCCTGCAGTACTGGTGTGTGCTGTGTGACCAGCAACTGAGCCCCACCTCCCCATGCCCCAGCTGCCCATCACAGGGAGGTGGGATGAGGCTCCTCGTGGGGGGGCTTCTTCCTATATGGAAAACAGCACCTTCTGTTGCTCTTGGGGCACCATGCAGTGCACACAACTCAAATTCTTCCATGTGGGCTGTCCCAAAAGCTCTCTGTACACCTCCTGTGAGACTTGTCTGTGTTCTTCACCCATTTGTGTCATAGAGGGTGGTGGGGAACCAACACCAGGCAACGTGACACTGATGAGCTGGGTTTATTAAGCAGACCAAGTGATAGGCCATACTGGGGGAAGCATTTCATTTGCACTTTCCTGCATACCTCATCAACTGAAGCATACCACAAATATCAGTGTAGTGAGTTGGAATGGTTGAGCCTGGGAAGGTGTTATGTAGGACAGAGTGCCCAAGGAAGAACCATTGCGTGTTGGTGCTGAGCTGCTGCTGCAGAACCCAAGACAGAGTGATCCAAGGGAGAGTTGAGTTTCCCTGGAGCTCTGCTGCGCCCTCTCACCAGCATGGTGTTGGGGTGGGCTGGGGCTGGTGACATGCACGAGCACAGAAGTTTCGCAGATACCACCTCTCTCTTGCATGGTCTGCTTAACAAACGGAGCTCAGCAGCATTGTGGTGTGGGGTGTTCGTTCCTCATGCCGGGACCTGATTGGCTTCTGTCCAAATGCCAGGAGTTCAGATGGATCAGAGGAGATGTGATGCCTTGTTGTCATGAAGGTGGTGATACACCGGGTATGTTTGAAATTTTTAATGCAGAATCTCTTTAAATCGAGATTCTGGACTTATATTTGAAACCCACAGCATTATGGCTGTACAGCCGATTGCCTCTCCAGGCCGGTGACATTGATCATCACCATCAGCATTTAGGCTTATAAAAAGGGGATCTACATAATGTTGAGAAACCTTACTGAAAACGAAATGAAAAGACATAGCCAAAAAGGTTAGATACCTGGCAAGTGGCGTTTGTTTAAGGAGCTGTATGATGTTCACAGTGAATGCCTAATACCTGTCAAAAATTATATTAGAAAGACAAAAAACAACCCACCCCCAAAACCCTACCAGAAATCTCCGAACAGCAAGGTAAAGAAAATTCTTTTTCTCATTTTACATGCAAGTAAAATAATACAAAGCTTTCAGTCATTTGTTAGTAACATAAAAATCCTCTAATATTTTTTTCCAAGTCTGTCAGGGCCAGGAAGCCTGCCAGGGAAAGCACGGGGTCGGCAGATGACTGAACGTAAGGAGAAGGGGGTGAGAAAATGGCCTGAAGCAGTAAAGTTAATTCTTTATATCCCTGTTGTCTGCAAAATTGTCACCTTACAGTCCCCTGTAAGGGGACACCTTACAGGAAGCTTTTTTTTTTTTTTAAAATTATATTTGATTTTTTAAAGGAGAGGGAACTTGGCAGGTGGGAGCATACCTGAAAAAGCAGAGAGAGTAAAATGTGTTTCAAAACAAATCCATAAAGTGAACAGTAAGAAATCATCAGGAGCAGATGGTATTCACTCAAAATTTCTCATCGAGTTTAAGTGTGAAATCCCGAGTTACCAAGTGTGGTGTGTAACCTATCACTTAAATTGGCTAATCAGACTAAAAAAAAAATCAGACTAAAGATATCTGGTCAATGTGACATCAGGTTTTTGAAAAGTCTTTTGGGGGAAATCTGGGAAACCGTGGACGGGTTAATCTGACGTCTGGACCAGTTAAATTGATAAAAATTATAATAAAATATAATGTTGTTAGACATTTGGGAAATATCGTGTATTGAATCCGTTTGTGTGTATTTTGTGGGGGAAAAGCCACACTTTACTGCTGAGAACCTTTTGCAGGATGTTGTGGACTCTTCCATTCCCAGAACGCTTCTAACAGTCCCTCTTGCCAAGAGCCTTAAAGGATGGTGCTGTGGAGTCAGAGGGAGTGACCTCCCACACATAAAAGAACAAATCAATTGTTTAACAAGTATAGAAAAAGTGGAGCCGAGTCTGTTTGGTGTTTTTGTAAGTGATGTGGAAAAGGGGACTGTAAGGTGACAAACTTTGCTGTTCCTTGGGAGGTGGCTGGGGCTGCGAGAATGAACGCTGGCTGGGAACAGCCTCAGAAACACCACGTTGTGTAAGAAACAATTAAGCAATTAAATGGCAGGTGGAGTTCAATGTACTATAAAGTGGTACATACAGTTAAACAGTTCTATAGATTTATATAGCAGCGGTCTCTGAACTGCTGGGTTTTGCACAGGCATGAAATATGGAAGTTGTAATATGTAGGTCTTTGGAAAATGCAAGATCTTAAAAAAACAATTAATCCTAATTGTTAGGAATAGGCCCTAAACAGAAAAATTGTTACGGCACTGTCTAAACCTGTGATGGCCCTGTATATTGAATGCCGTGAGCGGTTCTTGTTCCCTCCCCTCTTCGGTGTAGCAAAGCTCTTAGGTGTAGTAAAGCCAGAGAAGGTGTAGAGAATGCAACAAGGAGGATCAAAGTCACATGGGATGTTGAAAACGGTTCTTTTCTGTAACATCATGAGTGCCATGGGGAAAGCAAATGGGAAGTGAAGGCTTCTTTCTCTTCAGTTGCAACAACCAAGAGACATCAGGTGGTTGATGGACTCAAAGACATGCAAAAAATGGTGGATTTTCTCAGGGAGCATTGCATGGAACTTTAGGGCTGCTGAAGGCTTACCTGGGTCCAGAAAGCAGTGAGAACAAGTTTTTACAGTCTAACCAGAACTAGTAAACACAAAGATATCTCCTCTTTCTCAGGAGACCCCTCGTCCGGGGATTATTGGATGCATATGGAGATGGATTGCTTTTATGCTTTGCTTCTTTCCCTGATACCTGCACTTGGCTGCTGTGTGGCACTGAGCAGCCTTCCCTGGGTTTTTGTGTTCCTGGATGCTTCCTGCTGATAAGAAACCTTTGTTCCCGGTTATCGGGGTATGGTTACTGCTGAAAGAGCTGCAGAGCCAGTGCTACATTTTCTTTCAGCAGGTTCTGGTTAGATAAGGTGGTTTCTCTAAACACTTCTTGCTGTTGTTGAACAGATCGTCTGATAATAATGAACATTATTTACACTTACCTTTGTATAGATAGGATTAAGGGAGGTGTGGATGATGTTGCAATCTTGCCAAAGGTTTAACACCGGCATGCAATTAGTGTACTGAATTGGGCTGCAACTGCTAAGGCGCCCCACAAGTGAAAAACGTAAAGAAAAATACTGGTAGTCTATAGGATGCTCAGAGAACTCTCTGTGTGCTTCTGCACCTGGAAAACTTCCCAGACAAGCCCGTTGGTGTGTAGGCGTAAATAACCCGCAGTCCCAATCCATGTGCCAAGCTAACAGCTTACGGCTGTTAAGGAGAGGTTTTGCTGAATATCTAGGGTCCTGCATATTCAGAAGATGCTTTAAAAGGCGGTTTTTCGATTTTACTGAAGCTCGTACTTAAAGCCCCATTTTCATACCCAAGCAGAGAGTGAGCAACTAATTGTTCAGAGTTTTATCTTTTTGCAGAATAGGACAGGAATTAGATGTTACTCCTACGTAGTTCTTCCTGTGCAAGAATGAGATACATTAATACATACACAATTTTTCTCTCTGTTGCAGTAAGTATTTAGGTATTAAGCTCTCTTACCTATTTGAGGCTCTCTTACCTATCTGATTGCATGACTGCCTCATCTTGTCTTAGCTCAAATAACTGAATCCAGGATTTCCATTTTTATTTTGGAGCCAATTTTCTGAGTCATTGATCATTTTCAGTGCTTTTTTGTAAATCAGAGTTCATGTTTTCCTTGAAATGTGTGGTGCTCAAATAACACAGTCAGCAGAGGCATTAGTGCATGATGGATGGAAGAGGAGTCTCAGGAGCTGCTGCTTATCCCTCCTAGTGTGATCACTTCTTTTCACACCAGGATGACATTGGGAGTCATGTTTAGTTCATGGGTGTATTTGTGATCTCTGACAAAGTCTTTGTTTCTTAGACCTTTTTCTGCTAAGTTTATTGATATTACTTCCTATTCTATAAAGATACAGTTAAGTATTTCTCCCTGAAAAAGAAATGCACACTTATTGAATTGTATCCTGATGTTTTTATTCTACCTTTTGAATTGATCGATATAATTTTTCTTTATTATCGTTCTGTACTATTCATCCTTATCTGGTTTCTTGATAGTTGTAATATCATTGAATGTTGTGGGTGGTTTAGTTTCTGCTTCTGAAATGTTTACTTAGGGTAAGAATAGTTCATACTTTAGCAATTTCTATTCATTGTTAAATGTAAAATATTAGTGCTGGAATGCCATTTGGTCATCGCCTGCCCTTCTGCCACCACAGAAGTCGTATCTCATGTAGTAGCTGTGTGGAGGAAGCTGTAAAGCACCACAGTCCACATGGGCAAAACCATCGTGGACCATGGAGGTCTCGGGGGGCCTCTCCAGCTGGTGAGCAGAGTCCAACTGGTCTGACGGGGTCTGGTGGAGGTGCGTGGGCAGAAGGGAAGGGCAGTCCCTCCTTCTCTGCTTTGCCTGATAAAGAAGGGGGGAGGAGTTCAGGATGGGCACGAATTCTGTGATTCTACGAATTCATACTGGTCAAGATGGCACAGACAGGGAACCACTGAGCTAGAGGTATGTTAGCTTTAATTGTCTAAAACGTGAAAAAAGTCATCAATCTTTTACTTGTTAAAAACAGACATAGGCAGTCATTATCTTACGAGGCAAGAAAAATAATATTAGGTCACTGCCACAGAAACTTTCATCTTCTGACTGCAATTTCTGTTCATAAACTGGAACTTTGGGTTTTGCGCAATCAAAGATGCTGTGCGTGTCCTACTTTGCATTTTTATAACTTTTTTGTGTCTTGATACACTGAATTTTTTTATAGTCATTTGCCATTTTTCTATTCTGTGGATGTTTCTCTAAAAACATTCCTTTTTGTCAGCTTTTGTTTGCTATGCAAATTTTCCAGCTGCATATCAAGTGTGTTTTAAGGACAGGCAGCCCTGCTCAGAGGTCGGGAAGACTTTTGACTTGCCTGCGGCATAGTTTTGGCTTTTAAATCTCTTTTTTCAGAGTACTTATCCATATACCTTTGCCATTTTTAAGGAAGAACGTTATAATTCCCCCCACTATTATTTAAAGTGTAATATTTTTTTTTTCAGGATACACTTGAAGAAAACCAGCTGATTTGTACAACTATAGCATAGGATTAAAAGATAATAAAAAATTCTGCTGTCAAACATCAATCCGTGAATTTTGTCTGTGTTTTGGTGAGAATGGCAGGAGGTGAAGGATTTCATGCTATTTTGGAGCAGAATCAAAATTTTGAAAAAACATGTATTTAGAAGGCCAGTAGGCTTGCTAACTTGTTTGTAATTACACTTTGATACCATGAAGCAGAAAATGTTTTCATAGACTTAGGTGAATATGAGATATAACTGGGACTTTTGACAACTGCTGCTCTCACCTTAATGGTTTAATGTTCTGTTTTATCCTGAATTTGTTTAATTTCATTGTTGCCCTTATGATACTTAAACACTTTGCCTTTGTTTTTAACATTGTGGGTCTTCTCCATGGGTGCTCCCGAGGGGGATGGTAATACAAATAATTTAAAACATTTTCATCAGTTTGCCCTACATGTCACGCCAGCTGGCTGACGGAAATGAGTTGGGTTCAGCTAACTGACCAAGGAAATTGCTGTTAGTTTAAATAAAATTCACTCTGAATGTAATGCAGTCTTCTCTGGGTTTAGCACTGAAAAGCAAACTTCTCCCAAGCGATGAAATGGTGTCCTGTGGTCTGGTTGGGAGATGGAACTAGCCACTGAAACACCCTCTGGTTTGGCAAATTTACAAAAAATGTTCAGGGATTTTTAAATGCTGTGAAACATCTTATTAAAATAGAAGGATTTGTCACTTGACCGGTGGATTTGGAGGTGGTCTTACGTATTGCAGGGATACCGCTGAATACGTTAATGCTGATTCAAGGTGGGATTGAGCAGATGAACAGTGTGATCAGCATAATGCAGGATTACAGCCGCCTTAGAAATGAGCTTGCAGTTGTTAAAATTAAGTTTAACTTTATAAGGAT
Organism: Fratercula arctica; assembly: GCA_947846985.1. NCBI lineage: Eukaryota > Metazoa > Chordata > Aves > Charadriiformes > Alcidae > Fratercula > Fratercula arctica. Next base: position 23,104,552 of record CANTUZ010000009.1, read on the forward strand.
TCTGTTAGGATTTGTAACATACCCTAATGGGATATCTTATTCTCCCTGGAGGAGAAAATAAAATTCCTCTGGGCTTACTATTTTAGGCTGATAAGAAATGGGGTTTATGCCCACTTTAAATAGTATTGGTAATCCTGACTGTTAACTGAAATACAAGGTTGGAATTCTACCCAGAGTATACATCAGAAATGTAGTTATAAAATGGAAGCTGTTTGACCAAGAATACTTAAGCCATGATTAATCATAGATACACTATGAAAAATTATTCAGTCTACTTAGTTTTTATATGTGCTATTTGGAGTACACAAGAACTTTGGGATTTAGAAAATGCTTTTGTATTTGAATGGTAAGCATTGATGGGGAGAGAAATATTTGTCGTGGACAAAAGAATAGAAGGAAGAGGATAAAGAGATATGGACAAGAACTATGATTTAAGCGTGTGACTTTGGAAAACACACTCCTGATTTTTGTGGATTTGAGGGCATTTGTAGGTGTCTGAGGAAGCAGAAATGGCGACTTCAGTCTTGTCCTTGATGATTTCTATTCATTGCATTTCAGTCCTTTGGCTGCCTGAGGCTGTTGAAGAAGTTATAATGCTGTGTCAGTGTGAAGGGAAATAGCCCTACAGCAGAGTTAATGCATAGTCTTTGCTCATGCTATAGAAATCAGCAGGTAACACAACATATGCATCGTATTTAATCTGTAAATATAACCCTGGTATGAGTTGTCTTGTTGGTTTGTGATGCTGTGATGCCGAGCGAGATCTTGGGGTTTGCTTCAAGTTACTCATTGCTTGGCCAGCAGTCACCAGCAGTTCTCCTGACTTCGAGGCGAGGCTTTTCACCACTCCAGGCTTACCGGAGACCGCCTCAGACTAGTCAAAAGCTCCTTTGGGCAGTGGTGCTACTAGTGAGTTTTAATTTGCAGTTAGGGAGGACCACAAAGTGGGTGTTGTGAGCCAGCATGTTATACATACAGGGTGCTTATGTTGTCACGTCGCTCATGGGGGCTTAGAGGTAGTGCACAGAGGAGTCCTGTCTATGGGAGTTTGATGAATTGATGGCAGCAAGAGAGTGATTCATCTGCCCGGAAGGAGGAAGGTGATAGAGGACGTGGAGAAACAGCAAAACGCTCTAATAGAGATGATACCTACCTTTTGCGGTCGGTCAGGTGTGTGCTGGTTTTCATCTGACCCTATGCTTGGACCAACAACTCTATTTAATAAGCCTTTCAAAAACAGAGTAAGTCTTTTAAAAGTGTAGTTTGCAATCTTTGTTTCTGTTGCATCAAAATGAGACTGTTCTTACGCGCTTCAGTACGAACTACAGTGTTTTATACATATCAGGAAGTGACATAATGGTGCAGCTGCCTGGCCGTTGAGGAGTACTAAACATGTAATGCTTAGTTCATTCTTGGATACTTTAAAACAAAATAATTTAGACTTTTCAGTTGTTTTTTTTTTCTTACTCTGGTGATATGAATGGCCTGTCTGCGTGAGATCACTTCTCTGCCTGGGCAAGGTTTCTTTTGTCGCTCAAGTCTGGTGAGCAGGAATCGTTCCTTTGCCACCATGAGGGTTTTCCTCCTTCTGGGGAGAACGTGGAGAGGATTTGACTTTTGGGAAAGGTTAACGAGCATAAATACGAGATCTCATCTAGAATAGCAGCATTTTGATTTGGTTATCGCGGGAGAAAGGTTCATTGTGCTTGTAACTAAGAAAGTTGAAAGTTCTGATGGGTTAATTGTGCAGAACTTGAGTTTTTCCTTTTCTTGTGTAGTTATAGCTTGGCTTGATGTTTCAGGTTTGAAATGGGATTGTGAAACCAGAAACCTTTGTTCTTACGTCAGTTGTAAGACTGAAAGGAAGGCTCTTCAAGAGATGGAGAGGAGGACTGAATGTAATTAATTTCTTATTTGAAGCAGTACAGATGGCTTAACTGAAAGTAGTTTCGTTTGACTATGCCCCTGAAGGCCACAAAATTTCTGTCTTAATGAGAGAGAACAGTCAAGATCTACTAACAACTGAAAAGACGTTTGAAGAAATAGTCATTCTCTAAAGTTCAGGATAAATGATGCCACTTTAATACTCTTGGCATAGTTATTCAAAGGTTTCTATTTCTAATCCTTGGGCATTTAAAAAGACAATATGGATCCTAAGCCAACATTTTTCTGTGTGAATTTGCTGTGCTGGATCATGCCGGTGCACAACGAAGAAGAGCAGAGTTCAGTCCTCTATGGCAGTGTGCATTGCCTTTATGGCAGTGTGCTGCCTTTCGCCACTCTTATCCCTGAAGAGGTGGAGGAGCAGAGAGTTGGGGCAATTGGTTCCTGTTTCCTTCTGATCACCTTCTTTGTGGAATGGGTTCCACACCCAGCATCCATTTCCGTTTCCACTTACTTTGGGTGCAGTTCCTCTGGCGTTAAGTGCAGTTCCTCAGCTCTTCCCATCATAGTACTGCTGTTGGCTTAAAGAAGCCTATTATTTTTCAATTATTTCATCTTTACTGGGATTTAGCTTAGAAGTTTGAATCAACTGCTGCCATAGATTGTTGGCTTTTTCTTCTCTTTTTTTGATCACCGCTGTGATCAAAATATTTTGTCTTTTAAATCTACAGAAGGATGGAAGATACTCTCATATAGGGAATCTATAAGGGTACTACAGTGCATGTGAAATTCTGTGGAACATCTTGCAATTTAAATAGTTGCTAATTGAGTGCTAACATTAAGAGGGATAGAAGAGTGGGTGGACCTGCCAAGTTGTCTTTGAAGTTTAATTGTCTGTTTGGTAACGGAACACATAATCTTCTATTACAAATCTTATTTTATATGGTAATTGGTTCGTTTGCTCTCTGGTTATCAGTTTAACTTCTGTACCACAAACACCTGTACTTGCATTGTGTTAATCTCTGTGAATGCTAAACATTGACATAGTTAAATGATAAAAGTGTATTTTAAATCATTTTTTAATTAATTAACTGGAAAGTAAATGATAATAAACTGAGCAGTTCTCATATTATTATCCTTTGTAAGCAGCTTGGCATTTGCCCCAAAAGCCAGAAAAGCAAAGTCAATTTGAAAAAATAATGTGTTTCAAATTCTTAATCTTCTAAATCAAAAATATTTGAGAGCAGGTAGTAGGATATCAAGTTCAGCTTTCTTTTTTGTGGCCAAAAAATATTGAATATTATGATTCAATATTAGTGCCTGCTTGTGGATGATGCCCCAAGTTAAAGCAAAATCAGTTGCTAAAGGTATTTGAGTACTTTCCAAATGTCTTTATTACAAGTTAAACACTAGTGGAGAAACAGAAATAAACCCAGAACTTTACTTCGCGCTAGTTTTCTTTCAGATGTGATGGTCCCTCAGTTCCCTTATGGTGCTCCTCCTTCCTCCTCACCCTCCACTCGTCTCTCAGCCTTTCAGGTTAGCGATGGGCATTCCCAATCTCCTGCTGCTCTTCCTGCTCTGGTTCAGTTGTGGGGTTGCTTATAAAACCTCCTGGGTATCATGAAGCCTCTTACCTAAAAGGTGAATGTTGCGGGAAGTCTAAACTGCTGGCAACATATTCCAAGAGGAAAATATGCGGAATACCACTGGAGACATCAGTCTCCAAGGCTTTGTGATAGGATCCTCCCATCATGGTCTGTGCTGGGCACACAACGTGTCTACGCCCAGGAGTAGGGACTTGGCCTTTCTGGTGCTGCTCTTCTCAAGGGAAGGTCTCATGTATCTCCTCTGTGACGTGTATGCTCATCGTTTCCAAAATGAAAGAGTGTCTAAGTACAGTTTTGAAAGAGATAACCATGAAATACTTAGAAGTAAATGGAAAACTGGATAAAAATGTGGTTTAATTAAAGGCAAATTGTATCATAATACTTCTTTTGATAAAGTAACAAACTTTGGCAATGGCAGTCTTGAACGCAAAGCAGCTATTTTTCATGTTAAGAGACGTTTGTGATTTTATTGAGCTTCTCTTATATATCCCTTTTCTCACCCTTGAGTTTCACAGTGTCACTACTCAGTTCAGCAATTTGCGTCTATTCTGAGGTCATCAGATTAATTTTTTTACACAAGTTTTGTGCTTTTGAATGTTATTGACTTTGTTTATTAGGATTCCTGTAATAAGTGTAATATATGACTAAGGAATTAAATGTTAGCCTGTAACAAACACTATGAAAATAGGATAATTATACATTCATGGAAAAACTAACTTTTCATGTTTCCAATTTTTATGTCCCCTTTTTTTTTCAACTATGTAAGCACTTCAAGAATCGATGCATCTGTGTCCGTATAGATATAGAGAAAGAGATTGAAAGGAAATGAGAACATAAACTATTGATCAAGCAAACTGGAACAAAATTACTCATTATTTAAAAATGGCTAACGATGAGAGCGATGATCTGTCACAGGCTGACATCAGTATGATGCATCTAGGAAAGGTAGAATCAATTGGGCAGGATATTTGCTGTAGTGATAACACTGTATTTGTGCCGTTTTTCAAGTCACTGGGGAGACACATCTGAAATTGCATGCAAATAATTGAAACCCTACAGACTCCAAAGATTAATTCAAACTAGAGCAAATAGAGAGGGTCTGCGAGGACGCTCTGGGTGACTTGTACCAGCACTAAGCAAACATGATTTTTTGAGCCTGACAAAATAAAGGCTAGGACGTGCCAAGGGAGTGGAGAAATAGTGCAGCTCACAAGAAATAAAAATGCCAAGGATAAATGCCAGGGAAGAATAAAAGTTTAAAAAAAAAGGCACTGTTTTCATAAAGAATAAGTAATTGGGCCAGAAAAATTCAGAAGACAGTTTTCAAATGTCAGAGTTATATACGGTTATAGCAGCCGTCTGATACAGATAGTAAGTACAAAAATATCTAAATCATTTTAAGGTGGAGTTTATGGCATTTTTGGTAAATGTATGGAAGTGATTATATGAAATGGATGTCTGAAGCCATAGGCAACTGGACTCAGACCCATCTGGATTTTGGCTCCTATGTGAGAGAGTTTGAGCAGTGAATATGTATGTGCATCTTTATCTGGTTTCTGCTATAGGTTTAACATGTTCATTTGAGAGTTAAGCCATCTTCTTACTCTATAAATAAATATTTCCATATGTTAATGTTCTCTTACTTCATTTATAGTGCAAATCTTGAGGTTATTTTGGAGAACTGCTTGTTCCCGCTATCTATTTTTAAAAGTATTAAATCCACCTACAAACCTTTACAATCATTTCATAGGAAGAAGTAAAACATGATCTAGTATTCCTTATTCCCTAGCATGAAATAAATCCCATTTATAGGTGAAGCGTGTAAAATGTTTGCCTAAACTCTGCAGCCCTTCCATATTGACTTTCTTTGATAAATATTAAAGGACAGAAGGCCACTTTTGACTTTCCTGGAACTCGAACAATCAGATCTGCCAACATAAGTAAGCAAATCACCCTTATGTCTGCAAGTGAAGTAAAAACAAATAAATAGGTGAATGTTCTTCATATAATAGATGATATTCAAATTGTGCGTGCAACAGCAGCTCTTTCTGCCACGAAGCCAAAGGAGCTGCGAGCCCTCGTACGCCACTGGATGCTTCTTGGTGGCACGTTTGTTCAGAGGTGGTTTTTAACATGTCTGCGCATTGGAGACTTTGGGGCTTGTATTACCAAAAAATTCTGTATCACTGAATTTTTATGGATTTTAAATATCTTTAATCAGTCTTACTCTGAGTACCTAAGGACATGTAAAAAGTCAGCGAAGGCCCAGAGACTTTGGTACGTCTTAAATGTGAAGAACCTGTCTGGTTTACTGTGTTACACAATAACCACCTTTGGTCATACGTATCTGTAATACATTGTTGGTATGATACAAAGGATGTTTGTAGTCCTAAACATAGTGTTTCTTGGGCTTCCACAAACCAGAGAAGAACATCTTTGGATGATACAGCACTATCTATTTGATAGCTGAATTTCTGCACAGAAACAGAAGGCAATGGCACCCTAGGAAACTTTAATCTTACTTTTGTATTCACTCATTTCTAAAAGTCATTTTTAATATAGTTTTAGCTTTTGTTTATCTACTGACTTAAGTATTGGGTTCAAAAAGACTCCCTGAAAAATCTCTGTTGTATCAACTGAAGGATTTTACCTGAATAAATAAATTGCGACTGCTGTCCCCTTACAGATCATAGCCTGGCTGCGCTCTTCTGCGTTGTACGGAGCCCCAGCTGGCTTTGCTGTGCACCGAGGTGCAGATTACTGAACAAGTTACAGAAAGCCGTTTGCAGCGTGGCCTGATTTATTTTGTTTTTATTTCAAATCTAACTTAACAATCTTTCCATTTTGGAAATGAAGAAACTTTGCTGCAGGTGGGGGTGAAGGCTTTTGTGTAACTTTGATTGTCTGGCTGGGAGCTTATCCTACAAGCTTCTTGATTTGGGAAAGGGGCGTAAAACTGTTGCATAATGGAGCACCAAATGATCTGCTCAGATGAATTGTGAGTTTCTGAAGGAAGAGTGTGAATGATGTCTGAATCCACTGCCTGCTGGGGGCTCTTTAGCATGCAGCAACATGCCTGCGGCAGATAAGCGAGTGCAATGTGTCCTTCATCCACAGAAATAATTTTTTCCAAATGGCATCTCTGTTTCTTGGTTTTAAAATACCTTTTAGCTTTACACTTTATACATCTCGGTTCGATTTCTTCTTTCATGTGTTCTCAGGAGGTCATTTCAAATTAAAATGGCTGGCTGTTTAACTGACCCAAATGTAATTTTGAAATAACACAGTGCTTGTGTCAGCTTCTGTCAAACCCTGATCTGAAAATTTCTGCCAACATTGCTACTGTTTGTGCTAGAAACCATCTTTCTGTGTTGAATCTTACTGTAGTTTTGTGTAGGAGCACAACTGATATGTTTTTGTGGACGCTAACACCATCTTTTGTCTTTCCTCCATTTTATTTGAAGTTCCTCCTGAATTCCTGAAGCGGCCTGCAAATATTTATGCTCATGAATCTATGGACATTGTGTTTGAGTGTGAGGTGACTGGAAAACCTACTCCAACTGTGAAATGGGTCAAGAATGGAGACATGGTGATCCCAAGTGACTACTTCAAAATCGTTGTAAGTATATTGTCTGTTCTGCAGATTTTTTAAGCTGTTGACCTGTCTGTTGGTCCTCTAACACATAGGCATGAAAGCTAGGTTCTTCTATAGGACCAGCTTCTTGTTTTCATACTATTGATCTTTTGGGCCTGGAAGAGGAATGGTTTCTGAAACCTTAAATGCTCTGTAATTCAGTCATTTTACTGAAACGCTAAGGCATGTTGGTTATATTGTATGAATCTATTTTTTTATAATTTAGATTTTCCATGAGAGAGAGACAGACAGACAGACACACACACGCACGCGCACACACACACACACGCAAAATTACAAAACCACATGTTGTTGGTTGAACCTGTGAACACTGACTCACTATGTTTTCTGCAGTCATCTGTGATCAGTGAAAATGCCCCATCCCTGGAAACGTTGAAGGTCAGGTTGGACGGGGCTCAGAGTGATCCGATCAAGTTGAAGATGTCCCTGCCCATTGCAGAGGGTTGGACTAGATGGCCTTTAAAGGTCCCTTCCAACCCAAACTACTCCATGATTCTATAAAATCACAATTTCAAACAGGAGTTTAAATATAAATATAGCTGAGTTGTGGATCATTATTTTTGGCAGAGCAGTACTTCTGGAGGGAAATTTTAGATGTAGTGAAAGTCATTATTGAGACATAGTTGAGAACTTAATGGTTGTATAATTGGGTATACCAGAGGCTGTAGGGTTGTAACAGGGAGCCATGCAGTTATATGCAGTGCTTACAATATCATAAAAGTGGCTGTGGAAATGTTATGACTTGCCAGTGATACGTGATGCTAGAAAATGATAGCCATTAGTAAGAGCTTCTGCTGCTTTTTGATACCATATAATTTGAGAATTCAGTGCAAGAGAGATGAAATCTGACGGGAACTCCAAATATACTTTTCCATATTACTGTTCAGAAGTTTCTCCTGTCATAGTAATGTGCCATAATAACGCCATTGTTTTTCTAATTTTTAACCCATTTTTAAGTGTTGCATTTTTCCTTTGCTCTTCAGAAAGAACATAATCTGCAAGTTTTGGGTCTGGTGAAATCAGATGAAGGATTCTATCAGTGCATTGCAGAAAACGATGTTGGAAATGCGCAGGCTGGAGCCCAGCTGATAATACTTGACCTCGGTAAGATAAATTGTCACAGTCTGCCAAAGGATGGGGAGGAACAATTTCATGGGACCTATTCCGCAGGTCCCTTTTCCGCAGTTATAACTCAGATAGAGTAGGGTGGGTTTTTTAAATCATATGAGTGATTCAGTGTCATCTTCTGTAAACTTCAAGTTACTTAGGAGAATTTCAGGAAATCTGTTGTATTCATTGCATTTTGGAAAATATTTTTTAAATATTTAGTGCAATAATAAACCATAGCCAGAAACTTGAAATACTGTTGCATGCTGGGATTTTAAAAAAATAACAGGATAGCCGAAATGAAAACCATCACTGAAATTATAAAACTGAAAAATAAGTGCTTATGGAGCACACCACAAATGAAGTATTTTACACCAAAGTCATTCCAGTGTCAGAAGCTTTTTTTCTGTCATTAGTTTAAAAAGTAGCAAGCTTTGTCATTTCTGCAAACTGTGACTGCAAAAAAGTTTTGAGTTACAGCTGCAGTTTAAGATAAATAGTTGTTATTGTGCTCCAGTCAGTGGAATTACTAACAATGCTCACCTTCTTGCAATCTCCTGCATTGCATATTTTGGATGTTAAAAGAGAATAATTTCTGTTACAATTAAAGCCCTACTGTCTTCTAGGAAAAAGGTAGTACAAATACCGTTGCTAAGGCATCAGCTTGTTTTGCTCTTTCAGGTCACACAGTTCTTAAAAATAATTTCTAAGAGCACAAGGAAGAAAATTAATAGTAATGGGGATGACGGGAGAGACAAGTCAGACAAAATATTAATTGTGCACTTTTGGGGGCTTTTGTTTAGGGTTATTGCTTGACATTGTTTCAAAATTCTAACTTCTTTTTTATTTGGATGGAAAGGATTTAGGAGGAACAGTCTTCTGTAAGTCAGAGGCATGATGTGTAAAATTCACACTTGAAATTTTAACAGGTGTGAATCTGCTAGACCTAGTTTTGGCACTCAACATACAAACTGTTACGAGCATGCCATAAAGAGAGAGATTTTCCATTTCTTTTCTGTTTGTAGAGTAGTTGTGCACTTCTAACTTCTGAATTCTCGTTTGGATATGGGTATGTGTCATTGCTGGCTGAAGAGATGCATGTACTTTCCACAATTATTTGGGGAATGAAAGGTGCCCTCTACTGGATTCAGTAGCTTGAATACTATAAAGCTGTGGGATTCCAACCTCCCAGTAGTGTTAGGCGCCTGGATCCAGCAACAGCCTACTCTTATCAGGTTGCCAGAAAAATTATTAAAAGTAAAATTATGTCTCCTATATGCATGAATCACCTGAGTAGTTTCCAAATCTTCCAAGTGGAAGAATTTTTCCGTATTTTCCACGTTTGAAAAATACTGAATAATTAATGTACTTGGGTTTTGAAGCCCTGCTTAAGTTTGTACTTTCACCCAGTTCCCAGGAGTGGTATATAAATTACTATTACTGTTGTTGTTTTAGTTCCTGTGGTCTCACTCTTCTTCCTTTCCCTCCCTGCTGTTTGCCCAGTGGTTTCTCCTTCCTGTTCTGCTCTGGCAACCTGTCCTCTTCTGCTGAAGGACTTTGCCTTATAATGCTGTCCTTTTTCTTTTGCATGCTGCCAAAGGATTGTGGATGAAGTGTTGGTGGAGTCTCATTTCGGGTGTAAAGATGCACCCCCAAAGTCGTATCATTCTGTTACATGGCCTGCAGTGTTTTTAACAATGCACTCCCTGTGTAACACTGATGCATTTTAGTAGTTTTCCAACAGCAGAGATAACCACACGTACATCACTGAAAGTGCATCGTATTTTTTGTTGTTGTTGAGTAGTGGCGTAACAAGTAGCGCAACTAGGAATGAATGTGCTATGTCTTACACAGTTGTGATATATGAAAACTGATATAATATACGCAGTCGGAGAAAATACAGATATTTGTTATCTTATTTTTATACCCTCTCACAATATATGAATGGCAAAGAAGGAAACAATATTCAGGAAGGTATCGTATATAGTTGTTCTTTCATGACAGGTACCTTGATATGAAAATTAAAAACATAATTTGACCAGAAACTATTCTGAACACTTCAGTCATTAATACAGAAAGATGTTGGTTTTTTTTAAATTCATACCTGATGATGAGAAATACCTACTTTGCCAATTTGAAAAGTAATTTCAGTAAATAAACGTTGATTGAAGTGTTCATCAAAGTTGTACTTCCCACTTAGCACTTTGTCCCTTCTCTTGCTGTTCTCTGCTTTCTCCTTCCTAAATGGAACTGGCAAACATCTGGCTATTTACAGACTATTTCCCGTTAGCCCTTTTGCTTAACATATCAAATCGATCCTTAATAAATTAAATCTATATTGGAAAGTAGAAGCCTTATGCAGTTCGTCAGACAGGCCATAAGTATTCTTTATTGGGCCAATGTTGAAGAAATGGAGCAAGACTATTTTGTGGGCATCTATCGATGGACTTCCAGCACTGATTGTGGTATAGTTGACAATGAGGAAGGGGTAGCTGGCTGCCATCAAGATAAATTTGAGTAGTTGGAAAAGGGCGAGTTGCTCAGACTTTGAGGGAGATGTGCTGAGAAAGGTTGAATAGAAATAAACCACTAAAACTGTTTGCGCTTTGAATATTAGACCAGAACTTAGTTGTCTCGTTTGTACGGTAACTTGGTTCAATGTAAACCCTTCATATGGAATTCCTCCAGTGTGTTGGGTTTTGCTGCCTAGAACATTGCTGCCTTACCCATAGCTTTACTGAGGTCTACTCTAAAGGTGTTTGAGTGGTCTGAAAGTAAAACACCACAGCTGTCTTTTCTTCGGTCTTAGAAGGTAGCATAATTTTTAAATACAATAGGTGTAAAGTATGCGAAGTTATTATCTACTACAACAAAAGCCGCCTGTATTTGGACATTGATTTCTGCTGTCGCAGGAAGCAGTAGTTTGGTGATCCACCTTGTCTTCTGCACACTGACAGTTTTGGTGCGTGAATGTATGTGAGTGTATGTTGTGTGTAGCCACACGGACCAGTAAAAATGCAGACTCTCATCTGCTAGAATAAGCTTAATATAATTGTTGATCAGACTTAAGTTTCTTTTGGATTGGTCTTACTTGAGGTTAATTCTGAAAAGCTTGCGATAGATGTGAAAGTAATTTGTAGAAAATATTAAAGCAAAGAATTTACTAGGTAAAAAAGGGCAATTTGAAGGCTTATTGGAGAGGCTTTTTTATTTTCAAATTCTGCAATTCTCCGTTGATAAGTTTAGAAAAGATGACTGTACTTGAAAATGGATTGGCTGTACAGATTCCATAACTTTTGCATTTTCTGCAATATATAGAAGAGAATTGTGTCATGGAGAGAAGAGATTTTAGGACAACTGTTTGTAATTGAGAAGGTTGAAAGAGGGGAGGAGAAGGAGTAGGATTCGGGTAAGTGGTCTGAGCGAAATACTCTTCCACCAGTATCCCCTGTACCTCCCTTCAGGCGTAGAGTTTTTTTGCAAGAGGGTTGGAAAGCATCACATCTGCTTTCAGAATACGTTGAGATTGGAAATCCTGTTCCTGTCTCTCAGATAGTCTCCTGGGGAAGGACACTAGACACCTTTGGGAATTTCAGCGGAGTTGGGCTCTGCTGCCTGATCTGCCTCTTAGGGGGAATTTAAGAAGTACCTACAGAAAGGGAAGTACTTCAGTGACTGCATTCCTCTGCATTTGTCCTCTGCCAGCGTTTGCAGTCTCAGTACTCCTTTCTCTGTTTCATTCATTAAGCAATAGACGGGCTTTTCTTAGGTCCTGCAGATGCCATCACGGAGGACTCCTGCCAATCCCAGTGAGAAGGAAGAACCTTAGTCCTGCCTTGGGAGTGACTTTCTCAACAATCTCAAAATCTCTCCCCGTCCTTTTTTACACAACCCCAGCCTTTCTTCCTTACAATTAGATCCTGATGGGTCAGCCTCTGACCATCTCAATTATGGATCAGACATACCAATACGCCTAATTATAACAAAGCTATTTCTTGTCGTTGTTCTTACACCCTTATTTTGTGTGGTCTGTGAAAACCTCAGTAATGGGTACATTTAGGTTTTCTTTGTGGAGGTTAAATGCAAGACTGAAGAATTGAGCCAGGCCCTGTAACCTGGCCTTTGCCAGTGGATCTGGCGTGGTGTGGGATTGCCATTTGGGGACTGAAAAAAGAACAGGTGGTGATGAGTAAAAGGAGGTGCCTTTGGGGGGGAGGCAGATGGTTCCCTGTCACCCCTATGTGATAGGCATTTGACAAGTACTCAGGCACCAAAAAAAAAAAAAAAATTAAATGCTGTTTAAAGAAAAATCATAGACTGTAAACAAATATGCCACGTTATTTAAAGAACAATTTCAGAACATTATTTGAGATGCACTGTATCACCTTCAAAATTCCAAAGTAAGTGTAGTATACTGTGTGATTTTTGTACTTTTATACCATAAAAGTTAGTGTTTGCTGTTCTGTGCCATCCTTGTGAGGTGTATAAGGAGTGAGATCCTGAAGTGAATGAATTGCAGGTGTTGCTGGTATCCAGTAATGAAGATTTTTTGTAGTGGAACTGTCCATTTTGTTGAACTTCAATTTTTCATGAAAAATAATTTATATCCAAGAAAGGATGTCCTGCATGTGAATAAATATTATCAGCATGGGAAACAAGGAGGAGGAATTAGAAGTCGGTGTGTCTGTGTGTGAGGCCCTTGGGATTGCAGAGGTGTTTCAGGATAGCTCCAAGGGATGGATGCAGGCTCTTTTAGAAGGATGGGATGGGGAAGCCAGGAAAAGAGTTGTGCTGTATGCCGTAGGCTGACTCAAATGCACGCAGCTTTGCCTTGTAGAGGGTGATGAGCCAGCTGAGAGCGTATGCCTAAGGATCACAGGATGGAAGGACATCATTGCAGTCCGTGTCTGCTAGAGACCAGCTAATCATGGGGAAGAAGTAGACGAAGCCTTCTTTGCACAACTGGAGGTTGCATGCCCTGGTATTTATATGGGGTTTTTAACCATCTGGTGTGTGCTGGAATGGCAGCTTGGTGGTGTGGCAGGTAATATACTGGGTTTCTGGAGTAGGCTGACGAGAATTTCTTGACACAGGTTCTATGTGTCCAGATGACTAGCGGAGGTGGCGTGCTGGACCTGCAATTCAGGAACAAAAAAGGACTGATCAGAGATTCAAAGGTCAGAGCAGCCTTGGCAGCAGTGATCGTGAGATGCTTGAATTCAGACTTCTAAGAGAACTGAGCAAAACAACTAGAAGAATTACAGCCTTGGACTTCACGACAGGAGATTTTGACTTGTGCAGGGATCTTTCTGGCAGGTTCCCATGGGAGATTTTGTTGACGGGCAAGAGGCAAACCATTTGATCCTAAAGGACAGTCTTCTCAAAGCACAAGAATGGTTTATTCCAAAGTGCAGGAGTTTGAGCATGCGTGTCGAGAAGACCAGAAGGGATAAAGAAGGAACTCCTAACTGAGCTCAAACACAAAAAGAAAGTACACAGAAGTCGGAAGCAAAGGCAGAAAAGTGAGGAATATTGTCTGGGTGTGTGGGGATGGAACTAGGAAAGACAAAGCTCAGCTGGAGCTGGAACCATTTCAGGGAAGGTTATGGAGCAGATCCCCATGGAAGCTATGTTATGGGTACATGAAAGAGCTGATGATGATTGGGAAAATCCGGCATGGATTTACCAAGAGCAAATTGTGCCCAACTATCCCAGTAGCTGCCTAAGATTAAATGGTTGGCCCTGTGGTTGAGAGGAAAGGAGAGAAGTGAATATTGTTTACTTTGCCTTTAACAAGGCCTTTGACGCCATCTCCTGTAGTATCCCTGCAGCTGAACTGGGGAAATACAGACTGGACGGGTGGCTGGTGGGGCGTGTGGAGTGCCGGCTGGCCCAGCAGACCCCCAGCATCATGGTGAATGGGATGAAGACGAATCGTCAGCCCAGGCAATGACCTGCATTACCCAGGGCTTGATACTGGGACAGAGAGGGTTTCATATCTTCATCTGCACCCTGGGTGAAGGAACAGAGGTCACATGAAGCAGGTTTGCAGGTTATACCCGACTGGGAGGAGCAGGAGACACACTGGCAGATAGAGGGACCCATCAGGCTGGAGGAGTGGGCTGGTGGGAACCTCAGAGTTTAACACTGACAAATGTGGAGCCAGAGTGACTCCACACAGTGGCAGGGGCTGGCCGCCAACTAAGAGAGCAGCTTTGCAGAAAAGGATTTGATGGGATAGGCAGGAGGTCAAGGGATGCGATTGTTTCCCCCTTCTTGGCAGTAGTGAGACCACATTAGGGCAGTTTTAAGCTTCCCAACACGCAAAAGACATTGGCATACTGGAGCCCCAGTGGAGAACCACCAAGATAATTAGGGAGCACGGGATGTACTGAGGTGTACTCAGATGTGACTCTGAGAGAAATGAGTTTGATTAATCCTGAAGAATGGAAGCCTAACAACATTTTACTACTCAACCAGGTGATGGAGGGCATAGGGCAAGGGGAGGAAACAGGAAAAGACTGCAAAAAGGGAATTTCTGATCGGATAAGAGAAAAGAGTTTCACAGTCAGGGTAGTTGCAATAAGAACAGGCTGCTCAGGGAGGCTGTGAAATTTGCTCTTGGAAATACTCAAGACACACCTAGTCAAGGCCCTGAGCGCCTGGTGGCTCTGCTCTGATCGAGGGGTTGTGCAGGTGAACTCCTGAGATCCCTCCTAACTACTAGTATTCCATGATTCAGAAAAACTGTCGGTCTGAGAGGTGTGAATGGACCCCATTTATCTCTTTGTATATAATATTAATGTAGTAGTCAAATTATGACAATTTTGTGGTATGCATTTCCCTGCTGATCTCCTTAGGAGAAACATAAATGTCTGGTGTTTTGGCACAGTTTGACATTACAAACCAAATTTGATTAAAGTATAACACCACTTCAGTTGCACTGTGTGATATTAATTCCTCCACTGCCTTATATGAATCCTAATTCTGAGAGAGTTTTAAAGGCATCGTTTATTGACCTAAATTGGTGCTATTGTGCAATTGAATTCTGTCCAAGACTGTTGCCGCATGAGTAATTCCATTTTATGTTGATACTTCTCTGCCAGTGTTTGTCCATGAGCTCTCTCAAGCCTGGGCCAGGAGTCCTGGTAGAGTAGGGCAAGGCACGGTGGGGGCTTCCTTGATGCGGAGCGGGGAGAAGAACATCAGAAGTCCACTCAAGGTTTTTTGGAGTCAGCCCATTTCAGCTAAGATTGTGCCGAAAATCTGGCATTTCTGTACCGTGAGTGGTATTCAATTGTTTGAGGTTACTTCAGGCTGACACAGACTCGGAGATCTCAGTGGGTCAGGTTCCACTCATAGAAGCTATTTCAGCTCCCCTAGACTGACGCCCATCAAAAAAAAATTCCAGCTATAATTGGATTTCCAGTTTCTTGTTAGGGAAACCTTGGACCCTTTGTGCTTAACTTGCAGAGTGCCGAACCGTGGCTTTTTGCGGGCTGTGGCTCCACTTTGACAACATGCTTTGAAATTCTAAATGTACCCTTTGGGGTGCTTGCAGCCCCCCTGACTTTGTGTTCATTTAAACCTTATGGGCATTTGCTCTACTCCACCATCTGGGTTGTTTGAAAAAAATATATTGAATCATACGGAACTCAGCATACCTTCCTGTACACCCCAGTTCAACATCCCCTTTCCTTCTGATACCGAAGCACTGAGAATTATTCTGAGTGTGATTTTCCAGCCGGTTATGAATCCACTCTCATAGTAGCCTCATCTGGAACGTATTTGCTTGGTTTTGAAAATGTCATGCGAGGCAATGTCAAAAGCCTTATTTAAATCAAGAGATATGAAATACTCTGTGTTTTCCATATCTGTAAGTTCCATTATTCTGTTGTAGGAGGCAAATATGATTTCTTTTTGACAAATTTTGGCTTCTGCTGAAAGAAATCCAAAAGTTGGCACTAACAGCCTTGTGCTCTGATTTGAAAAACTCGGTTGCACTTTTGAGTATTTTCCATATGTAAAAATTTACATAAATTTAACTTCTACCCTTGGTCTGGTTCAAGCCCGGAGGCAGACAACTCACATGTTACTTCAGGACCTATTTTCGATGGTTTCACAGATGTCAAATGTCATCTCTCAGGCCCTCTCAGATCTTAGAGAGGTGATTTTTAAGAGCATTTTGTATGCAGTCACATACTGAGTCAAGAACATTTATAGTGGTGTTGTCAAGGTAATGCCATAAATATTTTTCTCAGTCCATGGAATTCTATGGAGTTGTCTGAAATGTGAAAAAAATGCAGGATATTGTGGATGAAATGTCAGAGCAAGATGAAAAAACAGTCCATTGACTAAAAGAGGAGGACTCTGCTGGGTGTTCTTCCTGAAGACTGTTCTGTTTCTTCGCTCAAACAAAAGTGTCTTCGTATTTGTTTTGTCTAATACGATTTTACTTGTCTTAATGCAAGGAAAATTAGAAGAGGTCGCTGTGGTTTACATGAGTGGCTTTCAAAAGTCTTCGTGTCCACCAGAGAAGAAATGATTTGTAGATGAAAACTGAATAGTAAGGCTTCAAAACCCTTGCAGCCAAGAATTCCAATTCTCTGTAAAGACGAAAAAGTTCTCGCAATAAATGAAGGGTGGCTCTCAGGAGAGCAGGACATTGCGATGAGCCCTGAGAGCAGGTCTGTGCAAGGGCACCCAGTGCGGCTGGGCCCGACAGCCTGCTGAGATGGGAGAGATCCCGGCTGCTTTCCTGGAGAGGGTGGAGAATCCACTGCCATGGGGATTTTTAGAGAGAAGACTAGCAGGGGAATTTCCTCTGCCCTCGAGAAGTCTCCCTGCTTTCATCTATCTTATATCAACATATGACCATGTGGGTTTTTTACTCAACAGACTCAGTGGCTTTGCTTAGTGTAAGCACCCACTTGCCACATTAAAACATGATGTTCATACAGTGTCTATCACAGTTTATGTCAAAAATTGTCCCTTAAATATAGAAAATAGTACAGAAGGTTATGGGACTGTGATATTTGAGCTGAATATCTTCTATAGGATATATGCCATTTAAAATAGACTATTTGTGGCAGTTATTCTGTGACAAAATCCAAGTTGTTTCCTTGTACACCACTGTCCCGGCACATGAGCTCTCCGCCCTTCTGTGTGCACACATGGATTCACATCTACCAAAAGGTTTGCATTCAGAAATGCTCATCTTTTTAAATGAAAGAGTTCTAGGATGCTGTAGATCCTACAATTCTGCGAAAACTCTAAAAGCAATGAATGTAACAAATATGACCTCAATACTGGTTGCACAGTGAAGCTTATAAAAAATGATGGCATTGCTTGTGTTTAAAGTAGGCAAAAGGTTTTCCAAACTCGCTGCCTCAGTCACTGACTTAGAATATCAGAATGGCTCCCTCGGAATGGGAGATGAACAGCTTGTAAGCCTCCCTTGGAAAGTTGTGTTTTAGGAACATAAACAGCATCTGAAATTGCAAACTGACTTTAAACACTGTTTTGTAAAAC
This sequence comes from Fratercula arctica, assembly GCA_947846985.1. Classification (NCBI taxonomy): domain Eukaryota; kingdom Metazoa; phylum Chordata; class Aves; order Charadriiformes; family Alcidae; genus Fratercula; species Fratercula arctica. The sequence continues at coordinate 23,122,339 of CANTUZ010000009.1, forward strand.
CAAAGCCAAGCTCTATTTTGTTACTGGTTGTGTACACTTCGTTGCTGATTTTCTATAAACATAACAGTATGTTCTCCTCTTTAATGCTGAAAGACTTTTTAATTTTTATTTTAATTTACATTACTTAGCTAGTCTTCCGTAGTGAAAGTTGGCATTTATGTTTCTCGTGACTGTATGGATGTTCAAAGTTGCCAGAAAGCTGTTTAATTCAGTTAGTTACATTTCTTGACTCAAGCCCTGTTTAAAAAATTACCTTTATTTATTTATTCCCTCTTTATGGCCCCCGCTTATATATAGTCTTATTGAGAAGTCCATCTGATTAAACTAAGCTACACCAGATCACAAACTTCCTGAATTTTAAGTTCATGAAACCGAGACCTAAACAGCTCTCATATTCTGCGTTCAATAGACTATTCATGTTTAAAGTTGGCATGCGCTTTAAATAAATTGCTCTAATTTAGATTAAATTAGTAATAGATTAATGTTTGCCAGTGCGTGGTGAATTGCAGGAAGGCATAACAAAATTGATAGGATGCTTTGATTGCGCTTATTAGTTTTCATTTCTTGTTTTATGGCTGTATTTACAGTTGAGTTGGCAAAGAAATGTGAAACTTTGCGAAGGTGTTCCAGCGGATCGTGTGCATGTGGCTGAAATTTAAGTCTGCTCGGCGCAAATGCAGGTTCCCGTGATTGCTACTTACGCAGTTTTCCTTTCGCAGTTTTCCTTTGAAACACTTGGGCTGCGTCACCTTTTTAGTTTTCATGAGTGAAGTTAATGGTTAAAAGGTACTTGGGTTTAAAGAAATTATATGTCACATTGTAAAGAGGAATAATACATAAGGAGTATTAGGTGTAGGCAGTGAAAAGCGGTGGTAGTACGTTAGTAATATATATATTACGTGGTAGGGGCAAAAAGCTTCACTGTATTTTGAGAAACATTTAACAGATATTAATACATGTTCTCTACCCTTCACCTGTACTTATTCTATATTTACTCTACCGCGGCAAAAGTGGAATGATCTAGAATGTGTCTGTACACCAACTGTGAAACAGGATCAAAGGCTTTTGAGTCCCAGTTTTATATGATCTCTTCTGGGTCATCCTGAATTCCCAGTAGAGTTTCTCAGTCCAATAAAAGTCTCTTTGCCACGAGAAAGGCTAATAAAAGCAAATACCCTCACTGTAATATTACTTACCAAATCCACCAATTTCATTTTCTGTTTATCTTCTTATATTTTATATAATTGTTGTTGCTATCAGCTTGGCTCCTACCTCACTAGCTACTACCTGGCCAGCGGTGGTTATTACCGGGAACCCACACTCTGAAATGCTATCAAGCAAAAGTGAGTGTATTCAGTGTGACGGGCTACAGTTGTTGAGTGGCGGTTGCTTGTTCCTCTGACTGTGTTAGAGGTGAAAATAAAAATAATTTGGGTGAAGACCATCAGCAGTCTAGGATGCATTCATTGTATCCCAATGGGTGTTTGGTTTTAGTGTGTTTTGTTTGTTGTTTAGATGAATAATATAATGGCAGGAGTCGCTTTAGCTTGATATCTGTCACAACTACTGAAGGCATTTCCTCTGCCTTTATTATTCATAACCAGGGCTGTGAAGATTGACAGAAGTAGCCTTAATTTGTAATTGATCCTAGCCTCAGGTTGTAAAGGAAAAGATCAGATTTTGTCAGTCTCGCACCAGAGGGGGGAACAAACGTGTGGGTATGGCCTTAATTGGTTGCTTATATTTCAAAGTTGCTAAATTATACAGTAATATCAGGGACAGCTGAATGCCATTTGGAGAAAAAGAAGAAGGATTGGTTTACAGTTTGGCTGCATGTGTAATTAGATTCATACAACTGAATATCTGAATCTAGGAAGAGAGTCTCTTTACTTCTGATGTCGCATATTTTTCCAGCAGTCTTGCCAAGATAACCTAAATAGGCTTATGGGGTTTATACCATAAAGAAACCAAATAAATCTAACAAATCTGAATTTCATTTTTTAAAATGTGCATTCAGTACTGAAACTGGCTGCAAATTGTCACAGTTCTCACTGCACTGGAAATATCCTGGTGTGGTATTTTCTTCTTTCCTTGATTGATTCCCCGCTATTCCCCTCCAAAAATAACGTAATAATTGTGGAGCCAAAGACAAATGGATTCTGCGTGGTTTTCCTGTGGGCACGTTATTGCTGAAGGTGCTAAAGGAAAATAAGGAGGAGGAGGAAAGTTGTAGCTGGGTCTGCTTTTCTGGGTCCAAGTCATAGAGCTCATGGGGACTGCTGAGTCTCAGCAATGGCTGTTTCACCCTGGGACTAGAGCCAGGGTCCCCTCTCGTTCTCTTCTTCAGCACCATTTTAAATATAGCTGCTTTTTAATCTTGCTGGTCAGGAGTTTTTAACAGCAGTCAATGACCAGAGCAATCCCCATTTGAAGTGTTGCATGTGTTCCTGTAGGCTTTACTTGTGTGCATGTAGGGAATAACCTCAGCTCTTGTGTGCTGTGATTCCCAGGCTCTCTGCTAGTGAAAGAAGCTATATTTTAAAAATGCAGATGGGGTTTACTATTTCTGTTAGAATTAGAAATATGAAGAAGTAAAAGAACATTACACAGCTCTTTAAAAATAGAGAGTATAATATCTTAATTAAGAGTTCCTAAGATTGGCTTGGGTGTCCTTTGTATGAATTCCCAAACATCCTCATTGATACTTCATGTAGTTTTTATGGAAGCAGTGGGTCTGGGAAGTGGTAAGCGTATGGTCTTCAACAGAGAAATGACGTGGGAATTAATATAAAAAACCCCAATACCACATCTAGTAGTGGTGCTGTACATGTGGTTACAGCCTGAAACAGGAAAGAGAGGGGGGGTTTGCTTGGCATCTTCTCTCCCTTAAAAAAATAATCATTATATATGTCGACCTAAATGAAAGAAAAATAGATTGCACTAAATCCGTATGAGAAACAAGTAGTTAAATAAGTCAATGTTGGAGAGATTAGCAGAAATGAGTACTATTTTGACATACAAACAGCTTGTTCAGTCTCATCTGCTGCAACTTCAGCTTGCCAGAGTTGTTGCTGCAGAGTTGTTCAAAGTGTCAACAGCCCCCATACAGAGGGAAATTATTTTTCACTTCCAAGTTATTTCTCAGAGAAAACCTAGTCTGTAGGCTCATGTTCAGATAAATCCTGCCTCCTGCAGGCACCTGTGGATGGCACACGTCAGCTGCAGATAGCCTCAATGGGAAGATGCACTTTTTATCCAGAGGAAACTTTGAGGAGCATTATGGTCATTTAAATAAAATATTGCAGTTTAAAATCATGGGTTATCAAAGTTATTTACAAGAAGGAACACGGGACAGTAGGAGGAATTGCAGCTCGTGGATTAGCAACCTCACCTCAAGGATGGGTTAATTTATTGCAATTTAGGCTGTTACTGAGAAAAGAGAGTGAGCAATTATCTTGTGGTTTCTTAGAAAATACATCCTTAAATAATCAAGTAGTGTGGTTTGGTCGTGGTACCAGTGTATTGGTACTGCTCTGTGTCACAGCAGTGATTTAGTGATTTTAATCAGGCTGGTTGGAATTCTTATTGTTAGTTATTTGTAGCCTTCACAGAATGGGCAGAACTGTGGCCCTGTTGCCCTGGGTGTGCAAAAGCTGGGTGAGCACTGGGCAGCACTGGGAAAAGCACTGGGGAGAGCGGGCATGAAGGCATGGGGAAGGGATCTGCTCAAGGTGATAAAACCAGAATATTGGCAGAGTTCCAGTGAAACTTCAGGCTGAGGGAGCAATCTTGCCTAACTCCTCAAATATGCAAATGCCTGCTGTAAAAATGAACACTTTCCAAAAATACGCCGTATTTCTATTAGTAACTATTCCATAAAGAGCTTTGCTCAAATGTAGCACATTTGCTTTTGAAATAAAATTATTGCTTTCCTGTTATTATTAAAGTCAAATCACAACATACTGTTGCAGGCTCTGCTGTTCTGGAGAGATTTTTGTTCCACATAAAAGTTCAAGTTATGAATATTTACATGAAGAGGATAACCTGTACAGGGTTCTTTTGGGGCCTTTACGTGTGTATTTACTGCCTGGGGTTTTATATGTGTGTTTCGTTTAGGGGTTTTGACTCTCTTTTCTCAAGGAGTGCTCATTAATAAAAAACTTAAAACTTTGTAAAAAATGAAATATTTACCACAGAGTTTGAGATTGTTATATCCATCATTTCGCAATATGTAGTTCTGGTTTGAATTTCTTTCCAGTAACAAAATCTCTTTAAAAGTAGTTAGTTTTAAACTCCTCAGGGATAGGTAGAGAGATGTTTTTTCCTTTTTTTATAGCGTTGAGTCTCATGATCAAAATGCACATGGGGCTTTTTTTCTTTACATCCTCCCCTGAAACACTGGTATCTGATCTGAACGACGGGGCTGTGCCGGGGCTGTAGGAGAGGCTGCCTGGAGTGCGTCAGTGGCGGCTGTCCCGCCTTTTCAATGCTTGTTTTAGGAGACAGGAAAAAATCAAATTGTTTCCTCTACACCAAAGCATTTCATCGTGAAATGAAAATGGGAGGAGTGTTCTTTATCGGAATGGATTTTATGACTTCCTTTAAAAAACAAGGCTCATGGTCAGAACATGTTTATCAGTATATTTTTATAGTCACAATTTATTCAGTGCCCGTCAGTGTCCATTTTACATTAGAATATAGAACCAGATGAATGCTTAAAAATCTCAGTCAGTGGGTATTAGTTACGCATTTGCTTGTTAGGTATTTTTGGTGGGCTTTTTGCAAGTAGAATGCATTGACTGAAGAGTAAATAACAGTTATCATTCCCAGTGGTAATGTAAATTAAGTTAAGGCAATTAAAGCAAAAAATAAAAGGCCATTTTGCCAGTCTACTTCAGGCAAAAAATTTTCAGCATGGAGAAATAAGTAAGCAAGCATCTCCGTTCGATTTTATGAAGAAAATTACGGTTGCTTTTGTTTGGGGGAGGGTCTGTTCCTCAGGATGGGGGAATTGCCTTTGGATTTTTAAGTCTGCTGGGCACAAAGTCGATTCCAGGAGCTGTGCCGGGTTCTTGTCCTCAGTCCTCTCCCTTCTTTGAGACGATCTAGGGAGATTTACAGTTGGACTTGATGCTCTCAAAGGTCTTTTCCAACCTAAGTATTCTATGATTCTTGGCTTGTGTGAAAAAGCAGTTAGTTGATTCAGGATGATAAAGCAGCAAGAAGTTTTATAGTAGTGAAAAGAAGATGATAATAGTGTCCAGGTTTAGCTCCTTGAAGTGGCTTCCCCATAGGTTGAGATGAATGCCCACCTCCCAGGGCAGGAGTGGGAGATGCTCCAGTTGGAGCTGGGTGCTCCATGTAGCCCGGCTGGGTCCCCTGACGGTGCCACCGTGGTGGATGTCATCTGTGTCCCCTTGGGCAGCTCACTCAAACACTTCTTGGCTTCAGGCAACGTCATGGGCAGTTGAGACCATCTCATGGCTCTTCATGCCCCAGAGAGAAGTCTAGTTCTGCCACCTCCTTTGAACCAGTTCTGGTGTCTGTCATACCCTTTCAGTCCCTCCAGCTCTTGTGGCCTGCACGGGAAACCATCTGCTCTTTTTTCTGGATTAACGAGGCAAATTGGCTCTGGGGTCCGGGCTGTAAAGCCCATACAGGGCCTTGTGTCTGGATCTATGGAAGTACAGCCAGTTCTACAGCATGCGAGGGGGTGGGTGGGAGAGGAGAATCTCTCCATTTCAGCAGACATCAACTCCTGGACAACACCACCTTGTTTTCCCACGAGTAAGTGATTGTGTATTATAGCCAAAAGTAGTAAAATACTACAGAAGTTAAAAGCATTGGCTTTAATAAGACCAGTATAGAATGTATAGAAAAAGTGCCCAGAGTTGAAAATTGCTGGTGACTTGGAGGTTTCTTTGGGCAGGTGGAGTGGTGGAACAAAGAGCCACTAAGATGCTGTTGCCATGTGAACATGCCGTAAAAAAAAAAAGGTCACTGGAAAAATACCATTATCAAAAATTCTACTATTTCTCTGTCCGTTTTGGTACCAAATATCTTTTATATACAATGGTAAGCATTGCTATTGGATTTTCAGTCAATCATAACAAATAACACATAAAATGCTGCAATATAAAGCATAAAAACCTTGTATGTTTTAATTCTTGAGCCCGTTGTCCCTGCTCTGTAGTACACCAGGCCGCCTTTCTGGGGTCACTTCCTCGGCAGATGTGCTTCGCGTTTCTGAATGGTTCCTGCAATCTTAATTGTAGAAGTAATTTCAAGGTGAGTAGGCTTTATGGCCAGCTGGTCTCAGTTGTGCTTCCTTGTAGGTGTTGCCCTAAATTTCTCAGGTATTTTCTTTTTCTGACAAATCTCCTTATCTAGCACAATGACACACACAGTTCTGCAGTTTAAATTATCTCGTGAAGTGCAATTTTCTACAGAACTATTGATATAATTTTGAATTTTCTCTGAAATATTAAATTTTTTTGTCTTTCTACAGTCACGTCAAGGAGACAGAGATCTGTGTCTCCCACCGGGTAAATGGAGGTGCTGCTGGTTGTTGTTAGGAAATTCAAGAAATGTATGTTCATTATATACAGCAGAAATTAGTTTAATACACTCTTCTTTCCATGTCTGTTTATTCACTTTTTCAGTTTTGCATCAAAGCACCTCTTAATAGAAGAATTAGGAGTCTGATAGATTTCTTTTAATTAGTTTTTCCAGGGGAAGGAAGTAATTCACTTATTATAACTGATCTATTGATACAAAGTACCAACTTCAGCCTTGTGGCCATTTGTCCTGAAAGGACTTATTAGGGCCAGTTAACATGTTTTTCTTTGGTTATGGTGTCATGCAGGGAACTACTGGGAATAACAGGATGATGTCCCTTCTGTCATAAATTTATAAATTAAGCATTGAAGAAGGACGACAATTTGATACGAGTAAAAACATGGGGGGGGGAAGGAGAGGAGAGAAAGCAAAATTGTAAAGGACAGTTGCACAGCATGGCCTTACTCATTTTATTATTTCATGCTTATTACACTGCAAACAGCGCTGTATTTTTTTAATACTATGAGGGAAAGCATACAAAAGAAAATCAATGTTTCTTGACTATGACTCTTTGAAGTATCACAGCGTCTTAATCCTGATCCAAGTTGAATCCTTCTTTTCCAAAGCAGGAGGAATGATACCCTGTACTAAAGCTCAGGTTTAGGAAAACAGTGCATTAGGTAAAAGTAAGAAAAACATCTGAAAGTCTTTATTACCTTTCCTAAATTTTTTTATTTTTAGTTAAAGAGGTTTTTAGGTGTTTATCACTATATCGGTTAAAGAGCGATTTATGTGAAAAATATTATTTATCAAGTAAACAGTTTTATCCGAATACCCCAAGTCAAAATTAAACATATTAGTACCTCCGAGATATTTTTTCTTATGGTATACAGTTAAAATATTAAAGATGTTTAGAGATCTGAATGTCCTAGGTCATGTTTTTTCCAACAGTTTTTTTAGCAAAATAGTAATTTGCTTTTTTTAGTTGTAGTAGGTCTCTATTGCTGTAGTAGGTCTCTATTGCTGAAATCAAAGATTTATTTACATTTAAAAGCTATAAAATCCTCTCTGAAGTCCTTACTAAGAGAACTTTCTTTTCTTCTTCAATAGTACATATTAACCACTCTCTGGTGCCTCAGATTCCTCAGTTGTCCCCATAACTATTTCCCGCTGGCCAGGTCCATCTTGTTCTCCGCTTGCTGCATTATCTATGTCCTCTGAGGGTGCCTCTCCATGAAAGTTTGCATTTCCAACAGGAGAGTTCTTATGAAATTTCCCACCCATGCCTGCTTCTCACCCATTGTATTGCATCTCAGAGTAGTCTTGGATCTCAGTGTCTTTGGAATGAAACTGAACTGGAAGATGCACTCTGGGTGCTGGGTGTTCACGGTAAGGGCTAGTCCAAAGTGAAACCTATAGAGTCCATATGATGTGGGTGCTGGGCTCTCAGAATCAGCACCCTCTGGTGCCTCCTCTCCTGCTGCCTTCCTGTGTAGACAGAGCCTCAGCCACGGTTCAGAAATCCCTGACACTCTCATATGACAGGGCAAGTGCAAGGACCTGCACGTGGGTCGGGACAATCCCAAGCACAAATCCAGACTGGTCAGAGAATGTCTGGAGAGCAGCCTTGAGGAGAAGGACTTGGGGGTGTTGGTGGACAAGCTCAACATGAGCCAGCAACATGTGCTGGCAGCCCAGAAACCCCCCACAGCCTGGACTGCATCCCCAGCAGCGTGGGCAGCAGGGCGAGGCGGGGGATTCTGCCCCTCTGCTCTGGTCTGGGGAGACCCCCCTGCAGCACTGCCTCCAGCTCTGGGGCACCAACAGCAGAAGGACATGGAGCTGTTGGAGCAGGACCAGAGGAAGCCCCGGAGATGCTGTGAGGGCTGGAGCCCCTCTGCTGTGAGGAGAGAGCTGGGGGGGTTCAGCCTGGAGAAGAGAAGGCTCCAGGGAGACCTTCAAGCCCCTTCCAGTCCCTAAAGGGGCTCCAGGAAAGCTGGGGAGGGACTCTGGATCAGGGAGGGGAGCCATGGGATGAGGGGGAATGGTTTTACACTGAAAGATTAAGATTAGGTATTAGGGAGAAATTCTTTGCTGTGAGGGTGGTGAGCCCCTGGCCCAGGTTGCCCAGAGAAGCTGTGGCTGCCCCATCCGTGGAGGTGTTCAAGGCCAGTTTGGACAGGGCTTGGAGCAACCTGGTCTTGGTGGGAGGTGTCCCTGCCCAGGGCAGGGGGGTGGGACTGGGTGATCTTTGAGGTCCCTTCCAACCCAAACCATTCTGTGATTCTGTGACAGGCACTGTGACTGTTACTCTGCGAGCAGTTAAATATGGCATGGCCAAGAATAACCTAAATATGGCCAGTAAGTAGTTCTTAAAGTGTTTATGCATCTTAATTCGACACATTTCATTACTACCTTCATGAGGTAGGTTGTAGCAGTGGCATCCTCGTTATACATAGGAGGGAGCTGAGCCACTGGGAATGGGACTGGTCCCAGGTCACTCAGATAAGGGCAGCAAAGCTGAAGCAGATAACATTCCTATTCCGCTTTTCCTTTTTGTGGTATATCCGATGATATAATTGGAATGTTATTGCCCAAAGCAGGAGGAAGCCGTGAATATGCCAATAATGTGCCACAGGAGGAAAAAAGGAGTAAAAAGGAAATCTAAACCAGAGGGGCTGGACAACATGGAAAATATTTTTAATCATTAGCTAACAAATACAGCATTTCAATGACTAGTTTTCAGGTGTGGCATGTTTGACAGAGTTGTTTTTAAAAGATCACATCAGCATCCTGAAATGATGATGATAGAGTAGCATCACAGACGCACATTCAAATTGTTTGTTATCTCCCCGCAGTGAATTACGCTAATAGCAGCGGGGGTCATTTTTTCTGCATGATTAAAAGCTGAAGACCACATTAGTATATCAAACTGGTAGGCACTCATGGCTTTTGCTTCTTCAACTTTACCAGCCTAATGTTGCTAAAATTAAAACATTGTGCTTTTGCCAGTGAAGGACTCAGTTATAGAAGTCACTGATGGTTATTTGTTTGTTTGAGTCCAGCTCCTCGTGGGTGTTTGTGTGCTGCCCAGAACGTTCTGATAAAATAGTTGCAATAGGTGATGTCTGCTCAGAAGAAACCCTCAGAAAGAGCAGCTTGGCAGAAGGGACTTGAGAACTCCAGACGTGTGTCCCCACGTCTTCGTTCTGCCCAGCAAAATGAGCTGGGCACCTTCAGTTTGCAAACCACAGGTCTGTAAGGGGGGGGGAGGGGAGGGATCTGCTCTTGCACTGGGCCAGGGGGATTTGCAGCCCAAATGCACAACACTACATGTTGGAATCCTGTATCAAGTATAGGAACCGTGGGTAAAAACAATTGCTAGTGGAAAGTTAAGAAAATCCTACTTTCTCCTTTTTCTGCCTACCGGATCCCGTTGGCAGAGCACTGGATGCCCTGCAGTGGCTGGGTTTCAGTAGTTGAACATTATCTGTATTTGTTAGTAGTTCAGACGACATTCTGTGGCCCAGGTTACTACATACGCATTAGAAAAATTATTGTGCGAAGCAGAAAAGGAACTGCTTGAATTATTTTGCTTCATTTTTAACTTATTTTCATTAGCTTTTAAGTTCGTTAGATGCAGACAGATAAATCAACTGACTTTCCTTGTCTATTGATCCAGAATTGAAATTGTATTGCGACAGTTTTAATGTATCCTCACAGCAACACTTATTCACCCTCAGTCTCCCCGAACTGTAGTGGAGCCCCGGGTTAAGGAGGGATTCATATTGTGTCAGCTGTTTTGCTGAATGATTTCTTTCGAATGCTGTTCAAGACGACGTGCAATATCTTGACTGTAGAGCCTTTGTGTCATGCCAGATTGAACGAGGACTTGTTCCTGATCCCTTAGAAAAACACAAGCTCAGAAAAACTGATATATCAGCAGAGGTTGAAAAGATAAATCTGTTGTATATATGCCTGGCGTGCAACAGCGTCCTTCTTTTTCCATAATCTTAGCCTGACACTTGCTGAATATGCGTATTTTAGGTTTTTTTTTTAAAAATGAGATTAACATGAAGCAGCGTAGGAATAGGCCTGCAAAGAATGGTCCAGAGTATAGTTACTTTTTAAAAAGTAATGAAATATCTGTTAGAAAGAAGAGACTTGTTTTGCATATTACTTGTTACGCCGTGCTTAAAAGCTTGAAGTAATAAAGCTGTTCCCTTATTGGCATTAAAACTAATTTTAGTGTAATTACTCATTAACACAGCTCGGCACTGCTGAGCATTCTGCTCACATGGCTGTGTACAAATCAGTTTGTAATGGCACTCAAGGCGTTTTGAGGAAGAATGGGGAAAAAAGGAAGGGAAATAACCTTGTCTTCTAAATATATTCCACAGCTATCAACAGTGCCAAATTGCTACCAAGCTGGTATTTAGTTGCAGCCTTCAGGGGAGAGTTTTCTTGCCTATTCATTGCTTACCTTACTTGTACGATTTACAAGTCCTTTGTGCTTTTATTTGCTTCACAGTTTATTTTTCAGACGCCGCTAGTTTTTTGTTGTGTTTGACCGATCTACCTATAATGCTGTCAGAAGGAATATTTCTGGGTCTAAGTCTTGGACGAGGATAAAACTGGGTTTTTGTTAATCTGGGGAATCTTGGCAGCTCTCCCAGACTCTTCATCTTGCTGCCTGCAGGTTCTTCAAGCACTGCGTGCAGATCACGTAAGCGAAATATGGATCTTTTTCATTATATAGGAAGACAAATACATGAGTATGTGGGATGTGTTTTAGATTAAGCAGACGAATTTTAAAGATTTATCAGGGGAATAATTTTCCGTGGAGAAATTTCGGCATTTTGTTTCAATTTAATTATTTTAAAAATATTTGTATTACATTTTAACTAAATAGAATGATTTTTAAAGCTAGGTAAGATGTAGCTTTTGCGTCAAGAGCAGGTAATTTGAAGCAGATCAGCCAACAATATTACCGAGGCACATATGAGAAACCAAAGTATTACTGTAAGGTGATGGAAGATGCATGGTTTGCATTTGAGTGTGAATAGGTATCCTAGCTCTAAAAAACAACCACGGTACTGCAGAGTGGCAGCTGGTATTGTTCTTTGGAGTTTTGTTCTTTGGAAGTTCATAGAGAACACAGAGAAATTAATCTTCAGTCATCCCTGAGTGAAAATGAACAGCCAAAAGGGTGGTTATAAGAAATTTCTGTACTGAACTAGCAACTGCCCATTCTGCTGGATATAAAGTGTCTTAACTTTCTTTTTAAGAAATGGAGGCACTTCATATGTTAAGTAGTTTAAATGTGTGAAGTAATCAATCAGAGAGTTCACCAGAATGGTTCAGAAGATGCTGCTTCGGAAGGTGTTTGGCTGATGCAGCTGTAAAACACAAGTTTGTTTTTGTAAAAGCTTCCCTACAGATTATTCCTCAAACTGTTTTATGGTTTTAAATAATATTAATGTAATTAGTTAATAGAAAGGTAGGAAATTAAAGCTCTCTGCAAGGGGAAAATACTCAATTAAAGTGTAAACTGAACAGAAATTTGAAATGAAATGGAAGTTAATCAAGCAGGCACTCTGGAAAGATGCTGAAAGCTATGGACACCCAGGAGGTGTTTTGCCGAGTACCGTACCTTGGTCCTCAGGGCACACGTGTTGTGGAAGGAGGCAAGATAGGGGCAGTAAGTCTCCAGTCCAAGGGAATTATTAACACAGGCTCAAATTTATACATGGGTGGAGCTTGGCTGGTGTAACTGGGACTGTAAGTGTGATATTGAACTGGCACTCGAATTGTCATTTAGGAGCAGAGAGATGATTGTTGGGTAGATCCCCTGACCATGATGCAGGGCTCCACGTTCATCAGTGTTGAACCCTGAGGGTCCCACCAGCCCACTCCTCCAGCCTGGCGGGTCCCTCTCTCTGCCCGTCCATCTGCTGCTCCCCCTGATCTGCTATAACATGCAAACCTGCTGCGTGTGATCTCTGTCCCTTCACCCAGGTTGCTAATGAAGATATGAAACCCTCTCTGTCCCACTATCAAGCCCTGGGTAATGTCGGTCATCACCTGGGCTGACAATGTGTCTTCACCCCATTCACCACAACGCTGGATGCCTGCTGGGCCAGACAGCGCTCCACACGCCCCACCAGCCACCTGTCCAGTCCAGATTAGGCTTTCCTAATTGCATGTCTGCATGCCTGGCTGGTGTTTCTGTATTTCGTGTGGTTAGCCATTTTGGTCTCAGGGATGATTCTGGGGAGGAGTTTGTCCCTGAAGGTCACCCAGCTCTCCTGGGCTCTGTTGCCCACAAGGGCAGCTGTCCATGGGATTGCACATATCCTCTGACCATGCTCAGGTTTCTTCTCCTGTAGTTCAGTGTCTTGATTATACCAAATGCCTTCGTCATTTTCCTCAGGATCTTAAATTCTACCATCCAAGGGTCATTTCAGCTGAGGATGCCATTGACTATCAAATCTCTGAAAAAATTTTCATTATGTTATTATATATAAAAATATATTGCCTACAAGAAAGATGAGGAGGGACTTTATACAAGGGCATGTGCTGATAAGACAAGGGGTAATGGTTTCAAACTGGAAGAGGGGAGATTTAGATTAGGTATTAGGAAGAAATTTTTCACTCTGAGGCTGGTGAGCCCCTGGCCCCGGTTGCCCAGAGAAGCTGTGGCTGCCCCATCCGTGGAGGTGTTCAAGGCCAGTTTGGACAGGGCTTGGAGCAACCTGGTCTGGTGGGAGGTGTCCCTGCCCAGGGCAGGGGGGTGGAACTGGGTGATCTTTGAGGTCCCTTCCAACCCAAACTATGGTTCTATGATTTATGAACAGCAGATGTAGGAGAGCATCTCTCCTGCTGGGTCATCCAGCACTGGTGTCAAGAAGTTATCCACAGCACGCTTCGGTGCTCACTGCTCTGAGAAATGGTGATGTTTTAGATTGGAGTAAGCTTTGAGCAGTAACTGTAAGTGCTGATAACTTTATCTAGATCCTTTTCTGCTCTGAGACTCTGCTGCTGCCCCTTGGCATTTGCTGTACCATGGAAGAAGGGGTGAAGCTGTGCAATGACACAGGCTGTACTGAGGAGTCCGCAATGACAAGGTTCCCCCTCAGGGCACAGAGGCCCTGTCTGAGTCCAGAAGAAGAGCTAAAACGTGCATTTCTGTAAGAAACCTAATTATGGGAACATAAAAATAGTTTAGATTTTGCAATGAACGTAAAATTAATGGTGTAGTCTATTGATGAGAAGGGGGGTGCTGGAGAATACTTAATTGTGGTCAGTGGCTATTACGATGTGGAAAGGATAATTAAGAAGATACTCTTGAGTACTTGTCTTTCCGTGATCTGTATTTTCAGTGCCAAAATATGTATGTTCCTGGCTCTGGGAGTCTTGCAGAGCACTGTAAAGAAATGGGTATTAAGTAAAAAGTCTTGATTTTCATATCAAAGGAAGAAGAAACACGTAATTGAAATGTAATTAAGTTGGTGATTGTATTTACAGCAGTAGTTGTTGGGGGAGAGAAACTTTCCCAGTTGACAGGATGGGCAGTGTCAGAGAGAGGAGATGAAAGATGAATGGGAGCTTGAGGCGGGGTGGGAGATGGGATGGAGTGGTAACGGGCACAGCGGCACAGGAAGAGAGAGAGGACATTGCCAGGGTCCCCGTGGAGCTGGGCCTCATTGGTGGTGGTCATTGCTCTCAAGAAATACGCCCTTGTCTGCGAGATATTGTGTACAGTGGTGTTTCACGTGAAACAGTTAAACATTTCATAGTTCTGCCCACGTACTTTTATTACATTGTGCAAGTGTGATAAAAACAAATATTTTGTTCCTCCACCATTGTCAGTAGTTGCCTGGGAAATAGAAATGAAAAAATGAGAATTCTGCAAAGTCAAGACCTATGTGTGAGATGATGCTTTGGTTTGCAAGGTGTTTTTAGGACTTAAAATGAGGTTGTTGCTGATGATAGATGGTCTCAGTGCAGCTGAGACCTCAGTGTGTCTGCCTGAAAGTTTGGTTGTTCAGATAACGCTTTCTGGGTTAGTCAGGGATTTTGGCTGCAGTTTTCTCCTTGTCTGTCGAGATAGGTCCACGTATTCCAGTAGTACGTTGGGTGGGGATGCTGCAGCTCTCAACAAAAGCTCTACTAGTCCTGAAGTCTTTCTGGGGACAGTCTGAGCCATTTTAGTTAGTTTCCATAATTAATAAGTGAATAAAGGTATTTGGCCACGTAGACTCCCGGGTGGAAAATGTCATTGAGTGGCTTAAGCTTGGTAAAGAGTTAGGAATCCAGAAAAAATCAGGTTATCCCGAGCTTCAGGGTTTTGTTACTAATTGTGTTTCCTGTAATACTCTGTGGTAATTGGGGTCCAGCTGCTCAGAATATTACTGTTAGATTTACTGGATGGATTGCTTTAATAGGATTTGGAGAACAGCTATTTGTACGTTACAGCTTGCGCTGTTAACTTGCCAACCCTTTAATGCAATAATCCCGGAGATTTATCCTAGCTTTAAAGTAGTAATACAGGAAGATGTACATGACTTACCACAAAAAAGTTTGTAAAGTCATCGTATTAATATGAAGCAAGAGTTGTTTATGCTAGTTAGTATCTTTGTAAAATGATGTCATGTATGTTACGAGAGGGAGGAAAAGCACTGATGGAAAGAAAACTGACCTTAGTGAAAGTTAGGAAAAAAATCTCTATTTCTACTGCCATGCCAGTTTGGTCACCACATCTTACCACGGGCAGCAGTAGAACTCAACCAGCTCAGAAAGCGCGTACTGGGGGAACTGACGTCAACCTTTAATTGCACAACCTGGATGAGTTTGCACTTCGTAAATGAATTTTGTGTATTCTGTCTGGCGTTTTTCTTATGATTGAGGATAGTATAAATTCTGCATGTTAATGAAATAAAGTAGAAAATTGGGTCTGGATGTATTTTTGAATATGTAATGCAAGTTGGGTTTTTTTATTGGTAAACGTTTGGTATTACATCTGGTTTACAAAGAAATGAAAATATTGTTTGCCGCTGGTATGTCCTCTTGCAAGGTCATATTTTATCCTCATTTTTCACCCTTCCCTTTCCCTTGCCACTTCCATTACAATGGAGATTTGGTCTGCTTGCTTGACAGTGATGTGTCCTGTAATATTTCCCATTAGTTTTCAGTAGTTACCTTTGCCTGCATGTCAGCCTTCAGTTTAATGGCCTTTTTTGTGTGTGTTCATTTTCTTTTGTTTCCCATCGTGGTTTTGTTTATTTCTTTTGTGTTTTTTTTTTCTGTTTTCTTTTTTTAAACCGTGGTGATGTTTGCCCTTCATATTCCCCAATGTTTGCACATGACAAGATGTTGCCATCCCAACATTACCTCCCACTTCACTGACCAGTGCCACTAATGACCATCTAGCACCAGCTACAACAGGACCATTGCCTTCAGCCCCACGGGATGTCGTGGCCACCCTCGTCTCCACTCGCTTCATCAGACTGACATGGCGGACACCTGTATCTGACCCTCAAGGCGACAACCTCACCTATTCAATCTTCTACACCAAGGAAGGTATAAACAGGTAAAGATCTTCACGTGTAAAATGGGTTGTGCTCTTTCGTGACTCTTCTTCACGCTGGCTTTGCTTAGAAGCACAGCAACCCTGAAGTCTTTAATGCTCGAAGTCCTACAGGCTGCGGAGTCCCGGGGGTTGCATTCCTTTCCCTCCTGCACCCCCATGAGAGGAAGAGCATTTTTGTTTACCTCATTGCTGCATATACGGATTCTTACAGGCAATGCTTGTGCGTGTGTTTGATTGACTGCAGACAGTTGCTACCTGCTTTTAGCAGGCTGCTTAGAGACTTAGAGCAAGCATAGACTGTAACACGTCTTTGGGAACACTGACACTGCTATAAATGCCATCCACAGCGGGCACAGAAACATCCTCCAGAGAATCCGTATGCTATTGCGAGCGATCAGCCACTTCAGGCTTTAAAACCCTGTCACTGTAGTCTGATTCTAGAGTGAACCACGTCACAGGGCTTGGTTAAATGTTGTGGTAGGTGTTGGTTAAATGTTGATTCTCTCCTAGTAATCCCTGCAAATAGAAATTTCGTGAATGTGAAGCACCCGTGAGTTTTTGACCTATTATCCCAGTGGTTTAGTTCAGTCTACCCTTTTTCTTACTGATGGCATCTACCGCTCAGAATTAGAGTTTCAAATTGTTGTGATAAGTTTGAAGAAGTTGGAGCTAACAATCATTTTGAGCAGTGCTTAATTATTTGCAAATTAGCTTCCTTATCAGATTTATTCCTCAAGAGAAAATGATCTGCCTGCTTACTCACTAGAGCGTGAGACTCAAAGTTAAGAAAGTCATTTGAAGAGAATATAAAACACACTGCTGCTTGTGCTGAATTACCACTTTTTCTTGAGTCTGTGGATAGACATCACATCATGTCCAGGCTCATGACAATTAATTGAGGCAATTAGTAAGATTTTCTTTGCTTCACGAATGCTGTTTTTCTACTACTTACCTTACTTTGGTAATATTCATTCTTATTGGAGATATTTTAAGTGAGTCAGGGAAAAAGATGGGATCTTGCAGCCGTTCTTGCTTCTTGCCTCTCCTCCTTCTCATTCCTGTTGTAACCGCTCTACCTGCTGGGGTTTTAGATGCTGGGATTTTAGTTTGCTGGAGACGCCTCCATGCCTCTCCCTCTACTGGGTCTTGCTTTCGAGGAACCAAAACGCATCCCCTTCCACTACGTACAAGACTGTAGAAATCTAGAAGAATATTCCTCTTGGGCCAAAAGCGTGTGCAGAACAAAGGGTGTCTCATAATTTGTGGTGAATAAATAAGGAAATCAGTGGACAATCTGCAGAAACGGCTGTTTCCAGTCCTTGCACAGCAGCCCTCTGGGCCTTGGTTAATGTAGTCCCCGGAAGGTTTACACAGCAAAGTGTTTAAGCTGGTGCTTATGTGTACCAGGTGGTTTCATTGACTTCGATGAGATCTTTGCTTAAATGTCCTTCTGGAGCAGGGTTCAAAGTAGGTTCCGAAAGCCTTTTATTAGCACCTACTCCCTATTTTCTGACCTTCACCAGACCTTTGTGGTTTGGAAGGTTTTTTTGTTATGCCTCATAAAGACAGTTGGTATCACTCATTTCACAGCCTGGTATGAAAATACTGTGAAATCCTGCCATTGATCCTGGATTTAGAGAATGAGAACAATAAAACTTACAAAAAAGGAAAGAAAAAAAAATCTGTTTATCACTGTGATGTTATGTGGTACATTTCGACCACTTGGTTGGGCCTTGTGGAACCGTTGGTTGGTTGTTGAATAAGGAGATAGATGAGCCTGTCACAGACAACTAAGCAGTCAAAAATCAGAAAATTTTGAAGTCAAGCTTGGATGTGCAACCCTCCTTTCTTTTTCAACATTTTAAAACACTGCTTAAATGATTGCTTTGTAGTCCTTGGATTCTACATGATCATGTAGCTTTGCTGTGGCTTTAAGCGCATGTGCCATCTCCTCATACTATTAGGTTTTTGCCTACATGTACTACTTTCATTGCATGTGTTACTGGATCCTTTTAGCAACTGAGCATTGTCTCTTTCTTGCTTGTGTTTGAGCAGTGATCAAACTAGGTATTTATTTACCTTTTAATCCAGGCTTGTGAAAAATGAAAAAAAAACCACCCCAACTTAATATGGCATGGCTTAGCTAGGTATTCTGACATCTCTAAGCCATCTTTAAAGGGCTGTAGAGAGTCATCTTCACCTTGGGAATTGTCAAAGCACTTAAATCCCTCTGCCCTGTACAAGGTGTGCGTTTCCTCAGGTATCACCTGCCTCAGCCACCACTGATTTATGTTCCTTTTAGTTTTGTCTGTTGAGTGAAAGGAGAGACACACAGAAACATGGTAAGGTGTTCCTTAACTTTGCCCTTTGAATGTATTTAGAGGATTGCAAGATGCCTGGAACGTGTTTCCTTACCCCACTGGTAATCATGGGGCGCTCCTGCAAAAGGCTCTTCCTCTGCCCCATGCCTCCCCTTTATGCTGCCAGCAGCTCCAGCTGCCAAGAGGTACCTCCTGCCCTCTGCCCCTGCCCCAGAGAAATGCTGTATTTCACCTTTGAAACTTGGTGTCTGCTTGCAGGAAAACATTGGCCCCTAAGTTGAATGTCACAGAAGATTTGTACGCAGCAACAAACAGAGAATTACAGCAAAAATGCAAAATGCTGCCAAAGTAGTAGGAAATTTATTACTTCTGCACTGATGAAAGGTGGTTCTGGTAGTGTATGTACTGTCTGCTGAGGAGGAGTGCATGAGAACGCGAGTCTGTAGGGCTGGGAGGTTACTCTTTAACACAGAAACTGAAACTGTCTGTGGAAGAGCAGCATTTTGGAGCATGGAAATCAGCATGTTTCTGCTTGTCTCACTGGCTACAGAATGTCACCAGCTGGTGGCATCTCTTCATGTTGGCTTGATGGTGTCAGAGAGGCTTTTATTGAGGGAATTACGTGGGAATGAAGTGTCTCATGGCTTTATGGGCACACCTCTAGAAGAACTCAAGTTGTCTGATGAGATAAAAATGACTGTCTGCCTTATAGATTGTACAGTTACCTGGTTATTTCACCCTTGCATTAGGTATTCCAAATTTAAGGCAGCTCCCTGAAAAGGGTATGAAAATTCAAAGGTGTTGGAGGGGGCAGAGGGAGGTTTAATTCTGTGAAGCTTCAGACAGGCTCACAGGCCGAGGTCCAAACTTTCTGGATTCGGCCAAAAATAAAAGAAATAGCTAGCACATTGCTGGTACAAGGTGGTGCATCACACGTGTGAGATATTCAAATAATATTAAACCCAGGGTTCACCGTAGTGTGCTTCAAATGCAGAAAATGGAGTTTAATTGTGTGTAATCACAGTGTCAAAACGTCTGTGAGTTCCGCGCCAGGCTCTCCAGCTGGCACGGGCCACCCACCCTTCCTAACCGGGCCCAGAAGGTTGTGTTTTATTAGAAGTGTAACGTTAACCTTCACGTTTCCAAATTAACACTTGTTTCTGGTTTTGAACCGTAGGCTTTTTCCCTTAGGTACTTGATAGCTATTTTAAACCTTAACTCTAGTTTATAAAGCTCCTTAATTGGGATTAAACGGGGGTGAGTTAGAATAGTCTTAATGTTGAGTAGGGTGATAGAGTTACTGGTATAGCCCATCTGGTTTGGTACCTGTTGTCCCTGCCTAAACACATCACAGCTCATAAAAGGTGCTCAAGGCGCCCTAAGAAAGGGCACAAATGAGAGATTCACGTAGCACTTAATTAGATTAATCTGAACGTATTTTTAACGTGGTGTTGTGAGGGAAGGCACAATTCCTAGTTATTACTGAACATTGCAGTACTTTGATGTGTCTATTTATTTTTTGATAGATGTTATCTTTCCATTAAAAAAAAAAACGGTTTTTTTGGTAATTTTAAATAATAACCTTGGATTGCTGCTTTTTTTTGGATTGTTTTTTTTTTTTCCTAGATAAAATCAATGAGTGCATTTATACTTGAGGCAGAAAATGCAATATATTTTGCATGTCAATGGAAGACAAATGTTATTCCCCAGCTGTGAATCAGTTGGCACTTACGCTGGGTTTGCAAATACCATCGTTGTATCTAAGACGCATCTTAAAGGAAATTAGCCATTTGAAAATGTGTTTTCAAGCAAATGTTGTGTGCTAGCTACAACTGCAAAAGTTAGTGAGGGAAAATATTTATCTTTTTCCCTGCCCCCCCCCCCCAAGTTTCATTCTGTGGTGGGTATGATATTTCTTCGGCGTGTATCTCGCTTCTCTGTCAGATGCTTTTTTGCAAAAAATACTTTATAAACATTAGAAGAAGAAAAATCTTTTGTAACCATTTTTAATTCAAATATGCTATAGTGGTGCTCCTCGTTTAACAATGGAAATTTAAAGAGATATCTGGAATAAATTAAGCTGCTTATGCAATGCCGTTTTAGCTTAACTTTTGTGAAGGAGAACATTCTAGAAAAAGTGTTTAACTCGATCTTTAGTTACAGGAAGGGTATTGTTTCCCTCGGTATAGATACAGTGTAATAGCACAGAAATCAATGCGGATTGCTAAATGTTTTCAACCAAGTTATGCTAAATCAACCGTACCGGTTGATTTAAAAAGAAATAAATTAAAAATGGGGCTTTTGGCATCACATTTCCATGGTATAAAGTAAAGCATAATGGCTGGAAGGTAGGAAAGAGGAGACTCTGGAATAATTTTGCCTGGGCTTCTGCATTAAAAATTATTTAATAGCAGCTAATTATCGTGATGAGAGTCGTCTGCCCTCTGCTGTAGAGCTGAACAAAGTCTAGCAGACAAAAAGGAAAGAACTGTATTCAAAACAGTCCCATTTTCTCTTTATTTTCTCAGTGGGGAAGTTTTTGATTTCTTCTTTTGTCATTCTGCTTTGATGTGGATTTTCAGGGCACAGAGAGCCCCGTTTCGCGGCAGCGCAGTGTGTAGGTGTTGCTGCACAAGCCTGGCTCGCTGCGAGTTCACGTGAGAACAGCAATGGCTTGGAAATAAAGGCTGCAGTTAGTTGATGATTAATCTTTTAATCTTCCCCTCAATCCAGAGCTTGATAAGAACTGACGGAGTTTCCCACACAGAAAACTGTGCTTTCCGGGGTGAAGCCCCGGCTCCCTGTGACCGAGGGTGTGATGGAGGATCTCCGAATGCAGGGCAATAATCCTGCCCCTCGCCCCAGCACCCAGAGTGCCTTCTCCCAGCTGGATTGTGGCTTTTGGCTTGCAAAACGTCAGCTTTTTTTAGCTGGCAGGCAAGCTGGGACTCCCGCAGCCCAGAGGTGCGCGCCCTCACGCCGGGCTGGGGATGGTGCGAGAGGAACCGGTGCCGGGGGCTGCTCCGCTCCCTCGTCGGGGATGAGGGACAGGCCGACGCTGCCTTGTCTTGACTCCGCTACTTGTGTGGCATAAGTGGCGTAAATACCCCAGCTGTCTGCCTGGGCGGAGGTGAGCCAGAGCCCCTGGGTGTTTTTAACAAATCTAAATATTAGGGAGGAACTAAAGTAAAGTTTGGAGGTGGAAGAATACATTAAAACAGCTGCTTTGAAAAAGACACAGAAAGCAGCCCCACAGTATTAACAAAAAATGCCTTAAATCTCCCCAGACTCTGCATGCTGCTTAAATATTTTTTCTTCTGCCTTCAGAGTAGTAGGATAAACTGTCACTATGAATTATCATATGCTGTTACGAGAATAACAAAGAAACTACTTAGAATTTTGTGATGTCGAGTGTAATTTATTCCTTTACTTCAGTACATATCTTTTTTTCAAAGAGAAGTTACAAAATTAGCTGTTTGTCACCAGCAATTTTGGCATATTATTGTTTTATTGTGTACTCTGCACTGTATAAATAACTACATCATTAACACATTAGATGTATTCAAACTGGATACATCTTAGTAGCAACTATTCCTTTATTTGCCCCTCAAAAACCCTCTTACTAATCAATGACTGTTTCTGTGCCCAACCCTTTGGCTTCCTAAAGGGAACGCGTTGAAAATACAAGTCGTCCTGGAGAGACACAAGTGACGATCCAGAACCTGATGCCAGAAACAGTTTATGTCTTTCGCGTTGTCGCTCAGAACAAGCACGGCCCCGGCGAGAGCTCTGCGCCGCTGAAGGTGGCAACCCAGCCTGAGGGTAAGCCGGAAATATTGTGAGCCTTCTTGACTTCGGGATCGATTTTTTTGTTTGTTTGTTTTCCCCATTCATGACCTTTCCCAGAATAAGCTGATACTCTTCAAAGTTGCACTTCCCAACCATAGTTTCAAAATGATTTCCCAAGCCACCGTGTTGGTGTGCTTTACATGATTTATTCTCACCCTTGAGAAGAACTGATCAGACATTACTTGTTAAATTCTCTAAAGTTTCTGTTATAAAAGGAATACTTTTAAATTGTTGTTAACTGAAAGAGGAAAAAAAAAAAAGAAAACTAGGAAAAACCAAAGTGTGTCATTTGTTAGGATAATTCAGGTCAAAATGTCTGACCCAGGGAGCAGGATCTCCTTCAGAAATTTGGTCCCACCTTTAGAACCCCAATGAATCCATGTGAAATTCTGAAATGTGAAAAAATACCCGTCTTTTAACTGGGGTTGATTGATAGTGAAGTTGATGGGAAAATAATTAGCTACTGACAATGTAAGTGGTTAGACTTGGCAACTAGCAGTTCCATGCTTACATTTCAGTTCAGCTTCCTGGTCCAGCACCCAATATCCGAGCGTATGCCAGCTCACCCACCTCCGTTACTGTCACCTGGGAAATGCCACTGGCTGGCAATGGAGAAATCCAGAACTACAAGCTCTACTACATGGAGAAAGGCCAGGACACTGAACAGGTACAGAGCCGACTCTTCCTGTGTGATATACGGTGCCATTAAAAGCCTTCTGTCTTTTATTATGTTTTTACCTTAAATTTCTAGAAACACCTTGTGAAGTGTGCATTTTTCTGATAGACTGAAACCTTGGGCCTAAAATACAGAAATACTTAAAATAAAGAATCCAGCATGAAATGTATATGTCTTGGAATTAAAACAATATTTTATGTGATGGCTTAGGTATTCAAGGAGCATTTGGGGATGTCCATCATATCACAAGAGAAGAACTCAATAATGATTATATCATCATTTAACAGTTCTGGTGCAGATAGTGTAAAGGATGTTTGCATGGTTTTTGGAGGTTGGCTGGTTTTACTTTAGTAAAGTAGGCTAAATACTGATTTTAGCATCATCCTTAATGTGAACTGTCCTTGCTTCTTGATTTCTTTGATCCAGTGATGGATATTTTGGTAGTGGTGTCTAATTGATTAAATTTTCTTATCATTCTACTGGAAAAATCCAGGATGTTCTGTACAAATATAGGTTGCCACCTGAGAATAATCACAATTTTGGGATGATTAATCCCAGTCATTTAATTATCCATCTGATTGCATATGAATATGATTCCAGGTTTAAAAAAAGCTAAGGGAAGAATATTTTTGATAGCATTTAAAATAATTTTTGACATCTGTTTTTAAATAGGGAAGTTGTAGTCCTTAGATCATAGAATCACAGAATGGTTTGTGTTGGAAGGGACCTCAAAGATCATCCAATCCCAACCCCCCTGCCCTGGGCAGGGACACCTCCCACCAGACCAGGTTCCTCCAAGCCCCGTCCAACCTGGCCTTGAACACCTCCAGGGATGGGGTAGCCACAGCTTCTCTGGGCAACCTGGTCAAAGGGCTCACCACCCTCACAGCAAAGAATTTCTTCCTCAGATCTCATGTAAATCTCCCCTCTTTCTGTTTAAAACCCTTCCCCCTCATCCCATGGCTCCCCTCCCTGATCCAGAGTCCCTCCCCAGCTTTCCTGGAGCCCCTTCAGGTACTGGAAGGCTGCTATAAGGTCTCACCAGCACCTTCTCTTCTCCAGGCTGAACCCCCCAACTCCCTCAGCCTGTCCTTACAGCAGAGGGGCTCCAGCCCTCCCAGCATCTCCGGGGCCTCCTCTGGCCCCACTCCAACAGCTCTGTGTCCTTGTGCTGAGGACTCCAAAGCTGAGTGCAGTACTCCAGGTCAGGTCTCATGAGAGCAGAGCAGAGGGGCAGAATCCCCTTCCTCACCCTGCTAGCCACGCTGCTGGGGATGCAGCCCAGGATACGGTTGGCCTTCTGGGCTGCCAGTGCACGTTGCTGGCTCATGTTGAGCTTCTCTTCCACCAACACCCTGAAGTCCTTCTCCTCAGCGCTGCTTTTCATCCGTTCTCTGCCCAGCCTGGATTTGTGCTTGGGATTGCCCCGACCCATGTGCAGGACCTTGCACTTGGCCTGGTTGAACTTCATGAGGTTCCCATGGGCCCACCACTTAAAGCCTGTCCAGGTCTCTCTGGATGGCATCCCTTCCCTCCAGCATGTTGACCATGCCCACAGCTTGGTGTCATCGGCCAACTTGCTGAGGGTGAACTCGATTCCACTGTCTATGTCACTGACCAAGATGTTAAACAGCACCAGTCCCAGTACTGACCTCTGAGGAACGCCACTCATCACTGGTTCCTTTTGGACATTGAGCCATTGACTGCAACCCTTATGGTGCGGCCATCCAGCCAGTTCCTTATCCACTGAGTGGTCCATCCATCCCATCCATTCCTCTCCAATTTAGAGACAAGATAAAATGTCATTTTCTACTTCTGCATCCCGCTATTCAAAACATAATAATAACTTCTACTAATAGAGAAATTTGCCCAATCACTTTCCATTCACAGAACCGGTGGCCGTGGTATGATTTATGGCACACAGGTAGCGCTTTTCTCTTGCAAGCTCACTGTGAGCATCTTCACAAGCCCTGACTGTATAGAAACTGTGCATTTGATCTGCAGGGGCTACAGAAAGGTGTCATTCTGCTTGTGACTTTATTACTGCACTGAAAGTCTTAGACCTTTATAATAATTGCAGACCTGCTTCTGACCTTGACTTGTTTGCGTGTTTGTTTATGAACAGGATGTTGATGTAGGAGGACTCTCCTACACCATTAATGGATTAAAGAAATACACAGAGTATAGTTTCCGAGTGGTAGCTTACAATAAACATGGTCCAGGAGTCTCGACCCAAGATGTGGTTGTACGAACACTGTCAGACGGTAAGCTGCTTTATTCCAATTATTTTTTTTTGGCAGGAATTATGTGGCAATTTCCTTTAAGTGAATTTTTAACCAGGAAGACTTCTATGTTTTTAGTTCATTGTTGCCCTATTTTATTAATAATGTAGTTGTTGTGTATGGCCATACATGCTGAAAGTTCCCCTGGAGGCTTTCCAAATTAGGTGAAAGAAAATTACTGTACCTGATTCTGATTACGAAACAACTGCGTCCTTCATTTCAACATCAGTAGTTTATTTCATGGGTTATTGAGTCTACAAAGTAGTAAGAGTGGACAGAAACACAATTAAATTGAAGTCAACAGCTCCAAATTACTTTTTAGCTTCTGTAATATTTTTACATACTAGCAGACTTTTGCTTCTGGAGTGTTTTTATTTTAATTGTGGTCATATGGGAAAATGATGCATGTCTTTGGACTCCAGCACTATTAAATCATTTGCATATAATAATGAAAGCAGGAAGCAGTAACAGTATTTTCTGTAAGGCAAATAAAGAGGTAACGTGAGCAAATATATGACGAATTGCAGAATGACCAGAGTTAATGTTAACTTTTGATTTTTGTAGAGAGGTTAAATTATATGTAAGAACAGTCAGACCAAAAGCGAGCCTAGCCTGGCATCCTCTCTCCAGTAGTGACCAAAAGCAGAGCAGATGAGCAGAGAGGAGTATTGTCCCTGATTCTCTCTGCGTCCAAACGTTTGTTTCTCTGAGACTTCTTCACTCTACGGTGGTTTCTGCGTATTTACTAATTCAGTTTCTCTTCCATGAAGCCCTGTCAGCATCCTCTTTAACCCACATCAGGTTTTATCATCCACAACATCAAGTGGACAAGGATTCTACAAATAAATTGTCTGTGAAAAATCACGCCCTTTTGTCTGTTTTGGACCTGCTCTATGTTACTGTCATCTGTTGCCTATAGCTGTACTGCCTGAAAGGGTGAATAATCAGTGTGCACCAGCCCTCTCTGTCCCACTCCTCACTTTCTAGACCTTTGCTGTATTCTCCCTCATTCATCTCTTTCCCAGCTCCTAAAGCCTCAGAAGGCATTAGCCGTTTCTTTTCTGGAAGCTGTTAAACCTTCCGTGCCCTTTACTGAACTTTTCCTAGGCTGCTTTTCTCCTGCATGCTTCCAAAATTGGAGGTGGAGGGAACTAAATTGTATCAAAGATGCAAGTGTGTAGGTGCTGGCATTTGACTGACTTTTTGGCTTATTCTGAGCACTGAGGTGACATTTTTGGGGTAGACTGGTGTTGGTGGGCTTGGTCTGCTTAGAGCCATCATTCTGCATATAGAGGCAGGTTCATTTTTCCCATGTGTGTAACTTGTTCTACCATGAATTTCATCTGTCACTTTAACACCCCGGCACAATATGTCCTGAAGTCTTTCTGCAATTCCTTACCATCGGATGTTGTCTGTACTGACATTAGTCACCCCCCTGCTCATCCTCATTTCATCACTTATGAGTGTGTTGAGCAACAGGGGTCTCATCACATACCATGGTGGAGCCCCACAGGTCACCTCCCACCACGTACGTTCCTACCTTCTCTTTCCTTTCTTTTAGTCAGTTGTGTACTCAGGCAAGGACTTCTCTCCTGTCCCCTCATTGCTTTGTTTCTTAAGAGCCCTCCAGCAGGTTTGCGATGGGAGATTTCCCTTTAAAAAGTGACAAATACACATTATTACTGCATGTAGCTAGGAATTTCATGCTTTATTGTAGCTTCAGTTTATTTGCCTAATAGAGGTTTCTGACTTAGTACTTGAAGTTTCTCAAATGGAACCCCTTTTCTAAAGACTGGGATCAAATTTCCCATCTCCCAGTGTCGAGGTACCTTGTGGGAGGTTACAGCCTGCTGTCAGTCATGCAAACATTTCGGTCCCAAGCTCCTTGAGAAATCCTGGATGAATAGCATCGGAGCCTTGAGAAATCCTGGATGAATAGCATCGGAGCCTGGCAACACACAGCTGTTCTGACTCTTCCATAATCCTCTCTGTTGACATTTCTGTTCTAGAGATTCTGTAAGTCCCTTGTACGGGGTGCCATGGAAACCTCTCCTCTTCCTTTCGCTCAGTACAAAGGCAAAGAAGGTAGTTGTGTGGCTTAATTTTTTTCTTTTTCTGTCATACTCTGAGCATTTGCTAACTCTACAATTTCTCTAAAGGACTTCAGCTCTGTCTTTGTTGGAAGAAGAATTTATTACTAGTTGTAATGTCATTTTCAAGTTTTCCTGAAGTTCTTTCTGGCCCAACTTAGGTTTTGACCTTTAACCTATGGATATTTATTTTCTGCAGCTTTCTGAAGGATGTCATCTTGCAGTCTTATAACCCTGCTGCTTAACCGTGCCGCTCTCCCCTTCAGTCTATCAAGTCTTTCTGGATGAACGATGCACATTTTCTTCTTGTGTTTTGTTATCATGGTGTCTGTAAACAATCTCCATGTTTCCCGAGGGATTTCTCTCTAAGCACCTTTAGCTTCTGTTTAACAAGCTGCCTTGGTTTTATGTAGGTTTTTGCTCCTAATCTAAGTATGTTACGGTGGTTTGTTGCATGATAGCTCTTCGGGTATTACAGCTTGAACCAAGGATGGCTTCTCTTCTCATGTCTTCCTGGTCTAGAGGAAGCAATCGTGTATGTCATCAGTAATCTCTGCACCACTGTACAATGTACCAAACTGGGCTCTGCCTTTCCTTGTGAAGCCCATAGATAATCCATTTCATCTGCTGGCCTGGATAAGTTCATAGTCTGATCTGAGTCTAAGCTTACTTTGACATAAAATGAACTGTGCACCTGGTGAGATATGTGTATATGAATATATTTACATATGTGTATCCTTCCCTGTTGTCCTACTGATTGTCTTTCTCTCACCAGGTCTGCAATATATGCATTAATTATTAATCACTCCTTGTGAAACCCATGACTTATTTTTAGGTTGTTCTTGAAATAGGCGCCAACTGCATAAAACAAACAAACAGCAAAAAAACCCTTGGCTTTATTTCATTTCCTTCTCTTAACCTGTGTTCTTGCTTTTTGAAGGACATAGCACTTTAACCCCCCGGTCTGGTGATTTCAGACTCAGTCCAGTTGGCAAGAGAGAAGGAAAAGCAAATCCTCGTTGTCTCCATTTCTGTTGTGGGCTAGTGGGAGAGGGGTATTTGTTTAACCACACCCCAGTGTACCTTTCACTTATCACAGGCCACTATCGCTGTACGCGCTCAGGAGTGTTTTCTTAGGTATTGTGGCTGGTGTGAGTTATTTGGAAAACGCATTATTCAGGCCGGAACAATCTTGAGCCCTGTTGTGCCACTTGCCTATCCTTGTGCTTTGCCTGGACCTCACCTTCCTGTCAGGGAACCTTTATCTTTGCCTTTGAGCAAACATTTGTGAGGCTGAAGTGCTGCAACGAGGATTTCCTCCGTCTCACGTTCTCTCTTACATTGCCTGTTTGTCTGATGGAGCTTTGCTACAGCTGGTAAAGAACTAACAAAGGGTGGAAGTTTAGAAGCAGACACTATCTTTGCGATGCACTTCACCTCTTCAGTAACACAGTGACGTGTTGACTCTTGAGTTTTGAGTTGACTCTTGAGTTTTTCCTGTTGCAGAAAGTCACGATAACAAAAAACATGGCTAGAATTTTAAATGTGGGTTCCAGAATCCAGCATGTAAATTAAAGATTTGATTTTGAAAAGTGCTCTTTTCTCAGGGTTTATGGGAAGTACCTTTAATTTAAGACATTTTTTATTTAGATACCTGTGATAAGTAAAGACTGAGTAAAAAGTGAGTTCGTTCTTTGTGATGAGGATCCATAAACCTCCTAAGCTGGGCA
The DNA here is from genome assembly GCA_947846985.1 of Fratercula arctica. Lineage (NCBI taxonomy): Eukaryota > Metazoa > Chordata > Aves > Charadriiformes > Alcidae > Fratercula > Fratercula arctica. Next base: position 23,151,437 of record CANTUZ010000009.1, read on the forward strand.
CTGTATGTCATAAAGTATCTGGTAGAATTTTGGAGTTGCTTTATATAGTCTCTTAAACCAGAAAGGTTTATACTTTCGTAATGAACGATAGCAGAGAGTAGTTGTGTATGGAAATACAGTATTTGATATGGTATATGGAAATTTTGGACTTCTAATTCCGTTAATGTTTCTAGTCCCCAGTGCTCCACCACAGAATCTAACGCTGGAGGTACGGAATTCCAAGGTAAGATGTGGAGAATTTCCCATTGGTAGTGGGTAAATAAAAAGTTGGTGGATCTTAGATCGACCAAATTTTACAGCTGCTTTGGGTCTTTTTTTCTACCGTGCTGCTTTTCAGCTCTTTGTGCATGAGCTGCCCGCCAGGAGAATACCTGAACATGGGGCTTGACACGTTAGAAACTCCGATCCAGCTGTACATCATGGGATGCAGTGAGGACAGTGACAATGTACCAAAGCGTGGAGGCTAATTATGAATGAGGTTTAATCGGGCTCAAAAGCCTGAAGCACCAGAGCTTGAATGTGTTGCTGTTGATGAACTATTGTTTATATGCGTGTGCATACAAACTGCGTTTGTAGTGTCCTGGGCACTTTAAAAGAGAAAATTATATACTCAGTCATTACGAGTTTAGTGATTAAGATTGGAGATTTTTTAAAAAGCCCTTTCTAAAAACTCTTTTCTAAATACTTTCTTCTACTTCCTATATGATTAAAAATCAATAACTTCCTGCACATAAACTACTGGTCAGATAACTTGTACCCTGTAGAGGAAATACCAGTTCTTAAAGATAGATCCTCAAGTCACATGTATCTTAAGATAACCTGAAGAAAATGAAAGGGAAACCCAAGAGGCCATTTGTGAAATTGGAATCAGAAGGTCTAATAGGATTGAAGCGCTTTGAGCTGAACTTCTCGAGGCACAAGTGTGACCTGGGCTGCTGATGAATCAGAGGTGCTTTACTTTTTACCGATAAGCCTATGGCTTACTATACGAAAATGCAATACTTTCTGTATGCATGTTTTTCTGTTTTGTGTTTCATGAAGTATTAGCAGCATTAGTAGTAGTTTCTCTGGCTGCGTGGGCAGCGATGACTTTGTAACGACCTCCTGCCTTCTGCAGAGCATCATGCTGCACTGGCAGCCTCCTCCTGCGGGGACACACAGTGGACAAATCACCGGCTACAAAATTCGCTACCGTAAAGCGTCCCGCAAGAGTGATGTAACAGAGAGCATTGGTGGGACCCAGCTGTTTCAGCTGATCGAAGGTGAGCTGTTATTTGCAAGCATTTGTTGTCAGAAGGAGGTTTTTAGGTGCTTTTAGCGGGCTGAGGCTGAGAGACATGTTTGTGTAGGGTTCTTGCCTTGGAAGAAAAAATGAAAACACTTAAAATGAGTGTTCGTAGGTTATGAGGTAGTGTGGGCTGGCTGATGGTAACCGAAGTCTTGTGACCTGTTTTCTAGCCCACATTTCGCCACTGATTTGCTGAGGGACTGGATGAGTCTTAAAACCTATATAAAAGGCATAGGGGTTGCATGGAGAAGATGGACAGACATGATGAGCTCAGGACCAAATGCCAGAAGTCTGGAGACGGATGCCGGAGAGATGCTGTTTGGGGGGGGGTTGGCAGACTCCCCTCCCTGTGCGTGGGTGTGATGGAGGTATCCGTGCTCTGTCCTGCCCCACTCGCCCACCAGCCCTGCGCAGATCCTGCGTGGGAGCTTCTCACCTCAGGCATCTGTGCAGAGCATCCCGCTCACTGACATTAACCTTTTTTCTTCTTTCTGGCATGAATGTAATATATCTTCTCTTGATTTTATACACTTAAAGAAAATACAACCTAGTACATTGCTTAGTATAAATTATATATTGTTACCAGAACTATAATTTTGTATAGCAGAAATAAACAGTAGATGAGAACAGGAACAAGACTAGATTGTTCATTTTTTAAATCTCGGTAAACAAGCAGTTGGTCAAAAGAGAAGAAATTGTGCCTTTCTAGAAAATGAATACACGCTTTTTAACAAGATGTTTTGATTTGTTCTCAGAAACTCCAGCTGTGACTCAGTTTCAGTTTTCTCAGGGTAGGAGCTGATATACGCCTGTAACTAGAGAATATTTTTGCCAGCAACAAAGCCTGTTTAATAAGTTCCATATACCAAATTCTGACTGTGTTTTCATACTGCTTGCATTACTGATTATCCACTCTCATGTACCATAAATCAACTATTTGCTCATTTTGGTCACTTTGTTGTCTATACTGTATACTATTTTTAGTTATGGATGTGGGTGGTTCTGTACTTAAAACTAATTAATCACCAGCAATTAAAGCTGGCTGCAGACAGCACCTCATGGTGTCTGCCAGTGGCCCACAGGGACAATCTGCAGTGTCACAGCACTGGGTGTCCCTGGTCGCAGTTTAGCTGTCACACCCCGACTGGTGTCAGTGGAGCTGCTCTTGCCCTTCCTGGCCGCCTGTTCCACTCAGGGGGCAGTGGTGGGTGAGAGGCAATTTACCCTCAGGCTATACCTGTATTTTAATGAGGGGTCAGAATTCTGGCGTTGATGTCTTGGGTGCTCTTTGTCTCTTAGGTCTTGAACGAGGCACAGAATACAGCTTCCGAGTAGCTGCCCTGACCGTTAACGGGACTGGACCAGCCACTGACTGGGTATCAGCGGAAACGTTTGAGAGTGATCTAGATGGTAAGATCACGAGTGTGACCATATTTGTGGCATCAAAAACATTAGAATTCATGGACAGGGCACAGTAATGTTTGATTACCTTTTTAAAAGGCAAACCCGATTTTATTCGGTTGTTTTTACTGTGTTCTAATTATACAATGCGTTTCATTTATGATTAAAATTAATTTTTATTTTAACATAAAATTCTTGCCAAGTCAATTAAATAGCTTGAAATTAAACCCTGCCTCTACACTTTCTGCTACTGTATGTTGGCACTGTGTTTTTTTCTGCTAAGAAATACCCAATTATGAATTACAATGTCAGTGTTTCGATATTTAAATAATCATACATTATAAGATTCATATAATGGTAATAGTGGCTTGATTTCTATATTGTAATAAAATTCATCTTGTTAATTATGCAGGGGTTTACATGCTATGAAACAGAGTAGGAGGACTGTTTTCCTTGAGGGAAGTCAAATAGTGATTATGTACTTATGTACCACCAAAGTTATGCAAATGAAACCATTGAAGTGTGCCTCAAAAAGCACAGAGTAGTGATTTGGTATTTTGGTATTCGGGGGTACTGTGTGCTGATGGACTTGAGGAACTCCTGTTGGCAGCAGTGCACAGTATCGGTGTCTGCACTGTGGTTGCAGACTTGGAGCTGTGAACTTTGTCAAATAGGAGAGAGATGCCACGGTAGGAGGAAAGAAGCAAGAAACAGTGGAAAACATGGGTGTGGCCCAGAGACCTTTGCAGTCTTGCCGCTGTTTCACTGGTACCATGCTTTGTTAAAATATTTTTCCTGGGCTTTTTTTTATTTTTATTTTTGGCTTAGACTCTTTCTAAAGAGAACATTTGTCCCCCAGGAATTGTTATTTTGCCACTTTAAAAGAAAAGGGAGATTGACTGTATTTTCAGTAGTGGTAGACCAGTGTGGACCATATCTCCATCAGAGATGCAGTCTCTTCCACCAAATCCATGGATCCATGATATATGGTATACAGCACCATGTTAACCTCTTATTTTTCCAGTGTAGAGATTAGTAATAAAAGTAGAAAATATTCTGTGAAAAATGTTGACCTTTGATAGTTGGTCCAGATGTTTGGTATTTGCTACACTAGAATAATTCGCAAGAGGGAACCTGATTCTTGCAGAATTCAAATGAGCAAATTTGTGAGCATTTCCCAGCATCTGACGAAGAACAATTAAAATGGAAGAAAAGTGCCATTTTTAAAAGGATGGCTGGGGCAAATCCCTTTGGAACTGCCTACATGGAGCTGGTGGTTCTGGGTATACGGTTCCGATTTCTGAAAAGTGTTTAATTAGTGCTGTTGTGCACAGGTAACCTTACGCTTTGTACCGGCCATCTCCCTCTTGGCTTTGTTAAAGGAGCCGGAGGGTCATTCCAGCTTCATGCCATGGGATCCAGTAATGGCTTTCACATCTGTGTGGCTTGGGATTCAGTTATGCTGGCAGCAGGGAGAGAGAATGATAAAAGACCTTCAATATTTGCTCTGAACTGTTGGAAAATTGCTTCTGCAGTCAGCTGATTGCAGCCCTCGAGAGCCCGGCTTCAGTCTTTGTGTTATGCAAAGTTGATGCTCATCTTAATACTTGTCCTCGTATTGCTTATTCTCTGTGGCTTAATCAAGAACAGTGCAAAACCCAATGTTAACAGTAGAGTTCAGGTTTGTAGGTATTGAAAATTCCTTTTTAGAGTTGCAATGACTTTCATCCATGTGTGTGTCTTCCTCTAAGCAGATGTGACACAACTGCGCGGCTTTGAGGAACCGCTGGTTCCCCGAGCTGAAGCAGAACTCTGTAAATAGGCAGCACTTACACAAGGTAATGACCATGTTCTCTGCCTCAGAATGAGAGCGAGCAACACTTTGCCAAGAGCATCAGGATTAAATTTAAATTGGGCAGAAGGAGGGAAAAGAAAAGAACCCTTTCGTTCTGTGCTGATTTTTTAGTTTTAGTGAGTTTCAAACTAGAATGTTGCAGTCCTTGCAGGAAATTGAATTTTATGCATACACTCTACAATGAATAAAGTAATAAAAATTCACAATTAAGACAATGTAACATGATATTCATATCACTCCATATATGTGTATGAGATATTGGTGTATGTGCATACTGGAAAGAAGATGTATATTTTTTGCTTTTCTTTCTTTAGTAAGCTCGTGGGTAATTTTAATACCATGCAAATGCATTTGCAGCTAACCTTTAATTTCTTGGGTTTGATAGACATGTAAGGCGTAACTCCTTCTTATTCCGTGGCTGCTTTTTGAATTTAAATTGAGAATAATTCACTTTATAGTGTCATCAGTGTAAATGGGAGCCAGACGGTTACAATTTTGCATTAGCAGGGCTGTGTAATTCTGCGGAGTCGTTGCAAGTCCCACCAGGAGCGCGTATGCAAGAGGTGTCAAACAGTTGTACAAAGTTTATACCCAATGCTCTAACTTCTGCGCAGTTAAAAATGTCGTCTCTTGTATTGCAATTCCTTAGCTTTTCTGTATTTATTAGTTGTGAACTTTAATTGATCAGCTGTGTCAGCTGGAGACCATGAACTCCCTGGGCTGGCAGACCAGTGGCATATTATGAGCCAAAGAATCCTGTTGTGATGCTTTATTAAATGTTTTTAGATAAATGCAGCATGTTTCATTAAAATGAAATCCCTGCAGGAAGCAGAATTCTTGGAACTGATTTTATTTTAGAGTGGGGAACTCGGCTTGCTATTGCGCAGAATTATTTAGAATCTGTCAAGATACAGCAGGCTCCAGTAGCCTGACAGAAGTACTTATTTCATTTTTGAGAAGTTAAAACAAAGGTGTGGATGCTAGTACGTACAGTACAGTTGTGCTTTTAGATTGCTTTTAAGCTGTAATCAACATTGGGGGAAAATACTTTTAGTAAAAATATTAGGGGATTATGGTGAGATACAGCGGAGTCCTGCTGCTGCTGCTAAGGATCCACATTCCGTCCCTCCATTGGGTCGTGACGAGATTTGTGTGGCTTGTTGGGGCAGGGCTTGAGCGCTCGATACAGACTCTAAGTATTATTTGATCTTGTGGTAGGGTCGTGTAGTCTGTCTATATAGTCTGTGAATTGTATAGAAGAGACTTGAGGATTTAAATAGCGACAAGTGTAGGAGAAACCACAACAAACCTTTGCAGCACGTGCAATATCCACTCCACTGACAGTTCTTCGGAATATTCTATTTAGTTGTACAACGAGCTGAGGAACCTTTCTTTCATCATCAGTGTGTCTTCAGTGTAATTATTTTAATGCCCACAAGTAAGTAATATGATGGAACTAAAAGTAGATTGCTTTGTGGAGGGGAGGGATGTGTTAAATTTAATGCATATTTTGAAGAACTACAAATTGGAAAGAACATGCGCAAACCTCAAAAAAAGTCTGCCTTGAAGGAAATCTGATATTTTTGTTCAGTACGGTTGTCCTTTCTTTTAAAGACAGTATCTATTAAAATATATTAGTATATGAAACTATGTTAATTTTCTTCTGCTTAGTAGAGTTCTTCGCTCTCTCATGTACAACAGAGCTCTCTCCTTTGGAGCATACTGATTTCAGTAGACACAGAGTACCAGTGCTGCATTTGACCCTACAGACTCATTACTGTTCATGTCATTACCTTTAAGAGAAATCCTTTAAATCCATCGTTTTCCTTTAACAGAAACTCGTGTTCCTGAAGTTCCAAGTTCCTTACATGTCCGTCCGCTTGTCACCAGCATCGTAGTAAGCTGGACTCCGCCCGAGAACCAGAACATCGTGGTGAGAGGCTACGCCATAGGGTACGGCATTGGCAGTCCGCACGCGCAGACCATCAAGGTGGACTATAAGCAGAGATACTACACCATTGAAAACTTGGGTGAGCAAAGGGAATGAACATCAGTGCCCACCTTTTACCTCTCATTTATGTTGCTGTTTTCTACTTATGGTATTATAAATAAATGAAACTACAGGCATGTTTTTAAGAGGATCTTTTTCCTTATTCTGATATTATACCTGATGCCAAACTGTTGATAGATTTCAAATAAACTCAGTTTTCTGCTGATAGAGGCAGAGGAATAAAAAAACCTCCAAACCCAGAATCCTAAATTCACCGAGTTTGAAGCATTGATTTGATGCTTTCCCTTTAATGTTTGTTACAGAATCTTTCATGCCAAGCAGCATTCCCTTATTCTCCTGCTGCTGCTGCAGAACAGGTAGCTTCAGGCAAAAAAGAAACTAAAATGTCACCAAGATACAGTGGCATCTACTTTAAAAGAAAAATACAGATTTGCCCCTCCACAGAATTCTCTGTGGTAGGTAAAATACCCTGAAAGCAAAATAAATATTAGTATTGCGAAGTTCCATAAAATTGGAGTTTTGGATAATATTATAGTAGAGCAATTTAAAAATGTTCATTTTTAAATGTTTTTCCTGACTACTATTTTGACTGTACTTCAGGTAGGTTTGCTGCAGCTGTAGACTTCTGCTGCATGAGAACTATTGAACACTAACAGAAGGTCTGTGTGGAGACATTCTCAATTCAAATTTAATCTAGTTATTTCATGTATTCAGTTAAAAAGTAAAATACTGAACAAAGAGAATATGGAGAAATAGAAAATAGGATTCACTGACAGTTTGCACTAAAAATGTATTTAATTTTTTCCCCTCTTTAGACCCGAGCTCCCACTATGTCATAACTCTGAAGGCATTTAACAACGTTGGTGAAGGAATCCCTCTGTACGAGAGCGCGGTGACCCGCCCACACTCAGGTAAAGGCCAGGGGCTGCTTTCGAGTTCTGCCCAGCTGGGAGTTTCTAACGTGCCTCTGCATGGACACTGCAGATGGGCTGGGCTGTGGTGTAAGAGTCTTGTTTTTCAGTGGCGTTGAGTACACTCCATTGCTTTAGCTGATTGAGCTCACAGTGATTTCCTTGCCTGTTCCATCTGTTTATTAAACCACCTAAAACTAGTGTCATTTTTAAATTACAAAACTTACCTTTCAACTACTTAGTGATGTTCTCATTCAACAAGTTACCATTAGCACAAATTGTGTGGGTGCAGTTCTAAAGGCATTGTCCTTATTTTGCTTTTTATGGACAAGTATCGATGTTTCTGGTCTTTTACACTGAGGTTTTCAATATGATGCCTGCATTCTCTTTGTCTAAGTCTCAATCTGCTGTCACTTACACTAAACAAGTATATTTTTTTTTCCATCGTGTAATACATTAATAAAAGATTTTAGGCAGAGAAATTTGTTTGCAAGTGAGCTATTCCTGTGCTCTGGCTCGCTGTGCTCCCCACGAGACTGTTGACATTACTTAGTTATTTTGTGTAGATGTTACCGCTTCTATTTGGTTTAGTCTTCTGAAGAGCAGGAACTCCTGCAGATTTTGTAGATGACATTGGAATTGCAGTTTCTTCAGTTACTGCAATTTTGTATGATACTTGGAACTTGATTGCCATTAACATTCTTTAAAAGATGATGGCAGTTCCCTGTGATGTTGATAAAGTGGCATTTACCCATCTAGAAGGCCACCAGCTCTTTTTCCTCCTTTTCGTTTTCTGGAAGAGGAATCAGTGGACGCTCTGAGGCAAATAAAGTCCAAGTTAAAATTACTGTATGTCTGGGGTTCTTAGGCCATGTCTGAATGCACTGAACACTAATACGATTAAGTAATATGTATGAGCATATATATATTGCCTTACTGTCTTAAGAAAGGAACACGATGCAAGAGTAATTTTATTAGCCAGTCGTATGTCACCTATTAACTCTGGCTTTTCTCTCTTTTTCTCCATTTCTCACCTTTCATTTCATTGTACTACCCTGCATTTCCCCTTTTTTGTTTTTGTTTACATTAAAATGCCACCTTCTCCCTTTTTAATTATAATACATGACTTTTTACCCATCAATTCCCTAGACACTTCCGAGGTTGATTTGTTTGTTATTAATGCTCCATACACTCCAGTGCCAGATCCGTCTCCCATGATGCCACCGGTGGGAGTTCAGGCTTCCATCCTGAGCCACGACACCATACGGATCACTTGGGCAGACAACTCTCTGCCAAAGAACCAGAAGATCACAGATGCTCGCTACTACACAGTTCGCTGGAAAACCAATATTCCTGCAAATACGAAGTACAAGGTACTGGCGTTTCAACACCACTAACATGGCTGCGTTATTTCAATGAGAAGACGTGTCATGTGCAAGTTGGGGTTAAGTGAAAGCTGAGAGTAAAGACAAGCGCTTAGAAATCGGTATAGAAATGTGCCCGGTTTTATTTGAGCTGCCCAGACTGAGTTCAGTACTGCTCAGGTACATCATCACATCCAGGGTTCTTCTCGATTTAGTGGAAGTAGTTGTTTTTGTGGTCTCCTTTGTGTGCATGCGTGTGAGAGATGGAGACGGGGCGTTGTGTGTGAGGGAGTGGGAAAACTGGCTTGGGAAAAGCAGGCAGACACTTCCAGAATTAGGTTCTGCTGTGAAACCATGGTCACAGTGACAATTTTATCCTTTCTGCTTGACCCTGACATGATGGCTTTCTATGGCAGAGGTGGGCTTACCTTTAGAGGGGCCGCTAATGCATGAATAAGGTGTGTGCTACTAACGCCTTCTCTCCACTTAGCAGAACAATCTGCATTTGTGGGGCAAGTCATGCAGGGAAAATATTTACCCTGATGGTTTTGACTTTCCTTTTACAACCTTTTCTGTTCATACAGAGTTGATAATGAACCTTTCGTTTGGGAACTGAACGGGTGCAAAATACATAACAATAAAATTATGATATCCCTGCCTTTCTTGATTTTCATCTGCTGTTTTGACTTGGAGACTAGATTCGGGGTTCCGGTTATTGCTTTGGATGTTTTTAGTTGGTTGGTTGGATTTTTTTAATTTTCAGAGTTATCTGGAGACCTCAAAAATGCTGACTGCAAATTTCACATTTGAAATGAGACTCAAAGGAAATGGTTGTTAAAATATCCAGCTAGTGGAGCTCCCTTTATGCTCTTGCAGAGTAATCTTGTTACAAACCAGATTTTTTTTTTTTTTTTTAAATGAAAAGATGTATATATGTGTGTTCTTCCTCTAAAGGTGAGTTATTTATGAACCCACATTCCTGAGTCATGTGCAGAGGATGTCTCGGGAGTGATTTATATAATGCTGCAGTTTCATTAGTTAAATGTTTAAAAAAACCCACCCTTGGTGGTAAATGAAATACTCCCACCGTTCTCGGTGCTGGTGGCCAGTGGTCAAGAAGTTTTATTGTGGACCAAAAATAATATGTAATGATGGAGTATGGTTCAAAATTACTCATTGTAAAAAGCATTTGCCTGGAGGGACGTAACTTGGAGAACATTTGCTCTAATCATTTTTAACCCATGATGTTTGGAGAACCCACATCCTGCTTTTCTTTCTTTGTTTCAATCATGGATTCTGAACTGCTGTGTTCAACAATAACAACTGCTAATTTTAAGAAAGGCAAAACCTCTTTTCAGCCATGCTGTTCAATAAAGTGCTGTATTTCAGTCAGGTCTTTGGTAGCTTTATTGACTATGAGCTAGTATATTATTTGGCATGGCCATCTCTAGCAGCTTTGTTATTTATTGCATGTTTAGAGGCTGTTCACCCAGTTGCATCGAAGCTTCTCCGTTACACCGCTTGCACACAGAAATCTTATCTTTGTGTCAGTTCTAGTATCCAAAGCTACATCTGTTCAACACAGAGTTGTTTCGTCCATCCCTCTCGTCAGTAAATTGGATGTTGATACAGTTCATTCATATTTTCTATGTTTGCTCCCCCCTTCTATGCTGACCTTCACAGTCTATTATTAAAGAAGAGGCTGCAAATACAACTTAAGAGGTTCCACTTTAAGAAGCCTTATTTTCTTCAATTTCTGTAGGAGTTGTGTCAATCTAGAGCATATAAACACAGGACCAGATGTGATACAGTTCCTGAAGCTAAAATACTCCACTGTGTTTTGAACTGTGTAGTTTCACTAATGTGGATCAGAGAGCGTTTTTCAAAGCATCTTTGTTGGTGGAGCAGAGTTGTCCTGCTGGCAGGCTACCTGTGATTTATCGGTGTGCTCTCGAGCATAAGCTGAAATAGTAAATCTTAACTTAGATCTTTTAGGACTGTATAAAAGGAAAATAAATTTTACAGGGGGTATTTATGAAGTTTATTTCTAGTAGGTGAGCAGAGGTTAGTACCATGGGATATGTTGTGATCTTAAAAACAGTAAGTGGTGTTAAAAAATGAAGAAAGCAGAGCAGTCTAACACTCCAGTTCAGCCTTTCACGTCATTTACATTCAATATGATATGCAGTGAAACTAAAAGACACCAAGTTTCAAAGGCATAGATGAAAAGTACAACTTTAACCTGTAAAAAGGACTCCAGCTGCCACGTGTGACTGCAGCCAGGAGCTAAAAAATACTATAAACAGAATTGAATGCTTAAGTGATGTTAGGAATTTCCCTAGATATTCTGGAGAAGAAGAAATGGTGTGCTTTTCAGGGGGCAAACCAGCTTGTAATGCCAGGTGCTAGGAAAAGCTTTCTGCTTTGGATGTGGCCAGGCCAAAGGTCTGTGCAGCTCCTACCAAAGCACCGGCAATTTCCTAATGGCCCTGAGCCGCCCTGGAAAGAGCCGGGAGCAAATGTTCCTTGGCTCTTGGAGAGCTGATGGAAAGCTCTTCTGAACACACAGCTCCATGTTCGTGCTGGGGAGGTGGTGATCAGTGAGACTTTGGCACTGGACCGGTGTAAGAGCTGTCCTGCTCTGCGCTTGGGTATTTGACCCATTCGGCCACAATCGCATTTACTTTGGAACTAAAAAACAAATCTAAGTATCACTTGGCTAATGGTTTTCTGACCCTTCACCCAGTGTAGCAAAAAAAGCTGTCACTGATACTTGAGAAAGAAGGGGTTTCTTTGCAGAATTTGGACTACGTTACTTATAGAGCCTTCAAGGAATGGACATTTATAGACGGCCTTTTCCTTGAAAATTAATTAGCTGAAAACAGTTGTTTTTGAAGGCAATACTTATTAATACAGTTGTTTTATGGCCCTGTCAAATATTGAAACACCTAACTTTAATTCTATGTTTAGATCGCTGTGAGTATACATATATGTAGCTACAGCTCTTTTTTTTGTCATGGGCCTCAAGTACATTCTGTTCATATTCAAGTCATGTATAACGAATACCAGATATTTTAATCAAAAGGTCGAAAATTCTAGCTAAATGGCTGTTACAAATTCCACTATAAACCATGTAAAGTTTCAGTGTGCGATCCTAGATAACCAGTTTTTCTGAAAAAAATCTACATACTAGTAAAGTTTCATTATCTTCAAGTCTCAGGACCTGTACCTTCAGTTGATATTTTTTAATTTTTTTTAAGTATGTTAAAAATTTACAGAAAATTCTGACAGGAGTTTGGAAGGCAGACACAGGTTTCAAGAAGGCCTGTTATTGTTAGCTGTGCTGCATTGTTTTCCCTAGCCAGCTCAGCTAATGAAATGCTGTAAATTAAACCCCCCAAGTAGACAGTGATTTAGCCTGCTGCATAACAAGTGTGCCCTGGACCTTGTATTGCCTTTTTTTTTTTAATTTATAATTGACTGCTATTAAATGCCCTTGCTGATTGCAGAAAGAATTTCTAGTTTAGGAAAAAACAACTGCGCATTAATACTTGATTAATGAATTTGCATGACAGAGCAAAAACATTACAGAATTAATGACCGTGGTCATGAAAATGTAACGATGCTAAAATGTTTTAAACACTTCCCTGAGACAAGGGTGTTTGAGAGCTGGGGATTGATGATTTTCAGCTGAGAAGTTACTGACTCTTTGTTTTTCTTTCAGACTGCGAATGCAACCACTTTGAGCTATTTAGTGACAGGGTTAAAACCCAACACCTTGTATGAATTCTCCGTGATGGTGACTAAAGGTCGAAGATCGAGTACTTGGAGTATGACAGCACATGGAACAACTTTTGAATTAGGTACTTCTTCCTCTCCTTCTGGAAGGGCTGACGTTCCTGGTGAGATGAATACAGTTGCATCTGCCAGAATTCTGGAGGGGGGGAAAGCATGTATTTAAAATGATTATCCTGACAAGTACTTGCTGGGGGCTTGTTTTCTTTATATAGTCAGAAATTCTGATTAAAAAACAGCAACATACTTCAAAATTCAAAGGGACGATTGCGTGCAAAAGAATTTACATCAAATTACAGAGAAGTAATGAATAATGTATTGCAGTTCACGGACAGGAGAGAATAAAGAAGCGTACGTTTGCAACATCTCAGAAATAGCATGTTAATAGCAAATACAAAGAAAATACTTTAGCAAATAATAATTAAAAATTGCTATAATTATGATGATAATTATTACCCAGTGAGAAAGTGCATGAGGCAAATGAATTAAAAATAAAATCCCAGTAGAAATTAAGATGTCCAAATCAGACCTACAGTCTTGCTCTTCAGCAGGAATTGCCGTTGCAGTGCTGTTAAATGATGCTCTCCCAAAGTACAGAACAGAAAAGGGTTCGTAGCTACTGGGAGAAACTTGGCGCCACTGAGTAACTGCGAGGTCCAGGACTGGTCCCTCATTAGCTCTTTTTATCTTGCAGTGTTAAATGATCTTTGTGCAATTAAATTTACTGCTTATTAGGCTTAGGTTTCTGTCTATTTGAACTGTAGGGAGAAAAGATGGGTATCCAGATTACTCTCTAGTTCTCATGGTAAATTAAAATACAGCAAAAAAATCAAGCATGCAAAGCATTGGTGAGTTCATCCAAATATTCTATAACAAAAATAAAAAGCAAAAGCAGGGTAAAATCAGAAAGCTCCTAATGTACTCTGAAGTCCCATAAACCCTTCGAGAGCTCCAGTTGCTTTAGGTTTTGGTGGGAATCCCATGGTGTGGCGTCAGCTGCCCATCTGACAGCTCAGGGCTGGACCGGGGCTCCTTTCCCATCCCAGTCACGGTGTCCATCCCACGGTAAAACACTTTATGTGCTGACAGACAATTCTCATCCCTAAATCTACGCTAAGAGGAGAGATTGCAAAGGTGCACAAATAAAGTTCTTAAAAAGAGAATTTGAAACTCAAGAAGTACAGGAGCGAGGGCAGGATGCAGGACGTCTCATTTTTTTCATTTAAATAGAAAGTAAATTTCTAGTCAGGGTGGTTGTAAAGAATATTTGCAAATACAACCTAAAAGCTAGTGAACTAAGAAGCAAATGAAAAAAAAAACCAAAAAAGGCTAAATATATTTTCTCATAACAGATCTTGTGATTTATATTACTTGCCAAATTCCAGAGTGTGTGACTCACTCTTTTTGAATACTCCTGAGTAGCGGTGTTGTATGGGACCTGCTCCTCAGCTGGGGCCAAAGAAAAATACAGGATACTGGGTTCAGTGCTGGTCTGTGAATTAATAATCCTTTGAGGGCTAGTCCTGATTTTATTTTATTTCTGTGAAGCTTACTACGGGGCCTTGAACTGTGCTTTATATCTGTGCGTTTCTGTTGAGCAGGTTTATAAGTATTTGAGGTAATAGTTACAGTGACTTTTGAGCTTTTGCTCTCCCTGGTTTCCAGCTGTCATCCTGCACCAGGGTAGTCGGTAGCCATCTCAGAGGATGGAGAGATTAATTTCTAATAGGTAATACACATAAAGCTCCTTAAATGCAGAAAGCACTGTGTAAGCACTAAATGTTACTATTATAGTATTAAATATCCAAGGCGGATTTACTTTGCTAAAAGTTACTTAATGAGAAGTCTCATGTTTTTCGTCACGTGGCATTGCAAACTGGCTGGTTAATGGAGACGTTGACTCTGTGCATTTGCAAGCCATTAATCCAAGCCCCAGCTGGAGGCTGGAGTGCGCGGGGAGAAGGGGCTCTGGTTTCAGCCTTTGCTGCAGCAACTGGGGCCATTTCCTGAACTTTGGGCCAGAGGAGGCTGATGGGCAAAGGAAAAGCTCTCCCCCCACCTCGGTCCGACTCTCTGGCAAGCCAGGGGAAAAGATTGGACAATGGTGTTCAGCAAATATTTCTAGATTTCAAATGCTTCTGCGGTGCAGATTTCCTTGCAAATCACAAATCATTCTTCACTAAAGTAAATCAGCAATTTTAGATTATGGCTCTAAATCTCTGATGAATTTACTTTGCTGATTCAGATTTCAGTGGCAAACTGGCATTGCAAGATGTTGGTCCCACCATAAACCTGTGAATATGGAGATATTTTGTACGTCTTTGCATATAAAATGTATATATTTCACAAATTCTTATTTTATGGTGACTGAAGAAATTCAGGTCAGAAGTCACTGACCCCAGCTGTTAGAGCCGTGCAAAGATGCCATGTTTTTGAAGACACGTGGGCTCACTCACTCGTGAATCACAGCATCTGTTGCAAAAGTACTTTGGAAACAGGTAACTCCTTACGGAGAGGCAATGCTGCGCACCAGATGGCATGTGCCAGCTGAATGGAGTAAATCAGTAAGACCACTACGCTAGGATGGTAGATTTATTTGAAGATTGAACGTTCAAGTGGATTTATTATTGTAGGTGCCTTTTATCAGTCGTAAAACAAATAAAAAGCAAAGGTGCTGAGATAACTTGTTTATATCCAGTGAAATTGGGCAACCTGTTACTGACTCTCTCTTTGTTTGCAGTTCCTACCTCTCCTCCCAAAGACGTGACTGTAGTGAGCAAAGAGGGAAAACCTCGGACAATAATTGTTAACTGGCAGCCTCCCTCCGAAGCCAATGGCAAAATTACAGGTACAGTTTGCATGAGCAATAAAGGCAGATATAAGATGCCTGGTTAACAGCAGAATACAATCTGCATAACTCTGTGAACATGTTCCCTGCTTCATTTAGCCTAGAGCTAGCCAAGAGGTCTATATCTTCGTTGTCAATCTTTTAGTCGCTCAGATTAATTATTTACTTTTGTACCTAGTAAAAATATATTAAGATAGAAACTAACTGCAGTGTGAAATTGGAGTCTAACCAGAAATATAATTGGAAGTTTAAGTATCTCAATAACCTTTGCCTTCATCAGCTTGTGCTACTCTAATAGCGTGCCTCCAGAAATACATCTGTAACGCCTCTGGCCCATCAGTATTTTATACAGAAGACTCCATCCCAGTGCTCTTTGTCATCTTTCTGTCATTTTTGTGGCACAGAACAGACTTAAAGTCAGTTTATTAGTCCCCTGACATAACCGTTAGGAGTAAACTGTTATTTACCTTTGTAACTGTGCATCACTTTCATGTAGGATAAATCATTTTACAGAAAATACTAATTACTGTTTCCTTTCTGTAATTTCTGTTTGCATTCACGTTTCTAAAAGCTTTTTGAAGTAATTCACTTCAATTTTCCTTTTTTACCCCAGGCTTTAAGCTTAAAGCAGATTCTTTTTTGCTTTTGTTCTCAGAATTAACTCAGGTGCAGAATCAAACCTTTGAAATCTGTCTGCCTGGAGTCTGATGAGGCAGGGCTGTAGCCCAGGTTCTAGAAAGGAGACAAAAACTAATTAGATCCCTCTGAAAAGGCAGGGTACTGGAGGCTCTTAACCTTTAGTAATTACAATAAACTTTGAAGTGAGCTGTAAGACAGACCCCAGCAAGGCGAAGCGGCACTAAGGAGGCACACAGAGACCGGCTCTGTCCTGGTGTGGGAGCCAGAGCCAGAGGGCTGGGGGGGTGAGGACAGCTCACCTGTGCCCAGCCTTTCCTTGCGCACGGGGACAAGCGTGTCCCACATGTGGGGCCATAAGGATGCAGCTCTCGCAGACGGCTCCTCACTGCACCGCTGCGCCGGGCTGAGCCATTTCTATGTCTCTGCAGGTGTATACCTGTTTATACGTTGTATATATATTTTTTTTTTTTAATATTGACTATAAAGCCAATTCTGTATTATTTTATTATCAGTGAGATGTTTCTGCTATATGGAAAGAAGGTTTAACTGGAGAACCAAGAGCCTTTACCCTAACTGGCGGTTAAAGGACTTCGTTGCCAGTGGTTAGTGAGGGTCACTCAGGGAGGTGTGAAATGTCAGGCACAAATATCCCCAGGTTACATACGCTCCTGAAAAGAGAAGTCATCATCTTACATCGAGTGTGTACATGAGAAAGGGAAGACAATGTACAAAGAGATCGGCATTTCCTTGCACAGTGCAGTTAGCAAAATTATCACACACATTCCATTTTCCAGCTAAAAAAATCTCCTTGCAGTATCTGTACTGTGATGGAGAACCTTACATTTATTCATATGTGTTGAATGAAAATATATATAGTATTGTTGGTTTTTGCATAAGCAGCAAAAAAATAAACCATTCTGTGGTAAGTCTGAGTCCACCAAACATTAGGTTTAATTTGCTAGGGAAGAGGGAAGTGTTGAGGGAGGCGTGGGCTGAGTGCCCTCTTGTGGGGAGAGCCACTGCCAGCGGGACGAGCAGTTTATTACTCGGATAATTACTCATTAACTCGGCTCAATTCATTCTGTGCATTAAGTAATACCATAAAAGTGATGATGTAATTCCATGCACTGGATAGCGTGTCTGTGGAATACTTGTCTCTGCAGCCCTGATCTCCTTTTGATGTGGGTAGGATGGATGGGAAGTACTGAGCTGTGCTAGTCTGGATTCCAGATGCTGGTGCATCGTTACAGCTGATGACTAATGAGTACAGTCGTAAGTTAACTCAGTAGTCTTGTGCCACTACATTATATATAGTGCTTTTCGCTCTCACTATATATATATATATATATACATGCACATGTTGTCCCTTAAACAAGTTTCAGATCTGTTGCTTTGTGACCTGTACAAGTAGGAAATGATTAGATCTCCCCCTCAGTACGTCCCTGTGCCGCCGAGGGAAGTAATGAAGCACGCCAGAGCTACAGCTGGCGTTTCATGCGTCCCCTCCATGCCATACTGGTTACTGTGAATTCTGCAAATTTGGGGTGTCAGCAATATCTTCCGTTGCTTTAAAGAAGTGGAAGTCCCTCTGGAGAGCGGCTCCCCTTCCTTACCCTAACCCCCAGGCTGGGGTCTGCGGGCCAGGGAAGCAGCAATATGTGCATGAAGCAGCTGATGACCTTACCCGGTATTTGCGCAAGTATTTATTTCATGCCAGGGCTGTGCGTTTCTTACATAAAAAACATGATAAAGCTTTTACTTGATACTGGTTTGTAATCGCAGTATATTTTAATAACAGAACAGAAGCTCTTCCCAGCCCTTTTTTCAGTGTCATGCAAGAGAACTTCAGTTCTCTTCAGATTACGATCATCTTTGTTAATAAACTGAAAAATAAGAAAATAATTTTAAACCATTAAATACACATTCTTTAGCTGTGCGTGAGGATGTTTTGTTGTTTTAAGGTTAACTTTTCTATAAATATTAATACTTTGAGGATGTTTTGATAGGGACAACTTTATCTTATTTTACATTGTTTGGTCTATGAACAGGTAAAGGGATGGAAAAGAGGAATTTCTCCATATTCAATCAACGGTCATAAAAATGATTTTGATGTTTTAAATGGCTTTCTTCTGTCAACATATACTTTTAACAGTTTAAAGTTTAAGATGGGAAGGCTGTCTTAATATTTGAATGCATTCTTGGTCTTTGAAAAAGTAAAACTACACTTTCAGAAAACCCCTAATCATTTAGCTGTGCAAACATCGTAAGTCAATAGAACATTTTTTGTGAGATCTTATGACTGCCCTGTTCTTTTATGTATAAATTTCTTTTGCTTTTCCCTTTGACTAGGCTACATCATTTACTACAGTACGGATGTGAATGCTGAAATACATGATTGGGTTATCGAACCCGTCGTGGGAAACAGACTGACCCATCAGATACAGGAATTGACCCTCGATACGCCCTATTATTTCAAAATTCAGGCCCGCAACTCGAAGGGCATGGGGCCTATGTCTGAGGCCGTTCAGTTCAGAACCCCAAAAGGTAAACTATCACGTGTATCAGTTATCTTCCTCCTCATGTTCTGAATGCAGCCTCTCTAAGGAAAAGATACCAGTAGCATGGATTTTATATTTAAACTGGAAAAGACAGGAAGACAATGGAGTTTGACTAGAATGACATTTTCTAGTGGATTGCTTTTGTATGTAGTTAATACATATGCAAATGTTGCTCAGCTGTTTGATTAATTGTGTTATTTCAGACTTACTGGTGGGCACTTAGGTCATGTACGTGTTAAGGCTGAGGGTCCGTGTCCTAAATGTGCTTTTTAGAAGACCAGCTTTTAGTTCCTTTAAGGTTCTCGGTCTTGTGTGCCACGTCTGCTCCCGATGAGATGGAGTGAAGCGCTGGGGGTGGTATCCAGGTGCTGGTGGGTGGCCTGGGTGACAGAACGGGACCTAGTGTGACACTACAAGCTCTTCAGTCAAGAGCCGCTCGGTGATGGGTGACTGGTGAAACAGTACGAACGCAGGAGAGCTTGGGAAAAAGTACTCTAAGGAGAGGTGAAAAATAAAAAGTTACGAGTAGATTTCCTAACAGAACTTTTTCCAAATGAGTGTTGGTGGTTAGAAATAAGAGCCGTAGCTAGTCTGATATGCTAAGTGAAACTTTAAATTCTGTCTCTTACTCCTTCAAGCCTGGTGATCTTTCTCTTGTTTTTTCCTTTCCTGTGCTTGTCCCACTAGCTGAATCCTCAGATAAAATGCCTAATGATCAAGGTAAATGAATAGCCCCGCTTTCTCTTTTATTCTGTCCTTCACACGTTTTGTTTTTCCTGTCTGTGTGCAGTTGCATTTCTTAAATGAAACAAATATCTGTTGCTGTAACTGTCAATGAGCAAGTTCCTGTTGTGCTTTTAATAATGGAAGAACTGGAAGTCCCATTTGTGGTTTGGGTGCTAGGAATATCAAGTGTTCTCTGTAGTCAGATGTCAGATGAAGGGACAGGCGCATTGTGCTGGAGCTGAATCATTCTGTCAGAAGGGATTAGGATGAAGTGATCTTCCAGCCTCTGACCATTGATGAAAGATCTCGCTACACAGAGGTGGAAGATCAAACAGTTACCTAATTAGCCCAGGTGCTGTTTTGTGAGCTCTACATCTGTAATTGTTTTCATAATAAAGGGAAGTATGTCTGCTCTGGAAAGCTTTTTTGCAAGAGAGAATCCTCTTGTCAGCTCATTTAGATGCCAGACTCTCCCAAAGAACACAACATTAGCTACTAAAAGCCTTAAGGTTTTAAAATGCTAGCTTGAAAAATGGGAGCTTTGACTTTACTACATTGAATTATAAGGTGAATGTCCCAGGGCTATTTTTGCTTTCTTCCAAATAACATACAAGTCCAATAAAAAGGGGAACAATTAGTCTAAGGGGATGAGTTTAAAAGGACATTGGCAAGCAACTTAGAACTACAATTAAATAGGTCCTAAAGGGGTTGAGAATGAGTTGTGGGGGTTTTTTGCCTTGCCTTTCAGCTTGTTACTTAGAAGTAATTTATTAAATATGCTTTTACCTTCTCTCTACCAAATAGTGCTGATAATAGACAGTTATGGAGTATATTCACATCCAGACTCATGTAACAGAGACGCTGGAGAGATTCCGTTTGTCAGCGGGGAAGCAGATGTTCCTCGTGCCATCAGGAGTGCTCAACTGCAAGTGGGAGGGACTAGGGGAAGATTAAAAGGTTTCATTTAAAAGTTGCTGTTTTCTCTTCTGCAGTGTTCTAACCTCAGCAGATAGCTAAATCTTCTCATTCAGCGTTAGCATCTTAAATTCATAGGTTCTTCTAGTAACAATTTAATTAATATTTATAAAATTATATCATTTATAAATCATAAAATCCTACATGAAAGCCAAGAAAGTTCTGTTTCAGAATTCCTCTGAGAACACTCGGAGATTATAAATCATGGCAGTAGGTAAATTGTAGAAAAGGAGAAGAGGAGCTGAACAAGATCGCTGGGACAAGATCACTACATGACAGAATTGTGTCCTTCAGGAAATAGCGGACAAGTTATTTGGGACTGGAAGGAACACAACTACAATGGGATTGAGTCTCCAGCCTTAGTTGGTTCTGTCTCTTTTTTCTCTCCCCTACTTCAATGTTTTTCTTCTGTATCAAGCACAGCGTATTGTTCTCCCGCACACTCCTGAGGCACGGAGCTTGTGTTAGGAGAAGGTACCAGCTCTTGCTGTCAGGCTTCAAGGAGTTGCCCTTGCCAAGCACAAAAGCGAAGGTCACAGTATCTAATCATAGGAAAACTATCCTAAAGTAACACAAAATAAAACTACATTGTCTGGCTGGAGATACCTAATGGGTAACATCAAAATTGACAAGTAAGCTGTTCCTTAATATAAAAGGAAATGGAAAAACTCAACAACAAACTTTGTAAGATCCTGGAAAAAAGGCTGGTGTCCATGCAGGAGATGCAGCATGTGCAAGACTGTTGTGGTGTGCCTAACCACTTCCGAGAGAGGCCATGAGTTACGGCCCTTATGTCCACAGAAACTGCAGAGAGGGTCCGGTTGTCCTTCAGGCTGCACTGCGTAAGGGATGAGCTCCCCAGAACTTAAAGGCTAAACTGTTGATCCTTGGTTTCAGGCATTAGATACTGAGAAGCATCTCGGTTAGGTTTCTAAATTTCATCATATTTCGAGAACTGGACTTTGTATCTTATCTTTGCTTTTTTGGAAACATGCAGACACCGACAGCACACAGTGGGTGCCAGTGTGGGGCACCCCTGCGCTGCCACGCTCCACAGGGATCCTGCGCAGGTGGTTATTCCCAGTATGCCTACACCCTTTGGAAATACGACTGCTTGCCACAATACTGCTTTCTCCATATTGCTACTTTCCAACATTTTTATCATCTAAATATGGTGTATATACTTTATCACATACACGCCCACAGGGATATATAACATCTGCGGGTGGCTGTGTGGGTTTATACTTCGTTGAGGGAGCGCAGACCCCATGGACCTCATGATCCCGCTTGGTCTGTGCAGGTGATTTTCTGGATCTTACTATCTACTCCATTATTTTATGTCATCTCTTAACTTCAGCAGCAATTATTTTAATTTTCTTTCACAGTGTTATTAAGGATATTGAATTACACTTGGCCAAGCACAGGTCTTGGCAGAACTCAGAAATATCCCTCGTGAATAATGGTTCTGCAATTATAATTCTTATCAGTTAATTAGTTGTTAATCTTGTTAATATGTGCCACATTGCTTTTTTATTATGCTGCTTTTAACAAAGCATCAAACTCAGTAAAATGTTTTATGGAAGTCTAAATATAGCATGTCTGCATAGTTACTGTTACCAACCAAATTTATAGTCTGACATCTAGTTTGTTTGAAAATACCTGTTTTCAATAGAACAGAAAGATGGGCATAAAGCATCCCACTGTCTCCTAGCTATCACCTTTTCCATGATCTCGCCTGTGTTAAGGCTCCAGCTGCTGCACTAAAAATGCATTTGTCCTTTTAAAATATTGTCAGTTATTTTTATTCCCCCCGTCTCCCGCAGCTGCTCT
Organism: Fratercula arctica; assembly: GCA_947846985.1. NCBI lineage: Eukaryota > Metazoa > Chordata > Aves > Charadriiformes > Alcidae > Fratercula > Fratercula arctica. The sequence continues at coordinate 23,173,638 of CANTUZ010000009.1, forward strand.
GGTGCTTCAGCGTATCTTCATCTGGGGCTTTCTCCAGGTCTTTTCAGTGCAAGCTACCTGATCATTCACACGTAAATATATTAAATACAAACTGTTTAAAATTCTGTTAAATTATTTCATTGCTGCTGCAAAGTTATAGTCCAGTACTTCAAAGAGAGACCACATTTTGCTGAATGTGGTGTTCCCTCCAGACTGGCAGGTGCACTGTGTCTTTCTGTGTCTTTTTCGTTATAGATTTGCCCTGCAATATGTCTTTTCCATTATTTTAGACTACATCTGTCCTGGTTCCGGCAGGGACAGGGTTAAGTATTCCATGCCATGTGAGCCACGCCCACCCTGAGATTAAAAGGAGGGAGGGGGCGAGCAGTCGGGTTCGGAGCGGGCTGGCGCGTCCCGGCGGGGAGCGGCGGTTCCGTAATCGCGTTTGTATATTTCTCTGTCGGTGTTATTGTTGTTGTTTTCTTGTTCCCTTTGCTGTTCTGTTAAACTGCCTTTGTCTCAACCCAAGAGTTTTGCCTTTTTCTTTTGATCCTTCCCGTACCGGGAAGCGCTGAGCGAGCGACACGTGGTTCTTTGTTGCCATCTGAGGCCAAACCACGACAGTCCTTTTTTGGCGCCCAACGTGGGGCTCGAAGGGTTGAGACAAGAACAGAATCCAACTAGAGCTTGAAAAAACGAATTTGTTAGGTAAATAGTCACCAGTCACTATGTTGCTTAGTTTGTTCTCATGGCTGTGTTATGTAAACTCTTATGTGTTTTATGCACTCCCTGTGATGATATTTGTTACTTCTGGGAGGGGGATGAGGATTATCATTTTACTGTCCTGTGCAATATCGGCTTATGATATGATAACATCACTTGTTAGACGGTTATTTTGGGGTGTTTATGTGGTATTGCTGTCCTGTCCGTACATTGGGCACCACCTCTCAGAATTCATTAATAATTACACCCAGTCTATGGGGGAGACAGGGGGAGACACTTTCCCCAGCTCTTTTGCCTCCCTTTTCTCCTTTGAGTCAGGTCTGACAGCTTTTGAGAATTTTGAATATCCTTGGGATGCTCAAACCAGCATGTTCCTAGTGTTATGTTTGCTGAATATGTTCCAGGTCTCGTTTAGGGTTAAACAACTATTTAAGACTGCCACCCAGAGATCTGCTCCAAGGCTGGACAGTCAGGGGTGGCATGGCATGTGGGAGAACATGGGCAGGTACTTAGAGAACTTCTCACCTCCAATGGTCTGGGACTTCACCCCTGAACAATTACAGGACCCTGATAGAATAGTAGAATGTCTGAAGGGAAAATGCTGTGGCTATTCTAGAGAGGCACAACTCACTGCATTGTGCTGGGCCCTGGCTAGTGTCTACCAGGCACTGCTCAGTGCTATGCAGCACCCTCAGAAGAAAGAGACAGAGACCAGACCAGCAGGCGCTGCGGCCCCTGCGGCAGGCGCTGCGGCTGCTGCGGCCCTTGTGGCAGGTGCTGCTGCGGCGGGCACTGCGGCTACTGCGACCCCTGCGGCGGGCACTGCGGCTACTGCGACCCCTGCGGCGGGCACTGCGGCTACTGCGACCCCTGCGGCGGGCACTGCGGCTACCGCGACCCCTGTGGCGGGCACTGTGGCTACCGCGACCCCTGTGACAGACACTGCGGCTACCGCAACCCCTGTGGCAGCCACTGCAGCTACTCCAGCCCCGGTGACAGCCACTGCTGCTGAACCAGGGAACCAACCCGTGCCAGTATCCGTTGCCCCCATACAGAAGAAGAAGTACACAAAGAAATCAGTTCGCTTAGTAAGAGATGACGATGAACCAGGGCCATCACAAGGACAGGAGGAAGAGGCAGAACCAGAGATAATTACCCGATCCCTATCCCTGAGTGAGCTGCGGGATATGCGAAAAGATTTTAGCCGACTTTCAGGCGAGCACATTGTCACCTGGCTGCTTCGGTGTTGGGATAATGGGGCCAGTAGCCTGGAATTAGAGGGTAGGGAAGCCAGGCAGTTGGGATCCCTGTCTAGGGAAGGTGGCATTGACAAGGCAATTGGAAAAAAGACTCAAGCCCTCAGCCTCTGGAAACGACTCCTGTCAGGCATGAGGGAGAGGTACCCCTTCAGTGAAGATGTTGTATGCCAACCAAGCAAATGGACCACCATGGAAAGAGGTATCCAGTACCTGAGAGAATTAGCTGTGCGGGAGATGATTTATTATGACTTGGACAACACAGACTTGCCCACAGACCCTGATGAGGTGCACTGCACAAGGCTCATGTGGCGGAAGTTTGTACGGAGCGCACCATCGTCATGTGCCAACTCACTGGCAGTAATGGAATGGAAAGGTGAAGAAGGACCAACGGTGGATGAGGTGGCTGGCCGGCTCCGGCGATATGAAGAAAGCCTCTCTTCCCCCCTTGTCTCAGCTGTGGAGAAACTGTCCCGGAAGGTTCAGCAACTTGAAGAGAATATGTCCTACTCCCCACCTGTACGGGCCAGCATCTCAGCTATTAGAAGCAGACATTTCCCCACTCAAGAGAGAGAGTACAAAGGGTACACACCACGAGGCACCCTGTGGTTCTACCTGCGAGACCATGGAGAGGACATGAGGAAGTGGGATGGACAAGCTACTTGGATCCTGCAGGCACGGGTACAGGAGTTGCAAGGAAGGACAACCACAAAAGGAGATCCCTCCAGGAAAAGTGCCGCCCCAGTTTCCAGTGGGCAGTTCCCCAGACAGACCATAAGGCCTGATCTTGCTTCTGATCCTCTTGAAGGAACCTCCAAGTCATTTCTGCAAGAAGTGAGTACCGGATACCATGACCAGTATTAGAGGGGCCCTGCCTCCAGCCAGGTGGAGGAAAGGGACAACCGGGTTTATTGGACAGTGTGGATTCGATGGCCTGGCACATCAGACCCACAGGAGTATAAGGCTCTAGTGGACACAGGAGCACAGTGTACTCTGATACCATCAAGCTATAGAGGGGCAGAACCCATTTGTATTTCTGGGGTCACAGGGGGATCCCAAGAGTTGACTGTATTGGAGGCTGAAGTGAGCCTAACTGGGAATGAGTGGCAAAAGCATCCCATTGTGACTGGCCCAGATGCTCCATGCATCCTTGGTATAGATTACCTCAGGAGAGGGTATTTTAAGGACCCAAAGGGGTATCGATGGGCCTTTGGCATAGCTGCCTTGGAGGCGGAGGAAGTTAAACAGTTGTCCACCTTGCCTGGTCTCTCGGAGGATTCTTCTGTTGTGGGGTTGTTGAGGGTCGAAGAACAGCAGGTGCCAATTGCTACCACAACGGTGCATCGGCGGCAATATCGCACTAACCGAGGCTCTATGATTCCCATCCATAAGCTGATTCGTCAACTAGAGGTTCAAGGAGTGATCAGTAAGACTCGCTCGCCTTTTAACAGTCCTATATGGCCGGTGCGAAAATCCAATGGAGAGTGGAGGCTAACTGTAGACTATCGTGGCCTGAATGAAGTCACGCCACCACTGAGCGCTGCTGTGCCGGATATGCTAGAACTCCAGTATGAACTGGAGTCTAAGGCAGCCAAGTGGTATGCCACGATTGATATAGCGAATGCATTTTTCTCAATCCCTTTGGCAGCAGAGTGCAGGCCACAGTTTGCTTTCACTTGGAGGGGCATCCAGTACACCTGGAATCGACTGCCCCAGGGGTGGAAACACAGCCCCACCATTTGCCATGGACTGATCCAGACTGCACTGGAACAGGGTGAAGCTCCAGAACATCTGCAGTACATTGATGACATCATTGTATGGGGAAACACAGCCGAAGAAGTTTTTGAGAAAGGGGATAAAATAGTCCGAATCCTTCTGAAAGCTGGTTTTGCCATAAAACGAAGTAAGGTCAAGGGACCTGCACAGGAGATCCAGTTCTTAGGAATAAAATGGCAAGATGGACGCCGCCAAATCCCAATGGATGTGATCAACAAAATAGCAGCTATGTCTCCACCAACTAGCAAAAAGGAAACACAAGCTTTCTTAGGCATTGTGGGTTTTTGGAGGATGCATATCCCAGATTACAGTCTGATTGTAAGCCCTCTGTATCAAGTAACCCGGAAGAAGAACGATTTTAAGTGGGGTCCTGAGCAACGACAAGCTTTTGAACAAATCAAACAGGAAATAGTCCATGCAGTGGCCCTGGGGCCAGTCCGGGCAGGACAAGATGTGAAAAATGTGCTCTACACTGCAGCTGGGGAGAATGGCCCTACCTGGAGCCTCTGGCAGAAGGCGCCAGGGGAGACCCGAGGTCGACCCCTAGGTTTTTGGAGTCGGGGATACAGAGGATCCAAAGCGTGCTACACTCCAACAGAAAAGGAGATATTGGCAGCATATGAAGGGGTTCGAGCTGCTTCGGAGGTGGTTGGTACAGAAGCGCAGCTCCTCTTAGCACCTCGACTGCCGGTGCTGGGTTGGATGTTCAAAGAAAGGGTCCCTACCACACATCACGCAACTGATGCTACATGGAGTAAGTGGATTGCACTGATCACACAGCGAACTCGAATGGGAAACCCCAGTCGCCCAGGAATTCTGGAAGTGATCATGGACTGGCCAGAAGGCAAGGATTTTGGAATGTCACCAGAGGAGGAGGTGACGCGTGCGGAAGAGGCCCCACCATATAATAAACTGCCAGAAAATGAGAAGAAATATGTCCTGTTCACTGATGGGTCCTGCCGGATTGTGGGAAAGCATCGCCAAGTGGAAGGCTGCTGTGTGGAGTCCTACACGACAAGTTGCAGAAGCCAGTGAAGGACAAGGTGAATCGAGCCAGTTTGCAGAGGTGAAAGCCATTCAGCTGGCTTTGGACATCGCCGAGCGAGAAAGATGGCCAGTACTTTATCTCTACACTAACTCATGGATGGTGGCAAATGCTCTGTGGGGATGGTTACAGCAGTGGAAGCAGGGCAACTGGCAGCGCAGAGGCAAACCCATCTGGGCTGCTGAACTATGGCAAGATATTGCTGCCCGGATAGAGAATCTGGTTGTGAAAGTACGCCACGTAGATGCCCACGTACCAAAGAATCGGGCCACGGAGGAACATCAGAACAACCAGCAGGTGGATCGGGCTGCCAGGATTGAAGTGGCTCAAGTGGGTCTGGATTGGCAACGTAAGGGTGAACTATTCATAGCTCGGTGGGCCCATGAGACCTCAGGCCACCAAGGAAGAGATGCGACATATAGATGGGCTCGTGACCGAGGGGTGGACTTGACCATGGACACTATTGCACAGGTCATCCATGAATGTGAGACGTGTGCTGCAATCAAGCAAGCCAAGCATTTGAAGCCTCTTTGGTATGGAGGACGATGGTTGAAATATAAATATGGGGAGGCCTGGCAGATTGATTATATCACACTGCCACGAACCCGTCAAGGCAAGCACTATGTGCTCACAATGGTGGAAGCAACCACTGGATGGCTGGAAACATACCCTGTGCCCCATGCCACTGCCCGGAATACTATCCTGGGCCTTGAAAAGCAAGTCCTGTGGCGACATGGTACCCCAGAGAGGATTGAGTCGGACAATGGGACTCATTTCCGAAACAGCCTCATAGACACCTGGGCCAAAGAGCATGGTATTGAGTGGGTATATCACATCCCCTATCATGCACCAGCCTCTGGGAAGACAGAACGGTACAATGGACTGTTAAAAACTACACTGAGAGCAATGGGTGGTGGGACCTTAAAACATTGGGATGCACATTTAGCAAAGGCTACCTGGCTAGTTAATACCAGGGGATCTACCAATCAGGCTGGCCCTGCCCAGTCAAAACTTCCACGTACTGTAGAAGGGGATAAGGTCCCCGTAGTGCACATGAAGAATATGTTGGGGAAGACAGTCTGGGTTAGTCCTGCCTCAGGCAAAGGCAAACCCATCCGTGGGATTGCTTTTGCCCAAGGACCTGGGTGCACTTGGTGGGTAATGCGGCAGGATGGGGAAGTCCGATGTGTACCTCATGGGGACTTGATTTTGGGGGAGAATAGCCAATGAATCAAATCGTGTGCAACACTGTCACTGTATGTCCTCGTTACTATAATTGCTATTGGCTGTACTGCAGTAAGAATCACCCAAATTAAGGACAGATGGACTTTGATGAACAGTTGAGTAAAGCAAAGTGGTGATGGGATCAGAGCTGACGCCCAGCAACTTCCTCAAGATCTGCATCTTCGGACCATGGACTGTGTGCATGAGCTACGCCGGGTATACAGTCACATGTTCCGAAAACTGTAAGATCTGGGCGTGGCAAAATGGTATGGAATAAGGGGTGGATAATGTCCTGGTTCCGGCAGGGACAGGGTTAAGTATTCCATGCCATGTGAGCCACGCCCACCCTGAGATTAAAAGGAGGGAGGGGGCGAGCAGTCGGGTTCGGAGCGGGCTGGCGCGTCCCGGGGCCGGACCGGCGGGGAGCGGCAGTTCCGTAATCGCGTTTGTATATTTCTCTGTCGGTGTTATTGTTGTTGTTTTCTTATTCCCTTTGCTGTTCTGTTAAACTGCCTTTGTCTCAACCCAAGAGTTTTGCCTTTTTCTTTTGATCCTTCCTGTACCGGGAAGTGCTGAGCGAGCGACACGTGGTTCTTTGTTGCCATCATTTGTTGCCACCACGACAACATCTAACTCCTCACTGTACACATGTAGCGTTCCTTCTTATCCTTCTCGGAGATTAATCAGTATTCATGCTGCTACCTTTTGGTGTTTTTACCAATTGTCTTTATTTCACGGTGACTAATTTACAGACTTTGACTTCAGGTTCACAATTTCCATTTGTTACGCATCCTTTAACACTTATTACTTCTTGATGAGAGTGGATTTTTAGCTGAGAAAATCCTTCTTCTGATGGTGAAACTGCTGTATTTGTGGACCTTTTTTTTTTTGTGGTTTTGGCTTTTTGTGCGCAGCAGTGTAAAAACATGCAAAGTATTATGGATCCCTGTAACAAGAGGAATGTTGTTCTTTGCATCTTGCTCAATGTTTCCCCTGTTGCAGTATGTTTAGCATTTGTGGTAATTTTGCATTAGTGCATTTTAATGAAAACACGGAAGAACCAGGGTTTTGTATGTCTGTATCTGCAGGAAGGTCTTAACATCAGAGGTGAACTTGACGTGTCGTGCTGCAGCAGCAAGGGACCTAAATCAGACCTGAATTACGCAAAGGGAGGTTCTTGTTGGGGTAAAAAGAGGATGGCTCTTGTGTTCAGCACCAAGGAGCCCACGAGCAGCAGCTGAAGTTCTGGAGGGGCTGTGTAATTTGCCTCAGTTTGTACTAATTGGCGTACAGATATGTTTACTTCCATTGTCATCCTATAAACATAATGGTTTGAAACTAATTAATTTGTTTTCTCAGGTTTTCCCAAACAACACTTTTGTGATACTTCATTGTCACTCGTGGCAAAGGTGAAACAAACAGAAAAGAATGGGGAGAGGCTGAAAGCAAGTTTTTATGGATAGGCAGGGACTTAATACTACATTTACTGTGCTTTTGGTCCTCCACATATCTCCAGTCTTCCGCACTTACTGTAAGTAGGATTAGGCAAAGAAATCCATACAATTACTGTTTCAAGATGATTAACTGTCTGTACCAGTGTGGCACAGCCATTTGCCTCAATATATACCTATGTATTACTACAGATAATTTTTTATTATATTTTTAAAAATGAATACTAGTAGGGGCTCCTAAGCTTACTTAGGAAAATAGTAATGCAGGACACTAACTATTAAATAGCTCTTTTGAAGAAGTGGTTCTCTTCTTGGAGAAACACAGTTGCTGTTTAAAACCAAATCATGTTGTAGGGGAGAGAAAAGGAGAAAAATTGTTCACAGTGGTTCAGAGAAGTTCTGGAAGAGGTACCTTAGAAATGCTAAAGTGTGTGTTTATGTGTACATGTGTGTGTATCTATGTATATAAAATTACCACATATATGACCTTTGCAGCTTCAGGGTCTGGCGGGAAAGGAAGCCGCCCAGTGGACATAGGAGCAGATTACAAACCACCACTTGGTGGTAAGTATTGGTGTAAAGCTTTGCAATTTAAATGCTGTGCCTTTTGGCATTTCACCGAGTGATGCTATAGCCTACTGAAAATAGTCAGCTGTTTACAACCCTGATGACATTTGTTGCAGTACCTTTTTCTCTTTATGATGATAGCTGTTTCCACTCTTGAAATTGTATTGTACTTCTGTCAGTGTTCTTGCCTGCTGTGTGGGGTATGTAGAGAAAATGTCATGGCATGCATTTACATTGCAGTCTCCACGAACAGATCTTGTTCCCAGTTTAGTTTTGAATGGCTGCTATAGTGCACAAGTGTAAAATTAGTTCGGTAAGAACATATTAAGAAGGAAAAAAATCATCTTAACTAGTTCTCCTTATTAGCACTGTGCATTGCGGAAGCCTTGCCCTAGGATAACACTCATTAGTGTTACATAAAATGTGTTTCTTTCAGCGGCAAGTGACCGCTGTAGAATACTGATGCCGATTCCTGTGATATTGGGTCCAAGGGGATTCCTGTAGTGCTGGAGTTTTAGCAAAGTCCCAGGTTAACTCTCCTTAGACTCTAAACTATTGCATTTTTTTGTGATAACTATTTGTGAGTAGGGTGAACAGAGACTTTTTTATAGACTGTTAGTTGAAAAAGGGTCTACAAAGTACATTATAGATTTAACAATTGTACAGAAACACAGTTGGCAAATGACAGAAAAATAAGCAAGCGCTTCTCTTGAAATCCCAGCAGACAAACCATCTTTCTCGTTCTGCTAATCTGCATGATTTTAGAAGTCTTTGATGGGCACTGCTTCCTTTTGATGGCGACTTTTTCTATATAATGAATAACCCCTTTCTCCCCACTCAAATTTCCAGGCAGTAACAGTCCCCATGGAAGTCCTACTTCTCCCTTGGACAGCAACATGCTCCTTGTGATCATAGTATCTGTTGGAGTCATCACCATTGTGATAGTGGTGATAGTCGCTGTCTTCTGCACTCGTCGTACAACTTCTCACCAAAAAAAGTAAGATGTCTGGGTGGCATTTTGCCCTGTCCTACCTTTCTCACTTAATTCTATTATTTAATCTTTATGATACTTCAGAGTTTATTACTTCTAAGTCTTATGGGCTGTAGAAATTCTGTTCTGACAACAGGTTAGTAATGCAGTTTGAATTCTCGTGTTCAGAAGACAACATACATTAATACAGGTTAAGTTATCATGCGTGTGATGGTGATGATGATGATGATCTGCTTTTCCTTATCAGTGTTTCAGAGTTTACAAACCATCAAGAGTTTACAGGCAAACTGGGGCAATGCTTTCAAGTATACCTGCACTTGCCCTTCTCTGAGGAGAAATTATTGTTTAAAAATTGGGCTCATCTGGCATTTCTTCTTTAAAATCAGCTCTGTGTGTTTGTGGTACTCGCAGCATTTTCTGATGAATGTCTTGCTGAAAGTTCACATGGTCATCTGGGAGTTAATGCCTCATTTTGCAGCAGGGGTGGAGGCAGAATTCACCCGGGCAGAGCAGCACCCAACCTCCAGTCGATCCATCTCTTTAGAGCTGGGGGAGCTCAGCAGCGCCAGAGGATTCTCACTTCTGTTCTTAGCATGTACTTCACTGTGTGAAGTAGGTTTACAGGCTGTGCATGATAATATCCAATTTTTAGACAGGTTGCTGGAGTGGAATCTGAACAAGGTAGTGGACTCCTTAGAAAGTGCTCCAAAATCCTAAATATAGGTGTGCATCTGAATTCTGCCCTCATTTAGAGCATCTGAATTCAGACTACAGGAGCGATGCTTCCCTTTATAGGCTCCTGAAGGTTGTTTCTGTATGTTCTTTGAAAGAACTGAACAGAGCTGAAAGCTTTTTTTTTAAGTTTGAAAAGATTGTTATGCATAACAGATAATCTCTTATCTATTATGGTTAGAAGATAATCTCCACTTGCTTTGCTGACGCTGAACCATCCTGCAAAAACGCAGGTTCTCCAGGTGAACAAGGAGAGCAAGGGTATGAGTGATGGTCTAGCAACTGAGGGATGTGCTTGGGAGAGGGCAAAATTCATGTCTCTGTGCCCAAGAGACGTGTTTTATTTTCAAGGAGCAGAAATAACCCTGTGAAATCTTGCCTTTGTTTTCCCAGTTTCTAAATGCCACCTCCCTTGCATTCAGTGATGTTAGTTAGTCACAGCCAGTGACTGACCTTCTGATCTCTTTCACTCGTTCAGCTGCAGCGCCCAAAGCAGGGTGCCGGCAGCACCTCTGCCTGCAGATCACCTACAGAAAGGTGTTCACTGATACTTTCAAAATTTTATTAGTCATATCTTAGCCATTTCTAGCAAGCATGCTACCCTGAAGGGACGCCTTCTTCCATCATTACCAGGGTCTAAAGTGAGGCGTGTGTGTGGAGGGCAGTGCTGGAATTCTACATTTTACTTTTCCAAAATTCCACCATGTTGGACATCTGCCTCGCAATCTGTTTGCTGCTGCTGCTATTCAGCAGCGATGAAAAAGCATGTTAGTTAGATGTGTGTAACCAGAGCAGCGGTAAAACGAACGTTCTCGTCATTAGTCTTTAGAGTTAACCATCCTATTGGGATAATTGGCTATTTGCACACTCCTTCTACAGCTATTGTTTGAGGTTGTTTGTAAGCCCTGGAGTACGGGCACAGCATGATGTACGTACACTTCATGTTTGGAATATTCTCTTAATAACCGTAAGTACTGGAAACTTAATTTTTGTTAATGAAAGCTTAGACTGTAGAGCACAGTTCTGCAGCATGTGGTAGCATTTGAGACGAATTTCATGGCATCAGAGCTGCAGAACATGCTTTGAGATGTCAGATGCGCTTATATGTAAAATTCAAAGCTTCCTGCCCAGTGGGTAGCTTTTGCTCAGTTGGATACAAGATCTGAACGAAATCTCAGTGAAAATTTGCCTTTTTCAACAAGTGAAAGGAAGCCTACATCTAAGAACATTTAATTTGTTTTCCTTCCCAAGGAAACGAGCTGCCTGCAAATCAGTGAATGGGTCCCATAAGTACAAAGGAAACTCCAAAGATGTCAAACCTCCTGACCTCTGGATCCATCATGAAAGACTGGAGCTAAAACCCATTGATAAATCTCCAGATCCCAATCCAATCATGACAGATACCCCAATCCCTCGCAACTCCCAAGACATCACCCCAGTTGATAATTCCATGGACAGCAATATCCATCAGAGGCGGAATTCCTACAGAGGTGAGCGATCAACAAGTACTTTGACCATGATGTTTAAAATTAAATACGTCTTACTCCATCTGGTGAAATCACTTTATTGACATATTATTCAGTTACCCTTCTCTTTTTATGTTCTTGTTTTCCAAGTAGTGAATTGGTTTCGTGCCTAGTTTATTCAGTTACACTTATCTTTTTATGTTCTTTTTTTCCAAGTAGCAAATGGGGTTTGTGCTTAGTTTATAAGACTCTCTGAAAAGGATGGATCGCATATTTTTGTGAGAAAATTGAGTTAAATCATTAATTTCCCTTGGTAAATGCCAATTAGTAATCAGAAGATCATCTGGCAAGTGTTTCCTATTAAGCTGTTGAGAGTTGTGGAACTTTTTTTCAGCAAACACACAATCAGGTTTCGGTGCGGGTGAGTTTTCACTCGGTGAGTGGTTAACTTGTTAATTGTCTCAGCCATATGGGTGACTCCGTGCTGCCACTCACTGCCCAGAGCTGCACTGCCAGAGGCTTGTGTTTGCGGTATGGCCTGGAGAGTTTCTCCAGTGCCCAATAATCTTTACCCCTAACTGTCCTCTTTTCCATCTTCTAGTGGAGGATGAAAGAGCTGTTTTTATCAATTATGAGTCATAGAACTGCTTACAAACAGGACAGCCCAGAAATAAAGAGAGAAGGATTGAAATCATCTGGTATGGTATCACAGAACTCCTGCTGCAATGGTAAATAACCTTCAGTATTTTTCCTTCAGGGCATGAGTCAGAGGATAGCATGTCCACCCTGGCGGGAAGAAGGGGGATGAGGCCCAAGATGATGATGCCTTTTGATTCTCAACCACCTCAGCGTAAGTCAACAGCCCACCTGCCAGCTGCCTTGAAATCGGGAGCACCCAAACAAGCCGTGTTGGTACTATATGCACCAGCACACTCCCATACTGCTTCGTACGCACTTCTCCTGAGGAGTCCTGGCATATCCGCCTTGGAAAGAGTTCAAAAGCAGCGTCCTGAGTCCCTTAGCATGAAGGCAGAGTTAGATCAAGTTAAAAGGAAAAACAGAATAGCTGTATTTGAGCGAGCAGGAGGCACGCTGCAGAAGCAGGGAAGAGGTAGGAATGTATCTGGCAGTCTGTCTGTCCCGGTCCCCAGCAGTTGGCAGCTGCAGGTGCTTTGTAGGGAAAGCCTATGAGCCTGGCTCCTTTTCATAGTCCATTCCCTTTGTACTCTGCCAGTATCCAGCTGTTACATAGGAATTGTAAAGTCGGATCATCTCTGTCAGGTTCTGCTCCACTGTTAGTTCTCTCCTCCCCAGAGCAAACAGCCGTAGCCTTTTTAGCCGCCCCTCATGAAGCAGCTGCTCCATCCCCTTGGTCACTTCAGTTGCCATTCTCAGAACCATCTCTAACTTTCCTACGTGCTTCTTGAGATGCAGAGAGGCCAGAGCTGCACGCAGTACCACCAAGGTACAGAGCAGGAGACAGCATCCTCTGCCATGTTCCTGCTGAATGAGGTGCTACAAGATTCCATTGGCTTTTTTGGCTGCAGCTGCATATTGAGCTAATGATATCGGAGATCTGTCAACTATATCTCCAAAAACTCTTTGCTGAGTTGTAACTGCCAGCTCTGATTTCAGCATCATATAAGTACTGTTTGGATTATTTTTCCCTCAATGCAATAGCTTATTTAGTGATGCTAAAGTTTACCTGCCATCTCTTTGCCTGCTCGCTCAGTCCTGTGGTCAGAGGTCTTTCTGAAGTTCATATAATTTCTAAACTTGAAGATTTCTCTGATAGCTTCCATATCTGGGTCACTGAGAAAGATAATTGATTAAAACCAGTCCCAGCGCTGATACCTGGGGAATCTCCTGCTGACCCTCCTCTGTCTTGAGAATTGATTATCAAGCCCCTCCCTTGGCTTCGTATCTGTGACCAGCTTTCAGTCCATAAAAGAGCTTTCCCTCAGCAGCAACTTAGTGTTTTAACTTTACAGTGGACCCTTGTCGGAGCCTTTTTGAAAATTTAGCTGTATTACATTTGCTGGTTCCCTTTATTGACTTACTTACTGTCTTGAAACTCTGAGATTAGTGATTTACTCTTACAGGAGTCATGGTTACTCTTTTCTAAATGACCATGTGTACCCATATCTGCAGTGATCTTACTCTTATACCAAAACGTTAGTATAACTGCTGTCCCCACTGCATGGACATTTGTGAAGCGGTTCTTGACCAGCTGTAGTTGACAGTCTACCCTCCTATGGTGTTGCGTGGAAAGAGGCAAAGCGGTTTTGGCAGAAGATAAATCCCCTTGCGTTCTAACACTCCTCACCAAGGTGGGAGGCTAGGTGCAGCTAGGTTTAAATTCTGAGTGATGCCCAATTCAGCACTATCAGTCCAATCGTGTTTAATATGTATTAAACTATTACGATTTGGATACACTAATAGTGGACTGCACCCTCAGTCTAGTTTTGCTCATGAACTAGCACGGCCACTCTCAAGTCTTTGGTCGCATTCAATGAGGAACCGAAACGACTAGCTACTTAAACAGTGCAGTTTATTTAAACAACAGATAGATAGGTCCTTAGGATTGCCAGTGATAAATACACTGTCTGCAAAGCACGTGCAAATGAAAGTATTGTTACATATATCAAACGCGCGACAAAGTTATAAACGATACAGCCTGGCTATAAATGTAGGAAAGAGATTCTCTAGAGAAATTTCTAAGTTTCCTGAGAAAGCGCTCGGTATAATCTAAGTCTTACCCAAAGGCGTCCCTATGGGGGGGAAGAAAGGCTCAGCCCATTGACTGATCCCGGAAGTCAGTGATGGAATTCTTTGCGATGGTGTCTTCTCTGGGTATCCCCCCTCCCTCGGGCTATTTTCATACTATTTGTTATCTTCAAGGTGGAGTTTGAGTGACTTTAGTCATGAATAATAAAGTATTATTAATTCTCTCACTTCACATTTAAAGGTATAGTTTATGAAAAATTCAGGGCACAGACTCAAGAAGGAGTGGTCGCACCTTGGAGGCGGGTAGCCTTTGGGATGGAGGTGTGTTTTGGTGTTATAATGACATTATAATGAGCAAAGTTTGAACAAAGGACAGCATTTCATTAAAATTTGACAAAACGCTGGCTCCGAGTATCGAGCAGGCAGCTAATTGGCAGCTTATCTGTTTCATGGTATCGTCCCGTTCCCGTATCTGCTATACATCATAAGGTAAAGCCACGGAATAATTGCATCCCACCCCATACCTCATGTAGCTTCACAAGCATCCTTATCAGGGAACCGCGGATGTTGTATTCTTCATGCCAGCTGCAGCTGTTTTCTACCTCAGAAGCCTCTTGATTTTTTACTTTTCCTTAATGTGTGAACAATGCTGTACTTTCGTATTTTTATCCAATTTAGTAATTATTCCACGCTATGGCAAACCAAAATCAGTATGGCTTTAAGCTTTAGTGGTAGCGGCTCAGGAGCAGCTTCAGAAACAGCTCAGCTGCTCAGCCAGTAGGAGAGAATTCGAGAGCTGGGGCAATAGATCACCACCCATCTCGGTGCAGGACATCCCCGCTCCTGAGCTAGTGCTGGGCAGAAGAAATGGCTCGGCAGGAGTAACGCTGCTCATCTTTTGGGAAGGATACCAAAAGCCTGCCAAATGTATAGCAGCTTTGCTCCAAAATGGGTCTGTTACACAAATTTATTTGAACATGTATAGACCGCTGATAGGGGCTGAGGTTTTGTGAGCCTGGCAGGGCAGACTCGACGATTTGAGCAAAAGAGCTGAACTGAAATTTTGTTGAGTCAGTAGAAATATTTTTGAATTATTATTATGAAATATTTTAAGAATTAAACAATATATCTAATTTTCAAATGATGTGCCTGAGATGGGGAGGGACTTGGCTAAACCCCTACACAAGTAGACTGAACACAAGAAAACGGGACAGAAATCAACACGCAGTGACAGAACTGCGAGGCTGAATTACACAGTGCTTACCTGGTCTGGGCCTTAGACTTCCCTGAGCACTACGTTCACGTTCAACCCTGCAGCCAGGCAATTGCTACCACAAGCTGTTGTGTTTCATTGAATGTTCTCAGTTAGGTTTCGACTTCCGAACTTTCTGCTTTATTTACTGAAATGGGTGCTAGGTTTTCTTGGCCTCCACGTGCTTTTTCAAGGGTCCTGATGACCCAGTTAGCTCAGTTTGTGACTTTTTGACTGTTGGCTTGTTTTACAACCTTTTTACAAGAGTAGTATCTTTTTTCCTTGGTTTTAAACTAAATAATCTGATGCTCCTTGTTTTCTCCCAGTTTTATGTGTATGAGGGAGGAGCTGAGGATATAGTTTTACACATATGAGGGAGGAGTAAAGGATACAGTTTTACCCTAGTGATCTTTACTCCAGTTATTTTCTTAAAAGTTTGTTTGCTGTCAAATACGGGTGTTTAACATGGCAGCTATTGGATTCTGATGATTTCCTGTCCCATGTCAGGTGCTAGAACATGATGAGTTCAGGCTTGTGTGACCCTGTAACAAATTCAGACTGCAGTAAGTCTTCCCTTGCGCTCTTCTGTGTGTTTTTTCTCTAAACGGGACGCAGCGTTGGATACACATAGCACAAAATGAACTCATACAGGAGCCCGTGCTGCAGTGCACCGAGTGCTCCACGGAGCAGCGTAGCAAAGTACTGTGTTATTTGGTGAGAAAGATCCTCAGCAGCTTAGGTGATCAGTCCCAGGTAGGATGAAAAGATGTACAGCTGATGCAAGTGATAGAGTGGTGATACATATTTTAGGGATGGACTATATTCCAGTTCTACCTTTTGATGGTGTTCAAGCTGATGTGATAATGCTGGCAGATACAGTTGTGGATATGATTTTCCCTTGCAGCACTAAACCCAGCTGTGACATCCCTTTTTGGTACCAGTGCTGCAGTGTTCGCTTGAAAAGCCGATCTGTTTTCCCCCTCTTTATTAGTTATTGCCCAGCAAGAACGAACCAGACAGACACAGCCGGCTTGGTGTGCCAGGTTAGCGTGATGCACTACATGTCAGGAAGGTTTTCTGGTGCCCTAGGGCCTGAGATTGTTTTTGTGATTTTGTTTGACTTTTTATCCTGTTTGCAAAAGCTCTGAGGGCTTCCCACTGTACGTTTCTATTTTATAGTAAGTGAAAACATTAACGAAATGTCTTTAGATACCTTTTTGTAAAAGCTACAGAGAAAACTGACACTAGTACATGAGGCCCTTTCTCAGCAAGCAACACAGAAGGCAGGACCATTTGTTTAGTTCAAGTCTGTGCCTGCAAATGCCTTCCTATGGCTTCTCCCACCGTAGCATTCAAATCTAGTTATTTACCTCTAAAATACGAAATTAGGATAATTTATTATGTTGAATGTTAGTATAATTTACAGTAATCGTGTGCGCCTAGTTAGTTCCTTCCTAACTGGAAAAAAAATTCTGGAAGGGTATTAGGAAGCAAAAGGCTATTTCTTTCTGAATGCACATTTCTCTTTATCCAGTTCTTCATCTGAACTTTTCTCTTCCTTGAAATTAAACAGTGCATCATGGTCTTCATTAAAGAGGTGCTGGTGCTACAGGCTGTTTTTGACCTGCAAAGGTATCAGATTTAGGCCTGATAACCCAGCAAATTATTAGCAAAACACAGCAGTTCCAGCTGGGTGGCTTGGTGGCAGGGTAAACTTTCTGGGGACATGGCTTTTCACTGCATCAGATTTTCTCCACTTGCTTACCAGAGTCTGCTTTGGATGCTGTTTCAGAGCTGCTACGATTTTGTGTTCTTCTCCCCATCTCTAAGCTTTTAGGAAATGTCTTGAATGTCTAGTGTATGTGTATGATTTTTTATTGT
This sequence comes from Fratercula arctica, assembly GCA_947846985.1. NCBI lineage: Eukaryota > Metazoa > Chordata > Aves > Charadriiformes > Alcidae > Fratercula > Fratercula arctica. Next base: position 23,190,708 of record CANTUZ010000009.1, read on the forward strand.
GGTTGCAAAAACATATCAGCAGCCTTTGTACTAACATGCATTATATTTGCTCTTGATTGAAACGCTTGCTGAAACACAGGGGTAGAACAGTGGTTTCTACAGGTAGAAGTAATCAAAATGTTTATGCCTGGAAAATGTTATGCCTTAAACTCTATATGCCTCCTACCTTGCTGACATGTAAGAGAACTCCTGGTGTCTCTGGTGACTGCTGTCTCTGTTGGGTTTCTGATCTCCAGGCTTTTGTGGGTTATTCCTCCATTTGCCAGTTCCCTGCAAGACAGAGGGCATTTTAATCTTGCTTGAAATGAGAATATCTGACTTCTTACATCCACTTGACAGTTATCTCACAGGACTTAAATCTAGAACTACTGATTACTCAGTATTAGAGTTTAGTTACTCTTCGTTTACAAGAGGTTGATAATCACGTTAGCATCTCAGTGGGAGAGAGAAATTCTTTATTACCAACAGCTGAAAATCTGTAAGTATATTGCCTCTGCTGGCTAATTCACATATCCTGTCCTGCTGACAGGCTGTTTTCCAGGAAATGAGGAAGTCGGAGCGTTCAGGTTTGTTTAGTCAGCCTCTGAGTTCAAACCGCATGCATCAGTGCAAGTCTTAACTGAACTCACCATTAGAATGATGGATTTGTGCATCACATCATTCCTAGAAAGTAACTTCCAAAGGCAACATATCTGAAGAATTTCCAGAAAAGGTTCAAAATAAAGTAACCAACCACAATCTTTTGTTTTTCTTTATGGTGCTAGTGGTAGCATTTCCCTCTTGTTTTCTGTGTTGAGACTCTTTTGGATGATTTTAAGCAATTCACTATTTTAGTCTGGCATTCTGGCAATTCTGCACGTGCTCTTCCACCCAGCTGGGGAGCAGTGAGAGTTTGTTTTGCTGTTGTCGCAAAAGAGTGAGGGCAAAGAATGATTTACATTAAGTATGAAATTCGTGTCTCACGAACAGGAAAAAGAAAACAGCAAGATAAAAAAAAAGGGAAAAAAGAAAAAGAGGCTTTTGGCTTGAGTGCACTGGAGCAGAGCTTTATTAAGTCTGCACAGAGGGAATAAATGGAGCCTTTGGTGTCTTGCCCTGCTTTTACCATTTGTCTTGCATTATTTAATTAACCAAAGATGCCACGTTTGGTTACAATGTTAAGAAATGCAATGACAGCCAGAAATTATTTTGGAATTTGAACTCGTATGTCTCCTGTATTAGGTCTGACATTTATAGCACAGCGTGAAATACAGGGAAGTTCTAAAGGGAGCTGAACTTCATTTTTCTCAAGTTTAACAGAAAGCGCTTGAAAGATACAGCCAAGAGAGAAGCACTTTCTGTGCAGGAAAATTAAGAGCTCTGCCTCTTTGGGGGATTTTGTGTCTTGGCATGGAGGGAACTAAAGTGCTGGAGCAGAGTTGGAAAATTGGCATTGAAACATGTCATCTTGGTGTCATTGTAACTCTGCTGAGCAGTTGGCTCCCCTGTTCCGTGGCGCTGTGGGGAAGGGAGGGATATGGTGCATTTCAGTACATGTGCATGCTTGTCTGTATGTTAAGCATTTTTCTGTCTTATATTCATTCACAGCTGTGATTAGTGCTCATCCCATCCATTCACTTGATAACCCTCACCATCATTTCCACTCCGGCAGCCTCGCTTCTCCAACTTGCAGCTATCTCCATCACCAGGTCAACCCGTGGCCGATTGGCACATCTATGTCCCATTCAGACAGGGCCAATTCCACAGGTGAGATACAAACCATCAGGTAGATTTTGCTTGTAACGGAACAATGAGTTGAACGTGTGGAAATCAAAACCTGAAGCTTAACTTGGTCAGTCTCCATTGTGGTGTTCCATGAGCATCAGAGTGATGGGTTTAAGTACAAACAAAATCCTCAATAGGTTGAGTTTTCTGTAAACAGTTTCTTGTGTAGGTCAGATATTGATCCTTGAGGTACATGGTGGTGTCCTTGGAAAAGGAGGCTTAATGTTTTACATACAACTTCAAATAGCAAGATTCCTTATTCTAAAGCCTTCAGCCCTGGAGTCTGAAACAACAGATTAAATCTAATTTGATCTACTTAATATGATAACTTTTTTCTAATTAGTAGTGATTAAAACCAAGAGAGGACAAAAGTCCAGACTTTGCTACTGAGAGCTGACATTAGTTAATCTTCCTGAAGCACACAGAAAATTGCAGTGATTTCTGTGCAGCATTTTCAAGCTTGAAGCACAATCATTTGCGATAGTTTTTGTAATGTCTCCAGTGCTCTGAAAAATTTGGAAGCAACAGTATTGCAAAATTGCACATAGGTAACATCTTGAGATGAAGTGAACTCTGAGCTTCTCTAGTTGAAGGTCTGCATTTCAATTAAGGTGCCCCAGCCAACAGCGTTCTTTCCTGTTTCCTTATGAAAGCAATTCATGAGGCTGCAAATGCGCAGCCAGACAGATGTTAAAGGCAGAGGTTCCCTTTTTCTGCTTTTACACTGCTGAAGTGACAGCTCTCACAATCCAGATCTTCTGCATGTGGTCTGAGTAGGATCACGATGCCCTAAATTCAATATGCCATCTCATTGTTCTCTTAGATCAGGGTGGAGTCTGCTGCAGACAAACAAATGAAGCCTGTGATTCCATTTTAGCTTTCAGCAAGTAAAGAGATTTCAAGTCTACCTCAGAAAAAAATTTAGTTCTTGTATATACAGTACAGTGATATATGCTTAATGTATATTTAATTTTTTTAATATTAAAGAATGCCAATACTATGAAATACTCAATGGTAAAATGAGGATGAAGATTTGTTTTCCATGCTGTTTATCTGACGTCTTATTATATGTAGTTGTTTCAGTGCAAAACTGTTGATTTGGTATTATGCCTGTGGAGTCATTCACTTCTCAGGCTTATTTTGTTATTAGACAGCTGTTGCCATTCACCTTAGAACAGGACAGTTACACAGAATTGATGTTATTTGCGCCACAGATCGTTAATCTGTGATCACTTCTTAGCTTATAACAGCGATCTTGGAAAAGGTGCTTGCAGACATTACGGTGATGTTTCCATTTGACCACAGAGAACATTTCTGTTAAAGAAAAGAAACACCTGTTTGGGGATTTTTTGTGTCTGCTGTAGAATCTGTTCGAAACACACCGAGCACGGACACTATGCCGGCTTCCTCGTCTCAGATGTGTGCTGACCACCAGGATCCTGAAAGTACCGCGGGGTCTTACCTGGCTAATGCACAAGAAGAGGATTCGGCTCAGAACCTCCCGACGGCACATGTCCGTCCTTCCCACCCGCTGAAGAGTTTTGCAGTGCCAGCGATTCCACCAGCTGGTTCCACGTACGACCCTGCGCTGCCAAGCACACCGCTGCTGACTCAGCAAGGTGAGCGGGGGGAAAACTGGCAAGACACACTTGCCACAAAGAGAAAAAGGAGATTTTAAGAAGAAAACGAGAGAAGCTCCTTCAGGGACGGGGGGTAGAAGGAAATATTGCAAAGGAAATGTGACAGAGGCTGGAGTCAATTTTGTTGGTATGATTTTCAAGGCCTTTTTCTTTTATGTACATAGAAGAACTAGACAAAAATTCAGCACTCCATAATTTGAACCGTTCATTTTCCTCTAATAGAATCCTTTTTATTCTCCTACTTTCAAGAAAGAGCTTTCTGAGTAAGCAAAAGAACTAATTAACTGAGATGTAACTATGTAACAATTAATTTCAGCTCCTAACCATCCAGTTCACTCGGTGAAGACTGCGTCAATTGGGACTTTAGGAAGAACTCGACCTCCCATGCCAGTGGTGGTTCCCAGTGCCCCTGATGTGCAGGAGACCACCAGGATGCTCGAGGACTCGGAAAGCGTAGGTACTCTTACACTGCCAGTGCCTTGCTTTGGCAGTGATTATCAGACTGTGGTGAATCTCTCTTTATATGATACTTGCAAACTTTAATAATGTTTGCAGTGGGACTCAGAGGCAGAGAATAGTGAGGCTTCTGTTAACCCATATAAAAAAATGTAGTGCAAATACCTTCTACACAAGGCAGCAAATTCAAAGAATTGGCACTTTAATTGCAAGTATTAGTAGCGCTTTCTAAATGTGAAAAGTACTTAAAAGCGTACTGTCATTCCTAGTTCCCTAACACTAAACAGATGCAGCGCTTCCATCTGTTCCAGTCCAGAAGGCCTGCTCAGTCAGGAACCGAGAAACCTTTGATGACATTTTGGCTGAAGGGAGGCTCTTAGCTGAACACAGAGTCATGTTCTCAGAGATTTCCTTTCTTGACTCAACGCTTCTGGTTTCTGCCAGCCTATCAATCACAATGACGGAAGGAGAGGAAAGACAAGTATCATGTATAGCACTAGGCTTTTCATTCTTTACAGTACATAGTGCCTAATGGAGATTTAGTTTATGACTTGGGCTCCTATATGCAGTCTCCCGTATTGGGGCCGTGGAAGTGCCCTGCACATCTGGTTTTTGCCTGCTTATCTTGATGTAAAGAGCATCTTTGTTCACAGAGCTGAAGGCCTCCAACAGTGCCGTTTGCTTTTCTGTGCAGCCGAAGATGTTGTATTCATGCTTGCTTTGAGATGTCGTTTATCGCTGTCTGGTTTGCAGGCGTACTGTGCCTGGATCCTATTAAAGTCGTGCAGCTGCAGCTTCCTCTGCTGCTGCAGAGTGTCCAAAGTGTCATTGCAAATGGAAAATTTAGCATTAATGCCAAAATGTTTAAAGCCACCATCCCAAATAGGTTTTTAGATACTCATAAAAGTGTTCCAACTTTATGGAGAAAAAGCAACTGTTGGGCTTCTTTGGAAGTAGCTTTTAAGAAGCAAGGATGGTTTTGGGTGTCAGGCACTGGAAGAGCTGTTTTCCTTTCAGATTGCAAGCCAACAAGTTACTGTATTAGCTATTGTATTACTGCTACAAGAAATGCTTATTTTGAATTCATTTTTCTTTTTTTTTTCCTTGTTTCCTTACTGTCCTTTCCTTTTGTCACATTGTTTTTGTCACCCTCTTCATTTTATTTCTGTACGCGCTGGTCTAGAAACAGCACGCATGCTTCATTTGGTGCACTTTTGCCCTTCTGTCTAGCTGTCACTCCTACTTTACTCTTTGTTTTGGTTGGTACCAAAAATATACTCATTAGTTTATTCATCAACATGTTTATAATATATCTGCTAATAAATTTCTTCATTAATAAATAAGTACAATAAATGCTAGTTAAATTACGAGTTTTAAAAATGGGGATTAGATAGTGATTTGAATTGATCCTGAGCCTGTAGAAATAAATCTGAGTGCTTCCACCTCACTGCTATTTATCATTGTCAATAGTTGGCAGATAATGCATTGGACGTGGGACAGAGAGGACTTTTCTGGTACAATCTAGATTGCTGGGTAAACTGGAGAGTGCCTGCTGCATTCATTTCTATTTACATGAGAGAAAAGGTTCTTTTCTAGAAGCAAAGGAAGTGCGATCAGAGTCAGGGCTGAGGGCTCCACTCTGGGAAGGGCTCCAGTTTCACGGTACGTGATCAGCTGAGCAGTAGCTTTCATATTAGACTCTAGTCAGAAGGTCAATAATGGACCTTAACTATATAGAGCAGAAACTATCACCCAGGAGTTGTGTTGCTTCTGCTTTGGCATGAGCAGAGCTGGTGTTGGAATAGCACCTGCAGCCTGGCTCGCTTTCTGTGAAAACAGTGTTGAGAGAGCAAAGAGGGTTTGGAGAAGTGCTCCAAGAAGGTAAGGGGTTGGGAAAAGCCTTGGTCACCTTAGAAAAGGTTTTGAGGTGAGCTAGTTGGTGGTATCTGTCTACACACGTGCATTGATAACAGAATGTTCAGTATCGCTGAAGCTAGACAATGAGGCTAAAAATGGAGTATGATTTTCACATGCATAATGGTTCTCAAAACAGGTTTTTTTGAAGTGATTCTTTTGACCTTTTTTTCCAATTAAGCTAAGAAGATTTTTCTAAAACATCTACTTCGGTTCAAAGGAAGCTAAGTTATCTTGAAGCAGGAATTGATACAAGGAATACAGATAAGAAGATCACAGTCTAAAAATCAGTGAAACTATGAATCACTATTGCAAAAAGATTTGCACTTAAAATAGAGTGTTATTAATTCCTGTAACTGTTGATAAATCTGCTTCTGCTTATTCATGTGTCAGGGATGCAATCTACACCAGAATCACTGATTATTTCTTATTCTGTCCCTCTTAAAGAGAGTCACCTTGTCAGTAACTCTTTATGTCTCCCACAGAATTATGAACCGGATGAGCTGACCAAAGAGATGGCCCACCTGGAAGGACTTATGAAGGACCTTAATGCCATCACTACAGCATGACCACCTTCACCAGGACATGACTCCAAACAGTTTCACAAGTCTTGGGACTCAGCCTTGGAACACAAGGAGTTGTACAGACTGAAAAAAAGAAAAAAAAAAAAAAAAAAACAGAAAAAAAAAACAGGAAGAGGGACAGCACACGAGAGCATACACAGAAAGCAAACGAACCAGCCACTGCATTTGTGCTACAACTGGTCAAAAAGAGATGACCTTTCTCGTCATCGTCCTGCAATGAAGTCATTGCCAAGTTGAATTCCATTTCCCTGCTGAGACCGTGCAGGATGGGACGCAGCAGGCTAAAATCTAGCATCCAGACGAAAGGAAAAAAAAATGGACTTTACGTTTGGGTTTTTTTTTCTGGTCAGGTTTTGTCTCAGTGGTGTGATTGCCCTGCCTATTCAGTGTTGGACATTTGCATTTATGTACAATTTTATTTGTGTTTTTATTTTATCTTTTTTTATAAAAAGGAAAAAATATTGTAATCAAAAAAAAAAAGGAGAAACTTGTTTTCCACAGCCTAGACTGACATTTGACTGCTTGTTCTATTGTGTATGAAAATTTATTGCCAGCGTGGGTTGTTCTGTTTTGTTTTTTATTCTGCGTATAATTATGTCCCCTTCTGGCAGTTAATCCATGGCCTTTTGGGATGCTGCACTGCTATTTGTAAGCTTTTTTTATTATTTTTATATTATAATTATTAAAAGCCTGACTTCCTCCTCTCATCACTGTGAGATTACCAGTCTGTTTGAATTGAAATGTAATTTGAAAGGCTTGTTTGTCGCTTTTTGTGCAGTTTCAATATTTTGAGTGGGGAAAAGTAGATGGGGAAGGGGAGGGGATCCAGTGGGAGATTTCATTATTGTTGTTTTCCCGTCTTTCTACATTGACTCGAAAGACTGAAGAAAATGAACGCATCTTCTGTAACGTCCTTCCTTGTAACTTCCGCATACTGTGTCTCTGGTTACTGAATTGCAGTGAGAGTCTCATTTAGAAACATTAAAGAAATTTTCCTCCTGGAAAGCAGGGTTCTTTATGTTTAGATGACACTACAGCTTATTTTGGCAACAGTGCTCCATTTTATTGGTGTTAGTTTAAAACATGAGCCCACAGCTGGGGCGCTCGTTCAGCAGGGAGAGCTTAGCGCAGGCAGCAGTGTGCAGGGCACAGCCCTTCTCTGCTGGGGTTGCTCAGCTTTGAGCTGCCTGGGCCCCCCCGAAGCGGAGAACTGGGGACCTCTTCTCATCAGCAACAGCCCACTGCATCCTTTTGAGCACACTACATGTCCACACTATCCTTCAGCAGCAAGTCCAGCCCCAGTGCAATTTCTCTATCCCAGGCCATTTAAACAAGAATCCTTCTCTTAAGGATTTTTCAGAGACATAAGCAAGGCAAAAATGTAATTTTTTACACTTTTGAAACCATTTGAAAAGAAAAACAGTATTAGCAACTCAGGTGCTCTTCACCTATCTGTCTAGTAAGGAAGGAAAGTGAAAAGGGAACTCCTGTATGAGGAGAAGGAAAAGGGGTTTTGTTTTCTCCTGGTACGATGGCCTGGCTCTGCCATGCTCTGTGAGGAGGAATGGCATAAAAAGAGGGACTTTATTTTAGCAAAAAAAGAAAAAAAAAAAAAAACCACACCAAAACCCGCCTGCCTAACAAACTCGTGCAATTTCACTTTTAAAATTAAAGGAAACTCAAAACTTACTGATGATTGGGATGGAGAATCTGTTCCTTCTGAGTGATCGGATTTGTGATCTCAGAGCTCAGCGATAATGATGGAGAACACGCAGGTAACGGGCATTGCGGGCACGGGGCACTGCCCACGGTGCCTCTACTACATGGCTCTACCTGTGGGAACATTAAGAGGAATACTGTAATTTGCTTACAGTTAAATTTAAAAAGAATACAAGAACTTTGCTTCATTTATTGTCTTTTATCCCTGTGACTAAAGCTAAAGCTTGGGGCCCATTTTCATAGTCTCTGTCAGCAAGAGAAGGGAGAGCCAAGGAATCATCCTGGAAAGCAGCAGGGGCTTGGGTTGAAGTTTTACTTCCTTTCTTTTCCTGGACTCTTTGTGTTGTCATTTCTAGGACATTTGATGGGTTTATTTATTATTTTGGGAGGGAGTGGGTGGGTATCAAATTAATTGGAGCACCATGGGCCACCTGGATAATTGATGTTTGGACTTTTATCAATACAATTCAGGGCAAAATAGGCTACAGAATATGTATTTAAATAATAAAATACGCCCCCTGTCCTGTAAGGAGGGCGGTGTATGTTTTCCTTTGCCTATTTTTTACCTATACCCAAAGAAATACCATCATACATACACAGTATTCTTAGCTGGTGGGTCTCTGTGAATATTACTTATGTATAACACCTTGAATGTTAATATTGTCATTGAATTTGGGGAGGGGGGAATATTTTTAATGATAAAACAACTGTTCAAAGTTGTTTTTTTAAGGTGAAACTAAAAAAAACCCATTTATTCAATTCAGTGTACAATCTGTATTGCACTTTTTCCCATTTTAATGCTACGTTTTCTTACATATCCTGTGATTTTAAATTTGGAACATTGTATATCCTTGTAGTGTCATAGTCAAGCTGTTAAGTGGAGCTTCCCTCAGAGACATTTGGGGAAAAAAACCAAACCTGTATATTGTTTTATGATTCTCATGTAGAATAATTTTGAGGACTGCTGTAGAGGTCTACCTTTCTGTACAATTTTTTTGCTTTTCTGTAGTATTTGCTGTATACTCTATGGCTTTTTTTAATAACTTCATGTTTATTATTTTGTATTGGACATCCAATACACTTTTTTTAATCCAATCAAATTCTGGTCTGCTTGGAGAGTTTGGTTTTTTTTTTTTTTTTCATTATTCCTATACCTTTTTTTTTTTTCTTAATCAGTATGGTGACCAGGTTTGGAATTTTATTTGCACCTTTTTTGTTATGGCTTGTAGGTTGTGTCCTCCAGAAAAAGAAGGGGAACTGTTAGCCCCCTCCCCCCCCGCAATTTTGTACAGCCATTGAGCTCGGAGTTTCTGGCTAACTCCCCTCCATTTCAAAGCTCAGTAGCAAAGGTGTCACTTTCTAACAACACAAGCATCAGAAGGAGGGGTTTCAAATCGGTGAAAGTACATATAATAGCCTTAGTAAAGCAGTAAATCACTGAAAAATAATACTATAATTCTTTGAATATAGCACTTTCTATCTATAGATTCTAAAGTGCAGTAATTGATACCCTTATTGTGACCCTCATACTAACTCCAGACTCTTTTCAATACTAGACTCACACTGATCATCAGCCTCTTCTCTGCAAACCAGGCACTTCCCCCAGTTCCTTGTGTCCCCTGTTCTTGGCAGCACCAGGCCATTCCTCATCCTGACCTCTGCAAACAGGAGCACAAGCCACTGCATTGGTTTACACCCCATTTCACACCCTATTTTGCTAGTCAGAGCCTTCTGTTCACTCTAAATGGTGCAACCATGCTGAGGTCTTGGGTGGGAACCGGATCCCAGAAATTCTCCAGAAGGGATGCCATGACCTTGCAGCTGGTCAGGGACTTCTCAGCCATGCTGGAACTGGTGGGGTTGCGCATGTTTATGTGTACAGAAAAGGAGAACTGGGGAAGAAAGACATTAGTTTTTGGGTGTGCCACAAGGCGCATCTGAGATGCAGCCAGGCAGAGTGGATCCAGCAAAAAAAAAAAACCTGCTGCCTTCTACTCGGTAACCTCTAACTTTAAAAGCAAAAGGCTAATTCTTGCCGGGTGAGTCAGTGCAGCTCGTTTACTGTGCTATTGGCTTTGCAGATCAAGCCAGATGAAGTGGTGGCAGTTTGAGGAGGTGTTTGTCAGTCAGGAAGCCCCCATTAAGCCGGGCAGGGCTGGACCTGCGGGGGGCTGCGGGCAGTGTGGGACGGGGACACTAGAGGGCAGCGGTGACTCGCTGCTGAACGAAGCCGCACAGCGAAACCAGCACCTGCACCGCTTCTGTACCCACCTGGAAGAAGAGGAGTGGTTTCTCTTCGGCATAGGTTAAGGAGACTAACATTAGCGATGCTTTCTTGTTAGTAGCAGGTCAGTAAAGATCTCAAGCTGCAAAGTACAAGTTTTTCATGCCTTGCTGTGGCTGTCCTCGCTCGCACTTTGGCTTCCAATGCAGAAGCAAGAGGTTGCCTCAAACACCTCTGATGATAAATCGGTGCAACACTGACAGGCTTTTGCCCATTAGAAACAGCCACTTGTCTTAGGACAAATTGGGACAGGATTTAAACTAAGTCACAGCAAAATAGTGTTCATCTCAAATAAAAGCATTCCTGTAGAGGCTCAACATGACTCAACTAAACTGCCTTGGCCAAAAACATTAAACCATTACAACTTTTCTGTGGGGCCAGGTATCCCCTAACCCAACACAGGCTTCAGCCAGGTTACATCTCCCCATCCTGTGGGAACACATACAGCCTGTACAACTTTTAAAAGGCAGTGTGATGGACACTCTGGAGGTCAACAGGACCTAGCAAACAAACGTGCAGGGCTGACAGGGGCAGAGGCAGCAGACAGGACTAGCGGGTTCGGCAAAGGAAAGCCAACACTTGGCAGGCACAATGTGCAAAAACAGCAACCAGAACAGGAGCCTAAGAGTGAAAAGGAGGCAATCACTCACAGATCCAGACTGTACCCCTGCCTTTTGAAAAGGCAGGAAAAGCCTGAATGCGATAGAGTGCCATGGAGCCAAACTAAAATCCAGTGAGGGGGAACAAAGAAGGATTCAGCCTACTCTGAGTGCTGCTGGGCCACCTTGCTGTGGGGAAACGTGCACCCCCGCCAGCTGAGAGAGAACTCCCAACATGCACGGCTGCCTGACTCAACTCCCCTCCACAAGCAGGTCTGGTAGCAGCTGCACTAGGATAATAACCTATTCCCTGTCCTTCAGTAAATGAGAATCAACTTTTTCCAGTTATTTCCCAATTTCAGTTCCTGTTTCCCCACCTTCTTCCAGCACTTTCCTCCAGACCTTCCTCTCTGTAGGGACAATGGCCAAGACAGCTGGCTCCCATAGGGCTGCAGTTTAGAGCAAATGCTAATTTTCCTTGGTAATTTCTTAGGAATAAATTCTGTTCCACAACCCAGCTGTCTCAGAACATCCCACCCTCAGTGAGCCGCCAAGCAGCCACTGGCTGAGGGGATACTGCAGGGTGCTCTGCCCATAGCGATTGGTTTTTGTGGCAGTTTAACCACAGCCCTTTTGTTTGACACACAAATGCACCAGTAACAGCACTACCAGCCTTGGAAATGTGATGTAGCGCTGCTCTAGTATCTGCAAACCCTCACCACCTGAACCAGCCACAGGACAGCCCTGGTTACAATATCCTGCAGCAACCCCATTGCAGCAAAGGCTGTGAGAATTAAATGAGACACGCTAGCGATGTAGCAATAAAATCATCACACGTTAACTTAATCTAAATCAGAAGTACTCACCCTTAGCAGGCTCCAGGCAAGGGAAGAGCACTCACAGGAGTGTCACAGGCTCCTCTAACTGGAGGCTTTGCTGTGTCTCTTTTCCCCTTCTTTCATTTTAGGCTGGCTGTCAGTGCCTCCACCTCCTAGAATTTCATCATTCAGTAAAGAGGAGGCTGCAAACCTGAGGGGAAAAGAAAGAACAACCCCATTTGTAACCTCATTCATGGTCCCTGGGTGGGGTGTCTGCCACTGCAGACAGAGCTGGGACAGTCAGATATGTGTGTTGGAAAGCCCTGACCTGACTTCAGGCCCGCCCCTTATGTCCCTTTCCCAGGGAGCGTGAGAGTGCAATCTCCCAAGGACACTGGAAAGCAGACAGCCAGGTCCCATCTTGCAGGGGGGTCAGGGTGGGGACGCCCAGCTCTGGGGCCACAGCACCATAGGGGGGACGGGGGGTGCAGGGTGCGTAGGTTTGTGCTTGGGCTCAGTAGAGCCCGGCTGTGATGAGACACATGTCCTGTGCCCTGGCCAGGGACAGCCCAGGGAGGGGTTTCCCCAGTGGAAAAGTGGGAAAGTGGGAAAACCCAGGGATGGCTGCATGCCTGGCAGCCCTGTCCCGCCCAGCATCTTCCCTGATCCCGGCATTCTTGTACGTGAGGAAAACACCAGACCTCATTTCTCCTCTGTGGGCACTGTCACCATGGTAACAGCATCCACTTAATCTGGCCAAGCTCTGTGCTGAGGATGGCAAGGCCAGGGTGGCTTCCCTCCCACACAGGGGTTTCCCTGGCAGCTCCTGCTGGTTTATGAGGCACAGCCCCAGTCCCACGCTGCTCCTATCCATCTCCTCCCTGGCTGCAGCAAGGATTTGGAGCCTCATGACAAAAAAAAAACCCACCCTGTCACTGGAGTAGGGCACTGAGGTATTGGCAGCAAGCAGCTGCTGGGGAAACCTTGCCTGGTGCCATCTGTAACCCCTCTGCCAGCACCTCTCAAACTTGAGGGCTGCCCTGTGTTGTCCTGTGCAGGGTGACACTGCTGTGACCCAGGAAGAGCCACCTCCAGAATGCTCTGGCCCTGCTAAACCCAGGGAGCAGGACCCCTCCAGCAGCTGGACCCTACCTTGCCATCCCCAGCCTGGGCCCTCTCCCTCTCACCGTCCTCTATCTCTGCCTGCCTGCTCTTGCTCCTCTGGAGCAAACCAAAGGCTACGGTATTTCTCCAGCCTCTTCTACAGAGATGTGTATCACTCACAACATCCCCAGAGACCAGGGTTGAGGTACAGCCACATGAGGAGATCCTTCACAGGGGGTCCCTTGGCTGCATTCCCCCCCGACCCCTACAGCATTTGCTGTCCTCCCTTGCCCAGCTCTGGGCACCAGCACAGATAACCAGGGTGGTTCTTCCCAGCCCAGTCTGCCTGGGCTCCCCAAGCCATTAATACCTGGCCTGCAGCATTTCACCTTGTCCCTAGAGCTGCCTTTTCACTGAGCTCCAGCAGCCAAATGATGGATTTGGGGTTGTAACCCCATGTAACACATGGGGTTACTGAGCCGAGGCCACCTCAGCCCTGCGTGGGATTGCTGTCAGCTGTGGTTGGAAGGGGAAAAAACCCTGCTGCTGCAGCCGGTGCTGCTGGAGTGGAGCTGGGCATGCGGGGAAGGTGGTGAAGCCAAGAAGACAAGGCACTCCCAGACAGGGGGCTGGGAGAGAGCTGCTGCCCCGTCCTAGCCCCAAACCTGCTAGCACTGAGCAGACCCAAGGGACAGGGCACACAGCCCAGTTACCAACGCACTGCAGCACATGGCACCTTCCAGACCCTTTCGCTCCAACCATATCCCCAGGACCACCTCTAAGTGTGGGACAGCCCCAGCCATCCCCACTGTGGGCTGGGAACACAGAGCCAAGACTCAGCCTTTCCCCCACAGTTGCTCCCAGCAGCCCCCAATAGATGGGCTTCAGATAGGAAGCCACCCCAAAATCCCCCCACCCCTCTTACCTAGAGAAGCCTGCTGCTCGCTGTGAGGAGCCAGGCTGGTGTCTGCCCCAGTGCCTCACATTCCCCCAGGTGTTTTCCATCTCCATCCCCAGGGCAGGACCCTTCCCAGCTGCAGAGCATTAGCCTGGGTGCCCAACCCAGTGCTGCTCATCACTGTGGGCTGGTTCTGGCCACCTGGCTGGTCTTTGTTCTGTAGGCCAGCCTGGCTCCTTTGCAGGCAGGCCTGGAAATGGAGGGCTGGGCAGCAGTGGATTTTTAATGGGATGTGGGCTGGAGTGGGTACAGCCCTTTCCAACCAGGGTTGCTTTAGGTGCTGTGTGAGAAATGCCATTGAGATCTAGTAAAACACAGCAAGCAGACAGCAGCATCACAGCTAACTAGAGATGGAGGCTGAGTCCCCTCATGGGCTCTCAGAGGATATTCCTGAGTCCCCAAGGCTGATGTCTGCCTGTTTTCACACTACTGGAACCAAGTTCATACTACTTGAACCAAACCCTATGATTTTGGAGACCATTTTGCTGGAGGCAGGAAGGAAAAAAATGTGTGTGTGGTGCCCATGTGCAAGTCCCTCCAGGTCTCCCTGTTCATCCCTGGGGTATCTGCAGCTCCTATAGGTACCCTCACCATGGCTGTATGGTGTCACACTCAAGCCTTCATGGAGGGCTGATTAAAAGCTACACGCTAAGCATCTTTCTAAAGTTAAGTATGTATGTCCTCAGTTGCCACAGCTTTTCCAGGAGAACAAGACTTACAGTGACATGAAAGATCAAGTTGTCCTGGCACTAAATCTTTGCCACAAACCATGAGCTGCAAGAAGAGCCTGAGGCTTCAGGGAAAAGGTTCATAATCCATCAGGGACGCTATTCCTGCCTGGTAGCGCAGCCATGAGCTACAGATGTGGTTCAGGCCAGCAACATCCTTACCCCAACAGGCTGTTCCCTCCCTCCCCAGGCTGGCCAGGGATGCTGTGTTCCTGGCAATCCATTCAGGTGGCTCCTGGGGAGGGAGGCAGAAATGCTTACGAAGGAGCAGCACTGAAGCCCTGTCCTCCATCCTTCCTCCCTCACTAAGAGCAAGAAGTCACTCCCAAGTCTGCTGGGCCCTTCTGACTCTGGTGAGTTTGCTCCAGCAGTGCCATACCCTTCCCCATGCTGGGCAGTAAGGGTATGCTCTCTTCTGCCAGGTGTCTGTTTCCAAGATGGTGAGACAGCTGGGCCAACTGGAGCATCAGCAATAGCAAAGAGCAGCTCCCATCTCCAGCTCCCCCGCTCTCTGGTGAGCCACCCCAGGGGCTGCGCTGGCCCACACAGCACGGCAGAGCAGCATGTCAGTGCTCAGCCTCTGCAGAGAGGAGCTGACAGCGATGGGCATGCACAAGGCCGGAGCTGACAGCATCCTTTGGCCACAGCAGGAGGCCAGCGCAGGTGGACAGGACACCTGAGAGGCAGCACTGTGTCTGGGGAGGGCAGCTGACCATGCCCCCCCCACCTTGAGCCACCCCCACTGGGCCTACACGCTGTCTCCAACAGAGCTGGAGGGGGAAAGCACGGGTGCTCCTCCAGAGAGGCTGCTGTGAACCATGTGTGGGTAAGCCCCAGCCATTCCCATCACTGCTGAAGAAAGTGAGTTTATAAAAAAAATAAAATAAAATGTCCCTGAAGAGCTGTCTAATTTGCAGCACAGTCGGGGAGAGCAGCTTCCCAGAGAGGGGAAGGTGTTCAGACATGCGGCACTGGGAGATGCTGTTAACACCTTCCTGCCTAGCACTGCAGGACAGCTTCAGCCAGCTGTCATTGCTCCCATTCCCTTCCCAGTGGGCAGGGCAGGGCAGGGCACACATAGCCTGGCTGCCTTGGTGGGGGATTTCTGGAGGAAGTGTCCAGCCCCACACACAGGACAGGAGAGCCGGGTGCTGCAGTGCCCATGCCAACAAGAGGTCACCACAAGGGTCACCCAGTGGATGTCCTACAAAGGGCCTGGCATCTGCTGGGCTAAAGCTCTTATTTTAACCTATCGGGCTGTTGGTTTTTCCTCCATTAAAACAAAAGAGCATCTACCTCTTCTGAGAGACTTCAGTCAATGATGTCTACTCTAATCAGGTGCCTACTAAAAGGTGGACTTGAGCAGAACAGTCGCTGCTGGTGATTAGGGTCAGCTGGTAGCTGAAGGCTGAAAGGCAGCTGGTTTGTAATGCCATTTTAAAAGAAAATCAATCTCCTTTCCTGCAAATATAAGTGGCAGAACCAAGTTAGGATTTTCTTCCCTGAATTTGCCAATAGTAGGTGGCACTATATTCAGCTCCATTAAAATCAGAGCCTAAAGTCAAAGTGGGGCTTAGGCACAGGCTCGGTGTGCTGGAATTACTGAGATAAAATGTCTGAGGCCTCTGCAAATAACTTAAGTGACAAAACCAATATGCATATACTCATGTGTGAAAACTAACCTTTTTTTTTTTACCAACAGGGAGAAAGCAGGCAGTGAGTTGTTTGAAGACACCTTGCCAATCCAGACAGCGGTCTGCTGGGATTGCTGGGAGCTGAGAGAGGCAGGGCCGGGGCCAGGGCAGGGGACGTTGGAAAGACCCCAGCACCACTCTGGCTCTGATCACAGCACAGCCCTGGGCAGGCCAGACCCTCAGCTCCCCCAGCTTCACTGAGGTGCTGCTCACAGGGGCACCAGGGAGGGGGCATTGAGAGCAGCCGGCTCACACGCAGGGTCATCGTGCATGTCCAGTGAGGCAACACATTAACCAGGGAAAATGCTTGGGACCTCAGACTTCAGCACTGATGGGCTGGGTTGAAAATAGGCAGTGTTCAGCTGTGACTTGGGGACAGGGCCTTGGTGTGTCCCCCAGCTTCTCCACTTCGCTCCCTCCTGCCAGAAAGCAGTGTTCAGCTAAGCCTCCACCTCTGCAAGACGGGTGGTGGTGGGGTGGGGGGGGTGGGGGGTGTGCTTTAATGGCTTGATTGAACTTCTGCAGATTTCTGAGTGTAGGCTTGAGCTTAGAAACTGAGGGGCCATGCGCACACACAAAAGCCGGCATGACAAACTGAGCGTTCCCCTTTGTGGGGAAAGGGACAAATGTGACCAAGGAACTGCATGGCTGATGAAAAGCAGCTGCAAAATCACCTCTGACTTCTGAGGGCAAACCCATACTGCGTCTTTGCCTGTCCTGATTCTCTTCCCATGGATCCCAGCTTTAGTTCAGCAGTGGGAAAGGGCACCCACATCCCTACTCACAGGCCACCAGTTGCTCACCCCTGACAGGGATGGAGGGATGCCTGCAAGGGGGTAATGGTGGATGGGGAGGGAGTCTACGGCATTAAAGTGCCACCAGCAAAAATGGACTAATTGCTTATGCTCGTACAGCCCAGTTCCTGTGCTTTTATCCCCTGCAGCCATCACCCTGGTTCAGCTCTTCTGCAGCACAACCCCAGCAGCCTGGCAGAGGGGGTAAGCACTGGAGCTGAGGGGCTCAGCACTGGTAACCCTTTGGCACTGAGTTCACAGGCTCCTGGCATGGGCTGGCCTCTTCCCTCCCTTCTCCTGGGACTCACATGGTATTGATGCCCCAGATGAACCTCTCAGGGGCTTGGAGAGGTGGCTGCCACCCACCAGTGATGTGCAGAGAGGATTACCTTCAAGGGATGCACCTCTTCAGGTGCTGGGCCCATTCTGGTGCCAGCAGCTGCTGTCTCTGGTTCACTAGCAGTGAAGCTGTAACACTGCCCTTGCCTATGCAAAGCAGAAACTCCTGGTCAACCTTTCAATCCAAGCATATTCCCAGGCAACCCAGGTTGAGAAGGCAACCCTGGCCCCTCTCCCTTCCCTCCCTGGGCTCCAGCTCCCTCAGCTACAGGAGTTTGCTCCCACCCTGGTGCCTCGCCCAGGGTCTGTATTCCTTTTCTGTACCCTTATCCCAGCGAGGTACATGTCCTGCTGGCAGAGATGGGCTGGGCTGGTCCACCCCATCACCTGAGGACATGAACATACTGTCTTTGTCCTCCCCTTCCTCCCCCTTCACCATGTCTCCAGTCCCCCAGGGGGCTTTTGGGGCCCCTTCAGTCACTCATGCTCTCTGCAGTGACCTGTGGTGTGACAGGCAGTCTGGCCTGAGGTGGCTGCAGAGCAGCTCACGTGGGCAACCTGCTCCAGCTCTGCAAGGGGTTGGAGAAGTCCTGTGCTGTCCTACAGAGGTATGAGCAGTGCGATGTCGACTCTTTGTCTGGCCACCGTTTCCTCCTGCTTCTGCCTGAAGGTGGAGGAGCAGCAGTGGGTGACCCTGCACAAGCAGTGCCAGGCCTTGAGCAACTCTCTCATTTGCCTTTTACATGCTGTGGTTTGCACACAAATGGGAGCATTGCCTTGTGCACATCTTCCCTTCCACATCCTAAAGTGATCCTCTTCCACAAAGTAACAGCTCACGGGGTTTACAGCTCACGTCCCACTGCCATATCAGTCCCTTGGGCTGGCAGTTACAAGCCCCTGAGGCTGAGTGGAGTGAATGAGCGAAAGCTGTCATCAGTGTCTGGTTTTCTTTATTTTAAATGAAATATACACCGTGATGTGTTCATTTATTTAAAGTGGTGGTTCCTAACGTCTCCCCTAACAAGGAGCAGAAAGGTGCAAATCCGTTTTCCTTCTGGGCATTCACTGGAGTACCTTGTAGGGCACCTGTTGCCTCCTCTGAGCTCACCAGTCCTGTGCCCAGTGCTACGGGATCCCTGAATTTGCAAAGGAGATAAAAAAAACACTCAGACAGGACATGCACAACCCCATCTCCGGTGCCATATTTCCTGGAGACACATTGGAGATGTTGCAGGGTCTCTCTTACAGCAGTTGTGGCCGGAGGAAAACGCTGAGTGAAGAGGTCTGCTGAGGGTCCTGCCAGGATGCTGTCCACGCAGGGCTCCACCATTTTGTGCTCGATGAACCCCACACCTTGGTCCAAACAGCTCACAGTGAGTTTGCAAAGAGGAAGAGAGTTAGAAAAACCTCATTTCCAAGAGCTGAGCCTCAGCCTGCTTCTTACTGCAGCTCTGGCAACACCTTCCTTCCTGCCTAAGGCTGGCTGGCACAAGGGATTGGACAATCCCAGTGCCTGCAGGAAAGCATTGCCAGGAATAGGTCTGTTCTGTGGTCTCTAACACCCCAAAATCTCTCACAGTGTCCAAGAAGTATGAGTATAGGAGCCCCTGCCCCTCTCCCATAGCTAGAGAGTGTTTGCTCTTCTCTAGGGGGGAGGGCGAGCAGACAGTCTGGGACAGTTTCCCAAGACAAGGCTGAAATTCCCATGAACAGCCCTGGCCAAACTGTGGCTGGGGAAAGGAAGAAATCACAAGAGCAGGTGATCCTGCTTTTTTCCCCACTCCAAGCCCCCACACCAAGACCCAGACAAGCACACTGGGTCTTCACAAGGCACTGCAGGGGAGGTAGTAGTGATCAGGAGGTGGAGAAACCACCCTGTTGATAGGAGGGTGACTCAGCTCTGGTATCTGAACAGTTTGTTCCTGACAGCCAGTGTGCAAGTATCATGAAATCCCAGGGCAGTCTTAAGTCCTTTCAGTAAGATAAGGAGGCACCAATAAGGAGGTGATTCTCCCCCTCTACTCTGCTCTGGTGAGACCCCACCTGGAGTACTCTGTCCAGCTCTGGAGCCCCCAGCACAAGGAGGACATGGACCTGTTGGAGCGGGGCCAGAGGAGGCCATGAAGATGATTCGAGGGCTGGAGCACCTCTCCTATGAAGACAGGCTGAGAGAGTTGGGGTTGTGAAACCTGGAGAAGAGAAGGCTCCGGGGAGACCTTATAGCAGCCTTCCAGTACCTGAAGGGGGCCTACAGGAGAGATGGGGAGGGGCTGTTTGCAAGGGCATGTAGTGATAGGACGAGGGGCAATGGTTTTAAACTAGAGCAGGGCAGGTTTAGATTAGACATCAGAAAGAAGTTCTTTCTGATGAGGGTGGTGAGACACTGGCCCAGGCTGCCCAGAGAGGAGGTTGATGAGGCTCAGCAACCTGATCTAGTTGAAGAAGTCCCTGCTTACTGCAGGGGGGTTGGACTAGATGGCCTTTAGATGTCCCTTCCAACCCAACACATTCTATGATTCTATGACAAATACACTAAACCAGTCAAGCCCTTCCATGTGTGCTTGTCTGCAACTGATGGGGCTTCTCCAGAGAGTGGAGCCAGGCCTTTTCTTTGGTCAGGGAAAAGTTGTCCCTGCCATCCTGATCCACAATGGCCTAGAGCAGAGGCATGGCTACTAGCTGTGCTGAAAGGCTCAGGGCGAGGTAAAGACTGGAATCCATTAGCTAAGCCATGTCTTTTCTGGTATCATGTTTGTCATGAGGACCTCATGGTTATTGGGTTCCTGTGATCTGCTCTGCCCTCAGGAAGGGCATGAGATCTTCCTGATGTAGTCCTGCAACCCGCGGCAGTGGGGCTGTGTCTTGAATCCCTGTTAAATGTTGGGGGAGAACAGAAGGCAGGTTTCACAGGGAAGTTTAAGAGCTCAAAACTTGGATTTTTTTTTCTATTCCAGCATGAAAACCTTGAAGGTTTACAAATCTTCTGTGAAACAGAATTTTAAAAGAAATTTTTCATTGGGCAGGATTGACTCACAATCCCAGTTTCCTCTACAATAGTAATGGCATGTAAAAAAAAAAAAAGCCTGTCACATTCATTTTGAAAGGCAAATCAAACATTTTACTGCCTGAACTTCCCTCACTGAAACTCCAGGACAATTGACCCACCAGGGCAGAGCCATCTGGTTTCAAGGGCATGATTAAAATGTTTGATTTACTCTTTCCTCACCAGTTCTGCTCATTTACAGCCAAAGTCAGAGAGTTGATGGAGGGAGACTGACAGGGCCCCCATTTTTCTGTACCATCAGAAGCAGGAGGGAAGAGAAAAGCAGTATCCTGCTTGGACTGAGCCTGTGCTGCGCTGTCAGTGAGAGTGTGTGTACATCTGTGGATCCTTCTCTGCAAAATACTGATTTCATTCATGGCCCTGGGGCTCCTCTTTTTCTTTTTTCTTTTTTTTTTTTGCCATCTCTGGCATTGGGAGTCCTGGTAAAGAAGGTTCTGGACCTTGTTCTCATCTCAGCAGGAAAGACACACTATTGACGTGCAAGCAAATTCAAGTCTTTCAGAGGCTGGACAAAATGTCAGAGGGCTAAATGCAACCATTGGATGAGAAGCTACAAAGAAAATGTGATTTCAGGGAAGGGAAAAATAAATGTGAGACTATCAGCAAGGCAGAGGTAAGGCACTGCACAGAGGTGAGAGGTGAGGCTTTTCGTATCAACTGGAGAAGAGGGAGCAGGGACGATAGTATCTAGCTACATCTCGCTGCCACGGGCTGTAGGACAAACTCCAGCAGCTAGGCTGCTTTGCCCTACGTTTTCTCAGCTATGAAGAAAGGGCATGAGGCCATACAGCTCCCATGTGGGCTACTGACCCAAATCATCAATTCTGTTCATACCTCCTAGAGTGGGTTTGGACAAAGACTCAAAGAGGATCTCACAGGAGTGAAATGAAAGCTAAGAGCTGAGGCTAGTTTTACCTTCCTAAAATACATCGGGTCCTGACCTTGCCATCACCATCCAACTTAGTCTGAGATCTTGAAAAGATTACTTCCTTTCTCTCATTTTTTGTCTGCTTTCCATGATAGTCCCTATTCCAAGTTGTTAAGGTCTATATCCTGTGGTAGGGCTCCTTAGGCTCTTTTCCGAGGATCGCAAAGTCAGCCAGAGTTTCCATGTCTGTCATTAATGTGAAGGATTTTCATACACACATTTGCAAAACAACTACCAGATTTCTCCTGTTAAAAACTCAAGTGTAGGCAAAAGTTCTAAAATTTTACTGCCAATGGCTCGATACAGACTTCCTACAAGAACGTGTGAGGTGGAAATGTGGCAGCAGGTAAACACACTACTAAAAGCTCTAAAGACATCAGGAAAATACAGACAGGAAGTGAGACAACCCAGCGTCTTCTCTGTTGAACAGGAGAGGACTGAAATGCCACCCAAGCTTTTTTTCTTCTTTAAACCTCATCTCATGTTGCCTGAAGTTCAACACTTAAAGCAGACAGCAAGTCAGAGGGATGAGTTTTTCACATTTTTATTTACTAAGGTTTTTATTGTGTTTTATATTGCAAACCCCACCCCATAAGTCTTCTCTCCCTTCCCCCCAAAATAAAACAAAAAATAACAATAATAATAAATATAGTTCCACCTACTGAGACAAGCCTAGTGTTGACTGGGGTCCAGTCGAAATAACTCAATATTGGCTACTGCACTGCTAAGAACTGGAAAATCAAACAACGTCCCCATGAAAAACAAAGCAAAGGAACCCAACCGAAGAAGGATGTTCACCAGACTGGTGGATGGAACGCACGTCTACCAGAGACAGCCCTCGGGGTGTTTCTGTGCACCTCCATTTGTCTGAGTGTCCACAGGGGTTGTTCAGATTCAAGTACCAATGCAGCAGTCACAGGACAGTCACCCATGAGGGCTTGGCATTGCTGGGCTGAAGACCTTTCCCACCTGCTTATAATAGATACACCAGACCAAAACAGCTCAGCTCCCAACCTCTTGAGATGTTCATTCTAGGGGCCCTCTGGCATATGGGGAAGAAAGGATCGCTAAAACAAATAGAAAACTTAAATTGATATTCTGAGCCTTCCTTCTAGGAACTGCCTCATACCTTGGAAAATATGAGAGGGTCTGTGAGTCTGCTTCAATTCCGTCAACTGAGTCTGTTTTGAGATGAACCTGTACATATTTGGAAAAGCAGGATCTATATATTATAATTATCACCTGCCAATCACTCCTACAGGAGGGTCAAAATTGACATGTATTTTAAAACTAGGAGATATATATATATAAAAATGTGTGTGTGTGTGTGTACTTACACATGTGCATAAATAGACTACATATGTGTATAGCTGCATACTATATATATAAAAGCATGTGTGTATATATAGAGATATATATAAAATCTATACACACACACACACACGCGCGCGCGCCCCTCCCACCACACACACTCACACATATATAGTTGTATGTAGCTAGTAGAAAAAAACATTTCTAGAGTTCCCCTGACCCTTTAAGGAAGACCAAAGCTGATTACATCTGAATTCTGAGACACCAAAGCACGTTGAAGCAGGAGTGCCCAAGAATGCTTGCAGCAACATCCAAGATACAGGTACATGTAAAGAGTTTTGCAAACAATTCGGTATAAAAAACAACTGTCAGCCAGTGTTTTGAGAGAGAGTTGGGGGTGGGAGGAGGTAAGAGAGGGAGTTATATGAACCTGTATCATTACTGTGATAATAGTAAGTTTTTGGCACTGCTGCATGAAGTCCTGCTTTCCCTCTGAGGGCTGGAGGGACCCCATGATAGCTGGAAACAGAGGGAGGCTGGACATGGGTTTCTAACAAGTGTTAGAAAAGTTGAGCACCTGACTCTTTACAGTGAGGTGGACGGAGACACCTCTTGGCCTAAGAAAAAAACAAAAGAGAAAGAAAGGATCAGAGTAAAAGAAAAGGAGACACTTGCCCTAGAGGTAAAGGCTTTGTGCACCCAATAGCCCCTTACTGTCTTCATCCCACTTTGACTGCCTTAAATCAGGGGAGCCCAAAAAATCCAGCTCAGGGTGCCTGCCAGGCCCCAGATGCGTCCAGTGATGCTGCAACTGCAGGGCAAGACCAAAGCCAATCAGGTGCAGGCTGTTATTGCTGGTGAAATCAAGCAAACGATTTCAATTCCCCCATCAGAGGAGAAGCATGGACCATGGCTGGCCAAATTTCTGGTCTAATCTGGTGTAAACATAGTTGCAAATCTGGAGGATTCTTGGCTCGGCACCAGTATTACCCTCGGTGCCTCAAAGCTCAAGCTCCCTTGGACTAAGGAGGAAGAGGGCTGGGGTGACTGCACCCCACTTTTCAATCTTTTTCTATGCAGTTCTCTTCAAAGCAGTCAGCCCATGGACACTGAGACATTAAAATGAGAGAGGGAAGGTTAAAGTGCTGCCTCTTTCTTCATCCCTCCCCTTGCTTTGCACGCCCCAACCTGGAAGGCAGCACACAGGCTTTCCAAACCATGGAGAGGCTGAAGCTTGGGCTCTTCTGCTGGCTGAGGCCAGCTGCCTGGCATGCTGGCAGGGACAGGACTTCTCCCATAACCCACATCCACGATGCCTACAAAAATACAAAGGGGATATTCACTGCCCTCCTTGTGACTTACAAGGGATTGCTAGAGCATCAGTGGAATAAGAAAGAGACAAGCATCTGAAGTCAGGCCTGTCCATCTCCTGGTCACCTTTATCTTCTTCAGATGGAGTCCAAACAAAAACTCAGCCCTTCTGGAATCCCTAGAGGGAACTGCATTAATGAAACTCACCCCTCTTCCTGCTTCCTCTGCAACCTGCTGATCACAGGAGAAAACCGGGGAGGAAGTGAAACTTTCTGATGCGCACAGTGAGCCATCCGAGTCCTCCCATAACTAGGTGCTGCAGATCAGGTTCACAGCTGGTGCAAAGCGATGCAAAGCTGAGGCCAACCAGAGCTGTTCTAAAAACACCAGCTACAGGCCTGACCTGATGTTCCTTTTTATGGCCCACGTCAACCTCGGATCTTTGTCTCAACAGGAAAACCTTTTTTTGGTGGCTTCTATGGCTGATCATTCATATGTTCCAGCTCAGGCACACACCTTGTCTGTGTGTTATCTCGTTGGATTAAATTTGCTCATATCCTTTCGTTCCATGTATTAAAATATTCTATAAAATCAAGTGACCAAAAATCTATAGCTCTAAGAATACCTGGTTATCTTCTTTTTTTGTTGTTTTTCATGTGTTTTTTGTTTGTTTCTAATCACAGTTAAACCTAAACAAAAGAAATGGAGAAAAAAAGAGAGGAGGGAAAAAGAAAAGGAAAAAATGATTCATGAAAGTCTAATGAGGAACTGAATTGCATGGCTGACATAACCAGCTCTCAGAAGGAGTCCTCACAAATTGGAGGGCAGTTTGGATCTGACAGGTTCCAGATCCCCTGTGAGCGCTATGGATTCCTTCTGCCCACCAGCAGTCAGAGAAGCGGCGCCTGCAGCGCTGGCCCCAAACACCAGCGGATGTGGTAAAGAACCTGAGGACATCTGACGTGGTAAAGTCACACGCCCAGGAATTGAGCTACAAGGCTTCCTAAGAAGTCCAGTCCCTCCACCAGGAAAAGGAGAGAAGCTGGAAACAGATTCTCTAGAGGAATGAGGAGAACTTTGGCTCAGTGTCTGAGCCAGCTCTTGGGGCAAAGATGGCTGGGAAGCAGAAATCAACTTGATGTCCTGGTTCAGACGTCCCGGTCGCACAGGCGGCGTGCTCTTGGACTGCAGGATCTGCGGAGATGGGCTGGCGGTCTGAGGCAGGAGCAGAGATCCATGAGAGCCTAAGGCCCCAGAAGGGCCACATTGAAAAGTTCTTGTTGCCACTGGGCTCTGACTAGGAGGACTAAGGCCAGAAGGGGTATAACAGGGAGAGGCGACACCAGACTGTTGGAGTGGAGACATGGAGGCAAAAGGTGGCCGTTCTTGGTGGAGCTGGGCTATCGTTCCAGTTAAAGACCCTAATGCACTTGGATGTGTTTGGCACAGGCCTGAGGACGGCCCACCAGAGGCCTGTGCCAGCTGGCTTAGGCTGGAGGATGGAGAGTTGGAAGAAGGAGGGGCTTGGAAGTGATTCATTCCCCCCAAAGTTCCACTGCCCGAGAGCTGCTGTAACTGTCCCCCCTGCAGTGGTCTTGTGGTGGGCTGGAACTGGCTGAGAAGACTGGGGGGTGAGTTTGATGAAAGCTGGGTGAGTGACGTTGATGGGGAGCTAGTTGTGGCTTGCTGGAAGTGCCCAAATCCACTGCTGGAAAGGGCCGGCTGCTGCTGCTGCTGTTGCTGCTGGACGGGCTGTGCTGTACCTAAGGGTGATCCAGAAGATGCCTGTTGGAACACTGAGGACGTGCCGCTCAAACCCGGCTGGCTTGAGCCACCTGGAGGGGATCCCACCTGGAACTGGCCTAAGCCGGCGGCTGCTGAGAATCCTGCAAGCTGCTGGATGTGGAAGGAAGAGGACGAAGGGGTTTCTGCTCCTGGTGTATGCAGCTGGGATGGAGTACTGGAGGGAGAGCCAACGGCAGAAGGCCCAGTCAACGGGATTAGAGACTGAAGCCTTTTCAGCTGTCTTGGAGTCTGGTTGGATTGCTGTCCCAAGGAACCCAAGACAGACACCGGAGGACGGAAGATGGCTGTCGGGAGGCGTGGGTGGTGGGTCAGGGCTATAGCAACAGAAGTGGTGGCTGCTGCAGCTTGCAGGGGTGCCTGGATCAGCGGAGTCCAGATGACAGGGGTGGGTGTGGATGCGGCAGCGGCGGCGGCGGCAGCCTGGACATTGTGAGCACAGTGTGCCATCTCTCTATCGTGCTGCACAATCTGCTGGATGATCTCATTCTCTTGGTAGTTGAAAACACCCGAATTGAGGTCATGCTGGACTTTATGCAGCAGAATGGAATTTTTCTTGCCTGTAGAGAAAGTGAAGAGAGAAAGTGTCATTCTGATGTGTCAAAGCATGGGAGGCTTCCTCAAAGCTTCCTGCCAGACCTTACTCAAATTGCCGGCACTGTTTCCCCTGCGTTGTCATTATGGGATCTATGTACTGTCTCAGTGCTCCAGCAACAAGATGACAAACATCACATCTTCTGCTTTTGTGGTACGATCAACAAACCTCAAGATCCCATAAAAATGTGCCCGGCAGGACACATATTCTTAGTTAGACAGTAAAGCCACTTGTAATAAGTGTGGCAGACTGGTAGCAAAGCTTACAAATCTGTAAGGTTCTCATTTTGCACCTCATAATCTGAACTTCCATTAGAAAAAGAGGATATATCCAAAAGCTGTAATTTTTTTTGTGTTTGCAAAGGAAAAACCTCAAAAACATAACTCCAGTGAAGTCTCCTGAGTCTTCAGCTACTCTCCAGCGACACCTTTTCCTCATCTGTCTTATGCAACTTGTTCACCCCGAAGTCAAATATGTTTTGCTAGTTGAAAGGCAATTTTTCTATGAATAAGGGACAGAAGGACTTTGTGTGCTGGAAAAGCTCAGCTGGCCCAAGTCAGAGGCCTCAGACGTGCTGCAGCTACCATCTTACTTGGCTGTGCCCTTCTAGCTCCAACTATAAGTAAATCGCAGGCTAGCAAGCATCATGTTCCAGCTGGACTTCCTAGCCTGCAGCAAAATATTAGCTCAGCGCTTTGCCTTTTCAATGGGCTGGAAAATGTGGCGTAATGAGTTTGTCTGGCCTGAGAGTGCACCTGGCACCGAAGGGGGGCACTCTCCTGGACTGAAGGACAGAACCATTCAACACAGGAAGATGAGATGATGCCAGCAATGCCCTTCCACCAGAGCACAAATGCTTTCTCAAAGGAGAGGGTTTCTGATGTGGACAGGCTCTCTGCAAAATGGCTTTCAGATCTCTGTTCTTGTAACAGCATGCAAATCGGTAACTGTGCCAGCATTGATTTATAAGGAGCTGGTATATGCTGATTTGAATGATTTTCTTAACAAAATCGGTGTGAATTAGATCCCTGATCTTGCCTTTTCAAGGGTCCTCTATCCTGGCAACATATGCCATTCTGAATTGATGACAGCACCTGCCTATGGGCTTCCTTTTCACTTTGGTTTGGATTTGAAGGGTTCAGCCCAATAAGTTCTGTGCATGTGTCTGCGTGCGTGCATGTGCATACCTGGCCCTCTGGTTGCGTGCCTGTACACAGCTCATTTTGCAGCTGAAGCTCAGGGGGTGAGTGTAGAAGGGTCACCTCTAGATGAGGCACCAGCCAGTTTGGATTAGATCAAAAGCTGTATTAACTCTCCTCCTGAACCAAACGTATCCTCAGGCCCCGCACCCATTAGCAAACCTCTGCTCAGATTCAAATGGCATTTCTGCTGGTTTCTGTCTGATCACGTCTAGTTCCTGTACGGGACCAGGGCAAACAGACAGCATCTTGCCAATTGCTTGGATTTAGGGAGCATGAGACAGCAGCAGGTATGGAATGGAGGTCTGGGTGTCGAAAGGCCTCTTTTTCTGTATTTTAACCCCAAATCATGTCATGTTTTAAGAATTAAAGGCTGGTCACAGAGCTCATGTCAATTAAGTTTCCTGCAAACAAGGGCTTGTCCATTAAACTTGTCTCCATGCTTTCATGAAATCACAACTTTCAAGGTAAGTAATCCATTGATATTATTGACTAAGAACACAATATAATATTTAATTTGTCCCACACAGCATTCTAGTTTAAACTGGTCAGCTGATAGTTTCCAAGAAGGAATGGTTTAAAAGTGGACTGCCATGTTGGGTAGTAGTTCCCAGTGAGATTCCAGAGGAATTTCCTTTCAATCCTATGCCAGTCAGATCTCAGTTCTTTGTGTACAGATGTGGGTACACCTCTGTGCACAGATGACATACAGACTGTTGGGGTTTTTTGACTATATGGTGTATCTTTTATATCTGTAACAGATAAAAAAGTTAGAGTTTAAGGACATGCCTCTTACTCTAGCCAAATGTAAAATCAAACATTTGGCAGCAAAGAACATGAATGACACTCTGAAGACAGTAGCTGGTGTCCTAAAAAGTAACTCTGAAATGGTAGAATCTTGAGTATCATTAGATGAGTTCCAAATCTACCACCAGAAAAAGGTGAAACAATTGTTGGACAAATAAGAAGGAAATTACAAAGTGTAAGAGAGATACACATAAAATGCTAGGAAGGCAGACAGTATGATGTTTTAGTTCTAGTGTCTAGCTGCAAAGCATGAAAAGATACAGAAAATATCCACAAGAATCAGGTGTGAAAAACATCAGTGAATAAGTACAACGTATTCAGCTTCTCTCACAGAAGAAATGACTTGATACTGATTTATAGGGAACTCCAGAGATGAAGGAAGTTGCTAAGAACCGTTCCCTTCGGTTCCAGAAGGACCCACGAGATAATGGGATTTAGACGAGCCCAGACAAAAAAGGAGTGATCTAACTGTAATTGTAGTTATGCATTGGAAGAAAACACTAAGGGTTTTTCCTTCACTGTCATTTTTTAAATCAAGCATTTACCTTTTTATAAAGGACGAGGTGTGACTCTGGCACCTGAGCACTATGCAATAGTGCTATGCAATTGTTCAGAGCGGGTAAAGCTTGCAATCTACAGTGGGCTGAACTGCACCGTAAAACCAAACCACTAAAATGCTGCCAGAGTTTTCATTGTGGATCTGCAACTGTTACTTTTGGGAATGTCTGTTGTGGGTAGTGCTCTGGGATGTTCAATGCTTTTGTGTTTTACCTACTGCTAATCACTCCCTCCAAAAAAAGCAGTAAGGCATATGGCCTGGCCTTTCTTTTCTCACCCTGGAGAAAGACACCAGCCCTGGAAGGACACAGTCCTGAAGGTAAACAATGTTCTGAGCTGCTAATGTCATTACAGAGGCTGAACAGCTCATCTGCACTGGAAGTGTGTGTGTAGGATATGTATATAATGTCTGGTTTATTGTATATCGGACTGGAACAGACAGCACCAGATATCACCTGAACAGGCAGATCCTGGTTCTCCCTGCCGTTCGTGTAGCCAGGCACACCAGAGGGAGCATGACTGTCACCTTTAAACTTAAAAGCATTTTTGCAGTGAACATATAGTGAAAGGGAGGGTCACGCTGCACACACACAGACAGTAATTTCCACCTGGTACCTACTAGAATCACACACACGCTCACAAACAAATTAGATCACAAAGAGCTGCTTATACAGAAACAGAAATACTAACTGCTCCATGTCTGTAGAGAAGGAACAAGCTATCTAAATAAAACTGACAGGTAAGAGAGAATCTGGCCAGCACACTTGAGTTAGAGAGGGATGCAAACTGCAGGTTTGTAATCATCCTCTTTCTGGAGTTGAAGGTACAAATCCCAGCATGGGGAATCTGTAGAATCTTGCACAACTGTGAGGTCAGGATGTGGATGGGAGATGGCATGCTGAGTTCAAAGCAGCCAGGCAAAAAAGCTGCCTTACCACATTTGCTTTCTTGATAACAGACTGTAGCAAAACCCGGCCGAGGAGGAATGGTGAGGGGTAGAACAGGAGAAACAGCAGATGTTGCTAGTGCAGCTTTCCAAAAAGCTCAATACCAGCAACTGCTCTGTGTTTCCATCATTACACCTCATCTCACTCTTTTAATTCCATGTCACCTGTCTTTGGCTTCTGATTTGCTTGTCTGTGCTTGAATAGCCTGCAATTTCCAATGCTGCCCTCAATTCAAATGAGAACCCATAGCGATGTTAATCAGAGCTGCATGGATGAATTGAGGGGACTGATGTTTTCATAAATGGAGTTCTTGACAACACAGAAAGAGATGAACAGCAGACTCTGGTTTTCTTGGCAGAGCACTAAATAGAGAACATGCTAACATTTTCCAAACATGCAGACTATTTACTGAAAAATGGTTTCATCAAAGCTCCTTAAATTTGTGTCAAATTGATAAATTCGTTCCAGCAAACCCCTTGGAATTATTTTTTTGTTTTTAAAACAGAACATTTCAATTTTCCTTTGAAATTTCATTACACTTTACTGTTTTCCTGAGCCCAACTTGAATGAATCAACTGTTTCATTAGATCAAATTTTTCTTTTCTGTTTTGCCAAGAAAGTCTCAAATTTCTGCTGTAGAATGTTTAAAAAATTACTGAAAACGTTCTTTCAATTGTTGAAGGGGAGAGGAATTTTTCAAAATTGTAATTGGTTAGCAAACTAAAAAATGAATTGGTTCCACCATCTAATTAATTGCATCATTTACATGATGTTTCCACACACCAATGTAAGTCTTATTAGTTGCTGCTGGAGAAAATCCTCCTTCCAGCCAGCACCAGATGAGAGCAGGCACACAGCAGAGTCCTGGTGGGACAAAGCCATTTTCCTGGCAGGTCTGACCAAGCTCCTGCATGAAATACAAGCCAACGGTGGAACAGGGCAACAGGAGGAAGTTTGCTTGGGCTGGTGGCTCTGAGATTATTTTTCCCCGTCATCGTATTTATGAAATTGCTTCAGTTTCAAATTCATTTTGCCTGCCCTGGATTTATTGTCACAGCACCTGCCTCAAAAGGAGAGCAAAAAAGACAGCAATCAAAGGACTGAAAGGCTGATTAGTTTGGCTCTGTGTAACCCTAATTGAAATTATGTTCTGCAGCTCACAGCTCCACCAGGTGAACCGCAATGGAGTCCTGTGTTCTTGCTAAGCCAGTGAGAAGCTTCATTAGGAGAGAGGAAAAGGGACTCCTGTTTCCCCTTCAATCTAATCACTGAAGCACAGGAGGCTTACGTTACAGAGTTTCTCCTTCTGTGCTGTTTATCCCACATAAATTAAACTGCTGAGCAAAGTCTAAGGTACTAAGACAAACCATCCACTTAAGTATTTCTCCTAAACCCAAAAGCACTATACAAATGTACTGAGATGCCACGGAGCTGGTGTAGGAGCCATCTGCAACCACCTCATGTCCCAACTCCCCACCCTGAGTTACTGTGAGGTAGCTGAAGGCCCTTTACCTTTCTCCAGAGGAGAGAGAAGCCGCCTTGGGCTTCTGCAGGGCAAGTGGCGTGTGATAACCTGGGTAAGGGAAGACTGGGGGGCTCCCAAGCAGCCACTTGGGCTGGATGGGCCCAGGAACGTGATGAGGAACAGTTCAACTGATGGAGCTACAGGAGCACAGTCAGGACTTAAGACTAAAAAGTCTCCATGGCACAAATGACTCTTTTGTTCTCTTTGTACAGCTCCTAATGCAATATGATTTTTCCCCATAGTCAGACAAAAATAAATATCATCAATGGAGTGCTCTGGGTTCTAAAACTCCCTATTTTCCTCACTGAAAAAAATAGGCTAAATACAGGGGGGGAGAGGAAGATATTTAGAGCCTACAAGATATTCATAGCAAAGCTACTTGGGCTTTGAAGTGGAGTAGGGTATGTAAAATTATGGAAACTAAGCAAATAGATGTTGCTCCCTTAATAAAGAATTGCAAAGTCAGATTTTCCTCAACTGTAGATAGCGCACAAAAGAACAGGGAGAAAGGCTCATGTGATTCCATAAAAGAAGCTGGCACTCAACAATAATTCTTCTATCAAATAATCAAAATTAGCCTTCTGTTGTTAAAATTCTGCACAGACACAGGGGAAATTAGCTGTGACTTTCTGTTCATTTCTCTATTCATCTCCACCTAAACCCACTGGCTGCAGTTTAAGAATTCAGGTCACTAAATTGCCTTCTGAATTTGCATATATTTGAAATAATCTCACTTTATTAGGCTGGCTTATGCCCTGGCCTGCTGTCAAAGTGGCTGTCCCCTGCCACATGGTTACTTCTTTCAGGTCTTCGCTTCTTATTATTCATACAACTGGGTACTAAACACCCTGCTTGGATCACCGGTTGCAGCAAAGAGCTCACAGCGCATTGATGGTGGTCTTTGCCCTCCCTTGCCTATGGTGTCCTGAGCTGGTGTCCTGCAGTAATTCCGCTTGCTGCCATCGTCCCCAGCAGGGCAATGCAGCAACTGGGAACTGCAGGCAAAGAAGCTCTGGACATACTCGATAACTGTCAGTTTCACACAGCTGCTTCTGTGCCCCCAAGGAACTCTTCTGCACTGGGACTATACCGGTCAGAAGGTCTTGCTGCACCAGCTCTTGCCACTGTCTTAGAGCCCATGTATACAGGGAAATTAGCTGGAACGGAGATTTCAAAATAATTCTTAACTCCCAGTATATGTGCTCTTTTCCTGTTCAAGCCTGACTGTCTTTCAAATCTAAGTTAACCCACACCAAGCTGTATTAACTGTCATGTAAAGGTTTCTGCTCAGAATTGAAGTACCTCTTGGAAGCACAGCAAAGCCCAGCTGGATCTAAGAGCACCTACACAGTTCAGCGCACTTTAAAAATCTGCTCTAGAAACTAAATCAGATTAACTTTCCTGAGAGCCTGGCTGTGTAAATACATTATAAATTGGATGTGCAGTTCTGGATGAACTGCTCCACAGTCGCTGCAGTACGTGTGCTCTTATGCCGCATACAGACAAGGCAGCACCCACCTGCATAACTGGTGTTTCATTTCTCTCTTTCTACAGCTGTAGCCTTTGAACTCTGGTGGTACATTTAAGGTACAACTATATCTCCTTCTCCCCTGCTCTGCCCTTTGCAAGCCTATGTGGAGTTACACCTGTACACAGGGGGTTTATTGCAGGAAAGCCAAATACCATACTGAAAGGGAAATAAATTTTGTCAGTGTAGAGCCCACTGTACTGAGGAGGTTAGCTGAATCTGTTTTCTTATTACCATCCTACAAAAAAATAATAGACTTCAAAAATTTAAAGTGGACAATTCCCTATCTTTCCAAGTGAAGGTCTTTCTTCCCTGTACAGCTCAGGCTTACCACTGATTGCTTCTCCTCTCCCATAAACCAAATAGATATCTTCCAAAATATGTGGCATCTCTTTCAACAGACAGAAGAAAACCTTTAGCTGGGCCAAACTGCTGTAGGTCAAATGATACACTGTGAATAGTGTTATCTGATAAATCTCATGACAGGTAAACAAAACTTAAAATAAATTAAGCTCTTCCCTCCCGCTCTTTATAGTTACGCCCATCGTACAGAGCTTTGCAGGAAGTGAATATATAGAGCTATCTAGAGCAAACTGTTTGTGACTATCCATGAACGAGTGTAAGAATGGTATAATTCTGGAGTGCCTGTGATGAGCAGTGCTGCCTGAAGCACGGTGTCCTGGCTGTTACTTATCTCTGGAGACAGAAGCCAAAGAACTGCCTTCTCCTCAAGTGGCAGAAGTGCTTCTGTCTGGAGCCAAAGCTCCTGCACTCAATTCTCAGTGCCCTACTTGAGCTGACAGCTGTGACAGGGACAGATTCTGTAAGACTCTGGACATTCTAGCACTGTTGTTCTGTCGGTTGTGTGCTTTGCAGTGTGGTCTGGTTGAAGATAGCTACTGGACTGCCTTCAAGGCAGGGAAAGTCCCCTGAGTCTAGAGGTGTGGTTGGTAAGCCAGTCTTACTTCATTTAATTTAAGAGGGTGTTGAAAATTATTTTAAAAGGTGTTGGAATGGTAAAATGTTACCTGAACAGATGTTTTATTTTTACGGAGATAGCAAAGAGCTGTGGACATGGCTCTCTAAATGTACAAGGAATCCATTAACTTGGGGGACCACAGAGATGAGGCACAAATATATGGCATATCCTACCACTCCCCCAACGCTCTCACTTCTGATTAATGTCTCCCAGCCAGCTAACTACCCATCTGTGGTACTAGTGTCTCCTGACTAGAAGGTCAAACTTCCCAGAGAACTCGCACCCTGCAAGGTAGACATGGCTTGGGATAAACTAATGTGACCAAGGTCATTTACAAAGTCAATGACAGGTCTCCTGAGATCTCATCACCACTCCCCACTGTCCCATCCATTGGAGTGTCTTAGGCTTTATTTTCCTTCTAGACTTGCAGGAGAAATGGCACTTCCATATTCAGGTGAACGGGGTTGCCAGTTCACCTTAATTAAGCTGAAGTCATCTGCATTCCTTCATGGCTGGTGAGCTGCTGATACCTTTCCTTAGGCTAAACAGAAAATACTCCGAGGCTGGGCCTTAACTTACAAATAAAAAGAAATTCAAATATTTAATTTCTGATTAATTCCAAGTTCCTATCCTGTGCTAGATAGCATTTCCAGGGTGTGATTCACTGAAGCCATTTTAATAGCCACCTTAGGAGACGACGAATCACGCTCTAAATGCCTTTTTCTCTCTGCTGACTATAAAAGTCATCTCCACAAAGTACTGTTGGAAATGATGGGAGAGGATTTCAAGTCAGAAGAATACACACAGTGGTATCTGAACTTTGATTCCACATAAATACTTATGTTTGTGGGTTATTCAGGTGATCAGAAAGGACACAACACAGGAGAACCTACGTTATCTCTTGTCAGCCACTGATACCCTCACCTGCTCAGTACTTGGATAATAAGATTCCACCTCCTTAAAGGACTGGGCAGAGTTCAACGTGATTTTGAAATCAAGCTTACTCCCAAAGCACACACGCTCTAGCATTGTATACCTGGGACACAGGAACTTGTATCTTTACATCACCTGTGCCTGTATCAGCAGCCTCAAATAAGAAGCATATATATATATATATATGTATATATATATGTATATATATATCTCCTTATGAACAAATCTGCTTGCTCATCTCACATGTGCAGCTCTTTGGGGGTTACTCACCTGCATACAGTAAACAAATTTGGGACTACAATGTGGATACAGTGTAAAATTTATGCTGAGTACATTCTTTTATTTATACACATTTCAGTCCATTTCATTTATTCATATGATCTTGCACGGCATGTGCCGCAAGGGAGTAGGCAGCTAAGAAGCATTCAGAGCCTGAGCTCCACCTTTGTTAGCGTTATTTTCCCTGTAGAAGGGATGAGGAATTGAGGCACAGAGCAAAGGCATGACAAGGACAAAGAGGGAATCTGTGGCAGAGCTTGGCAGGGATCCCACCTCTTCTCATTCACAGTTCACCTAGCCTCACACAGGCCAGCCCTTCCTCTGAGGCAGCAGATCCCAGAGTATTAGTCATGCCCTAGACAAGCGGGGTTGCAAACCCAACAGGATTTCAATGGCAGAAGCATGATCATGAGCTGACAAATAGGGTGCCCAGTCAAAAAGTTTGGGAACAGCTATTGTTGTGGCTTGTTTATATGATAAAGCTTTAAAAACTTCTCCCACTATAATATCTTGAACAGACACTCTTGTACTGCAATAATATTACATAGCTATATTTAGAGACTGGTATCATGTTGTCTTAGCTTTTCTTTGGCTTTTTAGCATCTGCAATGCCTGGAGGAAATGCAAGGCACTTATAATCCTGGGTTAACTGGGATTCTTGTATCAAAACATATGGAACTGGCATTCAAAATGTATACATTTCAAACTACCTGGTGAAAAATTCCTGATGAAAAGGAAAAAATAATTTCCTCTGGCTTTAAGTATGCCTTCAGTGACCTTGTGTATGACCAGTGACCTTGATACGGATGGTAAGCAACCTTACAACAGACATCTATCGTATTTGTTACAGTACAATGAACAATGGAAAATAATTGCCCCCCAGTATTTTTTGAATGCATGAGTGAATTTTGATTCAACAATATTCACGACCTGTATCGTATTTTCTTTCAATGGACATTTGAGCGGTTGTGTTTTACAAGTGCAAATACTTGTGAAAATCTAATATTTTAAGCTTCAACGGTGACTGAAAGCCAGTTTCAAAGCCAGTCAGGAACAGAATGATGCGACTTATGTAACTAACTGACACATCACAAACTGGGACAATTCACAGATGCTTCTCAGACAAAGAATTACTCACTGAAGAAATGAACAAATCATTTCAACACACAAATACTACGAAGACTTTTATAGCTTGGTCAAGCACAAGAAAAAGAGGTAATTGGTGATCAGCCTAATTTTCTTGAGTCTCAATCTTCAGGCCCTGAGCCTGTGGAGAGTTATGCGTGTGATATTCTGCAGGCTGAGAAGCTCCTTAGAGTCAGAAGTCACTCAGAGAGCAGTTAAGCAGGGACACAAATCTTTGTAGAATCCCAGCCTCAGTCTATTCATGGAGACTAATCCCTTCCAGTATTTAGAGAGCTCTGCAAGTGCAAAACACCTGGGAAACTTCTTCCCCAGTCATGCGTGGCACAGGCAGGATGCCAATATCAATTCCCATTAACAAGGGAGGTTAGAACGATACATCAACATGCTCTTTGCCAAGCGATCAATGTAGCTGACAGCTCCCTGGGGGGCTGTGCCCTTCATGCTGCCATGCTGCCCATCTACCAGCAGGAAGTGATGGGGGCACACAGATAGGTGTGCCTCTGCCCCTCTCCTTCCCCTCTGCCTAGTCACAGGCCTTCAAACTGCATTTGCTCCGCCCCGTGAATGCCTCATCGCACCTCCAGTCAACCAGTACTGCTCCTGTTGCTTCAAGGAATGAGGTCTTACGTTCTCATCCTGTCTCCCTGCTACCTGGACAAGCTTAGGCCATGCTTTCCAAATCCTCCGTGTAGCAGGTAATCCTGTAAACATCTCTCCAATCACTGTAACTGGACGGGCTGAGATTTTTTTCCCTGCTCTCTTGGTTCCTCGCTGCACAGGGGGAATACTGGATGGATATCATCCTCGTACCAGAAGAGCGATAGAGCCCTCTGAATCATTTCATGTACTCAGCGAGGCATGGGCCTCTCAAGGACATCTGGGTAGAAGGGAGTTAGTGAATGCACCACTGCCTTGGAAAGAGGCTCCCATTTGCTTCTATCTCATGTACAGATCCTGAGCTGAACATAACAGGAATGAAAAATATGGTCCTGCTTCTGTTCATACCTGGCTTTTATGAACTGCTGTTCCTTAACTTCAGTCCTCTAGAATGCTCCCTCTACTTTCAGGGAGAGTCTCAGCAGAATGCAGTAATCTTGTCTTCCCTAAAAAGTCACATGCTGTTACACAGCTACTGCGCTGCTCCTTCTGAATGGTGCACATTTCAGGGGAAGAAATGCCTTATTTATAAAGACAGGGATTTCCATGGGATCTGCCAATTTGAGTAGGGTGCGTTTAACTCCCTTAGGCTCTTTTGGGAAATTCCAGCTAAAGAATGTTGGGCACAACAGGGCTGGAAGGTGCTATGAAGATGCTATTTTGCAATAGTGGAGGATGTCAAGTTGAGAGAACAGGTGGCTCTCAGCTCTGATTGCCAGGGAAATGGGCAGCACTAGGATTTTCAGTGTACAACTCTGAAGGTCTCTGCCCTCTATATGGCATAGGGACTGATGTTGTCCCAGGTCAGTAGAATGGGAAAAAGGAGGGGAGGACAATGCCAGAACTCTGCACCAAAGGGCCTGTTATTCCAGTTGCTCTGTGTCACCTTCTGACCTTATGTTGACATTTTGCAGCTGTGTGCGGAGGGGAATTTCTCCTAGGGGAAGAAGCATGGGAGGTTCTTTATGCTGGTTCAGAATTTTCCATGAATTTCAGTTACATGCGCAGCAGTACACAAAGCAAAACCCAAGGAGCACAGGACACCCTTGCCTACCTGCATGCACAGTCACAGAGAGCATCAGGCTAGGAAGCTGAGCAGCACCAACCTTCTAAAGCCAAAGCATTTGAGATAATGTCAAGCTGGCCCATCCCTGGTTGTGCCTGACATCACATTTTCTTAGCGGTTTGTTCAGTCCAATTTAAATAACCCAAGTGATGGGACTATTGCCACTTACACTAGGGCCTCATTAGCATGGGCTTTGCCAAACTCTACAAAATTAGCTCATAACCTTTTCCTCAGGGGTCACACTTTCTGATTTGCAGCAAGTAATGAGATGCACAGAATACAATGTTCCTGGCACGAAAAGCCCCAGAGGCACTGCACCCCTTGCTGGGATGCCAGGTTATTCCCTACCCCCCTCACCCCATTATCCTCCTTGCCTTCTGCATTGTATTCAGACCTGCGCTGACCTGTACGATTCTGAAAAGCAATGAAAAAGCATGCAGTTTAAAGAGATGTGTAATAAGAAGCTAAAGAAGTTAGACTGGGACTCTGAAATGCTCAATCCCCAGCTCTGCAGACTTCTTGCATGACCTTGCATAAGTCACTTAATCTCTCTGCATTAAATGTCTCTGGCTGTGACCAAGGAACATTATCCTGGTCTTCTCTAGTTAGACAAGGATGTCTGCAGCACAGGTTATGTCTCTCACAGGCCAGGAGAGGATCCTGGGATGGGTCCCTATGAGCTATAGCAATTCAATAAACTCTTCAGTTAATTGCATTTAATTTGGGCTGTGGGAGGTTAGATTTTTATCAATTGTTCCATGCCTTTGTTCAATCAGGTGGCTATTTCTACTGAATATATTTATAGTTGGACTGTAACGGACAGCTGGGCAGGTGCTTTGTGATTGTGTTTTGCTGATGGCTTTGCACAGGAGTCTCTTTAGGATCAGAAAGCACCTGAAGCTTTCCCTACAGCACTTCCTGCTTCTCCAGTTGCTTGTCAACTATCAACAGAAACAAAAACTGTCCCAAAAAGGTGCATTATGGTCTGGATTTCATTATGCATTGATATACCAGAGAAGAATATTCTTCCTTATCAACGTGATTGCTAGCTTTTGTCTTATAAAAAATTAATACCAATAATCCATACAGTCTTACCCTAGCCAGCATCTCTGCAAAACCAGATCACACTCTAACAAACACTCCAGTCTCCATGCTGAGAGATGATTTCTGCCACAGAACATTTCACTGAAATACTGGGGTTTGCTTGCAGGAGTTTGGGCTCACACCCTGGTCTGTTTTCTCTCGAACCTGGGGGCTGTGGGTATTTACACATTCTGAGCTAAAATTGAAGATCTAGTCAATTCACCAACATGGCCCCGATGGCCTCAGATTGCAGATCTTGGTTCTTCAAAAAGAACTCTTGGCAAGGGAAACAAATGGAAACAGGAGCTGGCAAAAATGTGTGTGACAAAGGAAGAGAGAGAAGGATATGGATTTAACTGATTGTGAATGAGGGTCCTTGTAGGAGCTGAAGTCAGGCAAGGAGAGACAGGTTGGGATCTCCTTCAGTTCATAACTCCAGCAAAGGAACTAAGAACCAAGCCTGGAGGTGGGGTGCCAGGGCAGCAGGTACTAGGAAGGAGACCCTCACACCTCCTACTTACCAATTCTGTCCAGCCTGTCAAGAGCCACGGTTTCAAAAGCTCGCCGCATCATGGGATACTCTTCCAGCACCTCGTTGAAGTTGTCCACTGAGAGGGAGTAGAGCCGGCAGTAGGTATCAGCTCGCACGCTGGCTGTGCGCCGGCCACGGGTCAGCAGGCAAATTTCTGGAATGAAAGACCCAGCCTGAGAACATGGGGATAGACACCATCACCCCTGCGATACAAGACCTGGCACTGTCACATGGGCAGTCCTGCCTGCCACCCAGCCTTCTCGCTGGCTGGACTCTACCTGGACTCCCACTGGAAACATGAACAATGGCTATATTTGGCATACGCAGTAACATTTAAGAATACCAGGGGGCTCAGTTGTGTCAGCTGCTACACACAATTGCACCTCAGGGATTCTGCTGATCTAATTAGCCAGTCACGTTTTCTTATGGTGGATTACCAAAGACATCATTTGTGCATTCAGAATGGAGAAGCTATCTTTCTCCAGCTCCTCATGGGCACTGGGAGCAGAAGGTCAAGCCATGCTCTCATTGAAGCTAATTCTCTCTCTAGATTTGTAGTAAAGGCTCTGTGCTGACCTGGGGTCTTGGTGCCTGGTAGTAATTTTGATCGCCACACCTGGAACATTTGTCTTTTCAAAGTTTTCAGTTTTTTGTAGATGTGCCACAAGCTTACAGGTTGTCAGGGAAAGCCAAGTTAGTGGCACCTACCAACTCTTGGTGTATTTACACTGCAGTCAGCTACTCGTAGGAGGATGCTTAGCTGGTTACAGCACAGAAAGCCCTTGACTCTAACATAAATGCCTGACTTGGGCACAGATGCTCCTTGAACACTCAGCGGAAAGCCCCGGAGTCCTGCTTTTCCACTGATTACACACAGAGTATGGGCAGCTAAGAAAGGCGGTGTGACCTAAAGACTAACAGCGCTCTTCTCTCTGCTGTATGTTGCGTGTCAATCCACCAGCACCACTCTCAGGATTCATTCTGAGTCTACCCCAAAGCACTGGTATAGCAGCACTACAAGGTTATAAGTGCGTTATTAGGCTGCTTTCCTAAGAAAATTAAGCTTATGAGGCAGTGCTGGCTTTGAATGTGTGTGAGGAGTTGTGTGTATGGTATCTAAACCACATTGAATGTCATGGGCAATTTTAATCAAATCTGTCAGTCGGGGTATCTTGACTCCAATGCTGTAACTCCAAATCCCAGCAAACTGACCCAACTTGCTAGGGAGGTGCAAAATCCTTGTACTCCAGGTAGGTGCAGACAGGTTGTTTACAAGGAGCTAAGAGTCTAAGAAGAGTGTAGGAAATGCATGACAGGGATTTTTTAATAAGAGAAAAGGCCTTATAGAAGGGAAGGAAAGGCAGGTTTCATCCTGTCCCCTCTCAGTAGGCCATTAATTGTGATGCATTCAGTGCTTGTACTAAAACATGCACCTACCAGAGAC
The DNA here is from genome assembly GCA_947846985.1 of Fratercula arctica. Taxonomy (NCBI): domain Eukaryota; kingdom Metazoa; phylum Chordata; class Aves; order Charadriiformes; family Alcidae; genus Fratercula; species Fratercula arctica. Next base: position 23,231,798 of record CANTUZ010000009.1, read on the forward strand.
CTGTCTGTCTTGAGCTGTCAGCGAGGTCTCTATGGGGCTCTGAGAGGAGGGGTGTCTCTGTGTTACTCATAAAAGCAATATCCTAAGTCTTCTCTTACAGTCTTTTCTGACCTCATGCTAGTTTCACTGTTCCCGAGCTCTGTTGCTGATACATCACGCCACGCCTACATCACGACATTTTGCTGAGCCACAGGCTGAGAAGATGATGGACTATGTTTTCCTCCATGTTTATACAGTACCTCGTATAATGGATGCCAGACAGTAGGACTAGGCAACATATAAATGTGCTTGGAGAATTGAGAATGCTCCATTTTTTTCCTTTAGGTTTGCAGCTTCACAGATCTGTCAGTTTGCTTGGGGCAAAAAGAAATGAAGCTACAAGAACTAAGTTTCCCTTCTCCGTTTTGTTATTATTTATTATCTAGACTCCTGCACTTCCCATGAGTCCCAGTCACCTCCCATTGCTGCAAGACAGGTGAGATGAACACAGACAGAGGGTGGAGGAGGACGTGCCTCGGGTATGAGTTCCACATGCTGCCATGCCTGTGCGTCCAGGACAAGCTAAGGAATGTATGAGCAATAGCAGTGGGTATTGCTGTGTAAGGGTGATGGACTAACACACACCTCCAAAGTAGGAGCCATCTGCCAGCTTGGTCTCCTTGTTGCCTTTGGTGAGGACGCTCACCACCCCGTGCTGGATGAAGTACATCTTCTTGCCAATGGTGCCCTCCCGGATGATGTAATCCCCTGGCTGAAACACCTCGAACCGCAACTTGGTCAACATGGATGTCACAAAGTTGGGATCTGCATTGGCAAAGAGGGGCATGGAGGCAACCAGCTTCCGGCAGTTGAAGTTTATGATTTCCTGACCATGATGTGATGCCAAAGAGAGAGAGAGAAAGAGAGAGAGGGAGGGGGGAGAAAAGGTGGGATAAGGAGCAGAAAAGACACACATATACATTTAATCAACATCTAATAACCTATGAAGATTCGCCACTTGACCTGTACATTAGAAAGCGGTGAAAAAAATGCAGTTCCCTCAGTCTGGCTCCCCCAGTGCAGGCTGGAATGGGCTCTGGATGCTCAGAGCATGTAGCAGTGTGAGCTGAAGTTGACAGCTTGACACCATGCTTCACTGATTTCATTCATATACTTTCTCTTTGAGCAGAGATGATACCCCCCCACCTCCCAGATACACACAATATATCTCTTTCTGCAGGAAACCTTGGGGGTGCATAGCACTGGTGAAATGCTGTATGAAAAAGTCCAGGGCTCCTCTCTGGGAAAATGTTATAACTCACCTTGGCAGCCCTACGTTTTCTGTTGCCCTTCCTCGTCAATGAGCTATTAAAGAGCACAAATGTGCCAAGGAGCTCAGAGAAAGAATTATCCTGAGCAGCTGGGGACAGTGTCAAGAGAGGGGAGGGAGAGGTGCCCACCGGTCACTGGGGCATGGGCTGGATCATCAACCTCAGATGAAGAAAACCCAATTCAGCTGTTCAGCTGTCATATAGCAGACAGGGACTGTGCCTCCTCCTGTGGCTTGGTGTCACTTGGAAGGTATGACAGCACTTTCCACTGCACAGGAGCTGCTCTGTGCCACATCAGCTCAGACTCAGAAAGCCACAGAAAGTGATATTGAGTAAATCACCTCAGCACAACACTCCCCAGCCAAGCAGGGAAGGAGGATCTGGGTGACTGGAGCAGGATGAAAGGGCTGGGGAAGCATCTGTCTCCTCCTCACTGGGGTTTTTCAGGGTTCCTTTCAACCCCTTTAGACTTTGGCAGAACTAGATTTAATACATGGCTGGTAGATCCTCAGCTCTTCTCTCTCCTATAGAGGCACACGACTGAGGGGAAAGACAGGGGGAAGACCACTTCTGGTGCTTGTGTGTGATATATTAGAGGCATGTAGTAGGGAGAACCTGCATTGCTAGGCTTCAGCTAGGGGAGGAGGGTGTTCTGTAGAGAATCCTTTCAAGTGTGGGCCCTGCTAGCAGGCTCCTCCTTTCCTTTCACTTTATATGCTGGTACAGCTGATGGATGGGGCACAGACGAGGCCAACACACTGCACAGAGGTTTATATAAATACATGAGATACAGCTTAATATTAGGGAGCATGAGATGGGAGCTGTGGTGCATGTGAGTGTGGGGAGGGAAAGGGTCTTGCAGAAGTGCGAGGAAATAGCGAGGCACTTTCCAGAGTGCTCTCCTGCAGGGGTTCTTTGGGAATAGGGAGGACATTGCCAGACATTGCCATGGCCTCAGAAGGCGACATGATGTACCTATTCACATGATGAGTGCGTGGTAGGGCCTGCATATTGCAGCTCCCACTGCCTTTATGTCAGACACCACTTGTGCTGCAGCAATTAACAGACTCAGGCAGGAGCCCTGCAAATGCAAAAGGCCTGGGTTTCTCTCTCCACAGCAGTGACTTCTGCTGTGACCAAGGCAAGAGAATACCAAACTTACACCAATGGCTAGCACAGCTGCTCCCTCTGAATGAAACTGTCTCTGATAGGGATGTAGCCAAGCTGTGGACCATGTTCTTATTGGCCTTGCTCTCCCAGAAAGTTAGGCACAATACAGGAACAGATAGAGCCCCAAGCAAAACGGGGCTGCTCAGGCACACAGATGTGCTGCCTCTGCTGGGCATGACATTAGAGCACACACACAGCCAATGCTAATGGGAAAGCTGGCCTCCCACCACTCCCATCAACTGATGGTGTCCTCTGCAAAGCACGGGGACAGGACACTGTGCATCAGGAACTCCACAGCTGCCAAAGATGACAGGAACATGTGTTGCCCATTCACCACCCCCTCCTTACCTCTCGGAGGGGCTCACTCAGCTCTCCCAGGATGCTCTCTTCATCAAACATCTTCCCCTGGTAGCGGTGCTCATAGTAATCATGGATGCGCTGCCGCATGTCTGCAGGGAGCTTGTGGAAGGACATATACTGCTCCACTTGTTTGTACTGCGCAGGGGAGAGAGGAAGAGAAGGAGTCACCAGGTCATGCAACAAATGGTGCCCGCTCATGGACAAGCACATGCTAGACCGTACCCATACCTGATTCCTTCAGGTCAAGCCAGGCCCATGCAGATGCATCTGATGCAGAAGAGAGTAATTGTCTGAACACATGGGGAGTCTGCAGACACCTTTGTTATATTCCCCAAATGGTTGCCCTGTGTTTTAACTTTTAAAATGTGGAGACAGCTCCTCACTCCCTGAGTGCTGAGCAGCCCAGGAGCCTGTTCTCCTGTACACACACAGCAAAAGTGGGGAGCAGAGATGAGTAAGAAGTGCTCAGCTGGGAATCTCCCCTCAGCAAACATATCTGAATGAAGACTGTCCAAACCCTGTGCAGAATGAGAGTAAGAAGTACAACGTGCCCTCAACGGAAGGTTTTTCCATGGCACAGAGCAGACTGGTGGCCAGGGAGCATGACCTGGCAGCTTGGCTCTAAATCATTGATGCTCTAAACCAAGGCACCTCCAGGCCTCAGCCAAGCCGGCTGCCCCAAACAGCAGAACACAGTCCTGCCTTGGATGTTCACAGTCACAGACAAACTGAAGGACACACACACAGACAGAAATCTGACAGTTATTCAGCTGAAGCTGCAGCACCCGTGGCCTGCTTTTCCTCTCCTCTGTGTTCTCCTCTACCCAGCTATGATGGACCTTTGCTTTCCCACCTGGGCTGCACAGGTCCAGGTTTTCTTCACCTTTTGCTGGGCCCCTATCGCCCCATGGACTTGTGCTGTTTAACCTGTCCGTATTTTTACCTAACGATTTGCATTTCCATCATGTCATTTAGAGGGGAATACAAGGGCACACGGACTGATGCCAGAGCAGTATTTGGGGATGAATGGTGCTTTCTATAAGCAAATGGCACTTCCTCAAGGGCACAAGACTGTAAATGGGTCCACTTGCCCCGAAGATGCTGCAGGGACAAGGTGTGTGCATTGCAATGGTCACGCTCCCTCCCACTGGTACGCAGTACACAACATGATCCTGAGCATGTACCACACTAAATAATGCTGGCAAAAGGACTATGTTCCCCCTTTGCTATCCCTCTTTCCTCTCTTCTCCCTGATAAATCTGTCCCTGAATGTCCCTTTACTGCAGCTTGTGCTTAAGTGCTTAATTACCAAACTTCTGCTCATTACAGACCTCTCCTGCACACACCAATGTCACTCTGCTCTCAGTGCAGTCTGTGCTGGCACTGCCTTGCATGCTAACAACTCGATCTGCAGCAGAGAGAAGAAGGAATTACTCTAAGAAGCCAAGGTGGCAGAGGGGACACTCGGGGTTTCCTGGCATTTCCAGAGCTTTTTGTCTGTAGCAAGCAGCAGAGGAGCTGGCTGTAAATATTCATGATCACTACAGCATGATCAAAGTCAAGCGAGTCACCACCTCCCCACGGGGAGCCAGGCGGAGAACTGGCAATGAACGCTGCACTTCATTATTTGGATTGCGGAAGTTCTCTAGAGACTGGCAGGGCCTTTTGTTGGGCGGTGCTACACTGGATGCTGCACAGAGGCTGCAGTTCATCAACAAGGAAGATAGAGGGAGCAGAAACCAACATCTCATGTGTGGAAACCTCACTGGTCTGAGCCCATCGAGGACTCTGCAGGTTATGCTCTTGAATGCAGAAAGGTTAAGGGCTTGGCTCAGATGCCTAAACGTAGATGTCTGCTACCACTGGAGATGCACTGCAGCATTTGAGACATCCATGGGACCTGGCAAATTGGACATAGGACACGCAGGACATTCATTATGGAAAGGGAAATCATTAAGCATTACTTTTGCTGACTCAAGTTTATTAAATTTATCCTAAATCCACAAACAGTTCTGCTTGTTTTAATGCTGCATTTTTGTTGAATAAATTATTTGCCAAAAACACCACCTTATACTCTCAGTTTTAGCCCAATGTCTTGAATTGGAACATTGACCAGTGTCACAAGATGACTCTCATCCTGCTGCCAGCCACCTGCCCGCTACCCCTCTTCTCTCCACCATAAGCACTTGCAATTAATCTTCATCTGACCTTTGCTTCTCAGGAAAAAAACCCCCAGCTTCTCAGACTCACAAGCACAGGTTGGTTGGGGCAACTCAGAGTCTTTGCTTATTCGCTATTGTACACGGATTTATGGTTTTGTAACAAAGAGCAATAAATTACTGCTCTGGGAAGTCCCTAGGGCTTGTCAGATTCTCCTACAATCACTGTCCCTAGACAAGGTTCTGCTTCCAATTACAAATTAAAAACATGGTTATAAATGAAAATTGTAAAGTAAGAAACCACAATTCTCTGTCATAGTTAACAAGAGGAACACATTTTGACTCTCCTGTCTTTGCTAGTGCTACCTCCTCTCACCCAGGCCAGCTGGAGAGTTTTGTGGGCTCTTAACTCTCCCTTGCTCAGAGGTGGAGTCCTGCAATGGTGCTCAGAAATGAAAGCAATGGCCCCTTCTCTCTGTGTTTGATAAATTGAAGATTCACCTGGGATTTTCCCCCTTTCCTTGGAGCTGCTGAGCCAGGCTGAAGGCCACCATGCTTGCAGTGTCAAGCACCAACAGCGACTAACCAAAAGCCCACTAAAAGACTGCCTGAGGGAGGGTCTTTCAAAGTGCAGTGGGATGTACATATCTCCTCTCAGCTCTAAGTTCTAAAGGAGATCACTCCTGAGGTCACCAGCAACACAGCGATGGGACAAAGCAAAGGGGTAAGGGTAATCATGTGATGAACATGAACAGCAGAGTGTGTGGAGATTAAAGACTTTGCCTAATAACTCTGAATTTACAGGTCTTCCTTTTTTAACTGAGGCCCTGATAGCATGCCGATCTGGCACTCTCTAGAGCCTCTTCATGCCCCCTTGAGTTGGCACCCCTTTGAGTGCCTTTCAGATGTGGGCAGCCCTAACCCAGCAGCCCCCTTTTGCCTCTTTTCTCCCTTGCACTTCTCTGTTCCGTCTTCCTACTTGTCTCCATGTCCTCAGCCTGACCTGTGCTCAGAGGAACACACAGAGATTAGTGGCCTCTCCAAGTTCAACTAAAAAGACTCATTTAGGAATTATTTAAATCTCTCGGAAGACAATCGAGTCCATTTAAATCCTAACTCATTTTCTTAAGTCTGTTTTTCTTCAAATAAGCCCTTGAAGGAGGTATTAATATATCAAAAGGAAACCATTTAGCTGAGTATTTTTCCTTCTAGAACTGGCCACTTTCCCTAGTTGTCTCCCCACTCCCCTCCCCTTCAACTAAAGCTCAGATCATTCACAGTCCAAAGGGAATTAAAGATTTTTAACTCCTTCCATGCCCTCAATCTCTGTCATGAACCCTCCTCTCTCTGGCAGTAATAAATCACTGTCTGAAATGGCTGGACTATTTCCTTGCCCTACTTCTGAATATAGAAAAGATCCTACATCTGAGAAGGGCTGCTCCCAGCCTGGTCCTGGCGTTGACACCTCTTTGAGTCCTCTTTTGGTCTACACACATGATTTTTCAGAGCTTCAGAAAATCCTTGATTTCCATTTTTGCATCTCGGTTAACTCACACACACACTTTCACACTATGCCTACCAACACGGGCATGCGCATATAACCTACTGTAATAGAGGCATTTGGGATGCTTTTCTCCCTCTATCCACAGACAAATACACATTTCCGATACAGAGTTTTACTGCTTGCATCCTTCCAGAAACAGGCTGCAATCACGGTGGGACAGAGTTTAATCTCGGTTACAGTCTCCACATCTGGATTCCATGGAAGTCAACAGAGATGCACTTGTGTAAGACAAAGGAGAATCAAGCAAAGTAATGCATTTTCATTTAAGTGAAAAATTATGAGGCTCTGACAGTATTTTGAGTGCTGGTAGTATATATCCTGTGAGACTGGAGTAAGATACACATAAGCAGCCATGATGTACAATGTTGTGGCTCTCTCAAGTGGATTAGTGCTTCATGGAGTAAAGGTCAAGCCAGATGGAATGTCTTGATGGGACACAGTAGCATCTTTGTTTTATTTTCTCTGACCTATGATTAGGAGTAAAACAGTGCAGCTCCCCAGTATTTAGTAATCATCAAAACCAAATAAATGCTCAGTTCTATTTTTTTCTCTTTTAAGCCATTCTTATTCCCATCCTTGGGATTTGCTCTATGGCCAGATATACATCTTACTCAAAATGATCAAGACACACATTCTCATGGAGCCAAATGACTCAAGGAGCAAGTGATTTAAGGGAAGAAAAGCGAACTTTTGAACACAATAAAATCACGCCAACACTGCTGCTGCGATCTCTATTGGTGTCCCTTTGCAGAGCTCCATGCTTGATCTTATTTAGCATGAGTCCTAGCAAATACGATTTTGCTCTTTTCCTGAAGTTTTGCTGAGAACTGTAACTGGTGCAGGCTATCGCAGTTTATCCTGAGTCTGCCAACACTTATGAACGCAGTTGGCTCTACATACATACTCAGGCTCATGAGCACTGTCCTGCTGTTTTCCAGCAAGAATATAGACGCTCATAAAATTAAATGTGCACAGGGCTGGCTTCTCCACAACATAGGGAAGTGACTGAGAGGAGCTGCATTCAGGCATATGCTGTCCTTCCCATAGTCTCCAGCCCCCAGGCAGCCAGAGGATGGGCTCACAGGTGAGCCTGAAGCAGGAGCTGGATTCCCTCACAGAGGGAACCACAGGAAACTCTACCTGAACTAGTAAGTGGGCAGACAGCTGGGGTGCCTGCATGAGGGGGGTGGTAGTCAGGGGGGATCAGAGTGTGGTACAGGCAAATTGTAGCAGATTGGTTAGGAATTGGTGGTTATTTCAATACCAGAACAACTCGGACCACATCCAGCACAGCACCAAAGATTATCAGGGCTACTTCTGCTTTCTGATTAATAAGCTAAATTTAAGCCCACATCCATCTACTCTTCAGCTTTGGAAGGTATTCAATAACATGAATTCTGCAAAAAGCTTTAGATAATGTCCTGGTTCTGAGTTCTTCCAAAGACAGGGTAATTTTTGTACCATGATACTATCTCAACTTGCTACAGGAAGATTATTTTTAAGTGTTGCATGTTACATGCTGAAAAACACAGAACATTTTTACCCTTACTGCAGCAATACCTTCAGAAATTATCTTACCTAGAATCAGGTGCTTTATCTCTTGGTGTGTTAGAATCATAGAATCATCTAGGCTGGAAAAGACCCTTGGGATCATCGAGTCCAACCATCAGCCCCACTCTACAAAGTCCTCCCCTACACCATATCCCCCAACACCACATCTAAATGACTCTTAAATACATTCAGGGCTGGTGACTCAACCACCTCCCTGGGCAACCTATTCCAATTACAAAGACCACAGACACTAGCAGAAAATTCTTGGAGCTTTCCACTTTCTGTACACCACTCATTACACTGAGGATGGCTGTACTGATCAGGTGCCGCAGCTGCCTCCCCTTGCTGTTAATCAGTACCTATTCAGGCCAGGATTCTGCTTCAGACAATCCCATTTCTGGGCTGTGAGATGTCAACAGACCGAGTAGGGTCAATTATGAGCCTGATGAAACAGTTGTTTAATTCCTCCCATGGGCTGCATTGCTGCAGTGGCCACAGCCAGGGAAGCCCACCACAGGGGATGGTGTCATTAGCACATAGTACTGAGCTGGCTGTCACATGCCCAGAGGACACGGTCTGGCTTTGCTGCAAGCAATGGAAATGTCTGACAACTTCAGGGGTCCTAGGAGAGCAGATTCAAGAACTTTGGGACAAATCTCTTTGCATTAAATGTTGTGAGCAATGCCCCGTTTGTCTGCTCTCACAGGTGCACAGTCTTAAGGTCTAATCCTGCCCATCATGGCAAGGGGGTGCAATGATGAATGTATTATGTACAAACTTGTACCTCATGGCTACAGAAACAGCTTGTTTTCCAAGACTAGCTCCAGCCTGGGAAAGGCACCCGAGAAGAATGCCTTGCTAGGTTTGAGAAGTCACATCCTAGCGTAAGTCTGTAGTCCAGCCTTTTGGACCTCGTTAATGAATCTTTTATTATTCATTAAGCACTGTGAAACTCATATCACAGGATATTTTGGAGATGTCAGGTCATGTCACTGGATCCACATATTTGGAGGTGTGATGGGGGAAAAGAGATTACTCTCATCAGAAGAGCAGAATGAGCAAGATGAGCTAAAATCTGCCACCAGACAAAGGCCGGAGATGGGGAAAAGGGAACAGTGAGTCTGTGCAATTTGAAATCAGTATTGCTGGGAGCAGGCTTTTGCCAGGAGAGACGGCTCAGCAGGGAGGCTTAGCTCTTCGCATTATGATGTATTTATTTATTTATTTACAGTTCAAGTGCCAAAATGAATTTCAAAACTGATAATGAAGTTTGAAATCCCACACTGGGATATGAAGAACTGCTGAGGCAACAACACTTTACTTCCCGTGACAACACACGCAGTGCTCATGCACACACAAACATACTGCTCCGACCAGGCTGTCAATGCCATTGCTCAAAGAACAGAACTATCTGTCTGGCTTCCACTCCCAGAAATAAGATGTCAAAATCCTAGCTATAATCACACTATCTCTGATACAGCAAACTAAGATGAATTCCCAACGTAAACCTGCTGACAGAAGGCAATCTACACAGCAATTTCATTTTTCCTTCTGTAAAGGTGTGCTACAATGACACCACAATGTTGCTGATTCCTTCCTTCCATTGTTTGCGTGAGCACGGAGTGGGTACTGCACGTATCTCTGCACTTCATGGCAGTCAGACACTCCATATAGGCACTGCCATCCATGAGATGGACACACTCCTGCGCCTGGGCACTTGAACTGTCTGCTTTAAGTGCTGACTGATCACCACCGCGTAGGTACCTAGAAGATGTGTTTTGCAGCTTCAAAATGGGGCTTCTCTGGAATATATGGGTAAACAGTTTCAAGGAATAGTAAGTTCACCAATAAAATATTCTTGCAAAAGCAAAAACTACGCGGCCCCAGATTAGTTAAGACTATAAAGGGAAGGCAATTTGCACTGCAAGATGTTTTTAAAAGAAAACATTAGGGTTTCATTCAGAAAACATTTGCATTTTATAACCAACCCAGGATTCTTGCATGAAAAAGATTAAATAACCTTAAAACAATTGACACAAACTTCTGATTTTTTGGTTGAGCTGAACTGAACAAATCATTATTTATACCACTCCATTACCTATTTCTTACAAACATTCTTTTAAGATTGAGATGGATGTGGTATCTGTAAAAGGACAGCTGTGTCGCAGCACTGGATGCACAATCCTGAGCCAGCCATTCTCACCGAATCTTGGCTGCTCACTGCCTGAAAGCACTCAGGGACTTTAAATCAGAGTCAAAGGATGATATCAGTTGGAAGGGACCTCTGGGGGAGTCATCTGGTCCAAATCCCCACTCAATGGAGGGTGAACTTATATCAGGTTGCAATTTTTTGGCAACCTCCTTGGACCTACTATCACATGTGGGTAGGGACACAGAGAAGGTGGGGATGGGGGACCCTTTATTATTCCAGCCATTCTTTAATATGTCAGTGGGGAAGCTGGACCCCTCCTGTAAACTTAAGCTGCATCTTGCTCCTTTCACTTGCTGACTCTGGACTGCAAACCAGCCAGAAAGCCCAGTCCTGATTACAGAAGAAGCTACCTAGAGGCAGTGCTGAGACACCGAGCCCAGTGCACACCAGAGGCCCTTCCTTCTAGACACAATCAATAAAGCACATCATTTATTAGCCTTGTTATCAACCCCACATGCTCTGACAGTAACATGGGACATAATAGTTCTCAGGCCGCCTCTTAACAGACTGAGGTAATACACAACTAGTGCAGTCATAACAATCCAAACTTTTTCCAATTAGAAAATCTGATTAAATTTTGCATTCGATTAAATTTTCCAGACACTTTTAATTTCTGGAGTGCCACACACTCCCTACCCTCTCCTTCACACACATTACCAGAAAAGTAAGGGAGCTTTGCAGCTTTCCTGACATCCAGAATTGAGATGTTAGCTCAGGAGGGGACTTCTATGGTACCCCTTTGGACTCGAAGAATCTGGGAATGTCACCTGAGAACCTACAGACATTGGTGACCAATCATCTTGGGAACGGCACTTCAAATCCTGTCCAAAGTGGCAACGAACATGAAACCTCCCATCTCACAGGTTTGTGGCAGAGTAGATGTGGGAATAATGGCAGTGTTTGCCCAGCTCCGAGCTAACAGAGCAGCTGACATTAGTTATCTTAATGTATCTGCACTGTGTCGTCCCCAAGGTAGCACTGGCTAAGCCAACCCTGGAGCCACAAGAATTAATATAGCTTTGGTACAGTGCTGCGCTTGGGTTAATTACCTCTGCTTAAAGAAGGGGTGGAGGGGGCCTAATCAGCAAGGGCATGTTGCCAGGCTAATGTGATTATACTGTATCCAGGACCCCAGCTAGGATCTCTGCACCAAATTCCCTGCGCACGTTCATTTGGAAGCAGTTCAGAACACTGAACTGCAGAGTAAAATGGCCTAAAACACAGGAGGAACCACGAAGGGTCAGGCTGAGGGCTCCTCTCACCCTCAGGCTGATCACAAGGGCTGAAATGTTGATAGTTGGACAGTAAAGTACTTTTTTGCTCCGATAGACAGACAATGGAATAAAACTGTGTCAAGAAGGACTGTGCTGATGGTTAAGCAGGGCTGCTTCAGGAGCTGAGAGGTGATGTCATTATTGCTTCTGTAGGATTTATAAAGTGATTCTCTCTTTAGTGTTACTTGCTTGCCCCCTTGCAACTGTGCTACAGCAGGTGCTTCTTCAGAATAATGACAAGTGAATATGCAAGTATCATCTAACCTATTTCAATATATATTTTAAGAACAAAAGGCATTGAATAGACTGTTCAGGGGGAAAGAGGAGCAGGAAAATGAAGGTGGAGAGCAGAGAGCTTGAGAGAATGCCAGTAGCAGACAGATATTGAGGAGAGATGAGGCTCTGGAAGGAGAGATTACGGCTTTACTGGGCTCTGCAATGCTGACAGCAGTAATTCCTACCTCTCATCAGTCATTCTTCCATATGTACCTGAGAAGATAACACGGGAGAGTTGAGCCTCTCTGCAGGATGCCCATCACTGCTTGCATCCTGCTGGGAAGGGAGAGTGAAGCCCAGAGTCTCTCTCTGCTTTGTTCCAAGGAGCATGGCTGCAGTAAACAGCATAATCACTGCTCCCAAAAGCCTCAAGGTTAGAGAGTCTGCTGGGGAGGATGTGTGTGTGTGTGTGTGTGGTGACTTGACATAAATATTAATCCAGCTGAGTTTTGGGATTAGAGAAAGAAGTTAATAGGGGAACCTGCAAAAAGCATGAAAATAACTTGCACATGAGTCTAGCTTATTCACCTCCTGTGCAGGAAACACTCTTTCTTTCTTGTAAGCCACAGTTACTGCAGGTTGTGAGGTAATTTCACAGTCAATTATGAACTTACATGTTAAGGCTTGAGCTCATCCAAGAATAGCTGAAAAGGGCCTTGCGCCTCTGCTCTTGCCCATGGAGGTCCTTCACCAGCACCCAGCACCAGCTCTGGCACTCACTGGACTCTACAGTAAACTAATTCAACCCACTAATCTGGCAGAACGCTAACTTGGAAGAAAGAAATCAGTTCAGTCAAGGTCTGAGAAATATGAAAGGTGGTGCACAAGAGTGAAGTGGTGCAGCTGAGAATAGTGGCAGGGAGCACTGGGTGAGAACAGGTACGTCAGGCTTCCCCTCTTTGGTCAGAGCTGCCAGATCAATTCAGTTAGAACATGGAACTACACAACACAACTTTGGGAAATTTTTCTATCATAATCCTTCAGGATGGACTTGTAGTAATATTCTCTCACATGTAGAAAATAGATAGTAATCTTGGGTGCAAAGGTACTTTGGAGTTAGGCACCAGACTGAGATTACGAGTCAGCTCCTGATCCTGCACTGACTCTATCTGTGACCATGGGCAAGTAATTTAGGGCATAACATGCTCTGCAATGCAAGATGGGCCAGACAGGTCCCTTCTAACTTTGCCACTGGGACTGGAAATAGAACAGTCACTTCAGAGTGCCAGATCTAAAGAGCTATTCTGATTTAGAGCTTTTTAAGGGAGGCACAGAGCCAGACTTACACGATGGCTGTGCCAGTTTCAGTGCCTGAGCCGGTGTGAGTGCTCTGTGCCTCATGGGACTCTTCACTTGGACTCAGAAACCTCAGCACCACACTGTCTTGGAGGCTGCAACTTCCCTCTCCAAATTCTCCATGCTTCCTACCACCCCATCAATCCTATATGGCTTCCCTGCCTTGCAGAAACTAGCACAGCATGAAGTCAGATGCTACAGGCGGAGATTTAGACAGGACAGGGATTGAGTGTCCAAATGTTCGATGAATCCAACCCAGGGTGAGACAAGCCTGCTACTGAAGCTAACAGACAGCACATCTTGGCTTTTATTCCTCTTCTCAAAAGCCCTGTTTGTACAAGGGAAGAACAAGCTGGTTTGGCAGAGATCTAGACAATACGAAACCTCATCACAAACTCACTCCTGAACCTTGTCCTGAAGGTTGCACAAAGCAAAGTCTGTCCATACAGTTCCTAGCTATAACTTTCTGTCCTGGTACTATGTTATTTCTGCTATTCCTCTCCCTCCCCACAGTCTCCCCTTTCTTTGCCTACTCCCAAAACAACTGCTAAATTCTCTGTAACCTGAGCCCCTGCGGAGGTAAGAAGCAGAGCCCTGTTTGCAGCCCAAAGGTGTACTCAGCAGAAGTCTCCAAACTGCTGCCTGCTTCTATCAATCGACCTGCAAACTTGTTGAGATTCTTTGCTTATAATATGCTTGAACAAACACATTGTCCCATGAGGACTGAACTAAATTGAGTTGCAGGGCTGCAAATCACGAAGCAGCCTCATTTTAATCATGGCTATTCAAGTGCTAAGGAATGCAGAAAGTAAATACATATTTGTTTTAAGGCCATCATTTGTCCCATTTGCAAGAGGAAAATGAATGTATGCAATCCCTGAGGCTTTGTTCCTAGGAGAATACCTTGGGAAATGAACCTGCTATAACCACTACACATGAAATACACCCTTTGTTAAATCCTCTACCCACTGCTTTTGTCACAAAGCTTTTCTCCTGGATCAATTAACCCTCTCATTCACGTCTCACACTTCTTCCGCCACCTCAGCCACAGTCCCTGCTGGCTTAGTGGTGACTGATTTCCCTGAGTGCTGACTGGAATCCAACTTCCAGGGTCAAGTTCTGCCCTTGTCTTCAGGCCTGGCTGTGGAAAAAAATTCTAGTGCCCAGTACTGCAGGTGTAAATTTGGCTGCGGCTCGGTGGACCAGGTGGTTGGATTTGCAAATCAGTCCTTGACTTCTATGCTACTTCAAACACATTTGAATAAATACTCTGCATACACCAATTTGATCAGCTTGCACTCCTAGCGCTGCAGTGTCCTTCTCTTTGGCACGCCTTACTTCTCAATTAGAATTAGTCCAGCCAATCTGTAACAAAGTGGTAAAACTCTATACAAAGCCCAGTGCTCTAATTGCATCCCAGTCCTCCCCACTTCTCCTGGGCTTTTTCTCTCTTTCAGCTCTAGCTGCATCTTGAGACCCTCCCCATCCTCAAAGCATGATTCAGCCACTGGTCTTCTTTGCTTGCACTCTCTGCACTACTGCAAGGTCTTTCTGTGGCCCAGTGTTGTAATTCCCATGTCTCAAACCTGTTCCTAGGTCATCTAACAAATCCCTTCTCCCGCCTCCTCCCATGTAGCAACTTAAAATTCACCTTTCTTACGCCTGTGTGTGCTAGTCATACTTTACCCACTTGAACAACAGCTACCCTTGCACCTAATCTAACTGCACCCATCAGGGTCACAATAGGGCTAGCACCTCATTCTTCCTCTTCTTAATCTTCAGATCAAATGTATCCATAAGATCCTGACCAAAACGCTTGCCTATGGCATCCTCAGCCCTACTGAGGGAAGTTGCCTTCGCTGATGCCTGAAATAAACTTGTCTTTGCAGTGAAGTCCCTTTCTCATCTCTAAGCAATGCAAGCTCTTGCTGTTAGTTACACACAGTCCCTCTTCAATTAGCTCTCCTGTTCAGTGGAGGTGCAAGCCTAGGGTTCAACCAGAAGTTGAAGGGAGAAGTTTTGCCTGTCTGTGTCCCAGGGGGACAAGTATCATTGCACCAGCAGCCCCTTTGCTTTAGATAACAAAACGTCATTGTGCAGACAGTAATGTACCAAAGGCATGGAATGAGGGAAGGAATCGATGCAGTTCCATGAGTTATGCTTCATCGGCTGAATCATGGCGACAGACCCTGTACGCCCCTTACCATCTGACAAATTCACAGCATTGCCTTAAACCCACCACCACCAGTTACTGCCGCTGCAGTGGTAACCTGATCAGTTGTGACATTTCTGTCTGTGCCCTACATTATGCAATTCAACAACCGTGCAATTAATTCGATAGCTACCTGGGGAACCTCTTCGGAGCTCCTGAGCTTTGATCTGTGCTTTGGGGTTTGTTACGTAGTTTCACTCATGAGCACTGAAGTGAATAATCTGGATACTTTTAAAGAAAGTACTTGCTAAACAAAAGCTGCACATTCTGGAACATTCACTTGAGATTTGAAACAAGATCTCGGAAAGGAAAAAGTGACTTACAATCTTAGATACCAGTGACATTGACAATGTTGATCTAAAAAGATAGTCAGAGACAACAAAAATCACCCACTTGCTCTACTATTATTCATCTGATCTTGCATCTGTTTCCTCCTGAGGGTCTGTACGAGTGAACGGATGGGTATGAATTACCAATAAAATGCCATGGTGACAAAGACACCGCACTTTTAGCCTCTCACATAGGTCACTGATGGCCCTGGCTTCCTCCACACAGTGCATAAACCACCCCTGGGTGACATAAGGGTTGCAAAGCCCAGTCCTTACCTTCTCCTGGTACTGACGCCGTGAGGAGTCCAGAGACTGGATTAGGGCTGTGGCATGGCCGATGAACATGGCATAGCAGGTGGCACCAACAATCATGCTTAGCATCGTAAGCCACACATCTGACATGCCAACGGGCGCCTGCTGCCCGTAGCCAATGCAGAGCATGTGACTCATTGCCTTGAACAGTGCATAGGAATACTGCTTCCCCCAGGAGTCATTCTAAAGAGACAGATAGACAGACAAAGCTTTAGCAGTGGGACAAGACATTCTCTGGGATGAACACATTTCAGAAAAGGATATCTACCATTAGACCCAAAAGTCCACGTTTAAAGCACCTTTACATGTTAAACAAGCAATTTAATTCTTTGATAGCTTGGAAGTGCTGGTCACACTTGATTTAAAAAAAAAAAAAAAAAGGCCCAAATTTAGTCATCCAACATTAACTGACTTTGGCGAGGGTTTTTTTACAGGTTCCATGTACTCTTTCCAGCAAAACTTTCCAGAAAGAAAGCCAGACAGTCTGGCACACTGATAACCTGGGATAAACTGAGATGATGCATTGAGATATTTTCAAAATGACCCACATGTGGACAAAGGAACTGAAGCAAATGATTACTCCACTGGGAAATGGACTGTAACAGAGAAATGGTAAAAGACAGCCTGAGCAAGGTTGCCAGCAGGAAGATCTTAGAGTGGGGAAAATCACTCCCCAGCAATTTAGGAAATGGTCAGGATCTCTGGTCATTACCTGAAGAGACGGGAAGGGCAGAAAATTAAGATGATAATGTCCAGACAGCAAGTTCTCAGAGTAAAACACAGCTTTTTTCAGGGAGCTGAGAAAACTACAAATGGTCTCATTTGAGAGATGCAATAAACCACTGTGAGAAGCCATCTGAAGCCAATGGCTTCTTTCGGACACCCTGTGCTCTCCCACTCCAACTAACACAAGATG
Source organism: Fratercula arctica (assembly GCA_947846985.1). Classification (NCBI taxonomy): domain Eukaryota; kingdom Metazoa; phylum Chordata; class Aves; order Charadriiformes; family Alcidae; genus Fratercula; species Fratercula arctica. The sequence goes on from CANTUZ010000009.1 coordinate 23,248,739, forward strand.
CACCTCAGCAATTACATCATGGGATAGGGAGAAAAAACAGCATAAGTTTCATGATTATTCTAATTATCCTGAGTTCATGGAACAGCTCAAGGTACATTCACTATCCTGTGGGTATTATATGCTAGCAAGTCCTTGCCACAAAACCTTGTAAAGTAAATGCACTGTCATCACACACTGCTATTACCAGGTATGTGAAAAATTACCTCTGCTACAGTGACATTCATTGCAGCACATAATCTGTACATTCATCAGTCTTCTCTCTGTTCCTAGGAAGGTGTTAACATTATGGATATAGTTGTGCAGATACATATACCATGGCAACTTAGAAGGTCATTGTATGGAAAGCCTGGTTTGTGGTTTGTCAAACAGACAAGCAACACTTTTGTGAACTCCATTCAGAGAGATGCAGCAGCCTCAGCACCAGTAACCAGTAATGCTGGGAGCCCTGGAGTTTACCGGACACCTCCTTGGAGGGATCTAATCACAAACAGGTGATCAGAGGCTGATGACCTCTCTGCAAATAGCTCTTGGAGTGTCACTAATGTTGATGGAAATTTTTCAGTAAGCTTACAAGTAGTAAACAGAAGCAAAGCATACTGTTGCTGCCTGTGAGCTGTGGCAAAAAGCTGGAACCTCTGGAAAGTGTTAATGCTTGGTTAGGAGATAAGCACATGGACAAATACAGGCGATAGTGTTACCCTGGCCATAATTCAGTTACATTACACAACACAGGCCTGATTCACACTGCAACAAGAAGGGCAAAGCAACAGAAGTGACTGTGAAGCGGACACAGAAGTAGCACATTCACAGCCCCAGAAGAGAGTGCTCCCTGCTGGCGCCAGCCTGTCTGGGCTCACCTTCCTAACAAAGCAGGAACCTCTTCACCTCCTGCACTGGAAAAAACTACCCTTGAGCCAACAGAGAGAGAGAAGGGACAATGTGGCCATTGGTGTCTCTATTCCCGGCTATGCAGTTGGCTTGCCAGTGTGTGAGGAGCCACAGACCAAAGGGCAGCCAGCTACAGATGAAGGCAAAGAGCATTTGCACTCTGCTGCCTGTATAGTAATGATCCAGCAGGATCCAGTAGGAAGGATCCAACCACAGGGGTGCCTGAGGTGTAAGCACCAAAGGAATGAATCTGCTTGCTCCTTTGCCTCACCCACATCTATGCTGTGGTTCCTAAAGTCTTGGTCAAACAAGTGTGGAGCATCCATTTTTCCACCACCCAGGTTTTGTGTCATGTTGCAGACCAACTTCTGATCTGTGAAAGCATCAAGCATCTCACACACCTTACACAAGCATCCCTGCATCTTCGCTGTTGACATTCCCAGGAGCCACAGTCCTTTCCCTCAGCCCTGTAGAACTAGCAGTCACAAAATTATGGCCCCTGCATTTACAGAATGGCAAATGCTGTAAACTGTACGTCTTCAGCCCATATATTGTCCATGCTGCACCAGGAAAGTCATCAGTCACACTTGACCAACCTTTCCTTAAAATGGTGCCTCACCTGTAAAGGTGGGCAGCACATTCACAACTCTGCTGGGGCCGAAGTAGTAGTTTAGGGGTCCTGCCCCATCCCTTCCTTGTTAAATGAAATCCTTTCCCATGCAGGCACTTCTCAATGGGCACTGCAGAAATGCTGCTGCCTTCGGAGTTCAGTGTGGCAGTAGTTTAACAGAGCAGCACAGCTCCGCCACAGAACTGAGAGCATGGAGAAATGAAACAATGAGTTGAAATTCCAAAGGGAATATGGGGAGACAGAGTAAGAATAGCTGAGCCGGAATTTGATATACCAGGAAACTGGCTGCCAGGGTCTTTAATGGCCAGTAATGTTCAGAGCCTAAGAGGAACATCTGGGTCTCAGGCAGGTTCAAGTTTTAAAACCCATTCTTCCAGTAAATTGCTGCTCAGGAGTGCTGTTTACGAGGAAGCTTGCCAGTGTTTTGTAGGAATTAGTCATCCAAAACTACAACATCCAACATCAGTGAGCCCCTGTAGCCTGCAGAAATACTTCTGGCTCCCTGGGAACTCTATACTTACAAGTCACAACCCCAATTCCCATCAGTAGCGAGACTCCCTGCGAGGACAGCCTGCTTTGTGCCAGACGGAGGAGATCGCTGAGTAATGACCGACTGAGGGGTGAGAGCTGGAGGAAAACACGGAGTGTTTAAAAAAATCCTGAGCAATGTGGTCTGCTGGGAGAAGAGATCAAGGCCTGCTGAAAGAGTCACTTCCATGAAGGGGAAACCTTTCAGAGCAATTACCTTTAAGATACAACCTCTGAGCTCTTTCAGCATCTGTAAAGAGCACTGGATCCTCATAGCACAGTCTACGTGATGACTCTTTGCTTATAGGTCTCAGCATATCTTCAGTTTTTAAGTCTGCTCTTCACTCCTTTGTTTTCCACAGAATAAGCAGGCAGGTCAAGAATGCAGTACTTTAAGCCAGACTAGTAGTAGTGGTTCCAAATGTGCTGTGGTCACAAGTTTACCGGCATCATGGTGCCTTATACTGACAGCTTGTTTCTGTAAGAGCCATACGCCTATACTCAATACACCACTATACCGGTCGCCAACGGTGGGAGGGTTGCACTACTTCAAACATACTGGAGTGGCTAAAATGGTCCATTAGGGTAGGTAAACGAGGCCTTAAACTGCTGAAAGAAAATGACTCCTCATTAACCAAATCTCAAAGCAAGCTAAAACGGAGCTACAGATCTGTGCTTGAACATAGTCAAGAGGGATGTTACCTCAGACGCATGCCAGGCACTAAGAGAATTTGCAAAAGGGAGTTAAAATTACTTTGAAGCAGTTCCTCAGACTAGCTTTTTTTTAAGTGCACATTGGCAGGACTATAAGGGTTTCTCTGGGATTATTGTCTGGACTGCATTGCCTTTGCTCAGATCCATCCTTGAATACTTGGAGACACGTCCCTGGAACTTTTCAAAGGCAGTGCTGGGTTCTGCAGTACCTTACAGAAGCACCGAAAGAAACAGTATGGTGTCTTACAGGATGTTCTGTGTCTGATGTACCTGGTTGAACCCTCACAGAAGAAGACTAGAGAGAGAAAAGAAAAGACATAAAGAAGTACTGGCAAATTCTTGGGGCAGGAGCACAGTCCATGGGCACAATGTTATGCCTGTCTTACACCACTAACATTTCACAGTATTAAGGAGCTGTCTGTAGTGAAAGGGCATATTTCAATCTTGTTAACTCCCACATTTGTCTCAGCAGTGATCTTATCTGGCCACAGAGTTGTTACTCGGGGTTTGCTACTGCACACCACTTAGGTCAAGCTGCGAAATAAGGCCTCTGAACATCACTGCCCTCCCCTGGACAACACTGGGCAGGGAAAGCAGACCTTTCAATCCAGTCTAAAGGAAGGGAATAGTGGGACAAGAAATGGAGATGATGGGTCAAACTTCACAATGGAAAGAACCTGCCTAGTCTGGGCTTATTTCCAAGAGCTTCATCTAACAGAAGAGATTTTTCTTAGGGCTCTGAGTGCATCAGCGTGTTTTAATTGCCCCAGTCAGCCTTGCCTTGGACCCCCACCCATGCACCCATAGCTTGAGCAAGCTGTACCTGTGCTCAGCCCTGGGCCCTGAACATATATATGGTTTAGCCTTGTTTCCAGCCTTGCCTCTGACCCCATCTCTTGCTGCTTCTAACTGGACTCCCTGGGTAGACCTTGGACATGACTGTCACCCTGCCTTCACTGGAATGGTCAGTGGACCCTCTTATCACAACTTCTGCTCTGCCCACCCTGTTTCAGACTGGCAGGACTGTGCCCTAGTTGGCAAGGGCACTGCTGTGCAGGGGTCACCCTTGGCTCCTGGCTCATATCCCATCATGGAGCAGCCCCACTCTGGCTGCTCCCTGACAGATTTTACAAAACATGCTAATCTACTACACAGCTTCATACGCCTGCTGAGTGAGGGTATGAGGGATCTGCTGGACCAGAGGCTTGGGGGGAGTTAGGAATCATACAGGAGATCCATGCAGGATTGCTCTGTCTTACACAACACATACTGCATCAGTTTCTCTTCCTCCTTTCTACCAGCAGCACTACAAGAACGTGTTGGGGGGTGGAGCGGGGGGGTTAAGCTCAAAAGGAAAGCTATCCTCCTTTTGGTAGAAGGGAAGACGATTAGCATTTCCTGTGCAAGGTCGCTGCATTTGACATGACGATATTTGCCTTCCCTGCAGGGTTTATCAGTTCAGCATGATACCCAAGGGAGCAAGCCACGTGTTTCCAGCAGCTTTCAGGTCTCAGCAGAGCTCAGATTTCTCTGATGAGGAGCTGCCAGGCAAGGGTCTTGGGGAGATGCTGCTGCCTGCACACATGCCGCTCTGCAGCTGAGTCACCAGTCTTTCTCTTTTTAATAAACTGCCCTGTAGGGAAGCTAATGCTGAAGCCCCTGAGACTGTGGCTCAGCAATTAATGCTGCAAACATCCTTCCCTGCCATTTCAGAGCCATTTCAGAAAGAAGTCACACAGAGACTCACTCCTTATACAACTGCTAAAGATGAAACACGGAGCATGTAGAAAACACCAAGATGAACTGGACTCCGGGTTTTATCAAGCCCCTGATATTATTTTGGCAACACCAGACCCTTCACAGATCCCCTGGAAGAGCATCAAACCTTTAGGAAGCAGATGGGAGGTGATGAATCTTCTTTCCCTGCTGTGTCAGAATCAGAGCTGGTTTTATGGACTGCCAAGTGGCTAGGTGGGAAACTCCAGTGCAGTGGAAGAGCAGCACCAGCATACTCAAGGAGAAAGCCTCCAAAGCATTTGGCACCTCACTATCAGCTCCCCTTGGCTGTAGCAGCTTTAGAAGATTCCTTTTTTCCCTATTCCATCAATTCCACCCCAGCTTTTTGGCTCCTGTGTATAATCAGGGCAGTCATTCACCAAGTATATTTATCTCCTCAAAGCTGTGACCAGGTCAGTACAGAATGTCCCAAAATCCAGCCTACCGACTCTCTGTCATAGACAGATGCCATCCTGGCCTCCCATCTCCCAACCCTGTCCATCACAGCTCTCAAACAGAGCCATTCTGGAAACTACCATCAAGATCTTGGCACCAAAGTTGGGGAACAGCCCAGACCACCGGTTTCTTGTTGCTTCCTGATTCAGTGGCTTCTCCTATTACTTCAATATTGACTATAGGTAAATGGTAGCACTAATCATGCCATCCACATCCATCACTGGTCCCAAAGACACATCTGGAAATCTCAGGAGATTAGAGGACAGAACCTTATTGTGAGAAGAAACTATCTGATTCCAGAAAAACTGATTATCCTCTTTGTTAAATGTTCTAAAATCAAGCTATTTTGGGGCTGGCATATTCCTGTACAGCTTCTGTAGTGAAAGCCACCTGAACTATAGGTGGGGCATATAACCACCTCTCCAGTTCATCCCAGTTTCCTGAGGCTCCATTTCTGAGACAGTCACTGAGATAATTTTTTTTTCACTTTTATTAAGTTGAAAAAGTGAAGGTGATTTAGCTGCAGCGGAGAACTGGGAAAAAAAATCACAGAAGGCAAGTTTAATCCCCAGCTTCACAGGCTCTCAAGGCTGGGAAGACAAGTACTGCAGCATGAGTCCTTGCCTGGTAAAGCTCTGTTCTGGATTGAAGCTTTCTACCCTGCCTCTCCTGGAGACTCTGCTGAGCCCTCCTGCCTGTGGGGTGCATCCTTCCCCCCCCTCCTCACCCTTGCTGCTAAGAAAGGTGCCTAGGCTAAATCTTTTCTTCTCTGCCCTGTCTCCTGCCACCTTTCGAGACCCTATCCCTTCTCTACACAGTTACCTTGATGGTCATTTATAGGCTCTGGTCATAGTCTGTCCCAGTAAACTCTTTTTCTAGATTGTATAAATTTAGCTTTGCTTCCCCACTCATCAGGCTCTGATCCCAATATGTTTGCAGCTCTGCAAGTGTTTTTCTGGCTTTACAGCCTCCAAGTGAAAAGTGTCCAAGAGCCAATTTGCATTAGCTTGTGCCATGCATTTGTGCAACCTACTCAGTACAACCCCAGGCCTCAGACCGTTTTCGATACCCACCATTACAGTATTTACTTATCCTCAGAAGTATGTGGGGAGGGAGACAACGTTGTTGTTTTGAGTCTTCAGGTCACTTTGCAGCTTGTGTTGCAGCTCTCATCCACTGGTCTTTGAGCCAAGTGTGCTACTCACACTTGTAACTCTGCAACCCCAGCTTTTACCTCTTCCCCCAGGGCTGGATAGGAAAAACCAATAAAAGTTGTTGCCATCAGACGGCAGCCTCCACCCAAATGTTAGGATAAAGGAAACATGGTTCAAATCTGCTGCTCTGAAGCTGTCCTGCAAGGGCACCATGGCCAACTCACTTCATCAGATGGCGATGATTTCTGTGTGCACCTCTGAGCTCTCCAGGATGTCCTTTTGAACCCAAATAGCACAAGCACAATGGGGCCCTGATCTTTCATTGCTCATGCCATATAAAAAATAAAAAGGCAGCATGGGGGAAGATAAGGCAGCTGCTGCATGGGTTGTTCTTCTGCTGTAGATAAATAAACTGTCAGTCTGGCACCTCTCAACAGCAGGAAGTGAATGATTATTACAGAGGGAAGAAATGAATAAATAAACACCAAACGGATGACTTTTTCATGGATGCTCACTCTTCTCAGGCATGGGCAGCATGTGCCCACAGCTCCGCATGTGGGAGGCATGGGAAGTTGGCCGTTCTTTTATACACTTTACATTTGTTCTGTTCTGCCCGAGTGCCTGATTATTATTTTTTTTTAAGAAGAAATTGGCTGGGGGAATCTGGAGGTTAAGAGCTGCATTAAGAGGCAATTTTTTAAGCTTTGTCAGTTTTTGCTGCTTAATCAACTGGACATTGTCCCTTTGAATAAAAGATCCTGAATTCTCAGTGAGATGGTTGAAAGGTACCATGAACTCCCCATGCGTTTACCATATGGTATAAATCTCCCTCACAGCAAACAGCAGAGTGAGCAGCACAGCTGGGACGTTACTGGGAAGTCTGGCTACTGATCCCATGATGGGAGGCCGAACTGTGGCTTGGCAGAATCTGTTACAGCCCACTCTAATGGGATATTGTGCAGCTCCCCATGGAGAAGGGTGGGTGATCCCACCGACCCTTCAAGTGGATATGGATCGAAGGCTTAACAGTTTCCTTGAGACCAGTAATGGGAATTATGGATCAGCCCCAGCTACGGCTCTACGACCCCCTCTGCCTCCTGCCTTCGGCTCAGTATGCCCAGATCCCTACCCAAAACCGTTTCCATTCCTGCTCTTTGCTCTTTCCTGCCAGGAGGGGGAGCCTGGCTCCTGCTTTCTGCTGCAGGCAGCCCGCAGCAGGCTCTGCTGGGGCTGGTTCCTGCTCTGCCGCCCTGAGACTCTCTCCTTGCAGAGACTGCGTCCCAGAAGTCTCCGTGCCCACGGGGCCGGGGCTTTACAAGTGCCTGCTGCATAGTGGAGGAAGGCCCTAAAAGGACGGGGGGGGGGGGGGGGGGGGGAGGGGGCGGGGGGGAATGGGAAGCTGGAGGATGCCATGTTAGTGTTGGGAGGTCGATGCTGAAATGGTCATGCTGTGACCGAGGGCCTGGGTTTAGGGTCACAGGTACTTACCACCATGCGGTTGAGGGACACCCAACAATCGTCGGGGAAGTCCTGCAACATAGGCACAAGGAACTGGAGGCAGCCATCCCAGTGACACAGCAGCAGCATCATCCCGATCAGGTTCACAATCCGCACCACTGCACTGGCCAGATCGTAGGTCATGTGGAAGATCTGCATGCAGAGGCCAACAGGGAGCAGATTAGATGGCAGCCCCCCAGACAACCAACCCAACATAATTAGATGCAGTATCAGGGTCAAGAACCTTGCTAAAATAACAGAAAAGGCTGCATCAGCTCAGCGTAGGTCAGTCACAGTATGCAAGCAGAACTGGCTGAAAAAGAGATAAAAACCAAAATACAAAATCATTATCATTCACCCGTCTTGTCCTTTGATTTTGCCTTCTAATTGACATTAAAAGCTCCATAACTCATTTTATAAAATCAGTTGGTTGCAAATATTTCTGAACATCAGCCACTCCTCCGAAATAAACTCTATCATTACATCTTTTTAACTGCAATGCCCTTCCTTGATTTCTGCTCTTGCTGAATATATACTATATTCTGACCCACGGTGGAAGCTGTCTTTGTACTGGATGTCAGATGCAGTCTCTGCAAGTATCAAATGCAAGAAAGAATGGCCTCAAACTCATCAGAGACTTCTAGAACAGGGTCTGATTCAACAATTTTCTTCTATTTCTTGTATTCTGCTGCTGTATCACTTCCAGTCTTACGTGAAGGTGGGCAAGGAAAAGGGAAATGAGAAACGGCAGAGCTGTATAGCAGTTCTTAGCAAGGAAGCCCAGAAACGTGTAAACAGGCAACAGCAACCACACCTCTGCAGTCAGTTCTCTGATGCAAAGGGAGTCTATGGCCATGTTATCTGTATTACAGGACACACTGAGGTGCCCGATTATCAAAGCCACGTACATAGTCAGGAATTACTCGATGGGCACTATTTTTTTCCTGCAGGTGGTGTGTTGTGGAGACATTGGGGGTGCTTGGCTCTTTTCTGCCCAGCTTTGTGATGGCAGTTAGACACACATGATGCGCCAGCAACTGCTATCCTGAGCTACATGTCCACCCAGGTTTGGTTTTCCCTACCTTACAGCGTGCCACAGTGAGGAGAGACGGTCTCTGGCGAGTGTGGCTGGCCCTGTGTGGCTCAGCATGGAGCCCACCTTCAGGCCTTGTTTGCCGTTAACACAGTTCATGAAGAGAGGAAACCTTCAAACTGTTACTGGGCAATGGTTTGGATCCAGTAAGGACCATACACTTAGTCCTCACAGTGTGATGGCTTCCAGCTATAGAAGCCTACTGCATCACCCTGAAAACAGAGAGCCCAAACATCTGGCATCCTCTCCCACGTGCTGCTGTGTCACCACGGCAATTTGTGACAAAGCCGGGATGGATGGAGGCCTGACAGCCATGCCCCAGCCCTGCCAACACAGAATCATGTCCTGCCCCTGAGCCTCATCTGGAGAAAAGTTAATCACTGCTCCCCCCACACATGGTCTTGCTGTTTCTGGTAGAGGAGTGAAATACTCGGACAGTTGTGTGTGAATGAAGCAGGGAGACTCACTGCTGTCAGCTGCCATAGCTGGGTCTTCTCAGGAGGCCTCCCCAGGGTATGAAGGCACATACAGCCTGGCTGTTTTGCAGCCCAGCCTGCAATCTGGTGACACAATGTCCTAGTTGGATTTAATGGAAGGGAACAAAAAGCAGAGGGATGTGAGATGCAAATGAGACTCCTGTGAATGAGGTGAGGCTGCATGTCCCAGCTCTGTCCCAGCATTTCCACCCTGACCCGTAGGATGGAACTCCCTTCCAGGGTATATTTCAATCAGCTCTGTCCTAATCCAGCTACACCAGCTTGAAGCTTCGCACACAGCTTGTTTACCCCATCCTGCAGCCCCTCCTGCTCCCTCAGCCCAGGACTCCCTAACAGCCCTGCCATAGCCCCTCCACCCTGGTCCACGGCCTCTCTGCTATGTCACCTGCAGAGTCCCCCTCCGCAGCTCTGCTCTTGTACCCCGGCCCTGCCCTGCTGCTCCAGCCCTGCGTGGTCACACTTTCTGTTTTCTAACCTGGCACCACACCTCTCGTTACAGCGTGACTCCCAGTGCTGCTGTAAAACTGACCTCCAAGTGAGCCATGCAGAGCACACAGTGACACCTATCCAAGCTCACCATTTCCTTAGGGATGTAGCAGGATTAACTGTCAGTTCTTCAGACGTAAAATAAACTTGTAAACACAACTTTCTTACAGAGCATCAGGCAGTGGGCCAAAAGGCACAGAGACACTGACACAGGCTTATAGCAGATAAGATTGTGGCCAGTAGGTCGAGGGAGGTGATTCTGCCCCTCTACTCTGCTCTTGTGAGACCTCACCTGGAATACTCTGTCCAGCTTTGGAGTCCCCAACATCAGAAGGACATGGACCTGTTGGAGCTGGTCCAGAGGAGGGCCATGAAGATGATCAGAGGGCTGGAGCATCTCTCTTACAAAGACAGGCTGAGAGAGTTGGGGTTGTTCAGCCTGGAGAAGAAAAGGCTCTGGGAGACCTTATAGCAGCCTTCCAGTACCTGAAGGGGGCCTTATAGGAGAGATGGGGAGGGACTGTTTATGAGGGAGTGTAGCAATAGGACGAGATGGAATGGTTTTAAACTGAAAGAGGGAAGATTTAGATTAGATATTAGGAAGAAATTCTTTCCTGTGAGGGTGGTGAGACACTGGCCCAGGTTGCCCAGAGAAGCTGTGGATGCCCCATCTCTGGAGGTGTTCAAGACCAGGCTGGATGGGACTTTAAGCAACCTGGTCTAGTGGGAGGTGTCTCTGCCCAGGGCAGGGGGGTTGGAACTAGATGGTTTTTAAGGTCCCTTCTAACCCAAACCATTCTATGATTCTAAGATAGCAAAGTAATTTTCAGTTTGCCGTGTTATTAATGAAAATTGATAGCGCAGTGACTGAGACTGCAGGGAAAAGTACACCTAGTGCTTCCTGAATGCCGAACACCTCTGAAGCACTGCCTGGCCTCCCCTGAGCCTCAGCGGAGGAAGACGGGCATGCAGCGGGTGACTCAGCTGCCTGGGAGTCACCTCTGGAGGGGCAGGCAATTACCAAGGGAGATGACTGTCAAGGAAGTATCTGAAGCAGGGGATGGGCCATAGGCATGCTATGTGACTGTATGGCTAAGTCCATATAACTCCTTGCTGCTTCAACAGAGATAGTCCTGCTTCTCCCCACCCACGGCAGTATGTACCTGCCATCTTTGCCTATACCAGGCATCGGCCTCCTCTGAGGAGTGAGTCAATTCAAGCAGCTAAAAAGGCAGAAAACGTTTGTTATGACTTAAAGGAATTATGGTTTGTCAGTTTAGCTGCCTAAATTGGCTCATCACTGTTGTCAGAGGTAGCTGTTCAATTAGAATGCCTGTTTCCACAGCAGATCTTACCACTTCCCTACCTAATCAGGATGCCACGGGGTCATACACACTGAGAGATGCCGACATGCTCAATCCAGACTGGGAGGGAGCCACAGAAGAATGCTGGAAACCAGAAGGATGAATGATTTGGATAACTGCTTCTAAACCCCATTATTTCTGCTGCATCCAAGATGCAGCTGGAGTCCACAGTGTCACTTAGTGTAGAGCCATTCTAGCGATATTTCTGGGCTGAAAAGAAGAAAATATCCAAAATCCAGCATGAAATGCTCTTCTAGGAAATCCGACTCTCAGTGCTGACTCAATAGGTCAGTATGAAAACTGAGCATGTAATTCATAAAGAATAATTCCTACTGGTTTCAACTTTTTTTTATTTTTTCCATTGTAGCAATGATCATTCTCATTTAGATAACTCAAAGCAAATCCAGCCAATTTGAATGACAGCCACGGGCTGTGCTTTTAATGAAGCCAGAGCAGCAGTTTGCAGAGGGATCACTGAATGGATCTTTTGTTATCACCAGGGTTTTACTGCACTAATGACTTTTCTTCTCCCACCTAAATGTGTTTTTCAAAAAGCTCCAGCCCTCCTGTAACCCAGGGAACTCCAGCCAGGGACCGGGAGAAACCCTGTCAGGTTTAGGAAGTGCTTTTCTTCCTTTAATATATTAAAAGCAGAGAGTGAAGAGCCTGAGGGAACGGATGATTTAGGGGAAAGGTGAATAGTTATGGAGCTTCTTATATGGTGATTGGGATCTATTCTAGACAGGCTAGGGCAGAAAGCCTTTATTATTTGGTGCATCTCTGAAAAACAGGAATAAATGTGTTACTTCTGCTGTTAGGCCCTGCTGCCTCCTCTCATGCACTAGTAACTCACACATTTGTTGGTAGCTGAGAAATGGCAGCTCTGTGCAAAGTGTGTGTACATCTTGGCTCACAGGTCTTCCTTCACTGCTGGGTCACCACCCATCATGTAACCCACCCGGCAGCGCAGGACCCAGTGCTGAGGCACAAAAGGGAGGAGAGTCCTGCCTCTGTACTAACATCTGGGTGCATGTGCTCTGGCAGTGCATGATGTTCCAGTAGTGCATGATGCTCCCATCGCAGAGCTCAGAGAGGCCAGGAGCTCAGTGGCCATTTGGGATCGCCCTCTAATGCCCAGCACTGACTAGAGGGAAGGATCACAACTCAGCTGACATGAAGTTCCCACACAGCTAGGGATAATATCTGCTTTACACAAAGGTGGATTCAGCTTACCTACTTTGGACCTTCAGATCTAGACTGTATCACTAGAGTCATTGGATGGAAACACACACCCAGAGGGTGACACATCTGGTTTGTGGCACTTGTCTCCCTGAGAAGGAGATGCACTGCATCTCAGGAATTCCTGTTTCTCTCTGCTGCCCATAAAGTAAGCCTAGGTAGTGAACTCCAACTGTAAATGTCTGAATCGCAGGTGAGACAGATCCAATTTCAAATGCCAGTCTCAGGAGCAACCAGCTCATGCCTACTCCTTGGAATAAACTTGCATTCACATGCAAGAGAAAAATAAGAAACACTCCCTGTGCAGCACACAGGAATAACTGTGAAGGGGTGGGAACGAACACCTTTCACTGAGAAGAAACTCCTACTGTAAATAGGTGCCTGTGTGGCAGGGAATACTAACTCTGGAGAGTGTCTGAACCAGCGCTGCAGTGCCCTAAAGCAGCCAACAGCTCGGCAGGGAGGGGTGGGGAAGAAACATTCTAGAATAGCTGGTCCACAAGCAGAGGAACGTGAGTGGTAATTGGAACTTCTCTGGTTTTCATAATTAACACTCAGAGCTTTCTTGTCCTGTTGCAACAAAACCCAGGCTGGACCCCAGAGCATCACACCTTCTTCTGTCCCTGGAACTGCTTGTGCTTTCTGGCTTTCTGCTGCCTGTGATTTGGAAAAGGGGAGTGAGGAGGAGGAGAAGGAAAAAGCATGGATTCATACTTAAAAGCATCTTTTTCCAAGGGTGTCTCTGATAAAGCTAACATCACTGATTCTTGATTGTCCAAAGCAAGCTGTGGCTTCAGAATCCCTGCTACAAAGCCAGCTCTGTCCTTCTAGCCAAGGGACACCTCACAACGCTTTCTGAAAGGACAGATTGGGAAAGTGGGAGGACCAAAACTTTCCTCAACAAAGTAATCTCTACTTATATAAGAGCTACATCTTGGAAATCCCTCTTATACAGAATAAGCTATTGGGATCCTACCAGTATGAATCGGAAACCTTTTCAGCCCCGAAGAACTCCTTGATGGGCTCTGTACTGCAGCAGGATTCCTCTAACCCGATCATTTGAGCTGGAAGAAATCAAGGACACCCTGGAGAAGTGGGGGCCTGGCTCTGCGTGAAACAAGGGCTTTGACTGAAATCAAAGTTGCATGTTTAATTAGGCATGTTGTTTTCTGTTGGCACACAGCTCAGTGTGGCTACCCAAACCAACAGGTCACCAGAATTTCTCAGATCCTTGAGAGCACTGTGGCATTAGTGTGTCTGTCTCTCTAGGGCCGTGGAGGCTGCACTGCTCTGAGATGGAGAGCCCTCCGAGAGGACACTGCAGGGAGTGCTGTGCAGGGAGGCAGCTCGGTCCAGGCACCCTCTGCATCAGCCCTGCCAGCTCCAGCAAAGCCTCGGTCTCTGCACTCAGCCCCCGGCATGTTGAGCTCTGCAGGCTGGGCTGTGATTGCACGTCCCTGCTGGCTCTGCATGTACCGGAGGCGCTATGCTTGCGAACAAATGGGTTTTCCTGAGGGTCTGGAGGGTCTGATGTGGAGGCATCATAATGACTCTGTTTGGAGCCAGCACAGCTGAGCTGGAGCTAAACACCCTGCCAGAGAGAGCTAACAGCATCCACGCTTGCTCAGCTGAACACTGGCTCTACAAAGAACTGACTTCCATCCACAGGGTTTATGAACAGATTCTGCACCACAGGAAAGCAGTGAAACTGCTTGTTGCCCTTCACTACCTCTGCTAGCAAGATAGCAGTATTCCTGTAGCACTGCATCCAAAGGAAGAAAGCCTGCTGGTCCTGAGCCAGTGCTGGTGTCTGTATCCACACTATGGTTAATATACAACTGTGATAAATCCCCTGTGGATAATCAAGTAGCTGTGACACCACTCCAGCTTAATAGAAAGGAAAGGATTTACTCTTAATTTATGGCTTAAAAAACCCCAAAGTCCTTAAAAGGAAACACAAATCTCAAAAGAGAATCAAAACAGTATCATATGTTATTCTGAGTGCTCCAGTCAGAGTTAAGGTTGTTCTGCTATAAGGAAATATGTATTTATTTGTATTTAAGAAGAGTATTTGTGGACTATGGGGAAGAAAGTTGAGATGTCTTTCACTCTTCCTTTTTTGGCTTTTGTAAATAACAAGAGAGGTAAAGATACATTTTCCTCATAGAGGCATTAACTGCCTTTTCAAACCTAAGTGTTAATCTCTTGATATACTGGGGACAAGTGGTTGCTGTGAAGAGCTTTTCTGAGCCCAAAATACTGTTAGACAGGTTACTGTAGGGGGGTTGGACAAGTCCCTGCATCATCAGCTACATTGCTGCTGCATATCGCCTACCTAATCTCTGACTGGGCCTCAGCCTCTTTAGTTATGAGAACTGACTGGACAACAGTTTAAGCTCTTACTCATTTTGGCCAACATGCAAACTAAAGGCAGCTCATTGAAAAACCAGTGTTTTTTCTCATTTAGGGATCACTACCCCAAATCAGTGCCAATTCTTGCGGCAAGGGGCAAAATGTCACCTTCTCCACACTCAGCGAGGGTCTTGACTGACATAACCCGTGTAAGAGGGGAAGGGCTTGGGAGCCTCGATGTGCAGATCTGTCCTGGGAGGCTGAAGCGAGGGGAGAGACAAACAACACGCAGAACTCGCAGGATGGGCTTCCCCCAGGAGGAAAAATCCTCTCCAGGCACACACAGCATTATGCACATTAGAGCACTGAAGCATGGAAGCCACGAGCATACACAAGGCGCACACAGAGCCAAAACCCCTGAGCAACTCAGCCACTGTAAGGACACACAAGATATCAAGAGTTGAGAGAGAAAGGGCAGCTCCCCAAGAAATCCAGCCTGTTGAGTAAACCCACACCATTGGGAACACACAATGTTTCAGCAAAGCAACACAAAAGATTTCAGCTGCTGTTCTCCCTCTCCTGATGCTGCTATAGGAAATGCATCATCAAACCCTTTACTTGCTCCTTCCTCACCCTCCCTGACTTACTATTTATTCTCCCAGTGATGTCACGTTTCATCTGTACCAAAACATAAGCTAATTTTACTCCAAAAAGTTTACCAGGCCACACATTTGGTTCTTTTGGAAGAATGGGCAAAATGCTGTTCTTGCCACTAAAATATACAAAGATATAAACTCTGAATTTCTGAGGCAACAGTTGCTCAGTCTGGCCTGTTGCAAAGGCGCTTAGTTTAGGAAGAAAAATTATGTAAAGGAACGCAGTTGGGCTTATTTACAACTTCACAGTTTGCTGGGAAGCAGGAGTCCCTTATGAAGGATCTGCTTTGGGTCAGACAGCTTTCGTCTGCGCTAATCACAATGTGTTTGGCAGAATGGTATGGGAGGGAGGGAGCTTTGGGCTCCAGATTGTATTGGGACAACGCTGAAAGCACCAGCCAGCACAGAGCAGATGGACTGGAGATGGGAAATCATCTGTGGTGCACAGATACATCTGCAAGCACTGTGCAGATTCAGGGATGCGCTCGACAGTTTGAGATGGTGTGGGATTTGGTTTTGCCTGCTTTTTGCTGTGCCAGCAAGGAAACCTATAGCCAGAAGATCAAGTTTTAGATGAAGGCAAGAGTTTGGGGTTGATTCTCTTTTTATGCTTGCTTTGCACCAAATGACATAATCAATGTCAGTGGAGGTGCTGATGCTGCCTTGAGTCAGTGCAAGAGGAGAAGCAGGTCTGTGATTCATGAGGTTTAACACTCACAGAGGAAGATACTGTGGAGTGTGCTTGTCTCGAGGCTGCCTGGAACAGTGTTTGAGGGCAGTGCACTCAGTGCCAGGTGTGTTAAGAGAGATATCCAAGTAGATTTTACACTTAAAATATAATAATCCTTTGTGCTGCTGTGGCAGTTTTCATCTGAAGGTCTCAAGGGACTTGACTGACATTAAGCTGGTATGCTTCAGTATCTCCAGTGTATGTGTGATCTCCATTGTTCTAGATGGGCAAAATGAGGCACATAAAAGGGAAAAGCCACTTGCCAGAGGTTGCACAGGAAGCTGAGAGCAAAGTTTTGATGCAAATCTAGGGATACCAGCTTTGATATCCTGCTCTAACCACTGCCCATGTATTGTGGCTACTTACTAGAGCCCAAGGAGGTCCCTTCACATTCAGAAACAGCCACTTCAGCCCCAAGAAAAGCCAGAGTGTGTATGTGCATGCAGGGAAGAGAGAAGGGATCTTGCAGCAGCCTGGTGCTGTCAAAGCTCTGTAAGAACATGATGCAAGCCTGCAAGCCTCTACCTCCTCCCAAGATGATTTAACTCTTCCCAGGCAGCTTGCTTCTGACTAATGGGAGTTCTTCTCCAGGTAAGAGCTGAGGGGCCATAAACAGACAACAGAAGAAAGCCCATGTGAAAATGAAAGCAAAAAAGAAAAGCGTTTTCTTGCCTTCTCCCTCAGAGACTTGTGTCTACTGGAAAATATTTACAGCAGAGAAAGGTGAAATAGCAGGACTAATTAGCACTGAGAAAGCTGGCATAAATGGCAGATGTTTATAGATATATATAAACCCCAAAGATCCTGCCACCACCATGTGTTTTGCCTCTTGCACTTTCAGAGTTGAGGTTGTCATGCCAACAGGCCCCCTTCCCCTCCCCATGCCACCATTCCCAGCCTAGACTTTAATCTTCATCATTTTAAGAACTTCTGTCACCACGGCGACGTGACACAGACTTTTAAAAATATTTTCTAGCACAACTCAAAGGACTGTCTTTTCTGCATGGTTTTCTTTAAACCTCTATGAAAAAAACATTTAGGGCTGTATTCTGCCTCTGCTGAACGGAGCTGGAAGCCTCCCATGGGTGTCAGCTAGCAGGGACAGGAGCTGGCCCATGCCTCCAGTGCAGAGGTACAATGACATTTTCACCTCTCAGGGACCGTGTCCCAGAGCAGCAATGCAAGGACCTGGGTCAGGGCTTTTTCAAGAACCTCGATGACTTTGGAGGATGTGCCCCTTTGCTTTCCAATGGGATGTATGTTCTCATACACCTACAGCTCAGGTTTTCAACAGTATCTCTCAATATAGTTAAATGCCTTTGGAAAAAGAAGAACAAATATGCGAGCCCCCAGAGCTGTAAGTAGGTTAGGTGTCTCATGCTCAGTGGGAATTACCTATATTACCTGCCTAGGCATTTTTTTTAATCTTTTGTGGCTCTTATTTGCAACTTTGGGAATTGTAGTTCTTCTGAGAGGCTAGCAATGAATCACTTCTGGAAATAGGTCACAGGCTTTTTTGGAAGTTTAAGAATGACCACGGTCATCAGGCAAAAGGTCTGTCTAGCTCAGTAGCTACACATAGATATGCCTACGGAAAGAAGTATCTGGGAGGGGAAAGGAAACATAAATACCTGAGGAGACAAGAAGCACAACTGGTTTGAAACTGGGGCCTCACAGCCTGGAAATGGAATCAAGAAGGAGCACCAAGTGGTCTGAGTGGCTGGTCCACAAGGCCCTGCACTGGACTGGCACTCAGTGAAGGTATTCCTTGCTGGAAAAGGCAGCTGAGCAGCAAGATGAGGTAATCGATGGATGACTCAGATGATATAGGTGAGTCCAGGCTGCAGACTATGTCAGAAGGACCTCATTTGTGGTCTGGTCAAAAATTCACTGAGCTAAGTGGGAAAACATCCCGAGTGCACTGAGCTACATGGCACAAAGTCAATTAAAACAGTTAGCATGGACAAGTAATGAGACAAAATACTAATGGCAATATTGATCAGGTTATGCTATTACCTAGCTCAGTGACACCCTTTCCCTTGGAGCACAGCTTTATTTTCGGGAAGGAAATTAAAAAATGGTATAAATAAGTGTCCTGAGGAAGGGGATCCCAACCTTCTTTTCTCACAGCAGCAACACCAGGTCCCAAAGCTGGGCCATGTCACATACTGTTTTGAAGCTGTTTGCCTTCCACTAAGCAATAGCTTCACCAGAGTTCCAAGATCCCCAAATAAGAGGTAGGAGTTAAAAACCAGTAATTATAGAACACCTAGGACAGTTTGGTCCAGGGAGGAAACAGTGACAAGCAGGTAAGACACAAATATCCCAGAAACACATCAGTATTATGGGACACAATTAGTGCTCTTAACTGTCATCTCTTAGCCAAAGACAAGAGGACTTTTTATTAAAGTGAAGGATCAGCTGGTGAGAGGAAATGCTCTTTTTTCCAAACAATATGCAGTTCAGCTTGCAGAATACGTTGCTGCAGGAATCCTCCAGGCCAGGAACTTGTCAGGATGTTAAATACATGCCTAAATAAATAAGTGGATGACTAATGATAACTTAAAAAAAAAAAAAAAAGGTTTATATTCTTCCTTGTCAGTACTTAAAAAAACCTGAAGACTAAATCTACCTGTGAGCAGATTATTTCAGAGCTGTTGTTTTGGAATTCAGAACATGTTCCCTCTGAAGCATTTGATCACTATTAAGAGCTGGAGAGTGGACTAAATGAACGTCTGGTCGGCCACAGTGCCTCTCTGTCCCCATTTAATTACATGAAAGAACCTGACCCAGAGAACTAGGGACTAACAGCTGTATTTGTATCCATAAACACACAACCGGAACACGGGAGAAAGAAAATCAGATCAAGAGAACAGACCCTTCAAATGAGAAAGAAAATGGTCTTAAAATTCAGATTCCCTGTAAGATAGCCATAGTTCACATTCTAGAGAAAGCTGTCACAAAAGAAATTAGCAGTGGCCTTTGTCTTCATATTTCTTTCAGCCACACTTGAATTTTTTAGTTTAAGATTCAGAACACATTTTACAAAATCCAAGATTGTCATTTAACGTACTTATGGATTCATATGATCATCACCTGGGATATTAGGTCCTGCCCAGTAAGTGCAAACTTGCTGAAGAACTACAGAAGTCATGCAGTTTACTCTTGATCAATTAGTATTTCTTTAATGCATCTTGCATTTCAATCAAGAGAGTAAAGCACATACATATTAACTGCTATTAGGCCCTATTTGGATGTCTGTAAGAGCACACCAAAAGAAGCTGAGCCAAAGCCTGCACACCCCAAAATGGAATGAGCATGCGCCTGTTTGTCTTCAAAACACTCTTCTCCACTTAAGGAGCTGGAAGCAGAAGAGTTTATAGGCTCTTTCCCTACAGAAATCTGGCCCACAGCTCCTCAGCTAAACCTCTGTACAGGGGTCCCTATAGAAGTAGCACACAGAGATCAGGGCAGCAGCCAAAATGAGTCCTACGGGCTCTTTAAAAGAACCGCAGCTACACATATTTTGACACTGATCTCTCCTGGGCTCTGCAGCTAGTATTTGTTTAAAGGATTAGGCTTTCTGTCAACTGAAGTGATGGCAAGTTTTTTCCTCCTGTTTTTAAACAGAGCCAATAATGTAAATTTCTCCTCGCTGCATCTGCCCTCAGAGGCTGGCAGTGTGTTAGGTGGGACTATATTTATGTACAAAAGCATAACCTATTGCTGCTTATAGCACAGCTCAGCCTGCCAGGATGCTTCACAGTCTCGCAGGGAGATTGAGTGCTTTTCACCTAACTCAATCCTCTAATTTGATTACAACCACGGCAACCAAGCACAACTTCCACCCTTGACTTTTTTTTCTGCTGTTAGTGATTGTAACATCCATGGAAGGAACCGGCCTGGCAGGTCTGGAGGCTCGGATGGTTTCATGCGCCACGAGGCAGAGAGTGTGAGCACAGATAATGACAGCTCCTCCGGCTGCAAACTCAGGGACGCTGTATTTGAACAGAGACCAAAGTTCACAGGCTGAGGATGCTCAGCACAATGCCCTGATTTTCAGATGGGCTGAGCATTTGCCTGCAAAGTCTCTGCTGATCCACTTTGGGTACTCTTTTTCTTGCCTGCAACATTTCAGAAACAGCAGAGGAGACAAACAGTGCACTTCATACCACAATGAAGAAAATTTTTGACTGCAGCCCCGGCCAAATTCAGCAGAGAGGTGTGCCAGGCTGCTGGGCAGGCTGCTGTTTTCTCCCTAGTAGCACAAACTTAAATTGCTTTGTTACTCTTGGGGCATTTTTTCCTAAATTGTTTTGATGGAGGCTGGTCTGAATATTTCCAACAAGGATCTGAATCATCTTTTGAGGGACTTCAACAGTTTGCCAGCAGAGCGCCAAAAGATTTCATTGCACAGAACTGATGTAAATGTATTTGCATACAGTGTGTCACACATGTCGCATCCGGCCCGAGACAAGTAACAGGGAGACAAACGCCCTCCTCCTCTTTTAGAGTAATAATAGCAATATAACCTTTCCAGTACTGCAACGTGTACCTTAGAGAAGACATCTCTTAAAAGAACAGTGTAGTAAAAATAACTCCCTGAGTAATATACCTCAGAAAACCTGTACCCTCCCATAACCTTCACAGAGGAGAGACAGAGAAATGAGAGGAAGAAGAGGTGCTGGAGGAAACACAGCCATTACCCTCCCATGCACTCACATGCACTGATCCCAGCAGGAGAGCGAAGAGCGGGGGTGAAGTGGCTGGTTGCATTTTTCATTTACTTTAAGAATCTGGGGCAGGGAAAACTATTTTTTAACCAAGAAGCAGTGGATTCATGTCTTTATGAAAGTATGACAGGTTAATTCCTGCTGTGGTTCTATATAGATACTTTGGCTGATTATAGAAAACTGAACTAAGTCAAAACAAAGATGTTTAAAAGCAGTATTTAAACACTACCTAAAATATTCTTAAATCTCCATTAATATATGCCGGGCAGGATCATAGTCCCTAAAGGCTGCCATTTTAATTAGAAATCCAAAAGGAAATGCTGCCTGATGACAGGTATCAAGGCAAAAATCCCCAGAGCTGCAGTCCAGGACAAGGAAGAGATTTGCCTGCTCTTTTAGGAGTATAACACAATAATATTACAATAATCATAGTAATAGTAATAATAATGGTTTGGCAGGGATGTTGTATGTTCAAGCAAAATACCAGGGTGTTATAAAAAAGTGCTGCTGTGCCCTCTGTCCCCAGCTGTGCCTCAGAGGTTGAGGCCTGGAGGCATGTCATCAAGCTCATGATGTAAAGTCCCCCTTCTTATTCCCAGTACAGGGCTCTTCTGTCCTTAAAGCAAATCGTCACACTTCAAACCCTTTCTTTCCAGCAAACCTATACCAACCAAGCATCTGAAAAGCAAAAGACATTATTAAGTGCTTTTAAAAGGCCACAGCCTTCCACAGGCAGGTTTTTATCCTTTTGCCCTGAAAAAGAAGAGGCATTCGATGGGAGGCACTTGTCTGTCAGGGCAGGAAGGGACCCAGACACCATCAGGGCATTGCAAGATGCTTGCACAAATGTTAACAAAGTCCTAATGAAACCTTTTCTTCTTGTTGCATCATGTGATCAGAAAGTATTTTATTGGCATTTCTCCAAAAAGCACATTGCATGATAGAATTATTTAAACAAAGCTATTTGCTTTGACCCAATTTTTGCTATTTTCCTTCTGAAATGGCTCTGCTGCTACATCTATTCAACTTTTGCTTTTAGTCCTGGTGGGAATGGGACTGACTGCTCTCTCCTGATTCACTCCTCTCCTGGACAGTGAGCCTGGCTTCCTTCACATCACCAGATACAATGAATAATTTCACCCACTTCAGTTGAAACTGCAAGTGAACAAGGTCAAACCACATCAGATGTGGGGGTCAATTGCTCCAGAAAGCTCTCTTTGGCAGCAACCAGCAGCAGTTAATTCAGAACAAGGCATAAGAAACCTCACATCAGGCAGAAGGATGATAACCCACCTCCTTGGAAGACTTCAGCTGACTGTGTAATCGTCATAGATTGATTTAAACTTGGAAGCAGGAGTGTTTTTTAACCTTCCAAAGCTCTTGTCTACCTTACAACTCTGGATATACTTACAGCTCACATAAACTTCCAAACTGCCCTTGAATTGTGTTGTCTGTGGAAGAAGCTCTGATGTCTGAATACACGCTGTCTGAAAGAGTATTTCCTTGAATGCATTTGGAATTTGCTGCCTTTTCAATTTCATTGACTGCTCCATATCTTTGCTGAATACGGCAGGAAAAATATATACAGCCCTCACCTTTTTCTAGCTCATTTATTACTTTACAGGCTTTTTCTTTTAATCTCTTCCGCTTAAAGGAAAGAATTTCAAACTTTTCATTTATTCCAGGCTGTTCTCAATCAATCTCATCAGTTTTCTCTGAATTCACTTTACTCCTACAGTGTAGAAGTAGCCCAAGTAACTAGAATTGGGATGCTTTTATCCTCAGTTATCGTATGATGGCCATTTATATTAATTTTTAATGCTTGTCTCCACCCTGTGTTCCCCCAATCCCAGTTCTGCTTTTTTATCCCCTCCAGCAGAGAACCAGAGAGTAAGAAGTTATACGGAAGAAGCTTCTATAAAGAAGCTGTACTATGAAACAGAGATGGAGCTGCTTTAAGTGTTCATATTTACTCTGCTTGGTTTCTTGTTCAGTTTTAAAAGAAACTGAGTCCTTTGGGAATTTACTTCACAACCAGCTCACTCGACCTCTCCTGCCTTGTCCTCTATAGTCTGGATCATTCTTCAGCTTCTGCTGCCTTGTCTGATTTAACGACACCTCATTGCTGTGAAAGCCCCCAGTCCAGCAGCAGGAATATTTGCCCCCATCAGTGTAAGAAGAAATGGGCAGAAAAACTGACAGTAGAAGCACTGAAAAGTTACCAGGGGAAATGAAGTACATAAAAATGACAGCATTGATCATTCTTTACAACCCCCGAGCAGCTCCCAGCATGCTGCTGCAGCAGAGTCTCCTTGTCAATACCTCTGAATATTTATTCAGAGAAATTAAGTCCAGGGTAGAAACTGCTTTACCTCTGTGACTGACTGGGCTTTACAAGAGCTATGTCTACACTGGTTGTGTCTACAAAAGGTTCCAGACTATGTACACAGAGGCTACATCTACACCGGAAAGTAAGAATTGACCCCAAGCAAGCAATAGGTACGTGGAGTCAGCCTGGTGGCACACACTTTGCCATCCCTAGCAGTGGCTGCAGTTGTAACACTGGTTCAAAGTATCAACAGCGAATTTAGGAGGGCTGAGTATCTGCTCCTGGATGGTGTTCAGCCTCAGTCATACTTGATCTGTCCAGACCACATGAATGAGAGTTGTGCAAAAGGGCAGAAAATACTCAGGCCCTCCACCTTGGAAGAAGTAAGACTCTGGTGCAGTCCGTGTCTGGATGTGTGCTTCTGCAGATGCTGTGCATGTACAAGACAAGCTGGGACTCAAGAATCAGTTCAGACTCATGCTGAAGTGACAGCAGGAATTGAGAAAGGCTGACATTGCCTTTTCTTCCCCCCAAAAAGTACTAATAGAGTGGTAAAACTGCAACACAGGAGTAGATTTCTGCCCTAGAGAGCAAGCCATGCTGTAAGAAGGGACGGAGAAGGGACCAGTGCAGTGCTTCAGTGGTTTGCATTTACTGTAATGAGTGTCTTTTCCATGAGCACTTCTAACCTAAGGCAGAATTATTATTAAGTGTTGGCGGTGATTATAAATGAAGCCAGATCCCTGACCCGGTAAAGCTTTAGCAGAGCAAGAAATGTGAATTAGGACACAAGCACATCAGGCAGAGGATGCAGATACCAGGAGCAGCTGCAATATATGGGCTCAGGCAAGGAGAACCAGCAGGGCAGTAGGGACATTCTTCCTAGACAATGCTAAAGTACGTGTTTCAGAAAGCTTTAACACTAGGACTAAATGATTCTCTGTTTTAAATAATACTATTAGTTTCTTTCTTTGTGTTTATGGTACTTTCCAATCCACAAAGGGAATAGGGAGTTAAGTTGCAGCCAAGGAGTTCTGATAGAGCAACAAGGGGTAAGAAATGCTGTTTTGAAACCCAACTTCAGGCAAACTTGACCCCTTCTCCAACTGCTGTCACCTCATCAGTCTGAGCAGGGGTGGTGGGATGCCTCAAAAAGACAACATTAAACTGAGCAAAGGATGAAGCAAATGCAGGACACCAAACTTGACCTCTTCAGATTTCAAAGCCTGAATGGGAGAATGCAGATATGAGCCTGGTCCACTAGTTCAGCACTTACAAAACCATGGGATCTGATTTCCCAGTTCCATGTCCAATGCAGTTGAAATCTCACAAGATGGAAGATTTCCTCTCCTTTCACTAAACTTATAAGAGTATCAGCTGGGTTCACAGCACCATCGTATTTCAGAATTTTGTACACATGGTGGGCAGCTAGTGAGACACGGGAACTGCAGTGAAGTTTCTTTTTGTGACCACCTACGAAGTGGAGACCTCCTCAAGAGAATTTGCTCTGAAGCACGCAGATGAGTGTGGGCACTCCAAAAAGCACTAAACAAAATAATCTGAGGGATCAAATATTTCACAGCCCCCAGTGGGAAGACTGAAAATGGAAGGGAGTCAGGAACAGATGTCTGATATCCCAGTTATTAGTTTGCATCTCCCTAAAACACCAGGCACCTCAATCTGTGCAAGGATTAGACTGGTGTCCAAATCTTGAACAAATGATTGGTATTTCAATCTGAGCTATGTAACTCTCCCTACCACAGAGACTAGAAATTATCTGAACATCAGGATTTCATTACAGATCCTATGTCTCATCTGTAGACTAAATATCATGGAGGATGCAAACACTTTTGACAAGACTAACGAGAAAGAATTTGGCAATTGTCTCCTCTTCAGACCTGCTGGATGTCAAGAGGGAGGTAAGGAGGAAAGTGTTGAGGATCATTAGGGATGAGGTGTAGAGTAGAATGTTTTGGGATGCAATTAGGGAAAACCCTAAATTGAACATCAAGGGAAAATAGTGATTGTAAGGCTCTTTTAGCAGCATTCCCTTGCTAAAGGAAAGGTAGGAAGCCACATCATTCACGGCATCAGAAATCAGGGCTGATACAGAGTATAAGAGGCTTCTGTGAGCAGCTGCGACTGCACCTGGATCTGCCCAACCCAACATATCTCCGCTATGATTTGGTACATCCAAGGTGACCTGGCAAACCCTTATCATCACAAAAGACATAAAGGGAAGACCAGCAGTGACAGCCATGGACAGGCTGGGCCAGCCACAAAGACAAGCATCTGGCCGGTGTGTCCCATCACCCTCCAGCAAGCCAGCTGGGCTTTGCTAAGTTGTCAGCCCCATACACACAAATATACACATGTACGCAAGAGGAAAGGATGGCTCCACTAGAACTGATGACCACAGATGACCTCCAGCTGCCACTGCTCCAGGAATCAAGAAGATCTCTCCCTGGTCAGCCTGTGAAGTGGCTGACTGTGCTCTCCTGTAATTACCACCTGCGGGGAGCTTAGCCCTTCGCACCTGGCTTTGGGTCTTTCCAGCAGTAAGCAGAAAAGCGCACAGCTTGCTGTCCTGCTCCCAGGAGGCTCCGTACCAAGGACTCAGAGCACTCCGCTGCCCTCGCAGTCAAGCCTCCCAGCCAGCCACCTGGTCTGCCACATTTCCTAGGTTTTCAACACAGTTATGCGCTAACCCTCCTCACATCCTTATGTCCCAGGCTCATTTCCCCACCGCCACCCCGCCTTGCTCCTGGCCCTTTCTCCTGCCACTTTTCTGATGCCAGCGCTGGCGTTTATAGAGTTGGCAGCTGCCCCCCATCCATCATCACATCCCCTTTTCTGTGCCAGCTGTCAATTAAGCTGGCAGATCAGTGCAACCTTCCCACCCTCCCAGCTCCGAAAAGAACCTAGAGTGCACTGAACTGCCAGCCTCAGAGGCAAGGAGCTGGTTGTTAGCTGTCAGACAGGGTAAGCTCTGGCCCATCTGCAAACAAGTGATGGGAGCAAGAAGCCACTGTGTGGGGTGCTGATGCCCAGCCCTCATGCTGAGGAAATGCTTTGTCTGGGACAAAATATGCTCCGTCCCTTTTAGCCTGGTCTTTCCACTTCAGTCACTGTGGAAATATCCTCTCCCTCCCTCTTCTATTTGAAAGATGTCTCCACAGAATAGTTTCTCCCCCCTTCCAAAACAGTACAGGAAGTTTTGGGGTGGTGTCCTACAGCTCATATCTCCCCCAGGAAGGAGGGAAGACATGCAGGCAACTTTTTTCTCTAAAAGACCAGAAAAATTGCTGGCCAATCAAAACAGGCACTGCTTCACTCAAACGACTGATTGTAGTGGTGGCTCTTCCTCCTTCCCTCACCCCCATTAGCTGATCAGGGTCAAATGCTGGGCTCTGAGGCTGCTTCCCCTCCATCTGCTGCTGCTGGCCAGAGGCTGCTGAGGTAGGAAGGAAAGGCCGGAATGAGCAGCACATCCTGCAGCTGCCAATTGCTCTGGCTGGGGCAACACTTATCAGGCAAGGAAATGGCAGAGCAGTCCAACGCTTTCACCCTCAGGAGCCTCCAGCACCACGCTTATAGGCCACAGTCAAAGATTTGCTTGAATACAAAGAGCAGGGAAGATGAAGCAGTACAAGCCTCCCCAGGGGCTATGCAAATCTCACCGAGGCCCATCCCACTGGGGGGATGATCCTACTCTGACACTAAGATCCCCCCTCCATGGTGCTCCAGACTAGAGCAAAGTCAGCAGAGATAGGTATGCATTTTTCTGCAATGCTGGTGAATCTTTAAAAGGGGGAGGGTTGCCTCTCCCATGGCCGTGCATGGCTGGTTTAGCAGATGCGCTGCTGCAGACAGGCTGGGAGGGAGGTCCAGGGAGCTTCCTCTGTACAGCACCAGATGGAAAGCTGCTGCCAGCTGCTGCAGGTCCCCAGTCAGCAGTCTGTGCAGCACGTCCACATCTGAAGGCTGCAGATAAGGGCAGAGCGGTTTGCGATAAGGTTCTTTTTAAAGGAACCATCTCCTGTAGGAGCTTGCGGCATGCTGTGCCTCAGGAAGGGGGGAAGAAGGAGAGGGTAAAGACCAGAGGAACATGTTCCAGCCTGGCTCCAGACCTCATCGTCTGCATTCCCAGCACTCACAGTGAGCCAAGATGGAAGCTGAAGGGTTTTTTCCATCTTCCTAAAATGGGCTGCATTCTTTCTTCCCTGCCAACTGCTAAAATGACCTTGAAGAGGGCGAGCAGAGGGGCAAAAATCTGTATGTGAGAAGCAGCAGCATCATGTGCTTGCACCTCATCTCTAGCAACATACCAGGTCATGGAAGAAGCTCCAGGAAGGATTCCTCAAGCTCCACTGAAGCATATCTGCACTCTACCCATAGGCACTCATGGGATGCACTGTTTAAGGCAGCAAAGCAGGAGGGAGCTGCAGTCTGCTACACTCATTGCTACATGCTGACCCCTCTACCTCACAAGTGGATACAAGAGACTTCTCTCCTTTTGCTTTCCATGCTGGATAAGTCAATCTTTTCCTCTTGGCAACAGCAAAGACCAGCTCTGCACTCTCTGGTCTGCTTGCCTGTGGGCCAAAGCACAGTCAGACCCTAGGTCAGCACAGCGACGTACTGCTTTAGAAAGGAAGTAATCCTCTGCTCGCTATGCAAGACAATGCTGCAAGACTAACATCTCAGAAAAAGTGACAAGGTATTGCTGCTTGACACATTTAAAACTTACCTGACAACAGCCCTTGAAGATCAAACATATAATTCTGTACCAGGACACACTAGATGATGCAGCAGGCCTTTCCTGTCCCTCATTTCACAGAAGCCCTCTTCATTCTGCTTTCCTCCCGCCATGCTGGCCTTCTTTCCCATTCCAGAGTTGGACTGGGTCTGCCTTATGCTTGAGACAACATACAAACATGTCTTTCAGGTCTGGAGGGAAGAGAGCTAAAGGGAGAAGTTCCTATCTGTCCATCCTCATACCTACAAGCTTAAGGTGATTTATCAACTGAAGAAGGCAGTTGGTAAGATGCTTGCACATCCTGGTAGGGAACAAGTCTTTGTGGAAGTGCTCGGAGTGCACAGGAACAAGGCTCACCCCCAGGCCAGGCCTGTGGGGAGGGCGAAGAGCCTGCTGGAGAAGGCACAACCGACCTGAATCACGCATATTTTTTTCTCCTCTCCACCTGTATGCAAATGACAGCCCTTTTTATCCTTTCTATGCATGAAAGAGTAATACGGAAATAGAGAGGAAGGCGATCACAGCACAAGCTCCCCATGACTCAATAGTGGCTCCACTTTGCATCTCCCATGGATGGATGCTCTAGCACAAGGCAGGGATGGAGATAAAGGGAGAGTGAAGAAGTGGTGGGCTCATTTGATACCCAAAGTTCATCAGTGCATTACA
Source organism: Fratercula arctica (assembly GCA_947846985.1). Taxonomy (NCBI): domain Eukaryota; kingdom Metazoa; phylum Chordata; class Aves; order Charadriiformes; family Alcidae; genus Fratercula; species Fratercula arctica. The sequence continues at coordinate 23,277,287 of CANTUZ010000009.1, forward strand.
ACACATTTACACAAACTCCTCCTCCAGCTGCGGGGGATATTGCCAGCCTGCAGGGAGCCACTGGGAAGTGTGCAGTTGGTTAGGCTTTCTCTAGATGGTCTCTTCAGATATCCCTGTGGCATGCAAGGGCAGGTAAGGGCCATGGGAAGGCTCTGCCAGCCAAGCTATTTGTCAGGGCTGCTACCAAGCTTTTCGGACCTCTGTGATGTGCTAGAACAACTTTCCACTGTAGCAGAGGCACAGTTCCCCTGACTCACCACTTGTATTCTTCAGGGACAACTTATAAGTACAGTGAATTTGGGGGGGCATGGGGGAGCAGTGTGGTGGTGTCAGTGTTGCATCCCTTTAGCACTGAAAGGGAAGAGCTTTCTCAGTGATGTGGTCACGTTGACATGTCTTATCTCCCCTAGGTACATCCTGCTACTTGCAGAAATCAGTTAGAGCTGGGCCCAGTAGGTGGGATCAGTTGTGGGTGGTGGTGATGAGAGGACGACTGGAAATTATTTCTCTGCTGAGGACCTTTCCTTGGTGACCACTGATGAGCCCTGATAGAGATCTCCGGACTTTGGCTGCACTAAATTTGTATAATTAACTACACAATTTCAGTTTGATTCTTTGTAGCATCAGAAAAGCCACTCACACTGTTGGGATAAAGTGGAATTAGTGGATGTTTGGGTGATGCACACTGGAGAGTAGTCTAATCAACCCTATTTGAGGGACAGCCTCTCCAAACTGGGCTGCACTGAGACACAGCAAATCAAGAGGAATTAACACCCGGCAGTTTGCTGGGTGGAAAAAAAAAATATACAAATGAAAAAAACCCCAAACACAGCTGCTGCATCTTAACTGCTCTCCACCCCCTCCAGGGACTTGAGGAAGAGCAGGCCTGTCAGCTGCTTTAAGGGACATTATCCTCACAGTTTCTTCCCAGTGTTTACAAGGAAGCACTGCTGTTCCTTGTTTGATTGCTTGTCACTGCCAGCGCAGAATGAGGTTCTCTCAAAGTGCACCCTCCCCAGGCTCCACCACCCGAGAGTGGAGCCAGATCTAACATGATCCTATGTGAGGGCGGACTCCCAGCTGCTCCCTGGTCCCTGGGGTACGGCTCTGTGCACATCTCAGCACTGGGCAGCATTCTGCAGAGTGGCTTCCCCTCCCTGAGCTTGCTGCCCAGTGTTGCTGCTCTCTCCTCCACTACCATTGCACCAAGTCACATCTTTTCCCATTTGTCCTCAGCCATCTTCAGCTCCTGGCCAACACTCAACTCACTCCTTACCTCAAGATTTCCCTTCAGGCCCATCTCCTTCTACTCAAAATCCACTTGCACACTGCACAGACCACCATCCTTGATGATCTATCCTGGCTGGATCCAAACATGAGAAACACATTCTGCAACCTTCTCCTTCTCTCCTAACCCTCAGATACACAATAACCATGATACCATCCTCTTCTGTGCTCATCTACCTTGATGACCCCAAGTCAACAGGTCAAGGGAGAGGATATTAGATACATCATAGAATAATGAAAAAGCACATGAGAGAGTAGGGTGTGCTAAGATAAAGATATGTATGTCCCACATTGGGTTAGGGCTCTGTTTCTAGAGAACAGTAAGAATGGTGTCCCCCCAGGCCTGGGGCAGGACCTGCCAAAGGGCACTTAGCAGAGAAGTGTATGTTTGTGTCATATCTCAATGGGATTGCTCAGGGTCCATGTCAGAGCAGATCCCAGGCCTAATGGCACCTCAGAAGCGTGAATTAAGTTAAACAGCAGCTGTTTAAGATCTGTGAGGTGACTACATTATTATCTGAACTTTATGGAAAGGAACATTGTGGGACTACAGGCGTGTGGCTTGGCCCAGAAGGAAATTAGAAGAATAATTCTGGTATTTCTGTTTTCAGATCACATCTCTCACTTTCTTTTTCCAGCTGTCATGAAAGGCAGGATGTTTCCTGTGATCAGGCCCTCCTTGATTTCTGCTTTCTCCCTCATAAATACTGGATGAGCAAATGGCAAAGACACAATTACCAACACTTCCGCAGGGAACTGCCTGCTACATGGCCCTGCCAAGGTAGATCAAGTCACCATTGGCATTGTACACAGTCGGGGAAAACAGTTCTGTCTTTAGATTAAAAAGCCACAATCCACAGTCTTCGTTCCCCTTTCCCTCTGTATATGCATATAACCTTGCATTCTGCCCTTGACCAACCCGATCGTGTAGAGAACCACCGAGATGAGAACTGGGAATGCTGCATGGTCCAGACTCCTCTGCAGCTGACCCAGCTCAGCACTGCCCAGCGTGTGGCCGGCTGCCACCATCCGTCCCTCCGATGCTGCAGTGCATCCACTGCTGAGTCACGCACTGCGCTGCTCAGGGAGCCCTGGGGCGGGCTTGGGCTGCTCTGCTCTTTGGGACCATTATGGCATCAATCCACTACAAAAGTTTGAAATAAAGGGCACCAATGAAATGGTTTTGTCAACTTCTATAATAAAAAACCCATGCGGGGCACTGATCGGGGGGAAGGAGAGAGAACTACAAATCACATTTACCTGAAAGAATCAAAAAACTAAAGCATTTACTTTCTTGAACATAAGAGAATCACAATGCGGAAGGTGGCAGCACAGTAAGCCTGGGCTGAACACTTTTATTGTAAAGTTTTATCCTTAGTCTGCAAGGATTTTGCATGTGTCACTAGAGTAAAATACCCTATGTGTGGTGCAACCCACTTCAGGGAAGTGCCAGGGTTAGGAGAGGTGGCATGTTAATCAAAAGCAGGGCAATTACCCTGCTCTCTTCAATTTTATGGCACACTCTTGTTGAGGAACTTCTGGAAAAACATTATCCAGCTCATAGCTCTGGCAGCTGCTGTTCTGCAGGACTTCTTGCTTAGGAAGGGGAAAAGACACAAGGCAGGAATAGTTACCAAAATAACCCTGACCATGTGCGAGTAGAGGAGGTGACAGACGCTGGAAGAGCAGAGAACAGGGGACACACATTCCTTGGAAAGCAAAACTGGGGTGAAGATCAGCACTGTCAACAACACATGAGAATTCTTCCCTGGTGAAGTGGTGCTGGAATGAAATGAATTAAAAAGTTCTTGAAGTCATAGATGTACTTCCAAGTCCTTTTCCAAGAGGGCAATAAGGAAAATTTTGCCATGTACTGCAAAGAGAATTCAGAAATATTTTCCATTCTGATGTGACTCTGGGAATGTGGAAATTGCCTCACCCTTTCCTCTAGCCCTTGGGGTATTCCTGCCTGATCAAAACTGGGAGAGGGAGGAGTTAAAGTAGAAGAGGAAGCTTAAAAATATGCATCCTTATGAGAAAAGCAAGCATAAAATGTCATCTCTCAGCTCTGAAAAAGTTACCACATTGATTTCTGCTTCATAAAAATGAGGTTAAGTTGAATGCATTAAGCTGGCAAACTGCATAATTGCATGTCCTGAAACTGTCTTCGAAACAGCTCTTTTCACAGCGGTGCTCAGAAAATAACTTCATCAATAAGGCTCTTGCCCATTCAACCCTCACACCTCTCTGTGCCTTGCTCAGGAGTGAAGCTTGTTCTTCGCAAGAAAGACGACTTCTTCCTTTCACCTCAAACTAGTGGGGAAAGTAAGGCTGTTTTGTGTTGCATTAGTATATTTCTGGCAAGAAGAAAACAAGGTGAAAAACAAACATTCTCAGGGCTGGGGCTTTCCAGCTCTGTTGCCCTACACATGGTGTCTTGCAGAGTCTTGCACTGCAGCTGGCAACTTATTCTCTAGAGTGGAAGTGAGAATTACTCAGAGCCAAAGCTTGGCCTGGGGTTTTGCTGCCCTGTCGAAGAGCGTTGCTTCTTTCCCCAGCCAGCCTGGCCAGGGTCAGGCCTTTCCAGACAGCTAAGCTCTCCTACAGCCCCGCTGGCAGGATGGGTCCTGACCTTTCTGCATGCCTGACATTGTTCTATCCCCCTTCCTCAGTGCACAGCACCTTTGAAAGGCAAGAGCTTGCCTTTAGCTAGCTTGTTTGCATGGCAACAAATACAAATTCTTCAGCTCACAGCATTATCTAGTGGTGGTTCTACAGCCTGAGGTCTGAATACTGCACTCCATCCTAGTGAGCTTTGTCTGGAAGAGGGATTCAGGCTTCTGCTCTGCCTTTGGCTACACAACAAAACAGCAGTTGACACAGGGTGTTGTGTCTACAGACAGGGAGGTGTACTGATAGTTGGTTGTTCTCTCCCACCAGCCCTATCTACTTACTAGAACAAAATGGACTAGGTAGGTACCCACTACTGTGGATTCCTCTGGTGTCCAGTAGAGCCTCAGAATGCCCACCAGCTTCCAGGGGGGAGACAAGCAAAGCAAAATCTAAAGAGCTGCTCAGACACAGATTCTTTTCCAGAATCTAAACCCTTAATTATGCCATTGAGCGGGGTATTTTTCTTCTCCTGTTAGTAGAGCTTTGCTGTCCCTTTCACTCCAACTCCAGCAGGAGCAGCTGTTCAGGTCCCCATCTGGCACTTCCCCTTGCCTAGTGACTGGCCCAGAGCACATGAGGATATTCCATGGGGAGTTGAAGTAACTGACTTCATCTCTCTTGGCGAAAAGCAACGCCATGCTGCTGTGCTCCTCCTTACACCCCCAAATCCCCTCTTCTTCCTCCCTCACTAAGGAACTTGATTTATTTTTTTTTTTTCCTGTGGTCATATTTGGGCCAAACTCCTGCTTCATTCACACAACTTACAGATTTGGCACATTCCTTTCCAACCCTGTCTTGCTAAATACAAAAAGTGAGGCAAGGAAATGTTGTTCTCTTCAGCTACCTCATTAAAGTTTTTCACTCAATATGAATGCAGTCAATAGTGCCTTCCTGGAAGAAGCTTCAACAAGAAGGGCAATTAATTTGCTACCACTTGCCAAGGCTAATGTACCTTAGACACACTGGCCTTAAAGTATTGGGTGAGTTTGGCAGAACATGATTCCCATACTGCTAAAGGACAAAAACAGGTTTGTCATTGGATCAACAACCCAAATTGTAACAGGAATCTCCCTCTGAATGGCTTCAAAAGCTGTGTCGGCTCTTCCTAACATCAGCACTATATAGACATACATCATGTATCCACCATATGATGTACTGACACAAGGCTCAGCCCTGGCTCTGAAGAGCACTGTGCAGGCTGTACGTGCACAAACACAACCTGAGGTGCTCAGGTCCAGCTCCACAGAGGGTGCAGACCTTTCAGGCTGGCCTTCACAGTGCTTTTTCTATGGGGTACAGCTCTACTGAGGTGTGAATCTCTGTTCATTTAAGGGAACTGGGCACTGCCCTTGCTGGCTCCTGAGCTCACAGGACTTTTCCGTGCTTTAAAAGGCTCACAGAAGTTTTCCATAAGCTTTGCAGTCAGAGCACAGGGTTCTCCAGAGCCCTCTCCTTGTTACAGGTGTACTTGATGTAGGTCACAACACCCTCCATAAGCATGCTGTGATGCTATATGACAGCAATGTCAATATGCTGAGGGCCCAGGGTCCCTCCATTGCTGCAGCTGGAGCATGCCTCATCAATAAACTGCGAAGCCTCCATTAAATCTTAGAAAATGACACTGATTGCAGGAGGAATCTCCTCATGCCAGGCTCCAGCACTTCTCCTTTGAGGACCCTCTGTTATTGTAACACAAGAGCAATAATAAAGCCTGCCAGAAACCCCCCTCCAGAAACAATGGCCTGAAGAAAAATGACAGGCAGCTGGCAAGATACGGGCATTGAGCTGCAGGCAGCTGGTGCTGGCAGAGACATACAGAGACGTGAGCTCCCTAAGAGAAAGGCAAACTTACCACAGTGTCCAGTGAAGGGACATGTAAGGAGTATGCTGGGAGGAGTCTGAGGGGAAAAAGAAAATGAAAGGCTGGAGCAGCAACCAGCTATCACAGTGATCAGAGATCATTAGATCAGCCTATCTCTTTTGAAAACCGTTATAATTCCACTCCAGCATAAAAGCCCAGACTGACCGCCCTTGTGACACAGAGAACCAGAGACTGGACTCGGGCAAGACCCTCTTATTAACACGTCTTACACCCTGGTCAGTGGAGAATTAGCTTCAGACACGTGGGGGAATTTAACCCCATTGCTGCTGCTACAGGGAGCCTGAGGCTTACCAGGGCCAGTCCCCTAGATGATTTTGTCACACAGGCACCTGTCTACTAAAAACAGATCAGAGAAAAAACATCCATGAGATGGCAAATGACTTTCACTTGCTACAAGCTGGATGTGAACTACTGACCTAGAGACAAATGGCTCTGTGCCCTAATCCCAAGCCCTCAAGCCATCTATTCCCCCTATCATACAGTCCTGTTGACAGAAGACACATTAAGCACTGCCAGAAGGTGACTGTAAAAAAAAAAATAAAAGGCTTTTTCCTTTTTATGGCAACCTCTGTAGCTGTGCAGCTATTCAAATATTCGCCTGGCTCCTTATAATTCATTAGAACCCATTTTTTACGATATTGTCTTTGAAACTGTATTCCCATTGCCCAGGTATAAAGCTTAATTTGCATTATAGCAGTAGAACTTCCTGCTGAAGACAAGCTCCACCAAAATACTTTTTTAGGTTTCCTTCTCCTGATAGGTAACATGGCACAGGGAAGGGGATGGATCACTAGCTGCCCATGGGCAAGTAAGGGAAAACTCAATGTCTGTACAGGAATGGAGAAAATCTGTTTCCTTCTGTTGTCTGTCCTCCCTCCGCAAGGATATTGTGCTGCACGAGTGAGAATAGTTCAGTGCAAATGGCTGGGGTAAAATCTCGAAGGACCTTCTTCTAGTATGTTAACAAGAGTTTTTTGCCATCGATTTCAGTGCAGCTGAGATTTTCTCTAAAACGAAAAGATGCTTGAGTTTTGGGTCACTTTGTGCAGTGAGAATGCAAATTGCTGTAACTTGCATTACAGTTCTAATAAGCTCCTGTAATGACATTAAAGACAAATGGTTGATAATGCTGCCTTCAGAAATGAGGTAATGCAAATTTAGGAAGAAATCCAGCCCATTCTCCCCCTCTCTGCCATATTACCAGTGTTTGTTGAGTCTGATTTTACTCAAGGATGGCCAGAGGTTTTAATGAGTTACTCTCATGGGTCTGCCTTGCTATTTACCATGACAGAATTGCAAATCATATTGATAAAAAATCTGCTAAGCTATTTGGAACTGCTCATGGAATGGGACCCTGCTGTGCTACTTGAGAACAATCATTTTGCCCAGCTCCTCCCTTCTCAGGATCCAGTTATGGATTTGTCCTAACATTACATCCCCCAGCCCACTAGCCACGTTATTTTAATTTAATGTAAGGAAGGCTACAAATACGTCAGAAGAAACTAAGGGAATTAGCTGTTCAAATCAAAACAAAAATCAATTGGGAGACATATTCTCATAGTCTTCAGAAGCTCTCTCCCAGTCCTTACACATAAGCCCTCTAGCTTTTGAATCAGTTTTCTAAATATCTCTGAATCTTCTTAAAGCGATGTCATCTTTCAGATGATGTCATCTGTGGCCAGTAACCAACCTGATAAAATGCATTCCCTCCATTCTAAAACTTCTATGTAATATGGAAACTCAAGGGAATAAAACAATAGCATTCAGGCAGGTTTTCAAGTTTTCACTGATGTAATAGAAAATCGCCAAATTTCCCTTTTCTTCTGTCTTCAGCTGCCAAAATTGAAAACTATAATTTTTTTTCTGACAAAAATCTGATAAAATTCTCTCATTATAATCTTATCATTGTGGTATGTATTAAAAGTAGTTGGTTTCCTTCCTTCCCATCATAATCCCTCACACAGATTCTGAAATAAGAATGTTTTCATTATCTAAGCCTATGTGCTATTTGAAAACCAATTTACAGGAGTTGGAATTTACTGTTGTCCCTATAAATGTTCCTTACTTGTAAGTCAAAATAGTTTGATCTTAAATGTAGGTTACTGCATCCTGGCACCAAACACAGGGGGTAGATGCTGTGCATACAGTAGGGAAAGCTCAGCAAATTGCTCTTAGAAAAAAAAAAAATTCAATCATTTTTGCCTATGAAAACCTGAAGAGTGTTTTTTGTTTAACACTCACAGTCTGAACTGTATTGGTTTGGTTTGATTTTGTATATGGGTTACATGGAATTATTCTGCTTTTATTCTTTCCGCTGGGTGACCTTGGGATAAGGTTTGTAGGATGTTAGTGTTCAGAGTCTTCTTTCTCTGAACAGTTTCTCAGAGACAACAGTGTGAAAGCCCAACTCCCTGGCCCTGTGAGCGACAATGTGCCTCCATGTTCACGTGGTCAAGAACCACAGACCAACCCAGATACCCTGAAGAACTGTTGGAGTGGTTCAAAGGCCAAGATGATGAGAGCTTCCCTGGGTATGACCAAGGCATGACTGGAGTACCCATGTTCGTTCCAACCCCGGCAGTAGAGCTCCAGGCACAGGCCATGCCAGCCCTCCTGGGTCTCTGCTTATGGACTTGGTAACTACCAGACACTGAAGTTTCTAATGATATTCAGGCCAGCTAGGCTCGAGCCGGTGCGAGTATGCCTTCCTACATTGCAATCAAGCTTCCTACTGCAGGGTAGGTACAGCAGACACTTCAAAAAGACTCTATTTATATTCTGCCCTACTGGTAAATTCATTCGTTGGACCACTCATGCAAAATGGATAATGCAAATGAAACTGCTGCATTTGGAATTAAGCTTATTTTTGTACTCCAGTGAACATGAGTGCATTAGATTGTGTTTCTCTTTTTTGTTCCTTCTTTTTTTTTTTTTCTTTAGGGTGTTTGCCCAGCTGTAGTCCCCCAAAGCACTCATTTCAGGTCTGGGGGAGGATGTCAGAGTAGTCTGCTGCTGAGCCAGAATGGTGCAGGCACTTCAAACCACTGGCTCTCGAGCCCACAGACTCATGACTAGCATTGATCTGGAACTGATGAGTGGCTGGCTGTTTTACAGCATTGCAGCCTTAGAGAAGGCTGCTCTCTCCTCACTGCAGGGTGAGTGATGAATTCATGCAGAGCATGGACAAGCGCAGGGGAAGAAACAGAGAAGCTCACTGTGAACTCAGGAAGTGACCACTTACGCTTGTACTTACTCAGAATTATGCTAACACACAGATGTAATGTTCATTTAGGAGGCAGAGTAAGTAGATAAACATCTCTGTGTATACTGAAGCCCCCTCTCCTCCTCATACAGGACCCAGAGTCTCAGCACTAGTTATAAGCAAGGAGCTAAGTTTCCCATGGCAGCAGCGATTGCTCCATCAAAAGTCCCTGCAAAAGCTCAGTACAGGTGAGCCTGGATGCTCCACCCAGACACACCGCAGCATGCTCCCTCTCTGACTAGTGCATCCACCTCTCTTAACTCTGCCTCACGCTGCCCTGCACACATTCCTCTAGTTCGCACACCTACTCTTCTCCAGTGGACCAGTGTGCCCTACTCACAACTCTTTTTTAGCTTATCTGGTCATATGCAAAGAGCCTATGAGAGAAGAATACTACCCAGCAGATGAGACATCGAGTGGGATAGTGTAGGGGAGCACAGGTGAACAGAATTCTTCAGCAACTCCCTCTCCCAACAGTCCTCCTCTTTCTTTAACTCTGCACCGCAACCTGCCCCTCGTGTACACCCAGAGAAAATCTAGTCCAACACTGCTCCATCCTACAGGAATTTACACTTCCAGATCGCCACTGCTGATCTGTGCAGTGAGGAAAGATTAATGTGAACTTTCAGAGATGGATCATCTGTAGGCACTTCAGAGGAAGAAAGAACTGTCAGTGTGGTTCCAGGGCGCACAACCATTTACTCCCACAGAAAGATGAAGCAGCACTTTTCTTCCCAATCTCCTTGTTGTTTTGTAGCATGCACTGCACCAATGACAAGGGCTTGCCCCTTCTCTCTGCTTCCCTCCCCCATTCCAGAAGGTGGAAAACCTCCTAGTATCATACTATCTCGAGAAACTGCTGTTTGGGTTGAGCCCTGTTTGAAAAAAAGACTATCATGTTTGCTCTGCTGGGCTCTGCAATGCCTAACAGAGTCTGCATTGCAGTCTCAAACTGCAATCCAACACCATCTGTCCCTTCCACTTGCAGCACTGCATTGCTCCAGGGAGTCTGTTCTTCAGGGGGGATACGGAGAGCACCTGGCTGGGCTGCCCATGGTACCCATAACAGCCAGCAAAAGGGCAAAACACCCCACTGATTTGTATTACCAGACTGAAACTAGAAATGGCTGCTCAATGGAACTGTATGAGAAGCATACAGGAAAAGGGCGCTGATTCACTTTCATTTTATTATTTTTTAAAACAAATTCAGTACAATCAATAGCAAATATACTTAATTCCTCTTCAACCATGTTATGGAAAGGAAGGCAAGAAGCAGAGAGAAGCAAGCACGGAGCCCTGCACAGCTGTGGCTACATGTAAATCTGTAGGAAGGAGCTACTTTGACAACAGCTGAAGCCACCAACTCGCCTTTCCTGAGTGTTCTGGGATTAGAGGACAGAGAAGCAATGCAACCAAGGGACAAGACAACAGACTTGGAGATATTTCATTGCTCTGCTCAGTCTCTGACTTACTGAGTCACACCAGGAAAGACACTTTGGCTTTATTTATCTCCCATCTCTCTATGCACTTCCTGCCGGCCCGCGCTATGAAGTAAATCAACCTAGTAGTGAATTCTTCAGGGCTGTAGCCGTCTCTCCCTATACATTTGTACAGCACGTGGCACAATGTCATCCCAAACCTCAACAAGGCATTATGCTCCACTGTAAATGAAGCATTCACAAATTATACCACCACAAAGATGAAGCCTGAAATTTGTAAAGTGTGCACCAATGCTCTCCCTCTGAGTCTGTGATGCTGGGAGGAGGAAACAGTTCAGCTCTATCATGAATTAGTGTTCTGACAGCTCGGTGCAATCTAGCCATGACTTGCATGGTTGCTTTCCCTTCACATTCCCAGGAGCACACTCTGCATTAGATCATGCTCTGCATCGGGCTCTGCTCCAAAGCAGAGGAGAAAGTATGGGGAGGGAGATGAAATTGCCTTGCCCAGCTTTCCTTGTCCTGAAAATATGCTCCTGACATGTGGAGAAAGCTGCAGGGAGCTTTCTCTCTGCTTTGGAGAGCATGGAGACAGGAAAAATTAACTAATTTTCAAGCTACTTGTAAGGTTGTGGCTTCACTCCCATTAGGCCTGACACTCAACCCTGCGTATTGGAACTCCCCTGGGAACAGCAGGGGGCCAGGGGTAGTGGGGCTCTTGCTGTTCACTAGACCTTTATGTCCTCTTTGAACAGATCCTATTTGTTTGCTGATTGCTTTTCCTTCCTCTTCCGCTTAACATAGTGTCAGAGAATTTAGAAAGCAAGAAGGTTATAAATACATCACCAAGACATTAATTCAAGAGATAAGCATGTAAAAGAAGAAGATGCTTGGGTAAGCAAATGCCACAGGTTCTGTGAATCAAATGGCTCTAGACCTTTCCTCTGAGCTGTTTCTGGACCTTTTGGGGCTCTTAGAGGGCAAGACTACGCTGTGTGGCTAATGCCACCTTCACAGGTAGCTCTATAACTACACACTTCCTGCAGGGGGTCCACCTGTACTTAGTCTCCTCCCAGCCCACGCATCATCTCCACAGATTATATATATTATGATCGTGAAGCAGATAGTACAGTGTCAAGTGACTAAGTAACAATATGCTGAAGGCCCTCTCGGGAACCTGCTAATAGCAAAGCATTAGACTCAAGACACAATTCTTTAGCACTCACACTGGCATAAAAAAGGAGAATGGGTGGTCAAAGAAAGCACTTTTGTGTAATGCCAGCATAAGTGGAGAAAAGATTTAGGATGCAAGTGCATCACAGCCTCTGCTCACCTCCTCCCACTGATGAATATAGCGGATGAGCCGGGAGAGCCGCAGCAGCCGCAGAAGGCTGAGGATCTTAGTGAAGCGCACGATGCGCAGAGCCCGGGCTGTCTTGTACACCTCAGAATCAATGCGGGTTTCAACAATCAGGAAGATATAGTCCACAGGGATGGAGGAGATAAAATCCACCACAAACCAGCTCTTCAGGTATTTCATCTTGATCCTCTGTGGGTCTAGGATAATCTCTGTGTTGTCCTCCACCACAATGCCTGTTCGGAAGTTGAGGACAAGGTCGATAAGGAAGAACGTGTCCGAAACCACATTGAAGACAATCCACGGGGTAGTGTTTTCATCCTTGAAGAAAGTGATGCCCACAGGGATGATGATCAGGTTCCCTACCATCAGGAGCAGCATGGTCAAATCCCAATAAAACCTGGACAGCAAGACAGAGACATGTGAGATGAGCTATAGAGTGGGAGATCAGGGAACCCAGGTCAACAGAACTAAGGTGCTTTATGCATCTCTACTGTCATTCATTCTCTATGCTCTGCTAGTCTGCCTGATGTACTCGGAGTGCACAAGGTGCTAATTAAGTATTTAATATCATAGGAACACTCATCTGGTTTAGAGGGTTCAGAAAGGAATTGAGTACATGGCTGGACATGCCCACTTTGAAAACTTCGACTGAGACTTCAGAGCCACCCAAGAAGTGACTGACATACTTGCAGTTACTACGACTGCTAGGTAAAGAGGGAGAGAACACAAATATTTGGAAGACCTCAGAGTTTGTATGCCAATAAAGCGATTTGAGGTTAAAATCATCAGGCTTGCTCCTACTGCCTGATCCTTCTTTAGAAGTAGGTAGCACTGACAGCATTGGGATCAGGATGGAACTGGTGACTGTGCTGTGATCTACATGTTCACTTTCGATTTCTTGCTGAGCCAAGCTTACGCTGAGCCTGGACTTTAGGAGTTCAGTCCACTCTCTATAGACTCCTGTGTTGTACAGAAATGATAGATAAAGCTCAGAGTCACGTGGCTACAAATACCTGTTTCATTTCTAAAGTAAGAAACGACAACATTTAACTACTGTTCCATGAAGCACAGTCTCCAAGAAGCTTATCTTCACTCTAGTGGGCCTTACAACAACCTTCACTTTTTGGTTTTGAAAGCACACACAGTCTGAGTACATTTCCTAATTTATTTGTTTGGGATTTTTAAGATTTTTCCCCAGGTATTAGTGTAAAACATATACAGTCACACACTGTTGCCACATCTCACTCAGTGTGAGGACTAAAAACTTTTCTGGGTCTCGTACTTTGTTGAGGAGTCTCAAGAAGCCTCACTGCCCAACACAGTGATGCTCTGGTCCCTGCCAAATGTTTCACATGTAGAGATGCCAATGTACTGTGATTTCACATTGCCAAGATTTCATCACCTGTACATTGTATACTGCAGGGCAGCTACTATAATATTGTGAGATATCATAACTAACTTGTATTAAGATGCACCTGTCACAGCAAAGAGCAAAGTACAAAGAGCAAACCAATAATTAGGTTTCGTCGCTAAAACCTGAGGATGCAACATTCAGAAAGCCGCAGTGGCTCTTCCAGTCAGTCACACAAATTAGTATGGTGTTTCTATTATTATTAATCTTTTGAGTACAAAAGAAGCCAAAGTCCCTAGACCATAAAAAGGCGACAGCAAGTTAACACAAGGGAGAGAATTAAGCCTTCCTTTGAACCAATCATCTCAATAGCAGTGAAGTCAACAGAGTGACTCTGGATTTACAAATGATGTAACGAAGGAAACTGTTGGGTTTGCTAAAGGACACACACATGCTGCTTCTCTATCTGTCTGACAGATTACAGTCAAAATCACCGAAATGTTCTAGGAGAAACAGATTAGCCTCAAAGACCCTCAAAATCTAGCTTTGGTAAGAGTTGTTCAGCTCAAGCCTGGGCCTTGGACCAAGCTGAGCTGCTGCAGAGCAGTATCACTACAGTGAGGCAACTACACGTAATTGTTAAACTCTCAGCAGGAAAACAAAAAGGGCAGAATATGCCTTAAAAGCTTTCTCTGTATAGATTCTCTCTCCCTGTTACGAACATGACACTTTAAAGCACCTAAAAGCATATTCAAGATTCCAACTATTACACATGTAGAGACAGGGTCACAAACCAGCAGCACACCAGTAATTGTCAGAAAAATTCAGCAGAGGTTGATGGGAGCTGACTTCAGTATAAGCAAAGTTATCCACTAACGAGGTTTCTAAAAATGTCATCAGCTATCTCTTTCTTGCTCTCAAGGTGCCATGCCCCTGCAGGCAAGGTGGCATGCAATCCTTCACTTAGTATAAAAGTACAGTTGGTGTGGGTAGACACTCAACAATGAGATTTGGCCATATGCTTCTAAGAGCAAGGCTGTGTCACACAGTAATATGCATTAATACTGTATAAATCCATGTTGTGGTCTTCCTTATTAAGGGCCTGAGATGCTGCTGCAGCTTTCCTAGTCAATTAATCTAAATAATCACACAATAGCAGGAAGTCTGGAAGCAGTGTCTGCATTATTACCGAAAATAAATAACCTCCCAGCCATCTTTAATTTGCCTTGGGAGATACAAAAGGAGATATGCACAAAGAAAATTATTTTTCCCAAGTTTCAAATTAATGGCATGAGACAGACATGGCCAGACATGCAGACATGTAAAGGTAAGTGGCTTTCTTCAGACATCTTTGGATTTTTCTGCCCCTTATTTCTATGCTGGCTGGGGATTTCAGTCCTTAGCAGGAACTGGGGACAATGACAACAGTGACTAGGATGGCTCACAGTTTAAGATGTTTTCCACACACACAACCCCAGTAAAATGCTTTCTGCCTGACTGTAGCATTTTCTGCTACCCCAGTCTCTTATACTCAAGCCTGGTCCTACCACAGCCAGCTGTCCTGCATCCCAATTTACAGTATTTCTTGCTATTCCAGTTCTAAGATCTTCAAACTCACTTGACACATGCTGTGCAGTCCCAGTCTGCTATTACTGCTGAATTGTCTACAGAGAATCATTGTTTGCGATTTGGACAAGCAAAGATGAAGTGCTAAAATTCATTGCCATGCGTTGCTTAAACCACGGTTCTCCTCAAGGGTGTACTAGTGACTCGAGATTATTGTCACAGGCTCCCCTCAGCTCTGACCTTTAAAACCATCACTTACAAAACACAGAAGGTAAACTTTTGTTTCCAATGCACCCCTGCTAATAAAAGGTGTCAAGGAGGAGATAATCTTTGGACTCTAGGAAGGAGGTAGAAAAAGCTGAAAACACCAAGAATTTGGTCTGCACACCAATTCCAGCACAGGAAATCCACCTCCTTTACTATGTAAACTGCCTAGAAGTTAAAATTTAACTATTAAGATTCCACAGTTCCTGCACATTTTAATTTTACCCACATATGAAGTATGATCTGGCCAGGGTGGCATCACTGGACTCAGACTGAATAGCCTCTCAGGGTCCGCAGCACCTCAGAGGTCTAATAGCACCCATGTGTCATTTTGTATTTACACCGAGGAACATCTTTTCACTCCCTGTAAATTATTGGCCAGAATGACTAATGGTGCCTGTGATGTATGTAAGGGCAAGAACCAGCTATTAATAACGCATGTTTTCTGTATTTCTGTTGTTCATTTCACCCAGGGATTCCACAGAGCTGACAGTGATGAAATTGGCTCTGCTGCACCCATGAGAAGCAGACAGTATTATTATCCCTGTCTTGCAAAGAGAGAAGTCGCATGGCAAAATCAAGAGAATGGGATTTATCCATGGAAGTCTGAGGTTAAAGAAGGGTTAGGACCTGAATTTAATTTTTGAGTCTAACAAGATCTGAAGCTATTCATATCGCTTGAAAAAGAGTTTAACAGAGACACATCTCATGGACATCTTCTCTTCCTGTCTTTAAAAGCCTATATAAAAAATTAATATATATGAATGCATTGTTTATTATAGCTGACTCAGTGCGACCGAACAGCTCACAGCACAGGGAACAGCCAGCACTATGTAAACAAGATGTCTTGTTCAAACATACTTGGTTTTTATACTACATCCTACTCTATGCCTGCTTCTTAGATCTGAAAATCCCATTTTAACATGCACCGCTACCTCCGATCTTTTAATTCCTAATATATTATTTAGTTGTAACAGAATGCACCTGAGAATTAGTGTGGCAAAGACACTTCAAGCATATACGCTCTTTAAGCATTGTGGATCTCAGTCTGCTGATTTGATAGCATGTACACTTTGTAGGTATTAGTTTGTGGGTTTTGACCAGGAAGTTAGATCATCTTTCCGTTCTGTCAAGTGCATAATGTAACAGCACACTAGGAATATTGCTTTTTTTTAAATTCAATAAACCTTGATTTTTCAAAACTATTCCATGATGCAGTATAACCAATCGCAGTGCATGAGCTCAGGAAGGATTGTGACCAATTGGAGAGAAAATAGTGAACTGCAGAGGTTAGCCCAGCCAGCATCACTGTGTCAATCTGGCATTCAAAGCCTGCCCCTGAGTGGGGCACATTTGTGGCCTTTACTTCTCTTCTTGCTCTGTAGTGTTGGCACTGTCAAGAGAAAATAGACTCAAGCAACTTCACCTCTAAATTAACAAAGGTTTTTGGATGTTTTCAGCCTCTGCTGAAC
This sequence comes from Fratercula arctica, assembly GCA_947846985.1. Taxonomy (NCBI): domain Eukaryota; kingdom Metazoa; phylum Chordata; class Aves; order Charadriiformes; family Alcidae; genus Fratercula; species Fratercula arctica. Next base: position 23,293,843 of record CANTUZ010000009.1, read on the forward strand.
CATGGCTAGCTCTGGGTTGAACTGAGGCGCTGCCTGAAAGTGCACAGAAAGGAAGCAAAAAATAAAAATGCACCTGTTTGAAAATGCCAGGGAGCCAGGATATTCTCACCAGCAATGAAATTTAGCTCAGACACTGTGGCCAACCTTCCTAACCTTACAAGAACAGCTCTTTAATGAACACATCTTGCTAAAACCAAAACCAAAGACAAATCCAATTGCTCTACCAAGACCAGGCAGGAGCACTGGCTCGGTGCTCACTCAAGAAACAGAGTGCCACCTACTGAGTCACAAATGACATCTCCATCCTCACCTTTGCATGGCGAGGAATTGCAACATTATTCCTTTGAAGAGCTGATGAAAATCTGCCCTTTTCTGCAGAGTGGCAGCTCCCTTGCCCCTCTCTGGATTGCATGTTGAATTAGACACTGCTGTGCTCACCAGCAACTATCCTGACAGGAAAGAGGTCGCACTTTAATTCCCAGGACTGCTGGTCGGGCTAGAAATAGAAATCATCTTTTGTAAAGAGCATTAGCGGATGTCAGTGTGGCTGGAGCAGCAACGGTGGGAGGAAAGTTTACTCCAGAAAACAGCCATTCACATAGGTATCTAAACACAGAGGAGAGAGAAAGAAAAAAAGCAGGAAAAGATCCTTCCCTGCCTTTGGAAGCATTACTTCTCCCCGATGTGAGTAGGCGTATTTCTACTGGAAAGTTACAAACTTTGCATTATTCACAGAGATAATAGGAGGAACATGGTGATTCACTGCTCCTAAACACACTAAAGGACACTTAACCAGCTACTGAGTCCAAGAATTCACTCGCTAGAAGAATTCATTTATTTATAGGGAGTTATTCAAATACCTGTGCACTTGAAAACCTCTTTGAAATGAATACCTACACAAAAAAAAAGAGTCAAATGACTTACAAAAATATTCTCTGTGCTACATGATGGGAAATGATTAGGGGGACCTAGCTAAAGAATAAGACAAACAGTTTTAATTCCTTCTGACCAATCTATGCAAATAATACGTATCCTCTGCCATCCTGAATAAAACCCCTGAGAGCACTGATAATTAGCCATGCATTACGACAGCAGGAGAAAAAGAGCTCTGCTGTGTCCCAGCCTCCTCTTGAATTCCCTGGCTGCCTGCTTCGGCAGCGCTGGCTGCTTCTCATGCAGCCAGGGTTGTCCCTGGCTGTTACAGAATATGGACTGCACCAAATTCAACTTCACTGTGCAAACACATAGAAAATAAACAGTGGAGATACACAATTAAGGGTGATCTCCAGATTACCTGCACCTATGGGTCTAAGGAAGATGTTCCCACTATCTCCTCATGGTGACAGTAAGGAGGCAGGGCTGGGAGCCCTGTACAGCTGGTAACCTGAGCTATTCATCTTTCTTTTGAACTTAGATGCTGTAGTCATCGTGATGCCTCAGCTGGGTATCAGACAGTAAGTGGTACCAGTGAGTTACTAAGATGGGATACAGTTCTACCTGTGATTAACTTTCCTATCAGGAGCAAAAGTTGATGAATTTGAAGTACTTACATAAGCAGGTGTCCGCATAGGGCTATCTCACAGTACAGTCTTTGCTACAAACAAGGTGTGTGATTGGAGCACTTTGCACCTAGATTTCTTAAAACTCATATGCTGTCTTTGACAAAACTTTCATTGAATTCAACTGTCAGTTTTACTTGAGGCAAGCTATTTTCTAAGGTCTGTATTTAGCCTTTCACTTAGATTACCTCCAATCTACATAATCGCTCACCTGATCCTCTCTGAACAGTGCACAGTTCCATACTGTGTTTCGAGTTTAACACACATGCTCATATTATTACCTTAAAATATAATTACATGGATTTTGTGGGTGGAAAAGTAAGAAAGCTATTGCTTATGTAATACTTTAAAATGGCACTTGCAGTCCAAGCAAGGTAGCATGCTAGCTTTTTATTGCTTCTCTATCATCAGCTTTGAAATCTGACACTACATTATTAAACAATAATCAACACCTTGCATTATGTAATATTCATACATTAATTAAATCCCAACAGATAAAATTAAGAAGGTATTATCAGCCTATATTACAAATAGATAGAGTATGAGATACTAAAGACTTAAGTAACTTATTCAGAGGTAGAACTACTTCCCACAAAATATGGTTGCCTAGTTTCAGAAGAGGTTTCCAGTCATGTTATATACTGTAATTTGATCAGTAGCAGCAAAGGGGAAATTTCCTTTCTTTTCCATTGTAAAAATATAAATATACATGTTACTTTGAGATATTTTTATTCCAGCTATAATACTTGACAATTTGCAAACAACACATTTGAGGCACTGATGGATTTAACCAATTATAGTACATTGTGAATTATGCCCTCTCTTTAACTTACAGAACACAACACATTACATCAATACGTGTTAGCTTAAATTATTAGTTCTTTGATAGTACCTACAATACACCCACTCTGCTGTCAGGCTTTTTAAAGAGATGAAGATTTGCGTGACGGAGATGTTTACAGGAGAATTCAAAAGAACTGAGAACTAGTAAAGCAGACCTTACGTTGAAGGTAACCTACCAGGGAACGTGTTTGTTTGAACTATGAAACAGCTCAATGCTCTGAATAAACACGGAGTTTGGTAGCTGTTGGCACAGCCCCTGCTGACAGCCCAGTCGTAGCAGACCACAGACAGCACCGTGGCGGGCAGCCCCCTGGGATGCACCCTGGCTTTTATTGCCATGACTATAAAAGCCTTGGACCTCGCACTTCCCACCAGCTCTGCTCAATAACGTGAGCTCATTACCAGGGGAGTTGTCTTTTTCATTAAGTATTAGCTAAGGAGAAATGGCAAAGCCTTCACCTCGTGTGGGCTTTGGCCTCTGCAGGGAGTGCACACATGCCAGTACCTCCAAGGAAATCTCCTCTCTGGGGCTCTTCTGGATAGCTGGGGCACTCAGCATTGCCTACTGGAGCTGCTAGAAGAGCCACAAAGAAACTGGTGGTGATTGTCCCACAAAACCTAGATTTATCAAGACAGAGACATTTCTATGGCCTCCATCTAGTCAGTTTAAAATAGGCTTTGTGGCTCAGCCAAGGCAGACAGTCCTGATGTTCTGTGACTTTGCTGGAACAACTTCGTTCTGTTTCCTGCTTTTCTGTCTCAGCAACCCCAAGTACTTTGTATTATCTTTGCACTGAAGTGCACCAGTCATGAACCAAAACCACATTAAGAAAAGTATTGTTCAAGCATGTAAAAAAAATATGGAACCTTATCACAAAGAGCTGCTGACACCCCTTCTCATAAGTGTATTTAACTTTCACTCAGCTAGGGAAGCTGATGATAGAATGGAAGTAACTTGGCTAGGACAACAGCACTCTAACCACTAGATAGTGCTATCTTTCACTCAAGTTCCCCCAAATGCTATACGCTGTAGGTGAACTACACAGCAAGTGGTATCACTGAGATCATTTTCATGGAGACTGAGCAAACCTTGTGGGGTGTCATTTCATTACAGTCTGAGGCATGTCAGGACAGAGGAGTTCAATGGAGGCTACAGCAGTGCTGCCTGGCTTGCACATCTCCCGGGATAATGAGAATTCTGGACATCTAATCTGTAAAGTCAACATCTACTACCTAACCCTGCAGTGTGCTTAATAGAAACTGCACAAGCATTTTCAAGAGTTTTATGTGTAATCTGTCACTTGATAAATGCAAATGTATTGGAAGACTTACACCTAGTCCTTGGTCCGCAGACATACTGTATAACACAGAAACAATGTGTTCCTGCACTTCATTTGCAATAATGCTGACACATAAACATGTCACAAGAATTAAGAAAAGTCATGGTGGATTCTGCATGAAGTAGTCAATTGACCATACTCCTCAACTCCCACCGCCTTCCTGCCTGCAGATATCATCCTAACAGATTAAACTGTATCTTAAAGCTCTACTTAGAAACCAATCTTCCCAGAAAGGTAAAAATAAACAAGATTTCATTTCCCCCTTTGGGGAACACACACAGAGAAACAGAGATAGTCACAAGAGACTTCATTTGTTCTGGCTCTAAATTTGGAGGATGGAGGCCAATAGAGCACACATCCCATTTCTGACTAAAAGTAGCATTAGTAATATTTTCTTACTTGCCTGGATGCAGTTATTACCAGCTCATGAAGAATTCCCCTGTAACAAGCTGTAAAAGCAGTGAAATTTTTGATGGTACTACCTGTAGGAAAGCTTATTCCCTATTTTTCAAGGTCCAAAGGAAGAACATTTACACACTAAACCTAGAAAATGTATTGTTGTTTTCATAGCACCACTGAGGTGATCAAAGATATAAATTGTTCTGCAGTGGAAATTCATTGCAGCAATGGCTGGAGACACCATTGGGAAGATAATATGGTGCAGATTCAGTCAGAGATTTATAAGTACGAGTTTCCTCTAGAAGGAAACCAGGTCAGTGCAACCACTGGCAAACCAAGCTCTAACCTGCCTGGACAGACTCCTCTCTCTACTGGTGGTACATTAGACCATTTCAGGCTCCCTGTTGAGGGAAGGTATAGACAGATTACACCCCAACTGCTGGTGATCTTGGATTACCCCCTGCACAGTCACATCGCTGCATAAGAAGTGTTCCGCTAGAGACCTTAACCTTCTCTTCATATCCCACCCTACTGCTCTCGTAAATATGTCTTAATTTCCCCCTCCTCTACCTCCCCCCCGCCTCCTTGCTGAATCCCAAAGGTTTTCAAGGTGTTAGATGTGTATTGATTTCATAGAGCTCCCAGAATACATTATGTATGAGACTGACATGCTAAGGGCCTGGCAATTCTGCATTGTTTGATCTTCTGAAATCTCTCGCTTGTATGAATATGGAAAAGTTCCTCTTTGTTTGCTGTCCATTGATCCAGATGTTGACCCTTCTCTGTGTGCATTTATCTCTGATGATTTAATAATGAAAAAGACCAATAAACTGAGGAAAGGACGGAAGCCCCTTTAGGGGGACCTATTGCCATGGAAACGTGCCATATGTTGTTATTGTCGAGAACAGATAGATCAATAAGGGCTGCAGCTTCCAAGTCATCATGAATATGTTATGGAATGTGAAGGACTAAAGCCTAAAGACATGCATAAGTTGTGACATTGTGAAGTTCAGGCCTTGGCCCATATCCAACATCTAGCATGAGTCAAATTCAAATGTTTGGGCAGTCTGTTAGAAAGGTGGTTCTGCACTAGGGAGTTCTGAATTGTCTCAAAAAGCAGCGATATTGGGCCAAGGGTTTGATTTGTACCCAAGTATATGAAGGAAAGGGACTGTATCTTATTTCAGAGTGCCCAGGCTCAGATTTCTCAGAGACATACAGGTAGAGCCTACTTCTCTGAATCTGATCTTTCACCTTTACTTGCCAGAGTATTAACAGCAGCTCACACTTACAGGATTCAGTGCTGCAGGTACAGACTTTACATCTATATAGATGATATAGATATATGTATGTATGTATTGATATATAGATGTATGTATGTATGTTCAGAGTAAATGCTACTGCAAGAGTGGCAGAGGACATACCACACCAACTGATGGAACAGGCATCTGCCACCAACTTTTCTTGGTAAGTTACAAGGATGACAGACTGGATTCTTAACTATTTTGTATCGACATGGCTCTCTTGCAACAATATGAGTTTACATGAGGTGAGGATGTCAGCCTCACCACTAGGAACCCACATTTACTAAATTTAAACACTAAAATAAGGCAAAGAGATGACATGAGTCACATAACTAGATAAGAATCAGTTTAGAAAGTGTGGGACAGTGGTGGGGACATCACTCGGCTTTCTGCTAGCTGTTGTTTTGCTTTGGATTGACAAATTTATGCCCTCATGCTCTGCAGTACGGCACAAAGGTGACAAATGCATGCAGCAGATAACTAAGTCATCTACCAGGCTGAGAAAAAGACTTCTACAGCTTGGTGTTGAATAGGAATCACAACTCCAGTCTTCCCACATGGAAAGCAGGGTCAAACAGAAGGTTTCTTACTACAACATCTAGGATCTCATAGAGGCTCCTAGAGACCCAGGTCTGGCTTACCCACCGTAACTTTTGAACCATGCACCACCAGGACAACCATCTCCGCAGCAGGTCACCAGTGTGCTTAAGCAGCCTTAGAAATAACTATGTATGTAGTTTAGCTTAGCTGGCCATTTACATCCAGTTTACTATGAAAGACCAAAAAACAGAGGAAGAGCTTCCTGTGCCTGAGGATGGATCAAACCTGAGCCTGACCCAGCTGTTGTTCAGCTACATGAAGCTATTTACTCAATGAGATACACCTCTGCTTGCAGGAAAAGGCACTCGTGCCTTCTCATATTCTCTCTTCAACTTTTAGAGTTACCAGGATTTATGTCTGGGACAAGCAACAGCATCTGCCAGACTTCAGGACCGCTGCATGCTTATTCCTATCACTCTGCATGAGCCCTGGATATGCCAGATGGGGCAGGGAGGAAGAGTTTAACCTCTTTCCTGCTTAATGGCAGGATGGGAATCCAAAAAGCTGCCAGAAAGAGGCAACAGAAAGTAGTTTGGGGTTTTCCAAGGGTCTGCTGGAATGATCATATCGAAAGCTGTGATACTCTAAAGGCTCAAAACTTCCTGAACCACATGTTCATTGAGGAGAGAAAAAGCCAGAGTGACGGAACATGTTGCCTACATATAGCTTTCATCCCTGACAAGGACACTTCACCGCAGATCTAGTGGTTACGTAGCACAGGGGTGAGAAGACCTGCAAGAGAGAGTTCACTCCCAACTTACACTCCCAAGTCAAATGCCTTCTTTAACAGGTATCGCTACTAGGTTAAAACAACTGTGGGTTTTTTTGCCAAAGGGATGGCAACTCTAGAGCAAATTTTCTGCCTGCTCTGTGAACAGAAGTACGGCTTCAAGTGTTAGAGGCTAAGGAAATGCCAAAGGAACAATGTATAAGAACCATGGATTGGGATGGATGGAGTATATATTTTGTAGTGTTTCCAAACTTTGGCTCCTACCAATCAATATTACTCCATGAGAGTCAACAGAAGAACGCTGATTTATATCACTACTTTCATCCCCGGTGGTGTTAATGCTGGCATCACTGTTTCAGTCAAGCTTCAGCACAAAGCGCCAGCCATAAAGCCTCTTTCTGTGTGGAAGAAAAGATGGGGGTGGAAGGGAGTAAGACATCTGAAATGATAAGGAGGTAGTGGCTATGTGTGTTTCAGTTTCAAAAGTAGAAAATATTTTTCCTCCCCAACTCTCCTGCAGCTAACATCAGACTCTTGTTTGCAATGACTTAAGCAGGCTGGACTGGAGCACAATGAATCCTCAAAAAGACTAATGCTGCTGGGATCTTGGGGCTATTCAGGTGTCCAAGACCCCAGACGAGATGAATCACCTTCTAAAAATGCAGCAGTTAAGGAAAAAAAAGTCCAATTGCTGCTGATTATTTTAGGTCTCAGAAGAAACATACTGTGCTAAGGCTATGCTTATCTAAGGCATCCATGTGAATTCACTATCCCCTCCAAACATCGGATGCTGAATTAATTACTGCATGTACTGAAACATTATGTAGCTCACAAGGAATTTTTTCCTTTTGACCTCAAGCACTTTATGGCAGGTGGCTGAGTCTCAGCATCTGCCAGCTGTGGAAACTGAGGCACAGAGAGGCAGTTATTTCTTGAGTGCCTCACACACATGCAGGTCCACAGAAGAAAGGGGAAGAGAGACAGGAATCCTGACATCCACTCCAGCGTCTAAGGGCACTCAACTCAGCTCCCAACGTAGCACTTCAGCTCTACACAAAGGCATTTCCTTATGTAAGGAGCCACTGAACTCCAAAGCCCTTTCCATTTTCTGAGAAACTATTATTTGGTGTCCCAACAAACATTTCTGCATTGAAATGAGGAAACCCAACAGAAGCTTAAGGGCAGCAGGTGACCTGGGGAAAAATGAGGAGGACTTGGTGCATGCTCGGAAACAGGAGAATTGAAAAACTCAGAAACCCTAGAAAGGATACTGTCAGACACACTTGCCCAAAGAAGATGCTTTCAATCACAAATTACACAGAATATGAAAAATTCAGTGTCCACATTCAGGGCATATAAGGCCTTTCCCCTCATGTCAGACTGGTAGGAGCCATTTGGCTTTTCACCCTCCTGTGTGGTGTGGAGCAAGCTAAATAATACTCCTGCAAAGGAAGTGGGTGCTAGGGGCTCTGGGCATTTTCACTTCACTCATATTTGGCTTTTGCCAAGACTCAGGATGTTGCTGGATCTCTCCTGCTCTTTCCAGGACACGCTGCAAATTTCTGACTTTTGATCTTTTGTAGAAAGGGTGTGGTGTGGTGGGGATTCTCAGGGGATTCCCCCTTATCAAAGTTCTAATCCATGTGGCAGGGTCTCAGCAGCTGCAGCTCCAGCGGTTTGTTCCAATCAAGAAACCTTCTGGAGCATGTTGTAACTGCAGCCCCTTCTTTCCTCACCATTCCAAATCCCCATTACAATCAATGGGACTTTGCATAATATCTCTCCTTAAAAAATATACAAAACAGGAAAACAGTGGTTGCAAAATACAGCAGCTTGCTGTAACTCTACTGTAATGTTCAGTGCTGCTCCTCCAATATCTACACTGTTTTTCTGCCAGAGACATCCAGACAAATAGTGATGGGCACCATTAAAAAATGCTTAGATAAATCTTTTCCAGTATGGGCTGGGCTTGATCTGCTCTATTTAAGTCAATGGAACACAGCCATTGAGCCTTAGGGAAGCAAGTGCCAGCCCTAAATCATTTATTTGATTAATTGTTCTTGGGAAGGAAGAATTCATTAAGCATTCCGCTCAGCAATTAGAAATAAATATATTTTTAGAATGAACAACCTGCCAGAAACAAGTTGTTTCAGAAATATATTCAGATTGATGCAGCCCATTTTTCATCAATACATAACAAGGAGGCTCCAGTCTGCCAGTTTCCATCCTACCCAGAGGGACACTGCAGAAAAAGGTAGGACAGTCCTGTCACTGAGGAACTACTTGTGCTGTCTACACAACCGAAGTTCAGATTCTGCAAGCAACTCTCTAGAAAATAACATAGTTTCTCTGTATATTAGTTTTCCAGGCATAAAATGGGAATATATATCCTTGCTATTTCACAGAAATATTACAAAGCTATTTCTACAAACAGCTGGGACAGTGCAGATATGATAGTCATGAAAACCTAATAAATAAAGAAAAAAAAAACACCCTGTATTTGCACTTCAGCACCAGGGCACAGACATGCTACAAAGTGAAGGTGAAATAACAATCTCTTTAAAGATTTTTGGACATATGCCCAATATAATACCACAGACTTCAGGTATAACTGAAACATGCAAGTAGTTTTGTTGACACAGTAAACAATTACCAAAAGGATAGCAGGGCAGGTACCTATTTCAAGGCAGTGATATTCAAGCACTTTCCTGCCTGTTTAAGGTGCAGATTCCACTGACGAATAAGGTGTAAGCATATATTTTAAATCTACCTGATCCTGTTTTAAATTTTAAATGCCCTTACTTCAAGGCAGGAATTCATCACAGAGCTCTTTCTATATTCTTCTCCTCTTTTGGTGAGGACAGGGTCTATTCAGGCCTGAAGTCCAGAGAAGCACGTGCAACTGCAAGATGAGCAACGGCACTTTGAGGATGCCACAGGCCTCCTCCCCAGTCTAGAAAGATGTACTTCTGGTCCCAAGTCTGGAAGAAGAAACCCCAAAAGAACCTAAGCATGCTCTGGGTACTGAAAGTTATAGCCACAAAAGACTCTTCGAGACTTTTAAATTTTGTGTCTTAAAAGAAAAGACAAGTCTTCTCCTTTGCTAGTGGTACCCAGAGGCAAGTCTGTTCCCTGCCCTGTTTTCGGTACCTAGGATGGCAGCAATGTCTCAATGAATTCCAGGTTTTTGAAGAAGCAACACCAGAACACATTCTCAAAGGCCCTCTTCTCTAAAACATGATATATGCTTGTAGTTTTTTACTTCTACACATACAGGAGCCAATTTCAAGGCCACTGTAGCAGGCACTGACTTAACCTTTGATTTCAGCAGGAGCAGGGATGTGACAGCATATTATATAAATTATCTGGAAACCTTGTGCACATCAATAATGCTCGATTACATGATAGTTATGTTTTTTCGTCTTTTTAGTTAATCTAGTCCTTCTGTTTAAGTAAGCTTAGTAGTAAGGCAAAAGCTAGGGTTTTCCTCTGTGTTCTTTCAAACTCATCCCACCAGAAATATACGTGATATGACTCAGCCCAACTGGCTGGCACTCAACAGATCACAGGAAGGCTGAGAAAGAGAAGTATAAAGATGGTTCAGTGATGAGGGTACCTGGAAGAAAGCTCTGCGTGTCAATCAAGCCAACGTCCTCAGCACTCCCCAGTTTCAGTGGTGAACAGTGGAAGGTCTTTCACTGGAGTCCAGGAAAAGCAGACAGCAAATTAGCTCTGCTCTCAAGTATATCCAAAAACATTTTAGCTCATTAGGTATTGAGATCGTAAATCATGGATCTCCTTTACGAAAGATATCATTGAATCAGAAATAGCTATTTTGGGGGCAAAGAGCCGAAAATTCAGTGCTCTAAAATATTTCCACTGTCACAACAGAGAGCTAGCCTCTCTAAATCCTGCTTTGAAGATCCATTCCACAAACACCAAAATGTGAATGTAATCTGGTATCTCTCACTGTGGTGCAATATTAGCAGGTCTCAGACAGTGCTAGACACAGTGCCTATGTGCCTCAGAGGTACGTATACAAGAGAGAGAGGCCAGAAGTAGCTCTGAGGAGTAAAACTGATTCCCAGTGTCACTAGCTGCAGTGCATTCTTACCAAGGAATTTGCCTTTGTACGTCTACTGATAAAAACTAATTTCAAAGAAATGATGCTCTATTCTTCTGCATCCACAAGAACCCTAGTGTGTGGAGAAATAATTTTACCCATCACTGTCGCAAGGCTAATGCTGAGGTGAAATGCAGCAGTTGTGCACTACACAGCAGAACAACATACAACCACTGCAGGATATGAATAAAGCTCAAGCACACCATTTAAACTGTACTAAAACTACTCGCAGTATTAGCTGGCTGCCTATAAAAGCTAGTAGCCTGTTCTGTCAACAGCCATGGATTTTGAATGGTCAGGGTAGTTTATATTAATACAAACCTACTTTATTTGTAATATCCTTCCTTCTGCTTTCTGAGCTAACCAGGACCATACATTTTTTTCCTTTGAAAAACAAGTTTTCAAAGAACTTGTGAAGAATTCTCTCCCCTCTTCTTGTGATCAGCTGTCGGAAAGCTATGCTCCACTTTTAACCATTACAACCAGAGGTATAGCCAACCATCTACCTTTTTCCCTAACTGGACTGCAGATCTTAGTGTCCAAGTTTAGGGCAGGCGCAAGTTTTCATTTACCTGTCCTTATTTGAAAGAGGTGGGTTTTTTTTCTGAAGAAACCTCAGCCACAAGGATGTGTACAGAAAGCAAGGCCTGAAGCTTATTTGTGGGCCAAGCTGAGCAAATGTGAATGACTAACGTCAAGCCATCTTGTTCAGCTCTTTCACAGCTTGTCTCTGTACATCTTATCTAAGAAGACTGCAAAGAAATGCTGATGGCCTGCCATTACTGAGAAAATGTGTGTGTGATGATTACACTAGAGGAAGTGTTTAAGAACAGCTCAGCCTTGTGAAAATAATACCCTCTAACAGCTGCCAAGTCCCAGAGGGGTTACATCTCCCGACTCCCAAAGTCATGCATGACTTCTATACATCAGTGTCTCCAACAGCTATGCTCATGGATAGGCATTGTCTTTCATCTCTAAGGACAAGCCAACACCTCTGTCATTTCCTACTCACCATGGGGTGCTCTGCCCTGCAAAGAGGGTTGTGCTGACTGGGGGACTGAGCTTTTGAGAAATTTCACCGTTGATTGTTTTTTTTTTCCCCTGCTTTTAAATTTCAGCTATGGGAAACAGAGGACTGGAAAGATGTCTGAGGTGTTTTATGGTGGGAGATAGTGGTGGTCTGGACGTGGGAATCACCATCCTGTGGTACCAGGAAGAGTGCTCTTTGTACAGATGTTTGACATGCTCAGCTCTGTTTTACACTTCTCACATCCACATCATTCATGAGGTACTGTATTATTAGATGCACCCCCAATGTTATGTATTAATTTCCAAAGCAGACTCATTCACACACACTTAACACATCCACCCACATGCAGTAATGGTTAGACAGACACAAAGCCACCCAGCAGCCAATTATTTGGGGTGGGAACAGCTTGCATTAGCTCATGATGAAGCTTAGCCTTAATTCTACTGAGCTAGAGAGGCTGGGAGCTGTGCATTGCTCTCCTGACTGACTGCGGATCTCAGAGCAGGGCAGATGATGTCAAGGCAAATCTTTTTTTGTCTGCAGTGCAGATTTTGCTGTGTGAATTTACTTGCAGATGAGGCTTCCAGATCCCCTGTTCAAAAGCAGGAGCCCTAGGCCATACCCACATCAGCCACCATTACCCTAAATTCTCATTTGTGCCGCAAAAGGAGCACACAACCAGCAGAACTGCCCTTGTTTGGAAGTCTATGCTTTGGCCCAACTTTCAATCAATGTATGTAGACAACAAGAATACAGAGGAATTCACCCTAGGATCAGGAGCAGATGAGAGAGGAGCGCCTGTGGTGCAGAGGCACAGCAGGGGAACACAAGTCATAATGGGAGTACACCGAGAGAAGCTCCAAACAATGCAACCTTACAGGAGGTTTTGCAAAACTGAGGACCAGAAACTTTCCAAATGCAGTCAGGGTTGAGCCAATAGTCATTGCCAAATCTGGAGTTTGATTTAAGTGTGTCTTCGACCCAGGCATTTGTTCCAGTTCCCAACTGTGGAACAAGCCTAGTTGCTCTCTAACAATAGCATATACAGTGTATCACCTTAACCGTGGCTGGCATGAGCTGAAGTACACTTATGTTTGCACTAAAAGTTAAGAGTCACAACAGATTATTGGAAAGATTCAACAGTCGGTGAGCTTAAAGCATGTTTTCTAAAGGTGCCACACCACAGAAAAGGAGAGACATCTTGCTAGTTTCTATGCCAGACCTTTGTTCAGGAGAATTTGCTAAAGTCAAGAAGCTGCATATTCCCAAAGCAAAGGGTATCACGCCTTGCAATACACATGACTGGTGAGGAAAAGATGGAACATTTTCTTTTTAGGGCATCTCCAAACCCCATGCAGGAGCTGCACAATTCTCATTTACGGACACAAAAGGTAAAATTCATCTTCTCTCCATCCCTGTGCAGCCTTTTTTCCTATCTTTCTCCAGCCTAGTTCTAAATGTGCCACACAATGTAGCACCATATGTGGAAATGTACAGGTGCTGGTAACCAGTTTCCTTACTAAGACAAAGGAACAGGTTATTCAGAAATCACAGTACATGGATCTACTCATTTTTGTGGTCCTAACAAAAGACGGAGAAGAAATGTAACCAAATCTTCAGTAGTAAAGGACAATCATGAAGAAATTATCATGAAACTGCCTTGTAGATTTAAACCACATCCTTGTTGACATCTACTCTGGCATCTTCTGTTACATTAAAATATTTGAGAGTTCTACAGCATCTTCCATGGCCCCTGGCAATACTATCACCCCCTTTTCAAAGCTGGAGAAATGAAGCCACAGAGTATTCTGTTCAGGATTGCTCACAGGGCCAATACTAGGTCCCTGACCTGCCTTCCAGTTTGTCCTATCTGTTATACGCTGCTTATGATTCAAAGTGTATCCTGCACCTAAATGAGCTTAGGAGAACGATACAAATGGTTTGTATAGGCATCAAGGAGGACAGACCGTGATCTGTACTCTAAACTGGTCCTTTCTCCTGCGCTCCCCACAATTCACAGAAAACCAGGGATGGAAAAAAATATTCCTCATATTATTAATAGAAGTAGAACTTGTGCACACATTAGTGCTTTAAAGCAAAAGGGGAAAGATCAAGCATCAAGAATTTGTGCTTAATGAAAGTGGGTTTGCTGTTGTTAAAAAAGCTGCATAGAGTCAATCATCGTTATCATTTCTGTTACCACTTTGACTGTTGGGAGAGCTAGTCCAAATCCTGACACTGCCAGGAAGCATCACCTTTGCACTGCCTCACTACGCCTAATGCAACTTCTGACTCTCTGCAGAGAGGCAAGATGTCACCCAACCCACACCCCTGCGCTCTGCACTGTCCCTCCAGCCCAGTAACATGGCCAGAGGTGAGAGAACACGCAGAGCAGCACTGGATAACGAGGGGCCTCCACTTTCTCCCATCCCCCGCAGACACCCATGTAGGCAGGCACACACAAAACTCCTTTGCAGATGAGACATTGCACCGGGTAACATGGATGTTAGCCCGGTAATGAGTTAGCACCTTGCCCTGAAATCACATGGGAAGCACTGGCTGGGAGGAAGGGACTTAATGTGGAGTCCTCAAGTCTTTGGAATGCAGCTGTTATCTCCAGCACAAGCTTCAGAGCGCTGATAACTTTGCAAGACATTTCTTTCCCACACCCAGGCAAATCCAAATGCACTTCACTAGGTTTTCCATCCCACAAAGATGCAGGGGGTGGAACTGAGCATCAGACTGTAACAGTGCTCAACAGCTCCGACCAGGAAAACTGAATCCGATAAGAGTTACTCAGCATACAGTCTCACTGGAGCTGTGTACAGGGATGAGGAGCTACTCAGTGTACAGCTACTGATTTCCCGGCAGTCACAAGAACCCTGAGCACAGCTGTGAAAATTAAAAAAAAAAAAAGGAGTTATAGTTCGTACACTAGAGTCAGCTGGCAACCTGCAGCACCTCTCCTGCCTCTAAGCTCTTTAACAATAGATGCATAAACGCAGACAACCTCTCCATCCAAAGAGGCAGAGATTTAAATCCTTAATTAGCACATTTGGACGAGTCACCACAAATGAGATTAGCTTTTGCATATCGCTGGGGAAGCAGTTGCGCCCCTATAATGACCAAGTGGCAGGCCCTCAAGCTGACCTTGGAATTCCCCTTTGGATGCTCATCTGCTTTGTTCTCACCGGCACCGGCACCGTCTTCCCCTGCTGCAGGCAGGGTCTCTTCAGGAGTTAACAGCCTGGTTTTACTACAGTCTGGTGCAATACTAGACACAGGGTGACCATATTTGACGTCAGCCACTGTGAATATACTGCATGGAATGAATAATTTCAATTTGTAAAGTGACTTTCCAGGTAGCAAACCATTCAAAGTGGAAAAGGGGCAGAAAAAGGTCTCTACAATAGCACCTTGTTAGCCCACCACACATCTGCTCTCTCTTCTCTGTTTCTAGAGTCCTAACTGCCTTGTCTGCTGACAAACCCCTGGGTTTAGTGCTGTCAGCACTGCAGAGCTGTAGAGCTGCACAGAGCCAAGCTGCATTCTCATCTGCCTTCTGCTCCACCAAAAAAATTTGCCCACTTAAGCAAGGATACCTGAGCAGTTCTTATTGTGTGTCATATATAAGGCAGCTTTGATTTGGAGACCCCAGGATGAACTTGCAGTGCTGCTTGATCAAGAAACCTTGTCCTGACTTGTAGAGTGAAAAGCAACTGTTTTACAACCGTCTCACTAAGAAATGCTCAGATAATGTGGGAATGAGCACTGTACTGCTGCTAGAGGAAGAGGTTATTTAAACGTTTCAGAACAGAACTTAAATCAACCCTATTCACCATAATAACTCTGACTCTTCTGCAACACAGAGCAAGTAAATCTCATGAAATTATAGGTCACTGGACTCCAAAAAGGTAACGATGTCACCAGCCAGGTGCTGCTTGATTTGAAAGATGGTTGTGGATACTACACCTGTATCACCAGTGACAGGAACGCATGTGGGACACTGAGAACCAATAAAAGAGGAGAAGAGGACATCGCTCACTCCACATGGAAATTAGCCCATGCTGTGTTACAAACCAGGGACGGGATAGAGGAGTATTTGTCAGAGTTCATGATTTTTTAATCCTTCCTCTTGGCCTTGAGTTCTGGAAATAGTCTCACCCCTCCGCACACAGGACCTTGTTCGGCCATAGGCCATATGGCATAAATACTTAGGAGTGAAACGTTATGCTCTCACTAGCCACTTCCCTGTGGACTGGCCTTTCCCTTACACTCATCAGTGAAAATGGGTTTTTTTGAAGTTCTCAAAGACAGAAAAGGAGTTGGCACCTTTCTTTTTGAGTGACATTCATCTGTAGGTAAATTGATTTAATAGCTTGTTAGAGTGCCAATTAGAACCAACAATAACTCAATTGACCTATAACTGCCTTGGCACCAACACAGCTTTCAAAAATAAAAGAAAGGAAGAAATGCTATGCTCTGGCAGAGATGAGAGCTCAGATAGTTAAGTTTCAAGAGCAAACTGAGGGATTCATGGGCTCGCTAATGAGATGCTCATAACACATCAGAAACAAAGACAAATTTCAATGATTTCAAGCTAAAATGACACTATGTTATCTCCAGACAAAGATCACTCTTTTATCTGTATAATAAATGGGTTTCAGTGCAGCAGCAGTGACTCTACAGTAGGAAAAACTGAGTGCAAAGAGAGCACTAGCACAGTTACCTAACCAGAGTTAACAGTGAATTGAAAACTCAAGTTTACCTGCTTATGATAGTACAGAAAAGTCCTACACTGATTCAGTGTGTGCCTACTGATAAACACCTTTAGAACACACATTTTTCCCTCAAATGAAATCGGTTTCACACTAATGCAGTGGAGATATTGCTTCTGTACAAATTCATAATTTTAAATGCTTAGCTCCAAGGATTGAGATATTTCAAGTTTAAAAAATAAACAATGGGCAGAGTTTGTCTAAACATTGCTGGGTTGGCAGTATCCAAGGATGGAAAGAGGGATAATGTGGAAGGGGTTTAAATTACTAGGCCAAATGATCCATTCTTACATCAGGAAGGAAAGCAGGGACTGAGAAAACTGAGGTTGTTTGAAGAGTCAGAAGGACAATAGCAACTAAGAATAGAGAGAAGGAGAGGAAACTATTCTGGGGACACCCACCCAGAAAAAAACCTGAAGGCTAAGAATGGAGACTGACAAGGGAGGAACTGGACCGAGTTAAGTGCCAAGTGCAAGATACTGCAATAGAGCATGGACTGGGAGGGGAGAAAAGGCATTACTAAAAACTAAGGTGAGGTGGAAAACAGTATTAACCTGGGTATTGGGACCTAGGACTGGCTGGAGAAGAAACCTGCCATGAGAAGCCCAGAAAATGGAGATAGGACTGCTGGGATAAGAAATAGAAACTTGAAGTGAGGGATGGGGAAAACAGCAGGTTGGAGAGAGTGGGGCAGAAGACGTCATGCTTAGGTACTAGGGAGAAAACAAGCTGAGAGTTTGTAATAAGCAGAGAACCTTTCCCTTCCAAGCCTGGAGAGTAACCCAAGAATCTGGTGCATCATCGTTCTTTTGCTGTAACTACCTGCTACAGCCATTGCTTAATTCAGAGCAGATGGCAGTGCAGCATATCCTCAAAAAGATCCATATCTGCTAACGAACCCAGAGATACTATTATGATGAGGATGGGGATTGATTTGTTTTTCAAAACCTTAACAACTGTACAAAACCACTATATTAAAAATTAGACTGCAAAGTCAAAAGCTCATGTTATGAAATAGCAGGACGAGGTTAGCTGTACATATATTTTATGTTACAGTCATTACATTATTCAAAACAGTTCTCAGAATTCATGCTTCATTCAAGATGAGAGGAAGGGCTTGAGGCAGATGTATGCAGGAAAGAGATTTTCTATAGGAGCTCATTTGTTGCACAATCTGGAAGGTTTGCAATAAAAGAGATAAGGAACTGCAGAATGAGATGTGATGGCTAGGGCAGATGAGAGTCCCTCTCTGCTGAAAAGTTCCTGCAGAGGTGTTAGGCAAATCACTCAATCCAAAACTGTACTTAGAGTAATATTCTTAGGTGATGATTGAAGAGAACACTATGTCATTGTTTACAGCTATGTTGTTTTTTTTTTTTTTTTGCTATAACAACAGATAAACTAACAAACATCAGAGGCTTGGGAAGAGGGTGGGTGGGATTGGCATGCCTATTTCTCAGTCTGGCTGCTCACCAAGTAAGTCTAAGAAATGGTCCAAATCAGAATGTCCCAATCCTCTTAAAGCATCCATTGCTCTTAAAACAGGTAGTCATTACCTCCGTGCCCTTGTCTTCTGGGTCACAGTGATGTCTGATTCCTTACTAAGCACACACAGAAGCAGAGCTCTGAACATAAGGTATGCTGTGTAATGCTACGTACTCTGCAAAACAGGTCCTCAAATTGACTACACCAACTTAATGAATGTTTTTGACCTTAATCTCCCTGAGTCTCTGCCACGTCACTATAAACCGGTGATGATAGTACTGGTTTCCTAGCCAAGGTGTCAGGAAGCAAAATGAACATCTATTGCTATTATAGTTGAATATTTTATAAGTGACAAAGAAAAAAAAGGCCATGAGGAAATTAACCTGTTTTTCCAGAATAGGATCTGAATAAGATATAATAAATATGGTATACTATCTTAGAAGAAGAGATGAAGAAAATGTTAAACAGTTTTTCACAAAGAAACCATCCCTATGTGCAGTGAATGAGGCATGGGCTTCTGTGGAAGAGATAACTGGCTCATCTGTTGGCAGATTCATACAAAGGGCCTGAATTAAATTTATGCAGAAAATCTTAATCATAGCACTTCCTTAAAACTCAATGCTTGCTTTAGTATTTATTTATACTCTTCCATCTCATTTTCTACACCAGAACATACATGAAAATACCATAATATTATATGATAATAGTCTTAAAACATATTATGGTGATACACTGAGGTGTTTCTTTTACTAAGGCCTTTCTGTTTTCAAATGCTGCCTTTTGTAGCACCTCAACATGCCTCATACAAAAAACTATATCCCCACATTGATTGTTTAGCGAGGGATTTTAATCCTTTGCCTCATTACATGTGAACTAGGGCATGAAGCATGTGATGACTTGCCCATGGACATGGGAAGTATGGCTGCACTAGCTTGGTCCCCTCAGTTCATGGTCACAAAACCACGTTTCTTCTCCTGAAGCCTGGTTCACACCCCACTGAAGACAACAGAAGGCCAATCCATGCTGTTCAGTGGGATTTGGATTATCCCTTATATTATTCCTGTTTGGATCCCCTTGTTCTGCTCCAGCAAAACTGCCCTGGGAATTGTCAGGAAAGTTATTTGCAGTAAAGACAGCAAGATCTGACATCAGAAAAGCATCTCCTGTTCCTCAGCTGGCAGTGTCCCCACACTATTTTGAGGCAACTGCCATCCACATGAACAAAAGCAGTTAGCCAAGTCTATGAGCTGCCTACCAATAAACCTGTGCCTGATTTGTGCTTTGTGTTTGTTTCTAATGACAGGCATAGGTTCTGCTACTAATAAAACTGTTTCCCTGACTTTTCCCTCTAAGCAGAGATTTCACCAAACCAGAATTTCAATTTGCTGTACGTAAGGCTCACACAGTGGGTAGTTTTCATTTTACTTTGGTATGAGCAGTGGGCAAGTCACAAGATCAGAGTTAGCCATTGTGGGCAGCTTCTGAATGTAGATCGGCATGAAGCAAGGCCAGCAAAGAAGCAGCATTCTGGGCAGCAGGTAAAGAAAAGGGCATTATTGTCTGAGAGCAGGAAGAGCAACATCTACCTAAGTGACCTGCCAAAGTTAGTGAGCAGTGCTGTATGCCTCACAAATTGTTTACCCTTCTAACAAAATAGCAAAAAGCTTACGAATGAAAACACAGTCTGCACAAACAGCACTCCGTTAGGCACTCTGGAAATCAGTTCTACTTAGGAGAGTGGAGAAGTTAAACATGCATCCTTCCCATTTTTGCTCAATCCCACCAGTGCTATTGGGTTCAGTACTGTAATTAGTAAATCCCCCTGATTCCCCCTGAGAAGGCGGTTGGAATGACACTGCTCAGGTCTGGAGCAGCATGAAGGGGAGTAAATTATTTTGTTCTTCAGGAATTCCCCTACCTTATACATCACACCTGAGCATCTACTTCTTTTGGTGCCACAGAAATTGCCCCAGGTTCCCAAGCAGAGAGAGGCTCTGGCAGAGGAAGCAAATGAAAAAGAGGATCTGTTTGCAGACAAGTATTACAAGTAAGGGACAACAGTGAAAAGAAAAATTCTAAAATCTGAAAATGGGACTGCTACTGAATGGAATATTTTCCATCGTTTTCAAGGAGGCAGCAGCTTCTCTTTTCTGTGAAGAAGTTAATAGATTACTGGGCAGTGAATAATATGCAGTTCTATTTACATCCACTGTTTGGACTATTTTGGTCCTTCAGATAGTGTATCTGTTCTCAGGCCTTTCTAAAAGCAGCACGCTACACTTTTTTGCAAGCAATTCTGGATAGCAGGTACAACCAATATGCTTCAGTCAGCTACAAACTAGATAGATCATTGTTTGTCTGAAATTTTTTTATTAAATCAATTGTACTGGATCAATGCTTCCTCTAAGCAAGAAAATGCAATTCTATCTACCCAGTGAAAAAGCTTTCAAAGTCACAGATAAATCTTGATCTAGGAAATACAGTTTGGCGCTGCACCGATGTGCGATCAACCACAGATGCAAATAAACTCAAGCCGCTAGCACATACATCTGCACCTCAGAATAGGAACCAGTATTCTTATTTTCATTAGAAATTGCTAAGACACCTTTTAAGTGCTTCTAGAACTAGTCCACTGTTCCTGAGTCATGAGTAGTCAGGAGCACTGATTTTGGTTTTTATAAAGGTCATTTGGTGTCTTTTCCCCTCACAATGGACTAAAAGCAGAAATCAACAGAGCCTTAATCTACATTAATTTGTTTTACTCTTGGAGGGTCATAGATTTGCCACTGGAATTAGCCATATTAGATGCTAAAATGATAATTTAATGAGACTATGATGAAAGCCTCTGTTCTACTCTAAAACAGGAACTCCTCTCACATTGTGCGAAGGAGAAGCAACTCCATGAAGTCAGAGGAATTACAGCAATGTCATTTTGCAGCAGAATCAAGCTCCAGTAAATAGAACTGAAGTGTTCCGTTCAAAACTTCCCATCTCAAGCTGTACTGATACAGGAGTCATGAGGTCTGGAGCTCTACCAAAATGCCTGGAGATGCAACTCACTCTCAGAGGAGAAACTGGTTTCTCCAAAAAGGCAGAAAACAAATCTGGGTCTTAATATTTATTAACTTGAAACTGGTACACCAAATGCTGCTGCACAGCTTTGGTGACAGCAAAAAGCAGGATAATGGAGACTCACACCTCTTACAAGATCCTAATGCTCCAGAATCTGCACCCATCTGTACCAAGGAGCAATCATGCATTGCACTGCGTAATTTCCAAAGCAGAAAATAAGAGTCCTTTGGGTCAAGGATAGAGCTTTTGCAAATATTTTGATAATATCTGCTCTTTGGTGCAATATGCTGCATTTCAGAGGTCAAAAAATGTTATTCATATTCATGTGAGTTGTTTCCAAGACAGATGCTTTAGTGGCATTCAGAGGAGGGAATACAAAACCCGAACAGAATCTGGGAAAGCTCCTACTCTTCTCCTTCAAGGCAGCCATTGTTCATAGGTCATTTTCCATGGAAGACCACACATTTTCTCTACGTGGGAGTCATATTCAGACAAATATGCTGCAAGCGACCTAGAAAGAGGGGTGAACAAAGTTGCCCAGAAAACGTACATACTGACCATACAGTAGTGCATCCACCTCCTCTGGCCTCTTCAGATGTCTCTGGACAATCAATACCACTGCCCCATCTGATGTTGATTAGGGAGAAAGCACCTATTTATGTGCTAGGCTTCTAGCATCAATTTAGAAGAAACATAAAGCGGCAAGATATCAGCCTACCTGGCATCTGACCCCAAGCAGAGAGTCTCTTGCACCAGGGCACAGATATCCAACTCACTGTGCTTTCTCTGCACAAATGCAAAGCTATGTCAGGGGAGTATTTTATTAATAATACTAACGAGTCATACATGCATTCATATATATGTACATACATATGAACATCTGAGTGTTAGCAGACTTGGTGTGATCATCTGGCTTGTGAGAGTCTAGCTTGCCTGCATGTTTCATTCCTTTGTGTAAGGCTAGGAGTGGCCCTATAGCCAAGTACCTCAGAAATAAAAACTTACCTCATCATTTACTGTGCCTTTTTAAGGAATAAGCAGTGGTTTGCTAGGAATCTTAAAAAAATAAACTCTTCGGACCGTCTCACCTTGGGCAAGGTGGTTACCTCAGCTACTGCTACAATCCTCTTACTGAAGTTTGCCAGACTGGTTCTATGCTGAAAATGTAGTCATAAAGACGGAAGGGAATAAATCCACTATACAGATACATAAAAGATATGCGAACTGAACGCTACTTTTGCATAAAACCAAACACAATCTAGATACTAAATCCAAAATTCCTTGAGGGTGCAACACACAGAGAACCCCTTGCTAGAATAACCCAAGAAAGCACAGTAGTTTGATTTTAACTCCAGACTTGGGGCAAATAATACAAAGATCTACAGACAAGAGTATGAAATTGGTTTTGTTCTTTTTAAAGCTAATCACTCTCACATTTCACTGCATTTGTGAGGTTTACTTGATCAGTCACAATTGGGAGGCAATTTTATACTCTTTTCAATCTGGGTTTGAATAACATTGTACTTGCAAGGACTACATATCATGATGTAGCTACTGGAAACCCTCATATGCTCAGTCAGCTGTGCACTTGGGACACTTGAATGCCCTGAATTTAAACAACAGTGCAGCCTTCCAATTCATGTAGCCTTCTAATAACATTTGTTAATCCAAGCAAATATCAAGGAATCTGTTCAGTGCCAGTGCTGAATCTTCTAAGCGTATGGACTGCTTGCTAAATCTCTAAAACGTAGTGTCAAGAGGTTTCTGTCGTTTCTGTCTTTGGGCACCCAAATCCACCCTGGCACTCCTTCCTGCAATTATCTTGCTAACTGTATTTTAGGGAATAATGCAGGGTTTCTTGAAGAGTCCAAGAATTCAATAAAATCATGTACTTTGATAGATATGTGTTTGAATAATGTTCTTCTGCTGCATGCTTTTAAACGTAAGATGTAAGCCAGTTGTAATTAAAGTTGAAGCAATAAACCTTAGCCATTGATTGCACTAAGTAATTAATTATTGATTGCAGTACTTTGCATACATATTGGAGAGGACAATTCACCTGTGCAGTAGACAATATTTTACTCAGAAATATCCAAACACAACCCCTCTGCTACACCGAACTACAGAAAAATTTGCTCTAGGGTTTACAAGTTAATTTCCTTATTAACCTTCATGGAAATGTTGCCGAGTGAAAGCAAGCCATTACTTTCAAAAAGACAATATTAACTATTCCCTATACAAATTAATTTTGCAAATAAGGATTTACAGATGCAAAAGGGAAAATCTTTCCCTGTAAGACTCTGATGGTGTTAAGTTCCTTCTTAATGAATGCTGCTATCCCCTGCACATACCAATTCCTGACAAGTGATGCTGCCATAAGAAGCCCTACAGTACAGAACAGCAACAGTAGCAACATCCTTCCCGAAGTCTTGGGGAAGGAGAAGGGAGAGGATTTGAGGCACAAAAATGGGAACTGAAACATTAACCCGGTAGACCATATGTTCTCAACTGGAGATGTAGGACTAGCAGCAGACACCACGCTTTTAATCTAGAGTTGTGCATCAGGTGGGATCATTTTTCCCCATTTATGCTGAACTTATGGAGAGGCTTTCCCTTATAAAAAGCCAAAACGAAAGACATTTGTTGGTTTAAAAACACAATTTAAAATGCATAATAGTGTGGGGACGCTAAAATTAAGCTCAAATATAAATGAAACCTGCAGATCGTTTGACTTTAGACCTTGGATGTGTCCTCCAGCTCCTCTGACTAGTAAATTAACAAGGAAAGTTATGCCTGGGTATGTGCTCTGTGGCGTAAAGGTCTGAGCTGGGCATGGTGGGGAAGGGGCAGGGGACAGGCCTAGTTTTGAATAGGCCAGGAGGGGGGGATTGTACCTGAAGTCGCTGTAGGGATGGATGATCCAGAACCCGGCAGACTTAACCCTTTCCTGCTCCCTCTCCACTGCCTTCTGGCTGCCAAACATCCTCAAGGAGAATTTGTTCACCCCCGGCTGCAGCATGGCCCCGAACTGCCTCTGCATGAAACCAGCTTGGCCCAGCCTCTGCTCCTCATCTGGGGTGATCTGGTCGCACCCTCCACCTCCTTCCACTTTGATGGAGGTAGAGGAGCAAGCCCGGGCGGGCTGCTGCTGGGGTTCCGGGGGGGACGCTGGTGGTGGGGGTGCAGGCAGTCCCTGCTCCAGCTCCCCACTGCCAGGGGGGCTCTTGTCCTCACAGGGGGAGGCCGGTTCCCCTTCTCTGCCGATCAGCCTCTTCTCCTCGGCCGCATCGTGGAGGTGCCTGCTGGTCAGCGAGGACAGGCTCCCTTTGAAACGGCGGCAGTCCCCGTTGGTGCTGGTCTTGGCGCCCTTGCTGCCTGCCTCCGTCTCCAAGAGGCCAGGATCCCCGCCTCTGCCGGGGTCTCCCCCAAGTGCCCGGGTGCTCCCAGCAGAGGGTGAAGGCAGTGGCTTCAGCCTGATGCTTTTCCTCCGGGTGTCCTTGTCGCTGTCATCCTCCTCGTCCATGATCGACGCCTTGGGTCCTATCTGCTGGGGCAGGCTGTAGAGCCTCTTGCGCATGGAGGGGGGCAGCTTATCCATGGCCGATGCTGCTGCTGCTGCTGCTCAGTTAGAGGGAGAGACCCCCCACTCTGCCCAAGGAGGAGAACCGTCACTGCCCTCAGGCCCCTGCCCCTGCTCAAGGGGCTGAAAGGACCAGAGACTGGCGTGTCATCTCCTTACCAGACTGTGGCATCCACAGGCTCTGCATCAAAACACAGGCTCTGCATCCAGAAGGGAAGGGGAAAAAAAACAGGGAAGGCAAAAAAGCCCCCTCCTCCCCCACTCCTCCGTTGTCCCGATTTGGCTACTTGCTGCTTGTCTCCCCTTGGTGAGTGTTACTGCAATCCGTGGCTGCTCAGATCCAGGGCACTGGGCAAGAAGTCTAGAGGAGAGCCACACACTTCTGGCTGGAAGGCGAGGGAGGGCGGCAGCAGCAGCAGCAGCCGCCTTGCCATGTTGGCTTCGAGATGCAAATGTGCCGTGATTCCCGGCGGGCAGACATCATCCGGAAAGCGAAGCTCAAGCCCAGGTGCCTCAAACTCCTCAACCTGCCGGCGAATAGCACAATGAACTGCAACCTGCACCAGCCACTGCTTGCTTACATCACTGTCATCACTTATTCCTCATGCAGCCCCTGCTCCTGGGAATATTCATGAAGCGATCCCATTCTATTGGGTTGCCATAGGAGCGACTACTGCACACAGGCTCTGCCTACCTGAGCCAGCACCCGGGCTTCTTAAAAGGGCAACGCCTGGCTGCCAAAGGGGTGCGTGTGGCCGAACGGGCGCCGCAACGCTGCTGCCACCGCCGCCGGCCTGCGAGGAGCGCGTCGCCCCGCCGCTGCGGAGCTCCTGCCGGGCAGCCAAAGTCACCCGCTGCCCGGCTACAGCCGCCACCGCCAGCCGTACCGCCATCCTCTCTCTAACGGCA
This sequence comes from Fratercula arctica, assembly GCA_947846985.1. NCBI lineage: Eukaryota > Metazoa > Chordata > Aves > Charadriiformes > Alcidae > Fratercula > Fratercula arctica. Next base: position 23,319,595 of record CANTUZ010000009.1, read on the forward strand.
CCCAATTGCGCGGATTTAAAAACGGCAGCATCATAAACATGAAAAAAAAAAAAAACAGGAGCAGGAAGATTCCTTTTTCTCTTAGATGCTGAGGATCCTTTCTCCTTCGGGCAGTTGTGGCTGCTTTGTGGCAGATTTGCCTGTGAAGACACTGGGGGGGGGGTGGGGGGGTGGGAACGGGCAAATCCAAATCTAAAGGCAAAACAGCGGTTCACCTTGAAAATCTCACTTGCATGCAAAGCAGGGGGTTGGGGAGCGCCTGTCTTTTCCAGGAGAAGTTTGCCTGCTGGGAAACACGTTGTGTTTTGTACCTGTCTGCAAACCACACAAGGTTTGTAAGGTTGCTTTTTCGTTTGCTGCCTTGCTTTCCTTCCCTGTTAGACATGCCAAATGTTACAATTTCTCCCCTGCAGGGTTGGATTTGTAGAAGTCATTCAAAAAAATAAAATAAAAAAAAAAAGGCAAGCTGCATCTCAAAGAGCTCCCCTACCGGATTGAGGGAGGCTAGACTGGGATGGCAAAGGAGCGTGTGGGATGCGTGGGCTCTCCTACGACACGGGGAAACCCACTTCCTGGTGGGCACCGGAGTCAGCGCTTTCTGCAGCTCACTCTCCACTCGTCTGTCTCCCAGGGGGCCAGTCCTGGGAAAATAACAGTTCCCGATAGGAATCCTGCTGCCTTTCACAGCTAGCTATAATGCACCTTATATAATAGAGGCCAAAGCAGTGGAAAAAGGCTAAAATCAGGCTTTTCCTTACTTTTTGTTGTTTTTTTGGAGAAGAGAGGGAAAAGAGGTGGCAATCGGTACAGCCCTGTGCTTCTTTGTGAATGGCTATTTATTCCATTATGTTTAAGAAGCTCTTTTAGATTGATAAACTAGTTCAAATTATTTACTAGTGCAAAGCCTTTGAAACCAGTGGAGTTAAATTAAGAATCTGTTTAGCCATATGAGAGACTGTTTGCATAGATTTGCTATCAGAGGCTTTCTAGAACGTGTTGTTTGTTGTTTTAGACATGTAAAATCATACCTCCTAGGAGAAGGAAACCTCGTGAACTGCGCAGACAGGCAGGGAGGCTGAACACAGGCAGCGAATGCCCACTGCAAGCAGTGAGGAAATCCTCACCCCATCGCTGTGCTTCTGCTTTCATAAGCAATTATTCACCTTTTCCCTTCCAGGAGTCACCTGTCACTGCCCTAAGGTAACTCTGCCATTTAAAGCAGCAGGATGTTACTTAAGCTCTTACTTGAAGGAAATGCAGCTTTCAGCAGTGACTTCACCGTACACACAGACAGCATGTGCTTCCTCATCTTTGCCTGCCTGCTCCCTAGCTCTCTCTCTTGAATCCTTTCTCTGAAGCATTCACCTGCTCCTCTTCTCCTCCCACCTCCTGGCACAACCTAGACTGGCTGTGACTCATTTGAAATACTCCACAGCGAAGCTACCTAATGCAAATATTATTTAATATTTATTATTTTCATCACAGTTTCTGGTAGAAGCAGCTTTTTGGGGGAAATAAATCTCGATTTTCAAATGCTCCTGTATATTAGATAATGTGAACTAAGCCAGCGATAGCATTAAAGCTCTTTTTCCTCTTCTTCCCTCCTCCAGGCACTAGGGAGGTTGAGGTGTAAGCACTTCTGTGCCTAAGCTGCAATCAACTGCCTTCCAAAAGGATGTGTTTTGATTAATGAGGTGCATACCATCTGAAACTGATGCAGCTTCTAAAACACAGTCCCTAATGTTCCCAGAGAATGACAGAGCAATAAAGGACGGGCTCAAGGAATCAAGCTGTTCGTCCTCTTTCAGCTGTAGGTATTCTAGCCGCCTCTTGGAAAATACCCACACTTCCTGGCCTTTCTGGGGTTGTTCTCTGGGTGCTGCCTTATTTGATGACACAAATAAGATTCTCTCACAGCACTGAAGTGGGGAAAGAACACAACAGAGCACCCAAGCGGCAGAATGTTCCTTTATCACTTCTGTAGCTAGGAAAGAAAATTATCAGGTGCAAAGACTGAGTCAGGCTGACTGACACACTGCTGCACAATTACAAAAGCATGCAGATATCCCCATGCCCAGAACGCTGGCGAGCACTTCCCAGCCACCAGTGTCCAGTCTATATACGATGCATACGATTCCTCAGATAGAGGGAAGTATTTTAAGTTATTTTTGGGGGATCATGTTTGTTACCTTTACATCTACCTATAAAGCAGTAAGCTTCACTTCAGTGTCACACCTGCCTTGAAGCAATTTTTCGAGAACATCATTGTAGCAAATACTGTAGTCCTATTTTGGAAAGAAAAAAAATGCTTAACTTGAAACAAGAACCTAAGAGCTGTATTGAATCTAGGCTATGTCTAGCAGATAGCCCAGAGCAGGTAGCTCAAAGTGCTAAAAACCAGAATGTGCATTCTTGTGTCGCTCTGTCTCCAAGTGCGGGTTCCTAAAAACTTCTAAAAACTTAGCTCCAGGAGTTATAGGTACCAAATTCAGAGGAAGTTTTGAAGTCCTTAAAATGTAATGACAATTTTGTGTCCAGAGATCTTCAAAGTAATGATATTTTATTTGAGAGCCTTCCAAGAACTAAGTGCAGGAGGCTGGGAATTATCCTTGTCTAATGGTATGAAACTACTATCATGGACATTATTTATTGTCGGCATTATGGCAGTGCTTTCCATGTCAGCAAACGGACCTTTATAGGCACGTTTTTAGAATATTTCAAAAAAGCTAGGACTGTTGTAGGACTAAGTCTTGCCTGTCATTGGCTGCACACTACATTCAAAGGGGGTACAGACCAGGAAAAGGGAGAACTGTTTTTGAGGGAAATTATCTCCTTTTTAACAATATTTGTCAGATACTGCTCCAAGACTTGGCATAGATACAAGGGGAATGGATTTAGTAGGGAGAATGCAGATGAAGCTGCCAAAGATTCATTTGTTTCTTAGGGGATTTTGCCAGCTCATATATACATATATATGTACATATATATGTGGTGCTATTTTAATAAAAATCCAGTGCTGCAATGCAAATGTGAAAAATCACATTCCTAATGAGCTCAGGACTATAGAAGAATACACTGAGAGCCATAAAAACTGATACCCTCTAGCTCAGGGGCACAGAAGGCAGCAATACCAGCTTTCTGCATGCTGGCCTGTGAGGACAACCTCTGCCTGGGTGAGAGTTTCAGTCATCACCCTTGAACTCTCAGACAAAAAAAGAGTCAACAAACATGTGGTACAGATTGGAAGAATGGGAGCAAGTCCTTTCAAAGCTGCCTATTGTTCCTAGCAAGCAGCAAGTAACTCATAATTGGCATTTGAAATTCATGAAATATTCAACGCTACAAAACAGGGAAATTCTACCTCAGAGTTTTAGTGGTAGAGTCTGCACTCACTGCCTCTGCAGCTTATATCACACCTAGAAGATAATAAAGAAATGATCACCATAAATACACAAATCCTATCTCCCCCTCGCTCCTATTAATTATCCAGGTGTGCTGTCACACTTGTACTCGTTGAAATTCAGCCAGTGCTTTCTCATTGCTCTATCATGTTCCTTATAGAGACACTAAAGTGGTGGTGGTGGGGGGGGGGGAGGGGGATTGAACTGCTGGAACATTTGCTGAAACCTATTTAAGGCACAGAGAAGAGGGCACCTGAGCATCTGGCCAGGATAAAGGAAACAGCTGAGCAATGGGAAGTGAGATCCATGCCAGGATTGCAGGACTCTGAGGAGTCAGCCCAGAGGGCAGTGGGGAGAGAGGAATCCCACAGAGCTGGACGTCAGGATGGAAGGAAGAAGTCCACTTTTCCTGGGCAAGAATTGTTTGGGTTGGGAGAAAGAACTGTTCCAAGTCCATCAGTGGGACCAGAGAGATACTAAACAGATCTCTAACAACAACAGGCTGTGGAGCCTGGCGAGAGAGGCAGCAGCAGGAGATGAGATACACAACAGGCCAGGAACGCTTGTATCAGGAAGTACTTGGAAAGCAATATTCGTTCCAGCTTCCAGTGGTAAACAAATCTGGGGCGGTCCCACTCTCTGCATTCTTATAACCAAGATGAAAATAGGAGCACTTGTCTAGGATTCAAGGGGGTTGCTGGGAATGTGCTTATAACTAACAAACAGCTTTGCCACTGGACTGCAAAAAAGGAAACATTATCCAGAAAATCAGCCATGTTGGTATCTGTGGAAAGAAGTTATAGCCTACGCAGAAAACAAACCTCTGAGATTTTCAGGATGCTTAGACATTTTGCAAAAGCTGGTAGTCCTCACTGGAACAAGTAGCTAAAAATCATAGCTAGAAACTGATTAGCATGAGCATCTTGCTACTGGACCTTTAATATTCCCCTTGGAGAGCAGAAAACTTAATGGAAATAGAAAAATAGAGACAGGTAACCAGGTATGAAGCTGTGAGGAAGAGAAATTACATAGAATCTGAGAAACTGCTCAGATTAGAGCAACCATATGATTTAGTCTCAATTACTTTTAGTTTACAAAGTACCTACATTTTTACATTATGGCCTAAACTCTACCAATGATTTTTCCGATATTCATGCTGAAATGCTCATATCAAGCTTGTATCTCAGACTTCAATAAAATTTGCCTTCCAAATGCCTTCCATCAAACTTCTCTTTAAAAACTGAGCACTAGCTTATTTTTCTGCCCTCATCTGGAATTATTCAGGAGAGAATCAAGACAGCATGGGGCGGTTTGCTCAAACTGGATCAGTTCAGTGACTATCAAACGAGTCTTTCTCAAAATAGCGCCTTTCACCAGCATTTAATGAGCTGTAGCTTCACAAAGAATAATGGATCCCTCTTCACGAGTCTGTCCCCGCCGATGTATCTTCTGTCTACATGAACTGTACTATCTTTTATTATCATGCAGCACTGGATTTGATGGGAAATGTGCTATTGTCTCCAACAACAGTAATGGCAGCCCCCAACTTTGTGAAGTCCAGACTCTGCTCTCAGTGATCTGAATTCTGTCAGGGCTGACTTTAACCCTTTCTCTTCCTCAGTAAGTGAATCAAACGAGCTCAACATCATGTCGTTCATGCAACTGCAAACCGAAGTTTCACAGCCATACCACCTGTCAGACATTTATACAGCTCTGATTTAAGAACTCATAATCCTAATGGATATATCTTAACAACGCCTCCCTGCAGCAAATTGCTGAAGACAGGCAGATTTAAAAATTTGAAACAAGAGACTAATTAGAAACAAGATGCTCTGTGAGCAAAATGGCTATGAAAGAAATGTCCCATAGATTTATGCCTTGCGACTGGAGTCTCCCATGTCTAATGTGCAGGATTCAATGCAAACTTTTCCTCTATAATTCATAATTGTACTGTCATATATGGATTCCTTGATGTATAGTAATTTATTGATGCCGGTGCTGTAGGCTACAGCAGCTTTGAGCAAAAGACCCTCAGAGGTCCCTTCCAACCTAAATTATCCTTTAATTCTACAACTCTATGACTCAACAGGAATTCTCTCTTTACTCCAGCTACCTACTTTCACAAACGTGTAGGAAGATATTATCTTTAAGACAAAATCCCTCTGTCAATTTTTTTTTAAACCATCAAAAAGTAGGAGGGAACTGACAGGCTGATAGATACAAAGCACGACTGTGTAAGCTTCATTTCCTCAGGTAAGTAGCTAGAAGTAATTTCATGATGTTGGAGAACAAACTCAGACATTTTCATGCTTATTCATGATTTCTGAACTCCTGAAGATAGCAAAATTGCAAAAACAAGCTTAGCCAGCATGTCTAAACAATATGGTGGTAGAAGAGCTTCAAGCAGAGCATCGTAGTTTATCATTACCCATCGCAGTTTATCATTACCCCTTACAGATACCTCTGGTCATGCTGCTATCCACAAGGGATGTTTCAGGTAGTTATCCCTTCCACTCAGCAACTTCAACGCCGTAGAATTTCACTGCCAATAAAAACAAGGCCAAAGGCAAGGGAGACAGAGTATTTCTGTCTGCATTTCATTCCTCTACAAACAAGCAACCAGGTTAGGCCAGTCTGAGTCCTCAAGACATTCCCATTATCTTGCAAGAGAAAAGAATGAGTTGTGCCACCGCCATGTCTGCTGCTCAGCAGCAGTGTCTGCAACTGTCAGCAATGCTGAGTGCCTCGCTGAGCCATTAGAGGAAAGGGAAGAGGCTTCACTTGATAAAGCTACAAATAATTCTATGAGATTGAAATACAGGCCTCCTCTCTCTGGGCTTTGCTTTTTGAAACCAGCCCTTCAGTGATACTGCATGTAACACACTCAATACCAGAAAGATCTTGTGGTTATCCTAAATCTGGAGATTATTTCCTGAGTTTGTACATGCCTATGACTACACATGCACATTTGTGTTTCTGCTAATCAAGGTTTTACCTCATTTCTTGATCAAAGAAGCACTCTAGGTCCAATTTGAGCCTCTGTCATTTGTTACTTCTGTTTAATTATAAGTGTTACTGAAGCATCTAGAAAATTCTGTTGCTACCAAAGTCCCAGCAGAGGAAGACAGTCCAGTCCCAGTCTAAACAGAAGAGGAACAAAATATAGCAGGAGAGTAAACAATCTCATGGTTTTCAAATGCCAGTTCAGTGCTGTGCGTTTCCTTTTTGCGTGTTTAGTTTTAGAGAGGGCTTTGTTGAGAGAAGCTAGAGCAGGGAAAAAAGATAAAGAAGGGTGGACCCAAAGCAGAAGAGAAGAAACTAAGGACGTGGAAAGAGGACAGGGACAGAACTGTCTCCATTGCATTCACCTTTCTGTATGATTAATTTGTGCTGCAATCCTACCATTAAGAAGGGTATGAGCTTCCATTATAAGCTTCTTTATGGTCATCCTTGTTCTCAAACAACTATGCTGGCATTCTGAAAACCTTATCTTTACCAAAAAGTGAATTTCCTTATTTTGAAAGTTAAAGCAAAACCTGCTGGTTTTGGGAACATGAAAGTTGTACGTATAGAAGAGAAAAAAAGAGAAAATGCACTTTTCCTGTTCTCTTTTTTAAATGGTATTTTAAGAACCAATGTATTAACCTAGTGGCTAATAATAAAATTATATTTGGACTTCCTAATAAAAGGATATGCAAGTGCTGTAGACTTGACAAAGATTAAATACCCAGTAAATCCAGAAGAGTGGAGGCAGAAGTTTTATTCAGTGTTTCTTTATCTGTGCCTTCCTTGGATGGTTCTTGCTAGCCACATCTATTCAGACTGTGTGCCCTTGGACTACTTAGTATCTGTCATGCAGGCATCTTCCTAGTTCTCAGGCATACAGACTAAGGACTAACTAACTTTTTATCTTCCACAGCACCACACAAGCTGGCCCTGATTAAACAATGTCAGATGCTCAGATGCTCCTGGAGCTGAGCTGCAAGATTGTGTTCGGCTTGGCACAGGCAGGGAGTAACCAGCCCTGCCTCGCACTGCAGCAGTTCTAAAATCCACCCAGGGACTTCCCATTGATTAATTTTCACAGCCTGTGCTTTCATTTGTTTTCAACACTCCACTGACCTTTGTGTAAGAGTTTAAACAAAGCTCTACAGATACTTGAGGCCATTGCCTTGATAGTATCAGTTCATCACTGTATAAATTTGTCTCAGTGGATGGTAGTCTTGTGTTTCTGCATGTGTGTTTTTGCGAGGGGGAGGGATCCTGCTCACCTGGCTTTCCTGTGAATGCTGAAGCTTTTTTCGGTGAAATCAATGAGAAAACTTCACACTGCATGTAATGTTACTGCTCTGTGCTGTTTAATGCAAAGGCAGGACAATACGCAGCAGTTCTAGATGCTGCTTCCAGGAGCACTTTAGACAATGCCCTTTCCCATGTGATTTGTAGAAGGCTTCCTGGGAGTAGGACCAGAAGTCAAGCCTTCCTGTTTTTCCCCTAAACCATTAGCTGACGGAATGATATTCCCTCCTGTGCTCTCCTGCCAACTGATGGAATCTTAAATCTTCTGTTCAATGGAGCAAATTCACAAAGATGCTTCCTGTGGGACACTAGGGGAATAGGAAAGTGGCATTTGCTTCACCAGCTGCAATTTAGAAGAGAAGAGCATGAACTGTTCTGTTTGTTTTTTTTTTTAAAAAAAAAAGCTTAGATCTGTATGAGAGGGTTCTGGATGTTGTGAAGGTAAATGCAGCCCCGCACATGGCTGAACTGTGGTGAAATGATGGGGAGAAGCAATTTGTGGCGACTTGATTTTGTCAGCATTTCCTTCATGGCTAGGTTGCTTCCTGCTCAGCATGCAGTCTGGCCTGAAATCTCTGGAGAGCCACCAGGGCACAGGACAGAAAGGTTCAGTGTCCCACTCTGGGCTTGGTTGGGCCCCCAGGAGTTACATGCTGCAATACACAACACCTTTGAGCACCTGTATCCTTCGCTGTGTCTGGCATAAAAGACTTGATTGAGGTGACACAGGACACATTTAACTTCCCAGGTTATACATGTTCCTGTAGTGTCTAACAAGAAGTTACTAGCAAAATGTATTTATTTCTGCTTGCTGCTTCTGTTTGCTACTGCTGTAAAAAAACCTGTATACATATACAACATACACATACGTATATATAAAGTAGCTTAGCAAAGCAGACCTAGACACTGCAATCATTCTCTCCTCCTACTCTCATAGAGGGATGTCAGACTAAATGGCACTCTGAAGCTGGTGAGATATCAGAGCATACTGTACCCCAGGGGAAGCACTTAAGGTTAAGGAACAACAACAAATGCCACTTTCCACCTTCTGAGCAACTTCATGTCATAGTGGATGCTTGACAGGCTGCTGTTAGTAGTCTGCTTGAAGAAAAATTACATACATTTTTAGCCACTTCTGTGCTTGTTAATTCTGTTAATTCTTTGTTTTTCACCATTCTGCAAAACCCTTCAGAAATCCCTGTTTCAGTGGAGCAACAGACTTCTACTTCCTTAGATTTGCAGGTTTCACTTAACGGGATTAGGTGATAGGATTTATTTAGAAACGTGTGGTGATAAAAATACCCAGTTCATGAGTAATGGGGGGAAAAGCTCACGATTCTGTTGTTGCTGTTTTAAATTCAAACTTCTCAGCAGGGGAAAAAGTTCAGATCAGGTGTTTGCCACCCACACTTTTCAGTACTAGAGAAGGCTTAACTTTTTCTAGCAGGGAGAAGACTGGAGTGGAATAAATAGAGAAGAGTAAGTCTTGCTGTGAGACCTACAGAATGGGAGATTCAAAATGACTTGATCTACCCATCAAGCCTAGGGCTGCCACGGAATTTGTTAAAACATCTTCCTGTGACTTTAAGTAGTCTGAAGACTTTGCTAGCTTCCTTTGGCTTTTCACAAGAGGCAGATCTATATTAGTCTAAGCTAGCTAGAACATGTAGCCCTCAACCGTGCACTTACTCCCTGCTCCACACAAGGGTGGTATCAGCACTGCTTTGGTGATTCTGCCCTTCCCCGTTTCTTGGAAGGCCTCCCCAGTGCAGAAGACACTCAAGACGTAGTTAAACTGTACTCAGGAATGCCTTTGCTGCTTGTGGTAGATGTTAGCACCAAATCTAAGCTGGAGATCCTGCTCAGTGGAAAAGAACTGGAAGACATACTTTAACAGAAAGGATACTGGGAGCTTAATCCTTTTTAGTTAAGCGAAAGGAAGTATAAGTAATTATTTGAAAATAATCTGTAAGTACCCACATGGAGAGGTGGAGACCTGAACACAGAGGAATCCTCACACCAGCAGATACAGTTGCAAAAGCAATGCTGCCTGGAAACTACACACATTCAGAATTAAGTTAATAATTTTTAATTTTGAGGGCAACTAACCTCTAGATTAACGTGATGAAGTTTTTCATAGGTTCTCTGTCACAGGAAATTTTAAAAACAAGATTAGATATTTTTTATAAAAGATTTACTTTAGTTTAATCCCAGATACTAGATTTGAATCTGCAATTAATTTGGGTTAGACATAGTTCATGTCACATAGGAGGCTAGAGTAAATGTTAATAATGTTCCTTTCTACATTAAACTCTGGAAAACTGGAAAAGCAAGTGACCAATAATAGTGGCTACAATGCTCACACCCTTTTCTGGTCATTTATAAATATGCTGAACTGCCTGCATCCCAGCACAAATCCCTAAAGAGCTCTGTTTGCCCTGTCCTTTTACCATAAAGCTTGATCATTTACTTTCATCATCTATTTCTGTTATCTACCCAACTACTTACCCATGCTAGGACCTTCCCATGTCCTCTTTGGCTGCTTAGTTTCTGCAAAAACTTATTTGCCAAAGCCTTTTGAAAATTCCAATGGACGGTATAAATCAGATCACCCTTACTCCAATTATTGATGACTCTTCAAATATGTCCAAGAGATTTGTAAACTATTAGGACTCCCCTTTACAGAAGCCACTTTGACACTTCCCAAGTAGACTGAACTAGATCATATTTATCCAAGTTCATGTCCTGTAGGAGGTTTCTGGTCCTCAGAAGTTCAGGGTTTTTGTTACAGTGATCTATTTGACTATTAAAGCTTTCCTTCTAATCTGGGAAAAATAGCTAGCCATTCACAGGTTGTGTTGTTCTGCACTTTTAATAGGATCGTAGCCAGGTGCTGCATTTGTCCTTTATAAAACCAGCATTATAAACCAGAAATGGATTGATCTTTCTTCCTTTCTAAGACTTGACACAACACCCACATGACAATGCACCTGGCTTGCAATACTGACTTCACCTGACTCGCAATATCCCCATTCTGTCCCTGCCAACATCTTCTGCAAATATCAGGCAGCCTTCAGACACATACTGCTTCAATACTTGGAGTGGAAAATCTCTCTCCAGAGGTGAACTGCACTAAGAACAGGGGTCTGAATGTTCAGTTCTGTAAATCCTAGTCTGCACAGAAGGTGTATACTATGTTGCTACTGTGCTCAAAGGACGAGAATACTGAATTGCGTATTGCTTATTTGATCCAGCATACAGCTTGCTTAATATCAAGTCTTATCCCACTACATAGCTTGCAAGTCAGCCAAGATCTCTCCACACTCTTCTTGTTGAAATCATACCGTCCTCCTTATTCAGTTCTGTGTTTTGCTTACACTTCTGATACATTTCAGTGCCAGCTCTGGCATTCTGATTAAAATCAGCCTGGAGGGGAATTGTTAGTCACATGTGCCTGAAGCTGAGATAATACTTTTCCCTCCTATTCCTTGGCTTGTCTCATACTCTTGATGGAACTTCTAATATGCCTACATGGAAAATGACAGTGTCATATGGCCTTTGGGCCATTATCCCCTGAGGGTTGACACACACTTGTCGGATGCTTGGGAAATGGGAGTACATACAGGCTTCTGGTTTTTATGGGCTGAGTATTGAGAGCTTCTACCAGGCTGGACCATCACAATTTCAGTTTCAATATGGACTTGTTTCAAAGAAAGACACAATGGATTCTCGGGGTCATCTCTTTGCTTCTTGCAGATATTATGCTGGGAACGTGGCAGTGTGGCCTAATGGTGAATCCAAATTAAAACCCACAAATAGTAAACTTTGCTGGTGCATAATATTAATTTTCCTATAGAAAATGAAGGCAACATAAGAAGATTTCCCAGTCTGTGTAACTATACTGCATGGATTTCCAAATGCAATGAAGTCAGCTTTAGCCTTTCATGTTTTATTAATGCCTTGTAGCTAAGTAAATGACTAATAAACTGGCATTTTAAAGAACTGGATGGAGCCATTCTGAAGACTGAATAATAACTAACCATTCATTTAGTAAGTTCCCTCTAACAGTTTTTCAGTATACACAGAATGAAAATCATGGAGCTACTGAAGTAAGTTCACTCTACTTTGCACCAAATAGCTACTTACTGCAGGTTCACAAATTCACTTCAGCACCTTCTGTCTAGCTTCTGTGTAGGAAAAAGGAGGAAAAATTGTTACCTTGCCCAGATTACCACAACAAAGTCAATGCTGGACCCAGAATTAAAAACCTGTAACAGCCTTGCTGTCACTTCCTAGTTGTTAGTCACCATTCTGCAGCATATTACAAAGGAAGAAAGTTAAAAAGCTAAAGATTCCCCAAAATCCAAATTAGTTTGAGGGGTTCTTTACTTATAAATTCTCCCTTTCATTCTAGTTCCTCTTTATGAAAGGACTAAAGAGAGAGGGTTTCCTGAACTAGGGGAAAACTAGATAGAGGCACTCCTAGATCTGTGTTTTCCCCCAGTGAGAACAGGGTATTCACACATACTATCACTCCCATGTGCACTGCTGGGACAATGCCAATTGACAGTATATCTCTCTCTGCTAAAAACTAAAAGACGGAAACTAGATGTACTGCTTCATTTTCTAAGCAAGACACATTTGTACCGTATCAAGCTGCTAGCCTTTGTGACTGTTGACTGAAGCAAGCTTTAATGCTACATGAGATTAAATAAGTAAGATGCTCACTACAGAGAACCTAGAAGATTTCACCAAGGGCTCTCAGCAAAACAGTGGCAGGCCAGGCATTAAAATACAGCATTTCCTAATTCTTCACTCTGTAAGCAGTCCATTGGAACAAGCTATTTCTCTCCACTTGTGCTTCTTCAACATTGCCTCTTAAAACCAAAATCCAGCTGTTGTCACTGAACTCAAAGCCGCTTTTGTTAAGCATTTCCCTAAACGCATTCCAAAACATGTTTTATTCCACTAAAGCTGATCTACCAGCTGCCACAACCATTGAAACCGGAACAACCCACTTCAATCTCCATCTGATATGAAAGTTCTAAGTAGACATCTCTGACCAAAAAAGAAATCCCAGGCTGGAAATTTATGGCTACGTAGTCTCACATTTTTTTCTTTCAATGTATAGGAAAGAGGTAATAATGCAGTATACAAGAGATTGTACTGCATTATTCAGAGGGCCTTATTCACCTACAATTCTTGTGCTGCAGATACCATACTCTGGCAAGTATCTGATCAGGACCTGGAAGTTTTTGTATGACAAATAGAGTAGGTGGAATTAAAAAAAAAAAAAAAAAAGACATGAGGCTTGTAGTCAGAAAAGGTAGAAGGCACTGCTGTTTCAAGGCTGTTTTGCATTTCAGATCAATAACAATGAACAATCTCCCAGGCAAAGTCAGCTAAGGTCTCTGAGCCTCCACCAACAGCCACCTGGTCTCTCTGCTCCTATCCAGCTCTATGCACCATGGGCCACTTCTGCAGATGAGCATCACGGACTATATTCTGTGTAAGTTGATGTGGAAGCTGATGGTGAAGACACAAAATCTGAGAGCCTTCCAAAGGTAATAAAATGTGGATCCTCAAAGCCTGTGTAGCCTCTGTTGAACTGAAACATTCTGCAGTCAATGGGAATCATTACGTTAAGAGACAGTGGTTATCTTTTTGCCCTTGACAGAGGTCAGTCTGGAAATGCTAGAGATGAGTGTGTGTTTCCCAGAAGAAATGGCAGCACATGCATGACATGGATTTATGCTTGCAATTCCAATAATTCTGCCTTCTTGAATTCAACCCTAATTGTAGTGTGCCTCAATGATGATTTAGAGCATTTGATTTACTGATCTTATTTTACTCTTCCTGCAATTTCACCTCTTTGATCAGATCTTGCCAGCATGTTTTCATTACCAAATAGGTGGGTTTTTAAAATAGCACAATTGCAAGTCATCATCATAAATATCAATCTTCATAACTCATCTGAGCACTCTATGTTCTTGTAATGTTCTGTGTCAGGATTCTGCTGCAGAGATAAACCCCTATCTGTGTGGCTGCCAGGTTCTCATTCCGTTATTGATTCTCCCCTATTTGCTGTAATTGAGTTTTTATACTTACCTTGTTCAGTACGTAAATGCCCATCAGAGACAGGAAAAGAGACACAGACCAGGGATTTCCACTTCTCATCACCTCTCAGCAGAAGAGGGTGCTGTGCAACACTGATTAAAATAGATACTTCAGTGACTGAGGCAGTTAAGCTGAGGATTGCCTATCCAGGGATCAAACCATGTACTACTCACGTGTCAGCAGGTGACTGTAGGAAAAGGCTTATATTCCTTATTTTCCACTGGATGGGGAAGGAGAAAGGAATAATCTGCAGTTTTCCAGCACTGACTCATCTGTTCTGAGTTGCCTGTGTTAAGGCAAGCCTTAAAGGGAACTTTTTGTTTATTTTATTATACAGGACAGTAGACAGGCTCCAGCACACATCACTGTTCTGAAATGCTTGCATGTTTAAAATCCAGATTCACCTTTAATTTAATATGGACTCAACTATATTTATAGGTAAGTGTTTGCAGGTATGTGTTTAAGGATTGTGGCCTTAGCTGAGAGGCAGCCAATGAGGCTGTAGCCTTCCTGCTATTACTACTTTTACTATATGACTCCAGTCTCTGGTGGAATGGTAGTTACACAGGTCACTCCATGCAGTTCATGCTGGCTCTGCCGGCATAAGGGATCACGGACAACATGTAATACTGCTGATGTCTCAGTGGACACTTGTGAGCCACAATTAAACAATGAGTTAGTCACTCCAGAGATAAGAGATAGGGTGGTGGGTAAGGACTTTATTTCTAGTTTTGCCTTCAGTTTTACTGGCTGATCTCTCAGTTTTCCAGTCTCTGAAAAGACAGTATGCACCTGCTTAGAGACCCTTACAAGAAACCAGTTAGCTATGACTAAATACAGGACCCCTGCTCTCCAAAAGAGGGAGCTGCATCTCCCTGACTTCCCAAGAATTGCAAGGAGTGGCCTTCGAGATGCCCCTGGCAGACAATGCTGATGACCATCTTCTGTAACAAGCTGCCACTTTCTTTCAGCATGCAGGATGGCCTCACATGCCACTTTTATTCCCTAATGAACCACATCACTGGGCTGTTCAACCCTGGCACGAAACAGACTCTGCTGCTCACCAGGTGCTGCTCTGCCTATCCCGGCACAAAGTGGCAGTAAACTGGTAAGTGATTCTGCTTCTAGCTGCTATCTACTGGCTGTAACCAAACGGAGCAACTGTGTGTCCTGGGCCATCTACTGCTAATAGCAGGGAGAAATTTTCATTCTGCAAAATCATTCCTGCAAGGGCTCCTAGAAAAGCAAAAAGTTCTCACTTTAAAAGCTTCCAGAATCCAGCATAATGCATGCTGTGACACTCTCAGATAACACTATGCATATACATATATACCGGATTAAACTATTTCTTGTTCCTTTTTTAGCAGTTTAGATACTTCCATTTTCCAAGTTACCCTGTTGGAATTTGGCAGCCATTTTCAGGTGTGCACAGCAAGAACAAGGCATGCACATATGAGTTTGTTCTGAAGAAGCAGAACATTTTTGGCTTTTTTTTGTGCTTCTACCACTAGAGAGCAGGAGAACGGTTCTCCCAGCTGACTCTGGCAGCTCCGGCAGGGATAGCTGCTGTGAATTACCGAGAAGCTCCTTATATAATTAAGTTTCTGTGGCTGACACTCATGGTGAAGCTGGACAACCTTTTGGTCCATTTATCAAACCTTGCAGTTGCCATTTCCAGACAGATGAAACCAGGCTAAGGATGAAGCAGAAAGAACAATCTACATCCAGAATAATGTGATGAAGTTCTAACAGCAACACAGACATACAGTCACCACCCTGTGTTTCACTGAGACAAGCAAATTCTTTCTTTTAACATTGTGTCTAG
This sequence comes from Fratercula arctica, assembly GCA_947846985.1. Classification (NCBI taxonomy): domain Eukaryota; kingdom Metazoa; phylum Chordata; class Aves; order Charadriiformes; family Alcidae; genus Fratercula; species Fratercula arctica. The sequence goes on from CANTUZ010000009.1 coordinate 23,335,237, forward strand.
CCTAAATTCCACTCAAGGAGAAGACTACTTACTATGAAGGGTTGAACTCTGCCGAAATATACCTAGAACTGCAATTAGAAGGAAAATTACAGTCATGTGCTTTGTGGTCTGTGATCATTACCCTCTAGATATTTTTGCATACATAGGAGAGAGATCTCCTTGGTTCTAGGTTTTCAGTTTTTCCTAATGTTTAAGCAAATAATAGGATGAAACTACATCTGTGGTTTCACACACTGATCTACCAGCTGCCACATGCTGAAAGAGTAGATGTCTTTTTCACCCTCGAGTTCTGCTCTCCCTTCCCCTTTCCTTGCACTCTTGGGACCTTCACAAACAAACATTTCTATTCGCTAATCCAGAAAAAGTGGTTTTTTTTTCTTTTTCTTCTTAGTTGTCTGATTAGTGGACTACATCCGTTTATTAAAGCACCCAATGAGAGCCAGAGGCAGTAAGAGCAGCAGAATGTAGGAGGTAGCTGAGGAAAAGCTTCCCTCTTTCAGTAGCAGTAACCTTTTGATCAGGTTCACTCTGTCACACGAAACAGCAAGGTAAGGTAGAGACATCAGGAAGGGACTCCTTGCCAGGAAAGCTGCTGAGATGTTTTCAGAAAGAAGTGCTGGAAGCCCTGAAGAACATTCTGTACTGGGCTCTGACTGGGCAGTATCAGATAGTACCTTTATAGGAGTCTCAGGACTCTAACTTCAACAGCATACGTAACTCTGTAAAAAAGGACAGAGCAACTGTGATTTGACTTGCAGGACAAGCCATCATGTGAGAAAAGACAAAGCAGTGAATCACAGACTGAAGGAAGACCTCAAACAGAAACAACTGATCCAGACTATATTTCCCACTCCACATACTGTGTTAATTCTTCAAGTGCAGGGTCTATGTAAGATTGTCCTGCCACCCAGTCAGCATTACCCTGCAAAACCTTCTGGAAAAAGATGCTGTAAACCCAGCTCTCACAAAAAAGTGTTGCCTGGGCCTTGAGGTTATTTGGCTCAGACTGGACTTCACATCCAGCAGTCCTCTCAGAGACATGCTACTGGCCCAAGAGTGACACTGATCTGCTCAGGTAGAATTCCTGCGATTTTACAGTCCAAGAAGTATTGGCCTTATTCTTCCGCTATATACTTTAGAGCAAATGCATTGTTAGATGGGACAAAGGCAGGCAGATACCAAGCAGAGTTTCTCAGCTACTCTAAAGCAGATTCAAATTCCTCTCTGCTTTGTTCCTTCACAAAAGTAGCTTTTTACACTGCAGTCATTTTCCCACCAGGTTGTATCAGCAGATTGTGATGAAACACAAGGCACCGATTTTCTCACCTGCGATAACTAGCTAAGGTTCCACTTTACATATTGACTGACCTATTTAAGAAACAGGCAAGTCCTAGGGAGTGTGCTGCATAAATCAAATGTGGCAGGGCAGGGGAGCGGAGGCTCAATTCCTACTGATAATGAAGAATGTGCATTTGCTTGTACACTTAAGTTACAAACTTCCTTAAGCGGACTGATGCAATCAAGGGACAAATTATCTCCATTATGGCAATGTGCTCCAGACTAAAGTCTTGGTAAAAATCCTGACTGTGAAGCCACAGTTTCTAAGGTTTAGAATAGACAGGTCAAACTCTCTGATCTGATCTTAGTTTGTTTCACAAATTTGTTTGAGATTCTTGTTCAAGTTAACTGAATGAAATTCATCATAGAAATTAAAGCTAGAAAAGAACAGAGAAGGAATGAAGATCTGACATAGCTTTGAGAAAGAAATACGTGGAGTAGGAATCTGTACCTAAACTTCATGACTTGCACATGTTTTAATAAAGTATTAAGCAAGCCCTATATCCTGTTACTAATGAACTTTAAAGAGGGCATTTGTAGTTAGTACAAAAAGTTAGGTCTTTTGTCTCCAACTTTCTTAGTGGGAAACTCTTCCAGAACATCCCTGGCTTGATGCTTACCAAGCTCTTTTCAGACTTTTCAGTCTAAATTTTACTTGTGGCCAGCTTACAGCCAAGTATTCTTGTCCCAGTGTATCTTAGCTCCTTGCATTCCCTTTGCTGACAGTCTTTTCCTCAGCAGATTCTGTGGGATTTAGCCCCGTTGCAGTTCAAATAACTTAGTGAGGAAGTTATCACTCTGCTCTATTTCTGTAGTTTGTTCAGCTGTGATGGGCTTCATTATGGTGATTTATAGGAGAATCCTAGCTAAACCCAGGCTCTGCTGTGTTAGGCACTGCATAAAACATACTTTGTCAGGCAACTGTCGTTTCAGAGAGTAGATGTTCTAGATAAAGGGTCAGAGACGTGTGCTGGTTTTGGCTGGGGTAGAGTTAATTTTCTTTACAGTAGCTAGCATGGGGCTATGCTTTGGATTTGTGCTGGAAACAATGTTGATAACACAGGGATGTTTTACTTATTGCTGAGCAGTGCTTACACAGAGTCAAGGCCTTTTCTGCTCCTCACACTGCCCTGCCAGTGAGTATGCTTGGGGTGCACAAGGAGTTGGGATGGGACATAGCTGACCTCAACTGCCCAAAGGGACATCCCATACCATATGACATCGTGCTCAGCATATAAAGCTGGGGGAAGAAGAAGGAAGGGAGGGACGTTCAGAGTTATGGCATTTTGTCTTCCCAAGTAACCATTACACATGATGGAGCCCTGCTTTCCTGGAGATGGCTGGACACCTGCCTGCCAATGGGAAGTAGAGAATTAATTCCTTGTTTTGCTTTACTTGTGCACAGGGCTTTTGCTTTACTTATTAAACTGTCTTTACCTCAATCCACAAGTTTTCCTTATTTTTCTGATTCTTCTCCCCATTCCATTGAGGGGAAGAGAAGTGAGTGAATGGCTGCCTGGTCCTAGCTGCCAGCTGGGGTTAAACCACGACAAGAGCAAAGAGAGGATGATGGTGGGAAGGTGATTTAATCATGCCCACGTAGTCATTCAGTGCTGAAGCAGGTGTGGGGCCAAGGTCTCCTGGGTACCAACCCAGTTCAATATACCAATGCTGTTTTCTCTGTTACAACACTTTGATATGTCAGCTAATTTTCCATTTGCACAGTTTCACCTTGTCACTATCTATGCAATAGATAACACCTAAACCAGCTCCAATCTAAACAGATCAGTTCACACAGTGCAGTCTCGAATATGTATAGCTGCTTTTGTGAATAAACTCCCTTGCTTTCCCCTCCAGGGGCTTGCAGACAACCAGCGCTGGTGTGCTTGCACACAACCAGCGCTGGTGTGCTTGCACACTAGATAAACATAAATTTGTAACTGATTCTGTTTAGCTTGCCAAGGGCAGTTAAAAGCAATCCATTTCAGATAGCAGCCATTCCTCAATCATGAAGGTGGCTCTGTATCTGAGGTGGGAAGTCAAAGGTTGATGCAGAAATTTAGTAACCAGAGTTCCTGTCTCCTGTTCTCAGCTCTGGCCATGACTCATTACCTGAATTTAGTTCTATTTAAACTGGTATGCCTTGAGGGACTCTTGACACAAGCTCTGTCCACCCTAATAAATAAGGTCACCATCCTTCCCCTGCACAAAAAAATAATCAAAAGAAGTTGGATTGTTCTTACAAATAACTTAAGGCAAATAGCTTCCCCAAGTCCTATGTACTATGTGCGACCACGGGCAAAACCTGAGGCCTTAGGATAAACAGAAAATTGGAAGTAAGTTTCACTAAAATATATCAGAAGAGAAAACAAAGTGATTTTGAGGGAGAATCTGCAGTGGCATTGTATTAGTAAAAAAAAGAAAACAGTAAAATGTCTTCTTTACCACTGTGGTGAAATTGTATCTATAACATGGTGTTCTGTGATGGGGTCCTTATTATCCTAAAGATATTGACTGATTTTGTAGGGAGTTCAGAAAAGAGCAACACAAGTTATTAGGAAGCTGAAGGGACTGACTGGTGAAGAAAGATTAAATTAACAAAATCAAAGATGTATAGCTTGGCTCAGCAATGACTAGGGGCACATGATAGCCACCTACCAAGAGCTGAAGGGTTTGAATATTGAGGGGGGAGGGAAATTTAGTTCATTATGAAACACTATAATGAGAAGGAAGGGAAAGAGAATGGAGCAAAGGCAGCATAGGCTAAAGCCCAAGAGAGCTTCCCAGCAGTGAGATGCTGCTGCTACATGAACCGTGCAACTGATAAGAGAGAAATGTTCAAAATGTGTGGAAATGAAGGGCTTGAGCACAAATACCTGAACAGCTCTGATATAGAGAACTGGAGTACAGAAAGGGAAAGCACAGGAAAACACTCAGAAGTTACTGAAAAAGTACACTTCACCTGCTTCAAGTTCCCGGACAACTCTTTTGAGTCCTCAGTTGCAAACAAGCAACAATGGACCATTCAAGCAAAAGGAAGCACCAGCATCTGTGAACTTGGGCAGTGTAACGGTGTAACATAACAAATGTGTTAGCATGAGTGGGAGGCTTGTTCATGCACTGAGTGACAGCATCTGCTACGTAACAGAGACTCACAGTGACAGCAATGATAAGGTATCTGTATGAAAAGACACTTGAATGAGTCCCACTATTCTTAAGTTTCCCTGTGGCTGTCCTTGAATGCAGCTGAGGAGCGTAGTCAAAAATGAGGGAGGGAACTTCTATACAAGTGTAGCTTTCAACCTCACCCCTCAGTTTTCTTTTACCCACATAAGTTAGTACAAATTGAAACTGGTCTAACACATGATAACTTCCAGATATCCTACAGAGCTCTCACAAAACTGGAGACTAATCAGAGAACCTACCAAGGGAGCGTGTCTGTCTGTGTGTATGTGTGTGAAGCGTAGCTACACTTGTTAAGTTCCTGCAGGCAGTCTTCACAACTCTGCTATAAAGCATAATGTTGCCCTAATTCAGGAAAGAATTTCATCTTGTATCTGTAAAATGGGGAAAATTACATTCCCCTACTTCCTCACAGTACTATGAACCTGATAAACTATTTGTAAAACACATCAAGAGGTCTCTGGATGAAAGCACAAACAGTTCATGTTTGCAGAATTCCGATCGAGCAAGTTCTTGTTAAGAGCTGTGCAGGAAGTTGGCGTTATGTTAAGGACAAAGGCTAAAAATTCTCACCTTTCTACAAATTATTCCACTGCCTTTAACTGGTTTCTCCCAAACCAAGAACAATCAACCTAGTTATTCCAAAATTCAGCTGTTTGTTTATTCTTGAGTATAGGTATACATCTAGTCATACTGTATGAGAGGCCTGTAGATGCTCCGTGAGGTACAATGGACAAAGTGTCAGGGACAACTGTTTTTTCCAAAATTTCACTAGACAGTCCTTTTCAGCAGATGCTGATTTGCAAGGCTGCTGCTCTGGCCCTGAGGAAATCAGTTCAGGATATCTTTAGAAATTACAAAGTACTGAGTGCACACCTTGGAGAAAAAGCAACACAGATAAAATCGGGATATCAGTTTCTGCTAAAACATTGGGATTGTGCTTGAAAGAAATAAAATGCCTTCAAATTACCAATCTTTTCTCTCGGCCTTGTGTTTTTCCTGTGCCTTGAAGATGTCTGTGCTCAAAGCTTTTCCCTTTCTTTGGACAATAGGGGCTGCAAAGGAGCCTTTTCAGTATGTCAGGTCAATAGTCCAAAAACTGAGAAGGATTTGTGCTATAGATAGTAAAAGCATCAAAGAAGCCATTACATCTTCAGCACCAGTAATCCCCATTTTAAAAACTCCATTATCTGACTGGTTCTTCATTTGCTTGTCACGTAATCCTTGTTGTGGTAACTCAGAAACGAATGTTGTGAGCTTAATAGAGACAGTGACAGAATTGCCTGTCCTTGCATTCAGTCAGGATGGTTATGGGTAAGACAGAAAGAAATCAGAGACTAATAAGGAACTCAAAGATGTTAACTGAACAACAGGAATAAAGTCTGTGAGGATGCTGCTGCAATTGTGAAATAATTATCAGACCTTCTTGGGTATCGACTGTTTTCTGATTTTCATTAATTATTCAAGATCCAATCCCTGACTCTCGATTTTTTTAGAAAACCTTTCAGTGTAGGTCATGAATTGTGAACAGATCTGTTCTCTGTGCTAGAGATTGCTGGATTTCTACAGAAAACAATGTCTGCTCCTGGGATGATGGAAAATGGGTTCCTTTATTAACCAGAACACCAATTATTTGTTAATATTTATATCCTCTGCCATGACATTAGATGTCTTGGTAGAAAAAAAAAATGCAGCACCTCTTTCCTCTTGGGCCACCAGTTGCAGTCTTGTTCAAACTGGTACAAGACTCAATGTATTGACCTACACAGGAATGTTTGGTTTATTTTGGAGGATGTGAGCTGCAACTCAGGCAGCCACCTTCTCTTTGATCAATAAATTGAAGGTAGAAGTCAGGCTTATTTCTCATCAAAAAGGAGATGGAAGACCAATGGGCTTGTAAACCTATCATGGCTTATCTGTGGCAGAATCCCTTGCTTTCAGAGGCTCTTCTTAGTAGCGAAAAATAAGAGTCAAAAATAAGAGGCTGAGAATCAGAGTGATCATTCCTGGGAAGACACCATCAGGTGTAAGAGACAACCATGCTCCTGAGTGCATCTATATCCCAAATCCAACCTCTGCAGATCACAGCCCTTGGCAGCCTAGTAAAAACCATGTTTCTGCAGGATTAGGGAGAGATTATCACAAAGCTCTCTTACTAAGAATGTGCTAAAATAGGGAATACAAAGACCAGTTATGGCACTGAATGTTGTCAGATCAACTTTAACTCTCAGGAATCTGATGCAAAGTATGTTTTAAACCAGCTTTTTAGATGCAGTATCTCACAAGGCCCATGACTAAATAGCACTTCAGAACGACACCAAATGAGAAAACATAGCTTCTCCCTTAAAAAGCAACTTCTGTAGTGCTTCTCCTGTATGGAACTGAAAGGACTTACCACTCAGCTGTAGCTGATCTGAAATATGGAGTCTGATCTGACTGAAATATGGAGTTTCTCTTTTGGGGAATAGCCTAATATTTTAGTCTTCAATTGGAGCAAAGTATCCTGTGGAGCAGAAACTAAGATGCAATGTCTAAAAAGAGAGCTCAGCAACAGTCCATGGAAGAACCTGTTAGATATGAAGACACTGGAGTGGTTAGGAAATAAGTTAGCTATTTGTTTGCCTCAAAAATAAATAGTTAGGAATTAAGAAATAAAAGATAGCCCTGCTTCAAGCTGCTGTATGTATGAAGGAAGGTAGTAACAAGTTGTTTCCTTTAGAAAAGGCTCCCAGTCATTGGTTAGTAAATCAAATGTGGTAGGGATGGATGCAAGTTCTCTACTGCCGCTTAATGAGTGGTAGCTGGCATACATCATGGATTAAAGAGATACAACAGCTGAGTTTTCATGACTAGAGTTGAGGGCGGGGAAAGGATCATCCTTCACTGACTTCACTGTCACCATAACAATGATGTGACGTCCTGCTCTGTCTGCAGTTTTGGACACCCAGCAGCCTGAACAAGAGTGATGACACTGGAAAACAACAGAATTGCTTTACCATAAATTGCTTTACCATAATTTGCTTGCAATGGTCAGGCTGCGACTGGCTTTAATAGATTAATTTCAGTCGAGTGAAGGGAACAGCAACTCTGTATTCACAATGCCAGCCAGCACTGTGTGAGGAGACAGGAAAGCGAGCACTCATCTTTTAAAGACAGATCACTATTTGACTTGTAGTGTCAGGGTCCTCAGTGCACCAATAGGCCTTAATTGCCCCACCAGCCCCCCCCAAACAATCTCCACTCTTTGCTCCAGGAGCTCCATTCAAGATCAGGCCCGGGCACCCAGTCCTGGCCTGAGCTATCTTGTAGGTGTATCTGTTTCCATGCTTGTTCCGGAGCTGTTATTTGGCTTTCCTGGACTGACCTTGGACCTAACTTGTTCTTTGCCTGAAGATGGCTGGACTGTTGATGGAATTTGTTACTGCCATCAGCCCTGTCCTGCTTGCCCAGCTGAGGTACTGTGGGACTGCGCCCTGTCGGTGAGGATGCTGCCCCTGCCTGTGCTGCGGTCTCTCTCAGTTTCTGGCTTGCCTTTCCTTGTGGAACAGCCCTGCTCTTGCTGCTCCCTGAAATTTAGTAATTTCACCTACAAAATCTTGGTGAGGGCAATGTGTGCATGGACGAGAGGGATAGGGGTGTGTGGGGGGAATTAAAAAAGCAGTTCTTCCATGATTACTTCCTCATTCATAGTACTCACCTTTTCTGTACACTTGTGTTGTACAGCTGCAATTCATTGTCAGTAACAAAATGAAATCACAGTCTCAGGACTAACTAGGATGGGGGACATCATAAAGAGTGTCTTATGAATTTGAGATAGGGTTAGAAAGAAGACAGAGTGACTAGAGCCAGAATCAATGCCTTCTCTTGATTACTGGATAGAGAGCATTAAATGATTTCAGTTCTGTTCCCAGACAGAAACTGTCTCGCCTATTAAGAACTGGATGAGCCATGAAAAGCAAACTTTCTCCCTTTTAAGATCGCCACATGCAAGGGTAGGGCAAGTTTTTCTGCTTGAATCATTTGAAGGATGTGTAAAAGTTTGGAGTTCTTCAGTGCTGTTAAATATTGATCATTATGAAAATCATACATATTCTATGGCAGTGGTGTAATCTGAAAAACGGGACAAGCTTTTGGGCAGGTGAGTAATCTGAAGGATGTGTATGCCTCAATTTCCCATATTAAGCTTTTCACAACATAGGCATAAACTTATTCCAATGGGATGTACCCCTGTCTAAAGATATTAAAAAGGATGAGTGTATGCACTGAAGTACGCTTCCATTCCATAGGTTGATTTGCCTTCATGTTATATTGATTTTAAAGTAATAGAATTATAAAATCTCAGTACAACAGAATGAAGAAAATATTGCTAATGCTGCAGAGCTCACAGCAAACTGTAGTCAGGTCTCACTCAAGCATGTGAATTGCAATAATGCTCACTTTCACAGCAGTCTTCCTCCTAGGAAACTTAATAGACTTTTTCTTGCCCTTCTTCAAGAGGAGGATTAATATGCCAAACTTGCAAATAGGATCATATGCAATTTAATAACTTCTGCAACGTTACACTGTCTTGGTTTCCAGTCTAAACACTAGCCAGTTCCTAAGCAAAGTAAATTTCAAGTGTAACTATCACATAGGGGAGGATCTCCAGAAACAAAACTGCCTTAAAGCCAGAGCAGATCTAACTCTGTAAGGATTATTTGTCACACGCTCATAAGCTATTTGGTTTTTTTGCTCTTGAGTTTACCTAGATAAAAGTAAGGTCAGGATTTGTGCGCTGAACTCCAGCGACTTCAAGCTTCTAGAACTATTTGATGGACAATGTAAACACAATGAAACTTCATGCTGTTCAAACTCCCTCGCACCCTGCCCCTGAAACATGGAGCCTTAAAATTAGTCAAAAGCCTTAGCAGGTTTGTGTGGAGCAGGGCTTACACAGATTGGGGATTTGGGCCCTTACAGTACTTAAATGCTTCGCTGCAGTTAGAAATAAATGTCACTTTTCCCTGCAGTTAAAAAAGGCACTATGTGCATCTATGCTTTTCAACACAGTTCACCTTCCTCCCTGCTGTCAGTGACAGCAATATACAGCAGAGGGACCCAAAGTCTTCTGCAGCTGTGCTTGAGCATTGTGTTACACACAGCAGGAACATGGTGAGGACAGCCTCTCACAGCAGTGCGGGAACTGGGACAGAGACTGACAAGGAAAAAGTCTTTTGAGCTCAGTCACCCAATACACCAATTAAACAGGAGCAAGACAGGCATATATTTCTAAAGCCTTTTTTTCCTGCTATTGTTACAGGTTTTTAAAAGGTAGACGGATGGATCAGACCAGTGAATAAGTAGGACAGTGGTAATGCTTCTAAAATAGTATTCCGTACCACTAATAGATTCTTTTCTCTGTACCTGAAGGGTAAAATGTCGTTTTTCTTTGCCTTTCTTCTTCTTGTTGTTGCTACTACATATAGCTCTGAAAATAGATTTTTACAGTAAACAGCTTTGGGGGGAATGGTATAATTGATGATGTCTTGGACAAAGAGGCACCCTGGTGATAATCAGACTGAGATAAGCCATTTTCTACACCATATATTTTCACTTTTTTCTCCTCACTGAAGTGAAGCTTTTGGGGGTCTTTTGAGTTTGTTTGAGGTCTATATTATCCTTTAAGTATGTGCAATAATACTGTCCAGCTTTGACAATATTTTGTACACCCCACTGGTCTAAGTATAATATACATTTCCTCCTGTGCTCCTTTACTAGCAAGTTATTTATTTCTCTAACTTGATCTTTTAGCTCAAGTTGAACTTATGAGTGGTGGTCCAGTGCTTTATCTCAAGTCAAAACCAAGATGGGGCTATGGAAGCAGCATTCTCAAAGGAGTCCAAAGTGTGATGTTCGTTAAACAGCAAATGTATGAATGACGCAAAACCTTCCCTTGCAGTTCAGGCACCTACTGACTTGTCATACAATAAAGCAAGTCCCCTAAGTGGTACTAACAACAATCAATCTCAAGCTGCTGAACAACGCATCTCACCCTAACTGCACTCTTAGACCGTGAGTGAGACATAATCCAAGAAGGACAAACTGCAGCATTCGGAAAACAGAATGATCCACCTCTGGCAGTAACCTAAGTCTCAGCCATATTATCTTCTAATCATATTGGCAGGCTGGCAACCAAGACACAAGCTCAAAACCGAGGGTTCATTTCCAGAGTCTATATAGCTATGCATGTGTATGTGCACACTTACATAAATCCATATGTATGTATATAGGCAATGAACAAAGAAATACACAGCGGCAAGGTTTCTTACCCAGTATGCGCTCAATCTAAATAGTGTACTTTTTAAAAAAACCCTTCACTTAGATATTCATACATCACATCCACTGAGATTCAGATGGACAGACACGTGTAACAAAACTGCATACAGCCTCCATGTACCCACTCCTTAGATCTAGAATAACAGGAATTTGCTTATTGTTTGGAGTCTGCGATAAGGGTGTAACACAGCAGAAATCTATCCACTCCTTCCCCCAACACGTGTAGATACAACTTGTGTCATAAAACAAGTGATGCTGAGTAACATGGACTACAAATATGCTGTGAATACAAAATGATTTTGTTCCTTGACTGCCAATGGCATCTCAAAACTTTAACTGTCCCACATCATTGTTCCAAAAGAAAGCAAGTTAATGTTATTAAGGAATATCTTTCCTTTCACCTGATCATCTTATCCTCTCTTCTCCTTCCATCACACTTCTATAACACCCTACTACACATGCAAAAGGATGCCCTCACAGCGTCACTCAGATTAAGACGGACTTTTGCACAATACTGAAACTACAGCTTCAGTATCTTTTCAGAAAGAATTTCTACTTTAGCATTACCAATTCAAGTGCTTTAAACCAGGCCTTCAAACCAAGAGATCTATTTTAAAATAACTGCCTAACAGTTTACCTGATGTTTTCTACGTCTACAAATGTTATCTCCCACACACCCCCACACCCCAAAAAAATAACAATATGTGAATCTGTGATGCTTGCCTTGTACTCTTAATTTGGAAGCTCCTGCATTTGAAAAGTACCAAATATTTTGAGACTCAAAATAAAAGAAAAACCCAAGATCTAACAATATTGTTGAAGAAACTGTAATTAAACTGCTGCAGCTGACAGGCTCAGTCGGAGAGGCCAACTTAAAATATATCATATTTCTACCAGTGGGCTGTTCACTTCCCTGGAAAAAATGATCCAACTGTCCTCTCCAGACGGCAACGGCAATTTGAATTCTTTATGCCGCCACAGAAGGTAGAACAATGAATTTTTAAAAATCTGATTTAATATAAGAAATTCTAGAGTAACTCCACTGATGACATTGGGATGAATTCCTGTGTATTTACTCAGTGAGACTGAGAGCAGAGTTGAAGCCCATTTATTCAGACCATGCTTTGAAAAAGATTTACTGCACATAAGCAGTCATTCAGTAACCAACACCTTTCTCTTGAAGACAGGTTAACTGCTTAAGTGAGGACCTACCTTGCAGACATCAAGAAGCAAATATTTGAGATTTAAATTCTTGTATTTCAAATAAGTTGTGCCAGAGAGAAATGCGTATTTGGATATGCGAGTTGATGAAAAAATAACAGACTAGCATTTATGCTTGGCATTACAAATGTGCTCAAGTATCATTGAAGCCAATGCTTAAAGCTATACATTCCAAAGTCATTTTATCAATCACTACAATTCTGAGAATGTACAGGTTTTCTTTTAGGCCTGAGGCATTTTCTTACACACTCACAGGGCAAAACACAAATGGGTCCAAACACTGCTATGAGCAAGAAAAGAACCCTAACCAATTCCAAATCCCACAATGACAATAAAAATAACAAACGCACCAATTAATTAGGATGTACAATTTCCACCTCCAGACCTCAGGAGCAGAAGGAATGATATAACCAATTACTATACAAAAGCAGAACTAAACAGTTCTGTGGAGATATTCAAAACCCGCCTGGACACATTCCTGTACAAACTGCTCTAGGTGACCCTGCTTTGGCAGCAGGGTTGGACTAGATGGTGTCTGAAGGTCCCTTCCAACCCCTGCCATTCTGTGATGCTGTGATTCTGTAAAGAGTTCAGGCAACTACCTGGAATCCCATGAAATTCTAAAATAAGTACAATGCTGAAAATAGCATTTAATTTTATTAACTTTTTAAATGTGTGACTAAACGCACTGCTTTTAAAAGTCTGCTTAAACTCCCAATTATACTGTTTTGTGTTCCTGCAATGCCTTATAACTGTGCAGTGCTGTGTGACCAATACATACGCTTGCTCATTTATTTATTCTTTGCAACAAAGACTGACATTTACTTGGAATTTGTATTTTACTTGGAAAAAAACTTACTTGATCACTAAGATCTGTCCAAATAAAAGGAGGATTCTCAGATTTCACACTAGCAACAACATAAATAAGATCATTTAGTTGATTTATGTATTTGCAGGGTTTAGTATAGTAGTTGCTACTGAAGAATTTGTGAAATGTAAGTTATATCTAGCACTTACGTATATGAAATAGTAGTTAGTACTTGAAGTTCAAAAACCCCATAGCCTAATTCTTGACTTCTGGAGGACAGAAAATATTCTAAACTGGTTCCTTTCCCATGGCTCTATGCACTGAGTTTTTGAACTTGTATTAACAGTGAGATTCTCAATATCATTCTTCCACTATCCGTGAGACTCCTAATAGCATCCAGTATCTTAATGGATATAATCTCCTAAGGGGCTTGATGCTCCTAGAAAGCTGTGGCAGGGACCCAGAGAGTTAATCAATAAATTCCAAAACCTACCATATGCCTAACACATCTTCTGTCAGGAAAATGTACAAAATGTCTTGATTCTTATAGAATCATAGAATGTTGGGTTGGAAGGGACCTTTAAAGGTCCAACCCCCCTGCAGTAAGCAGGGACATCTTCAACTAGATCAGGTTGCTCAGAGCCTCATCAAGCCTGGCCTTGAATGTCTCCAGGGATGGGGCCTCCACAACCTCCTCTCTGGGCAACCTGGGCCAGTGTCTCACCACCCTCATCAGAAAGAACTTCTTTCTGATGTCTAATCTAAACCTGCCCTGCTCTAGTTTAAAACCATTGCCCCTCGTCCTATCACTACATGCCCTTGCAAATAGCCCCTCCCCAGCTTTCCCATAGGCCCCCTTCAGGTACTGGAAGGCCTGTCTCCCTGGAGCCTTCTCTTCTCCAGGCTGAACAACCCCAACTCTCTCAGCCTGCCTTCATAAGAGAGGTGCTCCAGCCCTCGGATCATCTTTGTGGCCCTCCTCTGGCCCCGCTCCAACAGGTCCATGTCCTCCTTGTGCTGAGGGCTCCAGAGCTGGACACAGTACTCCAGGTGGGGTCTCATGAGAGCAGAGTAGAGGGGGAGAATCCCCTCTCTGGATCTGCTGGCCACGGTTCTTTTGATGCAGCCCAGGATGCGATTGGCCTTCTGGTCTGCAAGCACACATTGTTGGCTCATGTCCAGCTTTTCATCCACCAGTACCCCCAAGTCCTTTTCCGCAGGGCTGCTCTCATCCCCCAGCCTGTACTGATAACGAGGATTGTGCCGACCCAAGTGTAGGACCTTGCACTTGGCTTTGTTGAACTTCATAAGGTTTGCTCGGGCCTACCTCTCTAGCTCGTCCATGTCTCTCTGGATGACATCCCGTCCCTCTGGCATGTCAACCGCACCACTCAGCTTAGTGTCGTCAGCAAACTTGCTGAGGGTGCACTTGATCCCACTGTCTATGTCATTGATGAAGATGTTGAACAGCACTGGTCCCAGTACGGATCCCTGAGGGACACCACTTGTGACCCCTTTCCATCTGGACATCGAGCCACTGACCACCACCCTCTGGATGTGAAAATCCAGCCAGTTCCTTATCCACCGAACAGTCTACCCATCAAATCCGTATCTCTCCAACTTTTATAGAGAAGGATATTGTGGGGGACCATGTCAAAGGACTTACAGAAGTCCAGATAGATGATATCCACGTCCTCTTTATATTTTAGTTACAAGGTGTCCAATATATGAATGAGATGGCAGAAATAATAAATATTTTTTTCTTGTTTGTTTTGAGACATTGTGCTGTCAAGCACTCTTTTGTATTATGACCATGATAAGCAGTAAACTCTTCCAAGGGAATCTACACAACTAGATAGTAAATAGGGCCCCTGCAATCACACCAATCCTGTTAACTGCTGTAATAGTTGGTGCTGATGTATCTAGTCCTCTTGTGGCACCGGAAAAATATCAAATGGTATTCACACCTAGCTATACCTTCCATAAGGACACACCACTCTGTCCACAAAAATGTACCTGCCAGAAATGGTCATAAAGAAGAGAAGTCCTTATGACTCATGGGCAGAGCTTTTCAACAGTTGCTAAAAGAGGATTTTAGAACTTCATAGAGAGGTTAAGTTACCTCTCTGTGACTTTTAAGAGCTGCAAGTCTTTCCACTGACTTTAGTGAGCTTAATGGAGCAACATAAAGGTGACTGCTGTTTAAGGGGAGCTTACTTTAGTCAGTGCAGCACTCAAGGACTTTAATGCACACTTAAATCTTACTGAATTCAATGGGAATTCTATACATCTATACTACATCCATTACCTTGCATCAAAATACCTTTCATCAGTGCTTAGAGCACCACGAGTAATATTTGTTACTTGTTCTTACATCCTCTCAGTAGAGGAAAAGTACATGCAGGTCAATTGTTACCCACCTACACGTGCACGGATTTGTTGCCCAACGTCAAGATGATGCGCACCTTGCATTTGAAGCAAAAAGTGATCAGATTTGTCAAGGGCCTTTGTTTCTGTCTAGAGGATAATAGTAATGAATGCATCACTCAGATGTACAATTTGTTTGACCAAAGATGGACGCCTGCAGTGTAGATCTAAGTCATTTACTCATCTCTCTTCATAATCAATGGAGGCACAATTCTTTATTCTAAATGTATATATCTGTATCTATAATGGGCTGGACTCTCTGCTAATGTCTCCTTCTCTCCAGTGGCCATAAAGTGAGCTATGTTGTGACCAGCCTTGATGTGAACAACTGACATGCAAAACTTTACACTAAGGGAAATAAATCCTACCCTTGCTGTCACGAAAGGTTCCTCCAGTCTCCTGATTCACTAACTGAAGTTTTCAAGTGTAGGCACGTGTCTTCAAACAGACACCTCTCTACCTGATCATCTACCATGATGGCTGCCTCATTCAGCTTTAACTGCTGCCGCCTATTCTTCCCTCATGGGCTGACCTCACTCCAGATGGTCCTGAAGTTGTGTCTGGAGTAGGATGAACTGAGCCAGTGACCTGTTAAGCTGCTTAAAATACGGAATGTGATTATATAGTGCCTTGAGTGGGAAACAGAGTCTCTGGACACATAGAAGCATGAACCAAAATCCCAGAGTTTTAGAGACTAATAGATGGTTGCTATTGAAAACACAGAGACAGAGACTGAGGAGACACAGGGAGGCTGCAGAGCTCACCTTTTTCTTCAATAAAACGAGTCTTCTCCATATCGTTTTATAACTACATAATACTACAAAATGCACAAGTTTGTAGATTCTTCTCTGTTACTTTTAATTGTGCACACTGTGAGCCGTTTTTATGTGACCATGGTGTGGGTTTTCAGAATACAACGGGAGTATGTTTGACATCTCCGAAATGGTTTTCTGCTGGGAATGGATTTGCCCATTCACGAGGAAATCCTATTCAATAATTCTCTTGTGTCAACACAGTCAGAATTAATCACGTCCTCCATTACACAGGGAAGAAGTTTCTATATCCCACAGGAATATGGTGCAGCCTTGGTAGATACCCTCTCCCTGAGTTACTGATTGTTTTGACAAGTAGGGTCAAAGTGTGTCCCACAATTAACCTGGATTTCTGAACAGGTACAGTGCTTGGTGAGTTAGGTATACTAGCAGTGCCTGACTGACTGGAACCATTTGCTGCATTATCTGGAAACAGACATTCTAGTGGGAAAGAAACAATATATAGTTGGTAGATTCTTGACTTTTTCTACAATCACAATAAGCAATGCCATTGGAGCTATATTCCTTTGTAATTAATAGGGATCTAATACAATAGTTGAGTGAACTTAGGGAGCAGTTTTAATCTATCGAGTCACGTTGCCTTCCATCCCCTTGTTTTAGGAATACATCACAACTGTGTGTTCATTTTAGCATTACTTTGCTGTCTTCACAACCATAAAGCAGAGTAGTATCACTCTCATTTTCTAACTAGAGGGCAGAGGTACAGCACAGACTGAGGTATATACATAATCTTGTCAGAGCAAAGAATGCTTGGGGACAAACCAGAAAATGACTCCTAGGTTTGTACAGCTCTGTGTTCTAGGATCCTCATATATTCATTATCAGTCTTTTCACAGCTACACAAAGAACATCTGGCCATAGAGATCCAAACACCAATGGCAAAGACCATCACTTTGCTCTGCCTAGCAACCAGTATCAATAAGCAGATTTTATCATCTTTCCTCTTGCCCATATATCAATAGTGCCAGAGAAATTATTACCCTCTAATTTCCCTCCATGTCATAAGAACAGTTCTGTACTTCAGCAGAAATAAAGTGCCTCATGCTACCTATTTTCTAGGTATGATTGCACATCTGGGGCATATACATTACTTCAATAAAAAGTCTGAGACCAAACAGATCAGTATTCTATTGACTTACTCACCTTGGTATATACAGAAGAAAAGTACTACAGTCAGTTCAAATTGCCAGACAATACACTGGTCTACCAGCCTTCTAAACACAAAACTAAGTGGAAATAATTTTAAACTCAATGAATGCACATTTTTAGAGGCAGGCTATGGATTACTGAGATTTTGACAGTATTTCAGAGCAAGGAAAGACTGCTGCAAATTGACTGAGTGGAATCAAAGTACTCCCTTGTTCACAATTTAACAAAAACTAGCACCTAAACTGCATCCCTTTGTAAAAGTGATACACAAACCCAGCAAATGTAGGTGTTACTGCTTTCCTGGGAATGCACAGGTTTTCCATTTGGCAGAGCTTCACCACGTGGCTTTTTGCAGAGATAGAATTAGACTTCCCTATTCTTAAAACACAACAGGAACTAACAGGAAATCAGATTTCCAAGCAAATATGTCTTGGTAGAGTTGTCAGAGTTGATCTGGGAAAAAGGGACCAGAAATAATAGCTCTGGATCCAACATTTAACAGGGATAACAAAGCAAACAGAAACGTGCATCTGCACACACACACAAATACACACAGGAACACATTCAAGCTAACTTCCTGAGGATCCACATACATGCAAAGTCTTTGCCAATTCCTTTTGTGAATGAAACAAAGATTGGCAAAGTGGTACGTAATGATTTATCTGTCAGCACAACACAGAGAGCACTTTGGTAAACTGAGATGATTTAACAAAGTGTTTCAATAGAGAAATATGAAAGGCCGTACATGTAGAAACAAAATATGGAAGTATCTACAGATTAGGGGATTGTACCCTACCAAAGCAGTGGCTCTGAAAAGGACAGCAGGCATGAGCTCTCAGGGCTTTTGTGACCATGGACTATAAGTAGCTGTGTAGTGAGGAAGAAGTCTGAAGATCTGGGAAAAAACACATTAAAGTAAGAGAAGAGTTCAACATGTTTCATCTATTGTAAAAGGGGAACAAGAGGTGATATGCTTATTTGTAAGAAGGCATTACACAAACAAATAAAGAATTTTGTAAGTGAGCACAGAAACACATAAAGATAACAAATGTCTCAAACCAAGTGGGAGATAAATAGAGAATACATTTTAAAAGCAAGTTGACTAACTAGCAAATCAAACTACCAAAGGAGACAGTGAATTTTTAGTCATTTAATAGCTTTGTATCAGGACTGGATTCGCTCCTGGAAGGTTTGCCTTGGCCAGATATGACTTCTCACCCTTCAGTAAGGAACAAAACGATGAAATGGTCCCTCTGCTTTTCCCTTTGGTGACTGGTCCCACAGTTGTAGAATGCATATTATCTTTATGGGAGAAATGCTGCAGGCCAATGCCTACTCTTTTCTGAACTAACATATGTACATACATACAGAAGCCTATCACTATGTATAAAATAGCAACTGCCAAAGCAAGAAGTCATCCATAGGACCTGATCAGTCAAGTACGTGCAGGTAGCAAACGCGTGTAGAAATTTTCTGCGATTTAAGATACATTGATTCCCAATCAAGTTCACATAAACTGCGTGAACATGCTGAAGAAATAATTTCATAATTAAATACATTCATAATGTCCATTGGTACTACTTTAGTTACACTCTTTAAAATATAACAATGTAACAATGTTAGCCAAAACCGCATACCTGCTGTGTACAGATTAGGCTTTAGGTACCTAACTTAAACGATGTACTTCAAGCTACAGTCACTTGTGTCTGCCTCACGTATCAACTGGTAACAGACAGTCTGAACTCTTCCCAGGCAGATAAAATATGTGTCCATCATCCGTTTGCTCTCTTTGAATAACTGACTTGTTAAGACTGCTCAGCTCTGGCTGTTGAAAGCAAGTTCTATACTAGCTACACTTCTGTGCTTCTTTTCCTGTTTGCAAAAAGCAAGTTAGGGGTCTGGTTTCTAGTACTGTTAACAATCAATGACTTGCATGGTTCCAGAGGTATTACTGCCCAGTGTGCCATGCATTTAGCTAACAATATGTCAATTCAAATTACAACTGCTCCAAGGAAAGAGCCTAAAAATAGAGGCCTTCCAGGTGGCTCAGCAGGTGGATCCATTTGCCATACATGGTACAACAAGTTAGCCTTTTCAGACTATGCTTTTAGAGTAAAAATATCCCATTAAATTATGATAGGAGTCAGCGCTGGTCTTAGACCACAGGAGGACTAAGCAAGTACCTAACTGTGTCTTAGGGGATTGGCTGCAAGCAGACACTGAGGTTTCAGTGTTGTATGACCACAACAATAGGTAATAGGAAGAAAAGCAAACATGATACTAGACAAAATGCAGGAATCCAGCGAAGCGTAGTTGGCAACTCTTTAAGACACCCCTTATCCCCTGGTCACAATCTCATATCCAGTCAGAAAGGTTTCTGTGTTTGAATGACTGCACAGTGGCTGTGTTCCTCTGGTATCTCATGCCAAGGCCTCACGGAGGAATGAACAACTCCTCCCACCTGCCCTTCAACAGATCCATGGCTGCCAGACTAAACAGAGAAGTGAATTCAGAACCATGCTACAGTCCCAGACAACTGGAGTCTTCTGTTCATACCAGTGTATTAATTCTCTCCAGAGCTGGGTTGAGCATGTGTGTAGCTGAGAGAGATTTATCTTGCTATACTTTCACTTGTACCTGCTCTGCAGGATAAATACAGCCCATCAATTTACTCTGCTGTTAGGCCTGTTATATTCTCTACTATCTATTTTGTTTCTTTTAAATATGGGAGGTAAGCATGGACTTGGTTAGGCAATAGCAATGTCTGTCATCATATACATACACACACCTAGACAGCCTTCACAACACAGGAAGATTCCACCACCTTTCTCCATCAGCCAGCACAGCAACAAACCACACAAGGGAAGAAAGCAGTCAGGAGGAAGAATCATTCCTATCCAAACCGAATTCAAAGGGAATTCGAGACGGTGCAGGAAATTCTTCTTTGAATTTCCTGTTAGACTCATGTCTTCATTTTTTAAACCCAGCATCTGCCACTTGCATGAAACCCAGCAGCAATATTTTTCACAGGCCACAGTAATGACTGACAGGAAAACTGCTCCATCTATCCTACTCTGGATGTCATAAGCCAGGGCTTCCCTAAATTCACAGCAAGGAGCATACTTGACTTTACTCAAGAACTTCAGCATCACCTTCAAATGCTTCCATGTTCAACCTCTGATAAGGAATGAAACAACTCTAACTGCTGGGATAGATCTGAGAATATTAAGCCCAAAGAAGGAAATATGGGGTGCAATATCAAAGGAGGTACATGCCATTGCTCGAGTATTAAAAATAAGACACTTGTATCTGGGAAAGCAAACACAGTGCTAATACGACATGCTGAGGGTAAAGAGCAAAACTGAGAGGGACAGCATGAAATATGCAATTTGACAGAAAGTGAATAGCCAGTGATAGTAACAGGCCAACTCAGGACTACTCTTTCTGCTGAATATTTCAAGAATTTGTATGCTAAGCATCATGATCATCAGCTTATGCCTGGTCTACTCCTCACAGAATGGTGAGGAGGAGGAGGTACTATTGTTTTTACAAGGTGAATTTTTAAAAAGGATTTCTCTTCCTAATTGACTTGATTAAATTGAAATGTTACAGCATCATTTAGTGGCTTTAAACCGAGACTGAATCACTGTTTCTGAGAGAAATGCTCTAGTTCATCCACAAGCTGCAGTAAGCAGCACTGGGTTAAATTCCACAGCTTATGGTATACAAGCCAGGCTACGTGTCCCCGACGGAGTCTCTCATTCTCAAGAAACTGTACCTTGAATTGTACTGTAGTGTTCCTTAGTGCAGTGCACAGGTGCATTATATAGATTCCTCTACATACCCCTGTCATCCAGCTGTATGCTAAGCAACGTGACCCCATGAAGTTTGTTCTTTCCCCGCCTTTTTTCTTGAGGTCTTAATTCTGTGGTGTATGAACAAAAGGACTGACCAAGAAGAGCTTCTTAGTATAGCAAGAGGATTCCAACTAAATTGCTCATCTGATAGCATCCACAAAATATCTCAATACAATTGCAAAAATAAATTGTCCTTTCACTGTGCAAAAGGAAGAAGAAAAATGAATATTGAACAGCCACAGATCCAAACACACATAGCTCCTGTCCTTCTCTGAGCCAAATTTATAATTACTTTTTCTATTTTATCAAGTTTCAAGCAATGCACTTCAATGGAGAAAGTTAGCAAAAAGAATTCTGAAATTAACATGAGTGTAATGGAATTTGTAAAGTCTCATGTAAGAAAAGTCACCAGCTGGAACCTGAACTCCCTGACTTGTTCTCTTTAATCACCAATGACTTGCAGTGTCTTCTGGATCTTCAAACTGTTTCAGAGAACACTTTGAAGCGCCTAGATAAAGTGGTATTTTGCCTTCTATCTATTTGACTTTAACTCCTTTTTGGACATTTCTTCCTTGAATGTTCTTCTATATCCTTGCAATAATATATCCATACACTTCAATAATAAGTATCATGATCCCTCTGCCACACGACCCAGATTAATTTTTAGAAGCTGTAATATATGCTGAGGTCCTCAGTTCTTAGTGTCACATCATTAACAGATACTCCCACCTTGTGAAAAAAAAAAAAAAAAAAAAAAAAAAAGAGTTGCATTTCTAGCCCTTATACTTGCAAACTAGAGCTTGGAAAATATCATGTGCACACTATGAGTGCCTAAACCTACTGTCATCCTAGAACAAAAGAGGCGATGAACTGGCTCACGAACTAATGATGATGCTAAAATTTGTCCACCAGTGTCTATAAAATGCAAGCAAGATAGCCTGTAAGAGGGTAGCTGCCTGCCAGTGCTAATTCCATATGAAGTTACGTCAAGACTGAGTCTTTCCATCTCATTGTTACTTGATAACTAAAGTATCCCATAGTGCTCATGGAATAAGCGAACACATCATTCTGCTCAGGCATTACAAATTGCATAGTTCATCACAATAGATGAACTCCCTTAACTCTCACCTATGAATTCTTGGTTATAATTTTTTCAGATAAATTGTTACGGAGAAAATATTGTTTATTTACGTAGATGATAGAACTTCTAAAAACTGATGCAAGAAATTGTGTCATGACAAAATTGTTTTATATGTGCTTTAACGGGAGACAATTCCTGACAGTTTAAGTCCATGAGCTTGCATATGAGGCTGATCAGTTAGCATTATGAATGTAGGTGGCCATTATTCTTGTATTTCCTATTTCAGCGATATGGAGCTACATTTATATTTCATATTACCAGCAAAGAAAACCTGTATTCTGTTGTATGCACTTCTTACACAATTCCTGTTGTATCCACATTCCTGTTGCGTGCACTTCTTATGCAATTTCTTCTTTGACCACAGGTACAGGGTATGGGGGAAGGTTACCTAAAACACTGCTGGTGCGTGATGTGCAACTATCAGATTAGGTAGTGGCTATGGTGTGATAAGCAGTAAAAACCAGTTAGAACTGCAAAACTCTTCTGGTATATAGAAAACTGCCACCTGTTGTGTACTTTTTCCCCATCCTACTGTCCATGCTGAACACTGCAAGCAGTGTCTCCCCATGCCTGGTACCATGAGTTGGCCCTCTGATTCTGAAGGTTATTCTCACAAATTTACAAACATTTTAAGGGAAGACAAAAATCTGAGTTTAAAGCAAATGACACTGTGATTCTAATGGTTGTCTCCTGGCATATTTCACGTAGCTGAGGATTTACCCAGTTTTGTCCGTTTGCATTCTGACAACAGGAAGTAATTTGGAAATCCTTCTTCATAGAAATAACAACCCTGCGGAAAAAGTTGTAGGAGATGAGCTAAGTTCAGAGCTAAGTATCTGAAAACTGTGTGGCACTTCATGGTATATATTAAATGCTGATGAGTGGTGCCTGGGCTGAAGTGATTTGGCAAATCTAGAAAAGTCACTTAGCAATTAGGTAACCAACAGAAGTTGTTTCAGGACGTGTGTTCTTGCTTCTTGAGGGCTTATTATTAAAGGCAGGTAAGAGACAGAGGATGAACGTATGCACGCTGGTGGAATGAATAATCTGTGTGCATGTGTGCAAAATTCACAAAATTCTAGTTCCCCAGCTGCTGTATATGATATGGTGAGAGTTTCTTTTAGTTTGGATTGTCTGAATTTTTTTTTAAAGAATGAAGCAAGGGATTTAAAAGGGATGAATAAAATAGCATTTTTTCAAAACTGTAATGTTGATTTTATGCCTGAAATTATTTCCTGCATATTATACATGTCTAATACAGCATATATTTCTGTATGGTTTCTATTAGTCAAAGAAGCGACTAGAAAAACATTGTTTTGAATTAAGAAAAGGATCATACAGTAGAAGAACAGACATATAGGTGCAGAATATAGATTTGTTTAGCTACACTCCAGTCTCCAACAGCAGCCAGAGGCCATGTTCATTACGCAGTTCACAGGGTCTCCTGACTCACGTTTCCTCTGAAGAAGACCACATGTGTACATTCAGTGTGCCAGGCTGCATTCTTTCAGCTCTGTTTTTTATCCTCACGGTAACACCATGAAGTGATTGTGAAACCTCTCTCAGCATCCACCATCTCACTGGATACCTTGAGGAAGCAGTGGGCACTGTTGGGAATGTTTTGCTCAGCATTCCCATGTGTTTTCTTGTCCCTATATTTTTCACTCTTTAACCCTCACCATTTTCTCTTTTGTTCATTTGTTGTCCCTTGGACTCATTTGTCTTTGCACATCTTCCTGGTCTCTGCTTCCTATAACTCTCTCCCCGCTTTTTGGAGGGAAGGAGGGGGAATAGGCACCCGCTATCCTTCTTAAGGGAAGGAATCATGAGAAGAGTAAATAGTAGTGGATCTCTAGGGAAAAGTATAAGAAAAAGAATACCCTATAAAAACACTTCCCTGCTATACTCTCAAAAATTCCAGCAAGCTATGGCTCAAGGACTTTCTGGTTATAAGGCCTATCTGTACGATTAACCACCCATCACAGATTTTTTTCACTTGCATTTGTCGAGGTACTTTTCAGACCCATGTAAACTTTTGGCATCCACAACACCCTATGGCAAAGAGGCTCACATATGCATTGTGTGCTGCTTGTAGTCAGGTATGTGTTCTGTATTTTTATACGTTTTTCTTAAAAAGAATAAAACCTTTAAACATATGAAAGAATACATTTTTCTTTGTTTTACAAGAAACTCTCAGATTTAATGCAGTCTACACCTTAAGAAATAATAGTCTTACAAAACTCGTACCTGCTGGAGAAGAAAAGACACAGATTGCATCACTTTGCTATGCTGCTTTGAATGTAAATGAAAAGCCGAGGCAGATTTAATGGATCATTTCTTCTAAATATGGACAGTGCTTAGTTTTACTTGCAAGCATATGAGCCTGCACTTACACCAAAAAGCAAAGTTAAGTATTCTCTGCTGTGCACTGTCCCATAATAGCTTCAAAGATGCCAAATACTTTCAATTTGTTATTGTTTTAAATACCGAGCCTCTTTGGTATGATGGCTTTTACTCCACTAGTGAGATACCTACAAGTGGAAAAGACAGCACTCATGACAATATAAGCAGGGTCATCTTGCCCAGTACTTTCTATATGGCATTACACACAGCTAGAACGGACCTTCATGGGCAGAACTATAAATCCTAAGAACAACTTTCAGGCTGTTAGTACAAAGACAAATAGGCAAACTTCACCAGCATGCCAGCAAGCCTCATTCTGTTTTGAAGGTAACAATGCAGTAGCCTTTATGATACCTTACTTCTAACAGGTTTGCCTGACCACACAGGGAGCATGAAGAAATCCACAGTGAATATGTGGAAATCATATCACAATAATATTTTTTTTTAGAAGAAATCCTGGAGTGGTAGAAAGTTTAGGTGATTTGTAGATTCTCTACAGCAGTGGCTTTTGGCCACAGAGTGACACAGAATATGGAACAGACTCTGAGGCACTGGAAATGTTAGCACAATCTAAAACCATTCTCTTACAGTCCTTTACCCTTCAAGTTAAAATATTCTCTGTCAGCTTCTTAAAACACGGACACAAACCAATTATTTGACATTAGCACTGTTGTAATTAAGACATTTTTACAATTACCTTTACAATGAATGCAGTGGAACCATGAAATTGTTTAACTTTGGAAAGGGGCTGTTTTTGACAAACATTGTTTTGAAGCATGTGAGGAGAAAAAGCAGCTTGAGAATGATGTGCAACCTTCCACTGTGACCCTAAGCCTCACTTCTCTTCAGGTAGCAGAAATATCTCTTAAAAATGACATTTTTCTTGATTAATGTGAAAGCTTATGTGAAATGACATCCCAGTTTCCCACTGACATTAGGCCATTGTTAAATGTTACCAAATACCCTATCTATGGAATGCTAAGATAGCAAAACAAAATATCTTCTATCACAAATGGCATTCCATCTATCACACTTGATTTGTTTGCTGAGAATAACAACTAAGATTGTGTTTATTTGCATCGCTGTCTATTCAGGTTGTGTAACAACAACAAATAAGACTGAGAGAGGCTCTCATTCTTACCTTCTGTCAAACAACATCAAGAAGAAATCAGCTGAAGCTGGCAAAACTGTTCTGCTGTGAATTTGCTGGATGATCAGAATCATATGCAGGTTCTACAAAGAATGACAATAGAGATCTCTTAGTTTTCATGCAGCAAAAAAATTAGACTGACTAAGCAGCTATATTAAAATTAACAAAAACATAACTTAGAGTACAGAGAAGACATTCCATGTCTATGAAATGGTGATACTATGCTTAGCTCTATAAAAACCCAGGAAAACAAAACAAGTTCCTGTCCAAGATGTACTAAGGCAGGCTCAGAGATGAAAATGGGTTATAAATGGGTTATAAAACTATCCCTTGAAGAAACATCCAAAGCTTAATCATGCTTGCCAATTTGGCAAATGGCCGAAATGAAATCAAGAACAATGGAGGAGAGTTATGTTTGGCCACCTTTATCATACAGGAGCACGAGAGACTGATATTTGCACTTATCACAATTTAACAGATTAATTTCTTATGACATACAGAAAGATAGCACTAAAGAATAGGGAGATATCATATGCCTGATACTGATTGGGAAAAGATAATCACATGGAATATTCCCTTATGTTGAATGTCTTTGAGTCAGTCAAATGCTGAGAGACTGTAATGCTGTTTCAGTCTACTATTACCAGTGAGATTTCATCAATATGGGCTAAAAGGAACTGGACACAAAGCACTGACAGGAAAAAATGATGAATTGCACATATTTTAATTAACAAGAAAACAATAGTGTACATTACAGGATAGCGTAATTTCTACACGGCACCACATGCAATACAATATCAAAGCAGAAGTCTTTGAGGGCTGGAGAAGGAACAGGTCTTTTAATTTTTGGTTTAGGCTACCAGAGCAAACAAAGATTTCCTGTAACACTGCATGCTTCTGATCAATATTCTTCTTCTACACATACTGATTCTGTCATCTTTGGTGAGACACAAATGTCTCCAGTATCTAATATTAAATGATATGGGCAAACTACAAATACTTTATATCCCATTCCCTGGCTCAGAGGCTACTGGCATAGAACGTAACTAACTCTCCTGGAAGTTACTTGTATCCAGCTGAGGGAGATTAAGACTGCCATTTTATGTGTTGTACATATGAGTAACTACATTAACCTTAAAACAGAGTAGAACATTTTGTTATATAAGCACACCTCTGCTCCTATAATACTGTTCATATTAATACAGAACACAGGAGACATTAAGCAAGCAAATTAAATTTATTAGCGTTCTGCTGCTTACTTCCTAAACAGTGTGGGATTGAGGGGTCTAGAGGCTCCTTCTCGTGTGGTACATAGTCCAGGTTATAAGTGAGAGGGACAGCTGAACGTGGCAAGGTGGGTTTAAGCATACCACACAGTATACTTTTTATTGGAAGGCATAGCAACTTGTCAACACCTTATGTCATTAACAGCTAGGAAAAATTTTTCTCTACTTTAAATGGCTGTTTATTTGGAACAAGATGCTTTGAGTCTTGGGCCTATCTATCATTAAACTTTCATTAAAGTGATTCTAATGTAGGTTGGTCCAACTGAAATCTCTATTCTATTCTATTAAGGCATGAAGAAACAGGCACAGATATACTACAGTAGCTAGATATATTTAGAATCCTCTATTCACCTGCTCCAGTAAGTCCTACACATGATAATCCAGTAGAGTAGAAAGAGAATTCAGAATTAAGGTGGGTGTAGGGGAGAGAATACCCTTCTTTGAGAATGCACAAAAGTTCAAGACCTATTTTCTTCCTTCTTTATGCACACGTAACTCTCACTGACATCAGCTTTGGGGTCAAGACTTAAAGAGAGAATCAAAGAGGTCTTTTCCCCTACAAGCTCACTGCAAGAACTGCTAAAATCAGTTATATGCAGCCTGAGGTAAAAGATATATTTTTTGTCTTTACTAAGTCTCTTAATGGTCCTGGTATATGTTTGAGCAGAAACAAACTTTGACACAGTTGTGTAGAAGTCAGAAGTCCCTTCCATTATTGCTGCATTTATAGCAGTATATGCAGGCTTACATTAGGAAACATCCAGAGTTAATCAATGCAAGAGTTAAAAAAGCAGAGATAATTACAGCTCCTGTCCATATCCAAGACTGTCAGGAATTCAGTTTATAATAATTAATCTAAGTCTGGACTCTTTCTGCTAGGGTCACTATTCAGCCAGTGGTTAAGTGAAACCCACAGTTGATTGGGATGGGAAATGTTGGCAGTGGCGAGGACTATTTCTCCTTCTGCAATCCTCATCAAATAAGGGGCATACACAAAATTGCTTATCTCCAATCTGCAATTCTCCCCTCCACCCATCTGTAAATTTGAATTAATTAATAAACACCCTCATGTTTTCAAGGTCATGGAAAATGAAAAGCACTCAGGAAAACGGATGCACTGAAAGTGAAGGGTGTTTGTGGGTGGGGTTTTTTTATGTAAATGGAAAATCTGTGAGGCAGAAGCTCCTTCATCTGTGCCATGAGTGCCAAAGTTATAAAATTTAAAAGCAAATAAAGGGAATGCAAATAAATTATGCTTTGAATAAACGTGACCTTCCCTAGAAGAAGTCTAAGGCTTTATAGAATAGTCTCAAAAATACACAACAAGGCCAAAGACATCATTCCGTCAGTCTTCATGCAAATTCAGTCATGTTGTCTTTCGTTTGTCCCCTCTGACTGTGGACAAGCTCTGCTTTCTATTGGTGCTGGCTGTTCATAAAAGACCTGGCACAGGGCTCTTCCACTTGTTGCACACCAGCCACAGAAACCTCGTGTAGGTAGATTTTTTTGACATCTATATCCACCTACTTATTTAAAGCTTCTGACTCAATTTGAAACAAATCCCGTGGAAGTGACAATTAAGGTGTGCAAACCACAAAACTACATGGCTACTTTTTTTGTCACATAACATATACTGCCACATGAGCTTCCACAGCTTCCTTGTAAATCTCAAGCATCCTCACAAACAACATAATTTAGGGAGTAAAATGAAGGTGTCATGTAGGTATACAACACTTGACAAGTTAGAAATGTCACCATTAGATAAACAGAAACAATACATGAACTTATGGAATCAATTTCCGGAGACACACTAAACTGAATGACTTCTGAAAAAAAGGGACAATTGAAGATTTCATTGGAGAAAACATTTTGACTTCGGAAAATGAGAAGGATCAGCTGCTTAAGATTCTGGAAGACTCTGAGTCAGAAGGACACTTTAATTCTTGTAGTGCTTAAAGGGTGGATTCTCAATCTAATCTTAATCTTGATATGGACACTGAAAAGAAAAGAGAGACTATGAGGTATATATAACTGCAAGTTACAATTTGAGCCTGATGCCTAATACAAGTCATCAGACTTCACTCCTACCTTACAACAATACTTGAAGTACATTCAGTCAGAAATGCAGTGATTTCGTTTCTGTTTTTCACTTAAAAATGTAAAGCTCTTTGCAAGGGGTAGATTTTGGCAAGGAAAAAAGTGAAAGGATAAAAACGATGAGTAAAATTCAGTGATTGCAGGTCACAACAGCTGGGGAATGAGGTCTCCTAATAGGGGTGTGAACATCTTACACTCCTCAGAACAGCAGAGGCCATCATACCAGAGCCCAGACCACCCCGTGGTCCTCAGCTTCAAACTTCTGCATAAGAGAACTCTAAGTTCATCTCCCTCAATGCAGACATATGTGGACAGAATTGGATGAAGATATTTTTGTAATGGGTACAGAATTGCTATGCAATAATCAAATACCGAGCTGCTGTAATCTCATTAGCACTCAGAGATCTGGGCAGTGAGGCTGCTGACTGTCAGATCACATTCAGATGAAAGTAGCTACAACTAACTATGTGAAACGTTGATTAATGGAATAAAGCTGACACTTACTGAGGAAGTCTCACAACTACTAACAAAGCAACTAAAGCATAAGGTAATACTGTTTATTATAAAAATCAGAGCAATAATACTGTTTATTATAAAAATCAGAGCAATAAATCAAGTATTCCGAACAGAACATTTTCACTAGCCTGTTATTTATGCCACTGTGAGTAATCCTATTTATCCCTTTAACACAGCTGGGTAGAAGCAGATGGTAAGTTGTCAGTACCACAGGGAAACCTCCAGAATTTCTAAAATGTACCTTTTGTTGCTTATTTTATCCATTTCATGCATCTGGTAGGCTCTGTTTTGTTAATACATTATTTGTTCAATTTGTGTAAGCTACTCCAAGGATGCCACAAGTTCATCCTTTGCACTTGTGGCAAATCTACACTCACATCTGACAATAAAGTTATGGTAATATGATTTTATTATTGCTGTTATCACCACCATTATTATTACAAATCAATAATGTAGACAGCACAGTGAAATACCTAGTACCAAAACCAACTGACATACATACAGTCTATATAATTCAGACTAGTAAATTACTGCATCATTTTGCTTTACTCCCAAATAATAACAAATCCCTTATCTTCTCTATGGAAAAAAGCAATTAGTAGCATATTATCAAATCCTTATTGTGCAGGAACAGAACAGATCTCTCTTCCTGCACAGATCTCTCTGCTTCTGGCAGAGTTTTTCTAACTTATTAACAGGGCTACGTACTTTTGCAGTGAGAGAATTAACTTTTACCACTGCAGTCCGTGAAGTCTCAAGCAAATCTGAAGTACACCACAATGATAAACCCTCGGCACGTACATGGGATTTGCCATCTCATCTCTGATGAAAGACATTTTAATCTGTCAGGCTCACCTACCAGTCTCCTTCTTCTACATTCTGTTCTGTAATTTAAAAAAATTGGCAACCTCTGTAGCCTTTTACAAAAAAACATTTTAACCATCTTCCTGCATGTCTACTCTCTGAATGCAGAACTAATCATGCAATTCCCCACAGAAATCAGAATCAGCAAGAGCTTGTGTATCGGTCGTAATGCAGTGCTCATTTCTCCTGGTTCAAACCTTACTTTATACACATGTAAAACCATAATGCTTTCATATCCAAAAACAAGAAGCAAACTAGTAGACCCTAGTCAAGCAAAAACCTATGATCAGAAAATGAAAGCGTGCTACAATCATGTTTAAGGTTCAGCATCCAAAGTAAACATGGCTGTGACTGGTACATCTAGATGAGACTAGCAGGAGATACTGCCCAGTCATGGTCGAGTTGTACTGGCAGAGCTTCAGCTCCTTCACTGCAGGTACTGTATACGCTACTGAGGTGCCCTAACAAAGCTGTGAAGGAAAGAATTTGTATAGTCTTCTGCACACCGCAACTGGCTTTATATCCCCCTAATAACTCCTTCTTTTCACGTGCCATTTCAATAAGACATTATCTTTAAAGGATTTCATGGGAGTATCTGATGCTTCTGGTTTACTTCTGCCTCTTTTGAAACCACCTTTTGAAATTTTGTCTTGGCAAAAGATTGAGCTTTTGTTTTCCTCCTACAGAAGCCTTTAGCACGTCTGCCAGAAATCACCATTGGAAACTAGACACCAGAAAATGCTGCAAACAAACCGTTTTCCACAGCACTTCAGCTAAATTAGGGGAAAATAGATTCAATATATGTACTTATACTACCTTTCTCTGAAAATAATATTTAGCTTCTTCTGTAGTTTCCAAGAAAGTCCCAACTTTACAGGCCAATTCTGAATGTTTGACAAACGCAATTTGAGAAAACCTCCTGGGAAAGCAGTGATTAGAGGAGGCAACTGGCAGCTTGGAGGCCCACGCTGTATTCCCTGTTTCATTACTGATTTTTCTGGATGACCTTGTCAAGTCATTTAATGCCTTTCTGCCTGTGTTTCCCTATCTGCAAAACATTCAGATAAACAACTTCCTTTTGAAAATACCACAAAATTGTTATTATGGAAACAGTTCCTCAGAATCTGGCTCTGGGGGTATAACGTCAGATGAAAAACACAATGGCTACATGACATAAATGTCAATCTAATATTTTCTAACAGATGAAACCATCGCAGTTTAAGCAATAGGTTAACCTTGTACCTGAAGGTTTTACTCCAGATGAGATGTAGTTACTCATTCCATTTTAACCTTAATCCTATCAGCCAAGCCAGCAACGTTAAGTGCAAACCATAAAAGTAACAAAAAGAAAAAAAAAACTGGCATAAACTCCTTTGTTCTGCTTAGTTTAAGAAGTGTGGCTATTTAGCCAAGCTTTGTCTTGATCAAGTATGTGCTGCTGGCAGTAGGCAATACTCAGAACTGGGATTAAAGCTACTGGGAGAGTACTTCAAGCATACAGATGGTTTAACAACAGCTAGTGGTGACTGGCATCCCTAAGTCCACCCAGGCCAGTAGACTCAGACACACATTTTCCTGAACAATAACTGGCTCTTCCATGCCCCCTCAATAACCTTGGCTGGCTAATGCACGTGTTTTTATTGTTAACGGGCCAAGATACATATTATAAATGGAATACCTAAGTGCAGTCTTATTATGAGTCATTCCACCATCACTCTTATTTCTAGAGAAAGGCTAGCATTACATAATTTTAGGAGGAACCTTTTAACAGAGAGGAAGCAAAATGGGAGAGGAGTGCAATTTCGATGTATTAATCCAGCTGTACACACCTAGGCTGGCTAACAACATGCAACACACACCGAAAAGAAAGCAGCTTTTTGACGTTTAACACAAATCCCACTTCAGCTACCACAAAAGCACTGCTGAAGTTCTGCGAAGCGAGCACAGCACCTTGCACTAAGAAATGAAAAGGCAATTTAGAGTTTAGGACAGCTTTTTTACAAGGACTTGGAGATATTTCACCTGAGGAAGGTTGCATGCTGACATCGTGGGCACCTTCCACAGCCCTTTCACTGAACGCGGCAACACAGCCACCTCCTTCGCACGTGACACCCTTCTCTCACGCCTCACAAAATAGCGCCCCCGCGCGCCCCAACCTCCGCACTTCTCTTCCCGCCTCACCGGCGCACCCGGATGGTGCCCCCTGATTGGTGAACACGTCCCGCCACGCGCTCTCTCTTCCCTCTTATTTGCTCCTGTGGTCCGCCCCTCCCGCCATGCTTCTCCCCTCAGGGCGGGGATGGCGGTGGCGGGCGGCGGTTGTAGCTCCGGCCCGGGGCAGGCCTCTGCGCCGAGTGGCGCCGACAGCACCTCCCTCCTCGGCAGCGCCACGACGTGGCCCTTGAAGCGCTACGGCCGCTTCCTACCACCAACGGACGGCGATGATGAAGGGCAAAACAGTTCCTCTTGGAAGGTGACAGGTGGCGCAGGGGGGCTGGCTGCTTAGTTTTGCTGAAACTGGGGTCTAGGAGGCCGCTGTGTAGCAAGCAGTAATAAGTGAGGCCTTTGCAGGTATCTTTTTGCAAGCCCAGAGCTAATGCAGGAATCAGGAGAGATTTTGCTTCATGAGTTAATGTAAACACATGAATGATATGATAGTTAGTGACCCATTTTTTTTTTCATTCCTTCCATCAGCAGTGACCTGTGATATTAAAAACTATAGATCAAGTTGGAAGGGTCCAGATGGTTGCTTAAAGTAGTTAAATCTGTATGTGGAGTTATAATTAGTAAAAAATTATTAAATGTGCCTCCAGTCTTGTGGGAGTGGAGGGCAAGTTGTATTACTGAGAGGTAAATTACACATCTGACTTCTAGCACTGACCTTTGAAACCTTATTTTGCACTAGAAATGGAAAATGTAGATTCTGTGCTTATAGGGCTAGATTTTTATATTGCCTATCTTTTTAAAGGTTTTTGAATCAAATGAAGACTCTGGCCATCTTATCCTTACCATTGTTATATCTGGCCATTTCTTTATTTCCCGAGGGCGAACAGTACTGGTAAGTTTCTCATGTATAAAGAATGTTTCTCCTTTCACATTAGCATCAGTATTAACTTCCTTTCCCTTCTCAGTTTCATGTTCTCTCCTGCTGAAAGGAAACTGCCAATTTTATTTTGCTCATGGAAATTCTCATGTCCTGCTTTCTGTGTTTGTCAGAATAATACTAAATGCATTATTTCGTACTGAGGAACAGTGTTTCTTCTCTGGCTCTAAAAATCTAGATTAAGACGTAATACTAAGTGCTGCTGATGTTGAAATATACATGGGTTTTTTTCCATTCTTCTGCCTAAGAAAACAGGAAATACACCGTTAAGAAATAAATAGAAGTATAACTATAACTTCCTATAAGATTTGCTATATGATCCAGCTAGTTTCTTGCCAATGACCTGTTAGTATTTTGGTTTTCATAATTTGGTTTATCAAAGGGTATGTTTTTTTCTGTGTTGGGTAATGTGATCTAACATACAACTTACATTCATAGAGACAAAATAACAACTTCAAAGTTGTGTCAACTGATTTTCCTGTTGCCTGTACTCAAGCATAACCAGCTACTAAGTAAAGACCTCACAGTGACACCAAAGAGGTTACCAGAAACACTCCATCTAGAAGGAGTCTTGATGCTCGTGACAGAGAAGGCCTGTGCTGGAAAGTGGAATCAGGTGTGTTCAGTGCATCTCACTGATAATCGGTGATGATAACCAGGAGGAATTGGCAGATAAATAGATTAGAAAGCTATTACAAGCCACTGGAAGGTGCTGCAGTATTAAGATAACAAAGAGGGGTTTTTAATACAGAATATATAAGAGAGTATGATGTAGCTTTAAATATGTATAAGCTTAGAAGTTAGTTTTTGCTGTGCCTCTTGAAAGGTCTGAAGTTTACAGAAATATCTTGTAACTATAGGAGGAGAACCAAGGATACCCTTGAATTTTTTTGGCCTGTGAGTATTCAAGAATATTGAATAGGTAATGAATGAGCTAGCAGAGAGAACTGTCATTCTGGATATCCCTCGTACAAGACACGGTATTTGGCTCACATATTTTGTGAGGACAAGTTGAATGTTCTTGGACAAGGTAAAAATGGAACATGGAAAGTATTTCAGCAGTTGTGCTGAATAAGAAAAAGGAATGGAGTAATTGAAAGTCCAGATAGGCAAAAGAAATGCAACTGAAATGAGACTTGCTGCTGTCTCTGGACAAATTCTGTTTGGAATGAATCAGTGTAGAATGTACCTCTCCTGAGGCTGGTCCTGTTCTCAGTATCACAATGAGATGGCTATAGATGTTTAGTAACTAGTAGACTCATACCACTTCATAGAATATCCTTGAAATAACCATATAAAGGCTAACTGAAAGTAAGTTTCAATGACAAACTAAAGAGCAAAAAAGGCACAGACAAAAACTGTAGCCCTTCAAAGACTCTGTCTGGCAAAGACTGAATCTGGCAAGTAACAATGAGCAGATAAAGTGTGTCATAAGGGATGAGTGTGGGAAGTATAAGAAAAGCTTTATAAAGACTTGGCTGAGAAAAGCACTTTCTTGCAGCTCTTGGGTTTAGTGGCTAGTGAAGCTTTCAGGCAGCTGCCTTGCTTGAAATGCCAGATGAGAAGTTTGTGAGGTCTGTCAGGTCTGATGCAGCTTCTAAGAGGCACTAAGATATTGCAGTAATGATCACAGCCTGTGAATAGTGCAGAATAGAGGTGGAAGACACATGCTTGGTAAATGTGACAGATATCTAATACTAAGAATGTAAGAGAAAAACAAAGTTGCAGGTTTTTTTTTTTTAAAAACACACTTATTTTGGCAATGCTTCTATCCCAACCTTAAGGCCAATACCAACAACATTTTATTAAGTTTTAGAGAAAAGGTATACGAAACCTGATTGTCAATTCTTTTGGGTAGACTTCTTTGAGTTCATGTAATTGGGGTCATGGTGCGGGTATGTTCTGTGCATACAGAACTAACCTAGTGTGAAATGCATTGGTACAACATGCCTTATGCCTATTTATATTTCTCAGAGATTGGAGCAGTTGCAATCCTCCCTCTGTTCCTCTTAAGCATACTTGACTTGCTGAAAAACCTAGCAAATACCCAATCTGCTAGTCCTGAGCATGGGCAGGCATCTTCAGAACTGTGTTAGGTTTCCTGTTTACAAGGGATTTGGTCCAGCACATCTGGCTTAGCTTTACTGCTTAGGCTTGTTCCTTAAGCACATCCCCTCCCAGAAATGGGTCCCTTTTCCCAACACTGTGCAAGACTGTGATGCAGTGATAAAATTCTTCTTCCTGGGACAATCCCCATCCGCAAGTATCTTTTTAGTCTTTGAAGAACGGTCTGTGGAAACTTTAGTAAAGCAGCCAGTGTCATCAAGCAGAAAGATGATGCATGAAAAGGACAGCACAGGCAGTGATTCTGTTGGCCAGTAGCTGATAACAGCATTGATATCAAAGTAAGTATGACTGTTGCTGGATCGCTGAATGGTTTTCTTCAAGTAGCAGGCAGACACTAGAAACTCAGTATCATTGTCCAAGGACAGTTTACACCACGGTCTTTGGACAGAAGTCTTCTAAGGCCTGTTGACAAGAAGATCTGGACAGCAGGAGCAGCTTACAATGCAGTAGACTCAAAGCTAGCCACAACTGCACAGACCACTGGTGAAATTTTGCATACTCCTTATCGAGATGCCATATAACAAAAAAGCTGTGATACTGTGCAGTCTGTGTTACTGCTGTAGAAATAATCAGACTGTAGAAATGGTTAATCTCACTGGTTCCATCTCCCTCTAGTCGCCAGCTCTCAGGAGTTGTCAGAAACCTGTCACATTATTTAAATGCTTTGCACGACTAAGTACATATAGTTCTTTTGAATCCGTCACAGACCAGATCCTCTCAGTGGGGCTCCATTATAATGGACATTTTGTCACAGAGGATAATGCACAAGTTTCTGGTCCAGAGGGAATGTATCAAATTTGATAGAATGCTGCAGCTGTTGGAGTGATTCAGCTTATGTTTTTACTTTGTACGCTGATTCCTACTTGTTGGTCTGGGCTACTGAGTATTTCATTTTTATTGCCAAGGTTTTCTCCAACACGTACGTGCTGCCTTACTCACTTGCATTGAAATTCCCTCTGATGTACTTACAGAACTGTTTCTTGCTATGTAGTAACTGCATCTTTTAAATTGTTGATGTCTAGTCTTTTGATCTATCTTCTAATCCCTACTTTTCAGACCTTTTGATGTACTACAGGCTCCTGGTTTTGAGGGAACTGGATAACAATTATTGTAGCTTTGTACCTTGTACCTCTGCATAGGAACACAGTGAGGCACGAGATCTGTGTGACAGGGACACCATTTCCTTCTCAACTTGAGTAACTATATTGTATTTTTGTAAAACTTCTGTGGATGAGTAATAAAGGTATTTTTTTCTCCTCTAACAGTAATCCAAGAATGAGCTGAACTGCTAACTAAGGGCAAGAATTCATTCCGTGATGAATGTTTCTAACTTCTTTTTGACTGCAGCAGTAATGATAGAGCAGGAATCCTTGCCCCACTCCAAGAATTTTAACATCATCATACTAAGTAATAGTTTTTAAAAAAAAAAGTTTTCATCCAGCATCTGTAACAAATAAAACTTATTAATTGGAAGCTTTTAAAATGGTTGTACCATAGAATGATATATTCTTATCCCTTCTGGTTTAAAATTGGCAAGGAATGTAGTAAAATCAGCGCAAACTATCTTGGTTTGTACCTTCTATTTTCTTTAGGAAGATAAAAGTCAGAGTGCATCTGTTCTTCAGTGGTGTGTACATTTTACAAAAGTCAAAGTGAACCTTTTTAGCTGCCAGCAAACTCTGTGTTATGCTGATAATACTGTGGGTGAATGGTTTTTAAAAAGTCCAGGAAAAAAAATCAGTGTCACATAGTGAAAAGTGTGAACTTCCAGACTTTGCTTGCTTTCTATTTCATGTAGAACTTTTCATTGTTCATTCTTCTGCAGTTAAGAGTGGTGTTCGCTGAACTAATGCTTGCCTGAACTTGGTACTGATCAGCTTCATAGTTTTCCGATAAACTTACCTATTTTGGCCAACATGCTAGTGGTACCCCCCAATGTCCACTGTCTTAGCATGGGTCCAACAAATAACTTTTTTGGGACAAAGGCATATTTTGTTGCATCGCTTGGTAATTCTTTCATCAAACTTTTTTCATGTGATGATTTATGAAATACTAAAATAAATAAACTTTTCTGTAACACTCTCCTGTCAGTTTGAAAACAAGAGGAGAGAGCTTTTGTGCGAGTTATTTACTTAGTGAATCCTCTTCTGTGGTGTCTACTTTTCATCTACATGCAACATTGACATAACTCCATTTGCGCAAAACTGAGGTGAAAGAGTTGTGTAGAAATGGAAATCTGTATTTCATTGATGGTTGGATTAACGTGATCCGTACTAGGAAGAATGTTCAAGTGTTCCTGACTTGATATAAAAATATTTTCTCTATAGTGGATGTATTTATGTATTCTCTTAGTCTTTTTTATTTTCTTAAAGCAGGAGCGTTAAGAAACGTTTTTTTTTTCTGTAAAGAATGCTAGCTATTTAGAGCCAAGTGAGACTATGACTCTTCTATGATCTAAGAATAACATTTATAAAATAGCAATAAAATATTCACATATCCTAACAACTAATTTTTTTAATACATACAAAAGACTACAGAATTATTCTCATGAGCAATAAAATAGTAGACTATTTAATGAATTCCCTTCTAGCAGTCTTTTCCCTCATTGAAGTTGAAATACTATTTTCTTGCCAAAAAGAATGCTACAATGTATGCACTGAGTCTCAGCACTTCTAAACCAGGCAGGTTAGTAAATACCTTGTCCTGTGGACAGTGCTATGTGGTGAGATCAGTTGCTCAAAGAAAACCAATTATTTATTTTAATGGGTAAACTTTTGGGGAATGGATAGGTGTTCAAGATCACCTTAAACATTTTTTAATGAAACTGCCAGAGATATACTTGAAACTATGTTAACAAGGAAACAAGTGCCTTCCTTTTAAAATACAATCTACTTCTTGTGACCAGCCAAATGGAGTGAAGAGGAGGGTAAATGGAACTTCAAAGCGTGGAACATAAAAATCCCTAATGTGTAGTGCAAATCAAAGGGTGTTTTGTTTGGGTGGTTGGTTTTGGTTGTTTTTTTGTTTTAAACAAAGTTCTTCGTGTGGAATTAAATTACGTAACATATTTTTAGGACCTGTTTTTGCTCAGTGTTGCCTAACAGACTGCATATTTTTTGCAAGATAATGGAATTTTAACAGGAATATCTCAACAGCATCTCTGTCAATTTCTGACCATACTTTCAAGATACATCATGTTCTGTTTACCACAACTCTTATTTCCTTTGCCTCCTTCAAATCAGCACATCATGAAAATTATATTTTGGTGTTTTATTCAGTGCAATTAATTCCAGTGCTAGAATTGTTAATATCCTACAAATTAAACAAATTGAAATTGTGAAGAGGACTTATTTAATAGGATAAAATTAATCCAGAGTAATTGATTTGTGACCTGATCTTTCAGAGTGTAGACTAAATGTCCTTAGTGCCCTCCTGGTCCCCTCATGACTTCTAATAAGCTAACAGTGCTTAGGATACACTAGATTCTAACTCATTAATTAGGCAAGCATTCAGCAGACATTCTTGATGCTCTCTTTGCAGTGCCTGAAACTTACGCACCAAATTTTTGAGATGATATTCACAACAGTGCCTTGGGTAGATGAAGGTCCCTATGCAATAAATGAGGACATTTGATGGAAACTGAGGGAAGTGAGCAGGTTGCTAATGCTGCTTAGCGGTAGTGCATCGTAAAGCTAGAGGAAGGCTGGTCTTTTTTATCAATGATGCTATGATTACTATATGAAAGAGTAGAAGGAATCTTATTTTTTATTGACTTAGTACCACAATCTTAACTCAAAAATTTCAAATTTTAGTTTATTTATTTAAATATGTGCTCTTGACATGTGCTTTTGACAAGCTGACTATCTTTCTGCATTAGCTTCCCCATTTATATTTGATATGATATGTTCCTGTTGTATAGTGATTGGCAGCAGTAAAGAGTTCTAAGGGCTTCTGATCTTTTCTCTTGCCTCCATTCTTCTAAACCCCTATTAGAACAGTTCTTAAAGAGTAGTGATTAATGAAGTGTATTTACCCTAAAATTAGAGTTTAATATACAGTATTAATCTAGCGAAGTATATACTTTTTATTAGGAATTAAAGAAGAAATTATTTTACTTGACTTATTAATGGGATGCCCTGAAGAGCTTTAGCCAGCTAAACCCATGAGCATCCAGCTCACCTCTGTAAGTCCCTGGTCAAGTGTCACTGCTCTAAAGTATAGTTTAGGAAAATAAAACTTTCAGGCTCTCACTGTGGAATGTCAAGGTTTGTCCTGAGTTAAGGGCTTATCTTTGCTATTCACCCCTTCAAGGGGTGGTAGTTTGTACCCATATTGGGAACTCTTTCTAGAGAGCTGACACCTGGCAGCACAGGCTCCTGCACCTACACTTTGCACTTTGGCAAAAGACATTCATCGGTTGCTGAGTCCTTTGGGCATGGTGGCTGCGTGTGTCCTGTATTTGCTACTTCATTTAGCTTTTCTGCCTCTGTAGAGACAGAGCACTCTGTTTAATGAGTTCAACCCCAATGTGTTCTTTTCTACAAACAAACAAGCTTAATAGCAAGATTTAAGATCCAGCTTCTAAGAGATTGGGGGTAAAAAAAAAAAAAAATTGCATGCAAACCATAATGCAGAGCTTAACATCCTTTTATTCCTTATTCCAGTTAGCTTGCTGTCTGCCTCAGATGGTGGGGTTTTTTTTGGCCTTTCACCTCTTTCCACTTCCTATTCTATATTCTGCAGATCTGTTTGTGATGGCTAATGCTTACACTAAGATCCAAGTTACATACAGCACATGGTTTCTGCTGTGCTCTTATCTACCCAATGATGCTATACATGACACATTTGGATACTGACATGTAGCTTGGAAATTCTTGCAGGGACAACTTTCTGCTTTCCCTACTCTACAGGTTGCCATGTTTGGGGATTATTTTTTTGTCATGCTGACACTCCTACTCTTGACTTAGTTTTCAAGACAGCCCATACGGCATGAATAAAATCTATTTGGTCTTATTTAGATCTTGAAGAAAGATACAAGTAAGGAAAATTTTACTTCTGGGTGTGTTACAAAGTAGTAATGAAGATTTGATTTGAATTATGATCAAAGTTTAATTTTCACAACTTCTAACTTTAAGCTGGAATTACAATTTTATTCTACAGTCATTAACGTGAGGAAAACTTTTCAGCTTTTTAATAGAATAAGCAGTTTTCTAATTTAAAAAGTGTAAAATGGCAACTCACAGTCCCTTTTGGGAAGGCAAGGAGTTAAAAATTGGTATTTTTCAGATACATGCAAGCATTTGATTTATAATCTATATGTCAAGATTCAAGCAAATACTTGTGATGTTTTCAAATTTTACTTAATTTTCTGAAAGCATCTCAGTTTTGCGTTCAGTATAATGCTTTAACATAATTTACAAGCTTCACACTGCTCTCACATCCTTATTTTTACTGTCTCTTGAGATAACGGTTAATAACAGTCTTCTCAACTACAATATTTCTATTGTTGTAGGCTTTTATTAGATGTATTAATCTGGAAATAATAGCACCATTCCTTTGTTGCCGAATTAGTCACTTCTGAGAATAAGCAAAATGTTACTTAATATAAATGTTAAATAATAATAGTACCCAGTATATTAGAGGTCAAAAAGTCTTGCTGTTTTTAACTTAACAAATCACACTTAAAATTTAGATAGTGAATATTATTTCCAAAAAGATTTCTTACTGTACCTTACATCCTCAGTGTGGCAAGTAGACCCATGGAGTTCTGGATAGGATGACACAGTAACAGGGCAGTGCCTCTCTGGCTGGGGAAAATGGCAGGTTGAAGCCATCCCTACTGGTTTTGTGCAGTGGGGTGCTCAGACCAGCACAGCATCTTACCCTTCCCCAGAAAAGTGCTTTCCCAAAGCTCTTTTGCCCTGCAAAGGCACCATGAGGGGTACTGTGCTAGTTTTACTCCCCAGTTATGTCTTGGTACCTTCCCTTGGGAAATGATTGGATTAAGGAACTGTCACAGGTACCTCCCAGGAAACTGAGCGTGGCCTTTGCAAGTAGAAGATTGCTCTGTTTTCTGGGGAATTGCATACCATGGTGCTGCGCAGCCTTAATCTGAATGGTGCAAGTGGAATGTTGTCTGAGACCTTTAGCTTTTCTCTTCTGCCATCTTGCTTCATTATTAGACAGGACCACTCTGACAGCTATACACTGTGATATTAATTAATACAATAAAATTCCTTTGATCTCATGCTGAACTCATAATTTCTTGCAAATGCACATTCCCAGTCTGTGGGATACCCAGCCGACTCCTTAATCCATTACGTTATACAATGCATGCATTCATTCTGAACTGTGAACTCTGACAATAGACTGTTTTATTTACATTTCATGAGCCTGTTATAAGTGGCAGCTAAAACTGCAGAATGTGTGTCTTTGTGTGTGGCATTCTGGGTTTTTGTTTGTCTTTTTTAATACTGTTTTTAGTTTAAGGGCAGAGTATATGATGTTTGTGGTAAAAAAAAAAGTTTTTCTTCCTAAGCTATTGTTTACACATAGTTCAGTTTCAT
Source organism: Fratercula arctica (assembly GCA_947846985.1). Lineage (NCBI taxonomy): Eukaryota > Metazoa > Chordata > Aves > Charadriiformes > Alcidae > Fratercula > Fratercula arctica. The sequence continues at coordinate 23,377,621 of CANTUZ010000009.1, forward strand.
TTGAAAACATCTGTCTCATGAATGAATGAATCCAAACTAATTGATGCAAGCCAGCATAGCTGAACTGTTACACAAATAACATTTCTTAAATATATATTAATTTTTAGTTGATAGGGTTGCCTAAAGGCCTTGCAATCTAACATAAAATGCATAATCTGTTCCTGTGTTCATACGTTGCTTAGCAGCGTGGGGTTTCTAGATGATACAATAATAAAAATATTCATAAATAACACACAATACTTTGCAACATCGATCCAGCAGCTTTTTTAATGCTGAAATGTAAAATCAGAACAAAAGTATTTCCCAGTTAATGACAGACTAGATGGCTCTAAGGCTGGACCAGCATTGGCTTCTCAGCCTCATGTAAGGTGTGGTCGCATCTTGCCTGCTTCCAAAATATTTGGCAAATGTCTTGCTTTGTTTTCTCCTTCAGTTTAATTCCTCTCAGGGTCCTCCCTCTGATTTTTGTCAGAGATGTATGCAACTGTATTCCTTTAATACAGTGTTGTTACAAGTATGATCCTGGAGAATGACATAAGGAGTATATGCATGATTGAACGTTAATGATCATACTTAGAAAAGCGCTGACATTTCTCTCTTCAAATTGTAAATATTTGAGGTCTTATGTTCCTGCCCAGTTCTAGGTCACCTTTTTGTCTGTATTCCTGATAATCTTACACTGCCATCTGTCTCTCCTCATGCCCGATACTGCTTAGCATTGCCCAGCTCTGAATGTAAAACACCTATGGATACTGCATGCTGAAGGGGAACAGTGACCACAGCTGCTTTGTTCTCTGTCTTTCTGTCAGTGTGGTGGCAGCAGCAATCTGGAGGGACTACTACCTCTTTCTTTGTCAGTGCCTATGTCCAGAGCAGATTTAGAGTTCAATTCATTATCTCTAGGAAGGCACAAATGGATTATAATCTCAATATATTGCCATGTGGGTTCCAGGATCTACCGGGCACTAGCTCCTGCATTGTGGTCATCCTCCTTGTTGCTCTGAATTAATTTACCTAACTTCATATGCAGACTCATAACTATTTCATTGTTGACAAAAGAGAGATGAAGAATCTTATTTTCCCTTAATTCAGGCAGCCTCAAATAAAGTCTATGCTGATTGAGGTAATTTGGAAAAGCCATGAGGAACAGCACACGCCCTAACATGGTGCAAAATTGGGCTTATTTGCTGCTTAGAACTGAGGAAAATTTAGAGGATCCTGACTGTAGCGACAATTACTGACGTAAACAATTTAACAGTGGAGTTCTGCAGACCTGAATTCGTCTAAAACATTCCCTCTCCTTTTTCATGTAGCTTGCTTGTGCCAAATCAGGTCTGTTTCATACTGCACTGAGTTTTTCTATTTGGTTTAGCTGTTCTTAGTTATTTTTTTTTTTTTTCTGCTTGGCAATATACAATCAACCAAAGGTGCAAGAGGAAAGGAAATACTTTCTGCGTGGTTCTTCAGTTAATTAAACTTGAAGTAAATTAAATTTCATTTAACCAAATTTTGGGCTTGGAGTTGACCAATTAGGAGCACATAAATAAAAAATCCAAATGCTGTTTTTTTCCAGCTTGCTTTACCTCAGAAACAGGACATTAAAAGGATGACAACCTGGTAAACATCAATAAAATAGTTGGTGGGAAAGTTAAACATTGGCTGCCTTTTATGATTTCTTTGAAAACAGTTGTTATTTTAAGGAGACAACATTTGTTCAACCTACATCTTACAGTGAGAGGAAAAACACTATAAAATTAGACTTAATATGGGAACAGCTATATATAACAAACACAGTTGGTGTGTATCAAAAAGAGTAACTTTAACTTGTGGCCACTTGTGCTTACTCTGTTCATTTTAAAATGGCCCAGTGAAAAAATGAGATGTTAGAGTTGCTTCACTAGCAGTGTTTTGGGGCTTGGTGGTGCTATCAGAGGAAGACCAAGTGGCAGTGGAAAAATTCCCTATGGCAGGAAGCACTATGCATGTAAGCACAGGCAGCCGTCATACTCCAACACAAACCATTCCCAAGGCTGGTTGATTGTCCAGGACTCAGCCTGGCTGCTTATCCGAAGTGAGCAGTTCTGAACTGGCTTGTGTGTTTTGAGAAGGTATGGATATTCCCCGCAGTATGTTAGATGTTCAACATTTACAGCTTTAAATAAGAGAAATAAGTCCTTGTGCTGAGATTAAATTCACCTTATGTTAGTTTGTGTTTATTTCACAAAAATAAATATAAATGCACTCGGTCTACTGCATTCCAAACAGTGAGAACCTTTACTTTCAGATTATTTGTATAAACATCCCTTTCTGGAAGGGGCAGTTTAAAATGTTTTTTCTGCTTTATATATTCCAGTTCTACATAGCCCATGTTTCTATTCTGACTTGAGAGCCTATCCCCTACCCTGTTCAAACTCTTCTGCGCTGTGTATGTTTTCTGCAACCAGTTGTTTCCCGTCTTGAATGCAGTGCAGTGGGATGTACCTTACTCCTCTAACTTCCATTCTGTTTTCCTTGCTTGCTTCCTCAGTAGATCCCTTCTAGCAACTATGGCAGCACAAGCACAGCACAGATGGATGTCACTCCATGTCTCCTCTAAAGTACTTCTCATGTACATAAAACAGATCTGCAGTCTTGTGTTTTGTACAGCCATGTACTGAGACTTCTTTGCAATGCACAATTAATGCTGATTTTTTTGCCATCACAGATGCTGCTTGCTATTATCATTACGTTGGCATGACTGAAATTTCTTGACTTTTGACATAACTTTCTACTGCACACAATCACTAGCTTAACTTGCTGATGCTTTTCTATTTTCAGCATTAAACAATATTTTGGGGCCAAACTCTGCACAGCTATGGATGTCTGTAGCCAGATTTCAGAGTAATATATTCTACCATGCAAATGAAAATATGACATGTGAAGTGCTACTGATCATTCTAGAAATGTTCTAACAATGCTGCATGCTTTTCTTAACCTACTAATCTCGTCTCATTCCTCATGCATTCTGCTTAGTACCTTCTCTTCCCCGCCTTTTTCTTCCTCCAGAACTTTGATGTCCACATACATACCAAATTTTTAGCCTCTTTTGATACACAAGACAAAACTGCACCCCCCAAAGCGATGGGTGCTAAAATGCCAAGTGTACAGAGGAGTAAAGGGCTTCCTTTAGTGTGTCAGGCATAAATTCAGATTACACAACAGAGTGACCTTCAGAGACCTCCTGCTATTTGACATCAGAGAGGATTTTGTATGTGGAAGGAGAGTGCCCTCAGTGTGCTGGACACAGCCTCCTGCTCCACTGCTTCAGCAGTCTCATTGCATCATGTAGTATGGCTGGAGAACACCATCCTGCCAGGAAAGGTGCTATTTTCTGTTGTGAGGTTCAGCAGTTGCAGTTTGTCGCTCTTAGGATCCAGATTCCTGTAGTAATTCCTGTAAGAGTAGAGGATAACTTGGTACTTCCCATCAGTCACAAAGTGAGGACTTCCTATTTTTGAGGCCTTTCACAGCTTAGCAAGTCCTACCTTGAGACATTTTGGGAGTGCTCAGTGCATACAGACATGCTGCAAGTGACTGGCCTGCCTTACCTGCTGTCAGCACCTGTTTTTACAGTGCAGAGGGAAATTCTTCTCTCCCTCTGACCCAGACCTTTTGGGAATGATGCTTGCATGCTGTCTTACACTCTGCAGTCTATCATAGCAGGTATCTCATCAGCTGTGTGTCTGTCATCCAGTTTGCCTTTGCTTCAGCTCTTCAATGCTTTCTAGACATTCCTCTCCTAAAAGTTCAGTTAAAAATCTACATGCAATTGCTCCATGAGACTATAAAGCCAGTGCCAGCACACTAAGAGAGCAGTGTCTTACTGAGGTGACTTCTTGTACCAAAATAGAATGGCAGATGGTTTCCCAGCCTGGACCTGTGTAAGATGGATAGTAACTCTGGCAAAAACACACTGCTGGCGGTCCAGGATTGACATGACTTTTGTGGTTCTTAGGACCTTTAGGACACCTATGAAAAGCATCCTATGCAAAAAGCCATGGTCATTTAAAGCATTATGAGTTCAGATAAAACAGCTTGGTAATTCCTTTCCTGCCCTTAAATTTGTTTGGTGTCCTCCCCCCTCCCCGACATCGCTACCTAATGGCTCTGTGGCAGTCTGTGGGAAGTACCTTGGGAGACACAGTCCATTGCCTTGCAATCTTTATGTCATGTTTTCAGTTCCCTGGGGTATTTTCACAGAATGCTGAGCAGTCTGTCTTGTTTGAAGAGACTGACATTTAACACAACTGGAGTATAAAAACATCTTTATCAAGTTATCAAAGCTGCTGCTTGTTTACCTGAATTCCATCTGGAGAAAAAGCCTCTGTGGTTCTTTAATAAACCGACTGCTGTCCCATTCTTCAGGTTTGCCTGCCCTCTGCTGCCCTCTTGGGCAACTTCATGGGATGCAGAAGAATTTAGAGCTCTCTGTTGCAGCTGATTTGTTATGCATTTCATGGAGACTTTCATAACATGCACAAATATAAATGTAAAACATATGCAGAAATCAGAATGTACCTTGCCATAGTGTTGTTACTGGAGCTACAGATTCAGATTTAATTCCTAGCGTACTAAAAATTACATAAAGGCAATTGTTTGACAGACACATGCAGATAACTAATCTTCATTAGGGATTAAATTACATAACTTAAGCGTGTACTTCTGAGTGTTTCATGTTTGCTCTCGAAGTAGTTTGTGTTGTGCTTTATTTCAGGAAGGCTTTTCATTAATCGATTCCCACAAGTGGTTAAAGATAGTAAGAAGAGCAGACTGCCTGCTGCTTCGTGCACAGTCAAAGGTAAGTTGAGTTGCTTTGAATATTTCTAATAGCTACCACAGTTCTGTATAAGATTTCTTAATATTGGATAAATTAAACAAGAAGTTGTGAGATACTGTAAATTATCTACATAAATTAAAAGGATTTTTTCTCACTCTAGATGTTAAACAAGAATGGATTGAATCACCTTAATGTCTTTTGTAACTGCTAATATTCAAGTCTTTTAGACTGCTTTCTGAGAGCTAGCTACTAAAACAGATAGATTCTAAAATCAATAGTGGTCTATCTGCCATGGCTAACAATTAAAAAGATGAAGCGATTGTCTGACATGTACAGCAGCATGCTACCTATGAGTCATACTCCACTTTGGCAAACAAAATCTAAGCAAACAATTATTTAGCCATTTTGTGCCCCTGACACCTGGCACAGTAGTGGCAGGCTGGTGATGCAGGCATTTGGTATTCAAAGCAATGAGAGGGTCCTTGGTTTCTGGTCTGCCACTCAGATCTCATGAAAAGTGGTTGGTTAGCCCTTAAATAATTAAACAGCACTTGCTTGTTACCACCTTAAGTATAAATCTCAGTTTTTTGGTTCTTAGATGAACTCTGAGAAGTTCCTTATTCATCTACATGGAACACTCACCAGGTTTCTCCAGAAACAAAGCCTGTTTCAAAATAAGACCTCTCCCTTCTCCCCTGATAATTTCTAGGCTTTGTGGTTTCAGCAGAAACAGCTGCCTCTAGTTTTAACTGTCTCTACTTGACAAGAGAATTCATCTCTAAGTTAGAAACAGGAATTCTGGGAAAAGAGGATGAGCCCCTTGTTTTAACTCTTGGCGCCATTCACAGAACTAATAAGGCATAAAAACATCTCGAGTATTCTGAGATGTTCTGGCATTCTCCCCTGACAGGCACTCTGGTAAGACTGGGTTATTGTAATTGCAGACAATAGCAATATCCAGAATAGCTGAAAACTGTAAAAATTCCTCTTTAGTTATATTTTGATCTTTTATCGGATTTCTTTTATGAAAGATGCATAGATATTTCTTCATAGGATGTTGCAAAACAATATGGTTTGTAGAGGAGAGAATGCCTTGCTAATTGCAAGATAAAAGCAGATGTGAGGCATAATAAACATTGTTTAAATATAAGGACTCACCTTGTTTCAGAATAAGCCTAGTCTAATGGTGGCACTAGGAACTGTGTAAGCAACTATCTTAAACTGTTTTAAATTCATTGATTATGCTTGCCTGAAACCAAACACCTTTGCTGTCTGGTTTTTACATTTTTACAAAATGTGGAGTACCACTCAAGAAAACTATTGAGCTGTTGCAGTAATTAGTTCTGATGAATCAGTAGATCACCAGTTTCCTTTACAGTTAACAGAAACCATTGCCCAGCACAGTGTTAAGGGATTCTGCTGCATCTCACAAGAAATATAAAATCAACATTGCGATCACTTTGAGGCTTGAAAAAAGCTCTGAGGGACAGTTCAAAAGAGGAGTATTAACATAGTCATAAATGAATTCGGTGCATCTAAATCTTTACTTACCATAAATTCACATGACTTAAACTGGATTTAGTGGCACTGCAGTGGTCCTGTCATACAGTTTCTCTGCTTTACACCCTAAATTGTAGCTGAAGTCAAGGAGAAGCCATCTAAGCAGAAAGAAGCAAGCTAGGTTTTCAAAACTCAGTTCCTATATCTGAGCGCACAGGGCAACTAAGGGGCATGCACAACTAAATATGACACTATCATTTCTGATTTACCTTGTGCTCTTATTTCATTCTCAGTTATTTTCTTTCTTTCCTTCCTTGCTTTTTTCGCTGCATGTTACCTGCTTTGCAACTATAGAATATAATCTAGGTCAAAGAAACATCGAGGTTAATCACTGGAGTCGTGTACTTCTGAAGAAATTGAGTGAACCGATGTTTTCTTTGCAAGTCATTAATATTGCATGTATAGCAAAACTTACTAATTTCCTGAGGAATATGACTTTAATAGGGCATTGTGCACTTTCAGCTAGCAGAATGAGTTTCTAAACTATATTTTGAGAAGCTTAGTGTTAATAATACTTACAGGAAAAAGACATGTAGAAGATATCTGTCACAGATCACTATTGAAACTCAGCTGTGAGTTTCAATAGTGAAATTTGCCATACTAGTGGCAACTTTATTCAGTGAAGCACACAGATGTCTAATTCTGAAGCCATACCTGTCAGATGCACACTTGTGTCTTACATTTATCTGAAAGAAACAGCTGTGTGGCTATGACTCCCCTTTAGTCATCTCTAGTGATCGCTTATCTTGCATTAGTCTTTGATGTGCCTCTATGTATAAAAACTTTTTTATACGAAACAATCTGTAAGCAGTAGTAAGACAAATGTTCTTAATATTCTTGTAGTATATGATTTCCCTTCGTGCTGTTTTCATTGAGCTCACCCCCCTGCCCCAGCATGGGAAGAGGTGCAAATTGGATGATCCAAGTGACCTCAAGGTTCTTTAATACTTCAGCTCTTGTACAGCTCAGCTGTCACTGCTCAGTACTCGGTTTATGCTAAAGCTTGACATCATCTTAGCTGAATTTGACTGCTTTCTCTCTTTCCATGAAGGAAAAATTTTTAATTTACAAAGTCTATTTTTCTTTATAAACTGCAGTAACATTCCTTATGAAAAAGCAGAGTGCAGTACAAATAGCTCAAACTGAAAATGGATGTAGGGATTGTAGGGGTAACTAAAACAAGTGTTCTTTTAAAGTCTCCAAAAGGAATTCAAATTAAGATGCACGTTACTTTTCTGTCATTTTAATGAGAACTCACCTGTCTGGCACATCCACAAATCAGGACTCAGTTACGGGAAGCTGACCCAGTTAAGTTGACATCTTAGTTAATTAGAGGAAATGTAACTGGGCACTGGTAAAACAAGTGCTACATTTTGAATTATTTTGACTTTTTTTTCCCCTTTAAAAGGCACCGAGACAAGCTTTTGTGCTTACAATGTCCTAAAAATCATTTTATGCAATACAAGCATCTTAAAATAACATGCATGTAAACATACAGGCCGTCATGAAGAGCTGGCTCATCTTTGAGACAAAAATCTTCAAAGTGAAATATGTCCTTGTATTCATGTAATCGGCAGTCTAGCAGCGCGTCTAGTCATTAAAAAAAATGGTCTTGACATTGAAATCTCCGAAAGATAAAGATTCAAATAAGCTAGGTCTGTCCAAGGAAAACTTGCTTCTTTTCTAGTACTTTAACTGTGCTTTAAATTTAAAATTCCAAGATCAAACTGAAAGTCCCTTTAATTCACTCCCTGAAGAAGGGCATTCAATATGTATCTGCCTTATATCAGCTGAATGTGCTTAGGACAAGCTTATCACGCACAACAGACTCTCCAGCCCTCCATTTTTAGGGCTGTTTGCTGGACCTCAGGTACTTAAGAAAATATCTATTAAAGTACAGCCCGACAACCTATACTGGGGGTCAGTTCTACCCAGATTTTTATTTTTAGTATTATTTCACTATTTTAAGTAATGCATTTGAGTTTCTTGCACTCCTAATCAACTGTGTTAGCATCTCTTCAAGGCACCAGCAGCATTCAGTTGGAGTGCCAAACTGAGTTTGTACGTCTAGCTATGCCGTAGTCAGAGCAGGTAGGTGGGCCGGTAAGGCTGGGTTTGATGCAGACAGTAACATAAATCCTAAATGGAACATACAGTTTGCAGAACTTTTTAGTTTAGATTCCAAAGTTGACTTAGGCTTACTTTAGAGTAATTTCATTTTTTGTCACAAACAACTGTTCAGAGTTGGCATATCCTTATAGATAAGAACTGAATTTCCCTGCTATACTTGTAAAAACCCTGTTGTTGGGGCAAGGTTTGTTCACTTGGCTGGACCTTTAATTCATTCACAAGTGGCCCTGTTCCCTTATTTCCTTGGGCTTTTTAACTGATTTTCAAACAGGGAATCATACTCTTGTGGTTTAGCTGCTGGGATAAACGAAGATAGAGCAGGGAAAACTTGTTTCTTTGTATTTAAGTTGGTGCAGCGATCCAAAAATTAATCGCCTTCTTGCTAACTATAACAAATAGCAATTTAATTAAATCAAAATAGTTTGAGGGGATTCACAGTTAATTTAATTTCTCTTTGGTTTTTGAGCAGAATGAATGCCGCATGTTTCGTGTCCAGTTTGGTGGAGACTCAAAAGACCAGATGCTGGAACACTGCTGCAGTTGTGTTCAGAAACTTGCCGAGTACGTACCGGTTGAAGTAACTGATGAACAAAGCCAGAAGCTCTATCACAGTCTCAATCAGCTGGCTAATGGTGAAAGTCAAGTGAAGGATGCTGAGCAAAATGCATCAGTACTACATTTAGTAAGTAAACGAGAACATACAGACAGAAAAATAGAAAAACAATCAACTGTAAGTGACAAATTCACTTCTCAAGGAAGTTTCTTGCAACTGTGAGACCATCTATACAAAATACAACTTGGGAAACCCAAAATTCAGTTTACATGCAGGGAAGCCTAGTTAGTGAACAGGGCTAGAGTTATTTAGGAAGTCAGCTGCTGAAGCTGGCTATCAACTTTCCATTTTCTTAGTGTACCTCAAAAAAGTTAACAGAACAATGCTCAAAAACGTGGTTCTAGTTCCTCAAGCTTATTGTAGCATATCAGAGCAATCAATCAGATGCCTTTGTTTTAGCCTCTAAGAGTTCACTAATAACCAAAATTAATATATGCGTTTTGTGTGATCATAGGAAGAATATTGGCAATTTTATGGAATGAGATTTATAGGTGGCGGAAAAAAAAAAAGCTTTGCTCTGGAGATTGAACTTTTCTTTAGATAGGGAGCCTGGAAATGGAAAGAACAATTTACAAAGGGCTGAGGCAAACATAGGCAGTCACTAACTGTTAAAAGAAACAGTCATAGATGCTGCAGCCAAGCATTATTTATCAATTCGCAATCAGATGGTGGTATGGTTTAGTGAAGACTTAGATGCTTTCTGCTGAGGTTAATAAACAAGAATAGGGACAGAGGATGAGAGCTCAATAGTTATCAAAAAAACATGTCTACAATTTCATCAGTGTGGATTTCAGCTAAGTCTGATGGCAACCACCTGTCAGACTTTCAAATAAATTACACAGAGTAAGAAAAATTGTTAAGAGTCTTTTAGGTAACCGTAAATTATGTTCTGTTTGCTACCTACTCCTGTTTTGCAGTGGTAATAATTGTAAATATGCAATTGTATCAATTCAAGGTTAACCTGCCACATTTAAAAAGCAATTTCAGGGTAGGAACAGAATGTTTCCCCTGTCCAAGACAAAGACCTAAGGTAAATAGAAAAGGCAGAGACAGATAGTGTTTCTGAGGGTGACTAATTCTTAAATTTATGCTCTCCTGGTTATCCAGAGGATCACATTTACCAGCTCTAAAAGCACCCCTGCAGCTAACTTAGCCAGGATACCTCTTGGGTAATGTGATAAAAATACTGTGACCAAGACTGAGACCTCTAAAACGAATGTCAAAGTTTTCAGCCACATCATTTCCACGGTAGGACTAGGAAGTCCTACTCCTCTGGGCAGTGGAATCATGCTCGGTAGAGAAAGTGCAGGGAGAGGGGGGAAGTATTGCTGATTTGACTCACACCATTTCCATGAAGGCCTATGGGAGACCTTCAACAGCTGATAATCAAGATTTACTGTTTGTTCCTTTAAGCAGGTTACCTATACTTTGCTCATTCCCTGATAAGATAAAGAATGAAAGGTGAACTATTTAATGGCAGAATGCTATCGAACACCAACAGTCATACTCTTGGTATTAACAATGCTCTTGGCTCCAGAAGTTATGACAGAAAACCTTGCTCAGAAAATAGCATTGACAACTTAAAACATCTTTTCACTAATGTGACCCATGGGAAGGAAAAAAGCATGATCCTGCTGAGCATTTGTACATCACATTTTTTAAAGTTACTTCCAGTAAGTAGTTTAAAAGTTATCTTAGTTTAGACATGACAGTTTAACTACAAGCCCATTATTTCCTGTCTTTCACTTTTACAGACTTGAGCAGATGTGCATTCAGGTTCCATAAAAAGATGCCTTTTTACTACATGAGGTAGCTGAGCACATTCTCTTCCTGTTATCTCTAAAATGGAACTGCTTCCCTTCTTGCACATACCCACACTCTGCTTGGTAACAAGCCCTTATTTGCATTTCATATTTTCTAGCCAGATGAGCCTCTACCGGATTCCTGCATAAGCCTTGGAGGAAGAAGATCTGTAACACAGCTAGCGCAGGTAAAAAATAAAATCTAACATTTAGATCCTGCAACTGAATCTCTCTGGCATGGAGCGAAAGCGCAAGCTATCTCATATGCTGTAAACATCTGGTAAATGTCTTCTCTGAACATCAGGATGCCATCATCTATACCAACAAAACCAGAGGATCTCGCTAATGATCTGGAGCTAGGAAGTTAGCAGCAAAACCAGGTATTTCACGGTGTAATTACTCCATTTGCATAAGAACAAACCACACACCGACAGCAAACAACTACCCAAACAACTACCGATCCCGTCTGATCTCGGAAGCTAAGCAGGGTTGGGCCCGGTTAGTACTTGGATGGGAGACCGCCTGGGAATACCGGGTGCTGTAGGCTTAGGAAAGACAGACCAGCAAGGCGGGGAGGTGGAATTGCACTCTATGTGAGAGAGCATTTGGAATGCATTGAGCTCTCACTAGGGGCGGATGAAGAGCGGGTCGAGAGCTTATGGGTGAGGATTAAGGGACAGGAAAATATGAGGGACACTGTTGTGGGTGTTTATTACAGGCCACCTGATCAGGATGGGGAAACTGATGAGGCTTTTTACAGACAACTGAAGGTAGCCTCGCAATCGCAGGCCCTGGTTCTCATGGGGGACTTCAATCACCCTGATATCTGCTGGGAAGACCATACAGCCAGGCATGGGCAGTCCAGGAGGCTCCTCCAGTGCATTGATGACAACTTTTTGACACAGGTGGTACAGGAGCCAACAAGGAGAGGAGCACTTCTAGACCTGGTACTGACAAACACAGAGGGATTGGTGGAGGACATTAAGGTTGGGGGCACCCTAGGTTGTAGTGATCATGAAATGATTGAGTTCAGGATCATGGGCACTATCCACAAAACAACAAGAAGTAAAATTACAACCTTGGATTTCAGGAGGGCTAACTTTGGCCTCTTCAAGAAACTGCTTGGAGAGATCCCGTGGGCTAGGGCTACGGAAGGCAAAGGGGCTCAAGAAAGCTGGTTGATATTCAAAGACCACTTCCTCCAAGCTCAGGATCGGTGCATCCCGAAGAGAAAGAAATCGGCCAAGGGACGCAGGAGACCTGCATGGTTAAGCAGGGAGCTTCAGAAAAAGCTCAAGTGGAAGAAGGAAGTTTATAATAAGTGGAAGAAGGGACTGACCCCTTGGGAGGATTACAAGAATGCCACCAGAGCGTGCAGGGATGAAACAAGGAAAGCCAAGGCCGCCTTGGAATTAGACCTGGCTAGGGATGTTAAGCACAACAAAAAGAGCTTCTACAAGTACATTGGAAGCAAAAGGAAGACCAGAGAAGTTGTGGGCCCACTGTTGAATGAGACAGGAGCCATGGTGATGGAGGATGCGGAGAAGGCAGAGTTACTGAATGCCTTCTTTGCTTCGGTCTTTTCTGCTCGGCCCAGCCCTCAGAAGTCCCAGGCATTGAATAAAGTAACAGGGAAAGAAGAAGACTTCCCTTGGGTTGAGGAGGAGCGAGTGAGGGATCAATTAGATCATTTAGATATTCACAAGTCCATGGGCCCTGATGGGATGCACCCGAGAGTGCTGAGGGAGCTGGCAGAAGTCATTGCTGGGCCGCTCTCCATCATCTTTGAAAGGTCCTGGAGAACAGGTGAGGTGCCTGGGGACTGGAGGAAAGCCAATGTCACTCCAGTCTTCAAAAAAGGCAAGAAGGAGGAGCCAGGGAACTACAGGCCGGTCAGCCTCACCTCCATCCCTGGAAAGATGATGGAACAGCTCGTTCTGGGCATCATCTCAAGGCACGTGGAGGAAAAGAAAGCTATCAGAAGTACTCAGCATGGATTCACCAAGGGGAAATCATGTCTGACTAATCTGATAGCCTTCTACGATGGCATGACTGGATGGATAGATGAGGGGAGGGCGGTAGATGTGGTCTATCTTGACTTAAGCAAAGCGTTTGACACGGTCTCCCACAGCATCCTCATAGGGAAGCTTAGGAAGTGTGGGTTAGATGAATGGACAGTAAGGTGGATAGAAAACTGGTTGAAAGATAGAGCTCAGAGGGTTGTGATTAGGGGCACAGAATCTAGTTGGAGACCAGTGATGAGTGGTGTTCCCCAGAGGTCAGTACTGGGTCCAGTCCTCTTCAATATATTCATCAATGACCTGGATGAGGGGATAGAGTGCAGCCTCAGCAAGTTTGCTGATGACACAAAGCTGGGGGGGGTGGCTGACACACCAGAAGGCTGTGCTGCCATACAGAGAGACCTGGACAGGTTGGAGATCTGGGCAGAGAGAAACCTTATGAAATTCAACAAGGGCAAGTGTAGGGTGCTGCACCTGGGGAGGAACAACCCCATGCACCAGTACAGGTTGGGGGCTGACCTGCTGGAGAGCAGCTCTGTGGAAAGAGACCTGGGAGTCCTGGTGGACAACAGGATGACCATGAGCCAGCAATGTGCCCTTGTGGCCAAGAAGGCCAATGGCATCCTGGGGTGCATCAAAAAGAGTGTGGCCAGTAGGTCAAGGGAGGTCATCCTCCCCCTCTACTCTGCATTGGTGAGGCCACACCTGGAGTACTGTGTCCAGTTCTGGGCTCCCCGGTTCCAGAAGGACAGGGAACTGCTGGAAAGGGTGCAGCAGAGGGCTACCAAGATGATTAGGGGACTGGAACACCTCTCTTATGAGGAAAGGCTGAGGGATTTGGGTCTCTTCAGTCTGGAAAAAAGACGGCTGAGGGGGGATCTTATCAACACTTATAAATACTTAAAGGGTGGGTGTCAGGAGGATGGGGTCAGGCTCTTTTCAGTGGTGCCCAGGGACAGGACAAGAGGCAATGGGCACAAACTTGAGCACAAGAAGTTCCACCTAAACATGAGGAGGAACTTCTTTACCCTGAGGGTGGCAGAGCCCTGGAACAGGCTGCCCAGAGAGGTGGTGGAGTCTCCATCTCTGGAGACATTCAAAACCCGCCTGGACGTGTTGCTGTGTAACCTGCTCTAGGTGACCCTGCTCTGGCAGGGGGGTTGGACTAGATGATCTCCAGAGGTCCCTTCCAACCCTATGGTTCTATGATTCTATGATTCTAGGTCAGTCTCATCCAAATAAATGACTTCTGCAGTCATAGCTTAAGTCTGAACATATCAATCACCCACAGCAAAAGATCTCAATTGACAGTTTAACTCAAAATCCAGGGTAAAGCTGTTTAAAAATAACTGGAAGTTTGCTGTTTGTTTGCTGTGAATTTGGGACCGTACAGAACCAGATAACTGAGAAAACTCTCCCACCTCTTGTTTTTGTGCAGTGGCTTCTAAGTGTTCCCAGTGGGTCTGTCTTACCCTTTTTTCTATAGCAATAGAATGATGATTTCAGTGTTTCTTCACATCACTGGTCTAAGGGACAATTCCTATGCTCCCTATTACAAATCTGTCATCTCTTAAACCCAAAAGCCCGTTAAACACCTCTATTTTCAGACAGCAGAGGTCCCTGTGCTCTCCTCTCAGTGGCGAGAGCTGTATTACAGACCCTGCTGTTCATTCCCAAGGGTTTTGTTATTGTCCTTGTACAATGCAGCGAGAGTGCATCAACAAGCAAGAGGGACCAAACAAGCAGTTTGCATTTAGCAACTGTATTTTTCATGACCAATCTCTGCTTTAAGAGGCAATACTAGGAAATGTAAATTAGCATTATAAAAGAAGGACTCATCTTCTAAAACCTGCTATTTTTTGGTCCCTGTATAAGGCGAGTGCGTGATACCTGTTTCTGAACAAATCTGCTAGCGAGACCTATATTTGTTGTACACAATAATCCATGAATTACTAACAAATTCCCCGCCACAAAAAGACTTGTTGGTGTAGTAGTTTCCTACCTCCCTCTCTACTTCTTAGTCAGCTTAACACAGCCTGCTCCGAGCTGGGATCTCCTTTGCCCTGGCCCACAGGCTTGCTTTACAACTTCTTTTCCCCACTTCTTCAGAAACAAATCCTTTCAACTGGTGCTCTGCAACACTCTAGAGCTCGATTTCTCCACTTCCAACCTGTCAGGAAGCTAGCATTTTCTTGCAGATTTTCTTTTTAAACACGAAGCAGTCGTCAATTTGTCTTTAAGAGGTATTTTTTTCTCCAGTCAAGATTAAAAGGAGCAACACCACAATGTGAAACAACAATAAGATTAGCAAAAATATTAAGGATGTTTTTTTTCCTTGTCTCACAAGCAAAGCACAGCTCTGCTCCAGCTGTCAGCAGGCCCAGTCCATCTGCCAGTTCTCTTGCATCATTTCAGATTCAAGCAGCAGAAGTTAGGGCCTGGGTGAGCCTAACAGCAATCCTGCCTTTCCCAGATGGAGAGGCTTCGTTTAGCCTGTGCCTCTCATGCCAGCACATCAAAAAAGAGGCCAGATGAGGCATTTGAAGGTTTGGGGTTTTTTTTTAAAGCCAGATACAGGCTAACTAGCCATACCACCATTCACCTTGCATCACCTCTGCACATCACACCTACCTCATCCTGAAAGTAGCACTGCAGTGATTTTCTTTGCTTTTGCTTCTCCCATGCAAAGTACCCAAAAAGCATCCGTAACTGATGCTGCAGCTTTAAGGACTTCAGCACAGACAGGTAAAGAAAGTTAAAGGCTGAGTGGGTGGGGAGGTCTATAGAAGGGTGGAAAAATTTTGGTACAAACACTCAGTCATTAACACATGGCATGAATAATGTGGTTCACAACGAGCAGCAGCCCTGGCTGCAGCAGGGCCTTTGAACTGTGAATTTACTGTTTCTTTAACATGGCTGACATGCAGCAGGAGAGCTGGCAGCCCACCACGCTAAAGTTTGAGTTGAGTTGCTTCAGCTTCTTGTCACAGGAGCTGCAGCACGGGAAGTGCTCGGGAGTTGCCCAATAGCCTCCCAACACCCAAAGGCGGTGCTGCTCTCATCCACAGACACACAGGAGAAATGCACAAGTCTCATGGACTGGTAGGTTATCAGGGCTGCCTCAACCCCAGCATGGCTCCTTGGACATCTCCCACTCCACTGCCACTAGTTTTACACTGAAAAGTGACATAGTTCACTCACCACCAAGGGAAAAAGCTGTGGGAGGGGGTTAAATGGACATGAAAAGGCTGGTTTAACCCTTAAAAAGCCCCATAATTTACTTCTAAAAGACATCTCGCTAAATTAAGAGCTTAGAACCGCATACTGAATTATCCTTACTCAAGTGGCAGTACGCGCACTTCATACAGGATCCTTTTCTCTTACACGGAATGGATGTTCACGAGGAAGCCATGTTACCCAGGGAACTGGCATTTCTGATTTAAATGACTGCAAAGGAATTCAAGAGTTGCACAAAAGCTGTATTGGAATTGAAGCTAGCTGGCAGAGAGAAAAATTACAAACCGAAATCGTATGTGATGATAGAAAATATTTGAACAGCATTAATAAGGCAGATGCATCTTTATTAAATACTGAAAACTCTGACGTAGCTGCAGTGTTACAAAACCATGTAATGTTACCTTTTATGTCCAAGATCAGTGCAACACCTTTGGGGTTTTTTCACTTTTGCAGTCTGTGCTGAAAAAGAAGTTTGAGCTCCCCCTTGTGTACCAGCATTCAGCCTGGCGAGCACAAGAGCTGGGGCCCTTCATTCGCTTATGCCTTATGGATCAGAATTTCCCAGCTTTTGTGGAAGATGTGGAGAAGGAATTGAAAAAACTCACAGAAGGTTGAGAAATACCAGCTTATTACCACTGGAATTCATGCTCCAGGACACCCAGCACTCAGGATGCACAAGCTTAAGTGCAATTAAATATTTGAAAAAGTCTCACTCGTATTTTTTTGTCAGTGTTTTATTTTTAAAAACAGGTGAATCCACTTTTTATACATCATTGCACTTCAACAAACACACAGAACACAAGTTCATGCATCTACAGTTGCGCACATCATGAGAACCCTGTTAGGTCTATTTCTACAATCTTTAAATCATGAGAAATTACAGTGTCAAACTAAGGAGTATAACTAGTTGCATAGAATATCACCATGCTGTAACATTTCATCATTTAAACGAAACAAAAAAAAATTATAAAAGTTTGCCTGAATTGAATGTACAAGAATATGTTGAACACATCAGTGCAAAAGGATCTTGAGAATTTACATGAGTTAACAAAAAAAACACTTAAAAAGCAATCATATATATATATATATTTATAAACTGAAGTTTTGTTTTTGTTTTCAACTGCGTTCCACCACCACCTCAAACCATTCCAGCTTTTGAAGTCTGATTATAGGACACCCAAGTCTCTCTATATAGGTTAAGCCCTTAAGATAATTTCAATTTATATTACTTCTCTAAGTACCAGAACAGTATAATTCTCTCATCTTTCAGACATACAGTAAGGAATGAATATCAGCAGCTTAAAAATGAAACACAATTACTGTATTTTCGTTTTCCCCCTCCCCCAAAATATAAATATATACTGTATATATTTTTAAGTTTTGCTGTACTTTACAAAAAGTCTCACTAGATGGCAGCAGTGCGTGTTAGAGCTTTGCCAATTTTAACAGCTACAGGAAGTAAAAAATGGCGCATGCTTCAACCGACTTACTACTAATGTTTAAATAGATTAAGGAAAAAAAAAAAGCAACATTCACAGCACATCAAGCCCAAAATAGTTTACACCTTCTACACTGAAGCATTATTAAAATTTATCTGGCTAGGTCATCCTTACAGGAGAGGCTAAATAAGGCATGCGTTAGACAGTCATACTGTTGCTCACTTGAAAAGGAAAAAAAAAAAATCAGACAGAACTGGAGTTCTAGAACCAAGAGTTCCAACCCTTAAATTTAGCAGGTCATATTGCCATCAGTCTTTCAGAAACTTAAAGCTCTAAAAGAGAAACGAGAAAAGGTGCTAGTCAATGCCAGGCTGCATTTGCAACATCACCTGCCAAAAAACAGCGTGCAATCAAAGCGCTTAACATCCGCTTTTCCATCTTTAAATGAAGATACAGGCTTCCCAACCAAGGTTAGCTTCTGGGTTTTATGATCGAATGAAGAAGGGTTTGGGGTGTTTTTTAATTAGCAGTAGTAGTGATTATATACAGCTCAACAGATCATTAAACTACCTGCTTATTTTATGAAAGAAATCTTTTGATAACCCCGGGTGCTCCCTGATGTGTGGCAGGACGGCTCATGCCATCCTCGGAGCAGCTGGGAACTTCCCAATTCATGGAACTGGTTATTTTCTGCACCCCAACCACTACAGAAAAAGGAGGATTTAGGCTGCCCCTTTCTGAGCTGCAGGCGAGTCATACTTACATGATAAGCATTTTTAATTTGTGTTTCTCTGGCGTAAGTTTTTATCTTTATGATTGTTTGTAGAATTGGTTTTCCTGGAAAAAGAAAGAAAACAAATGCAAAATCAATCACAAGCATAGGAAAAAAAGTCTGTATACCTCAGAGTTAAACAGCATTTTATTCTTTCTCTTAACTCAAGTGGCTAAAAACAATACAACTTCTCATCTCTATATCTTCCCGCCCTCTTGCCCAGTGCGATTCCCCTCCTACATCCATCGTTCTGTGTCTTAGTTTTACTGATTCCTTTTCACAACTAAAGCAGCTTTTTTTTTTTCCCCTTTTTGCTTATGATATTTGTAAAAAGCGTATCAAGTTGTTACATCAGGCAGTCAGGGAGATCATAGGTGCCTTCAGCACAAATATTTATTTCCAACTCCTTCAGCAATATTTGTTTTTCTAGCCAGGACCTTGCAGGTATCACTTTCCTTTACTCCAACAACTCCAACTTAACAAACAACAAACCAAAGGGTTCGTTACCATTAGTAATGTCACACATAATATCAATGTAATGTAATATAAACTCCAATAAACCCTCAGATTAAACCAAAGTCTATTCTTTTTTTCCTTAAAAGGCACTTACATTGGCCCAGCTGGTTCATCATCTGCAGCAAGAATTCCGATGCAATCCAGGGAAAGACAAGGAAAGGAAAGAAAAAAAGAGTCAGTCTCTGCACTGTGCCCCAACTGAACAGCAAACAGCAAACCAGCTATCTACAGCATTAAAGGCCATTCCACTTGGTAGTGCAAAGATTCATGGAGTTATTTTTCTGGATTTGAGTTTTAATGGCAGGTATGTTGCTTCGATGGTTTTAGTTAACACTTTGAATGCTTGTCATGAAGAACTGCAACTGTAGCGGACAGATTGTTGCAATATGGTCAGGCTCATCTTGTCCCCAAGTTCCAGTGGTTCAATCTCATAAAAAAGAGATGAGAAGACAAACCAACATCTCAGTTGTAAAATCCTGCTGGTTGCTTTCTTACATTGATTTTTTTATATATATTTTTTCTTTTTTTTTTTTTTTTAATTTTTTTTTAAGCAGTTCTTTAACTGCTGATGGGTAATTACTGGTATATACAGAACAGCATATACACCATCTTCCCCCCTGGATGGCACAACCTCTACATGTTCCATTTTTCTCCACATTTGATTAGAACAGACCAGGTTAGGATGAGGCTGAAGGGGCAATACTTGATTCAAGTCTCCAAACGTAGTCCCTGGGTGGCAGCAGGCACTTTGTGTGCGTCCGATAGAGCCCAGGGATCAAAACACCAGGAGAAATTAGGGGTGTTGTAATACCTCCAGACACCACAGACTTCAGCTACAGAAGACTGACAGCATTGCTCTGCCTGTGTCTCTCGGCAAAAAGATTCTCTTTTAAGAATTGGAATAAGATCTGTCAATGAGTCATGTTTCACATTAGCTCTTTCATGACCAATTGAACATATATATTTTTTTTTTAAATTATAAAACACCTTATTTTGCTCCCAAGCTGCACTACAGAAGACAGAAGTGCATTTAAACAGCAGTACAAAAATCAATCCAGAAAGTTAACACTCCTGTAGAAGTATTTGGCAGGGAGGACCAATTCAGGACCTGCTGTTTTTGGCACTCAACAGTGGCTGTTCCCACCTCGCACTGGAGGCGTTTTTCACTGAAGTCTTTAAGAAACTCTCAGCAGGATTCCACAAGGGTGCTTAGTGCACATGAAGCAGTTATGGAAATTACAGTCTTAACAGTGTAGGCATCCGCATGAGCACACGCTGGGAGTAATGTCGGGCAAAGGGGACATTACTCCACCTGTACCTTCAAGGCAACGGATAGGCAAAGCCACCGCTAGCACAGACAGTGACCGGAACAAAAAAAATATTTCAAAAAAATAAAGAACTAACCACAAACCAAGAGCTTTACAGCCAAAATAACACACTAGCGACACACCAGTGTCCACAGAAGTCCATTACCAGCAACAGTACACTATCGGACAAGATACAGAGAGAACTAGGACTAGTCAGGACAACCAGACATCAATGTGCTGTTGTATATACAGTGGAGATATACAGAGACACATCAGGTACTGAAACACAAAGCACAGTAAGTCTAGAACTTCCCTCCACAAACATCTTTTGATTCACAAAGGATCTTTAAAGCAGGCTGCACTACGCACTCTGCGTGCTGGTGGGGAAGAGCTTGGGACAGACAAGAGAGCCCGGAGTCCCCACCCACCACCCCAGCCCAGCCCTGCCACCAATGCCACTCTGCTTCCAGACTGGGTGATCTCGGCTTTCTAACAAGCACCATCGACATCTTTGAGAGTTTGTTTGGCTGGACTTCAGAACTAGCAAACTGCACCATTAAGATACAAGCTCTTGCTATAAAATAACCATTTTTCCTTCTCTGTTAAAATACTTAGATGCCTATTTCACATAAGTAGTTTGGAGTGTTAAAAAAAAAAAAGCTTCACACTAATAAAGGCTGCCATTGAGTGTTTTCCTAACAAAGATCCGACAAAAAAGCCTACTAGAATACTTAAGATTATATAGTGGGTCACCACCACTTGTCCCTTTCCCATCAATAGCCTAAATGGAAATAAAATAAGACAGAGGAAAACGTCTCTGGGCGTTACTATCCTGGTCAGTCATTTAACTGCTGGAAAAGCAGCCCCAGTACAGTACAGACAAAGACCAAAACCTTAGCGAAATCAGGGGGCAACAGAACAACAGAAAAATTAAGTACAAAATTAGACTAAATAAAGATTAAAAACAGCAAACTGAAATCCAAATTAGTTGTGAACGTGAATGAAGAAGTTTTAAGAAAAAGTGTTAACATTATGACTTGTGCATTGTATAGACTGAAGCGGAGATTAAACAAACTCCAAAGCATGCAGATCTCTCACTTACCACCATTTTTTTAAGGGTATGATGCAATTGAAGGGGGGGGGAAAAAAAAAGAAGTCACAGTAACCGACAAATATCAATATAACTCAAAACCTTTATGCCAGAAGACCTGCTCTAGTAACCGATTGTCTCTAACAGCATGTAAAAGCGATGGCTGTAGAAAACATCCTCCCAGTATGCCACTTCATTCCATTCTGCTCCTGAAACACTGCCAGGTGAGCTGTAAATTTTATAAGTGACCATACTAAACCCCTCCTTTTGCAGGAATTTCCTTTTGAATTTGGAGGGGATCTGCAGGCTCCCCAAACCCCCTTGTTTATATAGTACAAGATGTTAAAAACCCCAACCAGCCAAGCCTTTCCTGTGAGTACAGCGATTATCTGCTTAGTCTTGCCCTGAAATAGCGCATTTCTGAATGTCAGAATTGCTGCCGTCTTTAACACATGGTGTAACACGTGTAATCAATCCTTCCAGGCAAAAAATATCTGGACATTAGAACTGTAATATGATGACAATTAGATTTGCTTTAGTTCCTCCACTTGTATTAACTGGGAATGCAATTCGTGCTTCAGCAGTCTGAGCAAGGGGCTGTGTTTTGT
Source organism: Fratercula arctica (assembly GCA_947846985.1). Classification (NCBI taxonomy): domain Eukaryota; kingdom Metazoa; phylum Chordata; class Aves; order Charadriiformes; family Alcidae; genus Fratercula; species Fratercula arctica. The sequence continues at coordinate 23,399,532 of CANTUZ010000009.1, forward strand.
GCCCCCCTCCCTTTACTTTCAGCCGTGATTTGGAAGGCATTCTAGATTTTATGCAGCTTCTTTTACCTCCTACAGTATTTATATTTAATATCAAATTAATCTTGTGTAGCTTTTTATACCTGGTGGAACTTAAAATGAAACACTAAAGGGGACTTTCAGCGCTAAAATTCAAATTTTTGTATCCAAAGGGAGTCTACATTTCTACTCATGCTTTAAAACTGACAAAGAAACATACTGAGCGAGGAGCAGAGACCAGCAGCTTTAGCAATGGTTCTTACGCTGGCACCTGGCAGCGCTCAGACCTGCCTTTGCAGATGAATAGTGAACAGGAGCATTATTAAACTGAAACTCATCTGCTCAAATACGCAAAAGGAAGAGCCAGCATCTGTGGCAGCTTCAGGGCCTTGTGTTACAATGCAACTTCTATAGTCTGCAAAGCAATTTCTTAGAACTGTTCCAGAGACAGCTGGGGAACTTTTATAATTAAAAACTAGCTTGAGATTTCACTTTCTGGGAAGAGAAAATTTGACAGTGGCTTGAAAACTTTGGAGAAGAACATTTATAAAAATTTAGATGTGTTTGTAAGTAGGAAAATTTTTTTTTTTTAATAAGTTTTTCAGTTCTTAACTCATAAAAACATTCTGAAAGCTCCACATGGACCACTGAAAGCAGCCACGCAGGACCGTGATGCCTTCTCACACAGTGGCTGTTGGCAGGACACAAGCGTTACAACCTGCACGAGGCGTCTAGGGCTTCGGTTGCATGCAAAGATTCAAAGGCGGCATCTACCACCACGACCGTGTCGGGTTCAGAGCAACACTCTTCTCTTCAGCTTCATTAACAGGAATATTTTGGAGGGATCAGGAAAAAAAGAGAGGTGAATGGAGACGCTTGTCTTGCTCCATAAAGCAAACCAAGAAAAATAAAGCAGTTGCTCTGAAATGGAATGAAGGCACAAGCGTATCGGCAACGGAGACTCTCAGGCCAAGATTACTTACATTAGACTGGAGGAATTCTCATTAACAGTACTAATTAACAAATCAGTATATAAAGGCCCAGAGGAGCCCAGCTACTCGATTACCACCGTGATACAACGCTACTGGCTGTTGGGCGTAGTCGATAGCTACAACCTCGCAACGTGCCTGTCTGACAGTTTTCTCCCCTTGATGAATTTTAAGCATGGGAGAGAAAGGTGCAGGTAATAGGAAAAAAACCCCAGAAATTAACTCTTAACAAGGTAAACCGTTTCAGTTGAAAACATTTTGTTCTTTAAATTACTTACAGTAATAGCAGGAACAGGGAAGGTCAAGAAAAAAAAAAAGGAGTATTAGAAAGAATGTGGGGATATGGATGGAGCTTCTGCAGAGCCGGAGCAGAAACACATTTATGGAAAGTCTTTGTATTAAGCTGAGAAATGAGAAGGGAAGAATGAAAAAGGACATGTTATAACCCAGTCACCTCATGGCTTTGAGCTAAAGATCATGTAGAATATGGATTTTAAAGTGAAAACTGTTTACATTCCTATGGGGGAATGTAGCCAAGAAGTTTTTACTTTCTACTTACCCCAGAACACACCCTTTAAAACAGCGTCTTTGCTAATTTTAGGCTATTTGATCCAACAACAACAACAGAAAAAACACTTTTAGGAATCTTTGATGTACTACATTCAGGTCACAATGGCTGATTGCTACATCTATCAAAAATAAGCAGCTTAAGCTATACCACAGAGGAATAAAAAGCTATTTGCTTCCTTTTATTGTCAAGGGAAGCCCAAGCAGCTTGTGTTCTGAGCAAAATGTGTCCACAGTCCCCTGCTGAAACCCTTTCCCATTGTACATGCCGTGATGTGCCAGCATCTCTGGCCTCCACATGCCACTTTCATGCAGCTTTCATCACCAAAAGCCACTGGAAGCTGCACATCTCACCCACTCTTGATTCTACAGAACCTAGCCACTCTCTGGAGAAGGTATGCGATTGATATATTGCTTTACCACATGTAAAGCAAGTCAAAACTCTCATTTTGAAAGGATGCAGAACTTCAAGCGGCATCTGCCCTCCCTTCCTCCTTCCAGCACATAATTTGGATGCAAGGGGTCTCACACCCACGGGCAGGTTACTGGAGGTACTCGCTGCAGCCACCTTCCCTCCCACGAGGATGAGAACGCCCCTAATCCACAGGCATGACAGCAAGAACCTGCACTGGGCACTTGCTAATACATCCTTGCACCATTTCTGGTGGAAAGACAGATTTCCCCAGTGCAAAAGTTCCTTCTTCTGCTATACAGCAGCAGGAGAAAAAGAAAAAAACTCACAAGTCTGAATTATGTGAAGGAGGAAACATTAGCAAAGGAGCTACTGAGCAGCCCTGTTCCGTGGCATAAAAAGCAAATAAACTAAATGCAAAAAGCAATGTCCATGCAAAAAAAAAAAAACCCACACAAAACCCAAAACAACTTGCAACCAGGAAATGCCAAAGTTAAAGGAGTGTCCTCACCCTTCCAGCATGGCAGCGCTTCTAGATGGAGGTAACACCTTTCATAAGGCCAGCAAATCCCTTGGGAAAGCGTCCTGTAACACACAGCCCTATGTCCCCCGAACTCTGAAATGTAAGTGGCCTCACTCTGCGGCTAAACAGTAAATTGAGAACTGCGCCAAATTTAACCAGGTTATCTGTCACTCTACCCATCCACCAAGAGATGAGGTAGTTGGCACGCTAAGACAGGTCATTTTTAGCCTGTGGAGCATGGAGATGAGAGAAAAGGAATTAATTCAGTTGGCTTTATTTTGGCTGGCCAGGTAGAGTTCCCAAGTGCTCTGGAAAGCATCCCAGACACCTTCCAGGAGAGAGATAATGTTTCTCTCCAAACAGTCACATTCCCCACTAGCAACTGTGTGCTTCTGTTCAGCATCAGTTATCAAAGTCCTATTTAGCACTTCTTTGTTTAGAATCACCAAAAAGGTACAGCCCTCAAGCCTTGTTGGTTTTTGGGTTTTTTTTTTGTTTTTTTTTTTTTGTTTTTTTTTTTTTTAGGCTGACACAGCTGTAAGACCACTCGCTTTTTTATGAAGTTCTTACAAATATCCTCTTGTGCATATACAAGTGCACAGTGAATGCAAACACTGACATTACTGTTCTGGTTTGTCAAAGGGTTAACACCTCTGAGGTTTGCCTGAGAAACATCCTATTCCTCTAAAACCAGTTCTTTGTCAGTCAGGGGGGAGCGGGGGGACCCTCACGATTTGCCATCTCACTCCCTATGCTGCACTGAATTGGAGGATTCTTTGGAGATGTGGAAACACTGAATAGTTCAATACAGTCCTCAAAAAAGAGCAACAAGATGAGCAGTTTCTGGAAGGTGGCACCTCAGTGAGGGCAGGCTGGTACAGCTGAGAAAGGGGAAAGGACTCCAATTAAGGAGTCTGGAGCAATCCTGTACCAGCTTTCGGCTTGGCTGGTTTTGTCCAAGGGGATGAACATAGCACACCCCATGGGCTGCCTGTAACTCGTGTAGCCTTCACTGAGCCAGCCCTAGAAACAGTGTCACCTGGGTACTGCACAAGGGAGAGCTCAGTGTGGGCACCAGCATCTCCCAGCAAGACCCAGGAAAACACAGCTCACCTGCATTTCATCCTACACTGGTATCAGCCAGGCTCCACACAGGCTGCAGGTGTACTTCTAGACTGTCGATTTAACTGAAAGGCTTTGGTTTTTCTGTATACAGGGGGAGTTACCACATTTAGCATCACTGTGTCTCCAAAACTTTGTAAGAAATGCTTACAGTGTCCTGAATAAGTCATCTTTGCACTAGGCCTACGCAGAAATCCTCACTCCTCAACAGGACAGACATCAGCCAGCACATCAGAGGACTCTCAGGGCGAAAAAGCCTCCCTGAACATGGGAGATACCTCTCCCTAAGGTGGGATCTACAGCACCCTGTGGGCCACCCCGAAGCACTGCAGGTACGAGGCTTGCACCCCAACGTTCAGGCTGTTTACTGGTAGCAGACACCTTATCCACAGGGACAGACAGCCAGCCTGCAGCAGGAGGACGTGCCAAGCTGAACAATAATGATCCACTAGGCAGCTGTCCAAAGAAAGATGCCAAATGGCCATCCATCCTCCAACGTGGCTGGGGTTTTTGGCTGCTTCTACCTGCTACTCCAGAGCAAAGGAAGAACATCAGAGAAATCTGGTCACTAAGGCAGGTCCTGATTATTCCACCATGGGAAGATGAGAGGGGTGATGGCGGGAAATAAGAAGGAATTCCAGTGTCTGAGGGAAAATCTGGAGTGCTCCAATGACAAAATTCACATCCCAGCAAGAAGGGCCAGCAGTGAGGTTACTCTGTGATGAGGCTATCGGTATTTTCCCCTGTTAGCAAGGAGGCACCAGCAGCTCTATCATTATTGCTGCAGCAGCTTCACACGAAGATCTGGCACAACCACAACCCTTGTCCTTAAAGCTTAACACATCAAAACTAATATTAAAAATAAAAATTTGGAAATCCAGCTGATAGTTGCAAGAGATCATGACTGTTGCCAATAATATTTATATTATGCAATGTGGTGTTTAGACTAATATCCACGTGAGTCACTGGCTCAGCTATAGGCTCATTGATGTTACCCGCTACAGCTCACAGCAGCATGCGGAGGCAGATTTGTATCATTTTGGAAGCAAAAAGTTTAAATTCCAAATTATAAGCATGCCATTGCATTAAAACATTAACTTTGGCATTTCATAACAATCTGTTTAAAATAATAGAATTAAGAATAACCTAAGTAGAACATCCAAGTGTGGAAATCAGCAGACTGTCAATGATTTCTCACATATGCATTTGTAAACTGCCCCTGCTTATAGGGTGTTTCCCACCACAATATCACAGAAAGCTTCAAATGCCATTCCAGAAAATGAGTATCCAAAGGAATGTAGGACTCAAGTTGGCCTTTGGTTGAGAAGATGTTATGCCAATTGTGTCTCTCCATCCAGGAAAACCTAATATGCAGATACTGACTGTGATATGGATTTTGTCCTCCAAGAAAGCGGACAGGGAAGACAACTGTCCACCACAGAGGTGCATCACTCTCCAGGACTCAAGCTTAGTTGCCTTTAAAATAACAGCAGACCGAGCAAGCAATTTTAGTAACCTCAGTTACTTGGCTCATCATCTTGGACACCTCCATCAGAGTTTATGAGCCTGGATCCCTCAGGCATCTGAAGAGTGGCCAGACCAGCCAGGAAAACTTCAGTCTCTGAAACAAACAGCTCATGAACTCTTCACCTCCAATGTGTGCCTGATCACACAGACACAGTGGTTCCATTGTGATCTGGTCACATCAAAGCCAATTTCTATTGGATTAAGTTGATTTGAGGCTGCTTGCAATGAATATTTACATATCAAATTACAATCTGATATCTTCCTTTGGTTCTTTTGAAACTTCATCAAAATAAAGTCTGAAATGCAGGGAGCTATGAACAGCCGTCAACATATAGGTGAAATTCTCTCTGGCCATCCCAACATCAAAGTCAGGCCAACCTGGCACAGCAATACAGGAGAAGTGCAAGAGAATATTCAAATTGTCTTCTTCAAAGTTTTCTGGGCTGGTTGAGAGCCACTTTGATGACAAACTGGCAGTATCAACCCCTTAGCAACTGTGAAGCTGTTAGTTATGCAGAGGAACATGCAGTACACAGTTTCAGTTTTGTCGGATACACACCTAGACCAGTCTCAAGGCATGCTCTGTAAGCAGTTAGTAAGTGCTACTCAAGTGGTTAACATCAAAAGCTGGTTTCCTCTAGGTATGCACTAAAGACAGTTTTCATCTGCTATGGAAGTGATCCAAGCCTCAGCCATTCTTAAAGTATGAGCATTTATTATCTATTTAAGGGTTTTTTTGCTTTGTTGTTTGTGTTGTGGTTTTTTTTTTTTTTTTTTCCTAATTTCTAAAACATGGCTCAGGAACCATGAAGTTGTTTTGGCCCAGATTTCACAGGCAGATCAGCACCTTTTATCCCAAAAGGCAAACGTCATGCTGCGTTGTTACAGATCTCTTGTGCAGTTTGACAACGACTGGCCGTTGCTGCACAAGCTGCAACAGAACCACCTTGGGAAGGTCCCTCCCGTGCTCGAGAGCTCATCCAGCCCAGGAAGACAGGAAGGATTCGGTGCTTCCTGTACTGATCCAGCCCGTTTCCCTCTACAGCACCTGCTCCATCACTTGGATGTGTCACATTCCTACAGCACAATGGCATACTAGCTGCTTCCTGCAAGGCTTCCTTGGATGGGTTTTCTTGATAAACACTGTAGTAAGCAGCTAGGTGTCGCCTGTTTCTTTGTGTGGTTCTTTCAAATACTCATTTTAGCCTCAAACCGCCCCTTCTCCCATGTTTAAAAGAGGAAGGTATGCAGAAGAAGCTCAAAGATGAAACAGTTACTACTTTTTTTGTCTACCAAACACAGTGTAACTAACAGTGCTACCAAACCTGATAATAAATACCTAATCTTTAGGGAATATAACTCAGTGGCTATTACAATTAAATACAGTTTCCAGAGCATTCCTTAAATACAAATGCAGTTACAGACTAAAATAAGAGCCCTTTTAAGATTGAAAACATGTTCTATTTCTGAAGCATCTCTGTAGTCCCAGTCCCTTTAAGTGTAACAGTTCCTTACAGAACCTGCCCAGTGTCCATTCCAGGTGCCACATGGAAGAGGGAGTGCCATCGGGGGTTAGAGCGTCCTCAGCTCTCTCCCTGTGCGGCCCTATGCTCCTCAGGGCTGACATGCAGGGTTTCTCAGGGGTATTACAGCAGGAGAGAGACAAGAGCGCTAGACCCACCTTGTATAACGAAAGCTTTAAAAACCGTGAAATAACTGCCCTCCCACCCCATGGTCTGAGATTGGGAAATCCAGCGTTAGGACTTCGCCCAGCACTTGGACCCACTGCGCTTGCAGGGCTTAATGTTTGGAGAGTGAGCAGATGAGAAAGCAGAGAGCTCAGAGCTGAATAAACTGTGCTGTTGATCCTTCCTGACACAAAGCCCCACTCTGTTCTGCTTCCACAAGTTCACTTTGCCTGGTTTTTTTTTTTTTTTTCCTCTCTCTCCTTACAAGCGGCTTTGAGCACACTTACCGTCTGGGACTTCGTCTGGCCGCTTCCTTTTCTCATAAATAACTATGATGACAACAAGGATAACGATTTCTGCCAAGATCCCCAAAAAGGGCCAGAGGGGAGCCAAGTGGCTGCGGACACGCAGGATGGTTGTGACTGAGACAGAGCCGACCTGGTTGGTTGCGTTGCACTGGTACTCGCCAGGATCCTCGTTTATCTGTAGGTTTGTGATGCTGAGCTCAGTGTAGTTGTCTTTATTTGAGATAAAGAATCTTCCAGAGGAGTTGTTGATGTCCTGGTCCAAGGAGAAAAGTGGAAGAGGAAAAGAGCAAGAGCTTCAGTAAGTCCTGGTGCCTTTTCTATGCCATAGAAAGTAGGAGAGATTGGAGGGATTCTTGCAGAGAGGCTGGTTCATTAACACAAGGGAAAAACCCATTACTACTGTTTATTCTGTATCTCTCACTAAGCAAGATTTTGAGCATTAAAGTGCTTCAAAACAACAAAAAATGTCAGCTTAACTGAAAACCTGTATTTTGATCCTACTTTAACAGTATCGGCCGTGAAATGCCAGTGGTTGTGATCATGTAAGCTACCTGTTCTCAGGCTTTTGCTTCAAGAGAAGCTCTTACACTCCACACAATTTACAGTAATAAGCTGAAACAGAGGAGACAAGTAACAGGAGAGAGGATGCATTCCCTAGCAGGGGACAAAGCAGTTTCAACGTAGAAGGGGAAAAAACCAAGAAGTAGTATAGTTAAGATTTTTCTACACCGCATTAGATAGCATTTTCTAACAGTTTAAGGTATAACCACCCTAATAAAATTTTGCCTTTGCTACGTTTTTAAAAGAAACACACACTGCTCACAGATTTGTGGTCAGGGCAGCCTAAGCCACTGACTTCAGGAATATTTAGGGAAGCTGGAATTCAAGGCACCATATTCTTTCTACTTTTGAAAAACAGACTTCCAAAGTTGCTTACATTTAAAGAATTTAAAAGGGGCAAAACTTCCACAAAGTATGGATGTCTGATCTTCCTGAAAGTTAATCTTGGGTGAACGTACCAAATAACTTCACCAGAAAGACAGGGTGAAGGGAAATCTGCACACCAGCACACAGGACTCTGGTGTCTCCCAGCACTTTGTAAGTCAATCTCCCAAAAAAATTTAAGCTCACGCTTAACAGTAAACAATGAACCCACACTTATTTGCTTAACAGTTTTTCTTCATGTATCAAATTGCTACCTCTCTGGCACATCATACAACGTAAAAATAGGTGGGATGAGGATTTAGCAGCCTCCAGCTTCTCTCCTGCTATTCCAATTGCTGGTCAAAGGGTTTTCTCACTTAGATCAGTTGCTGTGTGGCAATAATATGATCACTTAAACGCTAATAGGGATCACTGCCACAGCCTCATATTAAGTCTTGTGAGCTCAACCAGTAAAACTGGAAAAGAGTTTGAGAAACTTACAGCCAAATGCATTTTTAACTTCCATTTCATAACCCACATCTTGCAATTTGTAGCAGACACCCTGAACATCACATCTTCCTGAACAGCTCATAACTCTGCCCAGCAGTAACTCAATGAGCAACTCTGTTTGCACAACAATATAAAGATCCATTACTCACCGCTGCTGAACTTTACTCACTTTGTTACTTTTCAACTGCACTCATTAATGTATCAGACTCTTGAGGAACTACACTTCAAGAAGTTCTAAGGCACCCTAAATAACATATCCTGAAACCCAAGGTGCTTGTTTCCTTCTGTACTGGGGGTTTTGGCAGGTTACTGTGTGCCTGCCACCCCTTACTATTTGCTTACCTCAAATACTCCGTTGACCTTCTTGCGCCAGACCCATTCAGGATGCGGGAAGCCCACAGACTTGCAGTACATGAGCGCCTCCTGCCCCTCATTTTTATTTTCACTCCTCTTGTGGCCAGTGATGTCAGGAATGGCTATGAAACAAAACAAGTCTGTTTACAAGCTGCTCATTAAAGTCAGAGTTCTTTCAAGCTCTGAGAATTTGAACAGAAAATAAATTACAAGTTCCCTGGAAACTGTTGCCTTTCCCACACTGGGCCCATCTTACAGAAGAAAAATTGCGATTCCCATGTCTCTCCATGCAGCACCTCAACTGAAGATCTGCAAGAATGTCCTTCAGGCTTGGTTTCCAGACAAACTGAAGGACAGGGGAGAAATCTCTACATCAAGCTTGAGTTACCTACCACAAACCTACAAAACTAAGATGGTCCAACCCTTCCCCAGTGTGGGAAGCTGAGAAACATCCACATCTCCCTCCCCACTGCTCGGGAGGTCCCTGTGGCTCTGCAGTACCTTCAGCTTCGAAATAGAGCTGTCAGAGTCTGGTTACAACTTGCCCGTGGCATCAGGACTCTGCACTGATGCTGTCCTAACATGAATTTGTGAAAGCTGAATCAAGGTGTTCTTCCTTGCAGCAAGATTTTAGATTTGGTCCACAAACATGCTGTGACTCATTACACTTAATGCTTGTTATACCTTACAGTGACACTACTCCTGGGTACTGCTGGGTGTCTGTAATGCAGCAGAAGTCAAAATCCCTCCAACAAAGACCATTTCGTTCAACCTACCCACAAATACATGTATTCTAGAGGGTTGCAGGTGAAGCTGGGCAACTGCAAGAAAAACAGCCCTGACTATCAACAGAGGGTCTTCTGAATTAATTTATCTATAAATAACGTCACTGCCATTTACCATGTCTGTCAGAGCATCCCATTGCAGCCTAATGCCGCATGAGAGATTAGGGTGGATCAGTGGACTGCCTGAGCTGAACCATCGCTTAAGTAGATGGCTTTGGTGCCGTAGTGACCACCTTTAAAGCCCATTTGCTTTCTAGCTTGCTAATTATGTCACACGTGGCCTGCTGTGTGATGGCAGGATCTGTTAATCCAGTCAGAGTCCAGTCTGAGTGCTCCAGGGAAAGACTCCCAGGCACTGAAATTTGTAAGGGTCTATTCAAGGAGAGTGCCTTTACCACTAGCAACCCCTACAGACAGGTACAGAGCATGGGTTTGGGACAGCTTTTCTGCAGCTGCAACCTAAAAGAAGTCAGCAAATTTCACAGTTGTCATCAGTCACAGTGAAAAAAACCAAGCAGAACATCTTGTGGAACAGAACAAGATCAGCTGAACCTGCTCATCCCCCAAAATTACATCACAACTCTTTGGGAAAGTGTTTTGCAAGTTTAAGTGCTAAAGGAATTACCATGTTTCAAAGGTAAGGGCTTTTCAAACGCAGAAAGCATCCCACGCCTTACTCCAGCAAGACTCTTTTCGGACAGTAATGCAGCTGGTGGGTAACGTTGTTAGAGGCAGAATTAAAATAAGCTTCTGAACAACAGAAAACCCATGGTTGTAGGAACACTTCAGCTATAGTGTTCCTTAGTACCTGTGTATTCACCTGAAAAGACACCGCCAGGAGAGGCTGATCAGCCCAGGCTTTTCTCAAAATGTCTGAAGTTCTGACCATTTGCCATGTAAAGAAACATGCCCTTGCTTCTTACAGAATTATTAACTCTTAATGGCATTTTCTAACACACACTTTGCTCCAACTCAGCAGCAGCCAGAGCTGTCAGTATGCACTGACCAGTTGAACACATCCTCCCCGCTGCTGCAGAGGATGCGGAGGCCAGTTCCTTAGAGAGATAGCAGCCACCAGAAATAAAAACTAACTCCAGGAATTCTGGTAGAGCCCTTAAGGAAGTTATGCCTTTTTAAACTATTTTAGTATGTCACACATGTTCTCTCTTTTTTTTTAAGTGAACATCTTTTCAGCAGGGAGCTGAAAAAGAGATCATTACCTAAGAAAAATGCTATGATTGTATTATCCCATAAGGAAGAAGGTGAAGGAATTACTTGATCGAAGCCTGTAAGTACCCACACAGGCAAATAATGGCTTTGCCAACAATATTCAATATACATGACCATATAAGCAAGACCAAGGAATGAAGCCACACAAATGCCAACTAATTGCAAGATGATGCTAACCATAACCATGGATACATAAGAACAAGGAGATAGTTTTCTTAAAGATAATTAGAAACCCTAACACCTAAAATGTATCTTTAGACATTGAACACGAAAATACTTTGAGAGACAAAACCCATGAACTGAATGAAGACACCAGATCGTAATTCTCTGGTCTCGTGCGGAAAGAAGCTGCCAGGTGTAAGGTTGAGCATGCCACATTACATCTTCAAGATACTAAGCACCAATATGCACCTGCAATGAATGTCCTTTCAAACCACTGTCTGCAGCCTCAAAGAGGAATATAACATTTATTCTGGAAGATGGTGGTTCAAGAAGTGAATTTCGTCTCATGGTCTGCTGAAAGGTGTCACCTCTTCCTTGCTAGGCTTGGAAAGTTCTCTTTTAGGCAGGAGCAAGGTAAACCCAGTGCCTCCCCTGCAGTTTTTGCTTACTTGAGGATGATACGCAGAGATCGCATCTAGCCTGATGAAAATGAAAGGCCAGCAGCAGCAGAGCACCAGAGAGACTTAGGGTAACAATGCCACAGTCCTAAACCCAGCACTGACAGGCCGTCAAAAGCAATCACAAATTACCCCCATTAGGAAAAAGAAGAAGTAGGATTCATCAGCTTAAAATTTAAGCCCCACACAGTCCCCATCTGTCAGTGCGTGGTTTGTCGCTGCCATCCCCCAGACAGTGAGTCACAGCGGAGCCTTGCAGGGGAAGAGGGTGCAGCCAGCACCCCGCAGCTGGCCCACTTTTTCCATAAGGTTGCTGCTAGAGAAAGAAAGAAAGAAAGAAAGAAAGAAAGAAAGAGGGAAAGCTTTCTAGGACACCTTAACTTCTACTGCAGGGTGACCTAGTGTTCTTCTACAGCCAAGAGATAATTATATTTCTTTAAGAAGAGGACATCTTTGCCAGGTTATCCCAATGAGAGCAGAAGGGACAAGAATACATTCTGCTCCTGCCTTGCTGGGCACGGTTTTGCAGCAGCCATTTCCAGCTCTACTAGGACAGGGACTATTTTTGTACGCAGTCTGAGGGGAGCACTACACGGAATATTAATATTTCAGGGCATTTGATGCTAGCCAGTTTCATGCTATGGCTGAGTTATTAATCCAGTACTTATTCTGACAAACTGTTTAGCTAATTGTGTTCTGCTGTACAAATGACAATTAAAATATCGCTGCAGCCATCCTCGGTCACAGATTTAGCAACAGTGCGATGTTTTCCTGTGAAGCTTTTCAAGTCAAGATTTTTCTTACAGCATTCTGCTCCACTGCCAGGAATGGATACAGCACAGAATGAAGCAGGTTTTGCTCAGAAAGGATTTAGATTTCACTTCAGAAAGGATTTAGATTTCACTTCAGAAAGGATTTAGATTTCACTTCAGCTTTTAAGCAGCAGAATCCACATCTCTGTTCAGATACAGCTGGCTGCAGAGATGTGGGCACAACACACTGTGTCAGCTCCTACAGCAACGAAACCAAGATAATGCCCCTGATAAAGAGCAAGCAACATTTTTAATCCTTACATTGTGAAACAGGAAAACTAAATCCTGAAAGTTTGCTTGAAACAGCAAAAGAGGCAGGGTTAGTTTAAATTAATTGCTACTAAAAAAAATAATCAAAATACAGATTTATTCATTCTTGACACAAGAGTAACTTCTGATAAGCATCATTCTCTTTATAGTTTTAAACTGAATCACAACAGAAAGGGGTTTGTGCCAGAGTAAGCATTAGACCTTTCTGTTTTGAGTACCCATAGGCACAAAATGCATGGTGCTGCAAGGGCTTTGGGAATAGTATGCTCTGAATACAACCCTCTTTTGAGTTTGTTTTTTTTTTCTTGTTACAGGGCATGCAATGCCATTTCTTGATGTAGAGGAAGTATTCAGCCCTTAATTTCCAGCTATTTTCAAGATATTTTACTAGCATTACTAAAGAGGAGGGGAGAACTAATATGCATAACACCTCCAAACCACGTCCCAGTTCACAAAACCTCTTAAAGCTTTCCCATTAAAAGACAAAATTAAAAGCAAGGGCAAAAGCACCTAAAAATATTCTTGTGTGTAAAAATTATGTCTTATGGGTGACCTAGTAAAAGGGCTCTGGAAGATTTATTTTTCTGCATTGTAATTCTAATCCATGTCTACCTTTATAGCTGTGCTGCAAGAAGGGAGAACGTGACATGCATTTTCTGTGTAACGCTTAGGACCACTCTGAGACGCAGTTGTGCTAAGAGAGTGCCTGATTTCATAATTTCTGGGACAGCATCGTGAAATTGCAGCAGAGATTTCTTAAGACAGCCAGGAGTCAAGAAACCAAGATCTTCCAAGGCTGCTGAAATAACCACTGGTTTTCCAGTATGCAGCTTGGGCTGGAGCCAGAGTAGGAGTGGAAGAGTAACATTCTGAGTGCGGGTATTGCATGGGAAACAAGAGCCTCTGGTGCAGCTGAAATTCAGGTGTATAATAAGCATTTTCCAGAAGTGGTAAGTTTTATGTCTCTCAGAAGCAGCGAAGAGCACTGGTCTGAGCACTTGCTATTGGGAAACCAATAGCAACTGGGGAGGACAGAAGAGAAAGGTGGACAATGAGCGAGGGATGAGGAGAGAAGTCAGAAGAATCCCCTTGATGAGATAGTGGCAGAAAGGCCTTAGAGGAAGAGGCATTAAAAAGCTCTACCTGTCCATGGGCACAGAAAGGAAGGAGCCTTTGATGGGAAGGCAGTACTGAGAGAACAGATACCCTCCATCAGTCATACATCAACATCTTCCCTGATGCTTGCACTCCTTCGGGGCAGCCAGAGAGAACTGGGAGCATGTTCTTTCCCATCTGGGTTTCACTGCTCCTGCTCTGCACCAGATGATGGCTGGTGGAGTATCAGAAGACAAAAAGACAAACGTGTTTCCTCCTCACGAGATCTTGATAAGAGCAGAAAGATTGCATGGGCAGAATTCTTCAGGGTTGCATTTTGGTGGGGTTTTTTTCCTTTCTTTTAATCTTTAAGTTTTCAGAGCTCCAGCATCACAACAACACAGCAAAAGCACTCCAGGTATTTCCACTGTGTGGCAACGGAGCAATTAAAAAAGCCTACTTCCAGACGGGGAATAATAGATAGCACACTGCATCTTGGCTAGTGCCTGGCAGGATCATCATCACTCTTCCTGCTGAAAATAACCACATCACCCGTCACGGCCTGCTTCCCTGCAACATTCTCAGCCAGCTGACTTCACTGCAAAAAGCAAAGGGTGGGAGAAGATCCCTATTTCAAGGCAGAATCTCCCCAATATCAACATTTGCTCAGCCTGTTTCAGGCTTAGAGCTGCACTCAACACAATGCCCCCAACAGCTCTGAGAATCTCAGCATGAATACTCAAAAGTCTCCACCAGACACTTCATCCAAAAGCCAACTGTATGAGGGAAATCAGGCTTTGGCCATTCCTGGGAATTCCGAGAGACTGACATTAAAACACAGTATTTCTAACTGCTGTTACACTAGCGCTGCCCTAGTAAATTTTTTACCAAGAAAATCTGCTTTAAATATGCAAGCACACCTAGCAATTCTAACAGCGATGCTCATGTTTCTGCATTTTTATGTTCTTACGTAGCACATGTAACAAGAAAAATTCAGGAATTTGGGAAGAAAATAGGCAACATTACATAAAAAGCAAATGGCACTGGTACATCCTGGATTACATCTGCTGCGAGGCATTTGTTTAAGTTGTTCACAAGTTGTCAAAAAGTCACTATTTTAGTCCACAAGCACTTTCATATTCAGAACCATCTTTTCTATGTGCATCAGCAGTTTAAAATTGCAATATAATGGCAATTGAGCAATTAAATTTGTATACAATTACTTAGCCACAGATATTGTGACAGGCCACACATGCAGGTAAGCACTGAATTATGGCATCTGCATGGTAAAACAAGATTCACGCATCACTGTTTCATCACATATGCCTTGATGAACAATTAGGTAACATCTCCACACATGAAGTAGTATCAAAAAATCTGTTCTGGTTTGAGAACCAAAACTGCTTTGCCAGAACATGTAGACTATTTACACCAAACTGGAGGAATCACAGAGAATGCCTTCCTTTGCAAACAAAAGAAAAAAAAGCCTGTGTATTCTTTGCAACTAGCATGGATATTATTCAGACACTTACATCCAAGAAAATATGTGCGATACCATACACGTTTAGCTGTGTGGCTCTTCTAGGAGCAGTAACTCAAAGGAGTACACTCCGATCACAATGAATTTAATGTACAGCGCTAGGGCTGCAAGGAGACCACCAAGTTCTCTAATTTGTGCTTTAAATGCAACCCCAATTTATTACTACAGAAGCTTCCAAGTAACGGGAGTTAGACAGGAAAGTGTCTTTTCAGTTCAAAAGTATACATGTGTTCCGATTTCCAATTTGCTTTGCAGAAGAGTTGACAAGGTACTTCCCACTCTAGGCAAGCCCTGGTACTTCTCTCTGCCCAATCAGCCACTCCCGTGATGCTGTAAGAAGGAGCTGGAAAACAGGGTCACCAAGTCCTGGAATTGCGACTGCTGAGCGGGTTGCAGGCGTAATACCTCCAAGAGCAGTGCTGCAGCCATTAACTTCTAACTGATGACTACTCATTTGTATTTATATATAAATTACCCATGAAAATTTCTTAGTAGGATTAGTTATTCTTCTCCCTCTGCCCTTTGTGCCAGTACTTTAATCAGATACATTGGCTTTTCTTTCTACAATGTTCAATCCTTTGTCCCTGTAAACCTCTCTGCCAAGTTCTCTTGGTGTCCCCACCTGCCACCGAACAGCAAAGAAGCCCTAAGCCAAATGCTTCTAAAAAGTCTTTTGAGATTACAGAAAGCTGAAAAAGGTCTTAATCTCTTACCAAAGTTGATTTCCTGTCTCTTGGAGTGGTTTGTTACCCAAAGCAGCCCAGAGAAGGCAGAAAGGACTTAAGATCTTAATATTAGAAGATTTAGCAATTAGAGTGGAAGAACAGAATGCAAAAAAAAAAAATCCCCCTAAAAGAAAGGGGGAAAAAACCCAACCAACACCTACATACCTTGAACACCCAGGAGACAAGCTCACCAGAAGTACAACATAAGCTTGAATTCAATTTGCTGTAAGCAAGGCAGTAATTATTTTTAGAGGTGCAGTCAAATATTTCTTAATCCTAGGCCAACAGGAACTTGTGGCGCGTGAACATATATTTTAGATTTCCTTTTTCCTTACAGAGATAGCTTCTGCACCAGATTTGGTTGAACACTGGGTATATTTTCATAGGTTGTTTTATGCAAGATCGTTGGAAAAAAACTTGTAAAATCAACACAGGAAGTCGACAAGCTTTTCTTGGTACAGTATCAGTCAGAATGCTTATTTATATGGCAATATTTCTCTTCCCCAGGAAACTGTCTGTACGGTTCAAAAGACAGTGTCCCTCCAGATTGAAAAGACGGCATTCAGAATGATACTGTGCATTTCTCATTTCATGCATAAGTGCTGAATTACTCCCACTTCCTCCCTTCGGATTCAGAACCTGACCATGCAGTCTCCAGTGAGGCACCAGAAATGCCCAGGGAAGAGGCCAGCGTTCAGCTTTTGCTACAGACCTGTGATACCTCATTTAAACAGCAGCACTCACAACACAGATCAGGACAGGCTGCCTCACTGGTGCAGGGATGCTCAGAAATAGCGTGAAGCATCCTCCTTCCCATTTGCTACAGCAGCAGAGGAAGTTCTACATTTAAGCTGGAGATATAGGGAAGACGGTAAGTAATGCTAGCTTACATTTCAAACCAGTTTACAGTACACCTTCATAAAACAAGCATCAGTAAAGTCCCAGACGCACAAAGGCTGGTTGCAAGACCTTTTAATGCATTTTTGCATAATTTCATCTGTCTTTGACTAACAAAGCTGGCCCAATGCATCAATGCCATCTCGCTGAAGCACATAAAGGGCAAACCACAGCCACTGCAGAGCAATGGGTCAGTTCATTTCCACAGTTATTTAACAAACAAATAACTGTATTGTGGCAGTAGTTAAACACTGCATAAAACACCATCATCTCCGTGTACGTCTAAAACAGTGTTCTTTTGTTCAAGAACTACAGGAAAATTCAGAGCAAACAGCACACTCGCTGCTGTGCAAGATTCACTTTCAGGCTATTTTCACATTTTGTATTTTCTAGCCACAATTTTAGGGTCCTGAAGATGTCAGAAGAGCACTAACATGCACAAAACGGAAAAAAGATGCATGAAAGTACAAAAACTCCGATCTGGTATAGGGCATCTGTCAAAACCAGAACCCAGGCTATCCCAGCAGCTGAAATAGTGTCTGCAGACAAAAACCTACAAGTACACCAGTTCAGAGCTGCCACACGAGATGCTGGTTCTTACTTTTTTTCATATTCAGAACAGAGAAATTCAGAGAATACATCTAGATGGCCTCATTTACTGTGAAACCCGGAGGAAACCACAGTCTCTTTGCATGAACACAGATATATTCTACAGCAACCTTTATCCCACTGGACAGGCACTCACTCTCATGATAGCCAGGTTTACCAAAAGAATGCAGAAGTGTGTGCTAGATGGTGTTTTAGTACTGTGTGCAGACCACAAGTGCAATGGTCACGTTTCCCGTACCTGTGAGATCTTTCCCCTGGGACTGTGTGCAAGATTTCCCCTGAAATGATAACCAAGGATTGGACCCAGCCTTGATTTCACAAGGAAAGACCCCTTGAGTTGGCCCTCTTGTATGGACACTGAGAACAGAGGCAGTGAAAGCACTTCACTTTGAAGGAGAGGAAATAAAACAAAATACCAAAAAAAAAAAGAGTACCTTTCACTTCTATAGTGGCATTGGCTATAGGAGAGTTTGAAAACACAAACACGCACAAGTATTCCCCTGACTCTTCTGCTCTGGGCTTCAAAATCCTGCGGACAGGGAGAAAACACATGAGCCATGTTAAGTACTGTGTTAGCAACCAAAAGCAAGCAGGCTAGGATTCCCCCCCCCCTTTAGTCTTTTAACCAAATCTCACAGATATTACTTGTTAATTCAAGGTATGTTGCACAGACATACCTACTTGAAATAAGGATGTTGTTTGCCTAGACAAAGAGTGAGCTCTAGTCTGGAAAGTCAGTACCAATTTAGCTGGAGAAGCTCCATTTATTTTAAAAGCAAAGAAGGAGCCTGACACCTGTTAATTACACACTACAGGCAGCAGTTTGATGCAAGTCACCCTCAAGTCACCAGCCTATTAGCCAGATATCACCTCCCATTGAGGGAGAAATGTGATGTATGTACCATACGCATTGAAAAAAATCATACATGGCCAACGGGAAAGCGTAAGCTGTCTTTTTTTTCCACAGCAGATATGAGACTGGTCCATTAATAGTTTTCTCTGATTCAGACTGATGTGGAAAAACTGCAAAAGCTGGTCAATTCATGAAGGAAGACACCACAGAGGAATCTGCTGCCACTTAAAATTAGGAAAGACTAATGCAATAACTACTAGTAGAGGGGAAAAACAGATGCAAGTCAGCCAGAAGGAAAGCAGAGCTGCAACAATTGTAAAAAAAAACCAAACAAACGTAAAAAACCTCAAGATTAATTTACACTTAAGATGGTGGAAGCTTCAAGTCCACCAGCTTTTGCCGTCGTTTGAAAAGCTTTTGGATACAAATGACTTAAAAGCTCCACACATATGTTCTTCAGATATTTACCTACAAAAGACATGTTGGACTAGAGCAGCATAATGATGATGCGATGCAGAATTTACATCTCCACATAGCACAGAATAGGGTAGAATTCTCCCCATCCCTCCCTCCCTTTACTGAAAGGTTTCTTGTCTTTCTTTTTATTATTAGCTTTAAAAACACATCAGCATGCAGCTAAACAGAAACCCTGCAGAAGAGCACTGTAATAAAATAATTTAATTACACATGGAAACTGCTTAGACATGTGGAAAAAGCTGCTCAGTTTAACACAATACTTTGACTCAAGTCTTCACTGTGTTTACAGCGCTTACTTTCCAGAGTCACCGGTGAAAGTCTAAAGAGAGTAATAAAGTTAATATGTCTTTTAGAGAAGCAATAATACACCCGCTTTTCACGGAGTTAAAATTAAAGATTATCTCAGTGACAGAAGGAATGATCATTTAGAATCATCAAACGTCAAAGCAGTAACTGCGGTTTGAACTGCAGAAGAGTATCCTCAGGAATTGTGCACAGCCCGGAATGCTGGTGCCAGCCACCACCGCTGGCAAAACACACACTCCTGGCACTCCTTGCCTACCTGCTGCAGGACAACCCCACCCAGCTGTTTCCATTACTAAGCCACCCTGAGACTCTGCAATAGTGAGGGAAGGCAGAGAACACCTGCCTCTCTCTAATTGTGTTTCGGACCTCAGTATTTAGATAACCATACTCTAACCACAGCTTTTTAGCCACTATAGTCAACGCTTAAGTCGGGGGGGGGGGGGGGGGGGGGGGGGGGAGTAAGACACTGTATTCTTTCAGTTCTACATAAGCTTCTTTTTTAAAGTGTAAAAGTATGGCAGCCTCTGCTAGAGTGCTATTACCATAAATCATTAAAGCAAGTGTAAGCTGATATGGCTGCAAAGTTTTAGAGACAAACAAGCACCTGAAACGGGCTTGCTCAGCCAACAGCTTCCCTCAGTCCTGTGCTTTTAGGAAGAGTCCAGCTTTTCGTAGATGTAGACTTCTCAGCAGATGCAAAAACACTGTCCTGTTTCAGCCAGCTGAGGTTAAACCACAACACCCAAAACCCCCATTTTCATCGGTTTAGTTAAGTAACCTGCTACTCAACTCTGAATTAACTGATAAGGAATTCAGAAAGAAATCACTATTTTTCTCCTCCAAGCTATGAACGTAGACTGGGGACAGATCTCCAGAATGAAAGCACAGGATGGCCAGAACGCCTTCCAAGCACTTCCTGCCTGTAAAAGAATACACTACAAATAATTCTTGCCCGTTTTTAATTAGAAATAGCGAACTAAAAAGCTACACTTCACTCTGAACTTTCTTACTACAGCTGCCTTCCAGCAAGTGCAGCTACATCAAGTTTGAATAAAGAATTAGGAACAATGTGCTTAATTTCTACTGTTGTATGAAGCAGGATTTTTAAGAGACATAGTTTACCTTACAAATTCTGAAGCTTTCTGAATGGTAAACACTGAACTTCAATGAACTCGCTACATTTCAGAGCAAAACAACATGTCTTAATGACTGAAACACCAAGAACCTGAAACATTTTTATTTTTTAGGGAAAAAAGTAGAATGTAAAAAAATGCTGAAGTTAAATAACCTCTCTTAACAACAACTATGTTGACATTGCTTGCATGAATTTGGTATTTCTGGATCTAAAAAAAAACCAAAACACCAAACAACTAGGAAACCAAATCAAATTGTAAGTTAATGAAAGATCAAATGCAGTGTGACCACACACAATAAAGAAAGCCTAAAGCCACAATATACAGCAAAGCAGCTTATAAGCGATCCGGAATTTGAGGTCTACATTGCAAATGCAAGTTTTCCTAAATTCTCAAGCTGTGCTGTGACTGCAGCATGCTCTACCAACCCTTCATCCACTGGGAACAAAGTCTGCCCACCTTAGTTCTTTCTTCTCCAGGAAGTTAAAACTGAAGCCAAGTTTAATTTTTCTTTTACAGAGGAATTTGAAAAGAAAGATTCTCCCTAGCTTGGAACAGATTATAGAGAAGTTAGCCTCAATACTTAGTTTCCTGAATAATAATGTGTGATTTTGAGTAACCTTAATGCAACATGCCTTTTGTACCACTCAAACTGTTGCTTTTGGACAAGACTGCTCATCATGTTAATTGCTAGATAAGAAAACAGAGCCTTTAAAACTCAGAACTAGTGTTAAACATTGTACTGAGAAAATAACAGGATGTAATTACAGAACTAAATGAGACTTTTTTTTGAAAAACTGAACAGATAATGCAAAGTGAGCTAAAGTGGAAAACAAAAGGAAAAACCTGCCACATCTTTATCAGAATCAAACACAACTTCCAGAATCCTGTGGATGAAAGGATGCTTTGCTAAGGCAATGAAAACCTTGAGTATTTCTTAATCCTGTGCCCATAAGAGTTATAAAGAGCCCACAGTACTCTGCTGGAGACAGAAAAGCCAGCTGAGTGTGCAGGTGTGTTTACTTGCTTTGGTGTACAGACAAGGTACAGTAAGCCAGATGCAGTGTAGTATCGAGAGCATTGACCAGACATTAAGCACCTCTTTCTGGCATAACGGCCGAGTAGAGGGTCAGAAGTGGTCTAATGTCTCCAAAGACTTAGTTACACCAGTGGTTAAAAGATGCCTTAAGAGTTCTTAGCTTAACACTGACCAGAAAGTTGTATTTGCTATCAAGTGAAGAAAATGGAAGGGAAAAAAAATCTCAAGAAAATCACACATACAAACTAGATCTCTGATGGCATCACCGAGCAAGCTTCATACGCTCTCATCAATTCCACAGCAAGAAAGCTCCATTTCATGAATACAGAAACCCTCAAAGGATTTCCACACGATGCAAGCTACAGTGAAACTAAAGAGGTGGCTGTACATGTTCCGTTCTCCGTCACACCCTTAGGTGGAAGGCAAAAACAACGCCAGAGCATGCGCACATGGAATAGATTAATGCTGCAAATGGGTATGTGCTGACAAATAAGAAGCACAAGTGATACAGCTGTAGTGGTTTAATCAAGATTTGGTATCATTTCATAGTAGTGGCCTGATGACTCATCAGTTACAACTCAGACAACACCATCTTTCATCTCCCAAGACCAGAAAATTACTAAACCAGCTGATTTCAGCAGTGATTTATGTGCTACATTTCCCTGCACGATAAAAATGCACAGCTGCAGATCCGTCTTTATGTAGAGATAAGACACAGACTGCACAATATAGTCAGAGGAAAACTAGGCTGTGTGTCTGTGCCTATGTCCCCGCATGATGTATACTCTAGAGAAGAATTAAACGAGTTCAGATTGAAAAGCAAAGCTTACATTATGTTTTTGTTGACATTATGTTTACATGAGCGAGGTGCGACAGCCGTAGACAGCAATCTTTCCAGAATCGTTCCCCTAACACTATTCACAGACACGTATTTTGTGAAGCCTCTAATGCAGATCAAATCAATTTGTTTGACCACCGCAAAGGTGAACCAGGGACCTTGGAGTCCCAACATCCCATTGTCTATTCCAAAGCCATGAAGATCATTCCAAAGAGACTTACTTGTATTCTGTAGTGTTTGAAGGTTTTCTAGTGCCAGGGATCTCCTCTCCATTCTTCACCCAGTAACTGGCAGAAAGGGGGCTGGGACTTGTGGTGAGGTTACACTGCAATGTGACAGCCGGCCCATGCAGATGGATGATTACATCCTCACTGGCGTTGATCCTGGGCTCTGAAACAAAGGACACATTAAATAGCAACTCTTCACTGGCAATTGTGCCACACTAGTCTAAAAAAATCCAAAGGGGAATCGGGAAGGGAAAAAGACTACACAAGGAATGTCACTGCACTAGTCTGGGAGACATCAAGAAAGCCATAGTAAAACAGCTGGCCACTAGTGAAGGCAACACCTTACGGCACCCTTATACGGAAAAAAATTCTTTATTTTAGATTGTTTATTTTAACATTGAACATCACTACAGATTTCTATGTAACACCATTAATCATTTTTTACACACTACTGACCATAACCTGGGAAAACACACATCCTGTGACTATACACGAGATCAGCAAGTCCTTCAGAAGCAACTTCTTTCTGGCTATTACTTGGTTCCTGTACTTTGAGGTTTAAAGCAAACCCATCTTCTATACAGAACAGGCCTCAAAGCTAGAGTCTTCTGAATAATGTTTCTGGACTTCCCCCTGAAAAAAGATTAATGTCTACCTAAGGAAAATATCCTGCGCACACAAGATAGTTCAAATAGCACAACTTTTCTGATGTCTGAAATTCGAGCAAACACCCAGTGTGAATAAGGCACAAGTCTGATGAATAAAGACTGTTAATGCCTTAACGTTTAACAATAAAAAGTAAGAATACACACCAAGTTAAAATTAGAGTGGGGAACAATTTCGTTTCTAAAGTAACCTTAAACATAAACATTTATGAATAAAAACCCCATGAGCCTCATTGCATAAACAGACCATAAGAGTTACATACTTTGCTGGTTGCAATAGGAACTGAACCCAGACTGTTCCACCTTACAATCTTACCTGGTAACAAATTCATGGTTTTTTTAGGGGAAAGCCTTTCAAAAGTGCTAAGATTAGTATGAGGGCACTGTCCTTTTCATTTCATAACCACATTTTGTTAAGACCGTGCAGATGGTTATCACTCTCTAACAAATAAGGCTGATGAATTTTTAGAATAGTTGGAGACAAGTTTCTTCCCAAAACTTGGAAAAAAAGACCTTTCTATTGATGGCTTACAGCTCGTTTCAAGTATTCTGTAACAAAACTTGAACACAGGATGACAGAGCTTAAACGAAATTTAAGAATTCTTATCAGTCTTCTAAAAATATCTAGATTTAGTATTGGCTGTAGTTTCGGCTTGAACTAAAGGCCACTGCTGTAGCAGTCTCTGCCATGGAAATGCTGCTGTGTCCTCTGCCTTTGACGTATTTCTTACTTTAAAGGGCGAAATGAATTCCAAAGAGGTAGCTGTTGCCAGCTGCTCATTTCCCCACCATGCTCCTGCAGCACCAGCCTCTCCCAGTACCTCCTTTGCATTCCGGTCCACAGCAAAGCGCAGGACGGTGAAGAAGTCAGTCAGTAATGAGTGTCTTTGGGATTTTTGCAAGTCAGCAAAGGATTTTTAATCCTGCAAATTTTTGTTACGCCTTGTGGTGACATATTTGGAATACACATTGAGTCATACCCATGCAGTCTTTTGGTTATTCATCTGCAAAGCACTTGGAAAACAAATTATTAAGTAGAACGAGGGGAAGTGGAAAATACCAATACCGTCAAGAAACATTGCATTTTTCATCACATAAAAACATTCATCTATCCAATAGTACAGTACATTATTGCCCAGAGACGCAGGGAGAAAAAATACCTACCTACTAATAACCTGACAAAGTCATTTGAGTCCCTGTATATCCTTTCTCCCTGTCTCCAGCAGGCTGGCTATATAGCTTCTTTTCACAGCTATTTAAAACTAGGACTCTCATTTAACTGCAGAAAAACTGACAGGTACTGTAGTAACAGAGGGTTTTTCTGACACTTCTCATGGACACTTTGCCATTATCACACATTTTCAACTGTGTTTCTGCCTCATTGTTCCCATGCTGGTAATTTGATCCACACAAGGATCTGTTTGGGTCCTACAGGGTGCAAAATTGTTTTATTACAGCCATTACTGGACTGCCCTGTAAGCTTTTCCATCCCCGCCCCTCCCCCCCCCCCCCCCCAAAGAGCTTGTGTGCATTCTCAGAAAAACAGTACCTGGAAATATTTTTAGTAATGTGTTTGAAATAGTAATTTGGTGTCGGAACACTCATTTAGAGAAATAACTTTTGCTAGAATTCACTGATAGTACTGGGTTTTGTTTTAAACGTTTTTCTTTGATGATGAAAGCAGCATCTTCAAGTCTGCAGCCTGCGAAATAAATGCAGTTTTCTTTTCAGAAGGGCTTAAAGGCTGCTGTAACGAAGACCGCAACACATTTAGCAAGCGCTGTTATAACAGATGCCGAGACACAACCTAAAAGTGGTGTGATCAGCCTGCAGCAATCCTGGAAATGGAAAGCATACGTGCTGCCATCAGAAAGCATTACACAAAGTCACACACACACAAAAAAAAAAGTGAATTCAGTCCCTACGGAAACCGGAAAGTTAAAGACTTAATCCAGAAGGGTTTTGACAGTGGTCATCTTCTGTTCTTTCATATTCTGCTGATAATGGACTCTTCAGCCTCTAACGCTGATGAAGCGGAACATACAAATAAAACCTGCCTGGAACACCAATAACTCCTTCTGCCAATCCACACCTACAACTCCACTAAGCTGCCACGTCCAGAAAATATTTACGGCTGTCTCAAGCTTGCTTTGATGGGGCCTTTTGTGTCTGACTTGCAACTTAAATTTTAGGTTAAAAAAAAAAGATATAAAGGCAACTGCAATCTCATTTACATCTTTTACCTGCATTTATGTTGCTTTAATTTGTTTAAAAGAAAAAAAAAAGCAATTGGGCAGTACTAGCCTGATTTAACTCTAGAAGATAAACTGCAAATTGAATACCAATAGGACAGCAAACACCCAAAGAAGGATGTCCACTTTAAAAAGCAAGATGCTGAAGAGTCTCTTGTTACACATCACTTAGACTGTGCATTTTATGTAGGATCAAGTTTTTAAATAAAAAAAAATACATTCATAACTGAAGTTCTTATCCAAACTAGGAATGAGATAGACGCTGGACACTAGTTCTTGAGTGCTAACTTATAAATCAAATTGCACTTGACCTCTTTGCATTCAAGTTTTTGTATTTGAGACAAGCTGTGATTTAAAGGACAGTGAAAAGAGGTTGTGCTCTTCTGATACATTTGATGTTCTGTTTCAGTGATGTTCACATTCAATAAGGCCAGCAGCAAAATGGCCACCATTAACTGGAAGCTGTAACACTGTTTAGGCAGAAAATTCCCATTTCAAAAAGACAAATTGTGTTAATGCTGAGACATTTTTGGCCACTTAAGATAGTCTCCACCTTCCAGGGACAGCTTGGAAACCTGCTCCCACCCCTTATCTCCATTTCCAGCATGGCCACACAGGAGTTTGATATCCAAGTCGTCTGTTTCCCAAGCAGCAGCTGGTCGTCTCTCAACATACGCAATATTACAGAGTATAAGCATCAAAGTATTCTGTTCAACATTCCCCCCCTAACCCCCTCAATAAATAAAACACAAAATTAGAAGAAATCCCAGGCACAAGGCACATAGCAATGAAGTCACAATACACACTCCAGAATTAGTAGCACCAGATGCAACAAGACCATGTTAACTGAGGAGGAAGACAAAAGGTTAAACTTCAATGCCCAGAGCAGGTTAGTATTAGTATCAATGGCCTAAGAGAGGAAAAACCCTCTTTCCATATGGAGATATCTTCATAGTAATTCATTCCCAAATGATGACTTTTCATATGAAAAGGATTTTCTCCCTCAGTAAGTTACTAAAACTGAGTAGCACAAAGAGAGGAGCATGGGACCACCACAGACTTGCCACACTCAAGAAAAACTAAAGGTCTTAACAGGGGCAGCGGGGATTTCCAGGAGACGTTCCCTCCTACAAAACAAATTTTTTAGCTTTGCCTTAAGGTAGTATTATTTCCTAAAATTACATGGCTCTTGCTGTTGTAGGTCATGCAAAGCAATGTGCCGATCCAAGTCCTTTGGGACCTCAAAGGACAAAGGAAAGATCAGGCACTAGGACTGAAAAATGAGCAGGTCTGAGCTGCACAACCCAATGCTACTTAAATTTTCAAGTCAATCCACACCATTGGGTTCACTGTCTGTTTTTCCACATAGATCAGTATTGTTTCCATTTTCCTGAGGGAAGGTCTCTGATCCAGCAGTGCTGACTGCAGCACCACATTTAAGGGATGTGTCTTTTTAAGGTATCCAAAAAACTTAACTGAGACATAATTGCAGAGTTTGATATTTTTGTACCCAGACAAAATTCAAAGTGGTACATAAAAGATTTAGTCACAGAGCACAATAGCAAGATACCACCTATGTTCTATTCCTTGCCACCTTAGGACATCGAGAAAGCAAGTTCTCCTGTACTTCCACACAGCAGGCTCATGTTGCAGATTTAATTCACTCTACCTGTAACTCACTAGACACTTGCTTCATCTCATTAGCAAACGCAAGAGTCTTGCGCCTTACACAAAATGAAACAGGGTTCTTCTCAACTGATTCTGATGATACGAATTTCCAGACTCACCTGGGACTGCTTTAAAAGCAAGCTGAACACAGAAAAAGTCTTATAACAATAGAGAACAAAAAGCAGTTCTGGGTCAACCATATTCTCTTGCTTTTGAAAGTTCTTTCCACTGCCAAAAGTTGCACTCTCAGATGAAAGCCATTTAGCTAAAGTTATTAGTTCAACACTGGGGGTGGATATTCCCCCCCCCCCCAACTTCATAGGTTGGATTAAGAATAGCTGCATCAGTTCGGTGCTGCTGCATCAGAGTACTCATTAGGAACACGCTGCTGTCCAGAAAGGAAAAGAAACACCACAACTTCATGGAAAAATCTAAACATTAAAGGTCACACATAACTGAAAGGGAAGGATTTGTACAAAAGCATATATGCAACCAAAACCACATGAGAAGGCATTCAGAGAAATTCCAAGAAAACAGAAGAAATTAAACCAACACAGTTAAACCTGGGAAGAATACAGAAATCAAAAATAAAGGCACTCATGGAGAAGCCAGCGTTAAGGTGGCTGGAAACCTACTACAAAACTAAAGGGCGTAGGGGAAGAAACACAAATTCAACACTGGGCTTGTTTTCACACAGAAGCTATAAAATGGATCCACAGATTTTCCCAAGTCCTTTGATCCTAAGGAGAGACAGAGATGGCAGACAAGGTCAGCACTACAGGTGGAGGAACAGTCTGGGGTTCAAAACACCAGGACAAGGGAGCAGAGGGCTTCATGGGGGTGACAGGAGGGTGAGGGTCACTAGACTGCCTCTAGAGACTACAGTACCACTACTGGAGGGTGCCGGACTCACTCTGAAGGACGCTTATAGTAGCCTGGGCTCGAATCCACGTTATGGAGGGATTTTGCCTCAAGTCATTCCTCCTGGGATCGTTGCTGGCCCTGCACTCGTAAGTCCCAGAGTCTTCCAAGGTAAGGCGGGTTATTCTCAGCACACTCACCCCATTCGCCCCGTAGGCAGTGTTAATGGTGACACGGCGCTTCCGAGCGCCATCCCACAGCTGTTTGAAAGACTCAGCCCGGTTGACTTCAGCATACCACCACTGGATCTCTGGAGTGGGGTTCCCAACCACATCACAGTACAGTTCAAAGGCGTCCCCCGTGAGTTTAGTTTCTGACATGGGCGACTTGACAAACCCAGCTAGAGGGAGGGGCAGCAGAAACGCAGTGACAGAGTGGCAGAAAACAAAAGATCTTATAAAGAACAAAGCAATGAGGTGCAGAAAACAAAGAGTTAGATAAGACATTAGCATCTACAATAACACAACTTTCATAGAAAAAGCACAACACAGAGCACTTGCTGATGAAAGTCGATAGTTTTGAGAGCAGTGCACTCCCACTCAGAATACTCATGGGAAGCAAGGCTCCACGGCACCAAGGGCTTGTCCTGGCCACTCCAGGGATCCATCTGTGGCCATTGTGCTTGGGGAGCCACAGGCTGCAACACATACCAGATAGGAGGTACCTCCAAGCCGTAGAGCAGACTGACAGGTTTTCAAGTCTTTTTCAGTTGCACCAACCTTGTCATTAGCAAGTGTTAAGTGTTCAGGGACACATGCCTCTTCTCTGAAGAGCCTTCTTGCTTTTTATGACCTATCTACAGGGGAAAAAGGGTAAAACCCTAACGTTCTGCCCTATGCAGCTCACACTTGCTAACTCTGCTTTGACTTTTTCTTCCATCTATTTTGGCCTTCTGAGGTAGGGGATTCCCCATGATACACATGACCTATTTGCCTGAAGGAGTTGAATCACCACAGCGCCAGGAATCTCACAACCTTTTAAGGTAAAGGGAATTTCAGTGGTATAGACACACAGGCCACAAGACTGTGGCATTAGTTAGGAAACAGACAGCAAAGGTACTTCTAACAGACACCATGATTTCTGCCTTCTGAGATGAGATGCTGTGCTGACGTTTGTGACTAGGCCAAAATATCCTTATTATGGCCTGAAATCCTTCAATACTTACCAGCTTCAGAGATGCGTTAAGAGCACAGACATACTAAGTTGTCCTTCAATCCTATTTTCAAAGGTATCTATTGAAAACAGTGTTGCCTTAAAGTTAGTCTCTTCCCCCACCAGCCCCCCCACAAAACCTAAAAGATTAGAATACAGCTAGCCAGACAGATTATGCAGCAAAACCTGTCATATTACTGTGTTCCCTGGGCAGCAGGGCTTCTCATCAGCAAGCAGAGTGCCACACAGCTCATAGGCTGTTTCACCCCTCTCCTCAAATTCTCAGCTTATTTTCAGGAAAAGGATTGGAAGACAATTCAACAGATTTTAGAGAACAGAAAGGTGGACTTAAAGCCCTGGTAACATTTCTGATGCACACTCGTTAAATAGCATTCCCTCCCACATTGTTTGGCCACACTCACAAAATAGTGAAACAAGCAGTTGTACACTGACATTTACATGGGAAGCTTGCGTTATACAGACATCTCTGAAGAACCATTTGGGCAAGAAAGCAAGACCAAGAGTCTCTAGAGCACAAGCAGAAACTGTCCTTTGCTGGCACAGCCCTTGTGCAGTAGCTGCAAGCCACAGCTATAAGAACAAACACTCAAAACCAAAAAATACTGACCCCAGAAATCATCACAGTTACCAACTAATCTGGCACTAAAGGAGGTGAGCTCTATGGCTCAGTAGAAATACCACAGCAAATAATCCATTGCTGCAGGGGGGAAGAAGAAAAGCTATTGCTCTACAAGTGCCCTCATTACTCACAGTTACAAACCACACTAAGACCACCGTTGTTGTTTCTTGCGGTTAACAAGGATCCCACTTGCTTCCACACTGCTGCTTGAGGCAACACAGGAGACCGGGTTATGAACTTGCTCCGCTGGACTGTCCACATTTCAAGGGACACTGAACGAGGAACACTTTGTATTCCCACTGAGGCATAAATCAAACAGTGAGACCAGCACCTATCTCAAAATGGTTTACTAGACACAAAAAGCTAAAGCGGTAGCATATGGCATAGTCTCTCTTCTTTCCAAATCCTAGTGGTTCTCTTACACTACAGCCTTTTTTTCCTCCCTTCCACCATAATACTGAAACACTGAGAGATGATGGTAGCTCAGGAAAGACTGCTCAGAAAATGATCGCCTTTCTACAGGTTCCCCGTTTCCACTAAGCACTGATGCACAAAGATGATGAACTCCCCTGGCATGAAACACATCCCTCAAGTCAAAGGCCAAGCGACCCAAAACCCAAGTCAATCCTACTTCTCCAGCTGTCCCAGCTACTAAGCAACCATTTCTGCAAGAAAGGCTTCCTACCTAGCCTTTGTGGCAGGGATGAAGCGGTGTAATTGTGTATTTTAAAACAACTGTTAGCTGCACTGCTGCTGGGGCTACACAATAGACATACGTGGTATGAAAGAGTAGTGTAAATCCTCTTAAAAGGAGTATCAATAAATTGAATAAAACGAGCCATCAAAAGCCTTCAGTTTTGAATGATTCTGCATTTGCTAAGCTATTAAAAGTATTATAAAACTTTTGCACAAAGCCTAAAAATAATTTAAAAAGATTAAACTGAACAACTGCATCAAAAAGTCTCTTTAGTAAATATTCTCTGGGTTTAAGTTTTAAACCCTACGTTTCCATCAGTTTCAAATCCTCTTGAAAACCAATGTCTCAGATTATGATAAATTTCAATGCAACACTATCTTCGTCTGAGTAACCGTGTCATCAGCACAGATAACTCCATAATGGTGGCAAAGAAAAAAAACACAAACTGGGTTTGGTGGCCCTCCCCATCCCACCAAAAGATTAAAAAAACCCCACTCTTTAAAAAGGTAATCCAGGTTAGAATAAAATCCTGGAAGGACAAACGGAAATAAAGGTGGCAGAAAAGCCTCCATAAGCAAATTAATAAAAACTTAGCATTACAAAGGATTGGCAATGCTGTTAAAAACTCTACACAAGAGTCTTGGGTTAATGTTTTGCATTTCGAGTTGTTCAGAAACAGCAAAGGCGAGACATCAAACAGCATCAGTAAGTTGAGGCGATGCTTCCAGCTATGGTACATCTGCCAGAGGGGCCATTTTTGATTAAGATATCTAGCCAGAAGCTGCAAAAAGAGCTGAAATCTGCCAGTACCAAGCTGACATTTAAAAGAAGGAAAAGGAAAAAAAGAAAAAGGTTAAATATTACAGAGAATGCTCCCTGTAATGCAACAGGAGTCTGGAAACTGAAACACTGATGCTTTCTGGCAATTGGCAGCGATTTCCATAACTGTTCAAAACCAAACAGAAGATGACACTGTACAGATTTCATTGCTTACATAAGAGGCTTTTGGAGCCCAACAGTTTCCTTACTTGGTCTTCTCTAAGCACAGAACTCCCTGCTTTCTTATTACCACATTGTGCCCAATTCTAAAGACGGGAGCATCAAAAGAACAGAGACTTATCAAAATACAAACAGATCAAGCCAAGAGGTCAAGGTTTTATTACAGTGATTATACTCTACCCATTTAAAACTGAAAGCCTGTCCTTAGTTATAATTTAAAGCTCTTATTTCCACAGTGTAAGCTGTAGGAAGCACTGGTTGCAGGACTGATTTTCAGCTTCAGCCCTGTACAGAATAGCAGAGCAAAACTGCAGCCAATGTTCAAAAGCTGGCAAAGGTCAGGGCTCTGGGGAGGGTGGAAGGAGGAGGCAATAATCCACAGATCATACCTTAAAACCATATAGACCTATGGGAAGTAGCAGAATAGAATAGCCCAAGTCTTAATGTCAAATACAGCAGGAATAAGCACCCTCAAAAATGTTTACAGGAAAATATTCTTATGAAGTTTTGATATTGTAAATTTATTATATTGACAACTGTATTTCATTACAGCCATAAATGAGTTATTCTGTTACACAGTCAGTTTTCCACATCAAAAAAAAAAAAGTGTTTGAGGGTGAGGGTTGTTCAGGTTTTTGATATTTTTAAAGCTAATTGCTATCATGCATAAAAGAACAAAGGAAAAATCTATTGCTAAATATCCCTCACAAGGCCTTTACTAATCTTCATGATATACCTGAATGCAAGAAAAATATGTTCCAGCAGGTGCAGCTATTCAAGTACACTATTATGTTTCCAACCATTTTTTTTTTGTTATTAATTGATGTTATCTGCCTGAAGGACAGAATGAAGGACAAGTGGCAATAATATTAAATCACTTCTGAAGTGACACTTGTTTATTGAAGATTTGATCTCATGCACCAATTGTGAAGATAAAGGTGAGAAAAGCGATGAAATAATACTCTAAAACTAGAACAAAGTAGTCTCCACATACAATTCTGCCAAAGATGAATAAAATCCAGCGCGCAGCTGGGCTCTTCACATTTGCAAACTCTGCATGTTAAAATTTGTATTGTAGTGAAGAACCACTAAATCCAAATTAAGAAAAAAAATGCATTTTGAAAGACAGGTGCACTGGAACTCAGACTGGGGGAGAAGCTAAGAGCTATTCAAAAGGGCAGCCAAAAATTTCCATATGCAGCAAGAGAAACATGTACAGCAGACTTCCTGAGCCAGAAAGCTGGAAAAGCTCCATCTTAAACAAATTTTGAGTTCAGAAGAGGAGAGTGGACAAGAAGCCTAAAGATGCTGAGTTTAAATGACTGTAAAAGCTTAGCTTTACAGCTCGTGAGCAAACTGGTTTCATCAATGAGGCTTTATCAGTGGAAGTCACCTTTTCAGATTAATTTTTCTTCTGCCAATATTTATGAGCTACCTGTTGGCCAAAAGCAAGCGAGGCCAAGCCAAGCTACATTCCAGCTTTGGCATATAAATGAATCAGAGCTTTACATCCTAGCAATTCCCCTTTCAACTTCACACAGCAGCAGCACCCTTTCCAACTGCAGCTATTTCCCCTGTTGAGAGAAGCCAGAAAGGAGCCATAACCCTCTGGAAGAAGTGCAGTGGCAGAAGGAACAACGCTTATCCTCTTGCTGACGCAATCATGGAACTGTAGGATTAAATGTAGCATACAGCCAGAAATTTATACATACTAGAAACATGTGGAAATATTTCACCGTAATTTTGACCACCTTCTGAAGCCTGTCAAGCAGTTTGTGTCCTACCTTGGCTGGAGCCCAAATGAAAAAGCAGCACAAAAAGATAATTCTTGAATAGCTTAAAACCAGTATCACAATGACCAAAGAGCTTCCCAACTTCCTCACCTACTAGAACGGACACACAAAAAAGAGGATCTTGATACAGATATCAACAATCAGCATAAAATATCCTATCAGCAATCTACCAGTCTAAGAACATACAGAATATACCTGACAAAAGTCACCCCTGAGTTGCAGAAATAATTGTGCTATTGATTTAAATATCTTTTTGTTACTGAAATTTAGCACAAGAGGCACTAGGTTGCAAAAGAATCAATGCCAACGGTGCTGGAGAAGCAAAGCAGGGGCAACATTGATCTTCTCAAGTTAAAGACTGGTCTGAAGAAAGAAAAAAAGAAAAACTAAAAATAAAGCTAGGTTTTGCCTTAAGAAAATGTAGATAAGTGCTAGCTGAGGAAAAGACTGTTAAACCAGTCCCAGCAGAAAGAAGCCCCGACAATGTGAAACAATGTTATTTTCTCTAGGTTTAATGTCTATCAAGCATGAAGATTAGAGCTGAAAATAAGCACAAGCCCATCAACATCAAACAGCAAGAGGAAACCATTTTGAAAACAGAGTCTGCAAAGATTGGGAGCAAGGAGCTATGAAGCCCAAGAGCATAAGGGGCTGCTCAGAGCAGTTCAAAGCAGGACACGAGCACAAGAACACAAAGGTGACCCAAATAAAGGAAACGCAATGTCTTTCCAAGGACATTTTCAACCACAAGCAATATAGCTGTAACAGAGCAATTTTACAGCCGGAGGCAACGCAGTGCGCATCTCTGTCAAGCAAGATAATGCTCCTCTCCTATCCTGATCCTGTCTTTATCTTGTGGTGAATTCCACTTACATGAAGAAAGAAAACACAGTTCAAAGCTCAAAAAAAGAGTTTGCAAAGCTACTGCAAAAAGAAACCTGATTTTCAGTATGAACCCACAATACACAGATAAAATGTAGACTGTTTAAGGACTGAGTACTTTACAGATTGTGTATATTTACAATGAAAACCATCATGTAAACAGCAAGAGGTTGATGTTTCCTATTTGTCCCATTAGCCCACCATATGTCTGTATTTCACTGATTCTCCA
Organism: Fratercula arctica; assembly: GCA_947846985.1. Lineage (NCBI taxonomy): Eukaryota > Metazoa > Chordata > Aves > Charadriiformes > Alcidae > Fratercula > Fratercula arctica. The sequence goes on from CANTUZ010000009.1 coordinate 23,433,825, forward strand.
CTTCTCTTGCGCCTTCAGCACAGTTCTGGAGATTTTATTTCTGTGCATTGGTTGAGAGCTTTGCCTGCAATTCTACTTATTTATAGACTGAATAAAGTAGAGCTAAGCTAGCCTTTTTTTTTTTTTATTTCCCTTTGCCTCTGAAAACCCATTAAAAGTTTCCTTATTAATATAGTGTAATTCATTTTTGTAAATACGTACCTTCAGGAATGCCTTTCCTAAATGGAAGAGCAAAAAGCCAATTATCTTTGCCAAAGTGAAGTTTTATATGTTCTATAGACCAGTGTTAGTCAAAATGCTCCAGGTGAGATATTGATACAGTACTCTAGCAAATACCATGACCCTTGGTACCAAAGTTCTGCCACCAAAGACAAGGCATTAGGGTTGAAGCTTCATTAAACTGTCTTGATACCTTTTTCCTAATTGATATTATTAATTAAGCAGCCCCGATTTATTTAAAAAAACCCCACATTTCAGCTTTTCCAAGTACCCAAGGCTCTCCACAGGTAAAATGAAGCAAAGTTTTACCGCTGCTGGTAAAGCTTCAGAGCAACTAGATAAATCCCTTGATCTTCCATCATGGAATTAAGAAAAAACTGCAATTATGAGGGAAGAATATAACATAAAGGAAGGGAAGAATATAACATAACCAGATGCAAACACTTCCCATACTCCTGAAACGCTGGATTTGTACTGTCTCAGAGGCAACCACCTCCTTCCAAAGGAAATCGGAAATCTGGTGGTGACACCAGGGCTCAGGGGTACAAAGTGTGGCTGGAGCTCCAGGAAATGACCCGACAGATTGCGCTTTCAGGGAAGGGGATGAAACTAAGTGCCAGCTGTAAAAACCTCATTAAAATATAAAAGCACGGATGATCTTGAGCAGTCCACAAAGCTCAGCTGTCTTCGCTCTGCCCTCACTTTAGCTTATTTTCACCTTTATTACATGGCAGCGGTCTCACTTATAACTTGCAAAAGTATATCAAAGAAAACTATAATAAAAAGCTGCCCTCCTGCTCTCCCCCTCTCCATTTTCCCACTGCTACTTAAACTGGTACTCTAATTAACACCTTTTTCTTCTTCACTGAAGAGTGTTAATTAAGTGATAAATTTTTTGAGGGTGGAAAAAAAACCCACCATCACTTTGTCAAAGTATTGCATTTGTACTTCATTTAGGATGCAAAAAAAGGCAGCCTAATTAATGTTTGGTTTCTTTCCAATGCTCACCTTTACTAAACCAAAGTATTTGAAATTAGTCAAATCTACAAAAAAGTCAGAGCGAGCACGCCAGCTGGAGAAGGGTGAAGACACCTCAATCCTATGGAAAGCACTAAAGCATCCTGCCTGTTTTCACCTATCATCTAGTAGGTTTGATGGTTTCCCATTCTCTTATCACTAGAGACCACGGTTTTTAATCGTATCACTGATAAGAAATGGGTTTGGTCTTAATCACTTCACTGATAAGAGACAGGTTTAAGTTTCACAGTGCACTCCCTGTCCTCTTTGAGTATGACTCACCAGCCGCCGTAGCACCTGTAACCATCGTGCATCACCAGCCAACCTTTGGCTATAGACTCCTAACTGCACCACACCACTTTCATAAACAAAAAAAAACATTGGCATTAATTTTCTTGCTCTGCTTGCTCTGCTTTGTCCTATTCTTTAGCCAACTACAGAAGCAGCTTTAAAAACAGCACTTTGACATTCCTATCAGACATCCAGATGAGCCTATACTGCCTATAAGCATACTGAGAACTGCAGCAATACATGAAATTAATTCCTGCAATCTCATCTTGCAGCTTTATATAGCTGAAGGTAGGTTCTGACTTGATACAGATGAAAACACTACCCAGAGAGCATCATACAAAATGCACGAGACCATGATGTAGCAATAGCTTCATTTCACAGAGAGGGAAACCTGAGGATTACTTTCTCCAGGTCCACAAACATGAGGATTAACATTTTCTGGATTCAGACTAACATTCCTCATTGCTCTGTGCATTATAAAACCTTGCTTAGTTTGACACACAAAAAAGATTTATGAACAAACTGATTTCATTTGTTTGCTTAAGTAAAATTCAGAGAGTCCTTAAGTAAATGGTTTCAGAGCCTTCACTGTTGCCAGGCCATCCTGGGAACATGCCCCATGTAGCCAAGAGACACTTCTCTGCACAGATGGATGGAGAAAGGCCACAGTGATCACCTTCTGGGTTATAAATCCGAGAATTCAGACCAGAAAGGATTTCTGAAGGTCCTTTGATCCAACCGCCTTCCCCACACATTAGATTAGGTTGAGGCCCTCAACCTGCCTATTCATCTTCTCCCACATTTCACACCACGGATGCTTTTATTCAAGAATTTCCTTGGAATAAAAAAAAAAGTAGTGCTTAACTTCACACTGCAATGACTTTCAAGTGCAACCGCTATTTTACAGTCACTTTTATTGTGCAAAAACTGATCTCAGTAACCATAATTCACTGAAAAAAATGCATCAAAGCACGGTTCACAGACACACTATCGAGTAAAAGAGATGCCAGTGTGTTATGGCAGTTACAGCTATGCACTTCCAATTTCTGGAAATTACTTTCACCTCAAATACATTCTCATTGTATGAACTGCTTGGGTTCAGAAACCTTCTCCAGACATCTTTCTCATTCACATACAATTTCATGAGTTGTGAACAGTGTTTACAATTCTTCTACTTTTGCAACAACCTCATACCTGCATGTTTGAAATGTGAAAATAGATTCAAAATGGAATATCTGGCAAGAGAAAAATAGTCAGAACAAGAAATTAATATTTACTCCCTCTTTTTGGCTCCGTATCGATGTCAACCTGCTGGCTATAGTCACATTTTGATGTGTAGGAGTTCACAGATCTTTCTTAGTTCTTTAGCTGGAAAGAACAAAGTTCTTATAGTTCTCTGGTACTGTAAAAGAGCATAGTCTGAAGAAGTAACCAGAACACAGACTTAGGTCTTTTACAAATAACTGGGAAACTTGGTATTTCACTTAGTTACTGGAAAAATGATGGAACAAAACTGAAATACATTCCATTACAAAACAGTAAGCAAAGCTTGATATCAACATTTAATTGCTGTCTTTGTTAAGGATCTCTAGCTCACCAATTCCTTTATTTTTCTGCAAAGGACTTACAAGCGCTGATAACTGAAGCAGTGGTTTACATGTATAAACTAACTATTCAGATAACATATGAGGAGCAGACATGGGGTAAAAAGATGTTATTTTTACATAAGTTTGTCCCTAAAGCATGTTCTGCAGTCCCTATCATAGCTCATTTTATACTGAGTGCAAGCTCTATTTTCAATTTATAGCTTCTTCCTTATCAAAGTCTGCTTTTTGTTTTATGCCCATCTGCTTAAAGGAATATAAACTAGAAAGCTCCAAGCCTCTCTGCCCTGTGAGTTTATGTATTAAAGCGATTCTCTCTGCTTCAGACATGCTGGTTGGACAGATGTTTTTTAATATCACTGCAGACATGATATTAAAGCATTCACTTCTATAGGAAGTACAGAAAAATCTCGTTTACTTGTAACACTTGTAGCAAATAAGAGATCTGTTCAACAGAGACATTATGAAGCCAGCTCTGATCAATCTGAAGCACGCGTTAACTTGCCTGTGAAACAGTTAATGGTATCCAGCTCAACAGCAAGTCCATTCATTTGTTCAGTGCCTTAAAATGCACATTACAGGACATCAGCCAAGACCTACTCCTCACCATCTCTGAAGTAGCTCACATACACTGCAAGTAGCACAGAAGATGACATCCTAAACAGAATTATATTTAGCTATGTGGCATTTCAATTACGTGCTTTAAAAAAGGCAAGTCTGGGTAACTTCATTCAGCAGTGCATGAGGACCAATAACTTACATAACACCAATTAAACAAACGTAGATGACAGAGCCATTTGAGCTATTCCAGGAAAATGGTAAGTTGTTCCTCACAGAGGACATGCATCTCAATTCAGGGCAACATCAGCAGAACACAAGCCGGTCTTAATACTAAAATATCTTAAAATACCAAAGAGGCTTGTCATCATCATGTTCCTAAATGCTACACACATGACCAGAAGACATTCCCTTGCGCTGACTACAGACTGAAGGGCTTGCCGTTGGAGGATTGATGCAAGAGTCAAGTGACTTCAGACAGTTTTCATTCTCTACTCAACTGATTAAGGATTCAAATCAGACAGAAAAGTGGTAATCGGGTTCACTAAGTATCCACGCTCTCCCTCTAGTAAAACCTTGAGCTAGAAACTATTCTAATCCGAAGGCAAAAAAAAAATCCCTTTATCTACAGAACAAACACTCAAACTGGCTGTTGGTAGCGGGCACCCAACGTAATCACCTGAAGGAGCTAGGAGTGGTGCTCGCCTGATGCTGGCACAGCACAGGATGCTACACCAAGCCTTTTTAAAGCCATCTAATTGCGTGGCAAATGCTGCTTTTGCATGCCTGGCTGCTCAAAAGAGCATACGCTGTCAGGAAGCTGGTTTGAACACATCAAGAAGCATTTATCACAAGAGATTTTCTTCCATAGAGAATTTGTAGACTAGTTTCTCAAAGGTTTTTCCAAAGATTAAGCTTACATCATCCTCAGAAAAGGCAGGCATTATTCTCCTGTTTGCATTTGTGCTTCTCCCTGGCAGAACTCAGGGACAAAAAGATTTACAATCATCCATGCAGGAAGGAAAAAAAAAAATTAAATAAGCCAGCATTTATTAGTTTTAATTCCTTTTTTTAAGTCACTACAGAAATATTATTGCTGCAGCTAAGGAATATACAAGAATCTCTCTAAAACAGAAAGACATAGGAGCAGAAAAGCTCCGGTACGTTGACAAAAAAAAAAAACTGTTAACAAGTAGGAACCCACTCCCTGGAAATAAGGGGGAAGGGATTCAGCTTCACAACGCAGAAAAGCTGAGTTACAGTAGACAGCAAATAAAATTTGTCCAGTGTACACATGTAACACAGCAACCAACACCTGCATGCTAAAGATCTCAAAAAAATTTAAGACCACCAGATTTGCACCTGAGAGATATCAAAAACACTATAAAAATGTTGGTGAGGATAACCAAAAATTTCTTGTGTTCAGATTAGTTCTTTAAAATCCACAGACTATGCCATTAGAACACTAAAGGTTTTGCTTTGACCTTTTCAGATCCAACAAACCTGTTTTTGAAAGGAAACAGATTACATTTCTCTTGAGCATGAAGGAAGCACACGCTGAATGGCAAACCTCTTTTTTCACTTTTATGCATTCTGCAGAAGTATGAGCTTCTTGTTGTCACCCGTGATGAAGAAGCTGGACATTTTAATACACCAACCTTTTAAAAGAAATGCCCTTTACAGAATTGTTGTATTATGCAAGAGGTCACACAATCCCAGGCAGGGCTGAGAACAAGTCATCCAGCAAAAAATAAATCCTTCTATATGCACAAGAAATGCTATTAGCAGAAAGATTGTACTCCGATTTACATTTAAAAATGTATTGTACCTCAAACGCATTGCAGCATTTGAGGTACAATACATTTTTAAATGTAAACCAGAGTTCAACTTTTAACAGAGCAAGATTTGCCTACTAACATGTAAAATACTGGACCCACTGCAGGAGATGGAGTTAGAGGAAGGATGCTTTATGTGCTTTAACAGTTTATGCTCTCTTATGGAGAGAACTACTGCCTACTAACTGCTAATTTCAGAGCAAACACATCTCGAGCAGGTGAGGTCTTCGTCTCCTTGGTCAGATGTGCCACGCAGTGTACGCAACCAGCAGCGGACAGCCCACAGACAGGCTATTCTCCAGGAGAATACCATTATATTCCAGTTACAGGGAAGAGGAAGAAGATGTATTAAAAAGCAGCTGAGATGCCACAATTTGTTTGCCAGATTTATGCTCCTTTGCAAGTTGAGAGATGTTGTTCCAAGTTGCATTTGAGTAATATTTTTTCCCCTGCAAGCCATTTCTACAGTGCAGTTTAGCTTCTCCCTGACACATCTAAAAACATGCCTTTGACCACAGGAAGGCTTTGCTAACTCAGCCATCCACATTAAGTTGTCTACCAACACCTATCGCTTGTATATAGGACATGCCAAGAGAAATAGCCTTGCCCTTCCCACTGCTTTGTGCCAGTACATGCAGCTGCATCAGGGTTGTGTCATAAACTGGATCCTTCCTTGGACCAAGGGTTTAATCTCGCATGGCCTACTGACATCACTTAGATTATTAGTACAAAAATAAACTTCTGATTAGAGCTCCTCTACAGCATCAAATGTTGCTATTTATGAGATGAAATTCAAGTTTGATATCAGCCAAGATTAATGCGAGCCTAACTGGTGATCACTCCCACTGCACATCCTAATCCACAGGCAGAAACCACCTTCTTGCAGCCAAGGGCTCCTCACCATAGGGAGCTGAGCCACTGACATCTCCTGACTTGGTCCCCACACAAATTATGTGCTGAGGGCAACAAAACCGCTCAAAATGGCAGTCACAGCTAAAGGGGTCAATTTTTGAGCTTCTGGGGTTTCTAGCTAAGAGCTTTAAACACAACTCGGAGCCCTCTTGTGCTGATCGCCCAAAGGCTCCCCCACTCCTGTTTCTTTTGCAGCAAAAGCAGCAATCCAATTAAGGGCCAAGCAGATTTGGACTCTTCAAGTAGGGAGCACAAAAGGGAGCTGACACAAAATACTGACAGAAACCTGTTCCTTTATTCCATATAAAGAAGAAAATTTACAAACCACCACCACTGTGTTACCAATACTAACCATAGAGTAGGGGGACCCAAAAACTGTATCTGCTGTAAGGCTTCTGCAAGAATGAAAGAAGTGAATCCCCCTAACAGTTCACTAAGCAGTCTTTAAACACTAGTTTGGAAAATCTTCTGATTCTTTGAACTCAGCAACAGTATCACCACATCACCAATACAATGTATTACACAGATAGCTTGACGGGAGTAAAAACTAGAAGCTTGAAAGGCAAGGGTTTGAGATGTCTTCACTATAAAACTGATACCATTAGGGGAACTCAACTTCAGCCTATTCAAGGTACCAGGGGATCCAGACCCACAGTTGAGATATTTAAATGACTGCTTAACTAAATCTCAGAGATTTTTTGGTGTTTGAGAAAGACATAACTGGTGCCCTAAACAATTTGGTTAAAATCTAATTTGAATCATCTCCCTAAACTCAAATAAAAAAGGTACTTCATCTACTTTATATCACAGCACTGTTGAAGAACTGTCATATTTAAGGTGATGATGACACCAGGAAGTCTTTCACATGCTCTAGAACCTAACACCGCATTCAATTGTGCTGTTGTTTTACAACAGCATTAAAAGGTATTTTTTAAATACTTTAACAGAGACCAGTGAAAGAATTTATCCTGTACCAGGTCTTTAACAGTAGTGGTCATGGCAAGAATATAACAGGGCAAATACAGTGATCTGTCAACCTTCCAAAGTTTGCCGCCAAGGGTTTTTCTCAACCAGAGGTGATGTTTTCCATCTCAGAGCCAGTTTACATTTCCACAAAGAAACTGAAAAGCTTTATTTAGTAATTTTCCATCTTTCAGAGGCAAGAGCTCTGGTTCTGTTTGCAAAAAGAGGACAACGGTGTAATATTTGGAAAACCCTTTGGGAACTATAAATCCACTACTTTTTGTCACACTGAGGCCCCAAAACAGGAAAGCAGCAATGCAGGACAAGGCATGTTCTTACTGGTACTGACTGGGCAGCCAACACCAGATTAACATTTGGTAGGTGCTGTTAAAAGGATAAATCATCTCTGCAGTTAATTTGCTGCCTAGAAGAGGCATAAATAGAGGGACAACAAAAAGAATGTTTTGCTGAAGAGTCTGAATTAGGCCACTGACAAACAATTGTAACTCCTGGACACTTACTGTCTACTCAAAAGCCTTACTGTATTTACTTAAACCTTACTGTATTTATTTAAAGAAAGATTTGAGAAGCTGAAGATGGAGGTGTACAGGGAAAGAGAATACTCTAAGCAGTACTGTATTAATCCATGCCCTTTTACAGTTCCTGCCTTGGCCGTTATTTATATCTCCTTAAAAGCTATTTCTCTCTGTCCTGTCATTTTTGCTCCATTCTCCCAACTAGTTCCCTTCTCAGAAACTAAATCCAACTTTTTTTTCTTACTCCATATGGCTTAAGATTGGGGTCACTAAATTGATCCTTGTATTGCTAAAAATAGGAGCTTGGGGAGTCTTGAGACCCAAAACATGCAGCTTTGCTTAAATCTATTTTGTACCCTTAAGTGAGACCATACGTTGCTACCGAGCACTACAAAACTTGCAGGAAAGTGCTGAAAAACCTGTCAGTTAAAAATTGAACAAATTAAATCTGAAAGCAAACCATCAATACTGTATATCTAGGTCTCATATTAGGCTCAGTACCCTCAAAACTGGGGAGATAGGCGAACTGCCCCATCTACTTCAAGCAGTTTGTTTCTGGAAGGAAAGAGACAGGAAGGGAATGCTGCATTACCCCATGCTGTCCTCTCTCAAAGTTATAGGGGGAAAAATGGGGAGACCTGCACCATAACTAATCTTAACACAAATAACACAATAGAAGGAAATAAAAAAAAACCACATTTATACTAACATCATGCTCGACAACAAGCAGAAAAAGCTCTCACAGTACCCAAAGGGTTACAGCCAGGTACTCAAGCATCATTCCCAACCATTTTGCCTAAAGACAGAATTGTCACAGTTAGGATAAAGCTCAAATAGATCAAAAATACATGGGTCAGAGGTGACAGCACTTACAGTGGAAGGGGAAATCCAAAGGTGAATGTGATCTAAAGCATTCTGTGATGGGTGCCAGTCATCAACAGAAACACAACCCCAAATACAGTAGGAGAGAGGGCAGTTTTGTGAAACGTGATTATTTTGGCAGTTCTGGAAACACTGGTGTCAGACCGGAGACCAAGGGGTCATCCCAAGGCCTGCCCAAAGGGAGGAGGCTTGTAAGAGCAAGATGGCAAGGACCCTGAATGAAATAAGATAAACAGAAATAACTGGTAGTGTTAATTTCTAGATTATGGGGACCCAACAGGCACCAAATATACCACTTTTTAAAGCAAAATTAAGCACAAAGGGAGCAGCAACCTGAATATGTTTCTCTTTTAGTGCAGATTCAAAGCAATTGTACAAAGGAAAAGCTCACCAAGTATAACCAAAACCATCTGTTTGTTCAACCAACTCCCAAAGACAATTCTTGCACCTGCAGTTTGGAAGCATCTGCACCAAGTAACAGAATTTCTGAGTTGGAAGGGACCTCTAGAGATCATCTAGTCCAACTCCTCCAGTATATGCCTCAGACATCCAGATTTTACTATTAGGTTAAATACAAATCACTTGTTTCTAATGGGATGGTCACATATAGCATAGCACCAATATCAGCTCTGCTCACTGTGTCAGCCTTTTTTTTTTTTCTCAGCATGAAAAAGCAATGGAAAAAAACCAAAAAAGCCAGACCAGCCAAGTCCCTAGTTTCCCAACATACATAAACAGGAAAGAGGAATCCATCCAGAGACTTCCAAAGACCAGGTGCAGACTGGCTCTGAGTCACAAAACCTCGAGGTTCAGCTGCTTCAGGATTTTGGAAACGCTTCCCCAAGGCAATCCTCTTCCAGTTACATGGTGAGCAACCAACTGCTGAACTCGCTGTTTATGTAGCCTGGCAGTGATAACAAGAGGAAGAAGTTTGCTGCAGAACTTGTTTTACCATATTCAAATGCTGAATAAAGCATTATCTCCAAATTCTGAGCTTCCTATTTATTTCCTAGAGTCATTAAGGTAATCTATCACAAGTGTAAACTAAGCTGCCTGACAAAGCCTACACTGTAAGTTTCAGCTACAAACTCGAGAAACAGGATAATGCTTCACACTCTAGAATAAAAGTTTGCTTATTTGGCAACTACCTGGCTTAAAACTGCAATTTGTACATCTCATTACCATATTTCCTACTGTACTAAATCCATCAGACTCGCTTTAGATATTTTTTTTTCTTTACTCCATGTTATATATTCTTGGCTTTGTTTGATCTCAACCTCTTAACTCTCTCCTCAAACCTTACTGGAATAGTTTTTAATCTTTTTCTGCTATACCCTCCTCTTTCTAAATAAAGATTACACAGGACTGCACAGAGTAAGAATCAGTGCAGAGCTAAGAAACATTTCAAGTTACAAATTGTGATACAGTTGGACTTGATGATCTGAAAGATCTCTTCCAACCAAAACAATTCTATGATTCTATTCTATGATTCTGTACAAGTTTTTCCCATTTCAAACTAGACCCCAAGATGTGAATTAACGTCATCACACTTCTATAAAAATCAGAGAGATATGTAATGGTATAAAATGCATGAGTGGGAGTCAGCTGCTTGCCACCTTGGATGCTTAAAGCAAAGGGAAGAGGATGAAATGATATTAAGTTCCCTGCAAAAGGCTGCTTTAGGTAAACTATTTCTATATACAGGTTAGAAGAGCTCAAGCAGAAAATAAAAACCGCAGTGTAACAAACAGAAATTTGCTGCCTTTGCTTGAAGATATACAGAAGACAAGATCAACAACAAACTGCAAAACGGTATGTTATGGAGCTTCTCATCTTTGATGTCAGCCTGCATTACCTCCTGGTAACAATGATTCCAACCTGCTCAAACAGGGAATTAAAGTCAGTCCATCTTCTGTAATACTATGGATTTTCACCACCAGGCTACCCTCACCCACCAATAATTCAGGGGAAAAGATGATCCTTGCACACACAGTAGCCTGGCTAATCTTATTAGTCTTGTGCCCAAGACAAGAGACCAGCTTTCACAGTGCCATGGAAAGCTACGTATCACAGATCAAAGTAATCCCCATGTAGTGTTTATTTTCTCCTTCTCAACTGCAATTCTATTAATTAACCTTTACTGTACCGAGCATTAAAAAACAAAACAAACCACCTGTATCCAATTCTCATGATGTCTTTCATGATCTCAGATCCTGTATCAAGACACCTTCCTTCCCTTTCCAAGCCAAGCAACTTTAACTTACACAACCATTTCTGGAGCAATCATCATTCTCTTTTAAGTTCTGGACTGTAATATTAATTTCAGGTTTTCCTCAAGCAAGAAGGTATCACATAATATTTTTTACATACTATATTTGTTACGTACTATATGTTCAGCATCAAAGACAGAAAAGAGCTTCTTAACATTACAACACTCGCATGAATTTAACAAAACTAACAGAAAGTACAGCCAAACTCCAATTTATAACTGCATTTAAACCAGTTTAGCACCATTTCATTCATTATTAGGAGTTTTGAATGAATACAATAGGAATTAAAATACTTCTACATTTATAACTTGAACCTGCTAGGGTAGGTTATCCTAATTAACTACCACAAAGCTTTTCTAACAAACTAGGCAAAAAAAAAAATATCCAAGACTGAGCAGCCAATACGGTATCTCGTTGGTTTTTAAAAATGCACTTGAGCATCTGTTTTTTCAAACTCCTGCTGTATGCCTTCACGAAATTATTTCGGTCTGCCATGATGTCTGTTGGGAACCTACCACATTGCCAAAATCCTTGTCAAGCTCTTTTCTAGGCATTTAAGTTCAATTTTCTTTATTTTAATTTAAAATATAGCCTTTGTCAGTTTTATCAGCTTCCCAGAATTAAATCCTTTTTTCCACGCACTTTTACTGCTGAAGTTTTGGACCAATTGCATCTTTTCATGCCTTCCCTTTTCTAGTCCATTATATTCCCCTTCCTCTTATTTGCTCATGTCTTCAATACGCCTGTTAAAAAATGCATTTAATTCAGGTTTCCAAACAAACACACAAGCTCTAGGGAGAGCCACCATGATCCCTGTCTGCACTCAAAGCTATCAATAATCCACAAAATGTGGAAAGGATAGCTACCCTACTTAGCTACACTACGTAGCACTTTGGCTCAAAAGATTCATTAATGTGGCATTTTAAAACATGTAATGTAAAACAAGCCTATACAAACCAGAGCAATCTGAGACCTCCTTTTTTTCCTGTATTCCAACCAGAACAGGACATTATGATCTAATTTTCCTCTACAAAAAGGTCTCACAATGCAAACCCATTTAGCTAGTCACCTATTGTCTTGGGCACTTTCCTCCTCCTCCTCATCTGGAAAATTTGTTCTTTCAGAACGTCCCTGTTTTTTCTTTTGATATATCAAAAAGCTTCCAACCTGATATCAAAAGCTAACACAGCTGAGATAAACATTGTCTCCCTGAGACTCCATCTGACATACTGCAGTTCCAACTACACCTCCAAAGAGCGGAAGACAAACATGATGCTTCTTCCTTCAAAAGCAGCTGCAAAGCAGAGATCTCTGTCATCCTACTCCATTTCAACATTACGGCCATTTAAAAAATGATAAAGGCTCTCCTATCCTACAGCTCCTTACAGTGTGCCATTTGGGGTCATATTTACTCAACATCTGCTTCCCAGGATCCGAGCCCACTGTTCACACTTTCCCCCACACATACACACCTTCCAGCAGCTGAAATACTACACTGACACAATGGTGCTGATTTCCACTGTATTCTTAACAGGAAAAAAACCAACCCATCTTGCTCTCAAAAAACTTCCCATTCTTAACTGTAGCAGAGATCTACAGCTTCTGACACCATAGGATGAAGAAGCCTTCACAGCTTCAAAAGTTATTGTCTTCTTTCGTGAATGAGTTTGTCAGCATGTAAGTGGTGACTTTAACCACACGGATGACCCAAATAGGCTTCAAGCCTATCAACAGGGCATGAATTTTTAAAAGTCTACAGTAGTTATCTTACTAGGGGATAAATATTTTCAAGTTTTGACACAGATACAGACATTAAATCCAGGTTGAAATTATATTTAAATTAAACTCAGTCTCCTTTCAACACCAAGAAAAGACCACGCAGTACAAGACATCCAAAAAGTGTTTAACTTAGAGTGGAAATAAATTTAACATCTCAAGTAAGATTTTTAAAGGCACACAAATAATGTTTCAGATAATTATAATGATTTGAACAACTCGGTATTATATTTGATGCAGAGCTTTGATAACTCTTGAGTTATGTTTTAACAGGCATTCTCCCTCCTCCAACTTTATATGAGTCAGGTTTCATATTCTAGAATTAACTGGGAAAAACAACAAGCCACTACAATGGTTACAAAGTACTGATAAGCAGATTGTTTTTAAGAAGTTTGACTGAATACATAAATGCTTTTCTCAAGCATCAAATGGACTGTGTGCAGGATCAGATGCTAAATCTGCACATTCAGCCCCCAGCTCAGCAGCAGGAGCAGCACCTTTACCACTGGTGGGTTTCTGGAAACCACCTCATCACAACTTTGGCATGGGGAGAAAGCTCAGGAAAAGAATGGAAGGAGATCCTGCCATCACATGCCATTCAAAACAAAGTATAATCAAAGATAATCAGTCTCAGAGGGAGGGGGGGTGGTGAAGCTCTAAACCAAATGAAAGGTTGGTTTGGGAAGTTTGGGAGTGTCAAGCTACTGGGTTTAATTCAACTCCTCCTGCAGTACTCATGGAAGATGGGTGAACAGAAAAGGGCAGTCAGTGCCCATGTTTAAAACATTAAAATGGAAAACATGGAATGGCAGACCAGTGGATCCAATTTCAGTCTTCAGAAAGAAAGAAGAAATCTGCTTGGAAGTGCTCAAAAAAGGAGAAGGGCTTGGGGGAGGGAAGAACCGAGCTGTATTGTCTTCCTGTGGTTTGATACATGACAGTCTGACCTATTATAAAGTTAATAAAAACCAATGGTGACCCCAGGAGAAAGAACAGACGCAGTTTTCCTAATTTTAGTAAAGCTTTTAATACTGCCCTATACAAGAGCCTCACAACCAAAAATAAAATCTCATTAATGTAGCTTGGTGTACCATGTGCATGTTTTTTATAAGATACAGTACACGAACAAGTAGATGGAAAACAGAATGAAATAAGACTGATGATGGGCTAGAGGGTCTCTTAAGCTGATAAAACCAAAGCAAGCTAAAGTAGGGGTGCATGCCCAAGAAGATAAAATAGTACTTCTGACAACTGGAGGGAGACATCAGAAGTAAGCGAGATGCCACTTAATAAGAACGCCTAAGAACTACTTGGTTTAGGCAGTAAAGGAATCCAAAGTAGCAGTCCTGCAATATAAGATCTGACCACTACAAAGGATCCCACTGGATATGATGTTTTACTGTAAGAAACCATTTGTCTTGTGATGCAAATGGGAATGCCATATGCAAGACACATTGAGTGATCCTTCCACTCCACTGAATCTTGGTCTGGTCCCAACTGGAAGCATGTCCAGTTTTACCCATCACATTCCAGAAAACGTGACTGAAGAAAATCCACAGAAAAGCATCAGGAACAGTCAGGAAAATACAACTTACCAAGAACGGCCATGATTATTAACGTGGAGAAGTACAGAAAGTAATGGCTGATGAGAAGGTAACACATTCCTCCCACTCTAAAATGCATAGATAAAAAGAACAAAAAAAGTCTAAAACGACAGGAAAATAGGTTTAGGTTAGATTTACAGAACTTTCCAGCTAATAGATAAGCAGGAACAGTTTATCTAACCTTCCATCTTACCAGTGGGAGCTGCAGCACCTCCAGCACTTGAAGTTAAGAAGAGTCTGAACACTCTGGCTTTACAACCCAAGGATGAATCACAGGCTGGCATTGTCCTTTACAATGCAAGTTTTTACAATTGCCTCCTCTGAAGTAGTACTTACAGCAAAAGAAAGGCTCATTGTGAAGGAGAGAATGCACCTCATTCATGAATTTAACAAGTAGTTGTCTTCATACAGTAGTATGTTGTAAGAACAGTTAACACTCTCAGTGTATTTCAGCATTGAAAAGTAGTTCTACTGAGTTTCTCCCTTTGAACTGTTTCCCTGACATAATTAAAACTATTGTTTGAAGTGTTAGTGTGAGCAGTTACTGCCTCTCTACCTGTTAACTGAGATCTGTCAGAATTCGGTGCAATTTTCGAGTGTATACACATTAGTCATATTGCTTGTATTTAAGTTTCCCATGCAGGAGTTGTAGGAGGAAGGAGAACAGCAGTGGTGGAAAAGAGAACGGAACTCCAAACATTTTCCTCGATGCTCAGCCCACACTCACGCTTCATAAATGCTGTATGAAACTGTTTCTCAGGTTTATCTGAGGACCATTAAAATCATATCAGAATACAATCAGCACAAAATGGATGAGAATCAGCAGTCAGAAACAGCATAAGGATAAAAGAAAGGTTTTTCACTTGCTCTTTTAGTAAGAAACTCATTTTAAGAAGCTCTTCTTTCCTGATTTTATGGTCATTTCAATGCCAACAGAAAAACCACGTTCTATATTTAGCCAGCTAGTTAGTTCCTTCTTATTCATCCAAACAGAGGATGGAAGAGAACAGAGCTAAACAAATACCACCTAATTAAATTTGTTTTTATTTCCACTTATGTGTAGCTTTGAATAACCCAAGCAATTTTATAAAGTCAGCTTTCAGTTTTAAAAATGTGATGATGTTTAAGAATTCTCTCCTCTACACAACACGTGATAGAGTCTGGGTTTAAGTGCACTTTGCCAGACCAAAGCTCTGAAAAGGGAAGAATTTGAAAATTTGCTAGCCAGTCAACTCACACATTGGTGTGCTGAAGAGACACTGCAGATTTCATGGGGGTAGTCCAAGCATCTATTTTAGGCAACAGTAAAAATACAGCCACGCTCCTTTAAATCCAAACACTCTAAGGTGGAAGTATTAGTACACTGAAGTCTTCAATTTTAAACAAGCAGTTGGAGAAACAGATATTGCAAAGGTTAAAAAACAGCAACTGGAAAAGGCATGTTATTCATCACCAAGCAACAAGTCAAGCACCGTTCCATAAGGAGGATGCTGTCTGTTTTGAAGCACTAAAGTGGTTTTCCAACAAACACCAGTTGGAAACTACAGGTTTAACACAGATCTTCTTGACAGACTGGCTTTTTCCAGCTGTTCCTCCTCATGCTTCCTCATCTCTCTTCTAACCCTCCTTTCTGTCACTTCATCTAAACTATGCTCTGGATACAAGTGACGAGCTAGCATGCATCAGAAATGCAGCCTCGAAGAGTCTGACAAGTTTCTCAGAAGAATAATCAGGAAAAGTGAAATTTCTGACATGCAATCTCGTCTGTGATCTTTACGTGTTTATGCAACAGCTTTAAAAATAATCCATACAAGTGTCAAAAACCTACTTCCAGTTTTAGCAAGCTTAAATCTATAGGTGAGTCCCGATTCAAAATACTCTGAATTATGTTAACTCTGGAAAAATCACCAGCAATTCAACAGTGATCTCATATCAGAAGCAGAAAAAAGGCTGCTTCCCACAGACACTCAGGATTCCACAGGGCATCTTCTGTGCCAGGTGAGCAGTGACCTGCCCTGCAGTTTTAACAAGTACATTATTATTCCTCTATCATCCTAAACTCACATGGTGCTACTGTACATTCAACAGCACTTGGACCATCACCTTTCACTACACTGATGGCTTCACATCAATAATAGATAACATGATTCTTGCATTTACACATTGGGATCCTTTCCTATACCTTCAAAGCACACGCTTGTGTGTTACATACAGAATTTTTTTTTAAAGGAGTTGACACTGACATACTTGCACATGCCTGTTCAAACCACAACATCATTTTTCTAATGACTTACAAGGAGCATACACAATTCAGGAAATGGCTGTACCTATTCTTCATACCAAAGCAAAAGAGGAATTGTTCTGTTTCATGTAGTGTCTCATTGGAGATTATTTGCTGAAAGAAAATAGTTCCTCCACAGCAAAGCCTACAATCTTTAAGTTTTTTTCCCCTCTGTTACAACAACATTCAAATTGGGGTAAAAAAATCCAACAGCAGCAATGAACCTTATTCAGAAGGATCTCCACCTTTCACTTGGCTTGAAAGTGCTCTACTCCTTTCCAAGTAGGTTTTCACTCACCTGTGTAAACTCCTACAGCAGCACAGATACTCAGAGCCTCCCTTACCATTTAGTTGCTTGGATGACCCCAGTTAACCAAATAAAAATTAATGAGTTTTCAAGATACACCTGGGGTCTGCAGTCTTACCTCATGCCAAGATCTGCTACTGCTTGGTTAGCTTCATGTCAGGAATGGAAGTCATTGTTAAGACACAGAAAGGCTGAAGCCTTCCATCTATCCCAAAAAATTATTTTATTGTTGACTTCCAGACATATAACTATTGTCAAACACCAAATGCTTACACTGCCTACCAGCTATTTGGAATTGTTATACCAGCTGCCAGCATTTGACACCTTGCCTGCTAACTCTGCACAGGAACAGCTTCAGGCATACAACCCATTTAACTTGCATGTCAGAAGACCGCTCACCTCACTTCACCCAAATACAAGGGGAAAACACAGCACGAGCAGACTAACCCTGCCACAATGATGCTCAGACGGAAAAGCTACCACGGGAAGCACACAGCATCTCTGCAACACAGAGCCAGATTTCTTCCACAACTAAGCCCAACTGGCACATTCCTGGGAGCTCACACCAGTCAGGCCCCTAATTCCTATAGAACCCCAGTGGAATTTGACCAGACTCTTTTAGGCTCCAGAAAAAGTTCCTCATATTGCAGAAAGCCCACAGTTTTCATTCACATAGTGTGGATGCCAAAGCTTTTCCTGTTTGGTTAACAGACAGGAGGCTCAGTTCTGGTTACAGACTGCAAAATCTGCACACATTAAGGCAATAATTCTGATCTGGGATCTTTGAGACTATTTCTTTTATCTACATCTCTCCTATCATCATCAAATATGCAGAAAGCCTCAACATTTCTTCTAGAGCAAACAACCAACAAAGCTGAAGCAAGGCAAAATTTACCTCAATGGAAGGAAAACGCTATGGTCAACATCTGCAGAGCAGAAAGGAAGGAGAAAGAAGGATGAAACAATGAAACCTTTGTGGGATTGATGTGTGTACACATATATTCCCTGGAGGTATTCAAGGCCAGGTTGGACAGACCTTTGAGCAACCTGGTCTAGTGGAAGGTGTCCCTGCTCATGGCAGGGGGTTGGAACAAGATGATCTTTAAGGTCCCTTCCAACCCAAACCATTCTGTGATTCTATGATGAGTAAGGTATCCCTTCCTTCTAGGTAAATTTTCCCAATGCACATAGACCAGAGGCTCTAGTGATCCAAGATCCCTGCCCTCCATAGCATTTGCATGCCAAAGCATCCCTGACATTAGCTTCACCATGACTGGAGGCTGTGGCTGCCCTGTCCCTGGAGGTGTTCAAGGCCAGGCTGGATGGGGCTTTGACCAACCTGGTCTAGTGGGAGGTGTCCCTGCCCATGGCAGGGGGCTTGGAATGAGATGATTATCAAGGTCCCTTCCAACCCAAACCATTCTATGATGATGATGCATAAAAAGCCGCTCCAAGGACTGCGCTCAGGCACTTCTGGGGCAGATAAAACCTGCCTCCACAGCTCACTGGGGCCTTCGAGTGGCAGGACAAGACCTGCATGTTGAGAAGCACTGCAGGACCTTCCTCGGAGCAGGAGGCTCACCCTTGGCTGGGCCGAACTCTGGGCCCCGCATCCTTCTGCCACTAATTGTCATGCACTTGGCTGCAAACTCATCAGGGAGGCGGCACACCGCGCTACATTTAGCTCAGGGTACCCTATAAGGAAGAGAAAAGGGGGTTTTGTTTTGGTTTTTTTTTATTTTATTTTATTTTTTTCCTTCTTCTTTTACGCTCCTATCAGAGGACCTCTTCAGTTGCTAAGGAACTACGGTTTTTATTGCATTATAAATGATTTAAGGCAGCCCCAGCAGATGCAGGTTTAGTAGGCGGGAGGAGATGTTCCATTTTACCGGCAGCACGAGACGCCTCAGGAGAAGCCGCGGGGGGGGGGGGGGGGGAAGGGGGGGACGGCGGGGGAGAGGGAAGGGACTGCCGCGGCGCGGCCCTGTCAGCCCCCCCTTCCCCAAGGGACCCGAAAACACAGGTTCCCCCCCCCAAAACCCGACTCAGCCCCCCACCTCCGGGCTCAGGGGGTGGCCGCGGAGCCCCCCTCGCCCCCCGCCTTAGCAACCAGCCGCCCCCATAGCAACGCACCCTCCCCCGCCACCGCCCTCACCGTTCTGCGTCGCGGCGGGTCCGGGCAGGAGCGCGGCGGTCACCAGCAGCAGGGAGAGGGCGGCGGGGAGCGGCCCGGAGCGCGGCATCCTCCTCACCGCGGCCGGGGAAGGAGCAGGAAAGGGGTGGCGGGGCCGGGGAGGGGGTGAGGCGGGCGGCGACGGGAGCGAAGCGGCTCCGGCTCCGTCCTTCTCCGCCGACCTCCTACCGCAGCGCAGCACCAGCTCTCGCGACGCCAGCACTGCCTCTCGCGAGATTTGACGGGGGCGGGAGGGCGGGCGGCAGTGGGAGGGGCGGGGGGCGTGACACGTGACACACCCCCCACCACCCCATCCCCTCAGGCGCCATGTTGCCGCTGCAGTTCCCCGTTCTGAGGCGCCGGGATACCGGGCCAGCGGAGGGACTGCCCCGGCCTCGCACCGGCGCTGAGGGCCCCGCCTGAGGCTCTGGTCCCCTCAGAGGCCCTGCGGGCTGGATGGGGGACCTGGCTGAGCGTCTGATCCTCTCAGAGATGCTGTGGGCAGGATGGGGGTCCCACCTGATGCTGTGGTCCCCTCAGGGGCTCTGTTGGCGGGATGGGGGCCCCACATGAAGCTTTGGTCCCCTCAGAGGCCCTGTGGGTGGGATGGGGGCTCCACCTGACCCTGGATGCTGAGGATGGAGTGGGGGCCCTGCCTGAGGCTCTGGTCCCCTCAGAGGCCCTGCGGATGGGACAGGGGTCCCACCTGTGGCTGTGGTTCCTTTAGGGGCCCTGTGGGCAGGATGGGGGTCGCACCTGAGGGTCTGGTCCCCTCAGAGACTCTGTGGGCGGCATGGCGGAGTTCCTCCTGCTGCTCAGAGAGATGCAGTCTGAGGAATGCCACACCCCTCACACCTTGCTTTTGTTCTCGGTGGGTGTAAAATACCGGCAGATACAGGGGAAGGCAGGCCAAGAGCCAGTAGTTTTTCTCCAATCTTACAAGGGTAATTTAGGAGTTCTATGTGCCATTTTGCAGGGACTGGGGGGTGAAGGAGGAATGCAAAATCCATCTCAAAGTGCTCAGCTTTAGGTCCACACACCATGGAAGACCAAAATTATTTAAAACACCATTTTATCAATCACCGCTACTCTTCTATACATAAAAAAATAAAATAGCTAATGTGTTTTTTCAAGAGCCCTGTCCTTTTTGCATGAGTAGGAAACCAAGGCCGCAAGAAGCGAAGGTGTTTGCCCCAGGTTAGTGCTGGAGTTGGGGGCAGAAAGCAGAAAAGCTCACTCTTGGTTCACTGGACCTGCCAAACGTCCTGAAAAACTGCCACTGATGAGCTTTGGACAGGTTTTCTCTTTATTTCCCTGCCCGCAAAACACAGATACCGGGTCAGTCCTTATACTCTTGTTGCTTTGTGCTGCACTGGTGACCCCAGCTGATGGTAAACCTGATATAGATATTTAAGCCGGGTTTCTGGCTGCTCTCTCTCATAGGACGACACAAACAGCTGGAGCCTGCTGCTGAACGTAAGCTTCTTGTTCTAATGGTGTGCTCTAATGGGGAGCACACCCAAAATGAGGAGATACAAGAGTAAGAAATGGCTGCTCGAGCGCTTCAGGACTTGGATGATGATCATCGTGGGCTTAATGACTGCTGCTTCACAGGACTGAGGGCACATGTGAGAAATGTTTGGGCATGTGCTAGTGTTGTATGTAATCCTGGCTGCCCCTAGCTCTCCAAGGGTGCTGTGGTACTAGATTTGATGTGCATCAGATATTCCACTGTGCCATGCATCCTGCGCTGGAGAATTTCCATGGTGCATTTCCATGACTCACTGTTCATGCCAGCTGAATCATCTGTGACACTACTATTTGTTTCCCTGCCATGGTGTAGAAACATCCTCTTTTTCCCCTTCCCCGTGGAACAATTCTGACAGTAGCACTTGTGAACCAGAAGGAACAGGCAAAAAGATCCAGAAATCAAGGTTTCACACGGTGGTGTCCTTCTTTCTGCCTTTTGCATGCTGTTTTGCCTGCTGAATATTAGCTCCAGAGGATTTTGCTATCACTCTCCTCTTTGCAAACACCCACTCAGTATTAGGCCTTACCTACAGTCGACTGTTTTCCAAGTTTGGAACTAGTTAGCAATGTGCTTGCCTCTGAGCATGGTTTGTATCTGTACAGTAATACTTGTTTCGTAACCATGGCAGCTCACAGTGACTCATGCTGCCAGAGGCCTGGGACGAAGTTAGCAGAAGGCTTTTTTTTTTTCCTTTATTCCTCCATAACCAGCTCAGCACACTGTTTTGCTAGATCTTCTTCCCACAATTGCATAACTCGCCTGTCACATTCGCATTCCTCTGGCTCTGTCCTGGGGACAACCCTGGGACATGCTGCCCTGCTTACCACTGGTTTCACCCCGATATGCAGGCTCGCTGGGAGCTTTGCTCTGCCTGAGCACGGAGCCGTGGCTGCTGAGGTTTCCCTCAAAGACTCTTATCAGAGATGGTTACCGAAGGTGCCCTGCAGACTGAGCTGGCCGGTGGATTTGTGGTTGACACAGAGGTGCTGTGAACATAGAACACAAGAAGAGCAGAAGATGGCCATGACCAGAAGAGGACTGTGCTGATGGACCTCATCTGAAGCTTGCTGTTGCCTTCAAGAGTCTTTTGGGGGACATAAACAGGGTTCCTACAGGTCCCTAGTATTTATAGGAGAATCTATTCCTGCCATACTCATGTATCCAGCCACGGCTAGTTTAGAGTAAAAACCTGTTGTTCTACCATGCAGGAGTATATCCTTTTACAACAGGTTGCTCTTACAGTGGAGTTGTGGAGAAAAATAGGATTCACCAGCACTGGATTCAACACAGTGGCTTAACAGTGAGGAAACAGGTTTCGTACCAAGGCAGATTGTAAGAATCTTGTGTGGGTAGGGTGATTCCTGACCTCCTGAGTGGCAGCGGGGACTCAGACGTGTCAAAGTTTCCAAATACAGTAACTCAAAATCTTCCCTTCAATCATTTGTAACTCATTTTTCCTTAAGTCGAGACCTGACTTCTTTTCATGTGGGATATCTCAATTTTGATTATTCTCTGATTATTCACTGGGACTTCATCAAAAGCAGGACAGAAAATCTTGGATTTGAAATAAGCAAAGAGAAATTTAAAAAAAAAAAAAAACAACAAAAAAAACAGCAGCAGCAAATTCAGGAAAGAGTTTCAATTCTTCTCACATTGCAGAACAGCGAAGAGGCATCATCCTTTTTTTTCCCCCTGTATAATCTTTGAGCCTGTCTTCTTGCAACTGGAAGTGTTTAAGAGATCCCTGTTATTTCAATGTATTTATTGATACGCTTTGGCAATTGAAGGGAGATTTGCCTCTAGAAGTCTTCCTTGCAGTCGCCTTCTTTTGAATCTATCATTGTCAAGTTGAGAATGTAGGGTAGAGTATGAAACACTCGCTGACGTCTAGCAGTGAAACTCGGCTATTGCAGCTGTTCTCAGGGCTGAGAAACGCTGAATAAATAACATCAGTTAATACTTCGAGTGCGACGTGCTAGGGAAGACACGGATCCGTGTGGCTTGTAGACAGCCACACGCAGATGGCGTCCTGGCAAACCAGGATGCCTCGGTGTTGTGAGACTGCATGAAGTGCGTGATCAAGGTAACGCTCTGTGTTCTGTGCGTGCGGGGGAGCACTGAGTGAGCAAGCACAATGCAATCCATGTGTGCATTTATGTATGTTATACAAGGCCAACCAGACTCAAATGCTGGCTCCTGGCCCTCGGCGGTCGTTACTTGCCATGCAGCAGAGCAGAGATCTGCAGGGAGCAGGAGGGAAGGCATCCCAAGAGGCAGCTCTGGCCTTCCAGTTATACATATAATTAATGTCTATCAATCTCCCCAAAGGCATAACGGCAGGTGGAGAACACCACTAACCTAATCAGATAACAGAATGGAGGTGGCACCCATCCCAGTGAGTCACCAGAAAGTCTCCCCGGCTCTTCTTACAGGGGACTCCTTACAAGCTTTCATCCTAAGTAGTCAGAGAAAGGTTGAACTGAAAAAGTAGTGCTCCGAGGAATGAGAGGCAAAAGAAAAGCTTCTAAAAATAATAGAGAAATGGATTTTTCTGGAAAAAAAAAAGGGGGGTGGGGGTGGGGGGCGGGGGAGAGACCCCAGGCTGGTAATGAGAAGAGAATATAGATGTGCTTTCTTATTTTGCAGAAAGCTGGCTTTACTCATCTCAACCCCACTGGGTAATGGCAGTTTGGTTATTTCGAGCAATCTCCCATCCTCCTACGTGTTCAAATGTTCCTGTCAGAACTGGTCAAAATGCTTTAACTGATTTTTTTTTTTTTCCTGGAAAGAAATGTCTTTTCACGCAAAACAATCATTGTGACAGAAAGGGTAATTTTTGGTCAGGATGATTTGTAATGTAAACAGAGTCCAGTGAGAAATATTGGCATATTTGATCTTATCTTTGTTATGACAAAAATCTGAGGTTTGTCTAACCTTATTTTCTGCAGGAAAGGAGCAAGAAGGACAAAAAGAAATTGCTTTTTTCCCTCTCTCTGACCCAACCCCAAAGTTATTTCTCTCAGTTGCAGATTTTTCATCCAGCTCAGCCGGGCAGTAATGTTTTTCTCCACCCAATTTTTTTAGGGAACCAGGTCCAATAGCTTAGTTTCCAGCTACAGATACACAAGAGCTATTTCCTGACCTCGTTATCCTGAGGAAAGGGATCACATTATCCTCCTGCTGTCATTGGGAGCAGCTCCATCCAGCCATGGGCAAGATGCATGGGGACAGCCACGCTTGCAGCCCAACTTACTCTTGCAGCTGTGGCATCCCAGCAAGAGCCCTCCAACAAGGCACAGGGGAAAACCTGAACATCTGGAGCAATGCACATGATGCAAAGGTGAAGATGTCAGTGATGCCCTCAGAAGTAGACGGCAGGTGGCACCCATGGATTAGTGCAGGGCTTGCTAAGGGTGAACACAAGGCAGGCTGGGTGATGCCTGCAGCCAGGATTTAGCTTCATCTCCTTGAAGAGGCAGAAGAGCAGGGAAATGGGCTCTTTTGATTGCATGCAGGGACATCTCTGCCTCCTGTGTGGGGTGGCCTGGGGCACTTTATCACTCAGGCTATTTTGTTAGCCTGAGGACCAGGCTTGGCTTTGGTCAAGGGGTGCCCACAGCAAGGAGGGCGCAGCAAGGGCACCGCTCCCTAAGGGATGGGGGCACCATGGCTGGCAGGGAAGGACTAGCCCCTGAGTAAGGAGAGCAGGAGGCAGCCAGGGTCAGCCAGGAGTCCCAGTCATCAGGTATGTTCACAGCAATAAGGTAGGCTTGAGATCAAGATGACAAATCAACCCACAAGTCAGGATCAATCCTGACGAGGGTAGCCAGGGTCATGCACAGCCAGGTGTTCCCCAGGCAGGTCCAAGGTGACAAAACAGACCCGAGAGCAAGCTGGGAAATCAGTCTGGATCAGGGTTCAGATTAACAGGGGCCATAGTTTAGACACAAATGCAGCTGGGGAAGAGCTAGAGACCAGCACCCCAGGGGCACAGCTCAAGCAAGGGCTGAGGGCCCTGGGCTGAGCTTTAATGGGCTCCTAAGCCCATGGGCAGGTGGGAGTCCCAGGTGGGGCTGCTCAGGGCCGTTAGTGGCCCCAGGACTTGTCACCTAACCTACAGGCATAGGTTGCTCAAGAGGTAGAAGAGATTGTTCCATACCCAAAGTGCTACATACTGGTTTTTGCATCAAAGGATACCTCAGTCACCTCCTTGTTAGGGCTGTATTTGGCCATGCCACCTGGCTCTCTGCTCTTCCCTCCTGGGCTTGTGGTTCCCAATCCCAGCTCCCCCATGATGTGCAGCTCTTCCTAAAGGAGTACCCACATACGGGCATCACTACGGGGGTGCTCAAGCCTACTTTTAGGGGGCCTGGAGCAGCCCAGTGACCCGAACGTTGATGACAGCCGTGCTATCATGGCTTCACATCGACCGCAGTCCTCTCGCTGCCTCCCCCTGGGTCCCAGCCACACGCAGCCAACCAGGCAGAAACACCGATACATTTGACTAAACGCTGATGATTAAAATGAAATGAAGACAATCAGGCTTGGATCATCGGGGGGAACAACAGAGGGAACAGGAGTTCATTACTGAGCTGACATACAACAGCCTGTGGCAGCACAAATTGCTCATGATGGTGGGCAGTGGGGGACGTGTTGCATGTGCTGGTTGTCAAATCGTACGTGACATTTATTTTCAGCATCCCCTACAGGTCAGCCTTTACTAGCTAAATCAAAATTAAAGGTATTAGCTGGTCTTTACAGTATGGTAAATGATACAATTAGCTCAGCTCAACCTATTTTCCTAATCCTGTATGATGCAGCTCAGATTAGACATGGGGGGTTTTCCTGCCTTAACAGGTCTCTCAGCTTTCACTGGTCAGGCTTCCTGAGATGGGGCTGTCTGTGTTGGCCTGGGGCGCATTTATTTTAGCCAATGATGCAATAGTTTAATAAAAGTGATTTGATGAAACCTGAGGCTCCCTTCTCCCTTGAGAGTGTGACACCTGAAATAAATGTCAGTCATGAGAAAGAATTTGGTCTGGTCATGCAGCACTAATAGGCTTTAATGACCTTGAGCAGCTTCACCTGGCACCCCCACCCACGCACCCTCTGCCCATTGTTCCATAGAAGCTCAGAGCCAGGTAGTTGTTCTTGGTCTGAGCTGGAGCGTGGGTGAGTCTGTCCTAGCATGGGCTCCCAGGCTGGCCCTTCTGGGGTGGGCTCTCAATATCTGTTGTAGATAGCCCTGTCTTGCTGCTCCTGGTTGGACCCCCCAAAACAGGCATCTTCCCTGGGTCCTGCAGGATGCTTCCTGTTGGTGAGGTCCCTGCTTGTGCTATGGTCACCTTTGTCTCTTAGTTCAATCCTACTCCCGTTCCTCACTGGTACTTCGGAAAGGCAGTGGGTCTGTTTTTGTTCAAAAGCCAGCTTTTCTTCTGTATGGCCACCCCTTGGTGCGGGGTCTGGGGGGCTTTCAGTAGCCTCAAACCTTGTGTCTGAAACAGGAGCAACTCCTTGAACTTGACTTTTTGCCTGAGCAGTGAGGAGGAATGTGCTGGTGGCTGAAACAGGGTTTTTTGTGTCCCTGCTTAGCAGGTAGGGTCTTCCTAGCATCCTGCCCTGGGACAGTGTCTCTTGGCCTGTAAGCTGTGCCCCCCAACATAATGCTTCCCCTGCAGGTGGGAGCTCAGGCTCCCCATCGCAGCAAGCATCGGCTCACCCAGTCAGACTCCAAGGCATCGTCAGGGCAATGAAAAGGGCCATTTTCGTGATGCATTTGGCTGCCCCTCCTTAGGAGCTGGAAGAGGAGGGATGGAGCATGGGACAGCTGAAAGCCTTCCAGAAAGTCGGGTACGATCATAGAGTGGTTAGAGTTGGAAGGGACCTTAAAGATCATCTAGTTCCAACCCCCCTGCTCGGGGCAAGGACATCTCCCACTAGACCAGGTTGCTCGAAGCCCCGTCAAGCCTGGTCTTGAGTACCTCCAAGGATAGGGCAACCACAGCTTCCCTGTGCCAGTGTCTCACCACCCTCACAATGAAAAATTTCTTCCTGCTATCTAATCTAAATCACCTCTTTTCCAGTTTGAAGCCGTTACCCCTTGTCCTGTTGCTGGAGGCCTTCCCCATCTTTCTTGTAGGCCCCCTTTACATACTTGAAGGCTGCTATAAGGTCTCCACAGAGCCTTCTCTTCTCCAGGCTGAACAATGCCAAATCTCCCAGCCTGTCCTCACAGCAGAGGGGCTCCAGCCTTCGCAGCATCTATGTGGCCTTCTCTGGACCCACTCCAACAGGTCAATGTCCTTCTGATGCTGGTGGCCCTGGAGCTGGAAGCAGCACCACAGGGGGGTCTCCCCAGAGCGGAGCAGAGGGGCAGAATCCCCCCCCTCACCCTGCTGACCATGCTGCTCGGGATTCACTATCTAGATCCAGAAGCCTTCTCCCAGGTGACTTAGGGTAGCCAAGGTTCCTCGAATCACCTAGAGTACCCAAAAAGTATTTTATAACCCCCAAGAACTGAGTTTGGGGCTGGGGCAGCATTGGTCAGTGAGTGCCATGCATTGCTAAGGCCTGGAAATGAGCTAAATTGGGAGAATTAGGGGTTTCTCGTCTACGTTGGGGATAATGTCTGCACTTCAGACTTTTTTGCACCTTTGAGAAACAAAAGATACTGAGGAAGCTGCAGTGGAGAAGGCTTGGGCAAAGCAAAAAGAAAAGCAATTTCTGAGCAGAAGAACTTTTTATCTCTAGGAGAAAATAAGCAATGAGGGAGAGCGGTGAGTGACCACGGGCTCAGCTGAGTGTCTTCAGGATCTCACCTACAAAAGCGCCGAGGAGTGTCAATAGGGGAGGTTTAATTCATGGCGAACATTATGGCTGGTATAGAATTAGAGACACTCCAGACTGAGCAGGGAGGACGTTTATAGCAGCAAACAGATGAGCATTGTGAAGGATGACTATGATTCTTTAAAATTGCAGCAAAAAGCAATTTTACTTTAATCAACTGTATAACAAAGCCCCAACATAGTGAAGAGCAGAAGACATCAGAAGATAGGAAATTGTCAGCATTGCTGGAGCTGAAAGATAAGATTGTACTCCCTACAGCTACACTAAAAGAAGATAAATTATCCTTAGGGGCAATTCAGAAAGAAAATAATGTACAATTAAAGTTGTTTGAATTACAGTTCTAGGAAAGCACAGGCAGAGGAAAAAGCCCGTTTCAGAGGAAAGTCTGAAATGTCCTTCCCATATGCTTTTAGAAAGCAGACTAGTTTTGGAAAAAAAGATGATAAACTGGGCAGAGCAACCCCTAAAGAAGAGCAAGGGATGTGTTAAAAGGGACCATACAGAGAGATGCTGAGCCTGGGGGGTGCGTGCATGGAAAGGGAACTGACTCTGAACCTGGGACAGCACCAGGACCAAGCGGCAAGTCTGGGAAAGGCTGGAGAGGGGCAGGAAGGCTGGAAATCTCATCTCCGGAGGTCCTTGCCGGCAGTCCTGGCTGGTTTGCCTCTTGAAGCCTGTGGTGTGGCTGCGACCAGGAGCATCTCTTCACCCTTCATTCCCTCCCCAGGGTCACCAGGCTCCAGCACATGGCATTGTACCCTGTAATGCTGGTGGGCTTAGGGAATGTTTTCGCAACTTCAGATAAGCCTCAGTCCTGGAGGCCACGTGGTCTCCAGAAAAAGCAGATGAGGAGGGTGCGGAGGTATGTGGTTATTTCAGGTTTCTGCTGACATCTGCCCTTCTTCAGGCTCACTTTGAGTACAGCGCAAACAAACCACAGGCTAAAGGTTAAAAAACCAAAAAGCTGCTACAGGAATGCATTTGCATGAGCTCAAATAACTGTCCTGAAGCTACCTGTATTCCTGATGGGGCTTTGCTTGGATCGGGCAGGCCAGGTAGGACCTGTGGCCGCATCCCCAGGTGGGTCCTGCTGTGGGACAAGGTGGTCCATGCTGCAAACCTCCCTTAAAGCCCATTAAGCTGCTGTGAAAGCATGGGGGAACAAAGAGCTCATCTTCAATTTGTCGTGACAATGTCTTTGTCTGGCTTCATGAGTGGGAATCTCCTTGTGGGACTGTTGCTGAGCAGGCAGCAGGATATTTGGGAGAAAGGCGGTGTATCCCATGCTGCAAGATCCTCTAAAAAGCTGACGGTTCCTCTTGCCGTCCCACCAGCCACCTGTCAAGGGGGCCCAGCTCCAAACAGATGATGATGGGGAGGACTGCGATGGGGATAATGGTGCGAATGTGGCATCTTGTGTGTGACACATTTGATACCTTGCCATGGGACAGCTGCAATTTATAACTCTAAAGCATCAGCCACAGACAAGCTTCATGGTTACTTCTGCAGTTGCTGTATTCCCTTCCTTGCTGGCAGCTGCCTCAGAGGAAGAGGAGAATGAGGAGGAGGAGGAGAAGGATGGTGCTGAGATGGAGGAGCTGCCTTGGGAAGGGCTTTTCTTGGAAAAAGCTGTGTTCTGTGCAGCACAGGATGGGCTCCAAAAATGTGTGGGTGAGTCTGGAAATGTGGTGCACTAGCGCTCAGCTTTCTAAAATCAGCTGCTCTGGGAGCAGCAGTGTGGGGATTATGCCCTCTCAAAGCTTCACTTTCCTTTGGCTCATGCCTTTCCCACCACTGTAAGAACTCCTCCTCCCCCATGACTGCTCGGGACACCTATGGCACAGATTATGGCTGGGATGGAGCAGGTGATGGGCAGCTTGCTGCCACCCCAGGCTGCCTGTGTTGCTCTGACTCCCTCTTCTGCAGAATTTCAACCCAAGCTGGTAGGAACCAAACCACCCCTTAGGCTTCGACCTTGGTTCAGGCTTAAATAAAGTTTGCTAGTGCATTCCTGGGGAGAGGAAGGACGTCCAGCAATGTGATCAGCACTTAGTTTCCCAAGGAAACTGGGCTTAAAAGGGATATTTGTTGTGTCCAACAGCAGGGACGCTAATGGCATTGTGCTCCTTTTCCCTTAGGGTGGCTGGTGTGCTGTGGGAGCTTTTTCTGGAGCGGTGGGGATGCTGCGCAGGAGGGGTTGGGGCCGTGTGTCCATCTGCAGGCTGCCAGCGGGCTCTGCCTTAGGAGTTCATGCAGCAGATGGTGAGCGACAACCGGGTGGCGGAGGCTGCCAAGCAGCTCTGCCAGGTCCTGTGCAGTCTCTGGTGGGCATCTCCCAGGCAGCAGCCGAAGTCTAGTATTAGTATCTAATGCAGCCTCAGACTCCCCACTGTTTACATTGTCAGCCCCGTGGCTGATTAAGGTTCTATTTGGTGGAGGAATAGCACAAAGCTTTGCATTAGCTCAGTTGCGCCCTGCTATAAGGTTTGGCTGACTTCACATACTTTTTAAATTGCAAAGTGTTGAGTCAACCGTTCAGAGTTTGCTGTAAGACTCTGTGCAGCTTTTGGGCAAACCTGGTGTTTGTGCACACACAAGTTGTGAGCGCCACAAATCCTTTGCAGCTTATCTTGCCTGTAAACGGGTTGAATACCTAATGGCCCAGGCATGGTTTGTTCTTCATCAGTGTGAGATCTTTTGAAGTTCTGCATGGCTGGGCTGTGGTGTCACTGCTTTCCTTGTGACGTGGTGATCCCGTCCCGCAGTACTGCAGCTCCACTTCAGCATCACCCGGGTATTTATTCCGCTTGATTTCCCTTGCGTGTGCACTTAATACTGGCTGAGCTGTTGCTGCTGTGCTGCCTACGTGGAGTTCGCTTCTTGTTGCAGTGTGGGGTTTTGAGTTTATTGAAGAAAACACCTTAAGGAAAGGCTTTAGAGATAATTTTTTTTTTTTTTTTAAATCATGAATTGATGAAAGCCATAGTGAAAGTAATCTTGCAGAGGTGTTACTAGGGAAAAGAAAAGCCCTGTGACTTTTCTCTGATAAGAAAATACCTTACTAATGTTTACAGATAGCTAGCCTGCTCTGAACTGAATTAATTTCCTGGGAGATCAAAATGCGGTACATGCTTTGGAACTGAACCAGAACACCCTGCGTTCCTGCCTGCTTTGCTGTGAACGGGCAATTTGTCTGGTGCCGTTGGGAGACTGAGCCCACGATGCAGTGATGATGGGTATGGGGATGCTGGGTAAATGTCCTAGGGATGATGGCAAGTGGGTAGGAGGTGGCCACGTGGCAGTGTTTGGAAAGCTGCATCTGGTTGTTGTCATCTTAAGCAATGAAAGCTGCGGGGGTTAATGGGAGTATCCATCAGGTAAGAGGGAAATGCAGGGATGTGACCTTTGAGACATCCCTGCTGTGAAATTCCTCCTGCCTCAGCGGTGTGAAATTTGGGAGGGAGCTGCCAGTGCTGTGGGACCTTCACCCCATATCAGGGCAGGGTCTGCAGCCCCCGATTTCGGCCCCCACCTCCAGCCGAGACTATATTAAAGAGGACACATGGCAGGACCAGAGCTGGGGCGTCCAATGGTCCCAGTCACGTGCAGGACAGGAAGACATGTTTTGCAAAGCTGTCGGTGCTGGATTTGGGGCGTTTCTCTGACCTCAGGTTTTGCAGGTGCAACGCTCTTGCCTGCTCCTTTCCAGGCTGGCACCCACAGCCCAGCTGGAGGATGATGATGAGGGACAGGCCTTGGCTACCCCACTATGAGAGTGGTTCTGGGACAGCAGAGGAGACTGCGGGGTCAGATGAAGGCTCTGGTGATGCCTGGAGCTGAGCACAGAGGGGCGATGCTTTTGGAGGAGCCGTTCTCATATTTCTCAGATTTGGGGGAAAAAGACTTTTTTTTCCTTCTTCATACTGTCCTTGCTGGTGATGATGAGTCCCAGCCTCCCTTACCACTCACAGTCCAGTGGGGTTGCCAGAGAGCAGAGGTGGTGGCCACAGGCTTCACACTGTAGATGCTGGTGGCAGCAAGGCTGGGTGAAAGGGCTGGGGGATGCCTGGGAGGGATGCGGAAATGAAGGAGGAGGAAAAAAGGAGGGAAAAAAAGCCTAATTTTCCATGTCTAGGGGAGAGGAAATCCTCCCCCAGGGCCTGGTGCGCAGCTGAGCCAAAGAGCTCGCTCCTTCGTGCCTCAAAGGCAATGCAGCAGAAACAAAAGCGATCCTTTTCATCCTGCAGTGCCTGGGCAGAGGCAGGCAGCAGCAAAGGCTCTGCAGACAGGACAACTTCACTGTCCTGCTGCTGAGAGCCTGTGGGTGAACATAAGTGCCCTTGGCACGCATGTGTGTGGGCAGGGCTCTGCTGGCATGGGCTTTCGTAAGTGTTTTCCAGGGGGTGGCAGACCCCCATGTCATGGGGTAACCCTGTGCTCACCCTCCCTTGTGACCCCTTGCAGACCTCTTCAGGGCTATTTCACAGCAGTTTGGGGAAAACTAATTCAAGATTGTTGCAGCACTGCCCCTTTCCCACTCCATGCTCTCACCCCTTCCCTTGCACTGGGGCTCCCCAGTGCTGATTTGGGGTGCTGATCCCGCTAAATTGTTAACTTTACGAATAAAAGTCAGCAAGATCACTTCATCTGCAGTTGTGGGAGCACCAGGACTGGCAAGACTGGCAACCCAGACCTCTAGCACCTTTGGCTATTGCCATCCGGGGTCCCATCTGTAATTAAGGACAGATAAAGCCCCCCAGAATTTAGGCAGGAACCATCTGCAGTAGCTGATCTGAATTGAAGGACAAACCGAGGCGCAAGGTCTGCATTTTTCAGCATCTCCTGGTGGTGGGGACCTGCTGGGTCTGTGCTTGGAGAGGCAAAGGGAAAGAGCTGGTGCGTACCTGGGTGCCACCCAGGTGCAGGATCAGGGCTTGGCAAGGCGTGCGCCCACATCTGGGAACTCATCCCAGTTTCGCTAGCATCCCACCAGGGTGGTTCTGCATCTGGAGTCCATTGCTGGGCGCTCTGCTTATGAATGACCCTTGTGTGCTGCAAAAACGCTGAGCGCTCTCCAAAGCAGCCTCCTGCCGCAAGCACAGACCTAAAACATCGGCACTCGGCTGGTGGCGAGTGACTCACCGTCCCCAGCCCCGACCCCGCATTTTGGGATGGCCGCATCCAAAGTGTTTCAACTCTCTTCCTCCTGAGTGAGCAGGACTGAGGTTATCCAAATGCCGCCTCATCAAAAAACAGGCTCGGGAGCCCCAGGTTAGCATCATGGTGTGTGTCTGCTCCTGGGACTGGCTCGCTGCTCTGCCTCTTGGTTCAAAGCAGCCTCAAAACCTCATTTCTGCTCCTCCACATCCTTTGGTTTTTGCCACTGTGATGTTCCTTGCACTCATTTGAGACTGCAGCGAGAGGAACCAGAGCCATTTTCCATATGCCCAAGGATCCTGCAGTGGAGTAGCGGTAGCTGCTCACCCATAGAGGTAACGCAGTTACCTCTGTGTGGATCCAGCTGATGTTCGGTTCCAAAGTGCTCCGAAACAGATGATCTGGGTGGCTTTTGGGGGATGGAAATCTGCATGTAGCCAAGGTGGGATTTACCCTCCGCTCCCCTGCCTTGTACCGAATAGATCATGAAAATGATGTGTGCCAGATGCCCCGTGCTGGAAGGAAATACAGGAGATCCTCCTGGGCTTTGCATATTTGATTTCTACATCATTAGGAGCTGGAAGCTGCTGGTGCTGTGCAGTATTT
This sequence comes from Fratercula arctica, assembly GCA_947846985.1. NCBI lineage: Eukaryota > Metazoa > Chordata > Aves > Charadriiformes > Alcidae > Fratercula > Fratercula arctica. The sequence goes on from CANTUZ010000009.1 coordinate 23,467,193, forward strand.
CTGTGCTGTTTATGGGAAGGAGAAGCAGCCGTGCAAGCCCCCCTGGGATGCACGGAGCTGACCTGCATGCTTCTTGTCGGGAGGCTCCGGATTTGCCCCGGCAGCTCCATCCATCCTCTCTGGCTGTCCCTCCTCCCCTTGATCAAATTCTGGCTGAGCATGAAATTAAACTTGCAAATTGCAGACCTTTTCTTTGCCTTTTTGTAATTTTTTTTGTCAGCTTCATTATTATGCACATTTCTTATGCACATACCTTGGGTACTGCAGGGTTTGAGGAAAGAAAATAAGCCAAAAAATAATCATTTGGGATGGAGAACATCTACTATTTAAATTCCTCCCCAGAAGCCCTTTCATTGTTAATTATGAGCAAACTTGCAAGCAGCATGGATTTTAATTTTTAGCTTGTTTTGATGTTGAAAAATCTGCCTTTGTTTCCAAGCTCCTTAGTTTTTAGGGTTTGGTGTTTTTGTTTTTGTTTTTTTTTTTTTTTTTTTGTGTGTGTGTGTGTTTGCATTTAACACTAAGAAAGATCCTGGTGTTCAGATGCTCACTTTGCATCTTCAAAGCCTAACAGGAGTGGAGTTAAGATATCAAAGTCGCAATGCTGCTTTTATCATATGAACTGCTGGGAGAAGGGACAAAGTGGTGAAGCGGTGATGATGTGAAGCCCTGCCCTGGGCAGCGCTGTGAGTTTGTGTCTCTCTTTTTGGGTAGTTTTTGCGAAAACCTTGGGCTCTACCTGCATTTTTTTGGGGGATGGCACTTGCTGAGCTTTGATGCCGGAGATGCCCGTGGACTCATCGCTGATGTGGCTTGGGAAGGCGAATCAGCTCATGCTCCCTGCTGCAGGATCGGGGACTGATGGTTGGATCTTCTCCATCAGCCCCCCCAAAAAAGGATGGGGACAACGTGCCAAGAGGGTTGACACAGCTCATGTCTGGTCTACAGGAGCTCCTCATGAGCTGGGATCAGGCAGCTGCTCTGTTCATCCAGCGCTATCCACGCCAGGCTGGGCAGGGAAAGAGAAATCCTCTTGATTTGCAGGGCACATCTGCAAATCGAGCGCAGGGCTCCTGATTTAGTTGCAAGGCTTTTTGAAGTATATTGGCTTCATCCTTTCTCATTCTTGCTGCTGTCACCCACGGTGCCTGGGTCAAGACATGCAGCCTTATTACCAGCTCTGTCGCTGCAAAATCCTTGTCTGCAGGGGGGAAAAAAAAAATCAAATGGTTTTAAATATAGCATGTTTGGGATTATTTTTATTTGCCTTTTAATTTTAAGATCTCCAGGTTTGGTTGTTTCAGCTTCCCTCTGTAATCAAAAGGGTGAGGAGCTTCCTTTGCTCTGGAGCAATGAGAGACCCAAACCTCCCACATGGGTGCTGGAGACTGCAGCCACCGGAGCCTCGGGGACATTGCGAGAGCTGCTGGTATGGAGGGGCCCTCTGTGAAAAAACAGGTTGAAAACAAGAAGCTGCTTCCTTTGGGGAAACATCTGTTGTGTGTGCACTGCTGAAAAATCGCCCTTGCAGAGAGCCTGGCTCCCTCCCAATGCCTTTCTCTTCCTCCTCTTCTTCCTCCTTTCCCGCTGTGCTCCCTTTCCCGGTCTCAATCCCAATGCATCACCCCCCTGTGTGTGTCAGGGAGTGGTGCTGGGTGCCCGCCTGCCCCAGGCTGGAAAAAAGGAGACATTGTATGTGGGAGCGTGGGAGGAGGCTCAGCGCCATGGCCCTGCCCCGGACAAAGGCGACCAGACGGGTTGTGGGAGCAATGCTGGTTTCCCCCCCATCCCCCTGGAGCCCAGCTGGGCTGCATCCCCACAAAAGCAAACTCCAAAAGGCAGTGAGATGCGTTTTCCAAGGAAATTGCGGTCCCTTTGTGTGGGTGATGCAGGAGGAGTGCAGTCCTGATGCCTCCTGCGTCTGAGGTCTTGCTGTGCTAGGTGGGGGACCCTCATGGGTGTCCCCTTCCAGCACCATGGCTCCCAACTATCTGAGGGTTCCCCCCTCTCTATCCTTCAGCAGCATCTTCCACCGAGCAAGGCGTGGGGTTGCTGGTGCCTCCGGGCAGCTGGTGTGGGTAAATTATTAGCCAGGCTTTTCCCTGCAGGGGAAACTCCAGCTGCCTTTTGTTCTCGCTGGAGGAGGAGACGGCTCTGCTCTCCTGCCTCACTCCAGCCCCCCAGCTTTGAGGGCTCCAAAGCCCCAGCTCCGTGCATCCCAACATCCCCTGGTTCTGTGCAACCTGATCTCCTGGCTTAATGTACCCCGGTCCCCTGGCTCGCTGCACCCCAATGCCCTGGGTCAGTGTGTACCCCAGTTCCCCACACCCCAATGCCCAGGCTGTGCGTACCCCAACCTCCTGTCTCTGTGCACCCCAGTCCCCCTGGCTCCATATGCCCAGGCCCAGCGTGTACCCCAGTCCTCCGGCTCTGTGTTACCCAGTCTCCTGGATCCATGCACCCCAATCCTCCAGCCCTGTTCACCCCAGTCCCCAGGGTTTGGGGTGCTCCCCAATATCTGTCTCAGTGCCCTCCAACCCCCCGTTAACCCTGTGTACCCCAATCCCCCGTCTTGGTGCTCCCCAGTCCCCCAGCTTCATGCCACCCCAATACTGCCACTTGGTTCACCCCAATCCCCTGTCTTGATGATAAGCAGCTCCATGCACCCCAACATCACCCAGTTTGGTACTCCCCAGGTTCTGTGCACCCCAATCTCCTGGCTCGGTGCTCCCCGGTCCCCCCAGCCCTGTGCACCCCAATATCCCCAGCCCAGTGCTCCCCAACACCTCCGGCTTGGTGCTCCCCGGCCCCATGCACCCCAGTACCCCAGCTTCATGCTCCCCAACTCCTCAGCCCGGTGCACCCCAATACCCCAGCTCGGTGCTCCCCAGCCCGGGGTTCCCCGATCCCCCCATCCCGGCGCTCCCCGCCCCCCCGGCCCGGCCCCGCCGCGGCTCCTCCTCCTCCTCCTCCTCCTCTTCCTCCGCCACCGGCCGGGTCCCGGCCGGAAGCGGCCGCAGCCAATCAGAGCCCGGGCCCCCGCCCCGGGACGGGGACCGGCCCCGCCCGCGGCGGAGCGCGCGCTCCCGCCCGTCCCGCACCGCCTGCCCGGTAAGTCACGGCCCGGCCCGGCGGGGGCGGCGCTGGGGACGTGGCGGGGACCCGGCGGGGGAGGGACCGGAGGGGAACCCACCGGGGAACGGGGCCGCCCTGCAGCCCCCGCCCCCCTCCCCGTTTCCCCTCCCGCGGGACCGGGGGCTGGGAACCGCGGGCGTTGTTCCGGGAGGGCGAAATGAATGAGGCGGCGTGGAGGGAGCCGGTGCCGGGGGTCGGGGAGGGGCTCCTGGGCGCCCTAGTGGGTGTTGGGGGCCGGTGTCGGGGGTCCCCTCCTTGCCGCCGGGGGGGTGCGGGGGGCAGGCGGTGTCCCTGCCGTGTCCCGTGGGGATGAAGGCAGCATGCCGGGATGCGAGTAAATCCATCCGATTTAAAATGCCGTATTTAATATATAATTTATATATATATAATATATGTTATATAGAATATTTATTTGTTATATATATAACATATATATAAATATATATATTTAATATATATAAAGCTAAACCCCACCCCCAGGCGTGGGACAAAAAAAACCCAGTCGGAGAGGAAGGAATTGGTTCCCCTTTTCCTGCCAGGTGAGCCCATCCCTTCCTTTCTACCGCCAAATATCCCCTGGCTGGGATTTGGGGGTGGCACCCCATCTTTCCACCCCTCCTTTGCCATGCCCCCCACCCCGCCCTTGTCCCTGCAGGGTCCCGCTTTATGAACGGGGACTAAAAATCAATCTGGAGCAGAGCCGGGCTCTTTGCTGGCACAGACCCCGGGCAGGAGAGGAGCAAAGTGGCAGCACCCCCAAAACCTGGGACCGACCCGGACCGGTGGGTGAGGACTTCTTCTCCCTGGACTTTTCTTTTCATCTCCTGCCAGCTCAGGGTGATGATTTGTGGCAGTTGACAATCTGGGTATTATAAAAAATCAGCGTTTTGGCTGCATGGTAGTAAATATTGAATGGGGAATGCGTGACGGATCATCCCCGGGGTCCTGCTGCAACAGGGGGGTTAATTATTCCTTGGGCTTCTGGGGGGTTCAGCCCTCCTGGCTTGCCGTGGACAAAGCTGTCCCTCTCCCAAGGGACACGTTCATGGGATTCGTTATATCCCGACTTGCAATGAAAGCTCAGGTCTGGGGTAAAGTCCATCCTTTGGCTGGGGCTCACACCGCAAGGATGGGGAAACTGAGTCACGAGAAGGCGAGAGAGCCACTGACAGACTGCAGAAGGAGGGTTGGGGACACAGGTGTCCCTGGGACACCTCCGAGATGGCCTGGCAGGACTCGTAGGTCACCAAACGTAGAAAACAGAATTTATTTTAGCATTCTAAATCACACCATCATTTAGAATTTATTTAGCGTTTATCTGAACAAAGGAAAGAGCTCCAAGGGCGAGCGTGAGGGAGGTGAGTCACCATTTCTCGATGCCCTGTCGCGCTCTCCCACCGCAGCTTGTCCCTTCCTGGCTGCCTGGGGTTTGGCACGGGACTGGCTCCGTGCTCATCTGCTTGGGAAAAGGCAGGACTCAGGGATATGGTTTAAGAAAAAAAAGCTGGATAATTTGTTTTCCCCAAAGGAGCCTTGTGTTTGGGAGGGAAGGAGAGGAGATGCTCCCCCAGAGCTCCTGGAGCAGAGCCATGCCTCAGTTTCCCCCCTTCACTGTGCCTCAGTTTCCCCCTCCCTTGTGCCTCAGTTTCCCTAGTGGGAGCTGAGCTGAGCAGAGCTTCAGGACTGCCATTTCCCTAGTTAAAGGGGGTTTAAGGAGAAAGGTGCCAATGGCTGAAGCTGTTCCCACTGCACCCTGTGGAAACCAGTGTCGCGACACCGATTTACTGCAAATATGGCTATTGCGCCGAGAAAACGCCATTGCTAAAGGCTGCGGGTGGAGCAGTGGGCTCTGGGATGTGCTGGGACAGGGATGGGACACAGCAGCGGCACCGCTGGCTATGATATCTGGGTCTCATTTCTGCTCCAAGGGAGGAACACGGGTCACGAGGGGCCCAGCGAGCTCTTGGCATGGCCGCGGAAGGATGCTGGGAAAGCGAGCCACTGTAGCCAGTGGTGCTGGGCAGCTTGCCCTTGCCTCTCCCCACATCCAGCTCTGAAATGCTCTGGTTTTATTCCCTGTTTTTCAGGGCAATCTCATGCCGAGACTTTCCTGCCATGAGCAGGGATGAACCTCACAGCCTTCGAGCTGCTGCCGGAGCCAGGAATCTGCAAACCTCTTATGGTTTGGTTTTTAGCCATTTTGGACACCGGGAGTGAGTTGCCTCCTCTTGGAGGCCAGGGATGTAACAGCTCAGAGCTGTGGGGAGAAACTGGGAAAGAGAGAAACAAAAGGGGAGGAGAAGCAGCAAGGAGGGGAAGAGGCTCACGTGGCTTCCCAGGGCACTGGCCAGCGCCTCCGGCACGAGAGCTGATTCCAGATCCATCACGTCCTGGATGCAGAGGATGCACTGGTCCCTTGGCTGGTGCCAGGCAGGTGGCAAACCCCCTCCTGCCTTTTACGAACAGGGTGGGTGCTCCAGTTGCCAGAGAGGATGGCTGGCATGCAATCCCCTGCCTGATGCTGGTCTCCTCCCCTCTCTTGCGCTCTGCTCCTGGTCCCCAGCACCGTCTCAGCATTTCTTCTCTTTTTCCCCAGCTCAGAGTGCTTGTCCTGAGAGAGAAGGTATCCCGTGAGGACGCCCGGGGCCGTGCTCACTTCTGCTTTCTTACCCAGTCTTTGCTCGTGCCAAGGATGCTCTGCCCGCTGCTTGCCCTGGGAGTGCTGGTGCTCAGCCTGTCAGGTGAGCGGGGCTGGGAGGGTTTGGGATTTGGGGTTGTCACCACCCTGAAGGAGATGTCCCAAATGCCACCTTCATCCCGACAAAGCTGCTTTTGAGCTGTGGTTCCTGGAGGCAGTGCCCACAAGGTGTTTCTGCTGGTTTCGTGGTCCTCCCGCTGCCCAGAGCATCATCCCCTGGGTGTGATGGCTCCTGGCACATGTGGGACACCCTCGTAGCAGGGGCCACCACCTCCCGTGTGCTACAGCTGAATGGCGAAGCCATGAGAGGACCAAGTCCTGAAGGTTTCAGACTTACCTGGCTCTGTCCCCATGTGCTGCAGCTCCTGGCCCCCCAGCTTGCAGCACCTCAAACCTGGGAGAGATGTTGGGACTGAATCCTTTTGGGATGCTCAGCAGCCAGCAGCGATTTTGGCCAGGCTGGATCATGTTCCTAAAACCCGCTGGCATTTATTATTAGCCGGAGGGAGACGTGATGCTCTCGAGTCTGCCAAGAGGCAGGCAGGCTGCCCAAGCCCTCTTTTCCTGCCTGTCTGCCTGTCTGCGGCCCCTGGCAGGTCTCCTCCAGCCCAGCTCTCTCCCGCGGCTCCTCATCCTCCCCGCTCGGGCTCTTGCTTAAAATTTAATGTCTTGTTGCTGCCCTTGTCCCCAGGGAGGGGTTTGCTGTGGGTCATGGCCTTGCTGTGTTCTGCAGCGGTGTTGAAGTCAGAATATAAAGAAAATCCTTGGTCCGAGGTGGGATTTTTTTCCTTTTCCTCCCCATTTTGGTGTTGGGAGGAATCAGTGAACGAAGCACTGATGGTGCCCTGGGTCTGCTTTGGGAGACATTGCTGCTTGATGCCAATGGGCACCCCAGGAACCAGTGCTGAGTGTGGAGAGTCCGGCGGCCCTGGCACGGTTGGCATCGCTCCCTGATGCAATGGCAGGGGTGGCAGCGTGCCGTGACCCCAGGGCTGTGGTTGGCATCTTGCCATGGCACTGGGACAGGGTTGGCATCTTGCCATGGCATGCTGGTTGGCATCGTGCTGGAGCACTGATGCCATCTAGCGCCTGCCAGCCCGGCCATGGTGCTGCCTGGAGCTGGCTCGTCCTGGGGACACTGGACTATGTCCCCATCGCTGTCACCCACGTGTCCCGGGGGGGTGCAGGTTTGGGTGCCTGTGGCTGCAGCTGGCAGCTGAGGGCAGCGATGCCCCAGGTTTGGTGCTGGATGTGGGGCTGTCTCCCTGCTGGCAGGGTGGGCTTGGCTAGGGGATGATGATGGGGACGGTCCTGAGATGCTGATGGTCCTGAGATGCCACCAGCCCACGGGTCCCTCCCATGGGCATGCCTTGACTTGCTTAGATGTTACCTGGATAGAGAATTAAGGAGGTGCTTCTGCAGGGTCTCACCACTGTGTGCTTTTGTTCTCGCCACCCTCCCACAGGTGCCATGGAGATCCAGGTCCCAGATGAGCCTGTGGTGGCTCTTTTCGGCCGAGACGCCACCCTGAGCTGCTCCTTTTCCCCTGAGGCCAACTTCAGCCTCGATGACCTCAGCCTCATCTGGCAGCTGACAGACACTAAGCGCTTGGTCCACAGGTTCTCCGGTGGCCAGGACCAGCTGGCAGACCAGCTTGGGAGCTACACCAACCGTACAGCCCTCTTTTATGACCAGCTGGCCCAGGGCAACGTCTCCCTGCTCCTCCGACGCGTGGAGATCTCAGATGAGGGCAGCTTCACCTGCTTTGTTCGGGTCCGGGACTACAGCAGGGCAGCTGTGACATTGCAGGTGGCAGGTGAGGGACGGAGAGTTGGGGTGTCCCTATGTGTCTCCCCGCAGAGAAGAGTTCTCCATCATGCTTTGCTCCTCTGTGGAGCCTCTTTCTCTCTCCACCCTTGCCATGTTTTCCCCATGAAGTCAGGTCTCTGTTAGAGACCAAGCAGCTGCATCTCCCCAAAATACTGCCGTGTGGGGGGTGCGGTCCCTTCCCTGCCATGATGGAGAGGCTCTCAGTTGAGAGGCCACCTGGAAGCATGGCCATAAATGAACCAAAGCTGGGGAGGCTTCAGCTGGTTGGTCTTACCAGCTGGAATTGGGGTTTGCCCAACCTCATTGGGTTGCTCCAGATCCTGATCCTTTGGTCTTCTGCATTGCTTCATGCCGACTGTCCTCTGTTTGCAGCTCCGTACTCCAAGCCCAATATGAACCTGGAGCCCAACAAGGACTTGAAGCCAGGAGATCTGGCGGTCGTGAGTTGCCACGCTTCCCATGGCTATCCTGAGGCCAGTGTCCTCTGGCAGGACAGCCAGGGCAGCAACATCACAGAAAACGTCACCACATCCCAGGTGGCCAACGAGGAAGGTCTCTTTGATGTGCACAGCGTCCTCCAGGTGCTGGTGGAGCCCAGCATCACCTACTCCTGCCTAGTGCGAAACCCGGTGCTGCAGCAGGAGACCCAGGCCTCTGTCACCATCACAGGTGAGTCAGAGGGAGCCAAAACTGGGGGAAGGAAGGGATGGGCTCTGTCTGAAGAAGGTGACCATGGTGGCACTGGGATCCCTATTGTGGCCCAGAGCCACCCCATATCCCCACTCTACCTCTCTCCCCATGGACCTACAAGGGTGACTTGAGGCTGTACTCTCCTCCCCATCACCCCACCCAGTGTCCCAGCTAGAACTAGTGTCCCTAGTTCTTAGTCTCTAGCTTTGATAGTTGCCCTGTCCCAGTCTAACCACCCTAGAAAGCCAGCACGGGGCATGGTATTTGTCTTCTCCTTAGCACGTGGCCATGGGGTGCTCTCGATTTGGGGCTCTCTATCCCAACAGTGACAATCCTACTTCAGAAATACAGGCTGGAGGAGTTCATCGAGCATGTTCAGCCTCGCCGCTTCGCTCTGAGCTCCTCCCACTGCCCTCTTGGAGTTCTTTATAACGTTGTGTGCTCCCCACTAGCATTAATTAGCGTTCAATTACCCTTGGTATGGCACTTGATGGCTTGGGAAGGTGGGTCCTTGTCAGAGCGTAAATGTTTTGGCTGGATGCACCAAAAACTCGTGCAGATGCTGCTGCTTGGGAGCAGAGAGGTGGCTTTCACATGGGCTCCCAAGTGCGCGAGCAAATGGTCAGCCTTGGGGTGATGCCAGGAGAGGGTCAGGGTTTGGGATAAGACAAGCAATATTACGGGGAAAAATCAGATTTCCAGTGCTCCAGGAGGTATCCCCCAAAGCCCAGTGGTCCCTGCCAGGCCATCCCTGACCCCAGGGCAGATGTCCCCATCCATCCCAGCCCCATGGTGTGAGATGAGAGGGGAAAGCGTGTGGGTGCAGCAGCATCTAATGCGCCTCTTGAGCTTCTTAGGAAGTGAAGGGTTGGCCTGCCATTTGAATTTATTAGTGCAATTATTTAAAAATTAATGAAATGTTTTAGGGAGCGAGTCAACCTACTGCTTCCACAACCAGATACAGACCTGCTGGGGGAGGTCATAATTCAAGGCACCGATGGTTTTATTCCCTTTATTTCCCTTGTGCCACCAACTCCCTCCATCATGGGGCTGTGTCCTTGCCACCATGGGGTTACGAATGCTGGGCACACGTCCCCTTGGTCGGGCTACAGTGCTCACCATGGTGGTATTTCTTTTCCCCCTCCATGCAAGGCCAACACCTCGCCTTCCCCGCCGTGGCTCTCTGGGTGACGGTGGGACTTGCTGTCTGCGTCGTGGGGCTACTTGCTGTCCTGGCGTACGTGTGCCAGAAGAAAATCCGCGAGAGCTACGAGGAAGAGGAGGATAACGGAGGCAACGTGGCGGGTACCCCCCAAAAGGGATGGGGTTTGCAAGGAGTGATGGATGGAGAGATAGAGGGATGGAGGGTGATGGATGGGGAAGAGCTGGAGCAAATTTTCACCAGCCCGGGTTTGCCTTGGTGGTGGCATCTTTTAAAGGGTGAAGGGATGCTTGGAGCTGCTAGGGTTGGTGGACACCAGCAGATCCATGCTGGAGAGCTCATGCCAGCTGTGGGCATTGCTCCAGGTGACTCTTTCAAACATACACCTGGTTTTCCTCCCACCCAGCGTATCTCCCCCTTTCATCTTCCTCCTCTGCGTGCCTGGTACCCACACCTGGGCACGTGTGGAGCATCTCCTCTGAGAAGGTGCCTCTAGCACTTGTCACTGTGGAGATGCCAAGCGCTTTGACACGTGGAAATAGCATGAGAGGGATGCTCTGTGCTCCTGTTTTCTGCATTTTTCTCCTGTTTGGTTTTTCTTTTATTTTTTATTTTTTTATTATGGAGAGACATTTGCTAAAAAAGGGGGGCTTTGTTGCTTTAAAAAAAAAGCTGCCATGCTCTGAAAACGGCTGCAGAGGCAGCTCTGCTGGCATTCACCATTTGTTTTCTCTCGCTGAATCCCCAGGCGCTTGCTCTGCCAAAGCCTTTCCCTGCCAGTGTCATGCTGTGGGGCTGGGACCCACAGCCTCCCTCCCCGGGGGCTCCGCTTCTCTCCTCCTCTCTCTGCTGGGGAGGATGATGCCACTGTGATGCCCAGCTGTCGGGTGTCCCCAGCGGTGGGGGCCGAGAGGGTTTTTCCCCTGCAGATCCCAGGGAAACATCTGCAGGAGATAAATATATAAAATATATATTGGTTGTTTCCCCACCTCCGCCACCCGCCTCTGTTACAGAGTATTTTCTCCGCTGCCAAGGGATTTGCAGTGCGGTGACGCTCAGCCGTGGCCCTGGGCCAGCTGACCTCAGTCCTTTAGCATCAAGACACGGCTCCCAGCCTGTGATGTTTTGCACTGATGGCTGCATGCCCTTAGCAATAACCTTTTACTCTGGCTCTTGGTCAGCCAGAAACCAGGCAGAGCCCCTGCCCATAAGCCTGGCAGCCGTGGCAGGCAGGAGCAGCAATTTTTGCTGGTATTTCTGGCCAGGAATAGCATCGTGGCAGGTCCTACCCATGGGATGCAAAGCTCCCAGACAGGGTGACAGCCCGGTGGGTGATGCATGAGGGAGAAGGGGATACTCATCCCTCGGTGCTGATGGGATTTCCCACAGGCATCGGGGGATCTGTGGTCTCCCTGCTAAGCCCCCTGCTGAGTGCCGCTCCAGATGGCTGCTGTGCTATAAATAGGGAGGTGAGCGGCTGGGCTGCGTCGCCCGGAGCTGTGGCTTTTTCTGCTTTGCTTGGAGGGGATGTGCCACCCCGGCACAAGCCTTGTGCTGGGGGAAGTTCCCCCCGCGGGGTGCTGGAGGGAGTGCTGGCTGCAGGTTGGTACCAGTCACCTCCTCCTTCAGCATCACCAGTGACTTGGCAGCGCCTGGTCCCGTGCAGAGCCGGGGATATGCGATGATGGCGGGTGGCTCTGAGTAGCCAAGGGATGGCAGCGATCCAAGGGACAGCCACCAAACCCGGCTGCTTGGGAAAGTGGGGTTCAGGGTGGGTGTTGGGATAAAACCCGGCAGATGCTTCACATGCTTCAGCTTCTTTTTTTGCAGGGATGGAGGAGCAAGATGAGGAGGGGGAAGGACCCAAGACAGGTGGGTGCATGATGCTCGTGGATTATATTCATGAGTATTTTATAGCGTGTGTTCATGCCACTGTCCCCTGCACAAGGAAACACCCCGACGTGCTTTGCACCCTCCGTCGATGCTCAGCACCCTCCTGATATTCCCTGCTCTTCGACACATTCTGGCAGCTCTGCGATAAGCCACGCTATCTTTTAATAAAAAAAGCACTCGCAGTGCTCTGTCATCATCAGGTGGGTTAATTATATGCCCAGTGATTGCCTTTATCTGATGGTGCAGGAGCAAGCCCGCTTGGGATGCCGACTCCTTTGCTGCTGGGGAGATTTAGGGACCGGGGGCTGGTTTGCAATGGAAATTGGTGGGTGCAATTATCGGGGTGGGTTCCCCAAAATGGGGCTCTTGGCTCTTTCCTCCAGGGAGGCATTCCCTTGCAAGCCCTGCTGTCCCATGCAGTGTGTCTGACCATGTTTTTTGCTTTTCACAGCCTTGCAGCTGCTGAAGAGCTCGGAGAGCAAAGACGGTGAGTGCATTTCCATAGGACTGCAGCCTGGCTTCAGGCAAAGGTTTCTTCCTAAGCACACTGGAGATGATGCTCAGATCTAAGTGTAAAGCATCTGTTGCATCTCCATCATCGGGTCTTGGGTGTTTTTTCCATGTTTTTCATTTTTCCCCCCCAGTTTTCAATCAAATTGCCCCAGACCAATTCTTTCCCAGTGCTTCTCCACTCCACTTTGGTCTGTTCTTGCTCTCGCCACTGCTTGTACCTGCCAGCAGCGATGGAGCGATGTGATCAACAGCTCCAACGTGGCGTTTCTTCTCTTATCCTTCCTTTTCTTGGGCAACTCAGGGCCAAGAAAAGCCTCGTGCCCAACAGCAGCCTGGTGCTGAATTTTTGGTGGAAATTCATGAAGACTGGAGTCCCAGCTCCTGTTTCTGCCTTTCAGTATCTTCTCCCAACCTCCCGGCTCAATGCTGCCAACATCCCGCCACCCATCCCAGCCCAGTGCTGGGCTCCAGCACTTGCCATGCCCGGTCAGCCCCTCTCTTTCCCGGCTCATCCTCCTCCCAAGATCTTCAGCTTGGCCTCTGCTGCTGGTGAAATTTTGCTGCTGAAATGCTGATTTAACCCTCCCTTCCTCTTTTATTAGCAGCTCTCTTTTTTCTCTACTGTCATTTTTCCCCCCACCCCAATAGGTTTATAAAAGCCTTTTTTCTCCCTCCCCCTTCACACTTGTAGTGAAGCATCAACCGGCTCCACTTTTCCTCTTTTTTTTCCCTCCTCCCTGCCCTTATCTCCCCCTTGCAAGCCGTTGCAGCCTGTGCTCAGCTTCCTGGCCCCTTTTCATCCCCACTGCAGCCTGTTTGCTTAACCCAATGCACGAGACATCTCCCGCTTGCTCCTCGACCACTTTTTCAGCAGAAATGAAGCTTGAATCGTAACATCTCCCAGGGTTTGCTGGCCTCGAGGGGGTTTCTAGTGAGGAGGATGGATGGAGGGATAAAAACAGACCTATGTGTGCCTGGTCATATTTGCCTGGAGCTGGCATCAGCCCTGGGAGGGGGGACAATTGCAGGGTGATCCCAGTTTTCCAGGGCAGGGAGAGCTGGGAGTTGCTGGTGACCAAATTAACTCATTAAATTGGACCTGTGGGTTAATATTCTTTTTTTAACATCTTTGCCAATTTTTATTTCTTCTATGTTTCCCCCCAGATAACGAGCAAGAAATCGATTGATGGAAGCTCGGACACCCCCATGTCGCACCCTGTGCCCTGGACCAGCCGAGATGTCTCCAGCAGGGACGAGCTCCAGCTCCCCTGGGGAGGGCACGGACCTGCTGCCACCCCTCGTCCCGGGCCCTGTCACCCTCCTCCTTCCCTGGCCATGTCTTCGGGGCACCCTGGGGCTGGAGAGAGGCTATGTCTCTTTATCCTTGGCGAGTCCTGAAGACCAGTGCGTCCTTCCCATGGATGGGGTGCATGGGGAGGAGGCTCCTCCTTGTCTGTCTGTCCGTCCCCATGCTGGGCTGAGAGCAACTGAGGTTGACTGTTCCCTCCAGCACCTTCTGTGCCTGCTCCTGCATCACTGTAGCTGAGCCAGCTGCCTTCCGGGTGCCTTCCAGGGCAAATTTCAGTGCCTTTCCCAAGCCCGGAGGCCTTGAGAGGGATGATGGGCTCAGTGAGGTCCCTGGGAGCGACGGATGTAGCCCTGGAGGCTCCAGGAAGATGGATGGGACCTGCGAGACCCCCAGGGGTGGGGAGGCAGAGCTGGTGCTCTCGGCCCCAGTGGATACACTGCTCTGGGGACATACGGGAACAACTATTTTTTTACATTGCACCACTGTGGTTCATAGAATCGTAGAACAGTTTGGGTTGGAAGGGACCTTTAAAGGCCATCAAGTCCAACCCCCCTGCAGTAAGCAGGGACATCTTCAGCTAGATCAGGTTGCTCAGAGCCCCGTCCAACTGGCCTGGAATGTTTCCAAGGATGGGGCATTTCCCACCTCTCTGGGCAACCTGGGCCAGTGTCTCACCACCCTCAGTGTAAAAAAATTTCTTCCTTAGTTTAAAGCTGTTGCCACTCGTCCTATTGCAACAGGCCCTGCTAAAAGGTTTGTCCCCAGCTTTCCTGGAGCCCCTTTAGGGACTGGAAGGGGCTCGAAGGTCTCCCCAGAGCCTTCATTTCTCCAGGCTGAACCCCCACAACTCTCTCAGCCTGTCCTCACAGCAGAGGGGCTCCAACCCTCACAGCATCTCCGGGGCCTCCTCCAGCCCTGCTCCAGCAGCTCCGTGTCCTTCTGCTGTTGGTGCCCCAGAGCTGGAGGCAGCACTGCAGAGGGGTCTCTCCCGAGCGGAGCAGAGGGGAAGAATCCCCCCCCTCGCCCTGCTGCCCACGCTGCTGGGGATGCAGCCCCCGGTGCTTTCTGGGCTGTGGGGGCACATTGCCTGCTCATGTCCAGCTTCTCATCCACCAACACCCTCAAGTCCTCAGCAGGGCTGCTCTCCATCCCTCCATCCCCCAGCCTGTGCTGTTACCGGGGTTTGTCCCAACCCAGGTGTAGGACCCTGCACTTGGCCTTGTTGAACCCCATGAGGTTCACATGGGCCCACTTCTCAAGCCTGTCCAGGTCCCTCTGGATGGCATCCTGTCCCTCAGGCATGTCACCGCTCCACTTGGCTTGGTGTTGTCTGCAAAGTTGCTGAGGGTGCACTTGATCCCACTATGTCGCTGATGAAGATACTGAACAGTACTGGTCCCAGTATGGACCCCTGAGGGACACCACTTGTTACCGATCTCCATCTGGACATTGGGCTACCCTCTGTATGTGAGCATCCAGCTAATTCCCTATCCACGGAACAGACCACCCATCAAATCCATACCTCTCCAGTCTAGAGAGAAGGATGTTGTAGGGGACTGTGTCAAAGGCTTTAACAAAAGTCCAACTAGGTGACATCCATTGCTCTTGCCTTGTCCAGCGATGTAGTCACTCCATCATAGAAGGCCACAGGTTGGTCAGGCAGGACTTGCCCTTTGTGAAGCTGGGGTGGCTGTCTCAAATCACCTTCTGGTCCTCCATGTGCCTTAGCTTCGAGGAGAATCTCTTCCATGATCTTTCCAGGCACAGAGTTGAGGCTGACACGTCGGTTCCCACTGGACTTTTTATTTTTGCCTTAAATGCAAAATCCCATCGGGACGGTTGTCCCCTGCCTCAAATTAACTGGGGGTATTTTTTGAGGTGGGATGAAAGGCAGGGCTTGGGGGGGGACCTGCTGGCTGGGTGAAGCCCCCATCTCCTCCCCATGGTGACAAAGCTGATGCGTTGGGGGCTAAAGCACTGGTGGGGATGAACCTGACTGGTGCATGGGGTCGAGCCTTTGTGTTTCCCATGGGGTCAGGGGTCTTTGCCCCATGCGTGTCCTGTGGGTCTGCCTTCTGCTGCGCAGTACCCGCAGCGTGCATGGGGGCACCCATGCTGCTGGGCTGAATGAGGTGGCCTGTCCCTTGTCCTGCTCCAGTGGGTGGAGAAGTCCTCGCTGTGCCCTTTGATGGCTCTACTGCTGGTTTTCTTCATTATTTAAAATCCAGAATCTGAAGGGGGTTTTTGTGCTTTGACAAATAAATTTGGGGGTTGTTTTTGGACAGTGCTTTCCTGGCTTAGTGTGGTCTCTGGGGTGCAGCTTTGCCCATAATTAATTTAAATACTGAAATTCCCAGAATGAAACCTTTATGTCCCCCTTTCAGCCCAGCCCCATCTGTCCCTTGGTCCCCTGCTGCCACCGCAGCACCTTGCATCCTGCTGCCTTCATCCATCACCCAGCGTGAGGAGAAACCCACTCCAGCGATGGAGAGATGCCTGCCCTCATACCTCCTCTTTATTTTAATACCTCAAGCAGCAGAACGAAGAATAAAATCCTGGTGGGACATCGTCACCTGTCTGAGATTGTGCAGAAATTTGGGCTGGTTAATCCCAGCAATGGGATGCGAGTGGGGTCTGATGGGGGCCAGTGGGGAAGGCACCTTCCTAAATCACCCGCGGAGGATTATTTTTAGCTGTCCTTCCCCGAGCATGAAGCCAGGCTCTGCATTTCGATAGAAAAATATTTCTAAAAGCAAGACGGTATCAAACTGGGATTAGGGAGGGGATGGATGGTGATTTCATTTAGGGGCTTTGATCTATGGCCTGAATTAAGCACTGGTGCAATTTTTAACGACGTGCCAGGAGTTACCATTAATATTATTCAGCACCCAGATGCTGGGCTGGGGAAATGAAGCCATTAACCACCGCCAGCTCCTTGCCGGGCAGCAGGATGAGTTGTCCCCAGATGCAGGACATCTTTAAAGGTCCTGAGTTGGTGCCAGCATCCCTGGGGATGTCTCCTTCAGCTGGGAGCTTTCTGGAGGGGTTTTTTTTTGGCAAAATGCAGCCTGGGCCATGCAGGGAAGGGAGATCTTGAGGGCAGCAAGGGAGAAAATCAGGATTAAGCTGTGGCAGACCAGGGAAAATATTGCTTAGGTGGCTCAGGCTGATGAGCCATCCCAAACTGAGTTTCTGCTCGGGGCTGAGTACCTCACCGCTGTCCCCAGGAGGATGCACTGTGCTTTGGCATGGGATAAAGCACCCCAGGAGGAGCTTAATTGTCCCCGTTATCCCCAAGTGCCATTGTGCTTTTGGGGCTGCCCATGTGATGGGTCTTTTCTGGGGAAGGAAACCATCCATCCTCCTCTTCAGGGTCTCCTTAATCCAACCTGCTGGTTTATGGGTGCTGTGGGTGAGACACAGGCAGGGAGGAGGCTGGTCGGCTGCGATGCCGTGGCTCTGTGGGATTTTCTCCATTCCTCAAAAGCCCCAGCATCCTCCTCCACCCGCTCCTGGGTAGCGGCGAACCTGACAGCTGGGAAAGTGGGATTTAACAGGGATGCAGAGCATGAAGGAGTCAACCCTGAGAGCTGGCAGCAGCTCAGCTGCTGGAGCTTGCTTGTGTTTGCTCTCATCCCTCCTGGGAGCAGGCAAGGCTGTGAGTTCATCCAAACACTTTCGATGGGTAAAACACAACAAAAAAAATACCATTTGGCAGATTATTTCAGAAATTGCTTGGGCGAGTCTCTCCCCAGCGCTGATCAATGGTGGCTTGATTCTCCCCATCAATAATAAACAAAGGGCTCCTGCTTCTCCTATTGACCTAATTGTGGAGAGACAGGAGGATAGAGATGCTGACCCTTGTTGCTGCCTCCTCCCGAGGACCACGTGGGCTGGATGATGGATGATGGGATGGGATGGGATGGGATGGGATGGGATGGGATGGAATGATGCCTCTGTGGTGCTCTGGGAAGCAGCATTGCTGTCTGTCCCCGAGTTATGTTTTCCCTTTTCCAGTCAGTGGGTACTTCACCTGCCCCAACTTTTTAAATATAATGAAAAGTAGCTTAGAAAATTCATCTGCCAGTTCCCTCAGGACCCGTGGATGGATTTCATCAGGACCCATGGACTTGTGCACCTTCATGTTCCTTAGACGGTCTCATACTTGATCTTCACCTACAATGCACTTAGCCCTGCTAAGTCAGTGTTAACAGAGGGGTTGAGAGACATTTTAATTACAGATTTGGCTGTCCTGCGTGATTTATCCCGGGTAACTTGAGCAATTTATCCATCAGCAGATAGAAGGGATCTGAAGCAGAAAGGAAGAGCGGGGAGTATTTATGGCGGTGACTCAGAAGTCATTTAAGAGAGATTTGAAACGAAAGGGTGATGTTGCTCAAAAAGCCCCTACCTGGCATTAAGAAGTTGTCTCCAGCCAGGAAAATTAATGAGCGATATCATTTTCAAACTCCAGTTCCCCTCTTTTCCTGCGTTAGCCAAGCGGGCTTTGTTTCTCTTTGGGATGCGCAGGCGAAGCGTAGTGTGGGGCCGAGGGAATTGGGGTTGATGTTTCAATGACATTTTACGATGGGGTGTCATTTCAATGTCATTTTACCATCATTGCTCGTGGTGGGTGAGACGAACCCCCCCGGCAACGCTTTCCCAAGCGGGTTCTGAGCTGCTGTGCTACAGGCTTGGTGATAGCATCATTTTCTCGGGGCCCGGCGAAGAGAGGTTGGTGTTGCTTAATGAGCCTTAGAGAAGCATGCGCTGTCTCAGGTAAGGAGCTGTTGCTTAACTATTGCCAGAGAAGTGTTCAGTTCCCCTATTAACACAGTATTTAACACTCCGGTGAAAAAGGACCTCGGCAAATAAACGGATGCCTCTGGATGAGCCATCTAGAGCAAAAGTGCTGACAGTGCAGTTCTTTTCCATGCCCGACAGAGAAACGATTTTTCTCATCTCAGGTGGTGAAGTTGTGTCTAGAAATGAAAAATTCAGGAGCAGACTCATCCCAAAGGGTCGACGTGATGTTTTCTACAGCACGGATCAAAGACTTCCACTGTGGGACTCGTACTGCTCAACTGAAGGCTTTCCAAGGAGCATGGATGGGGCGTACGCAACCGTTGGCCTTCCTCTTCTGGCAGGGGCTCAGTGAAGACCCCAAGCTCCCGTTAGCCCAGGGAAGGACCGACCCCTATGGCAAGAAGGAGTTGGCCCCCAGGGTCCTTCCTTCCTGGAGGAAATCTGTGGAGAGAGAACTCTGCAGATGGAGAGGGATATTCCTTCAGAGCTATTAAATAGAGATCACGGTGATGGATGCAGCACTTGCTGCTGCACAAGAGCCAGGAGGTGGTGGATGGGGTGGCGTTTTTTGCTGCCTATTGATCTCTTTTGCACCCAAACGAGAATAAAAGCTGTTCCCCACCCAACAGGTCCAGACTTTTAAGGCCAGTGCATCTCCCGTCCTCGTTTCATCCCAGACGCCGGAATTGATTTTGAAACATCCTGCTCCTGGTACTTTGAGCTGCCAGCCTCAGGCTGGAGCTATTGCAAGGTGTGAGAAACACATGTTTGAGCAGAGAAACCTTGGTCTGTGTTGGCGTGAGACACAGGGCTGGGGCTGTAGGTGGCTCCTGGGGTTTCTAGGTGAGCTGCACCTCTCCCTTTGGAGCAGAAGCAAAGGTGCGTGGGGTGCAGACACCCATCCATGTAGGCCCCCATCCATGTAGGCCCAGTTCTTCATTGAGATGGTTTGCGGGAGGCTGGGTGAAGCAAGCCCTGGAACTTCGGTGCTGTGTCCTGCTGCCAGGCTGGGTGATGGGGCTGTGGGCAGCTTGAGCATCACCTCCCATCCTCCCCGATGCCTGGGCAAACCCAGTTTGTGGGGTAAAAGACACTCACGTAGCCCTGGGATGAGCTGGTTTGGAGATGACCCAGTGCTTGGTGAATTAATAAAGAGGACTTGAGCTGCTGGAGAGGTTTTTCTTGTTGTATCATTTATTCATCACTCATGAAAATATAAGGGGCAAGGCTGGGACAGAGAGATCATACCAGAAAAGGATGGTGTGCGTGTGTGTGGCATTATTCATGCTTTGGGGAGCCAACAGGGAATGCCTAATGCTTGGGCCAGGGAGGGAAGGGGATCCCACCTGGAATTTCAGTGCACCCCTTGGTCTTGGTGGGAGCTTTCTTCATCCAGCTCATCACTGCTGGATGCTGTCCCCCCAAAGAGCAAACAGGGCAAGTCACCTCACCCCAAACCCATCCTGCAGGTCTTAGCAGACCCAGAGGAAGATGCTTCAGCCAGTAAACCCCATTTCCCTGGGCACCCACGTAAAGCACCAGTAGAAACACACGATGAACACAACCACTCAGGCTGGAAACCCCCCTCCCAGCTTGTTCAGCCTCATTGTTGAAGAGCGGGTGTGTGCAGGGCATCACCCCCGTGTTGAGGGGACCCCACTCACTGGACTCTGTCACCCTGGCAAGTTGCTTTGAGTGACTCCCAACCTCTTCATCCAGCTCAGTGATGTAGAGCCATTAGTCATCGTACTGTACACACCAGCAGCTGTGCCAATTAGCATAATTAACACACGAGGGCCAATTAATCTCTTGATTATGCCTGCCATTCACTTATCAGCTGCTATTATGGGAAGATTGGCTTTTGTACCTCTGCTTTCTATGCAAATAAGTCGGTTATGATGCCTTCATTACTTGATACACAATTACCCAGCACAGATACCCATGAAATCAAGCACGGACAGATTGCCAGCACACACAGGCCAGAGCCCTGGTGGGTTTTGCAGTTCAGGTCCTCTCCATTTCAGAACATGCCACCTCGAGTGCTGCTGCAGGCCCTGGGTTTTGGGGAACTGCTGATGCTGATGCTGTGGGGGAGACCAGGGAGGAAATGCTTGTGGGAAATGCTGAGCCCTTGCCATGTCGG
Source organism: Fratercula arctica (assembly GCA_947846985.1). Classification (NCBI taxonomy): domain Eukaryota; kingdom Metazoa; phylum Chordata; class Aves; order Charadriiformes; family Alcidae; genus Fratercula; species Fratercula arctica. Next base: position 23,487,372 of record CANTUZ010000009.1, read on the forward strand.
TGGCCAAAATTGGCTCCATCTCACAGAGGCACAGGTATAAAGGACAAGAGCAGAGGGCTTGTGGCCAGTTGGCCACCAATGTGGCAATGCTGATGCCACTCCAAACAGGCAAGACAGAGGGACATGGGAGAAACTGCTGCAGGGCAATTTCCAGGTGCAGGTGGAGGGGAATCACCCTCCACACCCTGAGAGGGAGGGGTGGTCCCAGCTGGGTCCCGTTGTCCTGAGCTGCTCCTGGCTGGGTGGGGGCCATGCCTGCAGCCCCCAGGTGTGCCCCATCTGGGCTGGGCTGCTGGGAGGGCTGCTATAAAAGGTTCCTGAGCAGCCCTTTCCCCATGAGCTGGTTTACCTGTGGTCGGGATGGGTTTTAGAGGCAGCCTGGGGTTGGCTGTGTTGTTGTGCTGGGCGCTGGCTGAAGCGGTGTCTTACAGCCCCTGGAGCTTCCCTCTGAGGGGGGACTCAGGGGTCTTGACGGTGCGGGGGGATTCCTCTTGGAGCTGGCTCCGTGTGCCTTCCTTTTCCCAGCCCTCTCCCTGGGCATGGGTGGATGTCTCCCAGCTCCAGGCTGCAGCCCCGCTGCACCCTGTGGCTGTTCAGTGCCAGGAGGCGCAGGTGGTGGTCACGGTGCGCAGGGACCTCTTTGGCACAGGACACCTGGTCAAGGCTGCGGACCTGACCCTGGGCTCAGCTGCCTGCTTACCTGTGGCCCAGGGTGCTGCTGCTGAGAGCACGGTGACCTTTGTGGCTGGGCTGCACGAGTGTGGCAGCACCCTGCAGGTGAGGTGGGGTGCTGGGGTGAGGGGCTGCTCCATCCCTGGTGATGTTGTGTAGGGACTGGACCTTCTCTGGGCTTTGACCAACTTTATGTGGGTACTTGGGAACTGTGAAAGAGCAATGTGCTGTCTTACTGCCTAATTTGTCTTGGTCCTAGAAATGACGTGGTAAAGGTGGTGTCAGGATTTGGGGTGAGGGTGGTTGCAGCATGTGTCCAGGAAGGGGTGGTGTGACCATAGCAGAGCTAGTCTTTGGAGCGTAGGCACTCTCATCGAGCCCTGGGTGAGGAGCACACTCAACAGCAATCAAGCCTTGCAGTGGTTTTAGGACTTGGATAGATGCAACTGGAAGCATGAGTACATGGGAGAACTGGGTGTAGCTTGACACTTGTCCCTAGGGAAGTTCAGAGGGCTGGAGCACCTCTCCTATGAAGACAGGCTGAGAGAGCTGGGGTTGTTCAGCCTGGAGAAGAGAAGGCTCTGTCGAGACCTTATAGCAGCCTTCCAGTACCTGAAGGGGGCCTACAAGAAAGCTGGGGAGGGGCTGTTTGCAAGGGCATGTAGTGATAGGACGAGGGGCAATGGCTTTAAACTAGAGCAGGACAGGTTTAGATTAGACATTAGGAAGAAGTTCTTTCCAATGAGGGTGGTGAGACACTGGCACCAGTTGCCCAGAGAGGTGATGGAGGCCCCATCCCTGGAGACATTCAAGGCCAGGCCTGATGAGGCTCTGAGCAACCTGATCTAGTTGAAGAAGTCCCTGCTTACTGCAGGGGGGTTGGACTAGATGATCTTTAAAGAACCCTTCCAACCCAACTGATTCAATGATTCAAAAGGGGCTTGCTGGGAACTTGCTGACCTGCTCAGCAGGAGAGCAGAAGGGCTGCCTGGTGCTGGTGTGCCCCAGCTGACCTGTGGGAGGAGGAGGCTTGAGGACCTACTGTCCTACAGCCCCTGCCCACCTGATGTGGGCTCTTGCTGGAGTGCCCAAGTCCTTGAGCCTGACCTCCTACAGGGCTGGCACCTTGTTGAGATGCCAGTTGAAAGCTTCATGGCTCCCTGTGTGTGCTGGATTAGGACTGTGGCAGAGCCTTTACAGCTGGTGCCTTGTGTGTCCTAGGCCAGGCAGTGCTGGGTATCTAATGGTGCTGAGCTTCTGGTTGACTCATCAGCTCTCCCAAACCTTTCTTCCAGATGACCCCAGACTCATTGATCTACAAAACAAGTTTGTCCTACAAACCTACTCCTTCTGGCAACCTGATCATTGTAAGGACCAACCCGGCTGTGGTTCCTATTGAGTGTCACTATCCCAGGTGAGAAAGTTGGGGCTGTGTCTCTGCTGCGATGGGCCCAAGGTGATGGTGGCGCTTTTTTTTAATGCTGGTCTCTTCCATTTAGGATGAGCAATGTGAGCAGCAATGCTGTCCGGCCCACATGGGCTCCCTTCCGCTCCACCCTGTCAGCAGAGGAGAGGCTAATGTTCTCTCTGCGCCTCATGACTGGTGGGTGCAGACCTGACCGCCCTGTTTCCCTCGGGTCCCTGCTCCTGCCAGCTCTTGGCCATGTGCCGAGTGCCCAAACAGAGCTATAATGGGGGCTAAAATCAAACCTTGCTTGGTGGGACATGGGGTTCTTGCTTAGTTAAGAGGTCCCATGTGGAAGGGAGGGCAATGTACTTGTGTCCAGTGACCTGTAGCCTTGGATCTCCCTTCCAGATGACTGGAGTACTGAGAGACTCTCCAATGGCTTCCAGCTGGGGGAAAGCCTGCACCTCCAGGCTGATGTTGCCTCTGGGGGCCACGTACCCCTGAGGCTCTTTGTGGATGACTGTGTTGCTACCCTGAATCCCGACAGGAATTCCTCTCCCCGATATGCCTTGATTGATCTCAGCGGGTAAGGGGTGCAGTGGTGTCTTGGGGCTGCTGCTGCAGCTGGCTAGGATGTTCCTGACTGCTGACCCTTGCCCAGGTGCTTGGTGGATGGGAGATCAGACGACACCACCTCAGCCTTCATCTCTCCAAGACTGAGGCAGGACATGCTGCAGTTCACAGTTGATGCCTTCAAGTTTGCAGGAGATGACAGGAACTTGGTGAGATGATGTGCCTGCCCCTCCCTCCCCAGCATGGCCAGCAGCTGTGCTCTTCTGCATGAAGACACTTAATGAACCTTGGATGTGGGTTTAATTTCTCTTCCAGATCTATATCACCTGCCATCTGAAGGTTTCCCCAGCTGACCAAGCCCCAGACCCATTGAACAAGGCCTGTTCCTTCAACAAAGCCAGCAGCCTGTGAGTAGCTGGTGCATGTGGGGAGGGGACCAGCCTGGAGAAGAGGGCTTACAGGTGATTCTGTTTCAGGTGGGCTCCAGTGGAGGGTACTGGAGACATCTGCAGCTGCTGTGAGATGGGCAACTGTCCACGGTATGGAGGATCCTCCCGGAGAATTAACCCTCCATCCAGATGGCCAGGGAGACGCTTGAAGAGAGACATCCCTTCCAATCAAGGTAAGGCTCTGTGTGTCCAAAATGTACCCCTGTGGCAGGGTGACCCTCCAGGTTGGGGTGGCCAAGATGCTGGAAGATCTTTAGCAAGTGCATCTCCTCTTAAAGACAAACCTAACTCTTCTCCTGTGTCCTTGTGCAAGTAACTATAAGGACATTTAAAACTACTAGAAAAACTGCTTTGTCAGGGTCCACCTTTCTGTGAGCCCTGAAATCCAGATGAGGCAGGAATTAGCTTCCCTGTGAACTCACTCATGTCCATCTCTTCTTAGGTGGGTCCTCCAGGGCAGCGGAGGCTGAAGTCTCACTTGGGCCACTAGTAATCCTTGATCCAGCTCAGGGATTATGGAGTTCCTCGGGAGGTCTTGCACCAGCAGGGAAGACCTCACATGGTATGTGGTGCTTCTTGTTTGAGTTCAGGTGCCTTCAGGTCTCAGCTGAAGGTGAGTCCAGGTTGATCTGGTCATGAGTCCCCTCTGATGTCACACCTGGACAGGGATTTTTCCAGTATAATCTCCAAAAGTCAGTCTGAGTGTTGTCTTCCCAGAACTCCCTGCAAGTTCATCCACTGACAGATGGTGGAAAGCCATTAAATGTGGAGTAAGTGGGGTTTTTTTTTCTTGTTTCTGTTCCAGGTGTTGCTGAAGGACTTCCTATGCTGGTCCAAGTTGCTGTGCTCACAGCAGCCACTGTGCTGAGCTTAACTGCTCTTGCATTGTTTCTTGTGTCCAGGAAATGTAGCTGCCCTCCTGGAGTGTCACTGTAAATGCCCAACCCTAATAAAAGAGAAATGTTTCTGTCCTCCCCTTGTGTCCTCAGTGGGGAGGAGGGACAGCAGTCAGGCTTTGCTTGGGTCTGCTCAGGTGGGAGTTGGGGTTGTGCTCATGCACCGTCCTCCAGGTAAGCTGTCTCCTGGGGTGGCCACAAGCTCTAGGAAATGTGGACAGCTGTTGTCACCTGAAAGCATCTCCCAAGCCAGAGCACTTGGGGATGGAAAGTGTGTCTCTGCAGGAAGACTTTCCAAATGTCCAGTGCTGCTGCTGAGGCTCCCTGTATGTTGTGTACCTGGCATGCGGTGCTGTGCCTGATGGCATGGATTCCTAAATGTTGGCTGCAGACAAAGTATGGCTCCTATTTTGTCTTTGTAATTAAGAGAGAAGGGACAAACAGAGAAATCTACTGGTCCACCCACTCTAAATGGATGTTTTTTGAAATATTAGGGATAGGGGGAAAACCTTTAGTCAGTAGGTCAGGAGGTATGATCTAGATTCTCACCACCTCTCCTTGCTGGATCTTTGTCTCTGGTGTGCTGGAGGAGCTGAGCCGCAGGGCCCTGGAGTCCTCATCACACTAAGATGGAGTCAATATGCATAAGACAAGCCTTAAAGCTATGTGAAATCATTCTCCTTGCTCTGTGGCTTCCCCTCCTATACAGCATAGCCTTATTCTGACCTCTCGGCTTATGCTTGAGGTGTCTTCTGCCTGGTGGGATTCAAGCTGTGTATGAACTCTTGGTGTCTCATTTCCTGATGTGGTGAGTTTAATACCAGTTGCACTTCTCAAGAACTTGAGTAACACAGATACTTCTCAAAAGTGGCTTGCTTACCCTGGGCTGTGGGCCACTTGCAGCCCCTGAAGATGCCCTGGGAGCCGTGGTCACCTCCTGGCCATCTTGGAGGCTGCAGGATGTTCTTAAGCCATGCCTGGAGGGCCATGTGCTTTGCAGTGCTATCTGGGATTACCTACATTGCATCAGGTGAAGTAATTGATTTATTTGATAGAGTGCAGGAACACTGTGCTCCTGGGTGAGCACAGCAATGGGGTCAGGTTCCTTGAAGCATGACTGTGCCTTGGTTGGTGCTGGTGACCCTCGTGTGTTTTGCAGGGAGAATCCCCAAACCTTTTGCCTCCCCTCCATCCTTCTGGTCTGAATTGACTGTATGCCCCATGTTCTGGCTTTCAGTATCCTGAGAGAAGTCAAGGACCCGATGCTTGCAACAGGAAAGGCAAAAAAGCCTCGCCCTGGATAAAGAGTGGAAAGGGACAAAGTGGCAAGGTTGACTCATAGCAATGCCACCAGCCCTAGTTCTCACATGTTTGGCCTTTTGCTTTTGCTAGTGCCTTCTGACAACTGCTGCTGTTAGAGGCATTACCTAAATCTGGCAGCTGAAGGCTGGAAACAGCATGTCTGTCCTGAAGCTCTTGGGTTGCAATCCCCTAGCCATTAGGATGCAATCTAGTGATGCTGATTCTCCTTACAACATGCTCCAACGCAGCTGGTGTGTGGCTCCAGCTCTGCAAGTGAGCCTTCACCAGCCCTGAGAAATCAGCTTGGCACTTGCTCTCTGTGGCCCCAGCAGGGTGTGGAGCAGGAACCCCCTCCCCAGGCAAGCTTGCTTTGAAAGCCCAGGAATTATGTGCTTAAGGCAAATGTTTTTTTGCTTCTGTTTTCAATGAATTAAGCAGCTGAGCTGAAATAATCAGGTGGAAAAATGAGGCAGCCATGTAAGCTTTCTTTCTTTTTTTTTTTTTTGGCTAAAATCTTCCCAGATCAGACTGTCAGTCTTCATGTTTAATGCACTAGCTCCTTCCTGAAAGAGCTACAGAAGATTAAACCCCCCTCCCTTTTTTTTTTTTTTTTAGTTTTTACCTTGACCGGGTGCCATGCACATGCTGAGTGTGTGGCCAGATTGTGATGCTAGACTTCCAAAAGGCTGTTGGTGTTCCTCCCACGGGCACAGAGACACCAGCCCCATCCCCTGGCTGGGGGTGGGAGCTGGGGGTTGTCTTTATGGGCAGTCCCCCATGCATGGTCCTCTCAACCATCTGTCTTGAGGCTCCTCATTAATCTATAAAGCTATTTTCTTCCCACCATCCAAAGAAATCTGCCACCTGCTTCTCTTGTCACTGTTGTTCTATGCCACTGAGATTGTGCTCCTCTGGGTGTCATATCTCCTGCAAGCTCTTCCAGCTGTGAAAACTTGACATATGCTGCCAGCACCGCCTCCCTTCCCAGACCCATGAGGAGCTTAATAAAAAAGCCAGACTTTGTGGTTATTTCGTTTTAATTTAAGCTGCAAACTTGTGACCTCCTCTGGTGCAGGCTCTATGGAGGTAACCGTCAGCACAGGACTTCTCCTCTTCCCTCTAAGGGCTTCAGCATCCAGCCTAGGAGATGGGGAGGAAATCTGGCTGGGTTTTGGGCTCCAAGCCTTGTTGGATCTGATCCTATTAGCACTAATCCCCCAGCCTGTGCTTAGATCCTCTTTTGGGGCCCATCTTCAGCAGGAGAGATTTGTGTTGGGAGCTGTTGTGCTCTGGGCTGTCCTTTCCTCCTGCTGATCCCCCTTCCCAGCCCAGGAGGGGCTGCACATCAGCTACTGCTGTTTATAACGCTGTTAACTTCCCCTGGGGTGGCCAGCATGTGTGTGGATTTTAGTATTATGATTTAATACAGCTACTACTTCTCTAATAAATTGCTAATCCCAAACCAACTTCTTTTTTCCCCCATGCTATTTACCAGGAAAACAAATCTCATAGGAGGGCCAGAGAGGAGAAGGACTTGGTGGAGAAAAAGGTGTCTTGGGGGGATGATGATCTGATTAAGGGACCAAGTCAAGGGATCTTGGCTTATCTGATTAAGGGACCAGGCAGGAATTTGCTGCAGGATGCTCTTAAAAGTTGGGCAGTGCCAGGTGCCACTCTCCTGTCCCCAAAGGCAGTGAGACTTCCTGCTGGAACTGTGTGTAGTAGGTGACATTGCTGGTCCCCTTTTCCTGTCTGGTTTGACACAACTGCCTGATGGGTGAAGAGAGAAAGTGCAGGGCATGTGATGCCTGACTCACCTGCTCTTCCCCAACTGTGAGCCCCATCAACCCCAATCCCATAACTGTTGCTTCTGGACTTTGTTAGCATTCACCTCCCTCGTGCACAGGAGCATCCGAGTAAAGACTTAATTGGAAAGCTGTAAGATGCAGGCAGAACAATCAGTTTGGGGGAATTAATAATGTGAACAAGGATGCATTGCGGTTATTCACGTGTGTCTCCAGCTTGCGGTAAGCGCCCAGTAATACAGAGATGTTGGTGATAGGCTATAAGTGGCCTTCAAGGTATTAATTAAAAGAAAAATAATTTACCATGCAGAAGAACGCTCAGGTACTTCTTGCAGGAATTTCAGGGTAAAAGTGAGCTGCTTGGTATGTTCATTTGCAGATTTACACTGTCCCATGGAAGTGGTGTGAATGTCAATGCCCATCTCCCTTCTGCACAGCAGGAGCTTCTCTGTCCCCGTCCATCTCTGAGCATGGCCCATCTCTTGTCAGACAACAAGAACAATTAACGACAGGGTAAAAGAATTAATGGAAGACTTCCCCAGGAAGTGAGTAGGGGCTTGTAGCAACTCGCTTTTGCAAGCCAGCAGGGAGTCTGGGTGGATTTGGAGGTCCTGTTGCCTGTGCCTTAGTGGGTGGCCTCGCCACGTCCCCATGGGGTTGATCTTGGAGAGACAGCAGCAGCCCTGGACCAACCTGGATGCAGGTGCTTGGACAAGCAGGGAAGGGTGCACAAGCTTTTTGCACTGCTGTAGCACCCAAGGGCAGGCTGCAGATGACCTCCTTGGACATGCAGCAGCAACCAGGGAAAGGGAAAGGAGAACATGTTCCTCTTAACCATTCCTAAGTGTCTTGTTGCAGTACCCAAAGAATTTGTGTTGCCAGGCAGCCTTCTCTCTGACCATGGTCCACCCTTATGCTCCAACTCAAGGGGCTGCAGTTTATTTCTTAAGAGGATATTTGACATGGCAACACTTGAGGTGCTTCAGTTCAGCCCACAGGACTATCCCCTTCATGACACTGCCATCCAGCAGGAGGGACAGTTCTGCAAAGGATTCCTGGTCTGTAAGGTAGGTAGCTTAAAAAAAAAAAAAAGCAACCAAAATTTCCAAATCTGATTGGAAACTCCAGGTTGCTGAGGCCAGGGTGTCATTTCGGGGGGTTATTGTCCAGTTTCAAGAGGAAGGAGCCTCCCCTGTTATCCCGGAGCTGCCTGCCTTGCACTTAAACACAAATCAAACCTGGTTCCTGGAGCCCTGCAGCCGCAGGGAGGTACATCTGTGCAGCCCAAGGACTTCCCAGCCTTATTTATTGCTTTTTTTTTTTTCTTTTTCTTCTTTTTTTTTTCCCCAAGCCAAAAGCCCTCTTGCCTTAACGCTGTGTGTGTATTGCTGCAGACCTGGTCATTTAAATAGGAGGCTGCAGGCACCCATGCCCTGTGTGCAACGGGCTCCTTTCCACCCTCATTTTACCCCTGTGAATAAGCTCCCTGATGTCTCAAAGATCCTCTTTCTGCCTCAAATGTCTTCTGGACCTTGCCCCACTCTTTTGGCTGCACTTTGACCCCCCAGCTCAGGGGCTTTAGCTGTGCTCTCCCACCACAGAAGTGTCCCTCCATCAGGAGGTCCTGGGGTCCTGTGAGCCTATGGGAAACTCTATAAAAATAGATAAATATTCCTTTTGCTGAAAAAAAAATAAAAACCAATTCAGGAAAATTACCCCCTGGTGTTTTTTAAAAGTTATCTTCTACCTTTTCTTCTTTAAAGCTAAGAGGTGTGGAGAGAGGGGACCTGCAAGAGGGGCTTTTCCATCGTTGACGTTATGTGGGGCTGGCTCTTGCAAGGGGAAACCCCCCCCAAGATGTGATGCACTTGGATGAGAAGGGTCCAGGGATTTATTTCTTGAGTTGTGTCAGGCTGAGGACATGGCATGAGTTGTGTCCTTTCTCAGCCCTCTGCATCCACACAGGACTGTGGACATTAGAGAGGACATTACATTTTGATGCCCAAGTTTCTGCATTCAGCACGTACAAATTGGTAGCTGAGTATCAGGGCTAATTTCCCCAGGACCTACATTATTAATGCCCTACCTCCATACGTTTGAGGAAATGCTTCACTTTTTTTCCTTCTTTTTCCCTTTCTGTGACAATCATCAAAGCAGAATGTTATTCTAAGCCTTACTGCTGGTGGAGCTTTTACCAAGCAGTGACCTTTAGAAGGGTTTTTCCTGAGCACTTAAATTGTTTATTGTAAATGATATCCATTTTCCCCGTGTAGACCTGGAGAAGGAGCTGAAAAGGAAAATTTCTGATATCTCTTACGGGTATTTATTCCCGTCTAAGAGAATAAAGCATTTCCCGAAGGAGCTGGAGTTAATTCACTTCTTGTGTTTTTGCTGCCAGAAAAAAAATGCGCTATGGTGTAAATGGAGACAAAAGAGCAAAAGCCATTTGAAAACACCACCCATAAATTAAAGTTTTGCTGTATTTGCTGAGATAATTTAGCGTAATTCCCTGCTAATGAATTAATGCACTACTTCTTGTTCATTATAGCTTTCCTAATTTGATTGGAGCTCTAAGTGCTAGCTAGCTTTCATTACCAGCAAATATTAATGTAATAAAGTGGGGTTTGGTGGAGCCCTTCATCCCTAGTGAGCTTTGTACCCAGGTGATGTGCTGGGGAAGGGCTGGGAGGAGGAGGAAGGTCAGGGATGCTGCCCACCAGTGAGGCTTTATAGGCGCCCATCAGCTTCTGGTTGAGCAGCATCATCTCTCGGTGGCTGCGTCCAGGGGCTACGGGGTTGCTCCATCCTTGGCAGAAAATACCTCGTTTCCCTGCAGCATCGCAGCCTTACGGGGAGGAAAACCAGAAGCTAAAAAATATGGTCATTGTATTAAATTAATCAGCAGCTGTCGGCTCACTGGGGAGCAGCCCCATCCCACCACAGCCTTGGCTTTGCTTTTTAGTAACTATAGCTTGCTCTTTAATAAATGCACTGTAGGAAAGATAAAGAAGAAGAAAGCAGAGCCCAGGTGATGTTTGTCTCTGAAGACTGGTACCCAAGTGGCTCTGATGGTCACGTGGGGGAAAACATCCCTCTGCAGCCCCTCATACTTCTTTTTTCATCTTCTCCCCCCCCATAAACTTGCACCAGAGGCTTTGGCCAAGGCTGATGCTGGGCTGGGGGTTGTGTGGTCCCAAGGACTGTTTCCACCATCCCACCTGCATGGCTGGGGAGCCAGTAGGGACAGGACCAGCTCTGCCTCAGTCATGTTCTTTGATGCAAATGGCTCCATGCATAATTTAAGGATTACACTGAGTAATCATCTCTGCTCTGGATAAGAGGGGATGGGGAGGGACAGCTTCCTTTTTCAAAGACTTTTTTTTGTTGTTCTCTCACAAAAGTGTTTCCTAAGTGCTGGGTGAACAGATTTTTCCCATGCTGTATCAGGCATCTGCTGGAGCCCAAGATCTGGGTACCCCCCAGCATCCCAGAGGTGTCCATGGATGATGTCCTAGGGCGCTGCATGAGCCAACCAGTGGGGAAATAGTTGTGTGGTTTTTTTTAATCCAGTGTTTGAGTCCACAGGTGCTAGTTGTGAAAAGACACGTTTTAACGTAAAGCTGAGATGGGGATGTAATCCCATGGCTCCAAGTACGAGGTTATGAGGTCCCAAACCTCATCCTGACACCTCCTGGGATTTTGGGCACATATTTCAATCAACATTTTGGGTTCTACCTGGCTCAGGTGGCCCGGGGGACACAGTTCTGCTCCCCTCCAAAGACAGGGCATTGCTGGGCCCTGTGGCAGTGCTCCTTATTATGGGTTGGCACTGACACCTTTGATTTTTTCCTGTTTTTTTTTTTTTCTTTCTTTCTTTCCTCTTCCAAGAGCCTTGATGTTTTAATTATTTATTTGGAGCATGATTAATGTTTTGCCTGACGTTGTTCTGCCAGGGGAGCCCCGGTACATTTTGGTTTAGTGAGATCTAATTAAGAAGTCCCATCAAGCATGTCATCCCTTGTCTTACAAGTACCTCCAGGGCTCCTCTGGCACGGCTGCGTTTCGGCAGGCTCAGCTGGACGCGATGTCTCCAGCGCGCCTGGGACTCTTCCGGGGGGTGCTGCCCTGCACACAGGGGGTTCTCCAGCCACGCACCCCTGTCCCATGGTTAAGGCAAGACCCAGATTGCTTCTACCTCCAGGGCATGGAGTTAAGAAGCCCTTTTCATCCCAGATTCCCTGTTTTTGGCTGCATTTTGGGGGGGATGCTCTCCTCTTGAAAGCAGGATGGGGCCAGGCTGAAGCTGCCCAGTCCCCATTTTCCCACCAGGGATGAAGCATGGGGTGATGACAAAGTTCACCCACGGAGGTGATAGTGGTGGGGCTACCTTTGGCACCTGGCACAGGTCTCCGAAGGGGAGGCAAGGGTGGAAACAGGCCCTGCGTGGGGCATGCATGTGCATGCGTGTATATGTGTGCATGTGTGCCCACTGCCACCCAGTGGTGGAAGAGCACCCAGCCATCACCCAGCAAAATGCATTTTATAAGGTGAGATAACGTAATAAATAAATATATGTTTCCCATTGGTGTAGCAAGGGCTGTATCCAGGTACTGGAGGACCGAACTCCAGGAGAAATAGCCACTGGAGAAGCAGATTTTGCTGGACTGGAGGTGGTGGTGGAGCTGCCAGCTCAGCTCAGCGTGTCAGGCAGAGACCCTCACCCTGAGTCTGGCCTCCCATGGCCTTGGGGACATTAAATGGCCTGGGCAGCCCCACCTGGGAGCCCTATCTGCACCCTGCTCGTCGCCCCAGTAGCCTATTTAAGCTCAGCCTGGAGTTATCGGTCCCTACTTGAGCTGTGCTGCAAGGATACTGCTCTTTAGCTATGTCCATTGACCACAAACTTATTCCCACCTTGCCTTGGACCTGCCTCATCCTCACCACCTTGCCTGATGCTCTGAGGGCCCTGTTGACATTGGTGTCCCCCTCATCCCCCCTTGCTCCCTGGGTTGATGGCTCTTGCCCCACTGCTGGTTATCCATCCAGGCTCCCCATCCCTCTCTTTCCCTCTCCTGGCAGAGCAGAAGGTTTTCTTCTGGTGTCCAACCAACACCGCTCCATCCTTGGGTTATCAGCCCTGTAGAAGGTTGGAGCCCACCACTCCATCCATGAGCACGGGGAAGCTGTACTGGACACAGAGTGACTGGCAGCCATCCTGCGGTACGGAGGTCTCCAGCAAGCTGTGAAATTGCAGGCTGGCAAGTGCCAGGAGCAAACGAGGATTAATTAACATGCCATGGCCACGAGTACCTGTTTCAGGCCCATGTCTGGCCGGGCTTATACATCTCCATCCCATGGCTGCCAGGAGGGCTTGGCTGTCAGAGCTCAGAGAGGAGCATGAGCAGGGGAGATGCTCTAGTTGGGGCTTTAGTGCCAAATTGCATTGGGGTGGCTCCACAACCCAGCGCTGAGTCACTGAGGGCCCTGATATGTGGTTTGGGGGTGCCCCTGAACCCGCCTTTCTCCTCCAATGGGGATGCCCTGGGCTGGGGGCGAGGAGGCGAAGTGATGCAGGATGCTGCAGGATGCTGTGGTAACTCCCCAGGGAGAGAGGGCTGGGTTTGCTTCAGGGTGCTGTGAGAGGTGCAGGTACCCTCTGCTTGGTGCAGGGCTCCTTGCCTCCTCCCCGTGCAGCCTTTTCTTGTGAGGAGATAACCACCGCCAGCGAGTTATCTGGCTCTGAGGCTGGAGATAAGCGGAGCTGGGGAGGATGCGACCCCCGGCTCGCCGCACAGCAGAGCAAAATCAAGCTGGGAAGACGCAGCTGAGCTGCATCAGCCCACAGGGACTGTATCTTTTGGAGCGATGCTCCTTTGCTCCCCACGGAGCAAAGCACCCTGGTCGGAGGGATGAGGATGAGGAGGGAAGAGCCTTGGCAGTCCCCTTGCAGGGCACAAGATGGATTTAACTTCCAAGAGCTGGAAGGCGAGGCTGAAAGAGTGCTTGTCTTGCAGCTATAAAGAAGCATCATCGTACAAAGCGCCGGTACATCACTTGCAGTAATTCAGCTGTGGAACAGCGAGGAACAAATAAGACAAGATGCTGTACATTAGCAGAGGCAGGAGGCATAGCCTCTCCCTTGGAAAACAAAGCATTTGTCTTCCAGCCACAGCGAGCAACCAGCCCCGAGCGGTGCAGGGGGGTGCAGCTAAAAATCCAGGGATGTTTTTACCAGCTGATGAGCTACAAAAGAGACTGGTTGTAGCCAGGGCTATGGGAAATAAAACCCATCTCTGGGGGGGAGAGGTTGCTGCAGTCCCCTAAGAGCGGATCGTAATAGATTTGAGGAAAAAAGCTGCATCTATGTATGGGGACATAGATGTTTTTGGCTTCCCGGGGGGTTGGGATGAGCACAGGGACCCACGGGTGCAGTTTGAGCTCCCATCCCCTGCAGAACTGGCCTTCCCAAAGCCCAAAACTGAGCCAGCGTTCTTCCTTAGGCTGGAAAATATCCTGTTATCCACTTTGATGGCTGCCTTTCATGTCAGCAAGCTCAGAAGTGAAGTCTCCAGGCAGTCGGGGGCTATTTTCAGCCCTCGCTGAAGTGAGATGTAGCGAGACGGCTTATTCTAGGGGGGGAAACATTCCAGCTGGATTTCATGAGCCAGAGGGATTGGGTGAGCTCAGAGGACTTTCTTCAAAACACAAACCCCAGCAGAGCCTCTCGCAATTCAGGTCAACTCAAACAGGAGCTGTGGGGAGGGTCAGAGCCGGAGGATTCAAATGTGAAGCTGAAATTTTTCTTTAAACCCCATCAAAACCTGGCTCCGGCCAAAGCAGCCACCGAGCATCCTTCCTGGCCAAAAATCAGCGGGATGCATGGCAGAGGTACGCATCATTCTGGGTCGCTGGCCAGTCTGTGTCCTTGTTTTATTTGCTGATAGTTCTTTATTGCTTCTTGGAGGAAACACAAGCCCTTTGCCCCTTCCTTTGCCATCTCCGGTGACTCTCTTGTTGCTGTTTCGGATGTTCCTGAACAGGTTTTGGGGTCCAGGGAGGGGTTGGGTATGGAGGACAGGGACATTACTGGGATGCTGTGGGGGGAAAGGATCATTAATTTGTTAATATATAGCGTCAAGAGAAAGACACGGTGTTTTCCCAGTCCAGCTTCATCCCCCATCTCCCTCCCCGTGGCCATGGGCGATACCTCTGACGAGCTGGATCTTGTCCCTGCAAGAGCAAAGCCCATTAATTCGTCATTAATAACTAGTCTGGTGGTGCAATTAATAACACCATTAATAACTTAGTTACTGGTGTAACAAAGCCATTTTTACTAGTTTGAATGGTTTCTTTGTATTTGTGTTAATAATCACCCCCATCCTCTTGAATTTTACCCTAAAAAACACCAAACCGCTAGGTTTTCCTGCTAAATAACAATAGCAAAACCCCTCTGGGTGTGCAGAGGAGCAGCAAGGACATCGCCTGCGGTTCTCCGTATATCAGCAGAGCAGTGGCTTTTATTACCCCTTAAGCCAAGCAAACGGGAGCAGAGGAATTGCCCCCCTCGCTCTTTACCCCTGTTTTATGGAGCTTTTTCCATCCGTGGGCATGAAAGGTTAATACAGTGCTTACCACTGCCGTTGCTTGGATTTATCGGAGAGCATGAAATAAAGCTTGCATGGCTGTAAATTCATTCTTAATAGAAATGTGGGGGAAGAAGCCATTACCCTTGTCCGTACGGCCCCGACTGCAGCAATTGGCTTTAAATCCTCGGCCCCAAGGTAAGCAGCTTTGCCCTGAGCCATGCAGGAGCCGGAGCTTTTGCATCCCCAATGCCGTGCCTCAGTTTCCCCTCTGGTTGCTTTTGCAGCTCGTTCCAGGGCTGCAGGTGATGCAGGTGTCCCCAAATCTGGATCAGCCGAAAAGCATTTCCTTCTGCAGCTCCAGCTACTCTAAATTTTTCCCTCATGCTCTTCCTGGTATCCTTCAGGAGGAGTTATTAAAGAACAAAGCTACATCTATTAATCATGCTTTTACAATGAGGCCAGGCTGTAAAAAGCTCATAAAAATAAATAAGTAACCAGCTGTTGACATGCGGAGTAATGGAGGGAGTGAAGAGGAGTTGTCCCATCCCATATCTTCCAATGTCGGTGCTGGGTGAGCCTGGCTGCCCCCTCTCCGGGATGTGGGATGGGGAGAACCTGTCCCTTGGTGGCCCTATTTGTGAAAAACAAGGGGTTAAGGCTCCCCTTGGGGTCCAGCCCTGGGCATAGGGGGAGATGCAGAGGAAGATGATGCATCAGCATCATCAGCATCACCTTCCCCCCATGGTCTCCTCTGTGGGGGTCTTCCCTCTCCCAGCTTTGCCCGGAGGTGGGATGTCTTGGTGGGGATGGATGCTCCCTGGATGGCGCCAAGGCTCTGCACATCACGGGAATGGATGCTGATCCCCAGGGAATGCCATATCCATTGGGTCCTAAAAACTAAAAAAAAAAAAAGTAATTCAACATAATTTGGGTGAAAGGCTTTCCTTCTGCTATAATTTGGGTTGAATTCAGTGTGTTTTGATCACTGCCACTTTCTTTTTGATGGATGTTTTGCAGGAGCATCCCTTGCCCTTGGTAGTGATGCTGGCTGGTAGTGAGGGTCCCAGCTCCCAGGTAACGATCAGGGTGGCACCGGGAAAAGGCTTGAAATGGAGCATCTCTGACCTGGATTAAAAATAAGGAGTCAAGGTGGTGATTTTTGTTGCTGCCAGGCTTGGAAAAAACACCGTCGTGCTGGGGATGCTTGAGGGCTGGCAGTGCAAATGCATCTCTGCGGGAAGAAGAGCCGATGGGGAGGACACGGGGTGATTTTCTCCAGGACCAGGTGCTGCACCGGCCCCTTTGGATGCTGAAGGCTTCAGCAAAACCTGGAGACTGAAAAAAGTGCCAAGGGTGGATTTGGAGGTCCAGATTCCTTCATTTTTTAGAGCAAATCCAGCTTCCCCGCCCCCCCCCCCCTCACCGACATGGGGGCTGCGGCTTTTGAAATGCGAAACAAGAAGCGGGTACCTAAAGGAAAGCTGGAGACATTTCCCACATTATTTTAAGATGGTTACAGGACATGGAGGTCACTAATATTTCCCCTGGATCTGATATAAAGGAAGGAAATTGGAAGGGGGAGTTGTCCCCACCCCAACTCTTCGGCACTGGTGTATTTTTGCCCTCTGCAAACCCCTCTCCATCCCTCTGGCCGGTGGGGGTTGACATCTCTGGTGACATCCCTGGTGACATCCTCACTCCCCTCAGACATCAGATACAACAAAGCAGATCACACTGGCCCTTCTTAAGCCAAACGGGGGTAAAATGTCCCAGGGAGGGACATTCCCCCCCACCCGCAGCCCAGCCACCCCCCCCCCCCCCCCCCACAGCATCCTCACATCCCCCTCCATCCCCCGGCCGTGACCTCAGATGCTCTGGCTCTCCCCTCCATAGAGTCTTCCTTCTTGGTACATATATACATATAATATATATATATGTTATTGTTATTGTATCTCCATGATGGACGGTTTATTGATCTGAAGCTTCTGTCCACACGAAAAAAAAAAACAAACCAGTTTAAAATTCCCTGAGCCTCAAAAATGACGGGTAGGTAGTTGGGACATTCATCTACTTTGCCACCTTTTCATGTTGATTTTATTATTAGTATTGATTTATTTAAATATATATTTTTATATTTTTTTTTTTTCTGTCCCTCCCCAGGAATCCCACCCCATCCATCCACCCTCCCCAAACCGTGCGGCGGAGCCGCCGTCAGTTTTTATTTTTAATTTTCTGCTTGGCGGGGACGTAAGGCAGCTCTGTCTGGGTGCTTTTATCGGCTACGGTCTGCGTGCTGCTGTTTCTCGTCAGCCGCCGCGCTGGAGGTCCACCACCACCACTGGTGAAAGGATGCTTTGAGGGTGGCCCTGCCAGCACCTTACAGCCGGGCTCCTCAGGGCCATCATCCCCCAGGGACGCTGTGCTGTCACCGTCCCGGTCGTCATCGCAGCACAGAGCGTGGTAAAGCACCTTGTCACTGAATCGGACCCGTTCCCTTGTGCCGGCTGGTCGGTGATGTGGGATCTTCTGGCTGGCTGTTGTGCCAAAGGCTTCCTCACTGGATGAGTCCGGGGTCCCACCACCCCGGGGACCGTTGGTGATGGGGATCCCCCCGTTCATCAGCCGGTAATCAGGCTGGCGAGCTGGTGGGGGCTGTGGCTGCAGCCGGGGGGGCTCGGGACCGTCGCCCGGGTCGGAGGGGGTGGAAGCATCCAGGAAGGAGCAGAATTCCCAGCTGTCGGAGAGGATGTCGGAGGCGGCGAAATCGAGGGGTCCCAGCTCGAAGGCGCCTCCCCCCTTTTCGCTGCTGGAGGTGCTGCTGGCCGTCGCCGTCGTCCAGTCATCGGGCTCCAGCTCAAACTCGAAGTCAGATGTCAGTCGGTCGATCTGGCTCACCACCTGCGGACAGACGGACAGACCGATGGGCAGAGAGAAGCCACCGGACGGGACACCCTCCCATTTTTGCTCCTTAATAACACCACATCCCTAAATCTCTGCCATTTCCCCTGGCACCACTGGTGTGATGAGTTGGGAGGTCTCAGCCCACATAGAGCCGCTCCAGAAGCCCCTTGGCAGGAGCCAAAGCCCACCCGGTGGCACAGCACCCATGGGCCCCAAGCAGGCAGTGAAGCCTCGGGTGACTGTGGGTGCTTGGTGTGTCAGGATGGGCCTTCTCAGGGTGGCTCTGGGGGGGGGTCTGCCTTGTACCCTGGGACCATGAGTGTCACCCCAAAGCCCCATGCATGTGGTGTCCCCTGGTTCCTCACACTTGACCATAGGGAGCCACCTGTGACCACCGCCTCCTCCCCCTGGAAAAGGTGGCTCTGCAGGTGGGGAAACTGAGCCAGGGAGTGGAAAATGTCCCAAGATCATGGGATAAAATACACGGGAAGGTGGAGGGGCTGTGGGGACAACGCTGTCACCCCCTGCCCTGGCTGGGATGCTTGGTGGGCTCGATCCCCATTCCTCCATCTTTTGCAAGGTGTTGAGTTTATCAAGACCCATGGTGGATTGGGCATGGGGTCACGGCCCTGCCACACCACAGGGGACAGACCTCACATGGGGCATGAATAAAACAAGCCCTTAAAAAATTAAAAATAATAGATGTAGTGTCCTAGCTGATGTTCAAGCCGTGGGCAGGGCTGGAAGGGGAAGGAAGGGAGGAAGGACCTCCTTCCTTCTCTGGCTCCCATGGACTGTGGTCTCCATCTAATGACCTTGATGAGGTTTTGGATGCAAAAGGTTCATCGCCCACCTTCAAGTCTTTAATCCCATCCAGCTCAAGGGCTGCCCAACACCAAACACAGCACTAAT
Source organism: Fratercula arctica (assembly GCA_947846985.1). Lineage (NCBI taxonomy): Eukaryota > Metazoa > Chordata > Aves > Charadriiformes > Alcidae > Fratercula > Fratercula arctica. The sequence goes on from CANTUZ010000009.1 coordinate 23,505,876, forward strand.
CCTGCCTGGGGCTCCCCAGTCCCACCCAAGCACCTGTTGACGTGGCATCCGGCTGGAGTTATCCCTGTGTCTCTGGCAGCACCATGGTGTTTCTTGGCTGGTGTTTCTGCATCTATATATGTGCACGGGGCAGTGGGTGGGTGGGGCGGCTTTATTTTGTGTGGGAGGCAGAGCACAACGTGAAAATTCAACTCAGCAGCAGTTGGAAGTGTATATTTTTGGCAGAGTTGCCAGCTCGCCTCTCCCCGCTCTTCGGGGGGAGCTGGCAGAGGGCCTGGCTGGTCCCAGCGTTGCCAAGCAGGAGGTGGGCAGTGGCAGACAGGGCAGTGCCGGGGGGAAACCCTCGACACCCCCGTACCCATTTGTGCACCCAGTTGATGCATTTTGTTCTTCCCCCCCCTGCCCCATCATGGGCATCCACGGGCATCGGTGCTCCCTGACACCTCCATCCTGCACATGGAGCATTTGCGAGTGAAAAAAACCCCTGTGCTTAGTATTTTCCAGGTGGTTTCTCCACGCATAAATGTGTTTTTTTCTGGTTATTTTTCATTATTGCCTTTCTCTCCACATCTTTTTCCTTCCCCTGCCCTTCCGCACATCCTTTCTTGGTGGAAATCAACCACAATTTTCCCAAAATAAGGGAGGGAAGACAGATCAATGGGCAATATCTTGCCAGACATGTTTTGTTTCCTTCTCACACCACTGAAAAGCCCTGCCGTATCTCCACCGGTGCCATGGTTCATCAACAGGTGTTGGACCTCCTCATCCACCAAGAATAATTAATCATAGCACATCTCTCCATCATTTTTATGCTGCTGTTATCCCATAACTCTATTTTTTCAAGCACTTTTGTTGGGGGAAACTGAGTCCTTGGACTCAAACACCCCATCCCATCCTTGTGTTGGGTGGCCAAGTGTGGGCACCCCAAAGCTGATGTCACAGTGCCAGGTTGCCCTTTCTCTCTGCATCCCTTTGCTAGATGCCAACACACAGGGGCTTGAGCCAACACTATAAATCACTCGAAATGCACCATAAACCACAGCTCAGCAGGACAGGCTCCTCGCAAAGCCCTTGTGGCGGATGAGGATGTGTGGGCAGAGTTAAGGGTAATTTAATATGTCTGGGCATCTGAAACTGGTGCCCGAGGGGATGATTACACAGCCAGCAGCCGAAGTGGCTCCGTTACACTCTGCTGACCTAATTTTAATAAAATTCTCATATGCGAGCTCCAAATTTCCACTCGTTTGACAACCCTACCCATGCAGCTCTCCTACTCTTCCAAGCTTCCAAGGAGACGGCACCACAGATGGAGGACCCCAACACCCCCCCAGTTGCTTGTTGGGGGGTTCCAGCTGTGGGCACACAGCACCCCCTCTTTTAAATCAGCTGCAGGTCCCTATGGGACATCTCCAGGCTCTGGCTGTACCTAGGACCATTTCTTGGGCCACCAAATACCGTGTGACAACCTGGGGACAGCCTGGATAAGCATCTGTGGAGGACAAAATAGTGTCACCTCTACAAGGGCATAACCCCAAGGGGCACAGGGGTCTGATATGGTTTGGGTGAGGGTGATGGGGCTGGATGTCTGGGCTTGCAGCCTTCTGCAAACATGGAGAAGAGCAACTGGGGAGATGTGGGAATGAGGAGACCCTTTCTGAGATGGGACCAGCTGGTGTCACCAGGAAAATGCAGGCTGAAGGGCTGGGGGTTGCTGCCCAGGAGCATGTTGGACATACTGGCAATAAGAGATGCCAAAAAACATCTTTCCATGAAAAAAAGGGTGCAGTGGCGCCTGGATGAAGTTTGAGTTGGAAAGGAGAGGAGCGCTCCCAATGTCATACCCCAGCACACTGTGATGGGCACTAATACACCTTAACAGCCTCAATCAGCCCCACCTGGGACTTCCACCACACCCTGTCCATGGCCCAGGAGTCCCTTCCTGAGCTGTGCTGCAGTCTGACCTGTCCCCAGCCCCATGAGTGATTTCTCTCCTAGATGGACCTCTTGAAGGTATGTTGAAGCCCATCCCTGGTCCTGCCTCAGGGATGGACCTTGGACCGATATCATGGCACTGTCACCTGGAGGGACTTTGAGTCCCCAAAGCAGGGTAGTGCTGGGGACAGTGGGCTGAGGGCTTCTCATCCCAGGCAGCAGAAGGCAATGGGCTCTACCCAAGCTCCTCACCCATGATCACTGACTTATTTTTCCTGCCTCCTTGCCCACGCAAGACCTCCAGAGAGGACCCGTAGGGACCCATCCATCCTTCAAGCTTTGGCTTTGAAGGGTGTTGGGGGCAAGCTGGGAGCACCCTCACCAGCACCCGCAAGAAGGTCTTGACATTAGAAAAGGCAAATGCTTCTGTTCCCAATGCATCCCCAAAATTCTCCCCCCCCCCCTTTTTTTCCCCCTCTTTTCTTTGGAGGAGAAAGGGTGAAACTTGAGGAAAAGAGAATAAAGAAGGTGCTGTGACCCCTTCTTTTTCTGTGACAAGAAAGAATTAGGAAAAAGGGCAGGAAAAGAGCTGTCTCTGGGAAACACCTGGCTATTATTATTTTTTAATAAGGGAGCAAATGATTCTGCTGAAACCCTCAGCTAAAATGAGATCAGCTCTGTTTTCACAAAGACTCGGTGATTACAACACTGGGTTCAGGGTAAGCATCTCCCTGGGCTTCCAGTTGGGTCCCTGTCACCCAGGGTCCCTGCTCTTCCTTGTTAAAGGGACCTGCTGCAATTCAGGCTCCGTGAGTGCCAGGAGAGGAGGCACGTCCCTATCCTGGTCCTCATCCCCATCCCGGTCCTTGCCACGGCACACAGGGATTAGTGTCACATCAGCGGTGGCTCACTTGGGGCTATTTTTAAGAGCACTCTCTATTTTAAACAGATGGTGGTGGCAGGGGGGTGTTAAATACCTATGTGACACTTGGTAGTCGCTGAGGATTTAAACGTAGAGAAGGATTTGGGCTTTTCTCCCCCCTTGTCTCCTTCCTGAGGCAGGTTGTCAAAGATTTTTAGCTGGGGCCATTGCTGCTGGCAGAGGGAGCTGGGGTGAGAGCGATGGGGAGGGATGGATGGAGGGATGGACTAGACCTGTGGTTGGGTGGTTTGGGGTGAGACCCTGGTGATGCTCTCATCCCCCCATGAATCGGGGTGGCTCTGTCCCCCTACAGGTGAGTGAGGAGGGTGGGTGTGTCCTCAGTGTGTGCTGGAGGTGTCATGGGGGTGACTAAGTGAGGACTTGCCTCCATCCTCCCTCGCCTTTAGGTTTTGCCTTGCTGCAGAGAGCCACCTTTTTGGTGACAGCAGAGCATCCCTGGTCAAACCAGAGGTACTCAGCAGCGGGAAAACAGGGAGAAAAAATAATTCCCCTTGACCTCGTGCATGGTGTCACCAAGGGCCTCATCCTGTTGTGTCCAAGTGCCCTGAAAGCAGGTGCTGGGTGGCCAAGGGTGCTCATCTGTTGCCCAAAGCGAAGAGCTTTGAGCAGACAGAGGATGAACTGGAGCGCGGCAGAGGGATGGACCCATGTCCCTGTGGTACCCTGTAGAGACTGGCACTGAGCAAGGATGCACTAAACCACAGTGCTGACCAGTTTGTTCCCACCCCAAAACCCACCTCCCATCATTCAGCCCAACTGGGAGTGCTGGGTGCTCCCCTCACCCCACATACTGTCCCCACACCCACGGATACTGTGGGTGTCCCAAATCAGGTGTTTACCTCCTCAGCTGAGGCAGATGTTGAACATCTGGAGCATTGTTATATTTTAATGGGATTTTTGATTATTGGCTGCAAATCAAGCATGGAGGTTCCTGGCTTGGTGGCTCCAGCTTCCACATTTGGGCCACGCTGTTTCCTATCGAGGAGCTAAACTGCCTGGAAGCTTGAGAAGATGCTGGAGAGGTGAGGGACGAAGCGGGGGGACAAGGGAGGACTTCAGAGGCTTCATGGCCAGTAATTGGTAATGCATATATTCCCGAGGCTGGGGAAGGAGCTGGAAGATACTGGGATCAAAGTGGTGCGGTCTAATGGCCCCTTCATCCTGGCACGGCCTTTGAAGTGGGTGGGCAAAGCAGATCAGCACTCAGGGTGGGTACCGCTGGGCAAAGGTGAGGTCCGGAGTGGGGAGGTCAAAGCGGGGATTCTTTGCTTTGATATGGAAGGGACCTGTGTGCGTGTCCCCTTGGCTACCCTCCTGTGAGATGCGACTCTCTGCCCAGCACAGAGCCAAACACCTCATCCTGCTGGGAGAGGAGCAGGGATTTTTTTGTGCGTGCCCCCTAGACTCCATGCTCCCTCGGCTGTGGGCTGGATCCCCAGCCCCAGCCCCCTGCTGCACACCTCCAGCAGCACATTTTGGAGTTCAAAGCATCTTTCCACACTACACAGCTGCTTTTCCAGGCCGGATCTGACCTACCTGGCCCCGCACTCTCCTTCACTGCCAGCTGGCACACAGAGGGAACATGCAACGGGACTGCGTGGCCCATGTGAAAAAATCCCCAACCCTATTCCCAAAGCATCGAATCGTCCTGGAGGCATTTGACACTGTCACCTTGAACATCAATTCTGCCTTCCCTGGGGGGAAAAGAGACACCCCAAAGCCTCCAGCAGAGCCCCTGCAACCCCACAGCCAAACTCTCCTGGAGCAGGGACCTTCCTGCATCTCCCAAACTGCTGGCCAGCACAGGCAAGGTGAGTAAATATTTAATAAGGAATAAATGATTAATTGGAGCTCACAAAGAGAAGCTGGGTTACAGGGGGCCTTTCTTCCCTGAGCTGACGCTTATAAATGAGTGCGCCGTGGATCTCAGGATCATTTGCTACATCATCAGCCACTAAATAGTTTGAAATCATTGTGCAGATCTCTAAAACATGGTATTATTAGAATAATAAGGTGCCTTCTCACCGTGAACTTTCCCAAACGTTCCCAGCTAATCATTTATTGATTACAACATTATTAAGGTATTTATTATCATAAGGGGTTGCAGGGAGGACTTTCCTCCTGCCAAAGGCTTGGAGGGGACCCCTCGGTGCTGCTTCCCTGCGTGGTGGGATCCCACTGCTCCCATGTCAGGGGGTACAGGGGTGATAGCATCCTTCCCATGGGATTTTGGGGGCTTTGCACATAGGGAGAAGTGCACAGATGTTTGTTTTTATTTCCCACCTCTGAATATAACCCATGGATGGTTTCCCACCCCCAGCACTAATCAAAGGGATGCCCCAAGGAGCTCAGCCTTGCAAGTGGAGATGGTTGGGACCTCCTGGGGTATCTTCTTCCCCATGGCATGACCCTTATTCCTGCGGGAAAAGGCCAGGGCTGGCAGGAGGTGCGTGGAAGGGCAGGCAGCATGGCAAGCGCTCAGCGGAAGTGCCTTCCCTGCCTGCCTCCTGCCTGATTTCTACTTCCAGTGGGCGATTTCAATCAAAGATTTTAATAATCATTTTCCCCGCACATAATACAGCCCTGTCTTGGAGTGCTGGGGAATAATTATATACACAAAAGGGAGAGAGAGGGAGGGAGGGAGGGAGGGAGAGTGGGAGCGAAGAAACTGGTAAAACAGCATCCTGAATCAAATGGACATCTGGAATGACAGCCTTCAGGTGGGAACCGCTCCCAGCAGCCAGGGATGGAGCCTGAACTGGGGTCTGGTCCCACATTGCATCCCCACGGATGGGCTGGTGGAGCGGGGCTGCCCTGGCTTCCCCCACTGAAACCTTTCCCTGGAGCATCCTGCAATCCTGGACTCAAAATCTCTACTGAAGGAGAGACAGCCTGTGAGAAAAGACTCATATGAGCCAGAGCTGGCTGCACCTGGAGCTGGTGAGTGGTTTCAGAGCAGGAATCATCCCTGGGTGAGAGCCCTCATGCCCAGAGAGGGGTTTTGATGGCTTTGGGGTTGTTTTTGTCAAGGTGGTTATGACCTGGTGGCTTCTTCCAGACCTGCAAAGTCCTGGTACCCAGCTCCTCTTGCAAGGAGAACCGGGAAGAAGCAGGTTCCTGTGAAGGTTTTCTGGCTCCGCAGGTGCCTCCAGTGCAGCAGGATCGGGTCCACCACTGCCCTCACTGAGCGCATCCAGCTCTGTGTCCCAACCCACCAACAAAGCCCAGGCAGAGGAGATGGCCACAGGGACGGACATTTCCAAAGCCCCTGTGGTGCCTCTGTTGGAGAATACACCAGTGTCCCAAGTGCCAGGGCCCTGTGGGCACTAAAGGGCTTTAATGACCCTGAGCAGCCCCTCCTGGGACCCCCACCCGTGAGCCCACTTATGCTTGGGGCCATCGGTCCCTGCCTGGGGCTTCAGGGCCGCCTGTCCCCAGCCTTGTCCCCGTGTCCTGGCCCCCACCTCCAGCTGAGGAAGAACATCACTGCATGCAAGGCAGACAGCCACAGGGACTTATTTTTTTTTATCATCTTCTCTTTCAGCAATATCTTAGAGCTTACAATTTGCCAGCCTGCTGTCTACCACATACTTTTCTGGGTGGGTTTGAAAGAGAATTCTCTGTAATGTGCTCCCATTGAGCTTGCTCTAAGAGATCCAGAAGACAAGGGCTTGAACTTCCAAAGCCTCTAAAGTCCAACATCTGCTTGGTTTGGGGAAAACCAGACCTCTGAGTTGCTGGAGCTCGGTTTAGCTTGGTTGGAGCAGTGTATTTTAGCTCTGGAGCCTGCTCTTGTGCTGAGTTTTTTCCTGTTTTGTAGAAATTCAACTAATTGCTGCAAAGTTATATGGGTACATGGTAGGAGTTGTTGAGAAAGGTTGAAGTTTAGGACCCCTCTTGTGGTGGGCACCTTGTGGCTAGTTCTGCGCTGACCTGATCCTGTTGCTCCATGATGTGAGGAGCTCTTCCAGGGCAGTTATGGAATGCAGCCTGGGAGGTCGTTGGTGTCTAGGGACGTGCCAGCTCCATGCAAAAATCATTCCCAGGCCTCAGCACTTCCCAGTACCCTCCGGAGAAACCATCTCATGGGATGTGGACCCCCTCCCTGGCACAAGAGCAGTGTCTCCCTGGCGTGAGGGCCAGAGGATGGGTGTCCTCTAGCCACCCTCTGCTCCTCAAAGCACAGGGACCTGCTGCGCTCAGCTCAGCTTTTCCACCCTCCAGCATTATTCCTCCTCCTTTGAGCCTGCTTCCCAAAACATGTCCCCAGGGAATGCTGAGAGCGCCCTTTCCCCCTCCCCTGTGTCCTCAGGCCACTGTTCCTACTCTGTTCCGAGACACACGGGTACAACCTAACTTGGGCAGCCTACCAAAGGTGCTGCAGGGATGCTCAAGGTCCTTCTGGCCCCAAGAGCTGATAGGGGATCCCATGGAGCCACCCAAGTCTTGGTGGGAAGCACAACCCAGCCTCAGCTGTGAAATGGCCAGAGATTTGTCCCATCTCATCCCTCCCCATCCCCAGCAAGAGGAATGCTTGTATGATCGAGGTTGTCCCACCTGGCCTTAAATCCATGGGCTCAATGAAAGGGGCCTAACTGCTGTCATCCCCACTTTAAAGGCCTCCTTAAGCTCCTGGAGGAGCGTGAAGCGAGCTCAGGCTAAATGGAAAATAGCTCTGCCTCCCGATTATTACTATTATGACTATTTTTAATCTGCATGGGATTTGTTGAAGGGGTTTTGGGCTCCCCTGTTGGCGCTGAGGGAATGGGGGGAGGGCACTTTTTGCTTTGGGTGGTTGAGTTTGCATTTTTGTTTCTGTTGCAGGAAGGACTGGCGAAGCCACGAGAGGAAGGAAAATCTCTAGGGATGCCATGACCAGGTCGAGCCCTCGTGGGAACCCAGTGGGGCGGCATGGTGGGATGTGGCATCCCCCCAGCAGGATGGCCTCCCCAAAATTTCCTGGACTGAGTGGAACCATCCCAAAGGAGGATGCTGCATCCCAGAGGATGCTTCAGGCTGGAAGATGTCACCTCCCTGACCACAGCCACGTCTGCACCGAGGATGACATTGGTCCACCTGCATCAGCGCTCTCTCGGTGGCATCCAAGTGTCACTGACCCATGTGGGGCTGCTCCAGCACAACCCCTTGGCAAAACCTCCACCGATTTCTGCCCTTCCTTGGTGGGGGGAAAAGAGGTTTCACGCAACCCTGGATGTAACCCCATCACGTTTGGCTCAGGTGACAAAGAGGGTGCAAACGCCCGCCTGCCCCATTGCAAAACAAGCTGCCACACCGTGCCCAAGGCTATCACATGCTTTCCATCCACTGCTTTCCTTGTCACCCACAGAGGCGTCCTGAATTACCAGCCTCATCCAGGTCCCCTTCCCCTGGAAATGTGTGACTCTCCCCCTTGAGCCACAAAAATATTAAATTCCCCACCAAACTGCCACTGGGAGGAAACTCCAGCCACACTTTATATGTGTGTGTATATATGTATTTTTTTTTTTTTTTGCAGGAGCAATGGACACTGACAGCCAGGCTATGGGACAGCCAGTGGCTTTGGCCCCCTGCCCAGCCTGGCAGGGGGTGCCCCCCTTCATCTCACCCAGGGCCGATGCGATATTTTTAGTGCTCTCTACAGTGCCAGAGGGACCCACCATCCCCTCTCCACCCACCTCCCTGGTTTGAAAGGGGCCTGGAAAGCGTTCCCAACCCCTCCTGCCCAAGACAGAACAGAGCTGACCGTGACACGGTGCCACCAGCACAGGCTCCCCCAGCCCCAGCGTGTGACCCCACGGTGCTTCTCCCACCCCCAGCACCCACAGGGTGGGTGCCTCAGCCAGGCCCCCTGACCCCGAGCAAACCCCAGCGTCAAGGTCAAGGGCAGTTTTACAAACCGTGTTTTTTTTCTTCCCCCTCATTTTGAAAATCCTATTGCACATCAGCCGTGCCGTGCCACCCCAGGTCCCTCCTGGGGCTGACGGCTTGCGGGTGCTGAGTTGCCTCTGCTCCCCCCAGCCCGGCCCTGAGGCAGGGGACAGGCAGGGGAACGGGGACAGGGCACCCACATTTGGAGCCAGCAGCTACCGCGACCCTGCGCAGGGATGCAATGGCACCCCAGGTTTTTCCTACCTCCCGGAGCTCCTTGGCCACCTCTTTGAGCTCCTGTAAGATGCCTTCCAGTTGCCCAATCACCATTTTCATCTGACTCCGGATCCTTTCCCTTTCACAATTACTCTTGCTGCTGCTACAATTGCTGCTGCTGCTGCTGGGGTGGTCACTGGGCTGCCTGTCCTGGCAGGTCCGGGAGTCCATCCTTCCCTACCGGCCTCGGTTCCCGGCCCCAATGGCTCTGTCCATCCTGCTCCCCTCTAGCCGGGTGGCCTGGCGTCCACGCAGCCCCTCTCGGCTGGGGAGCTTTCAACATCTTAACGTTCCCCTGCCTCCAAGAAAGTCCCAGCCGCACACTCGCCTCCCTGCGAGGTCGGGGGGCTCCAGTTTGGAGCGGGGAGCTGGGTTGGGATGCACCATGCGGAGTTGGGAACGCTGCAGAGGGAGTTTCAGCCAGTGGCCGTGGGGAGATGTGGAGCGGCCATGTGGCGAGCGGAGGAGGCAAGCGCTGCCTGGTCAGGTGAACAGAAGGAGGAGGAGGAAGAGGAAGAGACTGTCGGATGTCCCAGGAGGCTAAAATCCAGCGGCTCACGCCTTGCCTGCTCCCCGATGCTGGGGATGGGGACACAGGGCTGGGTGTCCCCAGGGAGTGATGCTGTTCCCCGTGTCGGTCCCTCGCACCAGGACGCTGGGTGGTGGTGGTGGTGGGGTCTCCCAGCTGGGCGCAGGTGTCCTGGGGAGCCCAGGGTCCCCTCCTGCAAGGACAGACAGACAAACAACATGAGGGAGCCATCCCTTCCAGAGCCAGAAAGCTGGAGGGGGGTGGGAGGGGGGGGGGGGTGGTCCTGCCCACTCCTGCCTTACCTTGATCGCAGCCTCAGCATAAGGACAAGCCCCCGGGTACCCCCACAGCGCTCTCCCCCTAATTGAGGCAGGGGGCAGGATGGAGCCTGGCACTGTTCCTGTCCTCTTTTCTCCCTGCCCCTCCCCCTTCCAGTTTGAGACCCCAAGATTAGGCACATCGGGGTCTCGCTGAGCCAGATGGATGGATAGACGGACAGCCAGACAGCCCGACAGGTGCGCAGCTCAGGAACTTACTGTCGCTATTCAGCACCCCGCCTTGGCTCCAGTCCAAGTTCTTCCTGGTCCTTTTTTTCTTTTTTCCCCTTCTCCTTCTCTTACTTCCTCCCCCTCCTCCTCCTCCTCCTCTTCCTCCTCCCTCAGGGCTTTTGCGTGACACAAGAGGAGTCGTGGGGCCACTTTCCTTTGGTCGCTGTCGGAAGGGGTGAGACGTTATCAGAGGTGACAGCCCGCCGGGGGGAAGGGACACATCCCAGGGGACCCCTCTGCTTTGGCAGGGGGGAAGTGTCAGGCAGCCCCCTCCCCGCCGCCACCCTCCCTCTCATGTTCAAGCCCCAACCCCGCCTCGGCCGACGAAGGAGGGACGAAACCCACCTTGCCCCCAAACGCAGCCCCCTTTCCTCGAGGGGAGCGGGGGAAGCAGCATGGGTGGAGATGGAGTGGGGTGGAAGGGCGCATCCCCCCAGCCCGGGGGTGCGCACAGGGAAGGAGGGGTGGGGGGTCCCGGCATGCTCGCATCTCCATGCCCGGTACCCGCGTTCTCCATCCCCGGTACCTTCATCCTCCATCCCTGGTACCCGCATCCTCCGGGGCACGGGGGACGGATGATGCCAGTACCCACATCCTCCATCTCCGCTGCTCGCATCCTCCATCCCCGCTGGCCGCATGCCCGCTTCCCGCATCCCCCCACCCACCCACCCACCCTCCCTCCCTCCCTCCCTCCCCGCTGCCCCCGCTGCCCCGCACCCCCGCACCCTCCCCCGGTGCCCCCGGGACCGACCGGTGGCAGTGATGCCGGCTCAGGGCCGGCCGCCCCCTGGGCGCCGGGGGGGCGGAGGGGGGCGGGCGGCGCCCGACGCCCCGGGCAGAGCCATGGGGCGGGCGGAGTGGCCGTGGGCGCCCGGCCCCCGGCCCCGGCCGCAACCTCCCCGCTCCCCGCGGCTCCCGGTTTCGGCTCGCCCCGGCGGCTGCTGTGTCAGAGAAAGGGGCCGAGCCTCCGTCGGGCGGGGGGGGCTTAAAGGGGCCGGGAGCCCCTTTGCACGGTGCGGAGGGGGGAAGGGGGGGGGGGAAGGGCAGCACCCGGGGAAACTGAGGCAGCGCTGGGGTGGGGGGTCCTTTACTTGGCGGGGAGGGGGGCTGTGCCTCAATTTCCCCACTCCGTTCCCCCTCTTTAAATAATAACGTCATTAAGGCTGGTCCCTTCGGAATGCAAAATGCCCCCCGTGCTGCTCTGTGGGTCATGTCTGGGGGCAATTTCTGCAGGATCTGTAAAAAACCCCCAGTGCTCTCAGGATGCAGGAGCATCATCCTAAGCAAAGGTCCCTGCTGCAGGACTTGCCTGGGCAGAAGGAAAATAACAACCATGGGCCTGTGTGTGCGTGTGTGTGGGGTCTGGTCTGGGGGGGTGGCCCCCAACGTGGGGAGGAAATTGACCCGACGCAAGGATCCAGCCTGGGAAAATCCATCCAGTTTAGCAGCAATGGAAGCAAAGAGAGATTCCTGTCCTAGAGCTGAACGGCGACGATAGGTGGCAATCCCAGGTCTGCCAGAGGCGAGGTGGTGTGTGCGCATATGTGTTATTTATTGCCTCCTACCGGGTATATTCAAAAGTGCTGAACACACTTTTTGGCATGGACCCAAACTGACTCATCCTTCAGTGAGCAGCTCATTGTGAGATGATGCTTTGGGGGCTCTTTCCATTCCCACCTGGCATTTGGGACAGGGTCCAGCGGTGGATGCCCGGGATGGCAGGAGTGCCGGGTGCATGACAGATACTGGTGAGCAATCCCTCAGTGCACAGCCTTATTGTAATGAAATTTTCCAGGGTAATAACATGGTCAGTAGGAAGTTTTCAGCAGGAACCTCCTCCATGCAATTATTTGCACCTGAAGATCTGCCGGGCACAACGTGGCCACCTGTGTCTCCAACAACCATGACACTCTCTCCTCTGCTCTCAGGCTTTGATTTCCTCTAATAGCAGGTTAATGCCAGCTCATGCTCTGCCCCTGCCGTTAACCAGGCAGAGCCGAAAATCAGCAGGGACATTAGGACAGTAAATTGGGAAAAGAGCGGAGGTGGTAAAATGGAGATGGAGGTGCTGCTCCTGGGAAATCCACATCAGACTGCTGATGTGGGACTGCGTGTGGTCTCACCTCTGAACATGCACAGCATATTTGGCAAAGGCGATAGAAGATATCGAATGATTTTGGACAGAACAGGACCTGAATAAACTGCAGTGGGGAATTAAATGAGTGTCTGAGCCCTGGACTGGGAGGAAACACTGCTCCATCCATGACTTGCTCTTTCTCTCTCCTGTAGGCATCTGCTCATCACCTCTGTGATGGGTACCAGCACTCCAGGGAGTTTCGGTCTGAGCCAGGTTGATAATAGGTGCTTGAAAATATCCAGCGCTGGAGAGCAGGACCCCTAGGATTGGTGTTGCCCTAAAACTCACCTTGGAAAGTCCTGCCCATGCTGGTGAAGCTAAGGCAGCAGAAATGGCCCTGCAGGGATGTCTAAAGCCTCCAGCACGAGGTCAGAGGCCCAAGCTGTATTTCCCATCACCTTCTGAAACCCTCTGGATGGTGTCTTGGGCCAACGAGCTCCACCCCTGGAAAGGGGGGGGGACAGGAAGGCTCAGCCTTTACGAGACACCGGAGAAGCCAAGCCTGCAGCACATCCCACCCTTCGCTTCTACTTTCCTTTGCTCTGAGGCCCAGGATGGTACACCCTTGGCTGGTCCCATGCCAAGGGGCACCCCTGGCTCTGAGCACCCCCAGCACTGGGGGGAAAAGCGGTGGCCGTGGGGAGAGATGTCCATCTGACCTGCCTCGCTCCGGCTTGTGCTTCCCGCTGCTGGCGGATTCATCATTTTTTGAGGAAGAATAGAGAGAGGATGGTTTTGTTTTGTTTTGTTTTGTTTTGTTTTGTTTTTTTCTTTTTAATCTATTTTCTACTTTTATTTGCTGCTTTGCAAAGCCCCAGTTCCTCCCCATGAAGAATTTGGTGACAGAGACAGCTTTCAGCAGGAGCCTCCCCAAGGATGCTGCTTCCCACCTGTGCATCATGGCCCAGAACTAGGGGGTCATGGACCACCCCACTCTCAACATCTTGTGTCCCTTGTGACTGATCCATGTCCCCCATCTCCCTGCTGGACATCCTCTCCTACCCCATCCCACCTTCCTCGGGGTCTCCCAGAGGAGTTGGGGGGGATCCCCAGATGCTGCCCAGCTTTGGTACCCCACTGATGGAGGGTCAGGGTTTCCTCGGGGGAGGCATGTGGCCAGAGAGTGATGGAGGGAGAGAAGTGGTTTTATTCCCACCTCCCTAATCTCTCTCCCTCTCTCATTCTGCAACCGTTACTGATGCTTTTCTTTAGATCTGATTTACCAGGGATTTTCCCATTCCAGCAGGAAAACTGCTGGGAGGGGATTTCTCTGCAAAGCTTTCGGGCTTGCAGGCATTTTATTTACCAGGGTGGCACCAGGCTGGTTCCTGCAGGGTGGCTCTCGGCTCAGCAAGGCTTATCAGAGGAATCCCCATGGCCGAGGGTCTTCTCTGCCCCCCCAAAATCTCCTGTTGTGGCCCCAGGATGGGGCCGGTCCCTATTGTCATGCTGCTGGCAGGTGCCCTTCACTGCTGAGCCTGATGATGTATCGCTTCCCCGCCGTGACTCACTGGCACAGATGTAATTTCTAATTAAATAGTGATTCTTTTCAGAGACATTTATTTCTGTTTTCTTTTATATTTTGATTGGAATGTCAGTCAGTTTTTCACCAGTTTGTCAATTCCCCTTTCCCTAAAGATTAGCTGGGAGAGATGTGAGAATACAGAAATATGTGTTAGCAGCGCCTAGCCTGGGAGCACCTCAGGTCCCAGCCATCTGGGAAAAAACAGCGGAGAATATAGTAAGAAACCAAGGAGAAAGGAAATAATCCCCTAAGAACCCTTTGCTTCGAGCAATATTTCCAAATCTGTTTTTTTTCCCCATTTCCATCGCCCTTCCCTGGCCTGTAGACCTGAGAGTCCCATCCTGCCGTGTTTCTGTGGCAGCAGACGGTGCCTACTCCTGGGAGAAATCCCACGGGATGCTCATGGTGAAACAGCCTTCTGCTGGATTGACTTTATCCTTGGGCCATCATTTTAAACATAGGATGTGGAAATTAATCTCTGAGATGCTCCAAAACATAGTCCTTGATGCTCAGCATGTGGTTTGGGGGAGAAGGGTGTTCCCCCCCCTTCTGGGGTCTCTGCTACCTGCGACAAGGGCTGGGCTGAAATCCAAATCCTTGCTTTTGGTGATAATCAGGGATTTTTTGGTGAGATGGTCCATGATGGTTTCTTTTTGGGGGCTTGAGTCCATTGCTCACCAGGAGAGCCCAGCAGCTCCAGCGCTACCTGCTCTGTCTGGCGTTGGTGTCACGGTCGACACCCTCAACACCACGTTCCAGCTCAAAACCACATCGTGGAGGGGCCAAATCCCCAAATTCCCAGTGTCTGCTCATCCCAATGAGCAGAGCATCCTTGAGTTTCAAATCACATCCTGGGCATGGTGGGGATGAGGAGTTGAAACTGCTGCTGGTGTTGAGCCGTGGTGGTTTTGCTCAGCCAACGTACTCAGGCTGTGTGCTGCGGCCGAGTGGTTCCAGGTCGACTTGATGTAAAAAAGAAAAAAAAAAAACCAAACCTATTAAAATAGAGTGGCAGCATGAGTACGACCTGTAAAACCATCTGCTTTGTTGAGAATGGGACATGGGAAAATTCACGACTGCTCTTGAAATGGGAAACTGTTCCTACCCTGAGAAAAAAGGTTATATTTTAATGAATTTGTGTATCCTGATGGAAAATGTGTATCCCATCACGTGGGGCTGTTGGCCTGTGTTGCACTGACTTGTCCAGCTCTTGTGTCAAGCACTGGAGCAAATCACCGTCCCAGCTGATACCCCAAATAAACCCAAAGGCACTCAACCTCCCTCCCCAGGGCTTTTAGCCCAGACACATCCCACGTGGGGAGGGTGGGACCTTTCGTATAAAAGGATTCAAGGAGGCTCAGGATCCTCTTAAAGGGTCTCAGAGTAAGGAGGTTTCTTCTGGCTTGGAGTTTTTTGGCAAGGGAAGGTTGATCCCTATGCGAGCTGTGGAGGACCTGGCACTGGTGAGCAGTGAGGAACCCCAAATTGTGGCTTTTCTCCCCAGTATTTGGTCCTTTGGGGTTTATTTCCTGATTTCCAAGCTCGTTAGAGGCTGTGGGATCTGGTCTGCTTGAAGCTGCCATACATGAAGCTTTTTGATGTTAATGGGGTCCCCACTGCTGCAGGGCTGGGCTGGGGATGGATGTGCCACTCTTCCCATCGCTAGGTCATCTAAAATCCCTGTGGAGATGCTGCTCTTCCCCTTAATATTAAAAAACTTCATCTCAGATGGAGACAGGGCATTGCCATCATCTCCACTCTGGTCTGGGATTTATTGCTTACTTAGATGGATGGAGCTAGGAGCATACCTGCTTTCCCAGACAGTGGGTCTGGGTGTCTCTGGGTTCAGGCAGACGTATCTGATCCCCTGTAGTGGGAGAAATCAATGTGGTTTTGTGCCCTTCTTAATTTCTTATTGGGGAAAGCGTGCCGGGCTTGCATTGAAGTATGAAATGAAGTAGGCAGGGAGCAGGGAGAGCAAATATTAGCGCTCTTAATGGCCTTTTGTTTTACTAGCAAAATCACTATTAATCACCCCGGTGAGGGGAGCCGAGTCCGCTCAGGGATGGCTTAGCTGTGCAAACAGCGCTGGAAATTAGCAGAGGGGAGACCTCTGAGCATCTGTGCTGGGGCTTGAGCAGGGACCAAGCACGGGGTCTGGCAGAGCTGGGGGTGCCCTAAACAGGCAGCCTTCAAAATGTATGTTTTTGGCTTTGCTAGAGAGTTGGAGGTGTCTGTTGGGGGGCAAGAGGCTCCAGTGGTGAGAACGGGGCTGAAAACCCCTAGATGATGCTTCCTGCTCAGCTGGCAGGTTGCATCAACCCTTCTGTGCCTCAGTTTCCCTTTGGTTTCCGTATTTGAGCTGAAAGTGCTCCAGGAGAGAAGGAAAGATGTCAGGAGGCTGGTGGACAGCAGGTGGATGATCCTTTGGGCTGAGTTGAGCCTCTGGAAAGCATCCGGTGCTGTCAAGTATTAAAGCCTCTCTTCTGCCATCCTCAGCTCGTACGCAACTGTCGTGTTTGGAGTTTAGAGTGGCATATTTTAAGTGGAAATCTTTCATGAAGATGCTGATTTGAAACGTGGCTCAGCAGGCTTTGTGCTCCTCTGGGACTGCCCAGCTGGGAGGACCAGGGAGGTACCAGGGATGCAGCAAGGCTGGGCTTGGAGGAGTCCCAGGGATGCAGCAAGGCTGGGCTTGGAGGAGTCCCAGCAGCGGCCAAGGGCTGTGGGCCAGCACTGGAGCTCGACAGCAAAGTGGATTTTTCCAGCTGCTTTTCAAAAAAAAAAAAAAAACCCACAACCAAACCCTACCAAAATAAATGCTGAAAAAAACCCCAAGCCTTTCCCCAAAGCTTTGGAAGAGGGTTTTCCAGCTTCCCTTGCGCTTTCCTTTCCCTTTGAGGGATGCAGCGTCAGCAGTGATGTTCTGTGAATGAAATGCTGATTTGGCCCAAAACTGCATCTTCCCCCCCACCCCCCCATTTGACACCTGCCAGGACGATTATGCCTGAGCAGGATGGTGCTGGGGTGGGAGATGTCCTTGGGAGCTCTGGACTTGGTCCTGTCCTCAGGGAGACCCTCTGCAAGGAGAATACCAAGCAGATGGGCCCAACCTGTGCCAAGGGGACCTTGTGCTAATCTCATTTTTGTGTGTTGCGGAGTGCCTGCCTGCAGGGCAACTCCTTGGGCTTCATTTACATTTTTAAAAGCCTTGTCTGTGACCTTGTCTGAGTTTCTGGCTCTCGTCCGTCTTCTGTAGCTCTGTGGGGACCGAGCTGTGCCGGCAAGGGCTCAAAGATGCTACGGCATGGCTGGGCTGTGGGCATGGCTATAAATAGGAAGGATAAAATTAGCGGGTTTGGAGATGTGCTGCTTTGTTGGCTTTGAAGACCCCAAATTACTTAGGGGGTCTCCAAAAGCAAAGTTAGATTTGTAGGACCAAGTCTGCAGCAGCCAGTTGAGCACCCCTTGGGACCAGCAGTCTTGGCAGAGCCCGGCCATGGCGTTGCTCATTGAGATGACTTGAATTTATGGATTTCTTGATGTTCCCTGATACTTTCATCCCAGATCCCATTTGCTTCCTTTGTTTTTTTGGATCATTGCAGTGCTGGGATGGGGAGACTGAATCTCTGGTTGCTGTATGTGACCATCACGAGGGTGGGATGTAATTAAAGCATCTTCTCCCGCTGCGTTGGTATCTCGGTGTTGAACCCGGGAGTGTGAGAGAGCTGAGCCCGGGCAGGGGAAAGGTGACCTTGTTTGTGTTGCACCGTGAGGTTTATGTTTCAAATGCTTCATGAGTTATGGTGTGCAATGACAAATAATTAATCAGGGGGTGCCTCTGGTCCCGGAGGGCGGTGGTACGGTGAGTGGGCTGCTGCAGAGCTGGCTATAGGTGTGAGGATGTGTCTGCTTCTGGGGCAGGACTTAGGATGGGGGACAAACTCTACTCGTTTGGGCCACCACCTCCTCCTTATTTCACTGATCAGAACGTCCTGTTACCTAATTGGAAATATTAATATTAATGGTGCTGGTTACTGCTCCCGCCTCACCCAGCAGTGCCCATCCCTGTGGTGTCTGAGACATTCCTTGGTGACCCACTTGCGGTTCACTGGTTAGCCAAAACAGAAATTTCTATCAAAATTGCTTTCAAACTGCATCTTTTTTTTTTTTTTGCAATAGGAATGGAAAAACAAAATCACAGGGAGTTTCCAAATGCAAATCTCCTTTTCTGTGGCGGCGGCTTGTTTAAATGCTGCAGCGATGTAGCGCTGGCACCCTCCAGGCACAAACAGCTCTTTGAAACTTGGACAAAGGCATGGAAATTCGGGGGTTGCCAAGCACTCTGTGGGTTTTTTGGGCTGCTTTTTTTATTTTGTTTTATTTTTTCCCCCTGGAAAACTTTGCCTGTCTCTGCTCCAGGGCCCTGCTTAGTGTGGCAAATTCACAGATGAAAATTCTTTACGCTTGGTAACAACTGAAGGCTTTTGCGCCTTGGGGCTGGGTGAGCCCACTAGTGAGATGTCTGAAAGGCCATTAGAAACCCCAAATCTTACCAGTGTTGATATTTTTGTGGGGCAGATGTATAAAATCTGCTTGGTTTCACAGCAGAATTAATTAGTGGTGGACAGAGCTGCCCAAGGTGGTGGGAAACCCTCGTTATAATGTGCTTTTTCATGTCATATCTCTTGATTGGTCATGCCAAGGTAACTTTGCTAGTTAAAAACTATAAAGCATGACATCATGCCCTGGCTGTGGCTTAGCATGTGGACGGGGTGCTGGACAAGGGCAGGGTGCCCAGCACAGCCTCGTATGAGACAACAGAGAATCTTCCCTGCTGTTTGGGTGACTTTAAAGGCCAGGAATAGCTTAAAAAAAGGGAACCCCCTTCACTTTCCTCCTTTCCAGGCTGCCAATTTATGACACAGCCTGGTCTCGCTTCTGGTTGGGGCATTCCTGGCCAGGCTGGGGGGAGAAATTTAGTGCAGGATTCCCCAGAGCAGGGATGATTTCAGCAGCGTTGGGTTTCCATGACAACCTGCGCAGCATCTCGGGAGCCAGGACCGCACACGCATGCACACCCCAAGATGTGCCTACCTGGGATATTGAGGTGTGGGGGGGAGAGAAATAGCTACAGCTTTGCTGAGTCACCGCTGGCTTGTATTTATAGGCACTGGCAAAGCTCACTTTGGGATGCTAATAAAATGTTTTGTTAATCAGAGGCCACAGCAGATATCTTCTTGCCTTCTAATGCCCCACTGTAGGAGAGCAGGGGTTTGTTGAAAAAACAACCGTGGTGCTTTCAAGGGGGGAGGAAAAAGCCAAGTATTGCCCCCAAAATCTCCTGCGAGCTGGTGGGGAGGAGGAAGGGGCTTGTAAATCCCACTTGGATTTGGGTTGTGACCCAGGACCAGCCCCTTCCCTGCACCTTCTGACGCTAGAGGTCTGCACGTCACCCTGCCCTGATGCAGCCGGGCTGGAAAACCAGCATCAACGAGGCCAAACTTTGCTCCGTACTTTATTCTTCCCTTGGGTCACTCCGTGCTGTTGTCCCTGCTGCCACCTTCATTAAACCCACTGGGAGGTGACTGCGCCGGGAGGGGGGTTTCAATGTGGCTGTTAATGTTTTGCAGCAGCTTTTAAGACACAGCGGCAGTTTTGCATAAAATATCCTCCAGATGAATATTTTGAATGGACTTTAGTAAGATGTTAATGGGCTTTCACAGTTGATGAAATTAAGGCCGTGTTCCTTCGAACCTTGAGGACCTGACTTTGAAGGGCTTCTATTTTATTTTTTTTTTTCGAAATCTTGCTGCTTTTTTGCAATTCCTTCTCTGGTTGACGTTTGGTTTCCTCCTGCTATTAAGAACGTTCATTTTGATGTCCCCTGCACTGGTGGGATGCTCCAGAGCAAGGTCTGTGGCAAAGAATGTTATCTCAGCCCATCAGAAGAAATACGGGGAGCTGCAGGCAGGGTTGTGTTGGGTTTGGCTTGGAGGGGAACCATCTATCCATCAGCCTGGTGGAAAGGGCTTTGTAGCCTACAGAGTCTGGGATTTCCAGATTTTTTGGGATCATCTTAAGAGTTTAGGAAATGAAGGTGAGTGACGTGGTGTCCCCATTTCCCATCTCTACCGGGAAATGAGAAAAACGGGCTTTAGGTGTCCATCCCTTGCTCTTCTCCTTGCCCTGGGTTTACAGTTTTTGCACTAGCAGGTCCTTCCTACCATCTCCTGTTGAGTCTTGGTCCTCATGTGGCTGTGGTTACCCTGAGTTTCTACCCCTTGTTTGTTGGTTTAAAAGCAAAAGCTGGTGTTCCCAGGGCCAGGTGAGCTGCTTGAGGATGCATTCTGTCCATGAATGGTGTGAAGGGGGAATTTAATTCCTCTGCTGATGAGCCTGAGAGGGTTTAATGGCCCCTGCAAGGGTTGTATTGTGTCTCAAAGCCTTTCTTACCCCAGCACTGCCTGTGGAGGAGAGGCTGGGGCAAGGAGCTGGGTGAGCAGGTCTAGATGATGCTGAGAGCCCACGAGAACAACATGTGGCCTCTTCTCCCTCTCCTTCCCTCATCTTGAGTCCCCCCCCAAGAAGAAATGGGGATCCTGCCGGGCATGGGGCATGCCAACAGGCTGTGTCTGCCTGGGGACTTCCCAGCTGCTTCCTTGCCACAGTCATTCATAGCTTTCAAAATCATCCTGCACATGTTCCATCTTTGATGTTCTCTTTGTTAGGAGCCTTTTGGGACAGGCTGAACAAAATAAAGCTGGCTGCTTCTGAACTTTGGGGAAAATAGACATAAATAATGCTCAGACTGATTTATTTCTTTAGCTGAAAGGTCCTGTAAGGGATGGGACGTGGATGGGAAGCCATGAAAAAGTACTCCTAACACCATGCATGCTTGACTCCGCTCTTCTCGGCGTGCTCAGAGAGGATCTGTTCCTCCTTGTGAGCTGCAATACACTTGATGAAAATGCAAAGGATTTAAAGCTTCATAACTTGGAAAGGATTAGACAAATTTTCCTGAAACCTTCTTTGCTTCAGAGCTGATGGCAAGATGTGAGTGCTGGTGCCTGAAACTTCAGAAGGCATCGCTTTTTTTCCACGGGTTCAAACTTTCCGACTCAAAGATGTTTGCTACAAGGCTTGGATTACCCATCTTGCCCTCTCTTCGGTAAAAGCCAAGTGCTTAAGTATAGAAGCAACTGCAATATATATATATATATATATATATATATATATATATATATGTATATTGCTTCCCTTAAAGCTCCTAGGAAAAATAAGATGGTTTGTTTAAACAGCTTTGTGGGTGCGTGGGCAGGAGCGAGGGAGGGTGCTGTGTGTTTGGGTGAGGTGGGGATGTGTCGCTGGAGCATCTGAGCTCTCACTTGTGGGGGGTGTGTGTGTAAAATTGCACGTGTGTGTGTGCGCGCTCAGGTCACCTCAAGCTTGGGCTGTGGTTGAGTTTCGTCTCTGGGGGCGATGAGCTGCTGGTGCACCATAGGGTTTCAGTGCTGCTGGTTTGTCTGGGGGATGCTCTCCGCACCCTGACAGCAACATGTCTGTTCCAATTCTGTACAGCAGAAGGAAAGCACCAGTTCTTCCCATGCTGAAAGTCAGACAAAATTAACCCCTGTGTGTGGAGCAACCAGCTGGTACCCTGTGACAGTCCTGTGAGCTCCAGGCTGGGCCATCAGCTTGTACTGGGGACTTGAAGCTGTGGTTGGGTGGCTTTCTGTTGTGCGTGGGGTGCACAGTACCCTGTAAACCCCCAGGGGCTATGGGTGGGTCCTACCTCTTGGTGTGATATCTTCTCCTCAAAGCCAAGGTCCTTGTTCCCAGTGCATCCCCCAAAGGGGGGTAACCTGGACACAAATTGGAACATCCATCCTCCCATGGGATTTGGGTGCTGTCTGGAGGTTGAGGGATGAGGGTGCTTATGGTTGGCTTTCGCTGTGGATTGTTATCTCACCAGGCTTTTCTTCCCTCACTCTCCCACCTGAACCCCCCTGGCCTGGCTGCATGAAGGGAGAGGAGGTGCTGGGACCGGGCAGGAGGGCTGATTTTGTTTCGGAGGTACATCCCATTCCCCAGTGGGAAACCCCAGGGATGCTGAGGCTGTAGGAGCAAAAGCACCACTGCCTCTTGTCAGACCCTGATGCTGGGATCCAGATTGGTCCAGCAACTTTTATGTGCTCCTTGGTGCACCCAGAATATGACTGTACTGTTACTTTACAAACCCAATAGCTTGCAGATGTCCCACAAAATCTCCCAAGCCCTTACTGCATGGTTTTGAGGCTGAGACCCCTCAAACACTTTTCATGCAAAGAAGTGGGAGGTGGATGAGGAGACATGGGAGCTCAGAGACAGCAGATGAGCTCAGAGGACACGCTGCCCTTCCTGCTGGTGCTGCAACCCTGAAGGCCAAAGCAGGTGAGATGTCACCTGGACCTTGTCCTTGACCATCTCTTCCCCCTATAATAGCTCTGGATGCAGGATGCTCTTTCCTGCTCCAGGAAGAGGTGTCCTGGAAAGAGGACCCCAAAAAAGGGACAGTCCTGGTCTTTCCTGCTATCTAAAAAAAAATGGTCAAAACCCTCTGTTCTGGTGATGTATCCCAAAATGATAATGCTTGGGGGGAGCTCTGAGAAGGAGAAATTGGGCTGGTTGTCCCCAGCAGTGTCCTCCAGCAAGCTCGGGGTGAGGAAATGCATTAGGAAAACCAAACTGGGATTTATTCCCCCCCGGCCCCCATCCTCTCCAGCTCCTTTGTTTCTGTTGGGTATTTTTAGAACCTGTTTCAGCATGTACAAAAGGTGACCAGCCAAGGCTGTGCCATCTCTCCTGGAATAACGCTACTGTGCAGGAATTACCCCCTGCTCCCGGGATCAGCATCTGTCCTGAGATGAAACCAAGTCATGAGGGCTTAAAAATAGCTTTGAGAGGATTATGTCATACCACTAGAAAAGGAAGGAGAGAAGGGAAAAAAAAAGAGCCCCAAACTCCACAACTCCAAACCTCCATAACTCAATGCCTCCGTCCCCAAATCCTCTGATGGTAATTCCCTGAGCCTCTATCCCTGTCTCTGCACATCCTTTATGGGAGGTTTATCCTGAGGTCACATGTTCCCCCTTTTGGGAAGGCATGGTGGGACAGTGAGAAATAAGTGTACTGGGCTGGTAAGGGGAGGGACTGCAATAAAATGAGCCCATAAAAATATATCCTAGTGTCCTGTGCTCAGTCTGCTTGTTTCAATATTTCCCAGCTTCTGCTGCTGGCTACATAAAACCATAAACTTTTACAGGTTTTTCCCTGTCCAGAGACATTAAATCTGTCTTTTTTTTTTTTTTAATGCTTCCTGATGGTGTTCAGAGCTGGATGAATTTTTTCCAACCTGCTACGTGCTCTGATTTGCCTGGGACAGATGCTGAACAGGCTGCCTTGTGTGGGGACAGCTATCCTGAGCTTTGGGAGGGCACATTTCCTCACTGGTAAAGAAGTTGTGATTAACTTTGAGTTATTCTTAAATTATATTAGAATGGCTTTTAAGTAGTAGAACACATTTATCGCTAGCAGCTTGAGTTTAGGCAGGAGGGGAGCAGCTGGAGCATCGTATGGGCTGGGTTCTTAACTATGATGTAGCACCTTAAGGGATGCAAGAACAGACAACCAGATGAAAAAAAAACCCAAACCAAAACAAAAAAAAACACCCTCTTGCTCTAATCCTGCCCTTGCAAAAGAGCTGAGTGCAGGTTCTGTCTGCTCGGTTGTGTTTGTGGTCCCTGACCATGGATCTTTGCGTTGCTGGTGGATGAAGATTGGACAAGTGGCGGCGGGAGCAGGACCAGACTGTCCTGGGCTGCAGCATGCACTGAGTGTCCTCTCTGCTCTGCTGCGCTAGGTTTTTTTTCCATGCTTTGGGATGGTTGTGTGGTGGTTTGGGTTTTTTTCATTTCTGAGTTTCCCCAGTCCTCAGCATGAGCGCTGCATCTCCTTTAACTCTTTTAATTTGCTCCTCCCCTGTGCTATGTATAAGGACCAATCCCACTGACCCCATTCTCCAGCCATGGGACCCCCCAGAGCTGGGCAGGCAGGTCCTCAGGAGACACTCCCAAGGTGGAGGATCACCCCATTCCCACCTTCTTCTATTATCGTCACAAGACAAATAAAATCTTTGCTCTTAAGCCATGTTTTCCAGTTGCTGGCCTGTCCAAGTCGGGGGCTGTGATTTGTGTCAGCAACACCAGCTCTAGGCAAGGGGAAGGTTGTGAAAACATCTTGAAATGAGATTTTTCTGTAGATTCCCTGTCCCAAGGAGCTTCAGGCTTTTCTCTGCTCTTTATCCTGAAGCACACATCCTCCTGCTTGCTGCAAGCATGAAAAGGAGGGGGGAAAAAAAAAAAAAATCCATGTTTTGGGGGGGAAGAGGCTTGTCCTCAAAATGCCTGAGGGCTGCCAGGGCTTGGCATTGTGGGGTGTTTGGCTGCTCTGTTTCCCTGTCCTTCGCAGGTGGAATAAAAACCGATGTTTTCAGTGAGAGGAAACCGAACCATGTTAACGGGGGGGCAGTTTGGGTTGTCTGAGTGGATCAGGGCATTGTCTTCTCCTTTTGCCTTTGAACAGATGTGTATCGTCGTGCCTGCTGCAGCACAAAATAAGAAATAGAGCCCAACCGAATGCCTCTTCAAAGGAAATAATCTTCTTGTGGTTCCTACCTTTGGAAAGAGCTTGTTCCCTTTCCTTTCCACTAATAAATACCAGTAAAAACAGCCCATTCTCCCAGAACAGTATTTCCCAGCAGGGATACATACAAACAGGAGGATTTTTTTAGCTGGCTTTTTATCACTGTGAGTTAAATTCTTTGGAAAATGTCACCTTATGTGACTTTGCAAGGTCCGGCCAGGCTGATGGTGCCAGGGACCAAAGCCAACCCCTTGGATGTGCCTGCTGGGTAATGTCACCTGGGTGTAATGACCTTGGCTCCGGTGTCAGCAGGTCCCTGCGTGGGAGATGAGTGGGTGAGCAAAGCTCTGGTGAGCCCTAAAAGCAACCCTTGATGTAAAAAAAAAAAAAAAATCTTTGGTTTCCTTTTGTCTTTCAGTTGCGGGGGAAGCAGGAAGGGAGAAGGATGCTGCGGCAGGGGATGCTGTGTGCCGGCAATGTACTTTTATCAAAATTCAGGTGTCTTGGCTGGTGGGGGGAGGGGGCGGGGAAGATGTATCTGGCCAGGGCTGAACATGCTTTGGATGGTGGTTTTGTTTTCTTTTCGTCTCAGCAAAATTGAAAACTGCTCGCTGATGGATGAAAATGTAAGATCAGCATCTCCTTCCCCAGCTTGCCTGGGGAGATGGTGTTTCACCCTGTGGAGGGAGGAGCTGGGGCTCTGGAGACTCTCGGTGTGCAGTAAAGGCTGGGGGGTTGGATCAACACCTTCCTCCTGGTGTGCTGGGCTGCAGCTCAGCTCTGGCTTGTCCTGGGTGGGTGTTTTTGGTCAGTGGGAGGCATGTGGCCAGCGGAAGAGACATGTGATGCTTTGTGGTGCTTCCAAGCAGTATCTGATGGTCTGTAGGGGGTTCAGTGCTGGGATGGAGGGACCAAGGTGGGCTTTCTGGGTGCCCAGTGCTCTCAATTATCTCAGAAACCACCTCTTGCCCTGTACTGTTCCCTCTAATCGCAGCAATCGTGGCTGCTCTCCACAGCCCCCTGAGCTGGTTGAGACCTTATGGGGTATTTGCTGGGGGTTTGTGGCAGTGGAGGTTAAACCATTTGGGGGGTGATCATGTAGGTCATGGATTATCAGATTGTGGGTTGAGTGACCAAGCAGCAAGGCTGTTAATTAAATTATAAGGGTTTTGGAAGGGGATCAGGGTTGCTCAAAGCTTGGGCTGGAGTTTGATGCTGAGTGATATGAATTGGGATAGGTCAGAGGGCTGGATGAGGAAATCCAGTGAGGGTTCTGTAGGACATGGTCCTCCTGGTTCAGGAGTGAGGTGACAGCACCTGGGTGCTGGGGGAAATTATCCATGTGCTTGTCCTGGTCCTTTCTTCTTCTGGGTGCTGCTGATGGGTTAGGTGAGTGTTTGACCAGACCCCAAGCAGCCATTACACAGATCTCAAGTCCCCTGGAGAACCTGTGTTTGGGTGGCTGGGTGCTGGGAAGAAGTGGGACGTGGCATACTCCGACTCTGCTGATGGTCCTGGCAGTGAGAGCTGGGGATGGGCCAGAGGGAGGGGAAACTGCTGTGGTTTTGAGGCTCCAAATGAGGTCTCATTCTTCCCCTCTGCCCAAGCCCTCCTTTAATGGGAACATGCAGTGACACAAGAGTTGTTAAAGCTCTCCTTGTTCCGGGGCTTTTGATCAGGGAAGTATTAATTACATTCAAAAGCAAAGGAGAAAGACTAATGAAGGGGAGATCAAAGGGAGCAGCAAGCACACCGAGTTCAAAACCGCAGCTCACTGTGAGGGCTGCTCTGCAGGGACTTACCCAGGATATACCGAGAAGGTCCTTGGCCTTGTCTGGACTGTTGAAGGTGATGGGGCATCCATCAGAGGCTGATCTCCACCAGGAAGTGCTCCGTGGTGCGACCTTGGCTGCTGGCCATGCTAATCATAGGATCAGAGAAGTGATTATTAATTATTTAGCTGGGGAAGGGAACGGGGCTCTGCAGCTCTTGGGTTGCACTGGCCCAGAAACACAACGTTGGCTCCAGGGAGGCTGAGCAGCCCACAGGCACTGGGCAATGCCCTGGGCAGGGGGGAAGAGGACCTAGGGATTGGGAAGAGGTTAAGCTAAATGTCAATATTGGCAGAAGATAAATGGGGAAAACCGGATGGAGAATATATTTAGGTTGGAAATGGGGAGAAAATGTACAGAGGACAGATAGATTGTCAAACGCATAAAGCCACCGCCATGGAGAGATGCTCTCGGGGACACTTCCTTGCTGCTGAGGACTGGGAGCGGGTATTGTCTGATAATTCATTAGCTAGTTGATGGAATAAAAATGCAAATATTTGCCTTAATGAATTGTATCTGGTCATGGGGGCTGGTTGAATAATGAACCACTTACACACAGATATTTTGTCCGTTAGCTGGAAGGAGCTATTAGTAGTGTAACCTGTTTGGGAAGATGATTTGACCAGCAATGGGAATTCCTGCAGATAGGAGGGTATCGAGATGACACCTGGGTTTATCTCCGGGCATTGGGTTTCATTGCTGGCAGATGACCACTTCCCCAGCTCTGGCTCTCCCATTGCAGGTATCGCATGCTTGAAACAGCCCCTTCCACCCCTTGTTGTCCCTCCCTCATCCTCTGTTTTACCCTCACTGCCTTCATTCCTCCTGAGTTCCCCAACACAGAGCATGGACCCGCTTTGCCTTTAACCAGAAAGAAGCTCCTCCTTGATGTGTCTTAAGTGGTTTGTTGTCTTGGGCAGACAGGATTCCCCCAGGAGCTGTATATTTTTAGGGCCCAATATTGTTTTAATCATAGCGAGGAGTGCTGCTCAACAAATATTATTTGGGGATGTGCAAAATTAGCGATCCTGCTGTCAGGCAAGAATCGGACGGCAGCTAACGAGTTTGGAAGCATGAGCTGGGTGGAGGATCCACCAACAAATTAAAGCAGCTTTGAATTTTCCATCTTCCATGAAAACTTTGTCACGTTTTGTGCCCTGGGCACAGGGGGAGACAAGGCACTTCCCAGATACTTTCGCAGTAAAAGTGGGCATTACTTTTTGCAGGACCTGGTTAATGTGTGCCCCTGGTCCATGGCGGCTCTCTTCACCAGGGATTTCCCCATGAGTCAATTCCTGCAGCATTTATCTGGGTTATCCTACTTGCCCTGCCTTAAACCATGGGGTAAAGGGCTGACCCTGCACCCCGTGGGGCTGAGCAGAGGATGGATTTGCCTTTGGAGGGGTCTTTGTTCTTGCAATTGGGCTGCTCTGGTCTGTGAAGGTCTGGCTGAGCTGGTCTGCTCCACCTCTTGAGTCTTAGGAGACTTTGCTGAAGTGTTGGGTTGTTTGTGCCTTGCATCCTGAGAGTCCATCCATGTCGTATTTTCCAGTCTTTTTTGGACCCCAGGGTGAGGATCCCAGCACAGTCCGAGTGCTGCAAGGATGGACTGGAGGGATCCCATGTGTTATGGGGTCAGCAGAAGAGGTTGGGGCTCCTATGCTGGGCTACTGGGAAGGTGCTGGGAGCAGGAGAGCTGCTGCTGCTGCCTTCTGCACCCTTCCAACACCTCTCTGACTCTCAGCTGTGATTTTGGAGCAATCCCCGAACCAGAGGGGTTGCACGGCAATGGAAGCTGAGACAGGGTGGAGAGGAGCAAGAACTTTCTGGTTAACACCAATGATACCATTTGATCCTCCCCTTAATCATTGCTTTGCTGGAAGCAACAACAATCAGGGTAGGGAGCTACTTTTGGCCTCTCAGCCATGGCTCCTGAGTATGTAGCAGAGCATGGTGCGAGGGTTGTGATTAATGGAGCAGGGTCGAGTTGGAGGCCTGTAACCAGTGTTGTCCCCCAGGGGTCAATACTTGGACCACTATTGTTTAATGTATTCATCAACGACCTGGATGAGGGGACAGTGTATGCTCAGCAAGTTCGCTGATGATACCAAACTGGGTGGGGTGGCTGACACCCCAGAGGGCCATGCTGCCATCCAGCATGACCTAGACAGGCTGGAGAGCTGGGCAGAGAAGAACCTAATGAGGTTCAACAAGGACAAGTGTAGGGTCCTGCACCTGGGGAGGAAGAATGTCAGACACCAGTATAGGTTAGGGGTGGACCTGCTGGAAAGCAGCTCTGAATAAAAGGATCTGGGGGTCTTGGTAGACAGTAAATTATCCATGAGCCAGCAATGTGCCCTTGTTGCCAAGAAGGCCAATGGAATTCAGGGCTGCATAGGGAAGAGTGTGGCCAGCAGGCCAAGGGAGGTCATTTTCCCCCTCTACTCTGCACTGGTGAGGCCACAACTGGAATACCGTGTCCAGCTCTGGGCTCCCCAGTTCAAGAGAGACAGGGAACTGCTGGAGAGAGTCCAGCATAGGGCAACAAAGATGACTGAGGGATTGGAGCATCTTCCTTATGAGGAAAGGCTGAGAGAGCTGGGACTCTTTAGCCTGGAGAAGAGAAGGCTGAAGGGAGACATTATTAACATTTATGAGTATTTAAAGGGTGGGTTTAAGGAGGATGGAGCCAGACTCTTTTCAGTGATTCCCAGTAACAGGATGAGGGGTAACGGGCACAAGCTGGAACATAGGAAGTTCCGATAAAATATGAGAAAAAACTTCTCTACAGTGAGGGTGACAGAGCACTGGAACAGGCTGCCCAGGGAGGTTGTGGAGTCCCCTTCTCTGGAGACTTTCAAGACCTGCCTGGATGCAGTCCTGAGTAATGTGCTCTGGGCAGTCCTGCTTTAGCAGGGGCATTGGACTAGATGATCTCTAGAGGTCCCTTCCAACTCTGAAAAATTCCGTGATTCCGTGAGGGCATAAAATAAGCAAATATGGGACTTTTGGGGCTGGTTTGGGGGCTCCTCTACCTTCTCCCCAACTCTGAGTGGCTGGATGGCTGTAGCTGTCTGGCACCCAGCTCCAGACCTGCTTTTCTTTCAGGGGTTGCTCACTCATTTCTACCCAGCTACTGATTGTCTTGACACTTCATATATTGATGGGTCCAATTCTGGGCTGAAAATGCCCCAAATGGGAATCAGCCTGATCTTATAAAACTGTGGGTCAGACCATGCTGTTTCAGCCTTGCTTGGGGAGGAGTTGCAGGGTGACCCCTTCCTGAGCACTAGTAGTTTTTCAAAAGTTGGGGTTATGGAGTATTTTTGGCCAATGATGACAAACCGTAGCACGTAACCAGCTGGTGAGGAGAGGGGTGGTATCAGCATGGGTGACAGGTCCTTGAAGCCCCTTGATTACCCCTAGCCTGCAAAGTGACCTTTGTAGGTGCCAACTTGGAGTGCACATTGTCATTAGGGGTTCCCCAGCTTGTTTCCTTTCCAGGTGCTCCCCAGGGCTGGCTCTGCTGAGGTGGTGATGCTCCAGACTAGGATGTTTATGTAGAAAGGCCATAGTGCTTCGCATCTTCTGTGGCTGGGCACAGTGAGGCATCATGCAAGGGCAACTGGTTGAGGTGTCTCACCCTGCATCTTCTCATCTCAGGCTCCTGGCTGGAACAGTTGGTTCCTGAGTGGATGCTGAGTGGAAATTACTCTTCTAATAATTTGCATGAATAATCCTTTTCCAATTGCTCATTTATAAATGACTTATTGGGGCAACCCTGCTTCGGAGTGCCTGGTTTCAGCCTGAAGGGCCCAGCAGTAGGATTCTCCTCTTGGATTCTGGACTTTGTGCTGATTTGCTACTGATTGAAGATGCTCTGTCTGTGACTATAAGAGCCTTAAGGATGACCTGCATCATCAGATGCTTGCCCTTAGATTTTGAAAGCCCACAACAGAAAAATGCTGAAGAGGAAACTGTGATCCCTATGCCCTAAGGATGCTGCCCCAGAAGCTTTTGGTGGAGAAGCAGGACCTGCACCCTGTGGTTTGTGGGGTTTTTTTGTGCTTTGTGGTTTTTTTTTTTTTAAATAGCATGGGTTCCTCACCCTTGGCTTCTTCCTATCCAGAGTTTTGCATCTTCATGTCTCAGCAATTGTGCTGGGAAAGCCCTGTGCCTGGCCAGCTGCCTGGGGGAGCATCACCTTGTACTTGGAGGTGAGGGACACTGTGCAAGCCCATCCCAAAGGGATGCCCTGCCTCTGGCCTCGCAGCAAGGCCGCTGCTCTCCCTCCTGCCCCTCTCATCGCCTTTTGCATTTGGAGAGGATGGCTTTTTATTACAGCAATTTCCCTGTATTGCATAGCCGGCGCTGGGGAGAAGTGTCTTTGAAATATAATTTGTGCATTAGCTCCAGAGCCCACTTGTGGCTTTGCTGTAGCTTGGGCTTAAGTGGTGTTCTTGCTGGGGAAATGAAGGGGTTTAAAAACCCTGAGGATGGATGCAGAGACATCTGTGTGCAGCCGAGCGAGCGCCTGCCCAGCCTGGAGCTGCCTACGAGTGAACTCTTGCAGCAGTTCATCCTGGTGCTTGACTGACCTCAGTCTGCTTCAACCAACCCCTCATCTGGGACACCACCCCTTGGAAAGTCTTCATGCCCCTACCTCAAGTATTTGGGGTCCTTTGAACCTCCCTCGATGTCGTGCCTCTTTGCTGTGATGTTTTGGAAGCTGATGCTGGCTGCACCACTGACAGATGTAATGTCAGATTTCCTCATTTCAGATATTTTTAGAGCACCCAGCCAGCTTATCTGTATTTCTGGGCAATGGGCAGGTGTTTTCCATGCAGCTCCTCCACCCTTTCTCCTCTGCTGCCCTCCCCGGTGGCATCAAGGAGGCCAGCTTGTTCAAACAGATTGGAGTAGAGCATTATTTATTTGTGAAAGTCCTTGTCTACAGCCAGGGAGAGCAGGGAATGACAGTGGGGACTGGCACAGTGTGGAGCCACCTGGTATGGGATGTCCTGGAGCAAGTGCTGCTGGTGACAAATGATGTGTTTTTGCAGGACTTGGCTCTTCCTGAAAGAAACAGCAGGACTGTGTGGTGGTTTTGGTGGTCCTTCTGAGCTGGGAGGCTTGGTTAGATGTACAGTGGTGCCCTGCTGCCCTTAGAGTCCATGGTGGAGTCAGGGCATTGGGCTCTGCTGTTGGCTTGACCATCAGCCCATGTCTACATTTGTAGTGTGGTCTCTCTGTGCTGTGTCGTTAGGTTAACCTGCCTCCCAGGAGGATGGGGGGAGGATTTGGGAATGAGTGCTCCCACAGCACTGCATGGCTATGAGGGAGGGGGGCTCCTGGGCTGTGCTCCACATTCCCATCTCAAGTCAAGCCACCTGAGAAGTCAAGGTACTCAGCTATGTCCAAACAACTGTTGCCTTCAAGCAGTTTTAAGTTACCCTTACAGCACCCAATGCCTTCATCTTGCCTAAAGGGCTCAGTGAAATATCACTTCCTGGGTTTAGTTTGCTCCTCAGAGCATCAGTGTCTCTAGAGACTGGTTGGATTCAGTGCAAAGGACCCTACGGATGTGGTGACCAAACTGTCAGCAATGGAGAAAGAACATACCTGGAGCCAGACGTGTGGTGCCTGCAGCATGACTGCCAGTGAATGATTGCCTGGAGTCCTCATGTTGAGGATAACTCCTGCAGGTGGTAAAGTTATCCCTAGAGCATCTGAGTAGGTCTAGACCTTGCCCTTGCCTGGGCTTTTAAACGTAAAGCTGAGACAGGGCAGGGGAAGGGCTGGATTTATGGAGTTGGCCTCACGACCCTCAAATTCCTAATTTACAAAATGCCTCTTCACATGCAGCTCAGATCTTCACCAAGTTAAATCCAAGCTGTTTCTTCAGTGTTTATTGGCATGATTCAGGGTGCTACAGCTTGCTATCAAAACCAGTGGCTGTTAGTACAGTCAACCTAATTGATTTCTTTCCCCATTGGAAAGTCTCCTCTGCTGCTTTCGAAGCTGTGCTCTGAGGTTGGTGAACACAAATGCTCTCTGTGTGCCCAGACACCAAAACCTGCACGCTTGGAGCAAGGCACCCTGCTCTTCTGCATTTCAATAATGGGATGGAGCTCACCTCTCACCCTCCGTTAATGACATTTCGCAAGGTGATATTACAACTAGCTGATTAAACAGGATATTTGAGTTGAAAAATGAAGACAAGTCCCAGAGGCATCTGCTGCTCTCCGTGCAAGGTAAGATGATTTTGTTTTGCCAAGAGACCATGAAAATGGACTGAGGAGACCCATGTGCCACCCCCTTGGAGCTGCTGTCCCCTGCTTCCCCCATGGGAACCCCTCTGAGGCCTGGATCCAACCCAAGCATCACCCCCAGGTGTCAAAGGGGAAGGTTTGCAACTAAAGCCATGACTAGAGTATGGAGATGAGACTCATTTTCTTGGGAATAGCAGAGGATCGGGGCAGATGCTCTGCACCAGGAAGGATGGGGAGTGGACATGCTGAGGACATGGCATCGGCCACCAGGGAATGATGCTGCAGGTGGTGTTGGGCCAGTTTGTTGCGTAGGTGCCCGTTGGATCTACAGATACCTTGAGCTTGTCCAAAATTCACCAATTAAACAGAAGTTGCAGTGGCAGAGCTCTCCTTTGTTGCTGCCTGCTCTGCTTCCAGGGGCAAGCTGGGGCAAATGGCACTTTTCCAATTTCCAGTTGGACCCAAACACTCAGAGCTGAGAAAACTGTGCACAAAACAACTTCTCTGGGAAGAAAAACAATTATTTTGCCACCCGAAATACATATCTCTGGATAATGCTAATTGCATATCTCTGAATAATGCTAATTGCACGCAACCTCTGTGAAGACATATGTAGATAATAATACCTCGGTTTTCAAATACCCTCTTCAGAAATCTCATGAATATGACTAAAATGCCTCAATTTTCTCCCTTTAAACACTCCCCGCTTTATCACGAGGCTAACGAGCACAGTGGGGGGCGGAGGAGCCGGTTTCCAGCAGGCGATGTAGGTCATGCTCTAGTTTTTCTTTCTCCAATAAGCAGCTGTGGGACCTTTCTCCTTCCAAATCTATTCATATCCAGACCCATGACTGCAGCATTGTGTCTGATGGCAGCGAGAAGAGGTCTCACGAATTGGAGAAACACTGGAGCTCACTGTCAACCTTCTCCAGCACATGGCTGCAGATATTTGTGCTGTCCAGATATTGGGCTTGGAGGACTGGGCCACGAGCACTTGCTTTTGGAGAGAAGTGGGAAGATGGGTTGGGTGATAAGTACCTCTTTTGACGGCTGTTGCTTTGGGAGCTACGCAGAGGAGTAGGACCAGGAGTGAGCTGGCTGTCTGGATGGCCTCTGTGGTGCTTGTCCCATGTGCATGTCTCTAAATCAAGTTCTTTGCTTTTCTAGATGGTCTCAAGGACCTTCCAGAAATAAATTTCCCCACTCCTGTGCTCCCCACCCCATTTCTCTCAGTGCCCCTAAGCTCACAGGGATGCCTGGGGAGGTCCCTCACCACCACTATGGTCCCTTCCTCGCTGCGTGAACCTTGTGTGCCGGCGCTGGGGGGGAAGTACGTCTCATATATGGGATTCTGGCTGTCTCCGAGACTGGTAAATATAGCTCCAGCGAGAGCATGTCTGCATGCATGTGACAGTCTGTGCAGCCAAGCTCTATTTTTAGGAGCACTGGCAAAGGACACACACACACACGGATCTAATCACAACTTCTTCCAGGCAAATATTCCTTTTCTCTGGGTTTCAAGCCATGCTTATCAATTTCCTCTGCGTTGTTTCCTTCCCTTCTTCTCTGACATGACAATCGCCTGTAGGGAGGAGGGAGAAAACAAGCTGTGATGGGAAAGAAAGCTGGCAGGGGGAGATACCTGGGTGGGAGAAGGGTCTGCCCCCAAACTGGGAGATGTTCTCCTAGCCAACAAGACCCATCCTCATGAGTCGGCTGGGGATGCTCCAGGGGCTGGATGTCCTCTGGGACAGCTTGTGTTTGGGGGGAGCTGGGTGGAAAGCTGGGGAGCACTGAGATGTCCCCAAGATGCCCAGTTTTGCCTTGTAGGGTGATGGAGGAAGAGCGCGATGCAGGGAGGGAGGAAGGCTGGAGGCTGAGAGGTAAAAATGACCATCCCCTGGGCTGTGCTCTACTGCCATTGGCAGGAAGGGGCTGTTAATTTATTAAGAATTTTAAGATCCCAGTTCTTTCTTAGTGTGTTTTCCTCTTGGCGTGGCTCTCCAGGGAGGGGTGACATCGGTGACATGTTAGCAGCATGGTCATGGGAGGCCCTGGTGGGTACTGAGGCTTGGTTGTGCTCTGTGCTGGACAACCCCAAAATTTCCCAGCGCCCATGAGAAAGCAGCTCTCCCCAGTTGTGCTGCTCACAGCTCCCCTTGGAACAAATATTCTAATTTATTTAATTCACCCCAAAGGCCGGGGAAGCCATACATGACAACCTGCGACAGCCCCACGTCCGGGGAGTGATACCACCCATGCCAGCTCCAAGCCATAAATATTTCCATAGGCAATGCACTTCAGCCAAGAAAAGTATATTTTTCCCCTGGCTGATTTGCAGGCAGCAGCGAGACAAGCTTCCCAGGGTCTCTCCCTGACTCATTAAGTGGTCAGAAGCAATTAAATTAACCCCTCACTTCCTCCATTTGGAAAGACAAGGGATTATTAATTGCCCTCGGAGGTGGCAAAGATGGATGAAGCCAGTTAATGGTCGCCCTGAGCTTTCAGCACAGTTTGTTTTCTTCAGATAATGAAACTAAACCAGTTTGATCCCACAAACTCAGCAGAAATCCCAGTGTTTTTAGCCAAAATGCTCCTTGTCCGGCATTAACATAGCAAGTAAAAATTCATCATGGTCTAAATAGGACTGTGGTGTAGAGTCTGATTTTGGGGCAAAACCGGCTTTTCTCAGAGCTGGGTAAAAAATAGACTTTTTTTTTTAGTTAAGTGGCAATTTCAGGATAAGAAATATTCTGAAGCAGAATTACCATTTTTTTAAAAATTCTTGGTGAACAAGACCATCAGAATTGTCCTAGAGGAACTGCCGATGCTGCTTGCTCTGACAGGACTTCAGCTTTTTGTTGTTCAAATTAAGTTTGAAGCTGTTTTGTCAAGCAGAAAGCCACCCTAATTTAAAAATAATAATAATAAAAAAGCTTAAACAGGCCATGCTTTTGCGGGAAATTTAGCAGAAAAAAAGCAAACTGGGTGTTTGGTGTTGACCCAACAGGCGGTTGGGTCAATGAATCTCTTCTTTTTTTTTTTTGTTTTTTTTTTTTTGTTTTTTTTTTTTTTTTTTTTTGGCCCCCAGGAAAAAGGATGGTGGGGGTGGCCAGCCTGGAAAACCCATATCTAATTCCAGCCTCAAACCAAAAAAAAAAAAAGGCATCAGGGGAGATATCGGGGAAGAAAATGGCTCTCCATGGTGGCACCACCAGAAGGCTCTGTCCCTGCCAACCCTTGACTCTTCTGGCTGATGTGCCAAAACCCCAAAGAAATATATTTTCTAAATGGGCTATTTGCTTTCCTTTATCATTCACCATAAACACAGCTTTTTGTCTCATAGCAAAGATGCACTTTTTGCTTTTATAAGCCTGTCTTAAGCACCACTTCTTAGATCAATGGCTTTAAATGAAAAAAAGAAAGCTCTTTTGAATACAAATGTGGCATTTACTTCCTTAATGCCTCTCTTGCCTAAGCTACCTTCAAACCCATCGGAGACACTTTAATATATTGAACAGAACTCCCCTCATTTTGATGCTAATGCAGCATTTCATGCAGATAATGTGCTTGAATCATGCACTGAAATACATTAAAGGTGAAATCTAGAGCTTCGAGGAACTGCTGGTGGCTCAGCTATCCTCTCCTTTCCCGTTTCCATCTGCGAGCCAGGTCTTGCCAAACTCCCTGGCAGGTCCAAGGCCAAGCTCGCCCTATATAGCTCGATGAATGTCTTTTAATCAATTAAAAAGCTCAAATCACCTGATTTTTTTTTTTTTTTCCATGTAAGTCCATCGCAGTGGGATGTTCACTCCTTGGACTACTTGCTGCAGGATACTCTGGAGGATAAAATGGGCTTCACCAGCTTGTAGAGAAGACTTTTTGAGGGGCTTTTGGGTATCACCGTCTGGATACAGCCTCCAGCAGCCCTGCGCTAGGACACACTAAAAGCCAGAAATGAGTTTTCAAACACAGGCAAAGTATCTCCATGCTCTCGGTTTGCTGTTTGCAAGCTCCCACCTCTCCTCTTGGCCTCCTTCGGAGGCAGGAATTGCTGATCCCACATGGATGTTTTATCACGTTCCTGTTCTCATGATGCTTGATAGCATCAGTTGGGGGGCCCCTAGAGATGGGAGAGCGGCTGCTTCTTCCATTCTCTGTCCAGAGTGAAAACTAATAATAAAAAAAGTTCTGAATTTGGGTCAATGTGAACTGAATTTTTTTTTTTTTTTGGGGGGGTGCGGGGGAGGTTTTTTCAAAGTTTTCCATTTTGGGTCAGCAGGTGTCAGAGGACCTGACAAGAAACTCCTTGTTGAAAAGGAATTAATTTATTTTTGGAAACCTCATTTTGTTTTGAAGAAATCAGAGGCAGGCATGTCAAGGTTTGGAAATACTTTCAACTGTGGTTTTCTGTGACTGTGTCATTAAAAAAAAAAAAGTCTGATTTCTGCTGAAACCCCTGCGATCTGGGTCTGCAAATGCCTGTGTGTCCCAGAGGAACTTCTTCATCCTAGATGGGACACGCTTGTGTCCAGCATTTACTGCCCTCAATGTGGTCTAGTGGCCAAATAATCCCCTGCGAAGCTGCTTGCTGGTGCAAAGGGGAGCAGGTGGAGGCTTTTCATTCTGCTCTTGCGAATTAGGTTCATTCCTGTTAATTAGTGCCACTCACTAATGAGCAGCCATCCCTTCAGTGAAGACCAAGGAAGGGCAAGGGGGGCTGTTAGCTGTATTACTGGCCCTGTGGAGCAGCTTGGTGTCTTCCCCTTGCCCTGGAGAAGAAAATGTTGACGCAGAGAGATTTGTACCTGGGGCTTTTTTCTGCTTTCAACCTTAGGAGGGGGAATAGTCCTTTTCCCCCTCCTCCAAGAATGCCATCATATGCTTGTTGATGTATTAGTCTCAAGCTTTTGTTGTTCTTCAGGTGATGACCCCCACGAAGACGTGCCTGGATGAGCACACTTGCTGCTCTATCACCTTGACCTACTGGGTGCACGGGCTGGATGCAACCACCCTGACAGAATAAAGATGGGACCCCACTGTGTGCAGGTAACTCTGGGGTCTGGAAGGAACATGGGTCTGGAGGAAACCCAGGTGTAAGTCCTGGTGATGATGTAACCACTGTGAATGTGTTTCCTGGGGCATCTAAAGAAGCAGAGAGGGGAAATGAAACCTTTTTCACTGCTGGTGTGCTCAATCCACTTTGATTCATGGAAAGCTTCTTTTTAAAGGAGCTCTGCCCTTCCTGCAGCCCTGTCTTGGGGACTTTCCAGTGGCTCTGAGAAGAGGTATGGTCCCTGGGCAACAAGACTAAGCTGGAGGTGGAACTGTGTGGCTCTCTGTTCCTTCCTGCCTAAAGATAGGTCAGTCCAGGTGACATGACCATTTCCAGAGCATCCCACAACCCGTTCCTTGCTGGCAGTACCGTCTCTGTCCCTCTGCTAGCCCAAAGTCCACCCCAG
Organism: Fratercula arctica; assembly: GCA_947846985.1. Lineage (NCBI taxonomy): Eukaryota > Metazoa > Chordata > Aves > Charadriiformes > Alcidae > Fratercula > Fratercula arctica. The sequence continues at coordinate 23,543,883 of CANTUZ010000009.1, forward strand.
AGGGGTACAGGGCCACCAGCCCTGGGGCCAGAGTTTTTCTTGGCTTGAAATACCTTTATCAAACACCCATAGGTCCTGATCTGAACCGTGCCCTAGCAGACACACCTGTATCTCCCATTACAATAACTGCCACTGACATTTCAGTAGCACTTTTCTTCCCGAAGGGATTCCTGAGCACCTTGCAACCTGTGTTGCTTCTCCTGGCACCAAAATGTGGCCACCAGCGAGTCTGGGTACCCACCCCTCATCCTCCCTTGCTGGCAATCAAGGCAGGGGGATACCACTCAATGGATCCCCAGGCACAGCAGGAAGGCATTATGGGAATGACCCTGAGGTCTGGAAAAAGGAGACATTTTGGAAGGAAAAACCATAGGAAAACATGGCTGAATGCATGTTGGATGGTCCCCGGTCAGACCCTGGGGTGATGTGCAAGTGGAGCATGTCAAGAGGTCACCCCAGACCATGCCATGATTTTTTCTCACATCAGTTCCCCATTAAAGAGTTTTGGTGGTGGTGAAGGTGTGGTATGGCCTCTCAGGTCTCAGTTGGATTGGGGATGGCAGACGCAGAGCTTGTCCAGCAAGTGGGACACCCCAAAGGGACGAGGGTCACTGTTGTCTGGCTACCCCCCAACTTCACCAGGAGGTCTGGGGAGATGATGAGTATATATCAGGGGACCTGGTGTTTAATCATCAGATTGTGTAGGTTGGAAGAGATCTTTAAGATCATCAAATCCAACCATTAATGTAACACTGCCAAAACCACCACTAAACCATGTCCCTTAGCACCACGTCTATGTGACTCCCTGAGCCAGGTCTCCCAGGCTCATGTGTTTTCTGTCTCTTGGATCTGCTCCCTGTCCTTGCTCACATGTGTCTTCTCATCACAGGTGGCACCCCAGTTCCTGGTTGAGCATCTTTGGTCCGTCACATCCTCCTGCCACTGATGCAGATGGGTACGAGCCAAATGCATGGAAGGAGCCTGGGCTGGGCAGAGAGATGCAACCTCCTTTCCCAGGCTAACCTCAGGTTTAGGAGAAAAGCAGCTCTGTCACCGGAGGAGGTGGAGCAGGGAGGGCACAGCACCAAACAAATCCTTTTTGACAGCCAGGAAATGCCGTGGCCTTTGCGATGGAGCTGAGCTGATGGGCAGCACTGCTCCCTGAGCAGGCTGAGTCTCCTCTTCCGGTGCTGCTCAGTGGGGACCGTGCCTGCGGCAACATGGTGCTTAGAGATGGTGTCAGTAAAGGCAGGCTTGGACCCCTTGGAGCCCCCCTTGGAAGAGGCTTGTACTTTTGCATGCAGGGTGCAAGCAACACCCATAGCTTGGTGTCCACTTTTCAAGCCTTGTTGCTGTTTTTATCCCCTTTCCCCAGTTGCAGGGTGCTGGATGTGGGTCCTGATCCCTCCACCACAGCCAGGTCAGCTGGTGCCAGGTTCAGAGTCCTGTCCTGGTGGACCTGCAGCAGTGTCTGCTGAGGTTCATATGATTTTGCATCAAGATGGGGGAAGTCTCAGGGCTTTGTTGAGCACCAGTGAGATGATGGGCAGCTGGAGAGCATTGCTTGCCTTCCACACTCCCAATTTGATCCTGCCTTCAAGCATTCCCTGCTCCATGAACCAAGCAGGATGGCATCAGCTGGGCACTGAGACAGCCACTTTGGGGCTGAAAGACCTTCCTCCAGCAAATCATGGGGTTCCAGGGGTGCCCATCCAAACATCTCCCTTCCCTGGGATGAGCCGAGCCCCTCTGCTGCATGCCCAGAGCTCACCAGGGCTTCTCCTTGCCCCCAGCAGCACCACCAGCTGAGCTCATTTCCCCAATTAAACGTTATTAGTACTTGAGCGAAAGGAGGAGGGAGGCAGTGAGGAAGGATTTTTATTGGGAAGTCGTTTCTTCCTTAATTGAATTTCTCCTGTTAACAGCAGCGAGGAGAAGAAGAACAAAAAGCCAAATGGGAGGTAAAGGCACTTAATTCACTTCTGCTCGAGAGGAGCTAATATTAATAAACTTCTGGATGAAGGGATTTGCAAGGGTTTGTTAGAGGGATTAACTCCAAAATGATGATTAGATTTCCCAGAGTAAACTCACTGATAAACAAGGGAGATGGCGAGATGCAGATGTTATCCACATGAGGAGTGAGGTCCCTCCCAGGTGCCATACCCGATGCATGGAGGAGCTGCTCCCTGCTCTGGGGTAGAGAGCTTCCTCCACATTTACCCCAAAAACAAGCAGAGATGATGTCCTGGTTCCTTCCTAAGGGGGCCTTGATGTCACTTACCACCAGAACACTGCAAACCTGAGCTTGGATGGAGGTGGCACCATTTAGAAGAACCATATGGACCAATGGGAGTCGCTTGGGTGTCCATGTGGTGGTCCCACCAGCCAGGTCACATCCCAGGGATGGATGCTCAGAAAAGCCTGTATGTGGCCACCCAGGAAGCTTTTTTCGTTGAGTGCACTATGTGGGCATTGGTGTTTCAGGGGTGTGGGGAGCATTGTGTCAACCTTTGCCCTTGCAGGAAGTGAAGGAGGAATCTCTGAGATCTTTCATTTTGCCTTTTTGTTTTCTTTTTAATGAAATGTTTTCTTTCAGGCATCCTGGCACGCTGCTAATTTAAAAAAGCAAATGGTTTGACTTTCGCTTTTTAAATTATTTTTTTTTTTAAGTAGAAAAATGGATCTAGATAGAGGATATAAAAACCTGAAATAGCACATGCCATATTGGGGCAAAGAAGCACACATTGTCCCGAGGCAAAGAAAATACCTGCTTGTCCTCAACCCATTCTTTTTCTCTTTGATTTTACTACAGCTTTCTGTAAAAGTTTCTGTTTCTTATCAACCCAAACATTTTGTGTTTTTTGTTTGGTTTTTTTCTGAAGATTTTGTGTTGTTCCCTGAGTTAACTGTCTATGCTGTTACTTGCTCCATGTAGAGGTAGACATAGACCTTCACTGGTACCTTCTCTCCTTCCTCACACAGAGTCCAGCTGAGGAGCATCGGTACCAGAGAGCTGATTTGGATGGACCTCTGCATCCCATCATGCTGCATGTTCAAACCCTGCTCTTCAAGTTCCCATCATCCATCCACCATCCACAGAAGTGCCACCACAAGCCGCAGGAGCACCTAGGAGGCTTTTTCAAGCTAGATCTGCTGAGGTAGGTCTGCGTGGTCTGCATTGCTCCCGTGCTATGTTCTTGCAAGCACCGAGCAAGGGAAAATCCATGCTGAAGCTCATCCAGGGTTGCTGGGGTTGAAGGGTTGGCCCATTTGCTGCCAACCGTTGCAATCAGGTTGCTCTGCTGGTGCTGGACCAGTGCGAGACCTTCTCTGGTTCATGGTGAGCTCTTGAGAATGGGCAAACGTGCTCAGTGAGGGAGAAAAGAACCAAAAGCTGGTCCAGAGGTAGATGCTGGCTGCACGTTGATGGCCTTCAAAGCACTTGCTTGTCTGGTACAATGATGGAGTATCCTTTAGCACGTGGAGGCACCCAGCCGTGCAAGCACTTTGGAAACAGCGGGCTAGCCTTTTTTTTTCCCATAGCAGGGTGAAAAATTGATGCTCACCCCATTTCTCAGATAGAAAATGGGATCCAGAGCAGCTGAGATCGTTCAAAATGGAGATGCCCAAATCAGAGCAAATCCCACCACAGGTGAACAGCTACATCCCAGTATCAATGGGCAATCTGAACTGGTTTAATTTCATTGTGGACACTTGTTTCCTTAAAGTGGAATATTTAAGAAGGGAGGGGGGAAAAATAATCATTTAGAGGGTTGCCATCAGCCTCTAGGCATCAAATTTTATCTGCTTCAAATTATTATGATCAGATAGGGAATGCAGCACTACCAGTGCTGCTTTGGTGCTTTCCCCCCTAATTCCTGCCTCCACCTGCTGCTCCCGACAGCCTGAGCTTAAATCCCATGCCGAGTTTATGAAAAACTAAATGAAAAAGTCAAAACTAGCAAAAAAAAAAAAAATCCTTGTGGGGAGCTGGGGGAGCTTGGCCAGGGCAGGGCCAAGACAGTGAGTGCAAAGAAGGTGTGTCATCCTTGCTCTGCCTTGGGGATTTGCGGGCATCAGGGTATCAGTGATGCTTTAGGGATGGGATGAAGGCAGAGAGATGTGATTGCAAGAGCATGGGATTTAACATTCCTCTTTCCCCGGTGCATCCTGGATTTATTCATCATTTTATTGCTTTCAAACCACCCAGAACAAAACATTTTGGCGTTGTTTTCTTAGGGCAGAGCAGAAACCTTACCCTTCTGAGATGGGGAGGTGTCCCCATCTCCTGTCTGAATACTCCTCATTCCCGGCTTTATCCAGCAGGATTCCTGCTTTCTCCTCCACAGCCTGTCCTCTCTCTCCTCCCTCCCTTTCTCCTTGCTCTGTGCTCAGGAAGCCCGGAGAGAGAAAGTCACAGCAGTTGGGATGGTTTATAGCTGATGAGGTTCTTTGGGGAGCCGTGAACGGAGGCTCCTGGTAGGGGAAGACAGGATGGTACGGTTGCTTTTTTGGGATGCTTGTGCATCCCTGGAGATGGGAGTCTCCCAGCTCTGGAGGTGCAGCTGGGACAGGCAGCTGGAGACTCACGGGCAGAGGCTGTGGGATCCTCCGTAGGAAATGGCCTCCAGCAAGGATGGGGAGGCTGGAGGGAAGGTACTGCCCCCCCAACACCCTTTATTGCAGCCACAGCCCACTTCGTGTGCCCACTGGTACCCCCCTTACCCATCCCTGGAGATCCCAACGGGCAGCACTGCATCCTGACCCATGTGGTTTGCAGGACGTCCCCAGCAGCTCCTGCCAGCCCTTGTGCCCAAGGTGTCCCCATTTGCCGCCCGCTTTTATCCCCAATGTGTAGGGCTTTGAGGACGGGGAGGAGTTTGGTTCCCTCTTGGGCTCCCCAGGGTTGCTGCCCCCTCCCAGCATCCCGGACCTCCCAGCTCAGCAATCCCTGGTCCCTGGGGCTGGAGGAGAGCTCTTTCCAAGGCTCTTTCTCCTCAGAGGGGTATTTAAATCCTCTCCGCATGCTAAAGTGATGCTGCTGAATGACAGGAGCACGTCGTGGGATGAAGGCGAGGGCACGGCACGTGTTTCTCCATCCCAGAGCAGCTGGATGGGGGATTATCGCCACCTCAAAGCTATAGCGATGCTGGAGCCTGCTCTTGCCGAACAACCTCACAACTATTCTTTTTTTTATTACATTGCAAGGTTGGTTGATAAAGATAACTTGACTTAACGCACTTTGACTTGTATGAGGCATTTGACTTAATCGTGCATCCCAGGCCTGATAAAAATCCAGCACTGCACCAGCCCTGGGTGGCCCGTGTTAAATGGATTAAAAGCTGGTTAATGGAGAGATTGTCGGTGTCGTTCCTCTGCTCTTTGCTATATTTGTCACTAAGCTGAAAAATGATATAAAATAAGTGCTGGACATATTTGCAGATGCTGAAATGTGGCGGAGCAGAAAGGGGAAGCAAATAACCTGTTAAATGGGGATGGCCCTGGTGGTGCAGAGGGCTGGGGTTCTGCTGAAATCCATCTGCTGTTGGAATGCCGAGGCAGAGCTGGGGATGCTGAGGACAAACAGGAGGGGATGTGACATCTGTGTCCCCAAAGAAGAGCCTTGCTGGGGGGACTAGCCAGGCTGGAGGTGCTTACAGGCAGGGGAAGGGGATGTCTTGAAGCAGATGATCTTCATCTGGGAGCAGCACCAACAGCATCATCTCCCCAGCATCCATATCCATAGGTGGTGCTGGTGGAGAAACTGAGGCACAGGGCAGCCCCGCAGCATAAGGGCTATGCGGGAGATGTTTTCTCCAACCCAAAATTGTGCAATACCTCTGCTTTTTATTTTTTTTGGGGGGTGTGGATCCAGGGCTGTGCCTGGGGCTGAGCCTTTCCGTGTCCTTGCGCAGCGGTGCATGCCGAAGGCAAGCCCTCCTTCTGATCCTCTGTTCTTCTTATTTCCTGACCCTGCCACCCTGAATCATTGCAAAAACGCCTTTTAATTGCTAGATGCTCACTTCTCTGCTAATTAACCACCTTGCAGGCATTTAGTAAATGATGGGTTTTGTTCATAATTACCAGGAAAAGGTGATTCCTACCTCCCAGAAGCAAACTCATTTTCACCTACCGGGAAACATATTTTCTTTCCTTTTTTAAATGTAGTGGGCTGAGAGAGCTCAAGTGTTTTACAGAGAGGCCGGCCCAGCTCCGGAGGGTAGTTTGATCCTGCAAAGTGCTGTTTAGGGATTCAGGGGCTCTCTTTGCTTTTCTGCAGTCCCTTCAGAAAGTCTCAGAGCCGGTCCAAGTCTCTGGAGCTCTTGGGCTGCCCGTGGACCTTCACTGGGTTTGCCCTTGTTTAATCATGTGGCATCTCCATTAAATTTTATTTAGGTCTTCTTTTGGTTTTCAGGGTTTATTTTTAGGTGTGTGGGGGCAGGCATCATCCTGGCATGGCCCTTGCTGAGCTGAGCTCCTGTCTCAACAACTCCCTGCCTTACTTGCACCCATGCAGCAGAAGGGGAAACTGAGGCATGAGGCCAGGAGCACCTGGCTGGGTGGCACCTGGCCTGTGCTTGTTTGGGCATCCTATGGGGGAGCAAACAGCACCCCAGCCCCTATGCCAGGAAGGGGGGTGGATCTGGTCCTGGTGCTCTGCTCCCCCAAAGGGATCCCCCTGGGATCCAGTGCGGCAGGCGAGCCAGCGCTGGGAATTGCATTGACCCGACACAACTCATTTCACTTGTGGTCCTCTGCGGTAGCTTTCTCCAGCGCAGAGCCAACAGCCCACTTTCCGAACTCTGCCATCGCATGGCCGATTGATATTCCTCATCAAAAAACTTGGCGGCGAAGCCAGGAAGTTATTTCCCCTCTGCAAAACTGCCCGCGGAAGAGCCAAGTTCACTCTTTCTATAAATAGTCATGGCGTTGTCACCGGCTCGCGTGCCACACTGTCCCTGCCCCTCAGCCTGGCTTTGCTAATTCAGCACGTCAGCTCACACCCAACAGGAAATGATGTTAATCCTTCATTTCTGAAAGCCGTCCAGCCTGGCTTTAGCTTCCCACCTACAGCATTTGCACGGCTCATCCCTGGCGTGGGACAGCCACAGCTGGCCCTCACCTCCCTGTCAGGCCTGCGAACGACGTATTTCCAGTCATCCAAAAGGAAAAGTTCCCTTTTCCCTGCAGTCTTCCTGCACAGTGTTTGCGTGAAATATTGAATTTTAGAGGGTTTTCCATGCGGGGAAAGCGGAGTGCCAGACCAGCTCCACGCAACGGCATCCTCCACCAGGAGCAGCATCCTTGGTGTTAGAAAAGGTGAAATAGGTACATTTAAACACACCCAGCCACAAATCCCAACCCTGTGGGCCCCAAGCACTGTCAGATAATGTTGTCCAGCCCAAACTCCTTCCCCTGGGGCTTGCAGAACCCTCCCCATCCCTTTCCATCACCCACTGGCTCCGTGCCATGGGCTGACCGTTTCCCAGGAGGAAAAGTTGATGGGAGAGGCTGTTAATTCCACTGGTGCTCTCCTGACTGATCTTCAAAAGTCCTTTGAAGCTGGGGAAATCAGTGAGGTTTTTTTTTCTATTTCTTTCTTTCTTTTTTTTTTTCCCCCCTTGGATACTAAAATTGAGAACTTTGGTTTTTAATGAGGAAGGAGCTCTGCGGTGTTCATCAAACACTGCTGGCAAGCGGGACGCGGGAGCAACGGCTGTGCAAAGGAGCGGGGAGATTGAAAAGCCAAAAAAAAAAAAAAAGGAAAGAAATTCCCTCAGATGAGGATTGCACCATCTCAGGGGAAGGGCTGGTGAAAATGTCCCCTCTCCGTGTGAGATGTCCCATCGCGTGGGGACATGCCTGTTTCGCTGGGCCAAGGACATCCAGCAAAGGTGGTGGCCAAGTCTTTAGCAGCACTAGGAGGGTTGAAAAAAAAACCTATAAAATATTTAAAATATGTATTTTTCATATTTAGATTTTGATTTAGAGAGAGAAATGATGCTCATTGGACACTTTTAATGGTTACTCAGATATAACTCAGGGCATTTTCCCTGTGAAAGCACCCAAATATAGCCAAGGATCCATTTAAATTACAAGCAGGACAAAACATAGGAGGCAGCTCTGATTTAATAATAACCACAATATGAATATTACACTCCAGCCTTTGTCATGCAATAGCTTGTATTATTAAATTCTTCACACCCTGTGCTGGTTTGATGCTGTAAATTGTGTGTTGAGGTTGACAGGCATCTTGGAGATGAGCATCTTCCCCAGGGGCTGTCCAGGGTGAGGGCTTGGAAGGTCCCCCCGGGCTCAAACAATGTGTTTTTGGGAGCCAGCACCCAAAAATGAGAATAATATTAATTCTGGGTACATGTGCTGATCCCTCCCCAGTGGGATGATGGAAGCAGGGGCTGCTAGGTGGCTTTTTTGGGGGAAGATCTGGAGGAAGTGGAGCGCTCTGCGTACGTCTGTTTGTCCTCCTCCCATGAGGTTATTCTATTGCCTAATTTTAATCAGATTTAGGGGAGAGGTTGGTACCCTAAGGGGAAATGTGTCTCTGCTGCTGCTCACTTGCAGCAGGATGGCTCCAAAGGAGGAAACTGGGGGTGTCTGGAGGTGCTCAAAATGATGTGCCTGAGCCTTTTCCACCAGCCACACCGTGCCAGGGCTGGGAAACAGATTACAGGCTCTTGCCTGTGTTTAAAAAAACAATGGTCACACATTTTCGATTCATCAGGGACAGAAAAAGTCACTTTAGTAGGGAAAAAAACTTATTAGTGCTTGACCATTCCCTGGTCCGGTTGCTGGCTTGTGCAAGGGCTTTGAGCATCCCTCAGCTTTGCCTCTCTGGATGCAGACCCAGGCTTGTCCTGCTGCTACCGTCTTGGTCCATTTAATGTCCCAAAATTGAGCTTTCCAATTGGGGTTTTCTAATTGCTGCTACTGCTACGGCAGCTGGGGTGGGCTTGGGGCAGGACCCCAACTGCCAGCACAGTTTGGGGGCTGCTGTGGCTTTATTAGAGGGCTGGGGAAACTGGGGGCAGCTGTATTTTTATGGGGGTTGTAGTGCTATACGGACCCCAGGAGCGTGTGTCCCTGCAGGGAGCCCCACTATGTGCCATCACCAGTCCCCTAAAATGGGGTATCATGTGGTGAGTGGAGTGTGAGCGAGGGTGGTGTGTTGGATTAGGGGGTGCTGGGACGTTCTAGGTTGTTGGGCATCCCCAATGGTAACCTCACCATGGGAAGGCATGTTTCCCTCTGTGGTTTGTTCTAGTGGTGCTCTGTGTCCCTTCCTCTGTTGCAGGGGGCAAACCCTGATGCATGGGGACACCCTGCCCTCCCCTCCAGCCCCCCCCCCCTCCAAGTGTGGGTTAACCATAATGTGCTTTTCTCTACTGTCTAGCAGGGGGGGAATTTGAAGCCCTTTAGGGAGCCCTTTAGTGCTGCTAACAACCCTCTGGGGAGCATGCTGGGGCTGAGCGTCCCCAAAATGTGGCTGCTGCCAGGTACAGGGGCTGCTCAGTGCTTCTGGGGCACAGCTCCTGTCACTGGGTTGGGGGAACTGGACCCCAAATTTGGATCTGTGGGATGGGGGTCCCTGCCCCAGCGGTGCCTGCTGGGCTGAGAGGGTCAGGGTGGGCCCCTGGGTGATGGTCCCCCATGTCAGCCCTGCACCAGGGATGCTGCTGATCGCACTCAGAGCTGTGTCGCTGTGGCAGGAAGGATTTGGGGTGGGCTATGGGCCAGGACCCACTCGCAGGCAGCACTGGGATGAAGATCCAGACTGGATTGGGCCGAGTGAGTGCCAGGGCAGAGCCTGGCAGCTTACCCATTAGCATCCTGCTGCAACAAACTGGGGTACCAGTGGTCATCCCCATTTTGAGGCAGAAACCCCTCTTTGCTGGCTGGGCTTTGGAGGCTTTACTAATTCCCTTGCAATGGACTAGGGCTCCTCAAAACCATGACCTGGGGGAGACGGTGGAGCTGCACGTTCTTCCCCGATCTGTATTTCAGCCCTGGCAGGGGGACGTGATGTCCCCCCCTGGCATGGGGACAGGAAGGAGGGACGAAACTGCCAACGTTTCTCCCCTGCCTGCGGCTTAGGGAGGCTTGAAAGGAAAGCGGGGGGTGAGAATGGAGCTGATGGTGCGAGGAGGGGATTATCAGGTAGAGAGTTTAAAAGAAACAAGTCAGGACTTTGGAAGATGGGCATCAAAGGTAGCGCTGGGCGATGCCTTCAAGGTAGGAGCAGATGTGAAGGGAGGGAAAGAGCCCATCAATTATAAAAGTTTATGGTCCAACTTCCTAATTACTCTCTCCTAATGTTGACAATGGCTGTAAGAGCTCAACCAGGTGGACAAGCATCCCAGGTGCCCTCCCCCTCTGATTTATCAGCTAGGAAAACCTGAAATCATTTTGCAGTGCGGGATGATCGTACCTTTAATTAGTTCTACTTTTTTTTTTCTTTTTTTTTTTTTTTTTACATTTTAATTTTCTGTCTGGTTTTGCGTATGTCTCCACAAGTAAGCGGCTTAAGGATGGGAAGGTGGGAAAAACATGTTGGTGTGGTTCAGGAGGAGGAGCGGGAGATGAGCCTCTGCGTTGAGTTTGTGCTGGTCTTTGCTGAGCCGCCTCTTGGATGCTTCGCTCTCGAGGAGTGGGACGAAATCACACCAGCTCATTTATCTTCACCCCAGAAGATGCTGGCACTGGCTCTCCAGAAAGAAAGGCTTGTTTTTCTTCCCATCAGGTTGAAAAGCCTTTAATTCCCAGTTTAATTAAATATATTTCACATCCCACCTGAGCAGGCTCTGTAGGGGCACCCCCAGTAAATTTTCGGGACGCGGGAGCCTGGCTCTGTCCTTGCCACCCGTGTGTGACATCCAGGAGATGAATCCATCCCGGGACCTGGAGCAGAGCCTGTCCTGGAGGCTCAGCCATGGAGATCTGCTTGCTTTGGGTTAAAAACAGGAGGGAGAAGGGCTTAAAACTTTCAGAGCCAGTTTAGGAGGGGTCAAAGGGAGTTGCAGGGGATTTTGGAGGGCATGGAGGGGTTGCTTGATGCTGCAAGCTGGTGGTGACCCTGTGCCAGGATCTGCTGTGGCTCCTGCACTGGCTTGGAGGGGAGATTCAGACAGCCTGAGCATGTATGCAAACTGATGCTGTTTTGGCCAGGAAGAGAATAAAATAAAATAAAACCCCAGGTTTAAGGCAGGAGGAGAACAGAACCATCATGTGCCTTTCAGTGCTTTCAGAGCGAAACCGGCTTTCCAAGGTGTTTGGGGAATGGCTGACCAAGAACAGCATTGTCTTTGGGAGCGTGTCCCCATGTCCTTTATCCCCTCGTCGAACAGAAGAGCTGATTGTCTGCACGGGGCTGGGGGGTTGGGTGCTGGGGGGCATTTTTTGGATTTGAGAAAGAAACCCATGTGCCTGCAAGTGGCTTCAGGGTTTTAATCATGGCCCAGCCAAAATCTTGCTGGCATCTCTAAAAACTGGAAAATTTTCATGGCTTTAGCTACTCTGATCTCCTTCGTGTATTTGATTTAAGCATCATCCTGAAGCAAATCCCTTGCTGTGGCTGTGCCTCAGTTTCCCTTTTACTGCCAGCTTTGCTCCCTCACCCCTGCCCCTGCGATGCCAGCTCTGCTGGAGGATCTGGGTGCCCCATAAACACCTTGAATAAGCAACATAGAGAAAAAACATTAAATTTCACCCCCTTCGTGATCAGATGCTCCTGGAACATATTTTGCAGCCTTTTTCTTCCCCCCCTTCCCCTCCCTGACTGCTCCCAGCTGGGCTGGGAACAGGGCTCCACTGCGGCGATGCTCCACGCTGCTGGTATTTAGGGTGACATTTCCCACGGAGGGGGAAATCCTGCACCATGCCGTGCGTTTGCATCCCAAGGGAACAAGATGCAGCAAATAAACACAGTCCCAGCATCCCCCCCCTGTTACACAGGTAATTTAGTCTGGGGGATCTCATGCCATACAAGGCACCTGGAAAATAGCTGTGTGGGCTTTCCATATGGGTTGCTATTATTTTCCAGGGTACAGAAAACAGATTGTTGGAAGAACTCCCTGTTCCATGGCTTGTGCTATTTTATTTTTTAATTTTTTTTTTTTTTTAAAAGCAGAGCAGCAGTCAGTGCTGTTTACTCTCTGCTGAACGTTGTTTAGAGATTGCTCCAAGTGCAACTCAAAGCAGGAAAAGGCTTAGAGCTTTTAATTAAAAGCTGCAACCTGCTCTTTCCTCTAAATGCAAAGTCTCACCTACAGCACGGGAAGAAAAAGAATGATAATTTTTTAAAAAAGTCCATTTTTACCCTGTGGGGAGGGGCTGGGAGGAAACCGTGGTCCTCTTTGCAAACGAAGTCGTGTTGCTCCTGGGGAGCTCAGCAGCAGGTTGGGATGGTTTTTGGGAAGCTTATGGCTCTGCCAGGATGGGCACATTGCTGACATATTTATTATTATATAGGCACTTTTTTCTTGTGCATGACCCACCTGCCAGAGCCCTCAGCAGGGGGGCTGATCCTGCTGAGCCCCACAGCCTCACCCAGAGGCTGTTTGCATCTCCTAGGAGGGGGAACTGCAGATGTTTTCCTGGCCCGCTGGCTGTTCGGCAGCATCCATGCATGGCTAAAGAGGTCAGCTTGCTTTTAAGCTCGTCACCGAGCATCTCTGTTTCCCCCAGGGATGCGGGGTACTGAGAGCAGCCTGTGGGGATGGGAGAGAGCTTTCACCGGACCAGTTGAAGATGCTGGAGGACATGGGAGGTCCCCAGGGGTGATGCGGTGTCTGTTACGCAGGGGTGAAGGGATGCTCTGACTCAATAATCAGGGAATTTTTATTTGCGGTGTAAATGGGCTGGCTCCGAGGCGGGGAGAAGACGGGTCTCCTATATTTGGTGCTGAGGAACATGTCTAGCTCTGCCTGTCGCCCCTCCATCTGTGATGTCTGGCTCGTCAGGGTGGTGAGCTCCCAGCTCAGCGTTTTACTTGGGAAGCAAAAGCTTTGAGAACTCATACAGGGTGTTTTTTTTCCACCCCCCTTTGCTGCTGATGGTGGGGAAATGCTCTAGGCCCTTCTTGGCCATTACAATTCCTTCGCTGTACCTGTCTGCTGCCCTCTTTGAGGGGAGACCAGTGTCCCCAGAGTGGCTTTATGTCCCCTGGGTGATGCCAAAGGCATCCTGCCCGTCTAGTCCCATAAATATCATGGTTCATGGGAATAAAAGAAGGATAAGAAAGGCAATTAAGGGGAGGGAATCCTCATAACCTATAATAAAAAGAAGATGCTAAAAAAGATATTGTTCATTTGTTGGCCTGCGGGGATACATTTATATTCTCTCCGTCTGGCAGCTCTCTGCCTCTGAATTCAGAGCTATGTCCTGGGTAAAATGTGAAACGTGCTGTAAGAGAAGGGCCAGCAGCTGGGAGCCTCCCACGAACCCCCTCTGTGGGATGGATGGGGTCTGGGGGCTTAGCTGTGGCAGGGGTATTGGCTTGGGGGGGGGGTTTATAGCCCCGTGGGCTCATTTTGCTGTGGTCAGAAATGTGTTTGGCTTCTATTTTCCTGGGTTTGATCCTGAGTCTTTGGGGTGACCTTGGGTCATGGTTTTGAGCTTTTCCTGGCAAACCAGAACTGGGAATGCATGACATAGGGTAAGACTGTGAATGCATTCATAAGAACAAGATGAGATGCAGCTTTTATATTAAATCTCCAGCCCCCTTAAAGCCCTCCAGTGGGATTGCAGGGGGAGGGACGGAGAGGTGTGGGGAAGGGGAGCGCTGGACTGAGCCCTGCATCCTTTCCACCCCAGCCTCCATTCATCCATCCATCCATCCATCCATCCATCCACCCATCCATCCATCCTGCCCACCCCAGCCTCCAACCATCCATCCTTCCTACCCTAGCCCCCATCCATCCATCCATCCATCCATCCATCCATCCATCCATCCTTCCCACCCCAGCCTCCATCCATCCATCCTTCCTACCCTAGCCTCCATCCATCCATCCATCCATCCATCCATCCATCCATCCATCCATCCATCCATCCATCCATCCTTCCTACCCTAGCCTCCATCCATCCATCCTTCTCACCCAAGCCTCCATCCCTGAACACTGGACCCAGAAAGCAGCTCAGGACCCTTGGGCCAAGCTTGTTGGGGCCCAGCTACCTTGGGGTGGGATTTTGGGGTCCCCCCAGCCCTTCTGCACATGGTGTCTAATAGCAAAGCAGCTTTGTGAGGGAGCTGATCCCCTCCTCACACAGTGTCCCATGCAAAGCGCCCGAGCAGAAACCTGGCTGGGGAGCAAATCGGGGTGAATTTTGGGGGAGAAGCAGGGTGCTCGTTGTGCACTATATTTGGGTCCTCGAGCAGAGAGTGGGGGAAGGGGGTGGCTGTGGGTTTTGCAGGGAGACTGGCAGCTCTCCTCCCAGAGCCTCAGCTTCCCATCCCTCCCAGAGCACATTGAAATTCTAATCGTGCCTCTCCGACGCCAGCTCTCTTTGTTGCTTCTTCAAATGACTAATTGTCACTTTTTTTAATAAGGCAGCATCATGGGGAGGTGCAGGAGATTTTTTTTTTCTCTTTTTCCCCCCTTTTACGATTATCATTACAAAAAAGAGGGGGTGGGGAAGGAGAAACACAAGCACCAGGGATAGTAAATCTCTTCCTCCTTTCCACACACCAGCTGCTGTGATGCTCTACTGCAGTGGCCAAGACACTTCATCCTCCTCTGGGGGTCTACTTGGAGCTGTGCGATCGCTTGGGTAAACGGGGCAATTCCTGCTATGTTTGCTTTTTATTTGCATTTTATTTTTTTGCCTTGAACTGGCTCTAAATAGCTGGGGAGGGAGTGGGCTGGCGTGGGGTATCTACCCCTTGCCCGGCCCTCTGAGTTAATTTAAAAGCTCTCGTGTTACTTTAATGAGGCTGAAGTCTTGATCATCTCCCAGCAGGGTGGTCCAGGTCCCTTCCCACTGCAGAGGGGTCACGGAGTTGGTTATGGAGCTGCCCTCGCTGTTTGCTCTTCAAACTCTGCTTTTCCCATCCCTGGTGATTCTCCTCCAGGAGGTGTCCTCCTTGAGGCTGGTGGGACAAGGGGGTTTTTAGGGTCCCTTCTCAGCTGGTCCCCATCTGTTGCTGGGATGTGCTGGGTGGGATCTGAATTAATTTGACATATTTGAAAGGCTTGGCGGTAACCTGGGGGTGGGGGAGCCTCGGCTCAGGCACCAGCTCTTGATTCTGTCCCAGGATGATGAACAGCGATCAGAGTCAGGTCACTGGATTCAAGCCCTGGGGGCTGTGGATCAAGTGACCGGGAGCAGGAGATGCTAAAATAGCATTAACCCCAGGAAGGACTTATCATCTGGGCTCTGTGGGGCGGCATTTACCCAAAATGTTGCCTTTGAGGATGCTCATTCCCTTGCATTATACCTGGCTGACCATCTCCCGGTGACAAGCTCTGGACCACTCTCCATCCCACCAGCTTCAATTTGGTGGGGGAACTGCAAAGCCCATCAGCTGCAGCCTCTTGTTAGGCAAATTATCTCATCCTTGTTCTCCCAACCCAGCTGTGGGGATGCTGTGAGCTCTCTGGCATTGCTGATGGAGGTCAAACAGCAAATGTGGGGGAGCATCTTCCCCTGAGATGCTTTGGCTTCTCCCTTCGCCAGCCTTGGCCCCGGTGTGGGTCTGAGAGGTGCAGGGATGGATTTCAGGCACAGCACACAAGGAAAAAAAAAAACCAACCTTCACCAGCTTTTTATTTATCTCAGCACATCTCTCACTATTAACTACTGCCAGCCTGATGCCAGCTGGACCGTTTATGATGGCAATAAAAGCCAAACGGCGATATAAAATTGCACCTGTCATAATTGGACTTGATTTAACTGCGGATGGAGGCAGCCGATGGTGATGCTCGTTCGATATGTTGTGTGAGGGTCCCTTGGCCCAAAGGTACCACTGCAGTCATGTCCCTCTGATGTGCCGGACGCTCGAGCATCTGTTTTGCAGGGCAATAAAACCACTTTGATTCTCCCTGAAAGCAGGATGCTGCGTGAGCTCGTGTTTTAAAGGAACAGGAGAAAAGGACGGCTGTCGTTTTAATTTGATGTCGTCAGGCTATTTTTTTTTTTTTTTTTGCCTTTCTTTTTCTTCCTGAACGTCATAGGAGACTGGATGGTGCTGACAGATGAGGAGAACTTTTTAACTCCCGCTGCTCCAGAAACTCACTGCTGGCTGTATTTTTTTTCCTTTCCTAGAAAGGCAGTCATGCCAATGACCAAAAGGTCCTTTGCTCCCTGTTTTTTTTTTTTTCTTTGGCCCATCCTGTTGGAGACAGGACAGGAGCAAATACCCGTTGTACACAAACAGTGGTATTTACACCCAGAAAGCAGCTGGCTTGTGCATGGTCCTTATACTGTACCAGATCAGGGGTGGATGTATTTACCTCGTTTCCCCTTTCCCCTGTTTGCAAGAAGCCTAGGAATCTCTCAGCGCAGATTTTGGGGCAGTTTGGTGCATTGCAAGAGGTCAGGGGGTGCAGACCCTTCTGAGTAATGAGACTTCTCAAAGTTTTTTAATATATCGGGCATTTTCTGCTGCTGCCTGGTTGCTTTTCTGCCGGCTAATTCTTCCATTATCCTTTCTTAATGAGCAAATAAGGCTTGCGCTTGCAGGGTGTGCAAAGGATGCTCCGGCAGCTCCTGAGCTTTTGGGTTCTTCAGGATTTTGATCCACATCGTGGACATAGTTAAGCAGGGGAAAAGAAGCTCCTGGCATCCCTGCGTTTGGACTCGTGGCAGCATTGGTGGAAGCAGTGCCCTGTTTTCAGACTCATAAAGGTGATGCTTCAGCTCAGCCTTCTTTTAAAGAGCAAATGCTGTGTGCGAGTACCCTGTTTGGTACCCAGGTCCTGATGCTGGCTGTAGGATAACACCTTGTGTTATTTAATTTCCTTTCTTATTCGAATGAGCGTTATTGTGAAAGGAGGTATGTGGGGTGCAAACCTTGATGGGAGAGCTTGCTGCCAGCCATGGAGCAAAAAATGGAGGTGGTAGCATCTCCCTGGAAATTCCATGAGCCCCACAACTGGATATTCAAGGAAAACACCAGTTACTGGACTTGGGTACCGCATACGTCCCTCATCCATCACCACAGAGTCCTGGAACTCTGGACAATCTCCCCAAACTACTGGGCCATCTGAAGGCCAATGTCCACTGTTGAAAGTGAGCTTGGGTTTCTCCTTCAGGACTCCCATTTTATTATCCTCTCGGATATTTCTCCACAGCTTGGTTTCTTTTCTCCCGGTTGTCTTTGCTGCCGGGGTTTGAGTGCATCGTGACCTGTGCTCGGTACAGCCTCTCCATCCCCTTTGGAGATGGTTATGGAATGATGCATTTAATCACGAGTAATGAAAGCAAACGGTGTAATGTCAGTGGTATCTCTTCTCTCGCCCCTCCAGCAATTTCATATCCTGTTGTAATAGTGGAAAGGATTAAAGGCAAGATGGGAAGTGGTGACACGAGGATGCGGTGCCGGGGTGGGCGGCTGGCTTTCCGCCTCCTCCTGCCATTGGGAAATCTCATTCTGCAGGCTGGCCCTGCTCATTACACCCATTTGAATGAAACAATTCCTCTGTGAGTGGCACAGTTGAAATATAAAAATGTTTTTTATTTTACAGCTTTGCCCCTACGTTGCTGGCTTGCCCAACACCTTTGGCATCAGCGTCAGTGCCAGGCATGGTCTATCCAGGTGGGGCTGTTAATTCTCATCTTAATTTGGGTTTTCGAGGACAGGTTGAGCCCATGGAGATGGGTTCATGCATCATTGATGGGAAGGTAATGGGAGAACAGATGTAAGCAGCTGGTTATCTCTGTAACCCATTAATATATATCCTAGGGCAAAATAGCTCCAGGACTGCATGAGACGTGTCTCCTCTCTCCTTTCTGACCTGGAGAAGAGGAGTGGGAGGTAAAATGCTATTTAAAAGAGGAGAGAGGGAAAAAAAAAAAGCTCAGGACCTAATCCTGCCTGTGCTTGTTCTTTGTTCCTGGCCTGGGTGGGCATCCCTTAAACAGGAGCAGCCATGCCCTAAGCACGCTGGTGGATGGGCTGGGTGTTTAAGACCTGATGAACAGCAACATTAATGATGCAGGGAAGAGGATGCTGCAAACCCCTCCCTCCCCCTCCAACGAATGGAAACCAGGCTAATGGAACATGCAGGAACAAGCTTGTTAATAAAAAGAAAAAAAAAAAAAGGCCGGTCATCAAAAATCAAACGGAGTTGGTATCTTCTGGAAGGGAGAGGGAAAGGGGAGGTTTAGCTGGAGACAAAGCACCTTTGTCTCTAGTTAGAGGAACAGCAGAGGCGGCAAGGGAAGATGAAAGCTCCATGTAAAGTACCAGGTGTTTTGATCTGCAATTGAGTTACCTCTGAGATGTTCTGCAAGGACCCCCCAAGTCAAATTAGCTTCTGAGGATTTGTTTTAAAATAATAACCATGGAAAAAAAAAATCCCTTTTTTTGTGTCTTTGAGAGTAAAAGCTTTAAATGCAGGGGCCTGAGCCATCTCCCCAGTCACCCCCCGGTACAGAAGCATCCCTTCCTCTCCTGCAAGGCTCTGCTTGGAGCTTTGTTGGATAATTCCCCCCGCCATGAGCTCAACCTGGAGCCCAGACCCTTCTACCAGTTGAGTACATGGGTTTTCCCCTCTGCTGTGACAATTTATTTTGGATTTATGGGCTGTCTTGTCTATGCAAGGAGCTCCACAAGTATGGGGGGCAGCGCATGAACTCAGGGGGCCAGGGAAAGGTGACTTTTGCAAGGAGACATCACAGTGAGAAATCAACCTGTGACCTCTTGCTGCCTCTTCTTGTATGAGTCTGGCTTAGAAAAGTCTTGCATTTCCTAGGAGTTAAGGAAAAATAAAAACTGGAATGATCTTTGAAGAAGATCACACACCAAGTGTGTGAGCACCCAGGACCCATCCCTACCTCCACTTTGGGAGCAGACTCTCCATCACCCATAGGCATCGTCCCAGGACCCAACCTGGCCCAACCCATGCTTAATCATTAACGAGCATCTGAAGCCGGAGATGCTTCTCTAGGATGTTCCTGGCATTGGAAACACTTAATTTACTGCCAGGATGGTTCCCCGCGGTCTGGCTTTGGCTAGGAGGAATAGATAACTGACAGCCAGTGAAAGCACCGTTTCATCCAGCAACGGGGTGAATCCAGCAAATAATTGTCTAAAGATTATTGCAGCGTAATGGTGCAACAACAGCCGCCGCCGCACATCATTAGAGCTTACCAGGGAGTCCGGGAAGAGATTCAACAGAACTAAGGCAAACAAATGCCGAGCAAAATACACAGCAGATGTAGCATATTAGTTGTGCACGGATTGACTTAAGAGCTGTGTGTCAACAGCATCGGAGCAAGGCAGGGGTTGGCAAAGCCCAAGGCTGGTTGCATCTCCTGAGTGCGGCACTTTCCTTGTGGGTTCTTGGGTTTAAAGGAGTTGATGGGTGCTCAGGAGGGGTTGGGCTCTCCTGTGGTCTTTCTCTTGGACTTTGGAAAGAGGTATCTGGGGTTTTTGTCCACATCCCTGCCTGCCAGATGGGTGCAATAACCCATGCTGCTTCTGCCTTGTCCCTCCAAGTGGTAACTCCTTTTGCCCAGCTTCTTTTCCAGCCCTCAAAGTCTCTCCACTGTGCTGATACTGGCCCTGCTCCTCTGCTTTTTATTATATTTTATTCCGTGTGTGTGTAATGGGGTCCTGCACCATCGCTGTTTGCTCTGCATTGTTAGGCGGCCTCTCGGGCTCAGAGCCCTGCAAATATTTGGGCTGCTCCATCAATGGGAACACAAGAATTAGCAATTTCCAATTGCCCGCATGTGGATGATCGGAGCCTGTGACAGCATCTCGTTGCTTCTTGCAGCTGGCCATTCCCTTGCTCCGTGGGACTGGGACCGGCCAGTCTGAGGGGCTGCCTCAGCACAGGAGCATGTCCCAGTTTCTCACTGGGAATGCTTTCATCCCTCCAAACCTGCAGTGAACTTCTCCATAAGAGAGGAATCAATGCTAATAGGGTTTTGCTCCTTTTTAAGTATAAAAAGAAGCATTAAGGTATTGGTGGAAGTTGACTGGGGGGGAAAGCAGGTACCTCCAGGTTAGGTTGCCTCGATTAAGAGCTGCAAGTAGCTGGGATGAAGATTGTCCGGACTATTGAATTTTGTTTAACCAGTAGGAACTGGCGGTCGTTTTTGGGTGGTTTCTAGGAGAAATGGAAACCCCTGAAGTTTCTGGCTTTTTTGGAGCTGGCAACCACTTTCTGTCCTAAAGGTCAGTCCTTGGGGTGAATGATCCAGGGGGAAGCAAGGCATTCAGGGACATAATTTTTCAGTAAAAATGGCTTTGTACCTTTGTAGTTGTTTTTTAGCCTCTTGCTGTATTAATGCAGACCTCAGAGCAGCTGGAAAAAAAAGGTTTATTGGATGATGGAGATATTCTTGCATTAATCATCAGCTGCAGGCTGCCTCCCCACTCTCTTCCTCTGCTGATTTATATTCCTTTTATTGCTCCCCTACCCTCAAGCACCCAAGTCCGGGATGAGGATGATGATGGTCCATCACCAAGTTGCAATATTACCACTTAATACTGAAGACAAGACAGATCTCCTTGATCTCCTTCCTCCAGACCATGCAATGCCAGTGACGGACCTTTTTGTGTCTGAGGTGTGCCTAAATATCACTTAACATGAGGCAGAGCGTAAATACTTCCTGTGAGCCGTGCACCGAAGCCGAGCACACATCAGCTGGGGGATGTTTGCAGGCTGCACTCGTGTGCACTGGAGAAACATATATAGGACATCATCAACTTTCAGCAATTTATTCCACCTATGCCTTTTTTATTTGTCACTATGGTAACTACAAAGTAAAGATCAAAGCGGCATGTCAACGGCAGGAAGAGGTATTATTCCTCTCCCCTCCTTTGCAGAAATAACTTAAGCTTGGTTTTATTTCCTTCCCATTCAGAAAAATCCCTTGCTGCTGGCTGGTGCTGCTACAAGGGGTTGTACCTTTTTTTGGCAAGGGATAAATCCTTGTCTCCAGCTGTTGAGCAATTGGACTGCAACAGTTTGCCGATCAAATAAGCTGAATTTCCTTTGCTTTTGAGGCAAACGTGAAGTGCAGCTTGAGGGACGGATGATAGGGTAATGAGGCAGAGGATGAAGAGAGCTGATAGAGAAGGTCCTGTATTTTAATAGTGGTGATGGCTTGGAGGGCTGGAGCGGGTCCTGGCACTGGAGGAGAGAAACTGGAGCTACCAGAGGCTTGTGGGGTGGGGACAAAATTTCTCAGGAGGAAACGCTTGGTTGTTTTTCTTTCCCTGTTGGAAAACACAGATTAAATTAAAGGAAAAAGAAATTGTGGAGGAATGGCATAGTCAATAAGGTGGCCTGGCTGTGGGGTGTGGAGGTGCCCTGGGGACTGCTCTGAGACTTGGTGGTCCCAGGTGGGCTCCCATGGCTGGAAACGGCAGCTCTGATGGGGATTTGACTGTCACTTAAAATGGAAATCAGCAGGCAGCTGAAACAGTGGAGGGAGGAGGAGGAGGGAGAGTATGTATCATGATGGCTGTCGTAGCTGGTGCAGAGAAAAGGAGGTTCAGGTCAGAAAAGGGAACCCCCCGATAGCTGATATCACTCCTGGTCATGCCCCATGGCTCTGGAGCTTGGGATGGATTTGGGGTCCCCATCCATACCCTGTGGCTTCAGGGCTCAGTATGGGTTTGGGTTCTCCACCCATGCCCCATGGCCCTGGGGTTGTGATGGATTTGAGGTCCCCATCCATGCCCTGGGTCTTGGTATGGGTTTGGGGCCCCCATGGCTCTGGGCTTGGGATAGGTTTGGGGTCCCTTTCCATGCCTTGTGGCTCCATACCAAATGTTTTAATGTGCATAAAAAAGCCAGAAATCACACAAATCTTGAACTCTGCTTGATTTTTGCTTGCTTCTCCTTAGTTATCATGGAAACAGGGTGCGAGCACCAAACATTTAGGGAAGGACCCTGCCCTAAGCATGTAGCTGCAGCTACAGGGCCTTCAGTGAGGCCGCTCGGGATCCAGCAATTGCCCTGCCCTGATTACCCTCTTAATTATTTTAATTATTAATAATTGCGCTCTTCCCTGGTAGGTGTAGAAATAGAAAGGCAGGTGCAAAAAGGAAGAAGATGCTCATCGACATGCTGCCATTGGCCATCCTTCCAGCCATTGGTCCCCTGCCTTGACTGAAGCGAAGCTACCGTTGGAGTAAGTACAATCCCAAGCTCTGTATTTTTAATTATACCACCATGTAGCCAATATGCGCAGGCAAACTTTAACTCTGATTTAAAACAGAGAAAAAAGGGGGTTTTAAAACACATGAGCGCATTTGAAAGTATAAAATTTGAGGCTTCTGTGTCGCGTGTTTGCAGTGCAAGCCATAATTGCTTCCTCTATGGGCTATAAAGCAGCTTTTAAGTTGGAGGAAATCGATTTCTGCGTGTATTTGTTGTTTCTGCAGATGAAATGAGATACACAGAGCAACAAGTCATACAGCCAATTAGGTGTAGGTGCTTAAAAAATTAGTGAAAGATTTTTGTCTGTCAGGAGAGTTTCTGGGAGGATTTTGAGGACAGCCAGGAGCCATCTGGTTTTAAGAAGGAATTGAATCCGTTTAGGAGTGGGATTATGTGATATATTTGCTTGCAGGTGCTGGGGCATGGTGGTCTCAGACTTGCTTTGAGTTTCTCCTTGCTCCCACAGTCTTTGCATTGTGCTGAAGGTGGCTTCTGCTTAATTTTTCTTTTTAAGCAAAAGTATTTAATGGGCAAGAGGGAAAATGTATCTAGGGATGTGATGCCCTGGCAAGGCACTGCTGCCAGGTGCTCCCTGCCCAGGGGAGCTGTGTGGGGTTATAGGGCAGGACCTAATCCTGCCTACCCAAGCCTTGGTCTCATGTATTTAGTGCATTATTTTGCCAAGAAAGACTTGTTTGGGATCACTCAGCACCTCCACTTGTTTGTAGGGATGTGTCAAAACCCACAGTGAGAACAGGGGGATGGTTCAGTGCAGGTGAGCACAGCTGGTTTGAAATAAGCAGGGGTGTTTCTAACACTGCAAGACGTCCTTTAACAATGGTGAGTTAAAATTAGACCTTTAAGAGAAATTGAGAAAAGTAATTAAATTAAAATTTGGTGGGGAGGTGGATCCAGGGTCCTGACTTACGTGAGCCCAACGTGGTGGGCCCACACATGAGCAATCAAAAGCTTAATTCCCACTCCATCCAGTGTGTTTGGGTTGTTTTCGGGGTTTTTTTTTCCCACCCTTCCTTAATTGGAGATGTATTTATTGCTTCAAGACGATGTTTTCCATACAGAACAGGTTGGGAAGGGGATATTGGAAATGCCCTGACGTAGTCCCCAGTCACGCTTCCATCTACCTTCAACTATGCTCTTTGGTGGCCGTGCCTGAAAAACTGCAGAGGAGCTTCATAAAGCCAACAGCTCAGTAGGAGCAGACCAAACCCCAGCTTCCTTTGTCTCTAATAAGAGACCGTCTAGAATTTAATTAGGCTGTGGGTAATGAGAGAGGCGGTGGTAGGACAGGATCTGGCCGGTGCTTGCTGGCTGTTGGAGCATGGACCCGTCTGGAGCATCCCTCAGGGTGCCCCAATGTCCAACCTGACTTTGTGTGTTATGAGTCGTTAGAGGGGGAAGGAGAAGGAGGGGAATGACTAATTACAGGGAAAAAGCTGTTCTGGTCATGCCAGAAGTGTTTGTGAATTTGTTAAAGGGATTTGTGTTGTGGCTGAGCTGACAGAGCACTTCCTCAAGGAGAGGGCACAGGGAGGTTGGTATCCATCTCCTGGGTCTCATCCAGCACTGCTGGTGTCTCACGTGAGCACATAGCCCCAAAACTTTTCACCCCACCGGACTGAACTCCAAAGAGGTTACTTAAGGGGGCGCCAGCTTAGTCCTGCTCATGGTCCCCATGGGATGGATTTGCTGAGCCTGGTGCTGCTGGTCCATGCTCCTGAGCACGCCCCATTGCAGAACATACTCATATCCCCAGAGGGTTATGGATTTATATAAAGTTTATACAAAATTACATAATTTCATGTATAATTTTACACACATTTCTATCCCAGGAGGGGCGTAAATAAGTATTTATACCAGAGGAGGGCTGAGCCTTAACCCTCTGCACCTCCCTGCTCTGCGGAGGGCCACATCCAGGCACCCTTCCTGTTGGGTATGTCGTGGGACCGCAGCAACATCTGCAATGCCTTTGAAGACGCGAAGGTCATGGGGCTATATATAGACAGGGGCGGGTTGGGCATGTTTTGGTGGAACTATCCTGTGGGAAGATGAAATCCTGTCAATGCTAAAACGCTTCCAAAAATCAGATTTTTTTTTCCCCATTTTTCCAAATTTTCCAGGAGCTTCCAGAAAACCTGGCAAGCAGTAGCCCCTGTAAGTGCACGCCTATGTAGGGATGCATGCATGGCTGGGGTCAAAATGAGCTAGAAAAAGCCAATATATTCCTCCTGCATACCCATCTGCAGCCCAGGACCTCCTCTTTTTAATCTGCATGGATAAAGGATGCAGCTATAGCTGTATTCCCGTGGGTAATTCCCATGGGCAGGCAGGGTGGCAGGACCATGGGGAGGACAAGACCAGGGAGTCTTTGGCATTGTTGCAAGTGCAGAGACATCAAACCAACGTTTGCGAATTGCTGACAAACTTGGTTTTGTCTGTGGCAGATTGGCGTTGCTCGCAGCCCTTGATCTCTATTGCCGCCAACAGAAGCTCTTAAAAAATTTATAAGTCGCCCTTCAAATGATGAGAAGAGCATTATTACCCTGCCTGATGCTCCAAGCCACTGGTGTTAGATGTGGAAATGCAGCTGGTTGAGGGGTGTTGGAGCTATGGGGGAGGTTTCTGAGCTGCTTCAAGCGTCACTGTTGGTGTCTGATGTATCCCAGGGATTTCTCTCTTGGAAAAGGGCTCAAGCATGAGGAGGAGTGGGCTGGAAGTGGGTGTCCTTCTGCAAGTAGTTGCGAGCACCCCGGGGAGCTTCAAGCTGGCACTTCCCAAGGATGGGTTGAACTTGGAGGGTGGATTGATACCCTGGAGTCATCTCCACCACTTGTTATTTTTGGGAGTGGAAAACCCTCCCCAGATTATGTTCTTTGTAGGCTCCTCCATAGGAACAATGCTGGATTAACCTGGTAGGAGCTCGGTCGCGTGCCTGTCATGGTCAGAGCTAGCGATGGAGGACTCCAATGTCAAGAAGGGTTTGCCTTGCAACGAGGCTAGAGTGTCCTCCAGAAAATAGTTTTTTGGATATAAATTTGATGCTGGGCTGGAGGAGCTATCTGCTCGGTGGTGGTGACATGGAGATCCTCCCTGCAGAGGTTTGGCTCAGTGGGTCTCTCAATATTACTCTGTCAGCACATGAAAAAGTCCAGGAGGCCATCAGTTTGGGCAAAGGAGATGCTGGCCTTCTTGGCTGTGCAGGATCAGGCTTGATGGAGCGGTGCTGGGTGAGCCCAAGGCACCTGAATCTGGGAGTCATACCCCCATGGGACGCTGCAGCACCAACACCACGCAAATGCAAGTGCAGCTGCTGAAATCGTGCTCTGGGTGATGTTTGACTTCATCAAAGTTGGACAAAGAAGTGGTTGTGTCCTGCCACCCTTTGGAAGGAAAGAAAACACAAACCCCTAATTTCTTTGAAGCCGTGTCGGAAACTTAATGGACAGGTGCAGGGGGTGGGTTGGTCCCACCCAGCCCCAAGCACCCCGCAGTAGCTGTCAAGATTCATTGAAATTCAGCAACTGTATAAAAGCTGGGGATTTCCATAAAACTTATTTATTGATGCACATTCTCCTGGCTGCCTTCTGTCTTTTTCCACTCTGGGTTTTCTGGCCCGGCTGGTGCTTGCCCATCTCTGGGGTGTCCAGGCTTCTGGGGCTGCTCTGGAAAATATTTCATGCAAAATAGCAAAAACTGTGCTGGAAAAACGCTCAGGTAGCTTGTCTCTCCTGAATGGCTGGGGCGATGTGCCATTGCCTGTCTTTGGGCAGACCCTGGGGACAGATACTGAGTGCCCTTCCCCTTCAGTGGGGACACCTGGGTGCCTCTCAGATGTTTCTGCTGCGTAGATGGAAGGTGAGCACCAAAGACCACCCGGGGTATCTCCATGAACCTTTGAAGGGTACAGGAGGTTGTTTTGCACTCGGGATGGGGTGGTGGGAGCAGAGCCTGGTTGCTGTACCCTGACAGCATTGACAGCCACCACATTGGCCCCAGGCTGTGCAGGGGCAAGCTTGCATCTCTGGAGATCCTAGATGTGATGCCAGCACGGCAAGCCAGGACCATTTTGGGGTGCATCGTCTCACCTATGCCATGGTCTGGTGATGCTCTATGGGAGAGAATAAATGGGAATCACTGTCTGTGAGAAGCACAGACCACAGATACTCCAGCCCCTGATGACCCTTTCTGGCAGAGAGGGACCATGGGTGGTGGTGGTGGTGTCTCTGGCTCACCAGGACAAATCCTTTCCTGGAGGGATGCCCGGGTGCATCCGCGTCCCCTCGCACCCCCTTGCCCAGGGATTGTCCATCCTCGGGGATATCCCCAGCATTCCCCCACCACAGCTTGCATACATAGTCACAGGCCATGACTCATGCACGCAGCCACCCCCCGCCACATACCCCTCTTCCTTCCCACCCCCGAGCACCTAAATATACCTCCAGCTCCACACTGACACCCCCTCCTGCGCTGCCCAAACCCCACGCCTGCTCTCTCCCACGCTCCCCGTGCCTCCCGCGCTATCACCTCCTGCACCCTGTCTCTCCCATAGAGAAGGGTCCCGCAGGGATGCCGGGGACAGCCCACGCCTGCCCAGGAGGCTCCAATCCATTTCTCCCCCTGCCACCCGCCTCCGCCAGCATCCCACCGTTCGTATTAGTGCACTGCTCAAAATACAAGCTGTGATGGAGGAGATATATTTAGACTAAATCCCTAGCAGGTGATTGGCGGGGTGGGGGGGGAGCAGAGGGAAGCCGGGTTTAATTTTTCACTGTGATGGTTTAGCCTCCAGGTCTCTTTCAGAAGCTGTGCTCCCATCCCAGCAGTGCCAGCAAAACCTGCAAGGTAGTAAGTGCTTTTGGGGACAACCCCCCTCCCACCAAATCTCACATCTCCCACGCAGATCAGAAATCCCACAGCACCATCTGAACCCTCCCCAGACTGTCTATCTATCACTCCTGATAGATTTTGTTGCAGGGTTTTTTCAATAACTCTTTCTTTGTAGACCCCTTGATCTCAGTGTTGTACCCCATGCAAAGCAGCCTGTGCTCGCTTTCTTTCTCTGAAGGCATGTGTTAGGAAAAAAGGGATCTTTTTTTTCCTCCTCAAGGTACATGTGCACGCACCAACCCTCTAGCAAATGCAACATGACTCGAGGTGGTTTTGCTTGAGCTGATCCCAAAAGATGCGTGCTTTTATGCTGCAAACCCAGCTCATGGAAGGGTGACGGTTCCCACTGGGCATATGGTCCCCAACTCCTGCTCTCCATCCATTCATCCATCCATCCATCCATCCATCCATCCATCCATCCCTTCCTGGCTTTCATCTCTCTCCATCTGTTTAAGCAAGGTGTTTTCTCCTTTGTGGATGTATGATGTTGCCCCTTACGCATGTGTTGAGCAGGTCTGCAATGCACCTACAGCAGTTCCTCACTCTCCTCATCATCCAGGGCTCTGCTGGGCTGGGTCCAACCCTGCACACAGCAAGCTCTTGCCCTCAGCTTCATCAAGGATTGAGCCACAACTTGAGTAGTTTCTGGGTGTCCAGCGATATTTCCACTTCTGGCGAGCACAGAAATGGTGCCAGCAAAGGTTGAAGGCATCTCACAGGTCTCTGGAGAACCATCTCTTCTTCCTGGGAGCTGTGAACATGGTGGACAGAACATACCAGCAAGAAAATAGGGTAAATCATGACAGCAAATAAGATTTTCGTCTTCATGTAAAATTTCCACTTTTTACAAGGAAATTACCTTCCTTTTTTTCTTTTCCCTGTGGCCTAGAAATAAAGCAGCAGCAGATGGGAAGCCCACCACCTGTGGTGTTATGGGTGTTCAGCAGAGATGACATTGGGTAGGCATGTGTGCATGCAGTTCCTCGCCCAAGTCAAACGGAGATGAGAGGATGAAGAGAGCCCTTCCTCTGCACACCCTGGAGCACCAGCGCCTCCCCTTGCAGGGGGGTGAAGCAGCAGCGTTTGCCTGTGTTTTGGGGGGCTTTGGAGGTACAGTCGTGCTCTGAGCTCCCTGTGGGCCAGGAGCGAATGCTGCCTTGGCAGCATGATTATCAGAGGCTGGAAAACAGGTGAGGAAGGTTGGGGTTTTTTTATCATTTCTCTCATCAAAGGAGGTGTGTTTTATGTCTGCAAACCAAAGACTGAAATGAGAGTTTGGAGTTTATTTGGGAAATAAAGCTCTTTCTCTCTCCATTCATTGTTTTTGTTGTTTTTGTTTTTTCCCTTTGTCTTCCTGCAGTCTATTTATCTAATCCATTTATATCTATTCATCTATCTGTCTCCTGTTTATGTGGAATATCTTTCAATATACGTCTATGCCTGTTCCTTTCTGCATTATATCTCTTGCCCTTATGTATCACCACCAATCTAACTAGAAAATCCCTCCCTTTCTCTCCGTCTTCTTCAAATAAAATTTGGCTTTTGGACTGTTTCTCTTTCTCGCTCTACCTGTTGCGCACTGCAACTTTTCCTAACTATAACCACCATTCCTCTTGAACACAATATTTTAAGAAAATATGTCATTAGCGAGGAATTTGATTGACTATGTATATTATGCATTTGGGGATGTGATGTGGAGCTGGGGCACATCCCTGTGATGGACTGTGATGGAAGAATATCGGTGACAAGGAGGTGTGTGAAGCCCTGGGCAGATGTCACCAGGTCTTCACGGTCTTGGGGAAGGAATAAGCCCTTCTCCCCAAGCTCTCACTGGGGTTGCAAACATCAAGTTGTGTTGCTTTCAGACCATGTCCCTCCTCCACCTCTCATTCCTGCCAGTGTGACTCAGAGCCATCTCGGCATTCCTGGCAGGTATCGCTTCCCACCAGCTCTCAGCAGCACCGACCGGGTCAAATGCTCATTTATGCTGTTTGTGCATCACCAGGCTGCAGGGATTGGTGGGCAGGCAGTTAAATAATTTCTTCGTGCCATATCCCCTGGTGCCTTTGATTAATTTTGTTCTCAGCATATCTTGATTTTGTGCTGAGGTCTTGTCCCCACCATCCTGCTGATGTTTAACCTCCTTGATGCCAGCATGGTCAGCCCAGAGCAGGACGTTGTCTCCTCTGCTAGCCCAGCTCAGTGCTCCTTCCTCCTGGGGAGAGTGAATCAGCCTGTTTTAAGCCCCAGATGCTTTCTTTGGACAGAGATGCTCAATGCCCGCCCTTTCCACCTTTGCAAGGTGACGTTGCTTAAACGCAGTTCTCCAAGAAGCCTGCTTCTCATGACAGGGAGAGAGGGCTCGAGTGACCCCAGCACATCTCCAAAAGTCACAGGTGTTGTCAAGGGTCACTAACATAAAATCATAGAATGGTTCGGGTTGGAAGGGACCTTAAAGGTTTTCTAGATCCAGCCCCCCTGCCCTGGGCAGGGACACCTCCCACTAGACCAGGCTGCTCAAAACCTCATCCAGCCTGGTCCTGAACACTTCCAGGGATGGGGCATTGACAACTTCCCTGGGCAACGTTTGCTTTAATATACTAATGTCTAGTTATTGTATTAAATTAGCAAGGAGTAGCCATCAAGAAGAGAAGACACCCCTTTCTCATGTAATAAGTTCAGTGATGGAGTGCCTCTTGGATATGTTGCCGGTAATGTGCTGGCCATGTGGAAGATGACTGGCACTGACGGCAATTATTTGAGCCTTCTGAGAGACAGAAAAACAAAAAAAAGCTTCATTCCCATTCACTTGATCAGTGTGAAGTGAGTGCAAATTACCTTGATGTTCTCATTATATGGATGCTCTTACACATGGTGTGCTGGGACAGTGAAGGAGCTTGATTGCAAGGTGGACAGGCTCTGGAGGGTGTTTGTGTCTGGAGATTTCCCCTCCTCCTGTATTTTCACATTTTTCGTGGGTTTTTTTTCTGAAATCCCCAGTTGCCTGAATCATGCTATTGTCTGAGAGAGAAGCTCAGCATTTCCTACAGACAACCAAATACATCCCTAGTTTACATGCATGACCCTGATGTTGTCAGGCTTGAGGAGAGAGAGATGTTGAGCTGTTTCTAGAGGGAAACTCAGCCGTGTAATTACATGCATTACCAGATGTTGCTGCCTCTAAATCCCTGGGCAGGGCAGTGCTGCCTACTGTCCTGATCCCTATGGCTGCCCCTTCCCATTGCTTTCTGTCTTCTCCAGTAGGACCATCTTCTTGGCCTGCCTCATCTCTCCCTAGGCACACCCTCATCTCCTGTGTTGCTGTCTCCATCTCCTTTCTCACGGGTAGATACCTCCTGCCTTGCTCCCATCACATCTTGCTGCAGGATCTTCTTCTTGGACAGTTGCTCCATCCATGGTCCCAGGAAACTCTTCCTTAATACAATCCTCATACCTTCAGCAATCCTCCCCTTCTCTCCACAGTTGTCTCCTCTCCAACCAAGGAGCCTGGCTGGACCCTGCTTGCTGGAAGCCCTTCCCAAAAGTGGCCACCAGCCATGGAAAAACCTCACGTGGATTACAGTTTTTGAACACCTGGGTCAAGTCCTTCAGGAGGCATATTGGGCATACATATCCCCTTCTTCTTTTTAGCAACAGCTGTCTTCCTCATGGCCATTTCTTACATTGCAGAGCTCCTGTGGGACAACTCTCAGGAAAACAAGGTAAACTTGCTGAAATTATTTCCCAAATGTAAGATATTAGCATGATTTTCTCATAAAAAAACAATAACAGAGGATTTATCTTCTTTTTTTGTTTTGATGGAAGCCGGGATGCATAAGAGAGCCAGCAACACATATCCACTAGATAATTAGACTGAAAGAAAACCACCCCTCTGAAGACAATGAGGTGATAAAAGAGATCAAGATCCCTGGGAAAACTTAATCCTTCCCTTTTTTCCATTACTTCTCAGGTTATTTCATTTTGCTATTAAGAAATTTGATTTGCTGATGAGCAGGAGAGGAAGCTTCCAGACTCAGGAGAAAAACAGCTGGGTTGCATGAGGACAAGCTATTAAAGATTCAGCGATTGTACAAGTCCCAAAGGTAGAGAGTCTCCTGTGAATTAGCATGGGACCCAGGCTTTTTGGTGGAACGAGGCTGATTAAACCCTTCTTCTGCCACTGGAGATGTCCTACAGTCACCCTCAATAACAGTAGATAAAAATAGTCGCTTCACCGAGCACCCGTCCATTCAAATCTGCCTGTATCTCTTTGACCATTGAGACTGGATGAGGTCTCGGGGAACCTGGATGTCTGTATGAATTCAGGTCTTATAGGGGTTTCTTTGGGGGTGAGGTGAGTAATTGTGTCTTTCATAGAGTTGGTTGGAAGGAAAAGGAGGGTCCCCATGTTCTCATGATCAAGGCTACAACCTGGGAGGAGCCGTCCAAGCTGGTTGCTCCTGCTATGTGCAAGGGTGTGCCTGCAGCCTTGCTTGCAGCAAGAGGGGACCCTGACAGGAGAACATCTCCCTTCGTGGCATGTCCTTCCTCAGGAGCTTCCCCCACCACCGTACAGCTCCTCCCTGTGAGGCTCTTTGCTTGTGCATGGGATGGTCATTTGCAGGAGGAAGCATCCTCTCAATCTCATGGAGATCCTCCCAACATGGGACATCTGCTTGGAGGTCCTTGGGGTGCAGGAGCCCTTTCTAATGAAAATCTCAACTGAAAAGCTTCCCACCATGGGGAAGACACCATTGCCTTTTTTCCCTTTTTAAATCCCCCTTTTGCTTCTGGTTCCCTCCCCTGGTGCTTGGTGGTTTGGTGATGATGGATCCTTTCACAGCTGATGGACCCACCGGTCTGACACCCACAGGCAGATGCCACCTCCGCTTCGAGAAAGTGGTGAGATCTCCTGGCTGGACCCATGCAGTTGCAGAGCGAGCCCCTCTCTGGAGTGAGCACATGTACCCCAGACTCAGGTAGTCTCTTGGATAACCAGAAGAAGCCCTTCATTGATTCAATGAAGAAGGACTTCACCAACATCCATCAGAAAAGTCTGGATGGTTTTTGTCCAAAGTTCTGCAGCTGGAGGCAAATGAGAAAGCCTGACCACCTCAAGGACTGAAAAATACCCCTCTCAAACCCTGGGAAATAACTACCAAAATGGACTGGATGCCTTGCAGTTGTCTACCTATTTTCACAAATTCTTTTTGTGTATTTACTAAATGCTAGGTGTTTTGTTTCCAGGTGACAAAGGAAGGTTTGTACTCATGGAGTTGCAGTGTCTAGAGCTGGAGGTACTAAGGATGGTGTAAAGGTCTTGTGAGAGGTGGAATAATGGGATCCAGCTTCTCTGGGAGCAGGTGGAAGAAGGGCAGCACCTGACTGTGGTGTGCTCCACCTGCCTCCCCACCACCAGTGATGAAGAGAAACTGAGGCAGCTGCTCCAGGTGGAGAGGGTGGCTGGGTATCAGAGCTGGACCTAGACTGCTGCCTCCAAATGGACAAGACAAAATAGCACATCTTCTGCCTACCTCGTTCCTTGCAGCACGAGCAGGGGTACCCATGGGTACTCAGTTCTCCAACTGTACTGCAGAAAATAAAACTTGTATTTTCTGCCTTGCCAGTGGGATGTTCTTAGGCTTAATAGAGAGATGAGGTGTCCCCATGTACCTTGCAAAGCTGTGATGGGGTCCCCCACTGCCACCGCAAAGCTGGTCTGGGATGAGCCTCGCCAGCACTGATGCTTGGGGTCTGCTGTACGTGGGAACTCGTGGGCAGGAGGGAGAGGCAGCCCCATGTCACATGATGGTGAGCAGGGAGCTCTTGAGGTGTGGGCCCTTCCCTTCCCTTCCTTCCCTTGGGACCACCATGACACGGCTGCTGGCAAGCACGGGAATTGCTCCAGCCCTTTCTCGCCCCGCTGCTGAAATTGGCCTTTCATTGCCCCCAAAGGAAGGAATCCGCTAAATGCTACGGCTGTTCTTCAGCTGTAATGAAGCTGCACAGCTGGACCCAGACCTGCTATTGGGCTGCATCCTGGCTGCAATCCAGTGTGGGTAATTACACTGAGGAACGTCTCCATGGTCCTTCCCTGGAGTTTCAATCAGCATCGTTATTTCTTGCTTCCCCTCCTTCTCCACGTGACTCTGGGAGGGGGACAAGACCAGATCTCCACCACACTGCCTGTCTGGCTTAAAGATGAGATTTTTTTTCCCTCCACTTTCCATGGGAGTTTTTCCTTCTTTTTCCAGCCCAGGCACCTCTTCAAGGAGGAGGCGTGGTGGCTGAGGTGGCACTAGCTTGCCCCTCCTGCCTGACTCTGGGAGGGAGGCTGCAAATTCACATCAAGGAGTTTGCCTGAGCTTTTTAGCATGAATTATTAATTCATAGCCAGCCTTTCTCAGAGCAGCACTCTGCCTAATTCTGGAGCACCCACTGCAGAGCAGATTTATTGCAGCTGGCAGGGGCTTGTATTTATATTGTCACCGTCATCCCCCAAAAATTCATTTGCATGTGCCCGTGGCAGGGGTTCATTTCACCCTTTGCTCCAAGGTGTGTCCAGCAGTGAGTCTAGGAGAACCGACTCCTTGCTCTGCTGCTCCTGGAGTTGATTTGGACATTGGGCCCTCTCTCCTGGCAGGGTGTTCTTCCCTCTTCGCTTTGCTTCCTCCTCCATCTGGAGACTTGTTCTTAGGCTGTTTCCTTCCTGGGAGTTTGATGGATGGAAACCTCTCACATGAGTTTGATGCAATGGGAGGTGTTTGGAGACTGCTTTCGTCTCTGGTTGTATCAATAATTAATATGTTGATCCAGAACAATATTATAAACAGGGTAAATACTTTTTTTTTCCTCTCCCCTTTTTTTCTTATTTTTTTTGGTAAAAGCAAAAGAAGAACAGCAGCTCACTGCGCAGTGGGGACTTTTCAGTCTTCCTGCGGGACTTTTACCCTCCTCCCTGCTGAGATGCTCTCTCCAGCCCTCTGGTCAGATGCATTGGAGATGGCCATGGCTGTATCCAGCCCTGGGCCCTTGGATAGGTGGCATGGCTCAGTGTCTCCATGGAGGGTGAACGGTATCTGGCAGTTTTAAAGTTTAGACTTTTTAAAGCTCTTCTTTTAATGGGAAACTCACATATAATGGTATGGAGTCCTTTCAAAGCAGCTGAGAGCCCTCTGGTGATGTTCAGCTCATTTGTGTTTTGGAGGCTGCTAAAAGGCCACTCTGTGGGGACACCAGTGCGGGCACTGTCTCATTGCAAGCAGTTTTCCCAGCATCTTCCCATAGGCTGTTTTCATTTCTTCATCATTTTTTAATCCTAACTCCTCTAAGATATATATTTGGATTTAGCAATCATGTCATGGCTCAATGCGTCCATCAGGGTTGAGGAGATCTCAGGAAGAGAGTCTGAAGCATCCTTGGCAGAGAGTTTCCAGCAGCTGAATCTCTAAACTCTACTTGGGCAACGAATGAAGGGCGTCTTTCCAGAAGTCTTCAGTGCCCGACTTGCTGACTGCTGACTTAAAGTATCTTGGCCTTGGCATTGAAATAGTTTTGAAGGTTGTTTCATCAGCCGGTTGACGTTTGTTCTGGAGAACACCACTGCTAACATGATTCACCTGAGACTAATTATACCCATGGCATTTGAACTTCTTAAATATGCAGATAGGCCTTTCTTCCTCTCGCTTGTCTGCAGAAGGTGCCTCTGTCTTTCATGATGTTCCTTGAGGTTCCACAGTCCAAATTAAAATATCATCTGCTCTAACTTAATCACCTCCTAATTCCTCAAATATCTGCTAAATTACTCTTTGAAATACCTTGGGAGCAGAACTAATTCCAAATGGCATTATCTTAAATTCGCAATGTCCAACCGGTGTATTGAAAATCACTAGCTTTGAGCCCCATTCATCTAATTTTACTGGCTTTAATAGATGTCCTGCCTTCATGCTGAGAATATTTCTGCTTCTGAGAACATTGCTAACTT
This sequence comes from Fratercula arctica, assembly GCA_947846985.1. Classification (NCBI taxonomy): domain Eukaryota; kingdom Metazoa; phylum Chordata; class Aves; order Charadriiformes; family Alcidae; genus Fratercula; species Fratercula arctica. The sequence continues at coordinate 23,579,127 of CANTUZ010000009.1, forward strand.
TTCATTAAGAGTTTCCAGTGGATAATGTCTCCATTTGAAAGGCTTTATTTAAACCATATAAATCAATCTGCATCTATGATTTATTTGGCTTTTTGGTTCCTACCCTTTTCAGTTAACACACTATGTTTAACCTAGTCTGTTGGTTGATACAGTCTGGAGGGATGAAAGACAATGGTAGGACACGTTGTTCGGTCCTGACACAGAAGGTAATCCCAGGATGTGCTCGGGAAGCAAGCTTATTCCCATCCCACCGGTTTTGGGTGGTTTCCTCTCCTGTCAGCCTTCACCAGTGTGGTAAGACACGTGTCTCCCTCCTGCCACCAAGAAAAGATTGAGTTTCTCTGCAAGCTGATTAATAGTCCTGTTGATGTTGCAATGCACCTTTTGTCAATCATTTCATCCCTCTGGCAGAAACCTGTACTTGCAAGGAGGGCACTCTGGTAGGAAAGCCATGGGCTGCCCATGCTGGTGTTGTTCAGGATGCTCTCCTGGGGTTTTGCCTGCACCCATTATTCCCCCACCAGCAGAAGCCAGAGGAGCAGCTGTGTCAGATTGTGGACCAGTGTTTTTTCAATGTTTCCATCTGATTTGGATGGAAAAAGGATGACAAACACAAGCAAAGTTTCCTGGTGAATGAGCTCCAGGGCATGAAAGCAGTTTGAGAAGCAATGAGTTGTCTTCAGACCAAACTTCCCTTGAGGGGCACCTTGCTCCAGATTTCCTTCTGGGTTTGGGACACCCAAGTTTGTCTTTTTATTGAATCCTCTCTGCAAGCTGGATCTAAACTGGTTCTCCTGTGATGTTGTAGGACAGGCCCTGGTGAGACCTTCTGCTTCACCTCCAGCTTCAGTTCATCTTCTTGGGGTGGGCGTGCAGTGACGTATCTGCTCGACACTGGGACTTGCCCAGATCCTGGGAATGGGACATGGTCTCCTTGCACAAATAGGTGAAGCTTGAACACACATGGTTCTACAACAAATCACAAAGGGTCCACCATTTATGTGGTATCAGACAGGGATTCATCTTCTCAAGCATTAGCTAGGCACGCATCCAGCACATAGGAGCTGAAATGAGTTAACAGGCAGGGAAAAAGCTCCAAAAAAGAGAAAAATCAGAGAAAAATTAAAGAAAAGACCTTGAGGGTTGCTAACCTGGCACCTCTGAAAGCTGAGCCGAGCTGCCATCCGCACGCAGCTCTCTTCCAGCTATGTGGGCGAGGGAGACAGCAAGAGAAGCTGGAAGTACAGAGGCTGCCAGACAAGGAAACAAGCTGCAGGGGAAGGGAACCAGAGGGAGATGCTCTCAGATCATGAGCACCTTTGAAGTGTGCAAAGGAGAGGAAATTGCTCCTCACCCCCCTTGGGATAGCAGGCTGGCACGTTGTGACTTTTAAATTTGATTTTAGTGAGGTGGAGGTGAAGGAGGGAGTTAGGGGGAGGGAGGGAGGTAGGGGGAGGGAGGGAAGGAGGGAGACTGTCGTGTCTCCTACCATGAAAGAGGGATCTCAAATTCTCTGGCATAGACTCGCTTTTCCTTTGAAAGTCATCCCCGGGAGTTGATCTGATGAAAGATGAAGATCTCCTGCTGGGAGATGGTTCACTGCCCATCTGCGTGAGACTTGCCTTGGCAGCGGCGGTGCCATGGGCTTGGGGAATCCACTCCGCTGCACACCGGCCAACATCCCCCCTGGCTGGGACACCAGCTCAGCCCCAGCCCGCTTGGGCCTCCTGGACAGGAGTAGGATGCAGGAGCACAGGGTGGGTCCACAAGATGCCCCCTCCTGAAAGCCACACTTGGCCAATGCAGCCAGGGAGCAGAGGGAGGGTTTGATGGCCAAGGGGCAGGGGACACAGCTCTGGGTGTCCCTGGGTGGTGGCATCTTGCCACATTGCCACTGCTGCTGACAGTGTTGGCAGGTGCTGGGGATGGAGTAGGAAGATGACGATGCACACACCGGGTTGTGCCGAGCCGGCTGCGAGGTGGTACCTGGTGCCCATGGGGAGCCTTTGTGCCACCATGGGGATCAGGGGCTCAACCCAAGCAGGTGTACCCCAATCCTCTGCCTGGGCAATGATGGGACACTAGTGACTCTGGCTTGACCATTTACACGGCATTTTTGCAGCCCTCCAGGACATTTATCTTTGAAGGGTGTGATGCCTCAAAGCACTGGGAAGCATTTGGGCATCACCCGGGCTCTGGCTGATTGTTTCTTCTCTGAGAGGTTGCAGCAGGAGGCTGGGCTGGACAGACGGTGGGGACGGGAGAGGCAATCCTCTCCCACTTTGGCTCTCGTTGCCATGCTTGTTTCTGGGGACCGTGCACCAGCTGATGCTTCTTCCATATTTCCAGGCTGGTACAATTGCACTAGGCATCCTGGTTTCTCTCTTGCTCCTCCAGCATGTCCTCACCTTGCTAGAGGACCCTAATGCCCTTGGGAGTGCCTGTACCAGCCTGGGATGGCCCTGCAGGGCTCTACTCCCCTCCGGGGACACCCTGTGTGCATCAATTTCTCCATGGAAAATCAGGCAGGATATTCACTGGGTTTGATTTCAAGGAATGAATCTCCTCCCATCCTTTGGGTAGGACTCTGGTACTGGGGCCAGCTCATTTCCAGGCTGACTTCCAGCAGGGAAGGGTTGGAGGCCACGTGGTAGCTGCTCAGATGATGGGGCTGGAGCTGCCAGCAATTTTCTGCTGTGACCAAAATGACCTTTAATAAATGCACCAGGGATTTCTTCCTTGCCCACACCTCCTTCTCCCTGTGCCCTTGGAGTTTGGATGAACTGTGGCACGCTCGAGCAGTGGGGACCGCTTGGCAGGCAGAGGAGTGTCACCATCTGGGGGGGCATCTTGGTGAGCTGGTGCCACATCTCCCCTGGCCAGATGCATTCGGATGGATGTATTTCTTTCCTCTCTGTTTGCTCCTGGGGAGGGCTTCCCGCTGCCACAACAGACCTGATGAGGCTGTGAAGACAAATGGGAGCCATGGACATGGGATGGACAAAAGGAAGCCATGGGCATGGGCTCAGCGCAGCCTTGGGTCTCCTCTGCCTGTGTTTGCACCCAGCAAATTGCTTGTCTCTTTTCAAAAATCTCCCTTTGCTCCCTATTTCTGGGAGGGTTTCTGGGATATCTGTTCCCCCTCTTGCTTTTCTTTCTCCAGTGCTGTGAAGCCTGTTGTGCCTGGCCTGGTCGAGGAACCCTGGAGCTGGGATGGTGGCCCTGGGATGAGCCAGTGAATTCCTCGTCTGTGTCAGGGATGTGCTGGGCTGTTTGTGCCAGGAGTCCCTGAGGGAAAGAAAATAATCCCCAACCCTCTGGGATATTCAGGAAATCTCCCAAAGGGAAACTTTGTGATGTCGCTCCTGCAGTTTTCTTGCAGAACGTGCAGTTTTATTGAACTGAAAAAATTCCTAGAAGTGTATTAATATAAAAAAAAAAACCCCTCATTGTGGCAAAAGTGTCATAATGGATCTTTTCAATCTCATTTCATTTGGATAGTCAAAATGTTTCATCGAGACGTTAGCGCTTTAATTTCATCCAGACTTTTCTACTGTCTCACTTATGTATGTCATACTTTGCATTACACTTATCAAACATTACCCGAATTGGAACATCCTTACTTATCAAAATGAAATTCCCTTTTGGAATTTCCTACAGGACATAAAATTCCTTCCAGCAGTGCTAAACCAAGAGATGTGCTTGATTTTGGGATACGGTACCACTTTTCTAGATATTTTTCTGGGGACAGCAACAAGTTGTTCACTCTGAACCCTACAGAAGGCAATTTAGCTCCACGCATTTTATCTCATAAGCTTTCTTTCTCTGACCCTGTTTTGTCACCCAGGATCCCTCCCAGCACCACAGAAGCACTTGCTTCAAGATGAGCTTAATTGATAAATTAGATAATAAGGGGTGGAGAAAGGGAGGTGCTTAGGCAGTAGGGGGTGATTCTAGAAGAAGGGAGGTGAGAAGGTGGAGGTTGTTAACACCCTATGGTGGCAAGTTGCTGGGACCTTTCTTGGCCAACAGAGGTTTTACCATGAGCTTCCTCCTGGGGCGATGCTGTGAGTTATCTCTCAATAATCGTTTGAGGATGGAGCTGCTCCAACCCTCTGGCTCAGCCCGACCCCTCGGTGCATTTGCTGCAGCCCCCTGAGCCCCTTCCTCTTGAGCACCCACCCTGTAAATTTGCAGGAGGATTGCTTTTGAAGTCTTATATTCCAGCACTAAATAATTTGGTTCCTCTTGTTTTGGGGATTATTTATAACCCCCAGCCCCAAAATGGGAACTCCCCTTGGTGAGGAGGTCCCCAGGAAGACCCTCACTGCCTAGCATGTGGCTCCATCCCTTCCCAGTCAGACTTTGGCAAGACTCAGTTATCTTTTTTCGCATCTCTGCAGAGCTATAGGATGGAAAGTAGCCTTTGAAGGAAAGCAAATAGCCCGTTATCCTCCATTGTGGCTTGGGGTCTGCTGCCCTCGCTCTCCACCCAGAGTTTTGGGGCGTCCTTGGGTACCCTTGATCCTCACAAGTGGATGGTGAGCTGCATCCCCAGATGGAAACACCCAGGAGCAGAGCAGTTCGCACTCATCAAAGTCCATTATTTTGGTATTTCCTTTTCAAAAAAAAAAAAAAAAAAAAAAAAAAAAAAAAAAAACCCAAAACCAAAACAACGAAAAAATCTTGCTTTTTTTCTTTTTATTTAATTTTTTCTCATTCTTGAATACTTTGAAAGGGAACATCAATTTCTTGCAGTAAACCCATTTTGACATCCAAAAAATTCATGGAATTTGGAAGAACTGGAAGAATTTTGGTCTCTGGACTCTCAGAAACAACAGGCAGGAAAAAAATACTGGTCTGAGCAAAAAGCAGTTTCCCTCCCTGCATCATCACCCTGATTTGCATCCCTGGCTGAGAACAAGTCCTTCCTACTAAAAATGCTACTTATTTTTTTCCAGATATGCACACAAAGCAGTTTTTAGCCCAATATTAATTGGGCTTGGAATGCTGCAGAGGTGAAGCGGTCCATTTAAGTGGACTAAAGACAGGTAGATTGGCTTTCAGGGCTGCAGCAAAACGAATCCATCTCTTCCCTCGGTCTCCTAAAGGCCAGTTTTTATTAGATCAGGAGAAGCGGGGGGGGAAATAAATAATAGAGACAAGAACAGGTCAGCAAGAAGGGGAAGGAAGATGCGACGTGCAGCGAAGACACCAGATTGCCTGCCTGGAGGTTGGGTTGTGGTTTCTTTTCCCTTTCTCTATCAAGGGTGCAAGATAAACAGAGACAGAAGGTTGGAAAGTGTCCCAGAAAGGTCTCTGCAGAAACAGGCCAAGCGTATTTAAAGTGGATAAACAGCAGGCGAAGAATTGCACCAAAATTTTGAGTCAAGGTGGTACGAAATTAAACCCTTTAAAGCTGCTGCAGATGCATCAGGTACATGATCTCCACCCTAACTGCCCCCAGCCTGCCTACTGAGGTGGAGGGCTCCAGCAGATCCTCTAAGCATGGCTCTATCCCCATCCCTCCTCCAAATGTCCCCCCTGGGCTGGCAGGTTTTCCCCATCAGTACGTGAGGATGCTTGGTTGGCATTCATGAGGACCTTCTGTTTTAAGGGCATCATGCTAGGAGGGCATCCTATGGCTGCATCCGTCTGACTGTGAGATCCTGAAACCTTCCCTGGTGGCACCAACATCTCCATCTCCTGCCTCTTTTCTGCTTTGGAAGGATTCCTCTATTTATGGGCTTGCTATATTGCACAAATAAATCAAATGTGAGATGGGGGCAGCCCATGCATGGCACCAGTGTTCAAGCGTGGACCCCAATGCCGTGGTCATCCTGGTGTAGTGTCACCAGGGCACGGAGCAGCTGTGCTGGTGTGGAAGGAGAACCATGAGTGAGATGGTACCCACTATCCCCACTAGCTGGGCAGCCCCAGGACTTCACTGTGATGCTTCAGTATATAACCATACCTATGGATTTGTTGCGTGTATGCCATAGTGGGAGATCAGCAGCTTGAGACTGGTGGTTAATACCTGCTTGGTGCCTCAGCTGGGTCAGGAGGAGCAGTGGTGTCACTTTCTGACCATGGCAAATACTCTGGTGTACGGGAGTATCTCCGCATGGGTCCCAGCTTGGCCAAGATCTGGGCTTTGCAGCGATGCTGTGTGGAGGTGGGAGTGCTGGTACCTGCTGTGGAGCCTGGGGGTCATGCCTGCAGTCACCAAGCAGGGGGATCTGATCAGGGAGCATCCTTCTGGGTGGTGGGACCTGGAGATCAGGCTGTGCCAGGGGCTGGAGGCACCTTGCTTGCCGTAAAGCCACCACTGCATCTGGAAATGCATTTTGCCGGACAGTTTGGCTGTGTTTTGCTTGGAGCAGCTCGTTTGGGAACTATTTTTTTTTAGAGTGGAGAAAGAAATCCCAAAGGAGGCTTTTCAAACTAAGATGGAGTAAAAGAGAGGGACAGCATCGGTCGTGGGGGAGTGTGCAGGTGGACCTCAGCAGGTTGAAGGTCTCCATCCAGGGTGCGTTCCCCCTTGGGCACCATCCTGCACCTTGCAGGCTCTGTGTCATGGGGCAGGACACCCATGGGTGCTGGGGGCAGAAGACCCCCACCTTGTTGAGGGCTTAAATGACTTTGGTTTTGCTGTATGAGTGGTTGCACAGCAGCCATGTCCAAGGCTCCTGTGCATCAATGGGGTGCAGAGCAGGGAGGACAGCCAGAAAGTGTGGGGTTTGTGGTTCTTTTTGGATGTGGATGACTTGGTCACGCTACTGGTTGATGTAAACCTCCAGAAAAATGCATCGGTTCATCACATGTGCTTTTACTCCACCAAAGGGAAAGCCCAAATCTGCTGCCCTGTCTTGGAAACCTGGGTTTCAAGTTTGGGCCAGCTTCTGCAGAACACAAGGCATGGGGGAGGAAAGAAAATACAGGAACTTTATTTGAACCATTCTGGAGATTTATTTTTTTTTTCTCTTGATGGGTTTTGTATTATTGAAGTGGCTAGCTTACCAAGAAGTTTATTTTTAATCGTTCCCATGAGATCCTTTTGATAAAATGTCTCTAAAATAGAAATATATATTATTAAATACATTCATATGTATTATTTATATAGCTTGTACATGTTTTTATTTTTATATTTTTTATACCTTTCTAATAGCCCCAGTGATGCCCCTTTTATCCCTGGCAGTCTCGCAAGGCTGGTGGAAGGGAGATCTTCCAGCACAGAAAGCAAGCCATCCTGAAAAGACTAACCCCAAGAAGCCACCTTTTTCTTAGGATCTTGTGTCTGGGCATCCCGTCCCCAGGCGCCGGTGCCTTTTTTTATCTTCCCTGCCTCGCCTGCAGCAGATCCCAGTCCTTGGGACCATGTGTTTGCTAAATCAGATCAGAGACAGGCAGCGAGGAGACAAAGGGTGGACATGAAAATTTAATGGCTCTGTATCTCTAAAGGCTGGAAATTAGGCTGCTCCAGGTGTTTTTTATTTTTCTGTCTTGTACACCGCTGATTTTAGCATTTTAAATGTTTAAAGAGCTGCTCCCCACTCCAGGAGCTGCGGCAGAGACCCTTGATCTGATGCTTGGGGAGGATGGAGATCTAATACCTCTCTTTTTTTTTTTCATGTGGGGCTTGACTATAAGGCAAGAGTCTGTATTCACTCAGCTTGGCAATGAACCTTCCTTTCTTCTTCAGAATGAGAGAATAGTGCTGATCCAACAGTAAATAAAGGTTATAATACCCAATATAAACATTCACTGGCATCCTACACCCACATGTCTGCATGTTGCCTGGTTACAAGTAGAAAAGGCTAGTGGCTTATTTATCTAGGAAATATGTCCTGGGTATAACCTCATGTCTGAATTTAAACCAGTGTAATTCACTCCGAGCAAACAACAGGATAGGTGATCTCAGTGTGATTTGTCTCCTTGCCCCCTGTAATTTTCCAGCTCACCCTGAATAAACCTTATTTCCAATGACTGAAGCCTCCAAATGAGGAGTTTGCGCCGGGCTGACAACATCAGTGAATAACCTGCCAGTGATTTAATTGTGGTGGGTGGCTATTTTTGTGCTTGTAAGCCAAGCTGAGGGCAGTTGTTCTTCTCTATGCTCAGTCCCCAACTGCTTTTCTGGACCGGAGCATCTTCTCCCATCCCTGCTGCTGGGGGCTGAGCCAGATGGGCTGTCTGTCAGTGATGTTGCAAGGTGAGGCAATGAACTTGGAAGGCTGTCTGGATCTCTCACTCCCCTTTTCCACTCTCTCCTGCTGGTTTTTGGTCTGTGCTTGCTATGTTTGACCCCATTTTACATCTATGGTTCCTTTGGTTCTTGTGAAATCTGGTCCTTCTTGCTTCTTCAGGTTGCTTCTAGGTGAGATCCAGCGCTGGTCCCATCTCACTGGAGTAACCTCCAGGCTGGGATGCCCTAACACAACATCCAACCAGTCCATAGAGCCTGACCCAAAGGAAACATTTCCCCATAGATGGGTGAACTTTCCTCCCAGTAAACCCTGCCTGAGCTTATGTATTTCCCACTGAAATCCAAGCCTGAACATGGCTCTATCCCCATCCCTCCTCCAAATGTCCCCCCTGGGCTGGCCGGTTTTCCCCATCAGCATGCGAGGATGCTTGGTTGGCATCCATGAGGACCTCCTGTTTTAAGGGCATCATGCTAGGAGGGCATCCTATGGTTGCATCCATCTGACTGGGCTCCGTAGAAGATGCTGGTGTGGGGTGTTAAGTGATTCACGGTACCACATTTATGGTGGATCTATTCTTTGCGTCCCAAGGCACTTCCACGCAGCTGAGGACCTGTGAACTTTGAGAAGTTAACAACATTATTTTGCTTTTTACTGCATTGACATAAAATGTCAATATTACCTTGACTTCTTTCAAGAAGCCAATTGGCAGGGTTGTTCATTAGGAAATGGCTCAATAAAAGTGCTTTTTTAAAAATTTATTGAAGCTATAAAAGGAAGTAATATCATGAACAAATGGAATGATACCAAAAATGACATCCTTTGTGTCCTCGCAAAAACCCATGCTCCGCAAAGCAGCATCTGTAAATCTTGGTGGGAATTCCCAGCAGCTGCTTAATTTGGCCCCACCAGGTAATCAATATATGAGGCTCTTACATTAGATGGATTTGTGGGTGTTTGGGGAATGCCTTTTTCTACTGCTGATGGCCTTTCCCGCCTGGCTGCGGGTGAAGAATGAGGCTTGGCATTGCTGTCTATTTAGATAGCCTCTCTACGGACTTAGAAATGGGTTTAAGCACCACCTTGGGCACTGACTGCCTTCAGCAGAGCTCTCACCTGCTGATAGAAGCAGCTCTCTTGCTGCCAGGAGAGGTGTGTGACTCCATCCCCTGAGATGGAGGTGCTCAGCACCAGCAGTGGTGCAAGGCTGAGTAAGGATAAGAGCAAAAAATACTAGTCCCTGCTGCCTCATCACTCCTAAACATCTGCCAGCTGCTTGGGAGGTGGGTATGGGGCCATTTGGACCATCTCGGGAATGGTCATGGATGATGCAGGAACACAGAGCTTGCAGAAAGTGGGGGTGATGGAGGTGTTGGGATAAAATTTTTTTGATGATGCTGGTCTGTGGAGGGAGCTCACGGTGATGTCGTGGTCAGGCATGGAGGGACCGGCAGCTCCCCACTGACCCTCTCCAGCATTGCTTGTCTCCATCGGTCTCAGCCAGGCAAACTTTGCTCAGAGGGCTTGGAAAGGAGCTAGATTGCGATTTTGGGCTTCACAGTCCCAGGATTTTCCATCCCGCATCCCACAGAAAGTCTTCTCATGCTTAATATGCCTTTTTTAAAGTCTCTTGTTTCAAGGCTTTTATTGGTTTGTCCTCTTGTCAAACTAAACACAAGCTGCGCAGCCAGAGGTATTTATCAGAGGAGCAGGGCTTTTCTTCCAGGCGGAAAACCCCAAGGTTGGAAACCTTAAGTCACAAAAAGCACGATTACCTTGGATCGGCAACATTTGATATGTCATCACCTGGCTGGAAACGCTGCACTTGTTTACATGTGTGTTGGGAAGAGGAAAGAGCAATGCCCTTATTGCCCATTCATCTTGGCTCCGCTCCTCGCCTGGTTTGACGAGCTTTGCAGGTGTTCACTGATAAATCTTTGATTTCAAGGATACAAGGTCATGGTCTGCTTCTCAGCTAAGAGTAAAACATCACCCAGGGCACACGTACATGAATGCCATCACTTACATTTCTTAGCTGATATGGCTTAGGAAGGACATTTTTATTCCATTTCTTTATTTTCACAGTTTGAATGAAACCAGTGTTGGAGAAAGTGGTTTTCCCTGGGCAGCAAGTGCTCAGGAAGGGGTGGAAGGACCCTCTCTAGGTTTGTGGAGTTGCCAGAGTGAGGGCATTTCCTTGTGGTTAGTTCAGCAGGCAGCCCTGAGAGGAGGCACGGGCCACAAGTTATTCTTCTTCCTGCCATGCAATAGCAGCAACACAACTGGACACCCCGACCTTGGGGTGCAGGATACCCCAGGGCAGGGGGAGTCTTGGGCTCTACCTGCCCCCAACCCCTCTTTTTCCACCCAGTGCATCCATACATGGCCCTCTCTTTGTCTTCTGGGACTTTTGCAGAGAGCGTTAAAAGACTCCAAATTGTCAGCATGCCTTGGAGATGGTTTCACCTTGCTCCATCTTAAACTTGTGTCTTCCTTTGATCCCCAGGAGATTTGACTCTGCCGTGTCCACCTCATTGCAGTGGGGGCCATTCTTACTCTGTGCAGACTGCAGCATTGTGGTCCATGCTGGAGGCGCAGCTCCTCAACGAGAGACATCCACTGCAGGCATCTCCTAGAGGATGTTCCTTCATGTTATTGCAACCGCAGACACAGTGCGCTGGGGCAGGTTGTGCATCCAGCTTCACCCTCTTGGTGAAGTGGATATCTTGTCCCTTTCTGCCAGATCTTCAGACCTACCTGCTCCTGCTGGTGGGGAATAAGTGAGTCCCGAGCACTGATGCAGGGAGAAGATGGGATGAGGAGCGAGAAAGTGCTATTTCGCCAAGCTGAGGGACATTAAATGATAATGGAGACGTGTTTGTGTAGGGGCTGCATATGGGCTTGCTCCCTTCAGTGCTTTCCCATTAATAAGTCTTTGTGAATGTTCCCAGGCATATAAAATTTAAATAGATGGCTTGTCAGCTGGGAACGGAGCCTTTCATAGATCTCTTTGATGGAACAGTTTTTAAGAACAAAACTGGGGACAGGGAGGGAGAGTTTGCAGCTCTCCATCCATAAAAGATGAATGGGTCACCGGAAGATGCTGTCAGAGAAGTTAAACAGCTGTTTGGACAATGGTGGGTTTGATGCCCAAAGGGGCTCCTCCATCCCAACACCCTTTCCTGCCTCACAAAGTATTCCTGCCTTCAATTTATTTTAAGCAAGATCTTGGCTGTGTCAAAGAACTCTCCTCCTTTTTTCTCTGCTTTTCTGTGGGTCCAACTTTGGCCCACTCAAGCAGGAGACAACAGCTCCTTGGAAATCCCTTAGAAATTCTTATTTATGGGTGGGTTTGGTTTTTTTTTCCCTTAATATTTCATGGTCTCTGGGAACCAGAAGACAGGAGAGCACAACAGCTGAGCTGAACTTGCCAGGCAGAGTAGTCAAGAGTTGCCCAGTGATTGCAGACACAAAATTTTAGGACGTCAGGCTTCCAGATCTTGGGTCTGGATGCTGCCTGAAAATAGTCTTGGGTGGATGTGAGATGGTTAAAGATGGAAATAATCACATTTTCACTTTTAGAGGTTTCAGCCAGATGTAGCATGTGGCTGCTAGCTGCTGTGCTGAGAATCAGTGCTTGCTGGGTGACAATTTAGAGGGGTGTTGAGGGAGATCAGAGGGGTGGGAACAGCTTGTGTACGAGGAAAACTTAAATAACGCGTCTCTCATCAGCATAGGGAAGGGATGATGGATGGGGTTGGTGACAAAGATCTATAAACACCTGAGTGTCAGGGAAGGGTGAGGAGGGAATGATTGCTCTTCTGGAGGCAAGAACCAGAAGACATCAGCTGAAAGAAGTTTTAAAACAAAGATAGGGCTTGTTTGCACAATCCATCATTCAGCTCCATTGTGTTAGGGGTGCAACATCCCAGGCAGAATCTGGTGGTGATGGCTCTGGCTATTTTGAAGTCGCGCGGATTGATTCCCTCTCATCTTGAAGCTGGAGTTTTAGAATTTCTCTCCATCTTTTTGAACCAATCATGGCAGGTTTTGCTCCCTGTATCTACGCTCAGTTTTTGCTTTACCTTCAGGGGTGAGTGAAGTTTTTCACAGCATATGGCTCATGAGGGATTACCTCCTCTTCTGGCTCCAGACAGACTTTGCTCAGAGGGCTTGGAAAGGAGCTGGATTGCAATGCTGAGACCCCAACTGCAGTACCTGGTTGTCCTCTGGGTGAAGGAACGGTTCAGAGTGGGTGGTTAGACCATGAGGGCATGTTGCAGGGAGGTAGAATTCATGTTTTATGATGCCCACCTCTATGTTGTGCCAGGAGATGACACGGGTGCGGAGGTGAAGTCCACCCTAAGGGTTCCCTTGGATGACGGAGGTGGTGTTTGGGGGTACTGGCTGCTCTTGATTTATGGCACCATCTGCCTTCCCACAGTCCTGTGCTAGGCAAGGCTTTCTCATTGCTTTCAGACCCCTGGAGAATTGAGGCTCATCCTCGTGTTAAATAGAAAACTCTACCTCAGCCTCCAACTGGGTCCTCCGTAGCAAGTGTCCTCCCAGGGGTGTCACCACCACTTGACCCCTACGAGTTCCTATCTCCTGCCTTCACTTTAAAGAGCATTTTCTCAGTCTATGCGAGACTGAATTAATTTCTGGTCCTGCCTCCTAAGGTCAGGACCTGTCTGGAAAAGGTTCTAGTTTACCTCTCCGTGTAGTCTTGAGATGTCCAGACACACTAGATATTGGGGGATGGTCAGGCAATTCTCCAGAGCTTTTCCTTTCTATGTTAAATAACTGGAAAAGAACATTATTTTTGTCATTAGAAATTCATTTGGAAGTGGTGAGGTTTCTGAGGATGTAATTAGCTGAGTTCTCCTCCTCCATCAGCTCTCTCCAAAGCTTCTTGGGATCACTCTTTTTCTCTTTTCCTCCTCATTTCACTCTTTCTTAGCCTGTTTGCAACTTGCTTAGGTTTGCCTGGACACTAAGTGGCCAGATCCTTGCCAGTCTCAGACAGAAGTGAAGACAAAGTAGTTAATGCAGGAGGTGAGGTCTGGCCCAGTTACTCCTCAACAAGACAGCTCTGAAAGAGCATTTCTTTGTATCTAGACCTTTCTTCTTTCCTGTGCTGCATCATCTAATGCCATTTCAGCTCTCCAAGTGCAAACCTTGCTCTCTGGGTGGCTTTTCTCTAGTAGTGCTGGGGCTAGTGGGGCAACTCTTCTGGTCCTAGATGGGAGTATGCAGGAGGGAGATGAAGACTGTGGGCAGACCTTCCCTTGAGTGGTACTTGTATGAGCATCTCTCTCATGCCATTGTGGGTGTTAGCAGCTGTGTATGTTAGATGACCAGTGGTTTGTTTGCAATAATAAGGGCTGACATTGATTTACAGCTTCCTGCAGCCAAACCAGCCAGGCTCCGTAGGTTCCCACCATATACCCAGGCTCTACACCGGGGAAGTGAGACATACTCTTCCTAACTACATCTATCTGCCTTTTTTGTTCTTTATCTTTTCTTTTTTTGCCCCTCTTACCCTAGTTCCTCTTTGTTTTCTCCCTGCTTTTTTCATTCAGCCACCCCAGCCATCGTCTGGATGTCTGACCCACCACTTCAGCAGGTATGAGGCCGAGGCACAGACTTTATTTCCAGGAGCAGGCTCTCCACGTGGGGCAGCTCATATTCAGCAGGCATCTGCAAAGTCCTTGGGGCAGCTTCCTCTCCTTCACAGTGTCCTTAAGTCCTGCCTTCACTCCCAGCTTCCCCTTCAGCAGTCCTTTCCAGATCCCTACCTTGGAAAACCCTTCTCTTGGAAAGCCCTTTCTCCTCATCCTCGGATTCCCTGGGTACCATCAGCTTGGTGGCCAGATCCTGGCAAAGCTTTATTATCTCTGCCCCATCACTAACATGGCTTCTTTCTTTCCAGGCAGGAGCTGGTTTGCATCCCACTACCTAGTCCCATGGGTCAGTGCATTTTTGCAACCAAAAGGGCTGTGGGTGGGTGGGCAAAAAGAGAATTGGAGATCTCAAACTCCTGTTGCAAACTTTTGCTGAGAAAAATGAGATGTGGCATTACTCCCTTTGGCTGAAGGACAAGAGAAGGTTGATCGGCTCCTACCTTCCAGCAGTCGGAGGACGGCAAGCAGCTCTACCTTGTTTTCCTCCTCTGTAAAATGCAGGGAAGAGGATGTAGTGGGGAGGTGGATGGCTTTGCTCTGCCAAATGTTCAGCTTCTGAAGAGTTAAAGTACCATTTAAAACAGTCCTCAGTTAGACCCCTAATGATGGGGCATGTCACCTCTGAGACCCTTTGCCAGGCTAATTTCCCTACATGGGTTCATGTTCTCTGTATACCCCAAAGGTTGGCTGTGTGCTGAGGGACCCTCCCCCTGTGCCCCCTCCAGCTCTGAAATTATGGTTGAGATTGATTAAGATTTATTCTTTTTAATTAAGATTGAGAAGCTGGAACCCCAGGGTGCACCAGCCTCAGGAAGAAGGACAATTATGCAGCAATTACACAGCCTTGTAATCACATTATACATGGGACATAGACTGAGATCTACCACAGCCATTGTAAATGGGTCATCAGCAAACCCAAGAGATGGTAAACGACTTGGGTACCTTTAACTCCTTGCCGAGGGGCTCAGATTTGGGTTGGAGAGGAGATGCTGGCTGAGAGCACCGCATGACCTCATATCTCAGTGGACTCCTGTCCCCAGGACCTCACAGCATCCATCAGCACATCTCTGCCCTGCAGGCGTGTGATTCTCTCCCTTCTTGTCCTCTTATGAGTGGGTGAAGGATTAGCATCACTGCAGAGCTGGGAGATGGTGAGTACCTCCTCCCAAACCAAAATCTCTCAGCTCATCCCTCCTTCTTCTCCCTGTTGGTACATGGGGCTCCCCCGGTCTGGGCAGCCCTCCTGGTCCCTGCTCCCCCAGATGCTATTTCCGACCCAGGGAATTTCTTTGGGAGATGAAAGCCCAACTGTATATACACAGGGTGACTAAAACAAGCCATAAAGATGTTTTGGAGACGTGATCTGAAAGGTCAGATGTCTCTGACTTGTGCCTCAACAAATGGCCACACTGGCATCACTCAGGGTCTTGAGCATGTTCTAGTTTAGGTCTCCTGGATTGGGAATACACCTTGACCTGGCTCATCCAGAGCCAGCCTGGGTTTCCTGCACCATATTTCTCCAGTCTCATAGCCCCAAGGTGGCAGAACTGCCACATGGGTGCCAGTGATGGGGACACGGCCTGTTTGCTCCCAGGATGGCCAAACTTCTCTTGAAGCCCACGCCTTTGAGAAGAAGCACAAATTAACTCTTGTTTCCCTTTGGTTTGGTGCTGGGTTTTAAAAAAAGTGACTTTCCTTGCTCCCTCTCCCTTCAAAGAGCTGGGCAGCAACATCAGTGTTGTTCCTGCGCCCTGCTGCCTGCACAGCCCTTCAGGAGTTGCATTACCCTTCAGGTGTTTCTTCTGCTGGACGCAGAAATTTCATATTCTGATACCGTTTCCTCTCCTGGTTTTCATCCCCTTAATTCTTCTTCTCCGGTCGTTTCTAATTAGCAATGCTAACCCATGCTGCACTTGCCTTTTATCCCCTGCTAAAAGCAGGCTTGGGCTGGAATTAGATGGAGTGATGTAGGCTTGATGCTGCTTTTTTCCACTGAGGGAGTGGGGGTACGGGGTCAATAGGAGCTGTGTCGAAGCCAAGTAGGTTGCTGTTGTGGTTTATGAGCCTTGGGATGGTGTTAACCCAAGGGAGCTTTTGCTACCCTTGCCTTTCTGACGCTGCTCTCCTCTTGCTTGTAGAGAGCCAAGAAAATGCCCATCAACAGAGTGAGCAGGCTCAGTGGCAGAGAAGGTGGCTCCAGTGGGTCCCCAACCTCAGGGGAGGTCCACCTGGGTGGCATGTGAAGAGGAAACCACCTTCAGAAAGTTTACTTTTTCCTCTCCATTTTTCTAGAACAGATAAGTCCTTGAGGAACTAGCATCCTTTGCCTAGTGATGCTCTGTGCTTATCCTCATCTGGCATTTCTCACTCGCTTGCTTCTTTTTATTCTTTTCTTGCAGTTTACAAATTAGTCAGCTTTGCCCGGTGAGGGAGAATTGATTCTTATGGCAAAACACTTTTTTTTTTATTCCATCCTTTTTATAAGCCTCTAAAAACAACTTTTCATTCCCCTGAAAGCAGCCAGGAGAGCTCTGAGATGAAGCCAGACACCTTGTCACACTTGCAGAGAGCTGCGAAAACAGTCTGCTTCCCCCTTGCTGGGCTGGTAGTGAGAAATTTTCCTTTCTGGGCTTAAAGACAGCGTCTGGAAAGCATCTGGGGAGGTCAGGGCTGGCTTGCTAGTGGCATAGAGGCTGGGGACGGTGCTTTTTGGCAGGGTGACTTCTTTGACGCTGGCCAGTTGGTGTATGGAGCCACAGCTCTGGGACCCAGGGGACGGGGAGATGGGGGAGAGGATGCTCCTGCCCCCTTGGAAGTGAAGTTGTGTTGTCCAAGAAGGGCCACAACATGGGGTTGATCTTGCAGAAGTCCTGAGCATCCCCTGCCCTGTGCAAGGGGGTGCAGTTGCTGTCCATGTCCCTGCAGCATCCCGTGAGTCCCCTCCCTTTTCCTGACACAGGGGAGCCCCAGTGCATCTGGGAATGGGCAAATCCAGTCCATCTGGGAATGGGCAAATCCAGCCCTCTGCTGGGCTGTTTGGGTTTAAACAAACTTGTAAATTGGGGCTGCTTTAGCAGGTAACCCTGAAAGCACTTGTCCAAGTAGTGTGGTTTGGGACATCATTGGCACTTTCATGAGAATTTGTTGGGCCACAAGAGCAGATGATGGCCCCAAAGCCATCCCTGGGGACATGAAAGGGGTGCCCAAGGTTGTCATCCCCAGGGCCTGGCATCCTGCATGCAGCTGCAGGCTTCCTCATTGAGCTGCTCCCAAGATGAGATGCTCATGGTCAACAGCACTTGGAGGTATGTCTCCTGCACACCCCTCTGGGTCTGAAGCAGGGGAAAAAATGTCAATAAAAATTCCTATTTTGGTTCAAGGCTTGGAGTAGTTTTTCAG
Organism: Fratercula arctica; assembly: GCA_947846985.1. NCBI lineage: Eukaryota > Metazoa > Chordata > Aves > Charadriiformes > Alcidae > Fratercula > Fratercula arctica. The sequence continues at coordinate 23,596,414 of CANTUZ010000009.1, forward strand.
CCATGCAGGCAGAATTAGGCTGGGGTGTGCAAGATGTATGACAACCTCCAGCTGCTGATGGAGACACAGCACAGGGGTTTCTCCTACAACTGCAGCATCATCAGTAAGTGCCAATGGCAGTGAGGAGGGGTCCCCAGTGGGGTTACAGTGACTTGAGTTTCAGTGTCCAGCCGCCTGCAGGATAACTAACCGTGTAGATGTGCATGGATCTAGCTGCAAGCCTGATTTGCTCCCTAATCTGCCTGGCAACTGGTCCTTGCAGGAAGGATGGGGTCAATGCCACCAAAGAGTATATGAAGGTCCTGCATCACCTTAAGCTGCTTTTGAAATGGTGTGCTGGGACTGGGGAGAGAGGCTGCAATGAAATCCTCCCTCCTCTCCATCAGCTGCAGCAGGACCGGGGCTATCAGTGCTGGATTTTTACCCAGTTGAGATACTGGAATGGGTGCCTTTGCCCCACAGCGGTGGCAGGGTGAGGGATGGCAAGCCACCGGCAGCCACCCTGTCTGGCCCAGCCCCAGCACATGTCATTATATTTTTGAACACCTTAAAATCCCCACAGCCGCTCCGATTTATGGCATTTTTCTACCTCTTTTTCTCACTGTGAGCCACAGCATTTGACTGCTAGATCTGACACCTGCTACAGCATCGCCTGGAATCATCGGCTTTGCAACAATGGGTCAAGTGACCCAGAGAGAGGGAATTACATGTAGAAAGACAGGAGATAGAGATGTCATTAGAGAGAAGTTGGGAGCTGGGAGAGAACCTCTGGGCCCATTTTTTTTGTGGATGAAAGGAGCTTACTTCAGTGAAGAGGGTTATTATATTCAGATTCCCATTTAGGCTTCTCCAAGTTGTACAACAAAAGGAATATTAAATGATCTTGCAAAATTTATGTTACAAATCAATGTAACCTGCATAAATCAACCCAGACGAAGCAAGAAGGTAAGGTTTGGGGTTTTTTTTATCAAGTGCCTTGCTGAGACAAAGTCGCTGCTTTAGAAATGAAGGATTCAACATCCAGCAGGAGAAGACCTTAGAAAAATGTCATGCCTTTAGCCAGGTACATGTCCTTGCTCCTTTTTTTTCCCCTGTCTGGGTGAAGAAGGAATCACTCTCTGACTGCCTGCATGAAGTGAACTGCTTAGAGAACTGGGGGCGGTTACACACATTGCTCAGAGCTAAAACTTCTTGTAGATGTAGGCAAGAGTGCAGGCAAAACTTGGGGCAGTAGAGATGGTGGGACTCTTTGACAAGGGGGAAATCTGCGGTCAAAATGAGAGTAGAAGAGCTGCCTTGGAGCCCCTTTGAGTCCTCCAGGTAAGGAAATCAGCTTTGCCCAGTCTCAAGCTTGTTTTGCCCATGACGTTTTTTCCCAAAGGTATTTATGCGTGCAGGATGTGATGGTGCGAAGCAGCCTGGTATAAACGCCCTGCTCCAAGTGTCCAATGTGGGTGGATGACTCTCCCTCCAGGCTTGGACCTGCAGAGACTGCACATGAGATGAGACAGAAGAGTGGTGAACAAGAAGAATCTGGAGAAGATCCTTCTGCTGAACTATGTGTGCAACGCAGAGGCTGGAGACCGGTCAGGGGGGCAGCAGGTCCTGCTTGGCCCCAAGGGACTTCTCCAGGGAGGGCTTTTCCCATTGGCATCCAGCACTGCTGATCTCATCTCTGCCCTCCGGTATAACAAGCAGGTCTGGATGGGCTCTCCCTCTTGGCAGACTACCAGCAAGGCTTTTGTGAGATGCTCTTCCATCTCCTGCTCAAGAGGGAACGTGAAGTCTATTGGCTCTTCCAGTTCTTCCTCCAGAAAACAATAAGTTTCTGGGTGCTTCTTCCTTGGGTCAAACAGTCCAGGTGGTTAAAGTCCATAACTGTTCCTGGCCTGATGTCCTCCCACCCTGAGGAAAACAGCCACCTACAGTCTTTGGCTGCCTGCTGCCCCCCACCAGGCATGATCCCTTCTCCTGGCCACCTCGCCATGAGCATCAGTTTGGGTGGCCCTCATCCAACTTGCCTGGGCAATGCTGATCCCTGCAGCGGATGGACTTGTAGTAAAGGGGTCAAATCCTCTATTATCAGGGCTTTGGGCTTTGTGGCTATGGACAAGCTGGGCGATGGGATCTTTCCCTGCCCTGGGTTCCTGCTTTCCTTGTCGCCCAGGAGCACAGCTGTGTGATGAACATAGGCATGGGGAAAAGCTTCATCGTGCTTGTCCTGGTTTGAGGTAAAACAGAATCAATTTTCTGATTTGTAATTTTACTTTTTATCTGGGCCTCTTCTGACTGACTAAACTCTGAAATTAACAGCATATTGTTCAGAAACTGTTCGCTCTCAGAGTGCTAAGACCTGATTATACCAAGGAATGGTAGGCACAGAGGCTCTTGCTTATACTTACTGCTATAACAACCAAGGTCAACTAACTTCGCTGTTTGCCCCATTAGAGGGTCAGAAGGGGAGAAGCGTAGAGGGGTCCCACCTGCAGGGAGGAGCAGAGAGGACAGGTGACCCAAAACTGACCAACAGGGTATTCCATCCCATGTGCATCACACTCAGTATAAAAGCTGAGGGATCAAAGGGGCAAGGCTGCTCTGGCTTGTTTTTTCTTCAATGGCAGATGTCTGAGGAGGACCCTGTCTGTTCGTCTGCCTTTGATCCCGATCTGAGCATTCCTGACTCTAGTTCCAGAATTCAGCTCCTGTCCCTCACTGACTCCACTCTGTGACTTTCCCTGTGTCTGCTGGTGACGTGATTGTCATCCTGGGAGCTGGATACAGTTTTGTATATATTGTATACTTTTTTTTTCTTTTCTCTATTATTATTTACTATTTTCTTATTTATTATTATTTTCATTAAAGTCGTTTAGTTCTTTTTCTAAACTCATAAATTTCCTTATCTCTTCCTCTCCTCTCTGAGGAGACGGGGGGGGGGGAGGGCCATCTGTCATTCTGATTGGCCAATCTGTCCAAAACCATGACAATGCTGAAGACCTCAGTTGCATTTTTGGATCCCACCTTTGCAAAACACCTGGGTGAGTCCCAAGCCTCCTCAGCACCTCCACAGATCCAGCACAAAGCATCCCCATAGATCCAGCAGCATCATTTTGAGAGGATACCAGCAAAGGAGAGTAAATATTTGCACAGCGATTGACGTCACCTAAAGTTGCTAAGTATGTTGAGGTCAGGGCCACTGAGCAGAGGTTATGCAACTTGGCTCTCCTGAGGCGGCTCTGTGGCGAGACTCTAGAAGACCTTAGCACTTTGCACTTGCTCTTCTGAATTTATCCCCTTTAGTCTGTGAGTTGCATGAAGAAGGAGCTGAAGCTGCAGCCATTAGAGCTCTCCTGAGCTGCCCTTCCATTCTCATGTCCTGCTGACGCTGTTTGGGCAGAAAATATTCCCTCTCCTCCAGATTTAACGGCCTGATTTTCTCTGGGTAGGTTGGCTTTTACCTCCCTTCCCCATGGCTTGCAGCTGCTCCTGTTTGTCTTTAAATTACAGCATCTTCTGTGACCTGGGTTTGCTTTCATCTTTCAGAAGGAAAAGGCCTGCAAGTTATTCACTCATTGGTCCCCCAGTTTTGCTTCTGCTTCCAGCGAGTGTTCAAGTCCTTTGACAATGTTTGAAGGCTGTGGGAGGTGAATGCGTGTTAATGCCCCATCCTTTATCGCCCCTACCTATCCTGCATCCCTCTGCCCAGGCACCCTGAGCATCCTGCATCCCTCTGGCCAGGCACCCTGAGCATCCTGCATCCCTCCAGCCAGCCCCATCCATCCCAGCTCCTGGTCCACAGGAAGGAGAGGTCCTCCTTGCAGCTCATCCCTCAACCCTGCTCCCTGATGGCTTTGATTATCTCAATTAATATTTACACAGACTCTCTCTGGCACTCGCCCATTGCAATGAAGCCTGTGTCGCAAGTGTTTGCTCTCATTATCCTCCGGCTGATGGGGGATCACCTCTTCAGAGGCATCTGTGGCTCAGGAGGTCCCTGAATGGTAAATTGCATTTTTTTTTTTTTTGAAGGAAAGCATCAAAAACAAAATGTGGGGACCCCAAACCTCCAGGGTAAAAAAGCTGGGGGTGGGGGAGGAAGGAAAAGGAAAAACAAAGGAAAAAGCCCTTCTCCATTGAATTGCAAATGCAAGTGAGGACTGAGCTGGGGTCAGAGCACAGTGGGATGGGTTGTCTCTGATTCCTGGCTTTCTTTTTCTCTTCTTCTCCTGTTCCAGCCAGGTCTGCGGGAACCTGGTTGACCTGGATGCGGAGGAGCTGATCCCTGCAGCCTGCACTGCCCACCAGTTCCCGGTTGAACAAGCAGACAAAGTGAGATCTTGGGGGGGATCAGGGGGAAAGTCCACCCCGTCATCCTTTCTTCTGCTCTCCTCCAGGTGCTGGCCATGCTGATGGATGACTTCACCCTGGCAAAAGCACTAGAAGGTAGCTTGGTGTCTTGCAGTAAAGTTATGCACTTGAGTTGCCACACTGAGCTGTTGAAGTCTTTTGGTTGGGAGACTGGATCCGACCTCATGGCATGGAGGGATTGGTGTGGACAAGGCTGAAATGGGGAGCCCTGATGCCCAGTTTTGATCTTGCTCTCCTGGTCCAGCCTCCACCAACCAGAGCATCACATAGTGGGATGGAGGAGGAGAGTACCGGTCGTCCCCATGAGGAGCAAATGATGGGAATTCATACAATCTCCAGTCTTGGGTGCATTTTGCTTCCAGGGAGCCCATCTTCATGCCACCCCAACATCAGATGTCTCACTGTTCAGCGTGAGGGACTCCATGGCCCCTAGTTGGAGGTACCAGCTGTGATGGAGTAGGCACCAGTGTTTGGCTGTGGGTATGGAAATCCCCACCCGGGGGGCTCCTTTGAGCACAGGAGCAGCACGAAGGATGTGGGGAAAGATAAATAGATCCCAAACTGCTAAGAATTATCACCCTTTTTCTTTTTGAGGCAAGCAGCCACCATGCACCTTTCTGTGGAGCAAGGAAGGGTTGGACTTTGTCATCTTCTCAGAAAGGCACAAGCCATCAAAGGGCCATAAATCTCCATGAGGGCTGAAGAAGGAGAAGCAAAAGACTCCAGCTAGCAGGAGGAATTCATTCATCCCCAGCCAGGCTGGCAGGTGTAGCAGAAAATCTGCTGATATAGTCAAGGTCCTAATAAGTTTGGGAGCATCCCATGGCTGGTCATACGGAGCTGCCACTGCTGAATGGCTTTTATCACTCCAGACACTTCTGCTGACATGGAGCCATTTGTTTTGCAAGGGATGCTCTCTGGGCAGGGATCAGGGGAAGGCTGAGCTAATGCTGCCCAACGTACTTCGTTTAGGAGATAAGACGAGGCGGGGAGGAGGAGAGGAACGCTGGGAAAACCTCCAGGGAGGAAAGTCCTCCTGTGCTGGGAAGGGCAACACAAAGGCATTGGGATGCTGGTGGTACCCAAAGCCGGTCCAGGGCCGACCAGGATGCTAAAAGTAGTGGTTTCCAGGCTCTGGCAAGGAAGAGCTGTCAGAGCTGAGGGTGTTCCATTATTATTTTGTTGGTCTGGGACATCTTAAAAGGCAGAGCATGATGACAAAGCATAGACATCCCTATCCATCCTCATAAGACATGGGAGGAACAGTTATCCCTGTGTATTTTAAGCCAAACATTGGCTTAAATGTTTGGGTTTCTAATGCTTCCTATTTTAGGTGGATGGGAGATTCATTAGCGCAAAAAATGTCTTGTAGAGGGGATTCGTTGCTTGTGGTGAGGGTGAGAAGAGATAGGGAAGGCCGAGCAGTGCTGTCACATCAGCGCTGGCTTAGCTTGCGATGGCGCTTCTGCAAAATGAGGGACAAAAGCCGATCCCTGCAAAAATTCAGAGCAAATCGACCTGTATTTACTTACTCAATGCATGTCACCCTGTTGCTAAAATCTGGGAAGAACTCAGCCTTGTTTTCCTAAAGATCATTGCGGAGGAGGAGGGCTGGCCATGCCCATCTGAGCATCCCCATCCCACTCCCCGTCTCAGCTTGGGGGGGAAGTTGGGTACGCAGGAGCCTGCGAGGTCCCTGTCCTCCTTTGTCACCTGGAAAAACCCCTTCTACTTTGCAAGCAGCCGCCTTTTTGGTGGCCAAGGCAGCCCCAGCAGCAGCAGAAAGGGGAGGATTCTTCCTGCTTCACTTGCCATAAGGTACCTGCAGGTACCTGCTAAATTCTCGTGATGATGCCATGGGCACCAGCTCCTGATTTATCCTAAACTGATGGAGGGATTGTTCCGTGATGAATTACTTAGGATTAATTACACTGCGTCCCTGCTGAGATTTTTAACAAGATTATGCTTCCTGAGCCTCGCTGCTTTGCTTTTTCCTCCTCCTCTTTCCTTTCTGTTTCAAAGTATGTTGTGTGCAGCGGGACTTGGTTTTGGGGTTGTTTTTTTTTTCCCCCTCCTGGGGTGCTGGTGAGGAGGAACGAGCAGCGGCAGCAGCTCCATCATGGGGGATGTCATCCCAAGCCGAGGCTTGGGGAACGAGTCCCTGGGTGATGCTTCACCTCCTGCACTGGGTTCAAGAGGTTGCTTTTCCATGGGCAGTGCTGCCTCTCATTTCGCTAGGAGGGTGGGAAGGTGGAACCCACTGGAGATGGTGGTGGGACCTGGTGTGTGGAGGTGGGGCTGATGTTTGGTGGCTCCTTTTCTGCTGCAAAGCAAATTCCCTCTGCGCTGGGCAGGAGGGGAGGATGCTGCTGGTCCTCTCCCATCTGATCCCTGAGATGGATGCTGATCCTCTCCTGATGGCCCTGGCCCTGAGTTGAGACTCTCCAGGGTGGCCCTGGGTTGTTTTGGGTTGTCCCTGTGTCTGTGCTTGCTGTCCCATCCCCATGTGGCCTCTCGGCGTCGGCAGATGCAAGGGGAGACATCATTGTGCCTGGAGAGGAGGCAGCAAAGCCTGAGCTGGAGCTGGGGATTCAGGGCGGGTCAGGGGGGGAGGAGATCAAAAACATCTCAGCAACAGGTTTTTCTCCAGCCCTGAGAGGCATTTAAGTGTTCACGCGCTGCAAGTGATTGACTGCATTCGTGCAGCGACGGAGAAATTGCTGCCTTGATTTCCCTGGGGGCCACAGCGGTGAGGAGGCCACATGCCATGGGGGGTACCCGCAGCTGGGGCGGGATGGAAAGGAAGGAGCGGGACGGCATGGATGGACTTTGGGGTTGGAGAAGGTTGTGATGGTGTTTTCCTCCAGCCCAAGAAGGGGCAGACAGGTTGCTCCAGGAAAGTCCGAAGACCTGGTGGACCCGGCAGCATGGGTAATGAGACACTAGCCACATTTTGGGGTGATTTGCCATCGTTGAGGGCAGTTCAGCATCTGTACAAAGCACCAGAGCAGGAGTTTTCAGCTGGTAGAAGTGTTATCCCAGGTCTGGGATGCTCACAACCCCTATCCTTGCCAGAATTTTGCTGCTGAAGCACCAGGCTCCATACCTGTAATCTTATTTTCTTGCTCTGGTTTATATATTTCTCCCCATTGTATCAGTTATCTAGCTCTCCCCACCCCTCTCCCTGCAAAGTTTGCCTTTCTTAACCTGAACAAAATGATTTCCGCATCCATCTGGTCCATGATGGACCCACACTGTCCTGGCTGCCCACAGCATCCTACCTGGCAAACCCTGGCTCATCTTTCCAGCTGTTTCAAACCTCTTTCTGCCAGCCTCATCGCATGCTTCTTGGGTATTTAGCCGAGTATAAATTGCTTTTATGGAAATGAAGCCGGCTTTGGGCTTGTAGCAGAAATTCCCCGACCTCCTAGGTTGTGGTTTGTTGTTTGTTTGGTTTGTTTTTTTTCTCTCCATAGGATTAACAAGGTTAGTCAATGAGCGTGAGCCGATTTGGGGTTGATGCTATTCCGGGCTGGGTTTAGATGCCGCGGCATGGGCGGACATGTGGCTTCGCGGCATCAGGCGGCTTTTGCAGGATAAATGAGAGCATATTGATAATCAGCCTTGTACTAGCTGGGAGCTAACCCTGCTCAACGGTTTAAAGGGGACGAGCGTTTTGCTTGCAAAAGGCCTCTTTGTGGGGTGCCGTTGTTTTGAGGGAGGAGGTGGCTTTCTCTCTTGCCCCTGGAAGACTGGGAGCTGGAAAGACTGGGAGTTGCTGGGATTGTTTCAAAGGGGAACAGGGGACATCTGGAAGAACTGGGTTTTACTTCTGCTGCCCAAGGATGAATGGGTGGAGGAAAGGTCTCCTCCATGGGGCAAAAATGCGGCAGCTCCCAAGAGGTGTGGGAAGAAGGATTTGGGGTTGCTGGAGGAAAAAAGGTGCTTGTTCCCCCCCAGCAAAACACCATAACTGTTGTGATTTGGGCTTTTCTAACTCCTGTTTCCCAATTCCTTCTCCACACACACATGGATCCGGAGCTACTGCTTCCATTTCCTCACCAGCAACAAAGCAAATAAGCAGATTTATATGAAATTTCCACCTCTCCCCAACCCCAAAGCCAATTTGTTTTGGTTTTTTTTTTTTTACCCAGATAGTTCTTGTCACTTTTTCAATTGCTCCTAATGGAGATGTCCATCACGGAGTGCATCGGTGAGGACATTAACCCAGATATGATTCCAAGCAGGAAGGGATGCATTAATGACCATTTAAACCTGTGTACATAGCTGGTTCAGCCAAAGATGATGGGCTGATTTCTCTTGCTTTCTTGATGGGTGAATTTCTTTCCTTCTCTCTTTTAAACCCAGCCATGTGCAGAGCTGAGGTTTTTCAGGCTGCCCAGGCCAGCTCCAGCCTTGTTTGGGCTGGAGGAGAGGATAAGCATCACAGTGAGATGCATCCAGACCCATAGCGAGACCTCCCACTCCTTCCTCCAGGACATGTTTCATCCTGCAGATCTTCTGCAGCAAATATTAAGGAAAGAAAAGCAGTTCTTCCTAGCCAGGAATGGCAAAAAGGACCTGGATTTGGGGTTTTGCTGGTAAAACCAGGGCTAAGCCACACCGAGCATCGCTCCAGCCTTGACCAGAGCAGAAAACTTTCTTTTAAGAGTAAGTGCTGAGGTCCTAATGTTGCATTATATAGCATACAGCAGAGTAATACTCAAACAATTACGCTAATGCTGCTTACTTGCTCTTGTTACAGAGAGTAATTGCTCACCCAGAAGCTATTAAATTAGATAAGAGCAGAACAAACAAAACTATTCATTTTATTCACTATATATTTATACACCTACCACTCCAGAGCGTAAGCAGCCACCGCTCTCTGGGTGTTAGCGATTCCACTTGTGAGACAGACAAAGACATTTGTCACGGCTGTGGGTGGTGTTTCTCCTTTTAAAGCAGCTGTGGGAAAGACAGGGGACGTGTTGGGGTTTATTTATCCTCCCTGCCATCAGCTCAGCTTCCTGCTGGTGGTTTTGGAGCCTCTCCCAGGTAAGGGGGGGAAACTGAGGCACAGGGGGGGAGCATGGCTACAACCCCGCCGTTGACTATGTCTGGTGAATTAAATGAGGGGTTTGGGGGGCTGCAGTGAAGGCATGTGCCATCCTGGCAAGGCTTGGGGACAATCTTCTGCTGGTGGCAACTGCAACCACTGTCCCAGTCCACCCAGGAGAGGTGGGAGGGCAGAGCTGGGTTAAACCTAGGGTAAATATTAAATACCTGAGACCCAGAGGGAATGAAGGAGGAGGAGGAAGAAGAGGAGAGTGGTGGGAGGAGGTTCATTGCTCCTGGTGTGGGGAAGTGGCTGTAGCATCCCTGCCAGCTGATGTGAGGCTCCCTTGGGGTGAGCAGGGGCAGGGGGTTCTGAGACCCCCCCTCACAGTTCCCAACTGGGCTGTGGCTGGGACAGCTGGGGCTGGGAGACAGCTTTGCCCTATCTCTACCCTGCTTAGGATACGGCCCTGGCTCCTGCTGCCTGTTTGCAGCAGCTCAGGGCTGGGATGAAGCTGTGAGGAAGCATCTGGTCCAGCTTGCAGTGAGCATTGCATCCTCCTCCTCGGGGTCCCACCAGAGGGATCAGGCACAGGGGGCTGCAGTACCCTAACAAGGGTCTGCTTGTTAAACCAGCTCCTTTAACCAGTGTTACTGCTGAGAACGAGGTGCTCGGGGTCCTCAAGTTGGTGACTTGCTTCTAACTGCTGCTGCACCCATAGAGGGGCTGGGGGTGCCTGGGGAGCATCAGTGGGGGGGTTTGCACCCCCCCCACAGCCCGGCCAGCATCACCCCTGGAGCAACACGGCAAAATTCGGCTGCTTTATTTGGGTTATAGACACATCCTATAAATAACCCACTCCAGAGAAGTCTGATGCAAACAACTTGCTTTAAAAAACATGTTATTATCCACTCTACTTCCCTAATTAATTCCATCTCCTGCCATCCATGAGCGAAGCCCACAGGGCCCTCGACGTGTGTGATGGGCTGGGACCCCCGGGGGGTGCTGGGACCCCTGGGTGGGGGTGGCTGAGCCCCCCAGGAGGTTGCTGAGACCCCCGAGGGGATGCTGAGACCCCCGGCCGATGCTGCAGGGATGGGTGAGACAGCGGTGGGCGGTTTTTAGGCTGCCGAGGCTGCCATCTGCCGATGCTGGGACAGCTGAGCCACCTCCAGTCATCCCTTCCGGGCAGGGAAACCCTTGATGCTTGCATTGATATAAAAAAAAAAATAATACGAATTTGCCCCAGGGAATAGTGGGTTTCTGTTATTTTAGGGTGTTATTTGGTGGTTGGGGGTAACGGTTAGAGCCAGGGAGGGCTGGCGTTTGGGTTGTTCCATCCCTGGGTGCTGCCACATTGGATGTGATTAATAATTGCGGTGCCTCGGTGGAGAGGAATGGGTGGGAGGCGGGGGAAATCATAGAATCACAGAATGGTTTGGGTAGGAAGGGACCTTAAAGAGCATCTCATTCCACCCCCTGCTGTGGGCAGGGACACCTCCCACCAGACCAGGTTGCTCCAAGCCCCGTCCAACCTGGCCTTGAACACCTCCAGGGATGGGGCAGCCACAGCTTCTCTGGGCAACCTGGGCCAGGGGCTCACCACCGTCACAGCAAAGAATTTCTTCCCCTCATCTCATCTCAATCTCCTCTCTTTTAGTTTAAAACTGTTCCCCCTCATCCTATTGCTCCCCTCCCTGATCCAGAGTCCCTCCCCAGCTTTCCTGGAGCCCCTTTAGGGACTGGAAGGGGCTTGAAGGTCTCCCCAGAGCCTTCACTTCTCCAGGCTGAACCCCCCCAACTCTCTCAGCCTGTCCTCACAGCAGAGGGGCTCCAGCCCTCCCAGCATCTCCAGGGCCTCCTCTGGCCCCGCTCCAGCAGCTCCGTGTCCTTCTGCTGTTGGTGCCCCAGAGCTGGAGGCAGCACTGCAGGGGGTTCTCCCCAGAGCAGAGCAGAGGGGCAGAATCCCCCTCCTCGCCCTGCTGCCCACACTGCTGGGGACGCAGCACCGGGTGCGGGGGGCTTTCTGGGCTGTGAGCACACATTGTCAGGGTTTGGCAATGGGGTGGTTTGGTTTTACCTGGTGGAAATCAACAGAGGGATGTTGTGAAGGTAGAAAACCCCACCTAGGGCTCCGCTGGGGTTCCCCTGGGCTCCTAGGGCTGTCATTGGGGTGCTTCCCCTCCATGGCTGGGTGCAGGCATCCCGCCCCAACCCAGTGATGCACCCATAGCTGCATCGGTGCCTCCAGGTGGGAAGGTGCTGGAGAAAACCTCTCCCCTGACTTCCCAATGGAAGCTTTAATGCCTTTTTTTTTTTTTCAGCAGCAGGTGGATGGTGCTGAGCCTCTGCCCATCTTGCTCAGGGCACGTCTCTCCCTGGGGCTGCAGGTGAAGATCTCCTCTGCCCACGAATCCAACCATGGAAGCACAAGAAGACTGGAAGGTGAGGAGTCCAGAGCTGCTGAGAGCGACATCCCTTGTGATGTCCACCCCATCTTCCCTGTCTGGGCTAAGTGTTGTCCCCCAGCAAGGGCTGGCTTGCACTTGGGGACCATGATGGTGGCCAGACTCAGGAGATCAGAGGACGATGCCCTTTGGGAAGGCTTGAGTAGGCAAGAAGCTTCATGGGCTTTACTCTCACCTCGAGGAACATGATGGATTTTCGCATCTTAGCTGAGAGCCAGGTTGGGTTGCAAAGCATTAAAGCAATCCAAAGAGGCTGGCAACCCGAGTCAGGAGTTTGGGGGAGATAAGGGAGGAAACATTCTTCATGCAAAACCGCTGAGATTAGGGTGATGACAACTTTATTCAATTTACAAGAGCTAAGAGAAACCTCCTGGGGAACGCAAGCGCTCCTGCACATGTGCTGGGAGCAGCCAGCCACGCAGCTTAAAAGGATGATTCTCCTGGCCACGTCTAATGTCCCTGATGGCTGGTCCTACATTGAAGGCTAATTTGAGCTACCAAGACAGGTCTCAGAAGCTGTATTTCATAGAATCATAGAATGGTTCGGGTTGGAAGGGACCTTAAAGATCATCTAGTTCCAACCTCCTGCCCTGGGCAGGGACACCTCCCACCAGACCAGGTTGCTCCAAGCCCCGTCCAACCTGGCCTTGAATCCCTCCAGGGATGGGGCAGCCACAGCTTCCCTGGGCAACCCGTTCCAGTGTCTCACCACCCTCACGGTAAAGAATTTCTTCCTGATATCCAACCTAAATCTCCCCTCTTTCAGTTTGAAGCCGTTACCCTACGTCCTATCATTCCACTCCCTGATCAAGAGTCCCTCCTCATCCTTCCTGTAGGCCCCCTTTAGGAACTGGAAGGCTGCTATAAGGTCTCCTCAGAGCGCTCTCTTCTCCAGGGTGGCTCTCTTCTCCTTTGCTGGCTTTGGCTAAAACCCTGCTGCTCTGGATGGGATGCTCGGCATGGGCTGGGACCAAGAGTCAGGAATTTGAGTGAAGCCACGGGTCCTGCCAGCATCATCTGCCTGTGGATGTCCCTGGGGCTGGATGCCGAGGGGCAACACCTCCTGGGGACACTGGGGTTCTCATCCTTTGGGAAAAGAAACCCCCTGGCTTCACATCCCAAGCTGTGCTTGGCTATAAAAAACCCGGAGGCGACGTTATTGAGGAGCTTTGCTGACATCGCTGATGAGGCCAGCACGCAAACAAGGATACGAATCAGAAGCGAGTTAATTATAAGCTCCGTTAAGAACACGGAGGGAGGGGGAAAGAAAATCACCTTTAATTGTTAAATGTGATAAATGAACATCAGCGTAGAAAGTAAGGAGAGCTGCAAGGGTTCAAAAATACTGGGAAGCCATGAAGCAAGTGAGGGGACCGCGTGTTTGGAGAAGGACCCCCATCCCTTGCAGACCCCCCCCCCAGACATCTCTGGGTCAAGCGTGGGGTGGGGAAGGAGCTGGTGGCAGAGCTGGGACCTCCCCACTCCATCCCATAGGTTTCTCCACATATTTGCTCTTGAATTTTCCATTATTTGTGGTGTTGCCCAGGTTGGGGAGAAAGGAGGAGAAGGATCCACCTCACCCCAAACTTGATTTTTAGTTTTGTTACCCCAGATCATATTTTTTTTCCCCCCTCTTTTCTTGCCTTCCTGCCTCAAGACCGGTTCTAGGATGGAAAGAACTTGCACAACCCTCATTTGGCTTTGGAGCTCCTTCCCACAGGATGACAAATTCATGGAGGAAAAAGACTTTTAGGGACAAGATGATCTGAAAAAGTCCCTCTGCCACTAACTTCTGGAGGATATCTAGCATCCCTTCACGCTCTCCCTTCTCCTATTCCCGCCCTGGGAAACCAGGAATATAAAGCTTGGGGGGGATTTTTGTGGAGCAGCAGGGTTTGGCGGGTTTCGGTGGCTGGGATGACAAATCCGCCTTTCCCTGGCTTAGAAATTACCCCGCGCTTCAAATCAAGAAGCGGATGGTTGAACAGGGGATTCCAAAGGTGCCAATTTGTACCTGCTGACCCCCATCGGCAGCTGGCAGAGAAGTAGTTCAGGGCTTGTTTACACCCAGCTGGTGAGTATTTCAATGGAGACACAGAGATAAAAGTAATAAAGTTACTCATTTTGTGATATAAGTAATAAAGTTACTCAAATAAACCTCATTTAGGTTAAATGAGGTTTCAAACACATTCCCCTGCTGAAAGCACTTATCAGCTCCGGCTGGAGGGTTGGGTTGAGTTACGCAGAGGATGCTCAGCAGGTTTCCTTGACCACCAGCTCCTCCATCTGCTGGATGCCAAAAGTGCCGGGTGGGATTTGCTCAGGGATCAGTGGGAACGTTCCCTGCGCCAGCCAGGGGAAAGTCCCCCGTGCCTCAGTTTCCCTTCTCAGCAGCCCAGTACAGGAGGGAGGTAAATGCAGGGCCACCCCCCCACCAGGCACAGGGGGAATGGGACTGAGCAGGGGACACCCCATCTCCCCTGCACTCCATTCCAAAGGCCAGTGGAGACCTGGCATGCTCATAGCACCTAAGCAGGGTCTCTCAGCAGCAGTTTTCCCAACGATCAGACGGAGGTGGAGAACATTCATTTTGATTATTTCCTTTAACTCTTGACATTTTTTTTTTTATTTTTTCGCTGTTTTTTTTGACTGGGGAGAGCCGAGCCGTTGGATCATGAGGGAAAGAGATGATTCCTCTGCAGCGGCGGCGCGAGTAGGTTTCCTTGCCTGGTGAGGCCACAGCTTCTCTATGTTTAGCTGATTTTGGGGGAAAATTAATGACAAGAGACTGGCTCTGGCAGGGAAATGTGGCTGTCCTTGTCCTCTGTCACCAGGTTGACTGGGAGGCCTTGGTCCCATCCACTCCTCCCTGCAGCACAGCGGTTGAGGAGATGGGGGATGCTGACCTTGCTCCTGGGGCTTGGTATGGTGGGAACTGGAGAAAAGGGGGGGATTTCTGCCATAAACTGTTCAAAATCACTTGTGGGAAAAGTCTGCCGTTCCCTGGAACAGCCTGTTTTGGGGCAAGAAGGTGGAGATTCAAGTTCAGTTCAATTCCCCCTTTCCTCCCCCATGTTTTCCCTCAGCTGGCTGACTTAAAAAATTAAGTCGGTCCTGGTAGGTCCATGTTAAAAGGGATTAAAAAGGAGGTAGGAAAATCCTGGGAGCGCATTTTTGGGTGAGTTCATCGTGGATGGAGGCAGAGGAGCCTTCATGCCACCATGCCCCATGGTGACCACGTGTCCCCATTGGTTCAGTAGGGTGACACCCAATTACTCACATGGCTGGTTATCCCAAATTGCCTAAAAATAACAATAATAGAAAACCAGTTTTTAGGTAATTAAATTGCTAAGTAATTTAATCACATGGGAATAAACCAAATTCACTGTACCGGTAATTATTTCTGCAAAGGGAAAGCAGAACAGCCAGGTTGAGGGGTTAACCAAGCTTGAAATTTGGGGGTTGAGCCCAAATTGAGGCACCAAATCTGTGCTGGAGACCTGCCCCTGCCCAGCGCTGCCTCAGTTTCCCCAGATTCACCTCACCCTCTTTTTGGGGAGCCACCCTGCGATGTCCCCAGCTCTTGTGCTGGATATGGGCACCCACATCCACCCACCTTCTAAAAACAGGGGGTAAGAAAATGTTTCAGGGGGGGTCCAGCCCCTCTGCCCCCTTGTCCCACCCCACCTGGGGAAGGGATTTCTGTGGGGCTGGAGTGGGAGGAGCCACCGCAAGGGTGGCTGTCCCCACCGCTGTCACTCCAGGTGCGGTGGCACCGGAAGCGTGGGCTGCTGGCACCATCTAGTGGGGGTGGGACCCCCCCTACAGCGAGACACGGCCCCCCGTGTCACATCTTGGTGGCCCAGGGTCCCTCTTTGGGACAGATGCCACCCCCTTCCTGCATCCTCCCTGGGGATGCTGAACCCACGTGGGGACCGTGGGGATGTGGGGTGGGACTCTACGCGTCCTTAACCCCCCCCCCCGTTAAGGGTTATGGGGCTGGTAGCCTGTCCCCTCGTCCACCACATCCTGGTGGCATCTCATGGCCTGGGGAGCAGGACGGGGTGTGGAGCTACCTGGGAGACCCCCACCCTTGAACCAAACCTATAGAGAGCCCCCCCCATCATCATCCCTTCACCCCCCTCCTGCCCCACAACGGGGTGGGGGGAACCCTGTCCCTATTGTGTCTGTCCCCACATCATACCAACTCCTGTCCCGCCCCCCACCAAAAATCGTGGCTGGGCGCAGGGCTGGGGGGGATGCGGAGGGGAGAGACCCGCAACCAGACCCCCCAGTGTCCCCGTCCCCACTGAGGACAGGCGGCCGTAGGGCTGTGGGGCTGTGGGAGGAGGAGATTAGGCCAGGCTTTCCTTCCCGGCCAGCGCCGCGCTGCCTATTGCATCAACTCTGGTATTTCCAGTCCCTGCGGGGAGAAGGGAGGAGCGCAGGCGGGAGCAAGGAAAAGCCAAGAAATATTGGGGGATGCAAGGATTTGGGGGGGTGGGGTGGGATGTGTGTCCCACAGAGGGGATTCAGGCCCTCTGGAAAGGTGTGGATCCCCACCGTGGTCAGGCTGGCCTTGGGCCCTGGCCTCCATCCTGGCTCCATCCCCGGCTTTGGGGCTGGGAAGGAAAGCTGCAGAAGCGGGGCGGGGGCGGGGGGTGGGGGGGTGGGGGGGGTGGGGGGGGAAGGGGAAAAAGGAAAAATCTACACGTGGAAAACACACGTCCTTACAGCCGGGACTTAAAGCAACAGGAAAGTGCTGGGGCAGCACAAGGGCAGCTCCAGGGAAGTGGGGGTGGCAGGGGTTTGGGGGGGGGAGGGCGGGGAGCGGCATTCTGCCTTTTGGGGTGCTGCCTCAGTTTCCCCAGGGTGGAAGAGGGAGGGAAGGATGCTGCAATCCTTTTTCCCAGACTCATTTTTGCCTTGAATTATCCCCCTGTGGATGCCAGGCTGGGGTTGTGGAGCTGTAAAAAGGCTGGGGGGGTGGGTGGGAGTGGGGGGGTCCCTGGGGAGGACAAGGTGACGAGGCCCCGGTGCTCTGTTTGCACAGGTGATGCAGGGAGGAGTGAGCTGGGGCAATGGCTCCAGTGATGGATTTGGGGTTGGCAGGGGCTGGATCTGGCTGGCAGCAGGATGGGGGACCCCCCAGATTCGCTCCTCAAATCCTCCCTTTTTGTTTAATATTTCCAGCCTTGAGTTAGGAACTGGTCTCCAGTTTTATTCCTCCCTGGAGCTTGTTAAAAACATTTTGTACAGGGTCTGTCCTCATTTGGGACACAATATCAAGGGAAAGAAACCCACATTGTCACAGAGATACAAATCTGGGGGGGAAGCCCCATTTTTTTGACAGTTTCCTCTTTGAGACCTACGAAAAGCTTTTGTGAGGGAGTGAAGGTGCTTGTCCAGGCCCTCACCCTGGTGTCAGACCTCTGCGTGGGGCAATGACTGGTGTGAATTTGGGTCTCTTTGGGGGAAAAAGGGGTCCTTCCAGAAGTGGCATGGGGCAGGATTGCATTGTGTTGTCCCACCAATGCTTTCCACGAGCCCAGCTCCTATTTTGAGGCCATTGTATAACACCAAAACCCACAGAATTTGACACAAATATTGAAGGCATGCTTCATGCCAGGGTTAAAAAAAATGTAAAAAGCCAAAATTTCAGGGTTTTTTATTCTGAGAGCACCCTGAAGCCCTTCCTCCCAGCTCCTGGCGGGCAGGATCTGTGCTGAGGTGGTTCCTAGGACCAAAACCCATAGAATTCCGTCCAAATTTTGAAGCCGTGAATCATTTCAGTGTTAAAAAAAAGTGTAAAAAGCTGAAAATTTGTTTTGTTTTGTTTTGTTTTTAATCCCAAGTGGATGCATTGTGCATGCAGGCAGCACCCTGCAGCCCTTCCTCCCCATTCCTGGTGGGCAGGATCCGTGCTGGAGGCTGCTCCTGGGACCAAAACCCGCAGAATTCGACCCAAATATTGAAGGTGTTCATCGTGCCAGGGTTAAAAAGTGTAAAAAGCCGAATTTTCAGGTTCTTTTATCCCAAGTGGATGCACTGCGTGTGCAGCCAGCACCCTGCAGCCCGAGTCCTGGTAGGCAGGATGCGTGCCAGAGGCGGTTCCTGGGACCAAAACCCGCAGAATTCGACCCAAATATTGAAAGTGTGTGTTGTGCCAGGGTTTAAAAAAAGTGTAAAAAGACAAAATTTCGGGTTCTTTTATCCCGAGAGCACCCTGAAGCCCTTCCTCCCGGCTCCCGGAGGGCAGGCTGCACGCCGGAGGCTGTTTCTGGGACCAAAAGCCACAGAATTACACCCAAATTTCGAATGTGTGCGTTGTGCCAGGGTTATAAAAAAGTGTTAAAAAGCCGAAATTTCAGGGTTGTTTTTTTGTTTGTTTGTTTGGTTGGTTGGTTGGTTTTTTTGGTTGTTTTTTTTTTTATCTCGAGTGGATGCATCGTGCGTGCAGCCAGCACCCTGCAGCCCTTCCTCCCGGTTCCCGGTGGGCAGGATCCGTGCTGGAGGCGGCTCCTAGGACCCGGCAGCGCTGTTCCCCCCCCCTCCTCCTCCGTCCCCCCCTCCCCGGCTCCGCTTCCCTCCCCGCCGCCGCCGCCGCCGCCGCCGCCGCCGCCGCCGCCGCCGCCGCCGCCGCCGGGGGAGCGCGGCCGCTCCGCCCGCCCCGGGAGCCGCTCCGCCGGGGCTGGCGGCTTAGCGGGATGGAGCGGCGGGGAGCCTGGGGGCTATGGGCAGCGCTGGGCTGCGGGCTCTGCCTGCTGGCTAGCGGGCAGGAGCAGGCAGGCGGCGGGCAGCCCTGGAGGCAGCTGATCCAGTGGGAGAACAACGGCCGCGTTTACAGCTTGCTTAATACCGGCGCCGAGTACGTCCCGGCGGGACAAGAGAGACCCGGAGGCAACCGGTTGTTATTGGCGGGAGCGGTGACCGGAGGAACGGGCAGCGTCCGGCGACAGGCACCGGCCCTCCCGCCGCGGCCGGGCTCCGAGACGGTGCGGGGACAAACGCGGCATCCCTTCGGTTTCGGGCAGGTGCCCGAAAATTGGCGTGAAGGACCAGTGGGTGATAGTATGGCATCGCAACGGGTACGGCCCGCTGGCCGCTCCCGCCAACCTTCCTCCTCTGCCTCATCCTCATCCTTCGCCTATGCCTCCGCTGGGCAGCCGGCGTACCCCCAGTTCCCTTTCGCCCCCCAATATGAGCCTTATGAGGCACCCCGGGCGTACGACGAGGCGTTCACCTACTACCGTAGCACCGGCACCGGCGGGGCGGCTGTGGCTTCGGCAGCGGCGGGCGCCAGCGTGGTGTACCCCTTCCAACCCCGGGCACGCTACGAGGACTACGGGGAGGAGCAGAACCCCTATAGAGCCCAGGGTTACTACCCGGCAGCCGAACGCCCCTATGTGCCTGCCGCCCCTCAACCGGTTGATGGGCTGGACCGCCGGTACTCCCATAGCTTGTATCACGATGCCGGGGGTTCACCAGAGCAGGGCGGCCTGGACTCCTACCCTAACCAGCAACCTGCCGGCCACGGTATCGCATCAGCCGATAACCTTCAAGCTCCCGCCGGGACAGGGTATGGGGGCCAGTACCCACCCTACGAGCCGCAGTTGCCTTTTCGGGCGCTGGAGCCTTACGGGGTTCCTCGCCCCGAGTCCTACCTGCCCGCTAGGAGCCTCGAAATGCCGCAAGCCGTCCCAGATAGCCAAGCCCGGGTCAGCGTGGGCAGCGTCTACAGGCCCAGCCACGGTGGACGGGGTGAGTTTTGGGGGCACCTTGGGGCGGGTGGCAGCTCCCTCAGGTGGGATGGTGCCCTGGGTGCTTCATCACTGGGGAGAAGGCATCCCTAAGGGCAGAGCCCCTCTGGAGAACCAGTCGCTCTCCAAGGATGCTGCCCTGGTGATATGGGGACAAATGTCTGAGGGGCTGGGGCTGCTCGAGATCCTACATGTTTTGGGAATGATGTTTGAGGCGGTGAAAAACGGGGAGGAAAGGGAAGGGGTGTGCAGGGGCAACTCCCAGCAGGGTCTGGGCTTGGGGTGGGTCTGTGCCATGTCCCAGGTCATCCCATGCTTGTGGGGTGGGTCTGTGCTGCATCCCAGGTCATCCCACACTTGTGGGGTGCATCTGTGCTGTGCTGTGAGATGGGGGGACACTGTGCTGGATGGGGGGTTAAGTGCCATATCCCAGGTCATCTTGCCCTCATGGGGTGGGTCTGTGCCATGTCCCAGGTCATCCCATGCCTGTGGGGTGGGTCTGTGCTGTGGGATGGGGGCACACAGGCATGGAGGGGGGTTACGCCCCATGTTCTAGGTCATCCCACATTGGTGGGATGGGTCTGTGCCATGTCCCAGGTTGTTCTGCCTGTGTGGGGTGGCTGGACGCCACATCCCAGGCCATCCTGCCTGTGTGGGGTGGCTGGGTGCCACATCCCAGGCCATCCTGCCTGCGTGGGGTGGCTCTGTGCCATGTCCCAGGTTGTTCTGCCTGTGTGGGGTGGCTCTGTGCCACATCCCAGGCCATCCTGCATCCATGAGGTGGCTGTGTGCTGTGGGCTGGGGACACGCCGTCCTCCTGGGGTAGGACTGTGCTGTGTCCCGGGTCATCCTGGCCTGTGCTGGGGCAGACTCGATTCACGGGGGCAGGGAGGGATCGGTGCTGCCTCGTTTGGGCTGATCACCCCCGTCGGGGCTGCAGCAGGGGACCAAGGTTGCAGCAGAGACGCTGTCACTTCACGTCCTACTGACCCCGATCCTGATGAATTCCTGTGGCTTTTGGCTGAGGCTGGCCCAGAGTGTTTTTTACTCCGTAGTGAAATTGGAAGCAAGGCTGGAGGGTGTGAGGAGCAGCAGCCTGGGGGATGTGTTCCCTGCCTGTCCCTTGGGAAACCCGTCTCAGCTGGAGCCTCTGACCCGTCTGACCCCAGAACCCATCCAGCCTCATCCCTGGTTTTCTGACAAAAGCCCGTCCCAGAGCGTTCGTGCTGGGAGAAGTGGTCATCCCAGCCCTGCCCCGTTGCGTGCGAGCGAGTAAACACAGCAAGAGCAGCCAGGCCAGGTCAGCCCGAGGTCTGGCTGGCCCCGCTGATGATGTGTGGGAAAGAGCTTGGGGACAGGGTTTGTGCGGAGAGGATCTTCCTCCGGATCTCTGCCTGGCTTGCCGGGAGCAGCCACTCCTGCCATGCGAGGGATGGAGGGGTGAGGGGTGCAGGGATGAGAGATGCAGGGGCAAGGGATTTAGGGATGAGGGGTGCAGGGATGAGGGATGGAGGATCCAGGGATGCAGGAATGAGGGATGGAGGCGCAAGGGATGCAGGGATGAAGGATGCTGGCAGTCCCGTGTCTCCGGGGAGGGATGCCTGGGGACGGCTGCCCTGCGGATGACCCAAAGCGACAGAGGGAAATGGGAAGATGCCTGCCAAGATTATCTCCTCCCTGTTGGCAAAGGCTGTGTCCTTCAAGGATCCCTGGAAGCTGGGCCAGGAGGTGGTGGTCCTACAGTGCTGTGGCTCTGACAGGGGGATCGGGGTATTCATTGGGGGGTTGACAATCCCCGTTGGACAACAAGCCCATCAGTGGGACACTCACCTCCTGGTGCAGGAGCCCCCAGCCTCTTTCTTCACGTTTTTCCTTAATAAATCTAAAGAAGGGAATACAGATCGTCCGACCAGCCCCAGCTCTCTGGGGTCACCACACTGCCTGGCCTCTCCTCTGGGTCACCTGCTGCTCTCTCCAGCCAAGCTTTGTTTGGGGAAAGCTGTCACCTCCTTGGCGATCACCAAAAAAAACCCCCAAGCCTGTCACCTGCAGGGCCACCCCCCAGGCAGGTTTCTTAATTGATCAAAACACTTTATAAAGCCGAATCAGATGTTAATTATGCAGCTAAGCTCTTTAAGAGCCTCCTAATCCCACCCGGCTCCGCCAGGAATGTGCGGCATTCCTGGCCCCTCGCTGGGGCACCTGGGGGGTTAATTAAGCAATTAGATCCCACCATCTTTACGAGGGGGTTTTCTGGGGCTTGTGTGAGCATTGTGGGTCGTCCACCTCCCTCCGTCCAAACTAGATGATGTAGATACCTTGGAAGATGAGAGTTGAAATAGCTTCCAGTCCTAAATCTATAGGGGGCCAGGCCATGGGAGAGGAGCATCACGTGTGGCTTGGTCAGGAGAGGGGGATAAATGCAGGAGACCAGGCTTTGGCAAGGACATGGGGAGGAGACAACAAAAGTCTTCAGATCTCCTGCTCATAACCACTGCAGTGGTTATGAACCATAACCAAGTGTCACCCAAGTCTTGCCCAGGGGCCAAATCATCTCATGAAAGGAGGCCTTGGCTGGTGAAAGCCAAGCCCACATGGCATCTAAGCTCACCTCTCCTCGTGCGGTTCAACCAAGGTACAGGTTCTTACCAGTGCTCTCCACTCTTGGCCGATCCCCAGGAGGCATCTCCAGGGTCTTCCTCACCCTGACCTCTCCCCAGACTCCTCCCCTCAATTTTCTTCCACCTCCAGCGGGATTTTTCACCTTGCTCTTGTGTGAACGGGTTGTCCGGGGTTGGTTTTTGAATGGGAATGGGTTTTGGAAATCCCATGGGGTGATGAGGATGTTGGTACCCACTAAGCTTGAGTTATGGTGGCTGTGGTGACAGCTGAGGATGCTGTCACCCATGGATGGGGCACCTGGGCCAGGAGATGACAGTCTTGCTGGGAAAGTCTTCCTTTTGCAGGCTCAGGGATGGGGTTGGGTTGATGTTGTTGCTATCTTCAGGTATTTAACAACCAACTGGGGATCCCGAGAAGATTCAGTGGGGCTGGGCTGGGCTGGGCTGGGCTGGGCTAGGCTGGGCTGGGCTGGGATGGTGCACCAGGAGGTGCTGGAGGAGGGATGCTGCAGGGATGGGATGGGATGAAGCGGTGCACCAGGAGGTGCTGGAGGAGGGATGCTTCAAGGGTGGGATGGGGGGATGAAGGGATCTGTCTCAGTCGCTCAGGGGTGTCCCCACATCCCCATCCCTGCTGCTCACAGCCACCCTCTTCGGTGGTACCTGCAGGACCAGGCACAGGGAGGCGAAGCAACCGCCCCCTCGGGAAACTGCTGGAGCCGGGATTTTTCGGCTAAGTCCCACACACCTGCACAAACAGTGCGGCAGGGAGCGGGCCTAGCCTTTTTTTATTATTCTAATTTTCATGGTGAATAAGAAGGAGCTCTTCTCTGGCAGCTCCCCGGGGCAGGCCAAGGGGAGGAGGAGGAAAAACAAACATTTTCTTGCTGCGCTTGTCCCTTTTCAGAGGCGATAGCGGGGGGCTGCCAGGCCCCTTGACTTGCAGAAGGTGGAAAAGTGCTGGCTCAGAAAAAAAAAAAAAAGAGTAGGATTTGGCTAGCTCTGGATGGGGACAGTTCGGTGCCCTGCTGTGATAAGGGGACATTTGGAGCCAGATGCTGCCATCCCATTAACCCCAGCAGTGCCAGCGGTTGCGGTTTGACCCTTCGCTGCCAGGCCAGAGATGAAAAACCAGGCGTGAGACCCTACAATAACAAGGGGACCATCCAGGGCGAGCCCCCCGTCGTGGGGAGAAAATACAACTCCCCGTTGGTAAAGGAGTCGGGTTTCTCCCCGGAGCTTCCAAGAATTTATTATAAACAACAGCGGGGAGGAAAAGCTGTTTTCTAAATGATGACAAATGTTCCTCGTGCAAGCGGGAAGGGGCCCAGGGGTCCCTCTCCGATGATATTTTTATTATTAATTTTTTTAAGGGAGGTCGGGGGGGGGTGGGGGAAAGTCCTTCCAAGCTCTCCTGATTTTCCCCCTGGCTTGCGCGGCGCCCCTCCCCGGGTATTACATCAGCAGCAATGACCAAGCAAGCGGGGCAGGAAATGAACTCCAATGGAGTGACGTGATCCCTCGAGGGAAGGCAGGCCAAGAACAAGAAGGCATTGTTCTATTTGCCCACAGAAAAAAAAAGGGAAAAAAAGAAAAAAAAAAATAATCCACCGAAACCCAAAGGAAACATGCTGGAAATTGTCTAGGTGCAAAGAGAGGAGCTGGCGGTGGTGCCGCGATGCTGATGGGGAGGGTCTCGCTGGCTGTCCCTGCGAAAGGATGGGGCTGGAGCCCCCCGGTCCCTTGAAAGGGGATGGGGATGGGGACGGGGATGAAGATGGAGATGGGAATGAAAGTGGGGATGGGGACAGGGAAGGGGGTAGGGATGGGGATGGGAATGAAGATGGGGATGGGGACGAGGACAGGGATGGCGACAGGGATTAAGATGGGGATGGGGACAGGGATGTAGATGGGGGTGAAGGTGGGGCTGGGGATGGGGAGGGGGGTGGGGATGAGGATGAGGATGGGGATGGGAATGAGGACGAGAATGGGGATGAGGATAGGGATAAGGGTGGGGATTGGGACAGGGAAGGGGATGGGGACAGGGATGGGGATGAGGACAGGGAGGGAGATGAGGATGCACATAAGGATGGGGATGAAGGTAGGAATGAACACGGGGATGGGGAGGGGAATGGGGACAAGGCTGCAGATGAAGATGGGATGGGGATGAGGATGAATATAGGGATGAGGATGAGGACAGGGATGAGGATGGGCATGAAGATGAGGATGATGATGGGGATGGGAACAAGGATGAGGATGGGGATGAGGATGAGGACAGGGATAAGGATGGGGATGAAGACAGGGACAGGGATGGGGACAGGGATGAGGACAAGGAAGGGGATGGGGACAGGGGTGAGGATGAGGACAGGGATGGGGATGAAGGTAGGAATGAACATGGGGATGGGGATGGGGAGGGGAATGGGGACAAGGATGGGGGCAGGGTTGCAGATGAAGATGGGATGGGGATGAGGATGGAGATGACGATGGGACAGGCTGGTGAGCTCACAGGAAGGAGAGATGCTAAGCAGAGGTTGTTGCAGAGCAGGGTTTGGCTTTGCAGAGGGCTGTGAAAAGGGAAACTGAGGCACGGAGCACCTGGGGAGCGTCCCCCCCTCCATCCTGGTCCTTCTTGATGGGCAGATGTAGGGTTGCTTTCCAGGGTGGTGATCCTGGAGGAGCCTTTTGGAAAGGGAGGTGTGAAAGGGCGTTGCTGGGGGGGCGGGGAGGAGGGGGGAGGAGCTGTGGCTCCAGCTGAGCTCCGTAATGCTTTTGGAAAGGGAGGCAGCCCCCACCCGTCCCTGCGGCTGTCTGTCTGTCTGTCGGTCCATCTGCAGCTCGCTTCGGCTCAGCCCCAAGCGTGTGGCAACATCAGGAATTAAAGGGGAGAAGAGATAACGGTATGGGGGGCCTAGGGTTAGCAGAGCCCCCACTTCCACCCTGGTTTTGGGGTGAAAATCAGGAAACGGCAGGAGATAGGGATTCCCCTTTCTGGGCGGTTGTGATCCCCCCGCCGTCCCTGCAGGGGGAGGGGGAGCTGGGGGGCTCAGGGGGACCCCAATAACCCCTCATAGGACTGGGTGTAATTGCTTCCAGGAAGATGGGTTGAGCGATCCTGCTGTAGGAAAATGGAGGATTGGGATTTGCCAGCAGGAGCCAGGGGAGGAAGGGGAGGGGAAGGGAGGATTTTCCATCTGCAGCTTAAAATTAAAACAACGTGGTGGTCACTGAAGTGAACCTTTCCCACAAGGTCGGGGCTGGCTGCCTCAAGCCCAGGACTGCTGTGTCCCCAAGCCAAGCCCTGTCCCCAGGCCTTGTCCCCAGGCCCTGAGGGCTGTCCCCATCCTCCTGGCAGGTCTCCCCGACTTGGTGCCAGACCCCAACTATGTGCAAGCGTCCACCTACGTGCAGCGAGCTCACCTGTACTCGCTGCGCTGCGCCGCTGAGGAGAAGTGTCTGGCCAGGTAGGAGCAGCCATGGGGTGTGGGCTGTGTCCTGGGGAGAAGGGACAGGGGGACACGGGGGGACAGAGGGGGGTCTTGGGGCGAGGGGAGATGGGGACATTGGGGGAGAAGGGTGTTTTTGGGGTGAGGGGACAGGGGGACATGGAGGAAGAGCGGGCAGTCCTGGGGCGAGGGGAGATGGTGACACGGGGAGGAGAGAGAGGGGTCCTGGAGCGAGGGGAGATGGGGACATGGAGGGAGAGTGGGGGTTCTTGAGGAGAGGGGACAGGGGGACATGGAGGGAGAGTGGGGGGTCCTGGTGTGAGGGGAGATGGGGACATTGGGGGAGAGAGGGGGTTCTTGGGGAGAGGAGAGATGGGGACACTGGGGGAGAGAAAGGGGTCCTGGGGCAAGGTGACAGGGGAACCGGGGAGGGGAGGGGAGGGAGGGGGGATCTGGGGCAAGGGGAGATGGGGGGGTAAGAGGGGGGGCCTGGGCAGATGATGAGCGGGCGTGGAGGGGGGCATGGGGCGGAGAGAATGGGGATGTGCTGGTGAGGAAGGAGGATGAGGGGGAAGGGAAAGGGGAAAGGGAAGGGAAGAGTAAAGGGAAGAGGGATAGGAGAGGAGGAGAAGGATGAGGAGAAGGATGGAGGAGGGAAGGGAAAGGGAAGGGAAGAGGGAAGGGAAGGGAAGGGAAGGGAAGGGAAGGGAAGGGAAGGGAAGGGAAGGGAAAACAGCAAAGCAAAGAGCTAAGCAAAGCACCAAGGGAGGTGTCTGGTGGGTGCTGCAGGGCAGGGGACCTTCTCTCCCTCCTTCGTCTTTTTCCATCATCTCCTTTTCTGCGGAGGAACCTCTCCCAGCAGAGGTGCTCGCTGGGATTTTCCTCCTGGGGGGGTGCCAGGGCTGAGCCGAGGGGAGGCTGGGGCCGAGGGCAGGGGAGGGGGACATTGACATTGACCCTTCCTGATGTCCCCAGCACCGCCTACAACCCTGAAACCACCGACTACGATGTGCGGGTGCTGCTGCGGTTTCCCCAGCGGGTGAAGAACCAGGGCACAGCCGACTTTCTGCCCAGCCGGCCCCGGCACAGCTGGGAGTGGCACAGCTGCCACCAGTGAGTGTCCCCACCTCCCCTCCTTCACCCTTCCTTTTCATGGCGGTTTTGAGGCTTTTTAAAATGGCGCTTCTCCTTTTTGGGGGGCTTTGCTTTGAGATCTTTGGCGGGGGGGGGGGGAGGGGGAGTGTCACCTTGCTTCACACCTATGTCCCTAAAGCCACCAAGCTCCTGCAATAAATGTCCCCAAGGAGGGAGCAGGCAAGCTGGTGTGGACCCAGGGTTGATGGGGAGCCCCCCAAAATCACATCTGGGGAGGGGATGACGCCATTTGGGGGGTGATCACCATGACTGTGTGTGTCATGTGTCATCCCCCTGCCCCCATCCCCAGGCACTACCACAGCATGGATGAGTTCAGCCACTACGACCTGCTGGATGCCACCACGGGGAGGAAGGTGGCCGAGGGCCACAAGGCCAGCTTCTGTCTGGAGGACACCACCTGCGATTTCGGCAACCTGAAGCGTTACGCTTGCACAGCCCATACCCAGGTTGGTGGCGGAGGGCGGGGGGATGCTCAAGGGCTCCTTGGGGCTCACCACCCACCCCAAGCGCACCCTGAACTCCCTTTTCTCCCCGCAGGGCTTGAGCCCGGGCTGCTACGACACCTACAACGCCGACATTGACTGCCAGTGGATCGATATCACGGACGTGCAGCCAGGGAATTACGTCTTAAAGGTGGCCAGGGTCCTTGGGCGAGATTTTTTAGGGGCAGACATCACCAATTTGGGGGCAGCTTGGGATCTTCTCAACCTTTGGTTTTAGGACCACGCACCTTTTTTCGGTGCTATCCCTTTAACAGCTTTAGGCACTGCTTGTCCCCCCACTTACTAGTTTTTAAGGGTGTTTTTCCTTCCCTTTTCTTCATTTTTAGGTTCAAGTGAACCCCAAATACATCGTCCTGGAGTCGGACTTCACCAACAACGTGGTGAGGTGCAACATCCATTACACCGGGCGCTACGTGGCCACAACAAACTGCAAGATTTCCCAGTAAGGAGTTGTCCCTCTGTCCTTCCCTTGGCAAAAAAAAAAAACAGAGATGGTGGTCAGACCTGAGTGGTTTAATCCCTTTTCTCCTCCCTTTCATCTGGGTTTTCTGCATGAGCATCCAAAAACCAGATGGATTTAGCCAGTAGTGGAGCTGGGGGTTGGTGTCTTGGTCCCTTCGGGGTGTTTATATTGAATTTCTCTGTTATTCCGGGGAAGAACGAAGCAGTTGCAAAAGAAACACATACACACACACACACCGGCCTTTGAAATAACATTTTAAAATGTCTTCCTAAGTGCATTCCCCAAATCTTTGTGGTTTTTGTCTTGCAGATCTTGATGGGAGCAGGGCCGGAGGGACGTCACCTGCCCCAGCCTCTGTCCCCCTCTTGACAAAGTGTGTGAGCTGGCTTCTCTGTCCCACCAGAGACCTCGGAGCCCATCAGCAGCTCCTCAAGAACCTCCTCCCCCCCCGCCCAAAAAAAAAAAAAAAAAAAACAAACCACCCTCATTTCTTCACGTTAAAAGGAGGGGAAGCAAGAATGACTCTTTCAAATATTTTTTTATACTTAACTTTTCTTTAACCTTTGTTTTGTTTTTTTCCCCCAATTTCCTAAGGGAAACCAGTGCCGAGTTTTAGCTGGAATAAAGGCAGGGGCTAGTAAATGCTGTATAAATGCTGTAAATCATGTATTAGCAATATGTAGTTTTTAACCCCCTTTTTTTGGGGGGGGGGGGGTGGGGGTGGAGGGAGGAATTGGATCTCCGGTGATGCCACCTCTGTGGGGGAAGAAGCCAGCCCAGATTTGGGGGTGCTGCCCTGGCAGGGATCCTGGACCCCCTCTTCTCAAGGTGGCTGCCATGCCAGGATGCTCTGGTTAAGACCAAAGGTGCTGCAAAACCCATCACCTTAACGGGGATCCTGATCCCTCTGTTTGGCTTTTAAAAATAGGAAGGGAGCCCTTGAGATGACTGGAAGTCTTGTATTATTATTATTATTATTATTATTATTATTAATATTATTTTCACAAGCTTTAAAACCAGAAATCATTAAAACATGTTGCTTTTGAGGGTTCAGTGTTTAACTGAGGCTATGGTACCACCACGAAGGGTATTGTGCCACCGCCACCACTGAGGGATGGCCCAGCATGTCCCCAAGCCAAGAAGGGGATGGGGAGGTCTCCCGAGAGGAGACCTAAGGGAAAGCCGATGGCTTTTTCACCTTGTCCTTTGGTCCTGAATGCCGGGGAGCAAAGGACACAACACGTTGGGGGGGGGGATGGGGGGGGTTGAAAGGACACACATTCCCCAAGACAGCCCAAGTGGTCCAGGCTGGGGAGGGGGTGTGGGACACGGCCACCCCTTTGGGGACATCCTTTGTGCTGTAAGAGTCACAGCCCTGCCATCAGCTCCTGGCACACCCTGCCAAGTCCTCTGCCCCCCCTCGCCACCTCCTGTCCCCACCCCTGTGCCCCGTCTTCTGTTCCCCATTGCCGGCGTTACCCAGCCCCGCTCCCGGCACCCCCCGGCCCGCGGAGCGGCATCACCGGCAGCACCCTCCGCTCCAGCGGCCACCGGAACACACCGCGCATGCGCCGTACAGGCCCCGCCCCGCCCAGCCCAGTCCAGCCAATCTCGGCCCACAGCAGCGTACAGCCCCACCCATCCCGGACCACCTCTTCCCGCCCCGCCCATCTCTGCTCCCCCCAATCCCGACCCGTCCCTTCATCCCGACCCCGCCCCACCCGTCCCCATTCCGCCCAATCCCGTCCCCGCCCCTTCAACCGGGACTCGCCCTCTGTCCCTGCTCCGCCCAATCATGGCCCGTCCCTTCAATCCGACACCGCCCTCACCGCCGCCCCGCCGAGGCACCGATCCCGCCGCCGCTCCAGGAGACTCGAGGGGTCCCGGCCCCGCTGCCGCGGCCCCGGCAGGCGCTGTTGGGCCCCGGGGATTGCGGGCGGGCGCTGCGCAGCGAGGCCGCTCCCGGCGCTCGATTAGAGCCGCCAAAATTGGGGGGGGCGGAGAACGGCGGGGCGGGGCCTAATTGAAGGGACGGGCCGGGATTGGTCGGGCTGTGCTCTACCGTGGGCCGAGATTGGCTGGACTGGGCGGGGCGGGGCCTGTACGGCGCATGCGCGGTGTGTTCCGGCGGCCGCTGGAGCGGAGGGTGCTGCCGGTGATGCCGCTCCGCGGGCCGGGGGGTGCCGGGAGCGGGGCTGGGTAGCGTCGGCGGCCGCGGGGCTGCGTCTGGCTGGGCTGGTGCCGCTGGGAGAGCGGGGCCTCGTCCCGTCGGCTGCTCCCCGGCGGGGTCGGGGCAGCGGCGGCCCCGGAGGTTCGTGAGGCGCCGAGCGGGGCCCGGGACCCGCAGGGGCGGGGAAGGCACTGGGCGCTGCCCGGGGACGTGGTGTCCCGAGTGGGGCGTGAGCCGCAGTAGGAGCCGGGGAGGGTTCGGTCCCGGCTCCCGCGGGCGGCGGCAGCGCTGAGGGCCTGGAATAGTAATGTAGTAATATAATTGAAGATAATAATAAAAACAATAGTAATGTAACTAAAGATAATAAAAATATTATTATTTTATTAAAGCAGTATCGCCTCCCCGGGGCTGGTTCCCCCGGCCGGAGGGTCCCCCCGTTCCCAGCGCTCCCGCCCGGGGCTGCGGGGGTTGTCCGCCCCCGGGGGGGTCTCGGAGCTGGGTTGAGGCCGACGGACCCGGCTTCTGCCGGGTTCGGCACCCCCCAACCGGCAGCGGAGGGGTGCGGGAAGATGCTGAGCTGGGGCTGAAACGATGGAGAGCTGGAGCCATAATAAAGGCTGTAGGGCTGGGGCTGAAACATAGACTGTGGGGCGGGAGGGGAAATGATGCAGAGACGGAGCTGAAATAAATAATGTAGGGCTAGATCTGAAATACCTAGTGTGGGGCTAGAGCTGAAATAAAGACCCTGAGGCTGAAATAAAGACTCTGGAGGCAGGCTGAAATATATACTGTGGGTTTGGAGGTGAAATAAATACCCCGGGACAGGGGCGAAAATACCAACCGTGGGGCTGGAGCCGAAATAATGACTGTAGGGCTGAGGGTGGAGCTGAAATAAAGATTTTAGGGCTGGAGCTAAAACAGTACAGAGCTGGAGCCCAAATAAAGACTGCGGGGCTGAAATAAAGTTTGTAGGGCTAGAGGTAAAACAAACACAGCTGGGCTGAAATACAGATTGTGGGGCAGAGCTGGAGCTGAAATACAGCACACGCTGGGGCTGAAATAAAGACCCCGGGGCAGAGGCTGGGGCTGAAGTAATCATAGAATCGTTTAGGCTGGAAAAGACCTTTAAGATCACGGAGACATTGGTGCCTACGTCTGTTTTAAATACCCCCAGAGATGGTGACTCCACCACGTCCCCAGGCAGCTTGTTCCAATGCTGGACAACCTTTTAAGTGAAGAAATATTTCCTAAAATCGAATCTAAACCTCCCCTGGTGCAACTTGAGGCTGTTTCCTCTCATCCTATCGCTTGTTAATAACGAAGGGCTGGAGCTGGAATAGAGATCCTGGGGCTGACGCGACCCAGAGCTGGACCTGAAATCGATGGTGGAGGGGAAATACAGACCCTGGGGCCGGGGCTGACCCACCGGCGACGGGGCTCCGGGCGAGGCGATGCCGGGCTGGAGCGTCCATCGCGCGAGCCGGAGCTGTGCCGGGGGGGCCGTAGGACGAGCACCGCCGGTCCGGGGAGCCTCCCCCGGCCCGGGATCCCCCCACTCGGGTCCCGGCTCCGTGCCCGGGAGGGAGGCAGGGGCAGGGCTACCGGGACCCCTCCGCTCACCGTCGCTGCCGAGGTCCTCCAGGCCGGTCTCCCCTCGCTCCATCCCCCGGCCCCCTTCGCCGGGACCCTCCGCCGCAGGTCCCGGGCCACCTCGGGGGCGGGGACGGAGTTGGAGGTGGTGGCCCCGAGGGGAGCGGGGAGTGCCGACGGGAGTGCCCCCCGGGGCGGGACGCAAAGACGGGCCTACAGCCGACCGGGAGAAGGACCGGACCGGAGGGAGCCGAGCCAGCGCCGGGAACAGCCACGACAGCAAAAAGGAGGGGGGCTTAAATGGGCGTGTCTGTGGGAGGGGCGAAGAGGGAGAGGCGTGGCCCAGCGAGGGAGCGCGGCCCCAGGGGGCTGCGGGGCTGTCACTTGTCCCCTTACAGCAGGGTCCCCCCCCGACCGCGCTCTCCCGAAGGAGTTGGGGTCCTTCCCTGGCTGAGCCAGAGCCCCCCCGCACCCTGCTGTGCCCCCACCCCCACCACGAGGAGCGGTGGCCAGGAGGACACAGCCGGAATTCCTCTGGGGGACTATCCCCAGTGTCGCCCATGAGCAGGGCAGCTCCCAAAACTGAGCCCCAGGGGAGGACTGACACCCGGGTGGAGATGTGGGGGACCTCCCCCGGGAACTGGAAGGCTCCAGAACCCCTACAGCCACATATCGGGGATGGGTGCTCCCTCCCTGGCAGGTCACCCAGCCCAGGCATGGATGTCCCCAAGGTGCCATCGCAGCATGGACACAGTTTGTCCTTCCCAGGCTTTATTGGTTTCTCACACCACGCTCACACCGAGGCACGGATGCACCTCCTGTAGCCCACACCGATGGCCAGCACAGCCCCGGCCAGCCCCACCGTACCGACCACCACGTACATCAGCCCCATCCCCACGCTGGCCACAGCCGTCACTCCACCTGCAAAAACAAGGAGGCCTGTTAGAGCTTGTCACCAGGGCCATGTCACATGGCCACAAGCAGTGGGAACTCACCCTGACCTCCCTCCTGCTGCTCTCCCATGGTGCTTGCATCCCTCGAGAGGAGCACAGGGCCAATGACTACGTCAGCTTCAGCCTCTTTCCCTGGGGAGGAAGAAGTGATGAAGTGGGCTTTTCCCACCACCCCAGAGTGTCCCCTGTGTCCCCATGGGGACCTTACTGTTGGCATCATGGCGGCGGAAGCGGCGGCTGGGCCATCGGTCCAGGGGGTTGAGCCTCCGTGAGAACGCAGAGGACTCGCAGTTGCCCATCTCGCAGCAGCTGCAGATGTCCCGGGTGCCTTCCACAGGTGCCCAGCTGTAGCAGGGCGGGAGCATCATCACCAGAGACCCCACAGAGCATTTGTGCCCCCCCTCCAAGTCTGGGTCCGTGACGCATCCCTGTGCCACGCCAGGGATGCGGGATGCTGTTGGGGACCAGCCCCACCTCAGCGTGGTGGCTACTCACGTGTTTCTGGCTTTGTTGAAGGAACAAGCCTTGTTCAGGGGGTCTGGGGCTTGGTCCGCTGGGGTCACCTTCAGGTGGCAGGTGATGTAGATCTGCAGGGAGGGCAGGGGAGAGAGGTGGGGACGCGCTCATGGGGGACACTGGCTTGGTTTGTGGCTGGGGGTGGGACACACCACAGCCTTACCAGGTTCCTAGTGTCCCCCGCGAACCTGAAGACATCGATCCTGAAGCGGAGCATGTCCTCCCGGGGCCGGGGCGTGATGAAGGCAGAGCTGGTGTCATCTGACCTCCCATCAACCAGGCACCTGGGGTGGGACAGGGACGATGGAGGGGTCAGCATCCCAGTGGGTGCCCCCCCAGCACTGCCACCAGCAGGTCCCCAGGGCTCACCCATTGAAGTCAATGATGGCATAGTGGGGTGAGGAGTCAGTGCTGGGGCTCAGAGCGGCCACACAACTGTCCACAAACAACCGCAGTGGCACGTGGCTCTCGGTGGCCACCTCTGCTTGGATGTTGAGGACATCACCCAGTTGGAAACCAGTAAAAGGTCTCTCAGCAGTCCAGTCCTCTGCAAGACAGTGACGAGGTGACAAAGGGGGGTGGCTCTGGCTGTCCCCAAGCTCCCGTAGGACCAGAGCCAAAGCTCAGCCCAAAAGCAGGAGCACTGGTGTTTGCCACAGGGTGGGTTGGCTTCCCCAGTCCTGGGTCCCTGAGCTCCTCCACACTGGGAAGAGGGTGGAAAACCCCCGTTTGCAGGTTGGGATGGCTTCCCACCTACCGTTCATGAGGCGCAGGGAGAACACCAGCCTCTCCTCTGCCGAGAGTGTGGAGCTGAAGGGAGCCCAGGTGGGTCGGATGGCGCTGCTGCTCACATTCTCCCTCCTGGGCAAGGACCACCCTGCATCAGGACCTGGCCCCCTGCTGGTCCCTGGGGACCAGGGTGGGGGGTGCTGAGGATGGAGAGACCTTACCTGGGGTAGTGGCACTCGATGGGGATGATGGCAGGGTTGCTGCGGATGATGATGGGGTTGCTGGCGGGGCTGGGGTCGTAGTTGAGGAGCGTGCGGTAAATGAGGGAGTCCGGCGTGATCTGTGCAGAAAAGCATCGAAAAGCCAGGTTTATACATTTTGAATAGCTACTAAATCATAACCGTGTCAAACATTTTCATCTGTGACAAGAGGCCACCCCACCTCCCGCCACCACTGAGCTGCATATCCAACCTTTCCCAACTGGGAAATGCTGGGGAAATCCAAAGAAAGGGGGGAAAAGCCAGGGAAAAGGGGATGGAGAAGGAGCCCTGCTCCGTTTTCAGCAAGTTAAACTTCCTACTGGGCTGAAATATGAGCAAAATGGGTCTGACGTGGGGGCTTTGCACCATTGGTGTGTCTCCAGCTGAAAGGGCAAAGTAACTTTGGGGAAAAATGCTCTGGTTTGGGGGAAATACATGCTCATCCTTCCCTTGGGGTGTTCCCAGAGGGATGCCTGGTGCCTGGTCCTGCAGCCTGGAGTTGCTCCAGGGGGGTGAAGGGATGCCAGGCGGGACCCCGGGGCTGGGGGAAGGACCGAGGCGGGAGAAGGTCTTACCTGCACGATGCTGCCACACTCGTGCAGCCCGGCGGTGAAGGTGACAGTGTTGTGGGCAGGGTTCAGCGAGGAATGCTTGCACGCCGCCGGCCCCAGTGTCAGATCGGCTACGTTGACCAAGCGGCCAGTGCCGAAGAGGTCTCTGTGCACCGTCACCACCAGCTGAGCCTCCTGGCACTGCACCACCACTGGCTGCTGGCTAGAGATGGCTCGAGACTGGGAGTCCTCCACCCAGGACCAGTCATGGGGTTCTGCCCGTGTCCCCCAGGAGAAATCCCAGGGTGGGTAGGCAGCCACCTCGCCTGCCGCCCAGCAGAGAAGAGCAAGGATCAAACCACTTTCGGGTCCCATCCCTCCTTCTTCCAGCAAACCCTGGCACAGAGAGCCAGGACTGCTCCTCCAGGCTTTATATCCCCCCAGCAGCAGGAGCCGTCTGCCCCTGGGCTCCCGTTTGGGGACCAATGGCACCCAAAGGCCAGCCCTCGTGGGTGCGGGGTGAGGGGAGGCATGACCGAGTCATTCCGGGGTGCCAGGACCCCCTGTTCCTGGGCTGCCCAAGGCGAGGGAAAACATCCTTGTCAGCCTCTTTGGGCAAGATGTTTATAAAACTCAGCAGAAGCCGGAGACGGGGAGACTGGTACAAAGTGGATTGTTTAGGTTATAAGGTGATAAGGAGCTGTTCAAGGCTGCTTGGTGGGGTGACAGGAGAAGGGTCCAGGATCCCAATCCGGGTGTTTCCTATCCCCTCAGCGGGGACCATCCCTGCCTGGTGCCATGGGGTCCCCTGGGACTTCGGTTTTCTGCTCAGATGCTGATGCACTTTGGGGGCCGGGAACCCCCGTGCTCCCGGCTGCAGCCCAAACAGGGGCTTTCAGCATCTCCCCGCTCCCCAGCAGGGCCAGGACCCAGATATTCACTCAGCGCTGACCCCGCAACAGCTGATGGAGCACCCTCACCACTGACATGAGCACGGCCGTTTTCAGCCGGGGGCCGAACACCCCCCATTCCAGCCTCAGCAGTGAGGTCACTGGCTGCAGAGCCGCAGCCTTTCTTTTTTATCTCTGCTGCCCTTCCCCAGCTCTTTGGCTTGGGTTTGTGTTGTTGCCTTCAAGGGCAGAAGAAGCCAGCGGTGAGCCTCGCTGCACCCATCGCTCCCTTCCCCATGCTGCAGCACCCCACTTATTATCCCACCCCCCCTGCAAGCAGGGCTGGGCATTGCCTGACTCCTCACAGCCGGGAAACAGGGAAAGCTGCTTAAAAATAAACCCCATAATTTTTCCAAGCCTCATTATTGGAGTTTCTGTCCCTTCTTTTGAGCATCTTTAACTCTTTTACCCTGCCAGGGCTTTGCAAGCATCCTGTTGGGTCTGTATGAAGGATGCTGTGTTTCATACCCCAAATCCTGCTCCATCTTTTGGGATGCCCCTGGAAAGCCTTAGGGACAGTAGAAAGCCTCTGATTTGGATGTTTAAGCTGGAGCAGCTGAGCTAGTTCTGTGAAAATGAAAAGAAACAGAACGTTTTAGGGGCAGATATCACCCAGCCTGCTCCTAGCAGAAATCCCACTGTGTTTGGAGCTGGGACTGGCTTGTGCCTGACTCAGCATCCCCAAAATCCACCTGTGTGAAGCTTTATGGACCAGTGTAAAACCTTCCACCATCCCCCTCAGGAGCTGATGCTCCATCTCTGCTGTTGCTGGCAGATCCAGGACTTCTCCTTCATGTTTAAAATACCTTGAGACTGGCACTGGCATAGAAATGCCAGGGATTCCAGCAGGCTGAGCCCCATGCATCAGGGAGATAACTGCAGCGGGCGATGCTGAATCAGTAAATAAGCGTCTGCCCCCCTTCCTGGGGGAGAGCATCAATGCTCGGCTGGGTCCTTGGCTGCAAGGACCATGGGAGATGCCTGGTCTCACCCCACGGCATCCCGGAGAGCCACAGCTCAGGGGCCAGCTCTAGAGTTAATTTGTAGGTCTTTGGGTATCAGGGCTGGATCACAGTGGGAGAATAAATCCCTCTGATGGGTCACCTTGTGCTTACATGGCTCAAATTAGCAGCGGTGGATCCCAGGTGGAGAAACATGCCCAGACTCATGTGTTTCTCTATGAAAAAGGGGATTTCAGCTCCCAGGTTAGCCCTTGCCAGGACCAGCATCTTAACTCCAAGCACAATACAACATTGGCCATGGACCAGCACAGCTGGGAAAGAGCATGAGCTTATTTTCTTGAAGGAGGCAGAGACCAGAAAGTCACAGGGCACTGGACAAGCACAAACCCAATGGTTTTCCCCCATTGCATAAAGGAGACTTTTAAGCACATCTCATATTTCCTTATAACATAAAGTTTTAAGTAAAAAACCAAACCTCTCATCACACACCAAGGTCAGTGCTGCTGGTGGGCATCACCAGAGTCAGGGATGCTGCCCAGGAAGGGGCAGGAGCTGGAGGGGGACAGCTGCTCTGGAAAGCCAGAGAGCTTTCACCCATTCCCAATTTCTTTGTAGACCAGATTTATCTGATATTTGTCTTCCTTCCTGGAGACAGTGTTTTGGTTGAATGGCCAAAGGGCAGCTATGCTGAGTGATGCAGAATGGGGGTTTCATTTAAAACTCTCCTGTGCACATCTCAGCAAACCAGAGAGATAGTCCCTGCTCAGAGTATGCGTGCCAAGGGATGGCTGGGGCATTGAACTTCTGGAGAAGATGCTGACCAAGAAGGAAACAGTTATGCGAAGATTTAACACATCAGGAGCCACAACCTGTGGTCTGGGAGGTTCAGGTGAGGAAATATTTCTTCTCCAGGAGGGTTGTGCACCCCTGGGCTGAGCACGCAGACATGAGGAATCTCCATCCATGGATGTTGCCAGCCTCAGCCAGGCCAACACAAGGCTGATACATCTGGTGTTGTACTGGAGACCTTCCAAGATCCCTTCCACCCATGTTCCCATGCCTTCCTGCTCTCCTTTCTGCCCCAAAAGCTGACAGCTCACAGGGGATGGCGAAGGCTTCTCCCAGTATTCCCCCTAAAAGCTTCTAACTCCCACTTTGCTGCAAGACAAGGACCAAACCCCTCCAGCGAGGGTCAAATTATATGGATGAGGGAAGAGGTTATACTGACAACATCAACCCAAAGTCAGTGCAGCTCCCTGATCCAACCCACAATTAATCTTGTAATTTTGGGAGAGGGCTAATTTGCTTTTTGACCCATGAGCAGCTGAGGGAACGGATGGGACTGTGGTTTAAGTGACCCAAATGCCAGCTAGGCACCTTGTACCAATGAGAGCCCAGGACAAGATGACATCTATCAAGGGGCATCCAGGGTGCTGGATGACACCCAATGACATGGCAGGCTGTGCAAGACACCACTGTCTTCTGTCCCTCACAGCCAAGAGAGGTCCCCAAGCTCCTCTGGAGCAGGCTAAGAAGTTGCAGAACTCCTCCTGACCCCTAAAAAAACACAGCTCAAGAAGAGGCCGTGCTGCGAGCAAGCCCCAGCTCCTCACAGGTCTCAGTTTTCCCCTGAACCCAGCAGCCACCTGAATTTGCTCTGACAACAAACACCTCATCCCAAGATGTTCAGCTGGTCCAGTTCCCACCATCTGCTGAAGTGGGAACCTCTCCCAGCTGGTGGGGAGTAGCAGGCCTTGGGTTTGGGGCAGGAACATCTTGCCATTATGGCTGCTCTGATGAGCAGAAGAGCCCAAGTTTCATAGCAATGGGATTAAAAAAAAAAAAAAAAAAAAAGCAAGTGTGACTCAGGCATGTCAGAAAGCCCCATTTCAGGAGTGGGGGGGAAGTTGGGGCAGAAATTCCAGTCCCTGCCCCAAGGACTGTTTATACATTTCAGCCAAGGCTTCTTACATATAACTATGTGTAAACAGTCCTTGAGGCAGGGACTGGAATTCCTGCCTCCGTCTGTCCCAGAAGAGCCCAACCCACCGACCCTCAAGTTGCGCTCCCTTCCTCATCCAGCAAAGCTCAATTTCTCTCCCAGGAACAGCTTCAGGCAGGAGGAAAGTGGTCCAAGTTTTATTAAACCCTTGACTTATTGAGTAAGGAGTTAGTGGTATGGAGCTGACCCAAGTAGCTCCACAGAAACTTAAAATGCTTTGAGGCTAAACGCAACTCCATGCTTCTACAGACAAGATGGACAAGTTCTCCATCTGGCTGGAGAGTCTTTTTTGCACC
This sequence comes from Fratercula arctica, assembly GCA_947846985.1. Classification (NCBI taxonomy): domain Eukaryota; kingdom Metazoa; phylum Chordata; class Aves; order Charadriiformes; family Alcidae; genus Fratercula; species Fratercula arctica. The sequence goes on from CANTUZ010000009.1 coordinate 23,635,227, forward strand.
AGTTCTCAACTGGGTGCTCTGGGAGAAGTTCATGGGGGTGTAAGGCTGTACAGGGCTTCTAGGAGACTGAGAGACTTGGATTTGGTTTAGGGAGGCAAAGAAGCACAGTTAAAGTTAGCATGAAGGTTTAATTAGCTCAGGCTCCAGGAAGATTTCTCCACTCTCCCCACCAAGCCTCTCAGTCCTTAAATTTGTTATATTTTTTCTAATCAGACAGACTACAAAAATTGAAACTAGTAACTTAAATGGGGTTGCTGGGTTTCCAGAAAACAGTCAGAGCTCCTAGAGCAGCAAGGATTAGGAGGACCAAACCAGCAGCTACAGCCAGCCCCAATACCATCCACAAGTGACCTGCATCTAGGAAGGTAGCAGTAAGGAGGTGATTATGGCCAGAGCCACACAAACCATCCCCCTTCCCTGGGTTTGCATCCTCCTGACTTGGTGATCCTGCCAACTGTGGGTAAGGAGAGGTCCAACCACATCATCTGCTTCTCTCACCAAGAGATCTGAAAGAGAGGACCTTTGAGCACTCACAAGCTTGTTTGAACACTTAACTCTCCCAAGCCTTGGATCAGCACTGAGAAGCCAACAGGTAGCGAGGCAGCTCCAGCCACCCAGCTCTGAGCAAGCTGCCATGATGGTGACAAAGCCCAAGAGGCATGCTGAGACCCACCATGCTGGGAGGCCACTTCTCTCCACACATGTCCTCCTTGCCATTGCAAGGGAGTGTGGAGCCTCCTGGAGCGCCTGGCCAAGCCACAGCTCCTCATCTCACAGCAGGAGCAGACATCCCAGGTGTCTTCCACAGGAACCCATCTAGAAGACAGCCTGGTGAGCAATCCACCCTATGGTAGGAGCCCCTCACATGCTTTGGTGTCTCCTAGGAGAGGCCAAACCCTCCCAGCCAGGTGGCCAACCCCACTTTCCTGGAAGGTGATACACCAGATGAGAAACCCAAGTTCTTCACCTTTGGGCAAGCTGCTGTTCCAGCTACTCGCAGGTTGCTGGCTTTGTTGAAGGAGTAAGCCTTGTTCAGAGGGTCCGGAGCTTGGTCAGCCAGGGAGACCTTCAGGTGGCAGGTGATGTAGATCCAGGGACACCAGGCAGAGAAGAGGGGTCTTTTTGGCTGTCATTTACCTTTACAGCTTTCCTATGCACCATGAAGTTGGTCACCAATGGGACCACCATCTCCCCAGGGCAGCTCAACCCCACCCTCCTTCCTTCAAGCCACTTAAGGGTTCAGCTATTGAAGCCCATCAGAAGAGCTTGTCTTGATCAGTATCAGAACTGGTCTCCAAGGAAGATCCTTGGCTCAGAGGGCTGTGATCCAGATAACAGGGTGACATCAGTATATTGCTATGAGGCAGTTGCCTTGGGAATGTAATTCTAGACAAACCACATTAACTTTCTTAATGGACTGAGGCTGTAGCCCCATCGAGACAAGGGGGTTCACTTGCTTTAGGGAGGATTTACCAGACTGCTGGAGCCTCCTGCAAAACTTGAATACGTCTACTGCAAACTGAAACACATCTTGCTTCATCCAGTTGCCCATCCACCAGGCACCTCAGCACAAAAGCAAAGGCCAGCAGGATCCCACCATCAGACATCCATAACCTGCAGAAAGGCATCTCTAAATAAGGGCACAGCCAGCTCTTACCTACTGAAGTCAGTAAAAGCGTACTGGGGAGAAGAGCTCAAACTGTGGTTTGGGTGGCCACACAGTTGTCCTCAGAGGTGCATGGTTCTCTGTGTTGACACCAACTTGGAAGTGGAGGACCTCTCCCAGTTGAAGCATGGTGGAGACTCTCTCAGCGCTCCAGTCATCTGGAAGGAGAGGTCACCAGGCATCATGAATGGGAAGCCAGCTTGTGGTTCACTGCTTCCACCCAAGGAAACCCCAATGGGCACACAGCCCTGGGTACTCACCAAAACTGCGCCAGACCCCAGGAGCACTGGGGCGATACCAGCACCAGCTATGCCATCTAGTGGAAGCATGGCTGTGTCAGGGTGCCCAGCACCACAGGAGACCCTCACCCAAAACCTCCCTGGGCCTCATGGACAGTAGAAGGGCAGCTCTTCCTCAGAGGACAGGGTGGAACAGAAGGGCACCCACATAGGCTTGACTCACACCGTCCCTCCTGGGGAAGGGATCCTCATGGTTAAAGACTGTGGCAGCACAAGGGCTTGCTCGGTGCTCACCTTGGGTAGTGGCACTCCACAGGAATCACAGCAGGGCTGGTGCAGACCACGACAGCATTGCCAGTAAGAACTGGGTTGTAATTTAAGCTCGTGTTGTAGACTTGAGCATCAGGGGTTACCTGGGGAAAAGGCAAAACATTATTGAGTCATTAAGAGCCCTGTTGCTTGGCCATGTGCACAGAGCAGCACATTTAAGCCTGGAGACTCAGTGCTGGGATGTTTCTTTTGGTCAGACGCCAGTAGCATTTGTGCTGAAGGCAGATAAGTGGCACACATCCTGCTGCAGGGATGCTCTGGGCTGGGAAGCTGCTCCAGCCTGTCCCAGGGTAGCCTCTGCTTGGCAGCAGAGCTGAATGCAGAGGTGCTCAAACTGATTCTTACAATTTTTTTTTTCCCTAGTTTACACACCCCAGAACAACAGAAAGGAAGGTCTGTCCCTTAAGATAGTGGAAGATGACTTCCACTCAGGACAGATTTAATGAAGGTGTCTGCTGGGCAGAGTATGGGGGGGTACCTGCCCACCCTGGTGGCCCCAAGCCTCTCCCAGGGCAGTGAGACCACTTCAAATTTAAGTTTTCTGTGAAGTAGCTTCAAGCTACAGATGATGCCTCCTGAGGTAAGCACCCACTGCTGGCTTGCTGCAGTGGCTCCCAGCACCAGGTTATCTGGGCTCCACCCTGGAGATGGCAGCAATAGCCTAAATAGCCCTGGGAGTTGTAGATACCTCTGTCTTCACCAGGAAAACCCTAGTTTCTCTGCCTCTTGCACGCCCTTCCCTACTCACAGAACCCAGCCCAAGCCACCAAGGTGCAAGCCAAGAGGTAGATGCCCCACTCCAGGCCTCCAGACCCTCCACAGCCTCACCCTGAGGGTGCTGCCATGCTCACGCAGTCCAGCCATGAAAATCACCATGGTCTCAGCAGCAATCCAGATTGCAGGCAAGCAGGCAGCCAGACCCAGGGTCAGGTCCACAAGCTTGACCAGGTGTCCTGTACCAAATAGGTCCCTGTGCACCGTGACCACCACCTGCACCTCCTGGCACTGCACGGCCATGGAGTGCAGTGGGGCAGCAGCCTGGAGCTGGGAGACATCCACCCACGTCCAGGGAGAGAGCTGGGAGAAGGCACATGGCTTCCCCAAGGAAGGATCCCCTTCATAGCTCTGCCTCCCCTCTAAGGAAGCTGCAGTGGTTGTAAGCAACCACCTCCCCCAAAAAAAAACCAGCAGAAACCAGCCAACCCCAGGCTGCTTCCAGGCCCCTCCTTATCTACCAGGGTCCAGTACAAGGAACAATTGCTGCCCAGGGACCTTTTATAGCCCACAGCTACTCCCATCCCAGGTGATGCTGGCCACTCACACAGCTGAGAGCACCCAGTTTCCTGGGGAACCCATTGTGGTGAGCTATAATGAGTTAACGAGGTGCTGGATCAGGTCCCTTGCCCACAGGAGAGATGTTGAGTTTGCTGTGCAGCCAACTGCAGTTTTTTTCCTCCCTTTTTTTTGGTAACAACCAGCTCTGTAAGATCCACAGAGATGTGTCCCACTTCCAAACCATGTGTCCTACCTCCAAACCCTATGTCCCACCTCCAGATCACGGGGTCCTTCTGCAGCGGGGTCGCTAGGGGATGGTGTGGGGTGTGACACTTTCCCAAAGCAAACCCACTCTTCAGGTGTCCACACTTGTCCCTGTCCCCAGCTCCTTCAAGGTGGTGATGATCCTCATGGAGCAGCTGCTCATGTCATGGGCAATTGGGGATTTCCAAGACATGAGTGACTCATGGCTGGCTCTTCACTACTGAGCAAAGGTTGATTTTTTGGAGGAAGAAGGGGAAATTTAAACTTGAATCAAGTGGAAGAATAAAAGGAAAAGGGGCCCCATCAGTTGCCCTGAACCGCATCCCTGCTCCTGTGGGACCAGACTCCACACGGTGGCGTCCACACCAACGCAGCCACCAGTATTTCCTTGTGCTTCTTGTGATTTTAGCAAAAGGGAGGAAAACGCTTGTGCACACGTGGCTGTTTAACTGTTTCCTGAACAGACTTGTCCCCTGGAGCTATCAGCTTCCTGGGCAGGACGGGTGTTGAAATGAGTGGTACTAAATAATGAATGGAATAATCCTTATCAGGAATAATATTAGAGCTGTTAGGTATTAGAAATAATAATTATTGCTAATAATTATTAGAATTCTTAGACCTGGGGCAAAACAGTCCCCATGGCATCTGGCCAGAATCACCTGTCAAGCTCCTCGTGCCTGCTTAGAGGCTATAAATCAGTAGGAAAAGCACTTTGTGTATTGAAGTGACACCAGGGAGGAGCACGGCATTGAACAGGAGTCCTTGTATGGGTTTTTAGGGACAGCACAAGGATGTTTGATTTGCTCCTGCCTCTGGGTGAACGTTGGGGTTGGGGCAGCTCATTGCTTTGCTGGCACAGGCAGGTGAGGACCAGGTGAGGTGGCCACGAGTGTCGGGCGATAGTCGTGGCTGAATCAGGCTGTTTTGGCACAATCCAAACTGGATAGCTGCACCATCTGAAGGGAAATGACTGTGGACAGTGTTGAGGTGGCACAGCAGATTACAGAATCACAGAATGGCACGGGTGGGAAGGGACCTCTGGAGATCATCTAGTCCAACCTCCCTGCCAAAGCAGGGTCACCCAGAGCAGGTTGGACAGGAACACGTCCAGGCAGGGTTGGAATGTCTACAGAGACGGAGACTCCACCACCCCTCTGCGCAGCTTGTTCCAGTGCTCTGCCACCCTCAAAGGAAAGAAGTTCCTCCTCATGTTTAGGTGGAACTTCCTATGTTCAAGTTTGTGCCCCTTACCTCTTGTCCTGTCACTGGGCACCACTGAAAAGAGCCTGGCCCCATCCTCCTGACACCCACCCTTTATGTATTTATAAGCGTTGATAAGATCCCCCCTCAGCTGTCTTTTTCCAGACTGAAGAGACCCAAATCCCTCAGCCTTTCTTCATGAGACATTCCAGTCCCCTAATAATTTCTGAGATTCCTCAGACCAATTTCGTAGACTATTTTTGGCCATCAAGCTGGACAAATATTTCACTGGCTGAATCAGGACTGGTAGTATTTTCTCTCCATCTACCGCTGCCATCCAGATGCCTTCATTTTCCAGAGAAGAGTGGGGAGAAGGAAAGGCAGAATTAGTCTCTTATTCAGTAGGAAAATAAAACATTGATTGACTTGCTCAGTCTCCAACAGCTTCCACCATCGATAGCAGCTGGGGAACTGATCCATCATTTCACTTATCTCTACCATTTAGTCACACCCTCAGCTTCCAAGCTTCCAGCACTCCAGCGTCCTTCAGGAACGTCCTTCCCATCAATACTAACCCTCTTGCAGTGGGATCATTCCCCCCACAAGGAATATGAGGGCTTTTACAGTTTTTTGAGGATGGACCAAGGAGAAGGACTTCAAAAGTAAAATCCACCTCGCCCAAGAGACTGGCCCATGGGAAGGAGAAGCAGAGGAGCCCATGTTGACAGAACGGCGCAAGGGCTGGTTAACTGGTTGAGCAATCTCAGAGAAATCTCCCCATGGCCCTACAAGCTCCACGTTCCTCCAGATGTCCTGAAACTCAAAGGCAAGGCCTCTTGGGAGCTCAAGATATTGTTCTCTCCATTACACAGACAAGGCCATGGTGGACACGCCTGAACTTCTCCCCTGCAAAAAAAAAGAAACACTGACAGATGTGGGGATCTCAGCTGGCTGCAACGTGGGACCTCCCCACTTACTCAAAATCTTCATGTCAAAGATGACCAGGGATCCTTGTCTCATGTCCAGTGTGTTCTGGCTGCTTATAGGAAGGCCCTGATAGTCTTCACCAGGGCTCTCGTTGAGGATGTTGCTGAGGTCATCTAGCAGACTGGAGTCCTGGAAGAGCACATAATTTGCTTTTACTAAATGTCACAGGAAGAACCAGGGCAGCAGCTATGAGCACTCATGTGTCTTGGGTCTACCAAAGCTCAGGGATCTACTCAAACTGCCTGCTAGAGGACTTAGGATGTACTAAGCCCCTCTGGTTGGTCCCTCCAGCACTGCAAAACAAAGTCACATGCTTACTCCATGCACATCCACGCTGGATGGCTCGCTTGGATCCTTCCTGACTGGCTTTCTGCTCAGAAGTGACAGAAAAGTTGGGGCTATGCAACATCTCCCTGCTGGCTGTGGGTTAAGGGCCTAAGCCAGAAAGCAGCAGGAAGGGAAGGGAAGGGGAGGGGAAAGGGGAGTGGAGGAGGAAGGAAAGGGAAGGAGAGGGGAAAGGGGAGTGGAGGAGGAAGGAAAGGGAAGGGGAGGGGAAAGGGGAGTGGAGGAGGAAGGGAAGGGGAGTGGAGGGGAAAGGGGAGTGGAGGAGGAAGGGAAGGGGAGTGGAGGGGAAAGGGGAGTGGAGGAGGAAGGGAAGGGGAGTGGAGGGGAAAGGGGAGTGGAGGGGGAAGGGGAGTGGAGGGGAAAGGGGAGTGGAGGAGGAAGGGAAGGGGAGTGGAGGAGGAAGGGAAGGGGAGTGGAGGGGAAAGGGGAGTGGAGGGGGAAGGGGAGTGGAGGGGGAAGGGGAGTGGAGGGGGAAGGGGAGTGGAGGGGGAAGGGGAAGGGAAGGGAAGGGAAGGGAAGGGAAGGGAAGGGAAGGGAAGGGAAGGGAAGGGAAGGGAAGGGAAGGGAAGGGAAGGGAAGGGAAGGGAAGGGAAGGGAAGGGAAGGGAAGGGAAGGGAAGGGAAGGGAAGGGAAGGGAAGGGAAGGGAAGGGAAGGGAAGGGAAGGGAAGGGAAGGGAAGGGGAAGGGAAGGGAAGGGAAGGGAAGGGAAGGGAAGGGAAGGGAAGGGAAGGGAAGGGAAGGGGCCCATTTCTAAAACCTCTTCTAAAGAGCTGGTCACCAGCTTTTGGCCATGCAGACTGTCATGGGAACTGCTCAGTGATGCAAAGAAACAACAAAACCCCATCCATCCATACCCTCTTCTTGCTGGCCTTCATTTTGGCTGTCCAACACCTTGGCTTCACCAAGGTGGTATCTACCAAGGTCTCCAAGCTGCTGGGCAGCCCACTTCCCCTAGAAGTGGAGGAGAGCTAGAGGGGATTTATGTTGTCACTCAGGAAGGATTTCACAAGTTCCTTGCCAGGCTCTAAGGGGGATTATGGGATGGTCCTGAAGGTCTGGAACCACCAAGTGGTCCAGCCTTAAACACTGAGCAATGCAGAGCCAAGAACTGAATGCCTTTAGCTGCACTCACCATCAGCTCCTCATTTAGTGCTGCCCTCCTCAAAGCTGTCCGAGCAGACATCACTATCTGCCAAGGTAGGAAAGATGTGTCACCTTTCGGATGTGGGGCTGTCCACCCTGCACTGACTGCCAGGACCAGTGGTTCCCAGATCAGCATCACCAACCATGCTAAGAGGTGGCCCTGGACAACCAGCAAGGTGGGTGGGGAGGAGGCAAGGAGCAACCCTGCCCTCAGTGTCCACCTGAAAATGGACTGATTTCCCCTCAAGCCACAGATACAGAGTACACACACTGGACAAGATCCTACGGGGGAGAGAGGACCAAAATGCAGCATCACGTAGCCTAAGAGTATGCAAGCAGCTGAAGGAACAAAGTCTGGTTCTCCATCAATCTCCAACAAATATCTTGTCTTTGAACAAGACAAAGCACTGGGACATAACTATCCACCTGGAAGGTATACGGAGATGCTGCAAACTGCCCTGCCTCGATGCTTACATCCTGTAAAATCTACCTGTGGCTTCACCGCTCCAGACACCGCTTACCTGAGTTGTGCAGCCCACCGTTGCCATCTGGCATGTCTTCCAGCAGGCTGTCCTCCTTGTGGAGAGTGATGGGGGACACCAAACAGCCAGTCCCAGGCTGGTGTGGGCTGCTTGGCTGCTGCGGCACCACCTGGTTCCACCCCTTGTTGTTGTCTTCAACCTTCATCACCTTCATCAGCGACATCAGGACATTTGCATTTTGGACTTTCTTCCTCTTTGCAGGGGTGTGGATGGAGATCCAAGCATGCAAAGAGGAGCCCAGTGACAGCGGCCCTGCATGGTCAGGGATGCAGATGTCCTTTGCTCCCGGAGCACAGCCAAATGAGCTTGACCACATGGGTTTGTCCCTGCTCAAAGCAAGCGCTCCGCTTGCCCAGACGGTCTCTGCTGCTCTGGGGTCACCTGGCAACATGTCCTCATTTCTGGCATGATGCCCCTGGCTCTCCTTGGGCTGCGGCCACTCCAACTGCCCTGGTCAAGGTTCCCTCTCTGCTGACAAGGCTCAGGAAAACTTTCTGCTTTGCAAAGGAGAACAGAGGAACCTTCCCTTCCCAAGCTGGAGTAATAAATCATCTGTTTTGTTGTTTGAGTCCTGAGGCTCCCAGGCTCTGCAGGGCTCGCAGGCAGGGCTAAACCCTTCTGATCCCAGGCTGGGGTGGCTGGGGACACACTCGGCAGAGGGGCACCCTGGGGGTCCCTCAGCCCTGGTCCTGTGAAGGCTGTTTTGTTCCAGGCAAAAGCAGACAGGTCTGATGCTAGACAAGTCCTTCATGCACTATGGGATTGGAAACCAGAAGAGAACTCACCTTCAACATTGTTGAAGGCCAATTCTGCTTGAGTGGGGCTCTGCCCTTCTCGCAGGAGATGTGTTTAGGGGCCCCAAATCCATCACAAACCAGTCACAGCATCTCTCCCCCGCCAGCCCTGGATGTGGGCAGGGGAGGGCAGGGTGCAGGCAGGAAAAGACCTGCAAGCCACTGCGCCAATGAGAGCTTTTACAGCGCATGCAGCGGCATGTCTCACCAGGAGGTGTTTGCACCTTGGCCAGAAAGGTGCCTTCAAGGGACAAAATCTGCCTTGGCTCTGCAGCCCTACCCCAAACCAGCTTGGCTGATTCTCCTCTTTCAAAAGAGAACCTGGAAAGCAGCAACTAAATGCCAAAGCTCAAGCAACCATGCAAGGGTTGGGGGTAGCCCCAGATTCCTGTTGGGTAACCCCATAAGGCAAAAGTCCTGGTGGGAGTTTTCCATGGCTGGAGCTGGGGGCGGTTCTGAAAGCAGAAAAACACAGCGACCTGAAAGGAGGGAGGGTGAGAAACGCTGGGGACAGCTGAGAGAAGCAAGAAAGGAGAGAGCAGAAGGTACAGGTGGCTCTGGGGCCACCCCCTTGGAGGGTCACCACTTGGACGTGCTACTGAGGCCAGAATCCAGCAGTGAGCTTGCCAGCTGGGCTGGAGAGGTGCCCGCTCTGCCCGGCCACCCATCCATTCACCCATCCTTGCACTAAAGCCTTTCCTCCAGCTCTCCCATATGGGTTTGCTGCCCTCCCACCCATCCCAGACCCATAAGCCGGGAGGCTGCAGGTGCTGGGAAGGAAAGAAAAAAGATAACTAGTAGGATTGTGCTGTTCGCAAGCAAGTTATTGCCATGCAGTGGTGAGGGCTCATTGGTGGGGAAGATGCTGCCTTCCCAAACCCAGCAAAAGAACAATGCACTGTTCATCCCAGAAGGATTTATTGGCATAGCAAGGTGGGACGGAGAGCCTGGTCTCCACAGGGACCTTTAAAGGGTCTTACAAGCAGCTGCAGTCCATGGCAAACATTCTGGTTTGCAGACTCTCACTTCTTCCTCCGCTTCCGAAGTCTGGTGCTGGGCTTCCCACCACACTTGCCCTTGGTGGCGTGTCCCAATTTGGGGCATTCCCCCTCGGAGACTGGGCTATGGGGCTCTGAGCGTGCTGGGCTGGCAGAGGGGGTGGCAGGAGAGGGTCTGCTGGGGGAAGGGACCATGGCAGTCCCTGGGACCAGTGGTCCATGCTCCTGTGGGGTGCTGGAAGGGAATAGCTCCTGGATGTCGGAAGGCAGCGATGACCAGTCCATGTCTGTGGTGAGGAGCTCCCGTGGGCCAGCCACAGGCTGCAGCAAGGGTCCGATAGCAGAGGTGACAGTGGCCAAGGAGCAGGACATGGCCCGGATCTCCCGGATCATGGACACCAGGTGCCCGTTTGCCCTGAGCTGAGCTTTCAGCAGGCGATTGCTGATCTTCAGGAGCTCATCTGCTTGTTGCACATTGGACCTGGCCCAGCCACCAAAATCTTGCTGCAGGGTGGCCAGAGAGTCCTGGATGCTCATGGGAAGAGGCACAGTGTCTCCATGGAATGACCTCGAGTCTTTCTCTGCTTCTTCATCCCTCTGCATCAGAAAGACTGGAGGCAGGGATTGGATGGGGGACGTATCCCCTCCCTGGTCTGGACACACATGTCCTCTGCTGCTGGAGGGGTCCAGCACAGGGGCACAGGGCCAGTGATGGGCAGACAGCCCCGCAGGGAGACCTCCATGTGGTTGGCAACGCTCCCCGGGAGGCTCAAAGTTGAGGATCGCAGTGGAATCATCTTCGGACAGGGAGTCATGCTGGGGATCAGCGGTACCTGTCATGGGGAGGGAGGCTGAAGGGAGCAGGAAGGGAGACTCAGGGATCAGAGAGTCCTCCCAGCCTGCCTCGGTGGGGTGGAAAGGAGAGACAGAGGGATGATACCTACTGTGCGATGGAGATGCAAGGAGTGGGGTGGGAGGCAGCCTGTCCCTGGGAAGCCCCAAGCTCCATCCAGGACATCACCCTGGGCTCTTCCATGGGCTGTCCATAGCCCATGAGCTTACCCTGGTGAGCTCAGGAGTGGAAGCCCACAGAGGGCCAAGGAGGACACTGGTCATAGCCCAGGTCCGAAGACAGCAGCAGGGGGATTGAGCAGAAGACTCTGCAAAGTCTCTTCCTCCCATTGCTTTTGCCCCACATTTTCTGGAAGGATGCTACCACCTTCTGACCAAACCCAGATCCTCCAGTACACCATCCCTGCAAGCACCACAGATGCCAAGGCCTTCATCATTCCCAAAACACCAGCATCTCCACCACAGTGCTGTTGCTGAAGAGCTGGAGGAAGACCTGCAAACCCAGCAGTGATCATGGACCTCTGACCACCCCTGTCAGGGAGCGCTCCCAGGGAACATTTTGTGTTCCCGGTTGGATATGCCATCCCAAAGCAGTAATCAACAACCCAAAAGGGAACTCGCCCCAGATGGTTGTGGACAAAGGTTGAGCAAAGACAAACTGGCTGGAGATCTGAGGACCACAAATGGTCAGTGGGTGGCAGGACACTAAGGCCTAGAGAATGGTTATGACCTCTGAGGGACCTGCACGTGTCACCAGCACAAACGTTTTTGAGGGAGGATGTGGAGGGGATGTGGAGTTGATCCAACCCTTCAGCATGCTTCCTCCTTGCCAACACCAGCCTCTGTGAGCCCATGTTCCATGTGCCTCATCTCCAAGTGCCACTCACCTCCCTTGGCTTTCAACCCACACGGCACGGCTACGTCCATGTTCCCTCCCCGTACCACTGCATTTGTGGGACCACTGTACTCCATGAGAGCAAGAGACAAGCATTGCTTTGGAAGCGACGGATGCAACAACTGCATCCCATCCCTGGGGGAGGCTGCAGCGTGCCCACCTCATGAGCAAAGGCTGGAGGCACAGGTCCATCAAGTCACCACATGGAAGGAGACTTGAAACCCATGGAGAATATGGTCTAACCAGGGATTATAACCTTCAACTCTGCTCTTGGTCCCCCCCTCCCCAGCCTGCCTGACCAAGTGCCTCCTCACCTGGGTGCCCCATGACGCGCTCCACCAGCGCCTGCAGCCTGGCTCTGCACTCAACAAAGTCCCCGGGCTGTGCTCGGTCCCCGGCCACTGGCAGCTGCACCAGCTCCTCCAGGGAGTCCTTGATGAAGGGCTGCATGTCCATCACCTCCTGCACCGTAGCATAGAGGTTCATCTTCTCCACCAGCCGCTCGCCCGCCTCCATCCGCCGCAGCACCCCCTCCACCCACTCCAGCTCCCTCGACAGCTCCCGACGGCCCTGCTCCTGCCCCGCTTCCACCAGACCCAGCAGCTCCTCTTCCTCCCGACGGATCAGCCCCACCAGCTGCTCCACACGCTGACGGATCAGCTCCCGCATCTCCTGCTGTGCCCGCTCCAGCCGGGTGGCCTCATCCTTCAGCCCCGCATAGGTGGCCTCAAAGCTGCTTCTCTTCTGCTTCAGCTCCTGGCTGAGGGTGCCCAGCTCCTCCTGCCTGCGCTGGGTCTCGCTGTGGATGTCACAGAAGGGGGCATGGTGGCTGTCCAGCAGTGCGCAGATGCAGCACAGAGCCCTCTTGCACTTCTTGCAGTAGATGCTGTGAGGCCAAGCACAAGCAGAGCAGTAATTCAGGCTGCTCACTTTGCAATTCATTCATTTATCAAACTGCTAAGTCATTCACTCATTGAATTTAAGTTACCACCCGGTTTGGGCCAGGCATTTTGGTTTTACACTCTCCCAATCACAAAAAAAAATATGTCGGTTCACTGTCTCCACAGGGTTTCTGCTCCTCTGCTGGGCTGCCTAAGGTCACTGCGGTGACTGTGCAAGTGCTATGGTAGACATTCATAAAATCATAGAATTGTCTAGGTTGGAAGGAATCTTTAAGATCATCAAGTCCAACCATCAACCTTACACTGACAAAAACCACCACTAAACCATGTCCCTCAGCACCATGTCTGCCTGGCTTTTAAATACCTCCAGGGATGGTGACTCCATCACCTCCCTGGACAGCCTGTTCCAATGTTTGATAACCCTTTCATGCACCACAAGTTTTACCTCTTTCTTCCGATTCTCCTCCCCATCCCGCTGAGGGGGGAGAAATGAGTGAGCAGCCACGTGGTACTTAGTTGCCGGCTGGGGCTAAACCACCACAGCACCCATGCTGTTCCCCAGACCCTCTCCAAGCTGGTCTAGCACCATTAGCAAAACACACACCCCGTTCTCTGCTGTCCATCATGGCAGCTGAAGCAAGAGGCCTTCTTCTTGCTGGGCTCCACCAACCTCACCCTCCTTACCCTAGCAAGGAACACCCCACACACTCCCCTCCCTCATCCCCATCATCAGCTTGCACCAAACCCTCCCTCTGTGCCCTGGAGACCACTGGTTACTACTTCCCACCCATCTTCTCCACAACAAGGTGGCAATCAGGGCAGCAGAGGGACTGGGACACCCTGCTCAGTCCCATCATGGACTCCCTCCATGCCCTAAACACCACCAGTCACTACTTCCCACCCATCTTGTCCATGACAAGGTGGCAATCAGGGCAGCAGAGGGACACGGACACCCTGCTCAGTCCCATCCTGGAGTAGTCCAAAGAGATTTACGACAAGAAACCACCCAGATGGGGACAGACCTCCTTAGACCTACCTTACAATCTGGCTCTTATGGGTTGGGTTGGAACAGGACAAGTTACTGGTCTTCCCGGTGCCCTTGAGGAAGTCCTTAACAGATCCTGCCCTTATGTCTATCACCCTCATGGCTTTGTGACTCTCCATCTTCAGGTAGCGCTGGTGGGCCTCAAAGCACCTGGTGCAGAGAAACTCCTTGCACTTGGAGCACCAGAACTCGCTAGCTTTCTTGCAGTTGTCGCAGAACAAGTCAACTCCACTAACGATCTTCTTGTAGATCTCGAACCTGGCTTGCAGGTTGGTGAAGAGCAGGTTGTCCATGTCGGGAATGCCGCTGGCCTGTGGGATGGCTGTCTGGCACAGGGGGCACTGCCCAATGGACTTGTTCTTGCTCAGGCAATCGAGGCACAAGGTGTGGAGGCAGGTGAGGAGTTTGAGGTTGGGCAATTCCTTCCAGCAGCCCTCACAAAGGATGAACTGGAAGTCATCTTCTAGGAGCTTGGGGAGGGAGGGAGGAAGAGGAATGAGCACTGGGGTGGGTTTTTATGAGCTTCCCCCCCACATCCTGGGGGGAAGAAGTGATTTGCAAACCCTACTTGGAGCAACTAGTGAGCAACCACTTCCCACCAGTGATGCCCAGGTCCTGTAAACAGGACAGAGATTGCCTGGGATGGTCCCCCTGGCTATGGGGCTAGGCGGGGGGTGGAGGTGAGGGGGCTGCAGAGGGGCAGAGCTGGGGCATGGAGAAAGTATCTAAAGACCCCTGGATGACACCCTGGTGGGGTGGGGGACCACCCTCCCAGCCACCTCCCTCGCTTAGCCCATCCCTCCGGCCTCCTGCCTCCCTCCCTCTGCTTTTGCAGGGCTGGGTCGGGGACTAGCTCCCCCCCGCCCCCGCAAACCGGGGAAGTTGGGGGGGGGAAGGAACGCCCCAAAACTCTTATCCCCACGCCACGCCTTGGGGCTGGGGACTCCCTGCTGGCCTGGACCCCCACCCCCACCCCGCTCGCAGCCCCCTGCCCCGCCGGAGCCCACCGCCCGCATCCCCCTGACATCCACCCCCGGACCAGCCGCCGCTCACCTGCGGGCCGGGAGCGGGGCCGGGGCCGGCCATGGCGGGACGGCCAGGGCCGGTAGCTGCCCCCCCGCCCCCCACCCGCCTAGCCGCCGCCTGCCTGCGCTGCCCGCGCTTTCGGTTTCTTCCGCCCTCCGGGTAACTCCTCCTTCGTGTCGGCGGGGCGGGTGAGGGCAGCTGCGCAGAACCCGCTCCCAGCCCCGGCAACCACCCCCCCGGAAAGCCCTTCCCGGCCGGGAGGGCAGAAAGCCGGAGGGGACCCCAAGAGCCCACCCTAAGGAGCAGCCCCAGGAAATGTATTGCAGGACCCCAGTGTCCTGCTGTGAGGGGACTCGGGGACTGTGTGTCAACCCCTACCTTAGCATTTCCACATCCCCGTTTGGCCTGGGGTGGGGGGGGGGGCTGGTTGTGTCCTGACTCTCCTTTACCCCTTCCTGCAAGGCATCGGTACCCCCCCCCACCCAGCCATCTGCACCATGGGGACCACCATGAAAGGGGGACTACCATGAAAAAGGGGGAGCACCACGAGCACTTGGGGTTCACGCAGCCTGGTAGCCTCAAAAGGAGAAGGTGGATGGTAGGGCACCCCCCTCATTCCCCCCGCCCCCCTCCCCGGGACTTTTGATGTCTGCAGGATCTCCAAAGCTTGAGCCAGGCTGGTACCACCCAGCCCCAAGGCCTTGAAGAAGACATTCAGGAGGTGGTTTGACTCAAATGGATCCGTGAAACATTTACATTCTGGAAACATTCTCCTTGCCCCCCCCCTCCTCGTCCCCCCACTTCCAACAAGCAGCCCCTTGCACGGCCAGGGCAGGCCAGCAAGATGTCCCACTGGTCCAGCAAAACATCCTGGGGGCTGGTAAAGCTGCTTGGAGCTCTAAGACATTTTAACCCCTGGGGTGCTGTGTGCTGTAGGGGAGCTGAGCACCCCCGGAGAAGCTGTGCCGCATCCTGACAACTCTTTCTCACCGTGGCATGCGTTCATCATGATCATATGGTGAGATAGAGTCACACCACGCCGCCTCCTTGACTGGCAGCAGCTCCCATGCCCTGGCCAGCACATGGCCTCTTTACGCAGCACCCTGGGTGCCTTGGGGAAACTGAGGCACCGAGGGTTGCGGCCCCGTCTGCCTGCGGAAGTCATCAGCCCACCGCTGCCCAAGCACAAGGCTGCAGACCAGGTTTATTGTCCATGAAGAGTTGGTAGAAAGGAAGCTTACAAAATAAATAAATATCTATATACGCCTATATACAGTCCACACACACCCCCCCAAGGACAGACCTCACAGCAGGCATGCAAAAGCACTCTGAAGCACAAATTAGCGCAATGACTTACTACAAACCACTCTGTGGGGAAGGCTCAGGTAGCTCCAGGAAGGCTGTTCCCCAAATCGCCACCTCTGCCCCTTCCCCATCCATGTCAGCATCCCCTCAGCAGTGCCGCACTAGACTCCAACCCCATCCCGCTGGTGGCATCCCAGCCTGGTCCAGCCAGCCCTCGTGCCCCACTTTGGCTCCCCACCCCACAACTACTGTCCTTGGCCACAGTGTCCCCAAGATCTTCCCAGTCCTATCTACTCAGCTCATGCCCCTTCCAGTCTGAGACGCCCAGCCATGTAGCCCGTTGTGGGGGCAGCAGGACATGGGTCTGTGCCCTGGTGGCATATTGGCCAAGGGATCTAGAAGCAAACTGGCACCTGCTGGTGTGCCAACAGGTTCCCATCCCGTAACGTTGCAGGGAAAGGATGGGCAGGGTGGATAAAGACAAGGACAGGCAATGGAGCTCAGCCTCAGTTTCCCTGCTCAGGTCTTCACCCAACTCCTACAACCTCTATGGGGAAGGCAGCAGGAGCTCCAGAAGGGCAAGGCCCCCACTATGCAGCACCCCTATATGTCCCCCCCTCTTGCACACCTACAAAGACACATGCACACAGACACGCACCCACATGCATGCTCTATGTACGTTGTTTCATCACCTTGACGAGATCTTCCAGCTTCAGGGCAAGGTGCAGGTTGCCTTTCACCTGCAGCTTCCCGCTCATGTAGGCGCTCAAGGGGCGCAGGTCACCCAAGAAGAGGTCCTGTAGATCTTTCTCCGCCACGTCCAGAATGACATCAGGGTTGCCCTCAGGCACACCTGGGGCAGCTCGCCCGCTGCCTGTAGGACACGATGGGTGGGAGAGGGAGAAACAACCGGCTTCAGGACCCAGTCTTGCCTGCTGGTGTTTCTCCCCACAGTTTTGTAAGGATTGAATTGGGTCAAATGACAGACAAGGGCCTGGCAGGGGGATTTTGGAGACAGGAGTCCTCATTCCTTATGGAAATAAATTTCTCTTGTGTTGCTCCACCAATGTCCTGTTACAGTGGTCCATCTCCAAGGCCTGTAGGAACTTTTTCTGTGGTGTGCTGGTTTTGGCTGGGATAATTTATTTTCTCCATAGTTGCTAGTATGGGGCCACCACTCCAAATGTCCCCCCCTTCCTTCTTCTTCCCCCAACTTTTTATTGCTGAGCATGACATCATATGGTATGGAATGTCCCTTTGGTCAGTTGGGGTCAGCTGTCCCAACTGTGTCCCCTCACAGCTTCTTGTGCACCCCCAGCCTACTTGCTGGTAGGTGGTGCGAGGAGCAGAAAAAGCCTTGACTCAGCAATAAGGAAAACATCCCTGTGTTATCAACACTGTTCCCAGCACAAAACCAAAACACAGCCCAGACTAGCTACTGTGAAGGAAATTAATGCCATCCCAGCCAAAATGAGCACACATGGCCACCAGGAAAACCATCAGCACCCATAGGGGAATGGAATTGGTGCTCAGAGCCATCCCACTTGGTCAGCCATAAGGAGACCTGGCTGGCAATTTTCTATCAATGCTCTCTTTCTGAAGGAAAATTCATGGTTTTAACCCAAACCAAATTCTACTTTGGACTTCCAGGGAGCCACAGTCACCAAACTGCAGTTCTCAGCTGACGGACCCTGGGGTGCCTTTCACGGAGCCACCAAACACAATTGGTTTGGGGCCACCCACCACCAAGCTCGGTGGGGTTTGAAGCATGCAAAGGGGTCACGGGTGCAAAACGCCCTCCCACCTCTAACACAACAATCCCAAAGATCAGTGACCTGAGGAGAGGTCTATGAAGTAGGTGCTCCAGGCGCCACTGGGCAGGGCGATGTTTATCTGGTAGGATGCTCCCACCTGGCCGACCAGGGCCTCGGAGAGGACGGGCTCCACTGTCGAGAGCAGTTCATCTGCACCGGGCTTTCTCCAGGTGCTGCCAGCGGCAGGGAGGAGGGGAGCGGTGGGAGGCTCCACCTCGTTCACCGTCTCCACACTGTCTGCTGGGGACAAAGGGACAGAAGTGAGTTGAGGGGACATCTTTGAGTGGTGAACTTTGCTGATCTGCATGAACCCACCAGCAAAGGTCTCTGAAGCAGAGAAACCCACTTACCCAGCAAGTTTCCAGTTAAGCAAGAGGAGGACAACATGGTTTTGCCAGTTCCTACTGCCTGCTCCTCTGTCTGCTGTGGGTTACTCTTCCCTTGCTACCGGGGGGGGGGAAAGTTATCCCTGAAAGAAACAGTGAGGCACAAATTGGTGCAGGATTTCTGGAAAAAAAAATCCATGTTGTCCTCAGATGTGACACTCTCGGCAAGCTCAGGCCCTTCCAGATGTTTGCCTGATGGGAATGCTGAGATCTGAGTTGGTGTTCATCCCAGGTTCCCCCAGATCTGCTCCTACCCTCCCCAGTCCCATCTCCAATGTCTTGTTGGAAAGGTTGTGTTGTGCTATGTGCTGTATGGAGCTGTGCCTGAAGCGGTCCTTTCTCCTCCTCCCTGCCTGCCTATTTGCACTGTGCTTGTAGGAGCGTGCTGTCTCCCAGGCTTTGACTCCTCCGTCAAACAGCCAACGAATGTAAAGGTCATTGGGCAGGAGAGACGTCCCCCCAGCAGAGAAGTGGTGGCCCTGGGTTGATTACCTGCCTCCGGATTGCTGCCTGCCAGAGCCAGGGTGTTGCTGAAGAAATGGGCAGCCAGCTGCTGAATGGTGCCATCCAGTCCCTCCAGCCCAGCGATGGGTGGCACAGTGGCCAGAGGGCCCACCAGGTTCTCCCGGGGTGGCTGTAGCACAGCCTCCATGCTCAGCTCCACCCTGTCCACCTCCAGGCCCCAGGACTTGGTCATGTCATTAATCTCCAGCTGCAGAGCCAGGAAGAAAGAGAGAGGTGTTAGCAGCCCAGGCAGAGCCATGTATGGCCATCGTGACCACTCACCCTAGCCCTCCCATCCATGGGCATCCCATAGCTTATACTTCTGCTACCCATCACCTTTAGATGTGGAGTATTGCACCAGGCTCAATAGGCCGTTTCCTACAAGGTGTCCACCCTCATGCTCAACTCAGCTCCCCCCGTTGCTCTCCCAGCTTGGAGGAGGCTGGGACAGGGAGGACAGCTCTGCCTTGTTCCCCTTTCCATGGCTCCCTCCAGGCTGGCCCCTATCCTTGCTCTCCCCTTGGTACCATGTCCTGGCACAGTGCTCCACCAGGCAGCATCTCTGGCCTCCAAACCACCCCAGAGATACCAGCATATCCCCTCAGCATCCTTTCATATCCCCCCTTGTAGACATTCAACCCACAAACTCTTGGCCTGGCCCAGGTCAGCTGCGGGCACTAGTTATTGCTCCTGTGCCACCACCCTGTCCTGCTTCTCTCCCCAAAAACCATTTCCAGATTGCAGGCCCCTCCAGACGTTTTCCTGGTGGAGATATGGAGGTTGAATTCAAGTCGACAACATGTGGGCTTTTCTGTGTGGCCAAAAGCCCTTTGAGATCAGACACAGAGCTCCAGAGACCCACAGACTAAAAGTATGTACTCCCCACTTATCATACCTTCCCAGTTCCCCTTCTCGGCCAAGTCCATGGCCAGATGGACTTTCTGCAGCTCCAGCTTTCCCTTACTGTTACTTCCACACCAAGAACCTGTGGGTTTGAAGGGTGAGGGGGGCTTTGTGCAGGGCTGAGACAGTTCTCACCAGCATCTGCTCCCCAATCCTCAGCTTTTCCACCTGGATCTCGCGGAGGCTCTTCTTCATCAAGGTCTTGGTCATGGTGTTCTGTGCTGTCATCCGGGTGGCCGCGATGAGGTCCTTTACCATCATGACAGACAACACGGGGTCCCACACCCGGAACTGGACGTCGGCACCCATGGTGATGACCGCCCCGTCCTTGGAGGTCAGCTGGGGCAGAGGGGAGTCAGGATCTCTCTCCCTCTCTGCCCCATGGCCCAACCCTTCTGCATAGAGCCTGGGAGCAAAGGCATTCACTTCTTTCCCAGCTGTCAAACAGCTCTGGGTCTCTTTATTAAGAGGGTTATTAGAAACAAAACCAGCCCAAATTATGAATTTTGGGGTCGTCTGGATGGTGAGGCCAGTTTCCAGCACAGGGCTGTTATTGAAAGACACCTGGGAAGGACAGGGATTGATGGGTTTGAGATGTCTCCAGCCAGGAACATGCATTGAACAAGGCATGCAAAGTCAAGAGGAGCTTTTCAACCACAGGCAGGTGAGGACTCTGGGTTCACAGCACCAGCCACAACCCCCCTTGCCTCGCCATGAGGATGGAGGAACTGAAAGTTGGGTCCATACACGGCACCAAGGGTCACACCAGTCCCAAATCCACCTGCTCTGGGTATTTTAGAGATGTCTCTTCATCCTGCCCCGAGGCCCAGTGCAACTCACCTTGCAGGGGGGCACATTGAAGGCCCTCGTCCTCAGATCCACATGCTGCCAGTGATCAATGAAGGGCAGCAGCAGGACCATGCCGGGTCCTTGCGGTGCCCGGATGCGGCCCAGGCGGAAGATGATCATTCACTCGTAGGTGGGCACGATCTGTAACGGTAAAGTTTAGACCAGGGCAGAAGCAAAACCCTGGGTCCTGCGGGTGCCAGGAGCAATGGGACCAGGGGCAGCTGGGAACAGTTCCCTGCCATGGAGGATGGGTTGCATCCTACTCCTTGCCTGCTTTCCTCCCTTACCTTCAAGGCAAACCATCCTGAGATGGGGAAGGTGACAACCATCAGCAAGAAGACCAAGGAGGTGATAATCCCATGGCACACCCAGGACAACCAGCCCTGGGAGGAGTCTGCAGGGGGATGAAACAGGGGATGAACTTGCTCCAAAGCCCCCTTCCTTGTCTGTGAACCTTCATCTAAACCTCTAAACCTCTTCCCCCCATGCACCCTGCACCCACAGGAGCCAGCAGTGTGGGGGGCACCCAGCCAGCATGATTGCAAAATTGGGAATACAGGGGAAGGCAGCATCTCCCCTCTAAGGCTGGGACTCACCTGTGGTATTCCCAGCTGGCCCCAGAGGATCTTGCTTGGATCCAAAGGAGAAGAAACCCTTCTGGGCATCATAGAGCCCAATACTGGACTGCTGGAAGCGGTCAAAATCTCCCAAGGGAAGGGCCTGGTATCCCAACCGGCTGAACATGGTGCTGGTGCCTTGCATGCGAGCCCGCTCCCTGTGCTTGGAGCCCTCTAAGCCCGGCTTTCCCCTGCCATCGCAGCCAGCTCTGCGGCTGGCATGGCTTCTGCCTGTCCCCAGCCACATCCAACCTCCTTGCCCTGACGTGCAAGCGGAGAGACACTGAAGAAGAGCTGACAAGCCCTGCTTTTTTCACAGAGGATGCCCGTGAGAAGAAATTAAATCCTTTGGGGGTTTTCCTCTCTGGGGTCTCACCCAGGTTGGGGAGCTGGGGCGTGCTTTACATCCTCCCGGAGACCCTCTGGGCAGGAGCCGAGCCGGGAGACAAAAGCTGTGGCCCCGCAGGTGCCCTCCGCATTGCATCCCCTTGGAGCCGGGAGATAACCCCAGGGTGTCCCCAGCCACCAGCCCCCTGTGGCCGTGGGGACCGGAGGCTGTGGCGAGGGTGCTGCGGTGGGAAGGAGGGAGCCGCTGGCGCTTCCTGGTCCGCCTGTCATGTGGCTGCTGACGGCACAGGCACGAAACGGCTCACGCTTCACGGCTGGGTGAGTTTTTCCGGAAAGGCCTTACCCGGGGGAACTGTTCCACCAACCATATGGGGAGAACCAGGTCCTCCATCATACATTCACCTTGGGGGGGGGCTCCGGAGGGTCCCCCAGCCCCACAGGGAACCAGGAGAGTTATTTTTCCCAGCAATTCCTGTTCCGGTGGGGCCTTCTCACCATGCCAAAGCTCCCCCCCCTCCCATCTCACCATCCTGCAAATGGCAGCGAAAACCAATGAGCAGCCCAGAGCGTCACTGCTGAGGACAGGGGGGTGGCAATAGGGCAGGTTTAAAGCCCCCTTTGGCTGAACCGGGGGCCTGAGACATGCCCCAGACACAGCCTTTACAACCGAGCCAGCACCCCGACATGCACCCCAGGACTGCTTGGAGGGGGTCCTATCTAGAAGTTGAAGCAGAGCTGTGCCCTCCAACCCCCCCAGGTGCCAGCATCTCCCTCCCCACCCCGGTGCCTGCATGCCCACCCTGGTACCAGCATCCCCATACCAACGCCTGTACACTCCCCCTAGTGCCACCATCCCTCCCGGTGCCTGCATCCCCTCCCGCCCCCGTGGTGGCCAGCAACCCCCCTAGTGTCTGCATCTCCCCCCCCGGCACCCCAGGGCAGAGGGAAGGCAGGAGCAGCCAGGGCGGAGGGCGCTGCCCGGGTGCGAGCGGGGAATCCCGGCTCGCTCCCTTCCCACCCACCCCCCCCCTCGAGGAACATCACTGCCTTCCCCGCCTTCCTCCCGCCAGTTCCTCCTCTTCCTCCCCCCCCGCCCCGCCTCCTCCAGCCAGGCCGGGGAAACGAAAGTCCCAGTGGAGAGCCACTCGCCGCCGCCATGCCCGACAGCCCCGCCGCCCCCCGACCGCCCGGCCCCGGCCCCCCAGCAGGTAAGAATGGGGGGGATCCCCCCACTTTTCTGGAGGGGGAGGAGGTGGGACGGGGGTGGGTGAGGAGCAGAGTCTGGCCCAGAACCCCCCAAAGGGAGCCGAGAGTATCGCCCGCTTCGGGGATGGCATTTTTGTTGTTTGTTTTTTTTCTAGGGTGCAAAAATATTGCATGGAGGGGAAGGGGGAGGGTGGTAAGGGGTCGGGGGAGGCTGCTTTATTCTGTGTGTGTGGTGGTGGGGTGTCCTGCCTACGCTGCTGGGCTGGAGAGGGCCAGGGGAGGGATGAGGGGTGTTGCGGGGACAGGGCTGGTGGCAGCGTCCCGGTGCTGCCCGGGAGGTTTTGCAGGAACCCGCGGGGGGGAGGAACCGCTGCCAGGGCTCCCCTTTGCCTCCCCGCTGGCAGGGCGGGAAGAGGCAGCGGCAGCAAATCGAAAGGAAAAACAACTTCGCAGCCTTCGTTCCCTCCCCCAGCTTTGAAATCCACAATTCCCCGAGAGGGAAGAGGTTAGGGAGGGGGGAGAAGAGCCTCCAAGGGTCCCGCACTGAGGGCGGGAGGGAGCACAACCCTTTGCAGCCAGCAGAGAATCTCCCCTGAGAGAGCACCCTTCCCCTTGCCAGGGTGCTGTCACCCACTTGCCTTTGACGAGGGGGATGGAGAGGGGCTACTTGCCCCCCTTGCAGCTCCATTAGCCCTTCCCTGCTGCGGGGTGGGTAAAGCGGGCTGCCCACGGGTGACCTGTGTGGCCCTCATGGGTGGGACTGAGCCTCCCATCGTCGTCCCCCTGGTTCACAGACTTTGCCCTGCATCCCACCTAGACGGCAATGGCACCGCTGCCCCCATGGACATGGGAGCCCAGCTGGGGACACCCCCATGCTCCCCTCCATCCCAGCAGCCTGCTGTGGAGGATGACTTCCAGTTCGTCTGCTGTGAGCGCTGCCGGAAGGAATCGCCCAACCTCAAGCTCCTCACCTGCCTCCACACCTTGTGCCTCGATTGCCTGAGCGAGAACAAGCCCATTGGGCAGTGCCCCCTGTGCCGGACAGCCATCCCACAGGCCAGTGGCATTCCTGACATGGACAACCTGCTCTTCACTAACCTGCAAGCCAGGCTCACCATCTACAAGAAGATCAGTGACAGCGGTGGCCCGAGCTGCAGCCGGTGCCAGGGGGAAGCGGCGACGGTGTGGTGCTCGGAGTGTGAGGAATTCCTCTGCACCAAGTGCTTCGAGGACCACCAGTGGTTCTTCAAGAAGAGGAGCCATGAGGCCAAGAAGGTGGAGGAACTTCGTGCTGACTCAGCCCATCGGTTCCTGGAAGACACCAGAAAGTCCTGCAACCTCTTTTGCTCCAGTCCTGGTCACGCCAACCAGGGCCGTATCTCCAGGTGAGAGTGGTGCCTTGTCCCTGGGGGTCCCATCCTGCACCAAGGGTGCTGCTCCAGGACCAAGAGCCAAGGGGTTTTCTTTGGAGAGGGACTGCTGCAACCTTGGTGAGACCAGGCAGGAGTGATATGGGGCTGGCAGGTCCCTGGGAGGAGGGAGGGGAGCAAAAGTGGGTTGAACACCCAGCTTCATGCCCAAATGTGCAGCTGGTGATGTGAAGTAAAGCCCTTTCCTGCCCCATGCCTCAGTTTCCCCTCTGGTTAAGCTGACCATTTGGGATGGGGAATCATGCCCAGCTCTTCTCTCCCTGCTCACCTACTGGCTTTGAAGGATGCTCCCGTTTCCTTCCAGCATCTACTGCAAGAAGTGCAAGAGGGCTCTGTGCTGCTCCTGCGCACTGCTGGACAGCCACCATGCCCCCTTCTGTGACATCCACAGCGAGACCCAGCGCAGGCAGGAGGAGCTGGGCACCCTCAGCCAGGAGCTGAAGCAGAAGAGAAGCAGCTTTGAGGCCACCTATGCGGGGCTGAAGGATGAGGCCACCCGGCTGGAGCGGGCACAGCAGGAGATGCGGGAGCTGATCCGTCAGCGTGTGGAGCAGCTGGTGGGGCTGATCCGTCGGGAGGAAGAGGAGCTGCTGGGTCTGGTGGAAGCGGGGCAGGAGCAGGGCCGTCGGGAGCTGTCGAGGGAGCTGGAGTGGGTGGAGGGGGTGCTGCGGCGGATGGAGGCGGGCGAGCGGCTGGTGGAGAAGATGAACCTCT
This sequence comes from Fratercula arctica, assembly GCA_947846985.1. Classification (NCBI taxonomy): domain Eukaryota; kingdom Metazoa; phylum Chordata; class Aves; order Charadriiformes; family Alcidae; genus Fratercula; species Fratercula arctica. The sequence continues at coordinate 23,659,806 of CANTUZ010000009.1, forward strand.
ATGCTACGGAGCAGGAGGTGATGGACATGCAGCCCTTCATCAAGGACTCCCTGGAGGAGCTGCAGCAGCTGCAGCCGCTGGTGACCGGGGACCGAACGCAGCCCGGGGACTTGACTGAGTGCAGAGCCAGGCTGCAGGCGCTGGTGGAGCGCGTCATGGGGCACACAGGTGAGGACCTGCCGCGGGGATGGATCCAGCCACCCCGTGGGCCAGCTGAGAAAGCCATCACTCATCTCTTGATCCCACAGGGTTCAGAGCCACCTCCCTGCAGCAAAATGAGACAAGATTCAATCTTGTAGGGTGCTTATTTCCACTGGGACCAAGTTTTGCTCCTTTGTTTATATGGCCAGAGCCCCTTCTTAGTCTCCCACCAATCTGACAGGCTCTGGTGATACTGGTTTCTGCTTCCCCACCTCCTAAGTCCCTTGGGCCATGCCAAGCCAAAGGGCTGGGAAATGGGAAGGAGACCAGAGCTGCCCTTTCCTTGCTGCAGCCGCTGGGCAGGTTTTTCCCCGCTTGGCTGCTGCCGGTGCTGAGTGGGAGCTCTGGAGGTTCTGATTTGGGATTGCAGCCCTCCTCTCTCCATTGCAGGTACTAATTCCCAAGCTGTCCCCATGGTCGAGGTAGCCCCGAAGAACAACCTGGTGAGATGTCTGTGTTTCGTCCCGGTGCGCTGCCATGTGGGGAGGGCTCCTGCATGAGCCAAAATGTGGATCTACCCCCTTCTTCCCTCTGACGTTTGCAGGCCTCCCCCAAGGGTCTGCCTTCCCCTCCCCAGCCCATCACTCCCCTTTCTTCATCAACAGCAAATCCCCAGGGCAGTTTCTGCCTGGGCAGAGAAGGACCTGCTTTGAAGCCATCATTGCCTGCTCCCCAGGCACGGTCCCACCCCCTCCTGCTTCATCCCTCATTTTCGGCAGGGAAATCCGTAGCCCACCCCAGCCGTAGCACTGCCAAACACCCACAGCTCAAGCACAAGCCTTGAGCCAAGCCAGAGGGCTGGGCTGTGCCTCAATTTTCCCCCTGCTGAGGATGTTTCTGCCCCCTCCTAGCTCTGCCTGCTGCTTGGGGACACTCCAGCCCTGCAGAGTGATGGGTGGCCTCGAGGTTCACCCTAACTAACACTGCTCCACGCTCTTTCTGCAGCAAGAGCCAGTTGAGCCCCAGAGCATCTTGCCCACCTTCACCATTAGCCTCGAGGAGATGCACAAAAGCTCGGTAAGAACCACCCCAGCCAGGCAGGAGCCTTTGGGGACCAGGAGATGTCACCCTGCCCCCTTGCATCCCTATGTTCTCCTCTCTCCAGGCTCTCCCCATCACCATATGGCCCAAGCGGATGTCACACGGCATGGAAAGGGGCAGCCAGATGTCACCCAAGCTGCTGAAGCTGGAATGTGACAGTATGCTGGACCCCAGCAATCCCAGTTCAAACCAGTGGGATGGCAGAAGGGGGCCCAGCACCTCCATGCCAGACCAGAACTGCAGCAGCATCCCTGCCGCCAACAGCCATGCTGATGATGCAGGTGGGGACCGGGGACATGCCCCTCCATGTTACCTTTATGGGGATCCCCCATCTTTCCCAGCCTCAGTGCACCCCTGTGCACTCAGAGCCTTGGCCAGCCCCCCCCGGGTCAGAGCAGCAGAGGGTGGGAGCTGGTACCCAGGGGGTAAATAGCAGAGGGGTGGATGCGGATGCTCCGTCCATCTCCATGTCCCACCTCTGAGGCAGCCAAAAACCCAAGCCTAGGGATGAGCGTAGCAGCAGGGTAAGCGTGCAGAGAGACTCCCTGACCTCCTGCTCCAGGAGCTCTGGATTTTCCTGGAACGAAAAGCACTACCATTTTTAGCAAACCACCTTTTTCTTCCCCAAGCTCACCTAGCCCCGCTCCAGCATCCCACAGCGAGGGGTCCCAGGCTCAGCTCTGCAAACAGGAGGGAGGACGAAATGCATCTTCTGGAGTGGTTGGTGTAGGGTCTATGGGGTGGAGCAGCAGTGGAGAGGTTACCCGCCACCTTGAGGTTCATCTGAGAGCACCCAGGGGCTGGGTGGCTCATGGTCCTGGTAGAAGCGTTTGCCCTCTGCTGCAAAAATCAGGAGATAAGATCAGTCCTCCCATGGGAAAACCAGTGCGATCCAAAATAAGAGTCTTGAAGCCTCAGCATCCTCCCATTCCTTCCGCAGAAGACATCAGCATCATCATCAGCAGCTCAGAGGACAGCGAGGAAGACACGGCGGTGAGTGTAGCACCAGGCCTCCCTCCTTGCTGAGCCCCACACCACAGGCAGAAGAGGCAGCTACCCCCCATCATCTCTGGGGTGCCATCCCCTGTCCTCCAGCTGCGCTCACACCCCAGCCTTCTCCCTTCCCAGCATCAACCAGAGGCTTGCTTGCAGCTTTCTCTTCCTTTATGGTTGCTCCCAGGTGGCAGAGCATCCGGGCCCTCCCAAATCTAGTGCTCCTGGGCTAAGACCTTTACTGGTATCTCCTGGTATTCCAGAGCAGCCAGGGTCCTCGCTTACAGGCAGCAGACCCCTCTTTGATTTGCTCTGGGGTGGGATCCCACAACCCCCCCCACTAAGATGACCCAGGAGCTACCAGAGCAGGTAGGGACCATCTGAGCATCACCAAAGTGACATTCCCAAGCTGCCTGCGGTGGCATTTCATGGCATTGCTGCCACAAACTGGTGTGTTGCAACCAAATGGCCATGGCCGAGGGGGTTAGATGAACCAAGGGCACAGGATCCCTGCTGAGATCCCTTTGGAAATGGAGGCAAGCGCAGCCGGTTTGGGAATCAGGGAGAGGAGAGGTTGGTGGTTGAATGAGAGGTTAACAGCCACGATTTTTTTTTTTTTTTTTATAAAATAATGCAGAAGCTCTTCTTACTCTTCAATAAAGCTGTTTCCAGATTAAGTCTCAGCCTGCTGCTGGCTTCCTTATTCATTTTTTTCCTTTGCTGTTTTTCCTTGCTTTCCTGATTCATCTCTAATGTGTGAGGGGTGGGGGGGGGGGTGGGGGTGCAGGGAGAGAGTTGTGGGACTAAAACCCTGTCCCCACTCCCTGCTAGTGCCAAAAAACCTCGAGTCTGGGGTTTTGGGGGATGTTAGCTGCTTGCTGCGAGAAATCTCTGCGTGAATCAGGTGTCCTTTGGTACAATGTGGATTTAAGGGTGTAGCAAAGGTGCAGGCTAGGAAAAAAAAAAAAAAAAAAGAGGTCCCAGGGGTATAAACATCTGGGTGCTAGAGAAGTGCAACCCTGAGAGCTGGGAAAATCCAGTTTAAAGCCTGGAAAGGGGGGTGGGGGTGGGGGAAAAAGTGGGATGAGGCAGTAGGATGCAGCCCAGGGATGCTGCAGCCCTCAGGGAGCGGGGGGCAAGGGCTGGGGACCTACCTAGAAGCTCAGACATCTTCTAGAAGGAGATTTGGGGGCTGGGGAAGAACATTTGTGGGGTCACTTGGGGACGGTCACCTGGAGCTGAAGCCGCAAGAGCATTGCCAGCGCCCGGCTCTGCCCGGATCCATCACCCACGGCCGCCACGGTGCTACGAATGTATGTCTCCACCTGGGCAATCTTCCTCCCCCCAAAATCCCGCGTGCTTTCCCTCTCTGCCTAACCCCTTTAATAAACCTTTTTGCATATAAATTCAATTTGCCTGTTGCTGGTTTGGGTAACAAGAGCATCTGCGATGGCATTTTGTCACTGAGTTTGGTTCATCTAACTCCCTTCTGGCCACCAAGGTCACTCTGGGTACAGCCAGGTGAGGGGGACAGGATACTGCCACCACTACCCCATCCATCTCCTGTCCCTTCCCAGACAGGGCAGCCCCATGTGCCCTTCAAACACGCAATTTTAACCTGGCATTTAAGCCATCCCACCTTCTCTTCAGCAGAGCTGAAGAGCGCTTGGTTTTGCTCACACACCTGCAGACATCAGTCCAACCACATTTCCACCACTCCTGGGCTGCAGGTGAAGATGCAGAGAACTGGCGTAGAGGGACATGGATGCCCCATGACCACAGGTTGCCCATGCCAGGGGTGCAGGATTGTCCCTGAGGCAAAGAGGGAAGAAAACCAAGCTTGGAACCTCTTGAATGTATTGCTGTCCTACTTTTACCCTAGGGAGATATTCACCATGGATGTCCATCCCTACCAAGGCCAGGCAGGGGACAGCTGGTATGGCTGTTTTTACTCACCGCTGTAGAACCTGGATCTGCTGAGCCTGGAGAGGCACCAAACCTCCTCCTGGCCCAATTCAGCCCACTTTTCCTCTAGACACCAACCAGATCTTTTAAGTCTGATGGTGTCTCCTGTGATGTGGTTGCTCAGCCAGGTTTATGTCCTTGCATGAGCTGTATCCACCTGAGATGTGAAGCAAGTCCCCGGACCTATGTGTTGTGACCCTCTGGCCACTGCCTCCATCCCAAGATGTGCTTAGGAGGAGCTGCATCCAGAGCTCTGCTCTTGCTCACTTGGCCCAGACCCTGGTTTTGGGCTCTCAGTGGGGCTCCCCATGGCCAGCTCACTCCTGAGACACAACACACAGCCAACCCATCCCTGGCAGTGCCAGGACATCAGACCCTGGGGGTTTCATGACATTGCACACAACCACGTCCTTGCCCATGGTCAATGGTGCACTGAGGGGTGCTCCTCATGCCTTCCCAGACAGGTTTAAGCAGGCAGATGGGATTTGTCCCTCTTCTCAAATCTCTTGCAGGCCTCCAGCAAGCCCAAGGACTGCAGAAAGCCCTCCAGCCCAATATGGTCTGGGAGCAGCACCTCACCCCACTTCAGCACTGGCCCCACCAGCCCCTGGGACAACAGGCTGGAGCCAAGCACCTTGGTGTTCCTCAGCTTGAAGGTTGACCAAAAAAGTGAGCATAGGGGCACAAGGGGCTGGGGGCAGAGAGGGATACCCCCAAATACTTACTCCACCCCCATCCTTTCCCCTCCGCAGCCCAGAACATCACTGAGGTGGCAGCAGCCAACGGAGAGCACACCTTCAAGACATTGATTCAGACACCAGAGTCGGTGCTGGCGCTGCTCTCCCAAGGTGTCTCCATGGAGGTGGGGATGCAGAACCTACTCTGGTACCTCTCCCTGATCCCCAGGCCCATCCTCATCATCTATAACTTCTGGACGCTGGAGCTGCCTGCTCTCTTTAAAGTCCTGGATGCCACAGGCAGGAAAGTGGACTTCTGCCAGGTTGTAGGCGGTTACGTGGATATGTTGGCCTTGATCAAGGAAAAGCTGCCCAAGGCCTCTTCCTACAGGCTGAAGGACCTGCTGAGAAGGCACCTGCAGCAGCAACTCAATGAGGGCAGCACGCTGGCCACGGCCAAGGCCTTGCAGGACCTTTGGGGAGCCCTGGCGCTCCCTGTTCAACCCGACGCAGGGATGATGCTCACTCACTGCAACCTGCAGAGCTACACTATCCTGCAGCCCCTGGTGCGGGAGAAGCTGCTCACCAGGAGGGCAGCTAAGATCCTGGCCCAGCGCAACCTCATCCTCCGGGAGCTGGAGGAGGCATGAGTGCAGTTGTGGCATGAGCTGAGCTGGCCAGGTCTCAGACTAACCACGGCAGGGATGCTTATCAGGGATGCTCTCAGCAGCACCAAGCAGGACTCGCAGACCTTCTCTGCTCCCAGCATGGGGCTTAAAAAATTTAGGAGTCAGGGCTATGGGGGGAAAAAAAACCACCCAATCAAATGAATATCTTTATAAAATTAATTACACAGCACAGCCCAGTGTAATTTATGGGGGCGTCTCCACCCTTCCTTTTCCCAGCCGGATGGGAGGGGAGATACTGGGAATGCTGGTCGCCCTGCCCGGGCAGCAGCAGGTACCTTGCCCCCGCCCCTCCCAATACCCCGCAGCCTGGATGCGGCCCCCGGTGACCGGCAGAGGCTGCCAGCGGTGTCCCCAGCCGGGGCTGTGTGCGACAAGGCAATGCGGGGGACACACCGCCAGGTGTCCCCTTCGTACAGCCGCACAGGGCCGGGGCTGGCGGCGCCCACAGCCGCATCCTTGGAGCCCACCGGTTGCCCCTCCCGTACCTGGGAGGTGCTGCGACTATCACCAGGGCGTCTTGTCTGCTGTTTCGGGCACGGGGTGGTGGTGGGATGATGAAAAGGTCCTCTGGGTAGCTGCAGGTGGGTGAAGATTGGCAGGAAAAGGGATGCAGTGAAGGTCTCCTCTCCGAGAGGGTGCAGCGGGAGCTGCCAGGTGTGGAAAATTTGGGGGGAGACAGGGAGGAAATGTGACCCCCGTCTTCTGGGAGCCCCCCGGGAAGAAGCAGTAGCCCGGACAACTGGTCTACTGGAACTGGGTCTTGGCTAGTGGGGCAGGGGCTGCCTTCCCTGAGTATTAAAATCCTGCTGCCACCAGGACAGAGCCAGCACCAGTTTATAAGGAGCAATCCCAAAGGAGCTCCCATGACTGCCTGGTGGCACACAGGGCTCATTGCCAAACTCAGACGATGCCATCCCACCCTGGGGATTCTCTGGTGTGTGATACAGGGCTGTGCGCGGGGAGCAGCCTCTACAAGGGGCACAGCGGGAGGAGAGCAGACCCCATCTGTCTACTGTCACTGGCCTCATCAAAGTCTTGTAAAACAATAGTGAAGTCAATGGGCTGCATGAGCCAGATTAGCTGTTTCTTTGCTCTGAGCTGCCATAAAGCTCATTCATCCGGCTAGAAAAGGGTTTCTCACCGCGGGGTGAGCAGAGCGGCATCCAACAAGCCCCAGACCTAGAGGAAAGGGCTGCAGCTAGGGTACCCCTGTGGGTTGAGGGCTCCCCAAAGGTCCCACCAGCTTCCGCCTCCAACAGGCAACTTGTACACACCCACAGGTTGGTACAGCCCTGCCTGGACCTCCCTTCCACCCACAGCCACCCAATGGAAACCCCCCTCCATGCCAGAGATGTAAGGAAGAACTGGAGTCTCTCTGGTTTGGTTGTTTTTTTGGTTTTTTTTTTTTTTGTGTTTTTTTAGGGCAATAAATAACTTTACTTAATTAAGCAAATCTCCTGAAGTGATATATAATATGTTGCTTGCTTGGCTGTTATTAATAATGCATCGCTCAATCTAAACCATTCATAAAACAAGTCCCTCCTAGCCCTGAGCAAAGCACTTTGGGACCTGGGGGTGGGGGGAGGAAAAGGCAAAAAGGAGCAGCATAAATTCTTTCTGTTTATGAAAGTGGATTTCTTCCCCTAACAATCATGCAAAACTAATTAGAGCCAAAGGGCCAGTTCCTCTCGCATTTGATTACACCCTGCAAGATCACTCAGGTTGGCTGGCCGGGGGGGGGGGTGGGGCGGGGAATGGACATCCAAGGCAGGGGAGGATCTGCCCTGAGAAAGCTGCATGGCATAATTTATATTTCTATATTTCTAATAAAAACATGAGCCTGTTAACAGCTGAGCAGGTTTGCATCCCACAGAGCATCAAAAGCAAGGACAGGGTGGTCAGAATGCTTAAATATTTGGAGAAGTGGTTGAGGCAAAGCTGAGGGAAACCTTATCTAGATGGAAGGGGAAGCCACACCACCTTTGGCCAGCCAGGTCCTGCAGGCAGGAGGATCCCAGAGTTCACGCACTCACCTGATTTTGGAGAAGCGACTTGGGACTAGAAGGTAGAGAAGCCAGGAGAGCCCAAGCTATGGGCTTGACCTTCTCCTCCTTAAATAGGCAATACCCCTGACCAGCATGGTGTGGAGGGCTCCTCCCTCAAAGACCAGTTGGAGATTAATGGTGTAAATCAGCAAACCCTCATTGACCACAGCAGTGATCCAATGATTACTTCAGCTGGGAGTCTGCCCTTGTTTATACCAGTAGGAGACATGTCCCCAGAGCTGTGATGGTCAACAGCTGTGGACCTGGCCCCCAGCCCAGCTTCTGCTTGTCACTTGTTCAGGAACATGCTGAAACTTAGGGTGCCTGGGGCTGAGGCAGGTGTGGTGTGAGAAGGAGAGGTTGGCAGCCCCAGATCCTGCTCTTCCATACGTCCACTCATCCATCCATCCATCCACCCATCTATTCATCCATCCATCTATCCACCCACCCACCCATCTATCCACTCATCCATCCATCCATCCATCCATCCACATCTCCATCCTCCACCATCCTCTCTTGGAGCTCTCGTCTGAGGGGGTTGAAAAGCCACCACAGAGCATTGTTGTTATTCCCTGCGCTCAGTCTGTGGGAAGCTGAGGCACAAGTGGTGACACAAACCCCACACATCGTGTCCGCTGGGGAGGCATGAATGGGGAGGTGGGTGGATGATGTAATCCACACCATGCAGCTTCATGCTACAATGACCTCCAGCGTGTGTAGGTTAGGGTATGGCCCTCAGGAGGAGGAGGAGGGATGCATTATCCATCCCATCACACGTGCCTCATCCCCTGACCCATTTCTGGTACAACACGCTGCCTCCAATGCTCCTGAAATGCTGCCACTGTATCTAGGACACTTGGGTTTCTTCCTCTTGCATGATGAATGAAGGCATCTTGGGAAGAGCTCAGCGTAGTGCGGTGGATAGCAGCCAAGCCAAGAAAGCATCTCCTCTGCGTTGGCCACATCCTTGTGGAGTTTTAACCTACTTTTGTGGTCCTTAAAGCAATTTTGCAGTCTTGCAGCCCTGTGTCTCCCACCGGAGTTCTGCAGCCCAAGTCCCAGCCATGGGTCAATACCATCAAGAGCTGACCCATGGTCCCGCAGCCCCACGGCGGCATGGAGAGTTTGGGGCATGCAATAACATGACAGTGAGGGGTGAGGAGCAGTGTGGGTACACATCTGGCCTGCTTGGAGGTGCTGAGCCCCCAAGTGCTGCCCCGGTGACCGTGGGACTCCTTGCCATGGGGTTTGGGAGGGGCTGACAGCCCACGGGAGTTCAGAAAGTGAGCAGAATGGGGCGTGGTGGGGGGGCAAAATGCCTATAAACCACAACTTCAAATGTCTGATGCTGTAATTCCCTGAGCTGCGAATTACTAGTGCTTGGGAGGGTGTCACGGTAAGGGTGAGGGCATGCTTGGGCGACCAGCCAGCCACGGGGATGGGAAGGGAGTGAGTCATGGCTCAGCCCCAAAGATGCTGAGAGCATCATGGCAGCTCAACCTCCGCTCCAGCGGGAAGGGAGACATGGAAGTGCTGCCCTGCAGATGTCTGTGCTGGATTTGAAGCGGTCTCCCCCCTGCTTGACCCATCCACAGCCCCCCAAGGCAAGGTGGCCTTGTCCATCTGCTTGGGACAGTCCCCTGGACCATGCCCAGGGCTTTTCTGGAGGATGTCAGTTGGGCTGGGCCAAAACTGTGCTGGGGAGGCGGTGACAGCCGCACTGTAGGTGGCCACAGTGCAACACTCATACAGTGCCAGTTCACCTGCATGGAAACAAGGCATTTTTGGTAGTCGCACATCACCCAAGCACCCACCCCATGGGTGTCAGCCACCTGCCAGCCCTCAGATCGCAAGGCTGAAGGGAAACCGAGGCACGTCTGAGGCTGCCCACTTTGTCCGAGGTGGTCCAGGGGCACCAGGCGTCAGGCTGGGGGGGGCTTAGGACACGGCTCCTCGGAGGGCAGAGGTTTCTGGAGGCGGCATCGAGGATCAGACTTGGCATTTTGCTGTCAAGTGCCTTCCTCTCTCTGCCCCCACCTCCGCTCCTCGTCCTTGGGAGAACATGCCCATCCCCGTGGCCTTGGGGCGGGGATGCGGAGCCGCCCCCCGCCTCCTCGAGGAAGGGCTTGGGGCTTTTACTCTGCCTGAGAGCAAGTAGGGGGGCGGCGATTCCCGCCGAAGAGCCCCGGGACTTCCCAACCCCGGAGCCCCCCAGGACGTGCCCAGCCCCCGCGGGGAGGAGGTAGCCGCAGGGCCGGGCGGCAGCTCGAGGCGGGGCCGCTGACTGTCGCGACACAGCCGGGTCGGGGACACCGGGCTGACCCATGCGGAGCCCGTCCCGTCCCCCCCCCCGCCTCCGCCCCCGGCAGAGCTCCCGCTGGGGCAGAGATGGAGAGATGCGGGGGGGGTGGCGGGAGGCAGGAATCGATCCCGATCACAAAATCAATGTTTTCTCGGGTTTCTCATGGTGGGGGGAGAGGTGAGAGGCAGGGCCGGGGAGGGGGCGGGAAGAACAGATCCCCACGTCCAGGCGAAACTGCGGAGAGGAGAGGGGGCTCGCCGTTATCCTGCCTTTCCAAGGGGCTGAAAACTTCAGGAGGAAGATGAGGGAGAGTGATGCCGTCCCGGGAAACCTCGTCCGTCCCCATCCTGTCCGTCCCCTACTCTGCATCTCCTTCCCCCTCCCCTCGAACGCTTAAAAGCAATTTGCATTCAATGAAGGAGGGAACCAGCCGCGACGGGACGGGCTGGGGCGGCGGCACACGCCGCACATCGCCCCACAGAAATACCGCATCGCCCGGGCAAGGCGGGGGGCAGCAGCACCGGGGCCGGGGGGTGGGCGACCGGGAGGGCTGGGCTGGGTCCCGAGCCCCGTTTCCCCGTCCACAAGCGCTTCCCAAAGTGCTGCGACCCCGCGATGTCCCGGGAGGACGGGGACAGCCGTGTCCCGCATCCGCCCCGACGGCATCCCTGTCCCTCCCGGGGGGGACGACAGGGAGAGGCGACCCGGAGGGAAAGCGGGGAGTAGTGTGGGGGGGTGGATTATGGCTGCTGCCAAGTGCGTGTGAGTTGTGCTCGCTGCTCTGAGGGGAGGGCGTTCATTATGGGTATTATTTTTATTTTGCGGGGGGTGGGGGGGGTGCCGCGCCCTCCCTGGGTAGCAACCGGCTCCGTCCCCCACCGAAGACTGGCGAGCGGCGGCGGTGGGTGTGTGGTGGGATGGGAAAGGGGTGGCGAGGAGGGAGGGGGCAGCCGTACGGAGGGGGAGGCTGGCAGAAATGCTAATTCCTCCCTTCGCTCCTCGCCTCGGCAGCCCAGTGCCCGTACGGCCCCGCTCCGGCTCGCAGCTCAGCCCGGAGAGGTGCAGGGGTACGGGTGGGGTCTCCCCCCGTTCGTCACCGTGCCCCTCACCCTCGTGTCCGGGCTGGCGGAGGCTCCTCTGTGCCACAGGGACGGGGATCGCGAGGAGGATGCAGAGCACCGGCAACGGCGAGGAGAAGGGCTGCGTGTTGCTTAACGCCACTTAGGAGCGGGTAAGGTGCGGGGTCACCCCCGGGTGGGGCGCGCGGGGACAGGGACGAATGGGGGTTCAAGGGAAAGAGGAAAACAGGGAAGGAGAAAACTAGGGAGAGATGGAGAAGGGATGGAGAAAAGTAGGGAGAGGAAGAGAGAAAAGGCTGGAAGGAGAAAGAAAAAGAAAAGAGGAAGAAATAATAGAAAAAGGAGAAATTAAAGCAGAGAAGAAAGAAAAGGAGATTTAATATTTTTTGGGGCGGGAGGGGTGGTGAAGGAAAAGCGCGAACAAGACAAGAAAAGAGAGTGAGAAGGGTGGGAAGAGTGGAGGGGAAAGGGAGGAAAACGGGGGAGAGGAGGGGAAAGGGGACGAGGGGAGGAGAAGGAGAGAGGGGCGGCAGCCGGGGGGAGCCAGGCACAGACAATGGGGCGCGGCCTCGCCGCTGCCTCTCGTCGGGCGGGGACCGGGGCCGGGAGTGGGGCGGGGAGAGGAGGCGGGAGCCCTGAGAGTCCCCTGTGTCCCTTGGCAGGGGGAGATGGCCCTGCTGCTGTCCCTGTGGCTCGTGGCCCTGCTCGGCCTGGCCCGGGCGTGCCCCGAGCCCTGCGCCTGTGTGGACAAGTACGCCCACCAGTTTGCCGACTGCGCCTACAAGGATCTTCAAGTGGTGCCCACCGGGCTACCCTCCAACGTGACCACCCTCAGCCTCTCAGCCAACAAGATCACCTCGCTGCAGCAGCGTTCCTTCGTGGAGGTGACCCAGGTCACCTCCCTCTGGTTGGCACACAACGAGATCCGCTCCATTGAGCCCAGCACCTTCGCTATCCTGGTGCAGCTGAAAAACCTCGACATCAGCCACAACCAGATTGTGGACTTCCCCTGGCAGGACCTGTACAACCTCAGCGCTCTCCAGCTGCTCAAGATGAACAATAACCACATGGCTCTGGTGCCTCAGGGGGCTTTCCACACCCTGAAGGACCTCCGGTCCTTACGCATCAACAACAACAAGTTCACCAGCCTTGCAGAGGGGATCTTCGACTCCCTTAGTTCCCTCTCCCACCTGCAGATCTACAATAACCCCTTTGAGTGCTCCTGCAAGCTCCAGTGGTTGAAGAAGTGGATGGACAGCACACTTATCTCCATCCCTGAGAAGGACTCCATCACTTGTGCCCTCCCGGAGCAGCTCCGAGGAGTACCGGTGGGGAAGATCCCGGACGTGCAATGCACCTCACCTACCGTGCAGCTCACCTATTACCCCAACCTGGACACCACGGAGCTCTTTGATGGCTTCACCCTGACGCTGCACTGTGCTGTGACAGGCACCCCACCACCCGAAGTCAGCTGGAAGATCCGCACCTCCAGCCAAACCCTGGAGCTCAATGGGAACCCAAAGGAGAGCGCTGGGAAGGATCTCCCCAAACAGGTCCCCGAGCACTTCTTGGTCTTCAAGAATGGCACATTGCTCATTCCGCACCTGAGCAAGCGGGAAGAGGGCACCTACACCTGCCTGGCCACCAATGAAATGGGGAGCAACCAGACCTCAGTCAACGTGGCTGTGGCAGGCACTCAGAAATATCCACTGCAACCCGGGAGGGACCAGCGGGGGGGTAAAGCACAGCCAGGTGAGAAGAAGCCTGGGGCCAAGGGAGCAAAGAATAGTGTGCTCGTGCCAGATGAGAGGAACAAACCCCTCGGTCCCACCCAGCAGAGCCAACCATCCTTGGCAGCTGGGACAGAGTCCACGGGAGATGGGCAAGTCCCCTTCCAGCTTCCACCCTTTGAGAAGAAGTGTGGCTCCACACAAACCAGCAAGTACATTTCCAACCACGCCTTCAACCAGAGTGGTGACTTCAAGCAGCACATGTTTGACCTGGGGGTGATTGCTTTAGATGTGTCGGAGCGTGATGCCCGGGTACAGCTCACACCCACCTACATGCAGCCCGAGAAGGTCCATCTCAGGATGCTCTACCTGTGCCAGGAGAGCACCCAGGGCCACGCCTTGGTCCAGTGGTCCAAGATCGAGGAAGGGGTGAACTCGTACTGGTTCCAAGGCTTGAATCCCGGCACCAACTACTCTGTGTGTCTCACCTACCTGGGGGAGGACTGCCAGGTCCAAGTGGTCTTCACCACCAAAAAAGAGATCCCCTCACTCATTATCATCGTGGTCGTGAGCATCTTCTTGCTGGTGCTGGCCACCTTACCCCTCATGGGGGCCACATGGTGCCACCTCCTCTCCAAGTACCAAGGGAAGACCTACAAGCTCATCATGAAGGCCCAGAACCCAGACCAGATGGAGAAGCACATGGCCGCTGACTTCGACCCCCGTGCCTCCTACCTGGAGTCTGAGAAGAACTACAATCCTAGCGAGGTGGGGGAAGTGGATGTGGAGGAAGAAGATGACGAGGAGGAGGAGGATGATGAAGGAGGCAGGCAGAGGAGGAGAAGAGAAGCCGAAGGGGCTCCAGAGATGGAGCGAGAGGAGAGCATGGCAGCCAGCTCCATGGCAGAGTCACAATCCAAAGCCAATGGTGAGGAGTTCGAGGTCCGCTCCGAGTACAGCGACAAGCTGCCGCTGGGCGCTGAGGCGGTCACCATCTCCCAGGAGATCAACGGCAACTACCGGCAGCGTCCCCGCTGAGCCCCCCCGCACCCCACCCCGGTCCCCACCTCCCACCTCCCCCTGACCCCCCTCCCCACCTCCCGGGGCACCGCTGCAGCTTTTCCTCCAAGGAAAGACCGCAGCACCCTCAGCGACGCCCGCCAGACCTTCGTCCTCCTCCTCCTCCTCTTCCTCCTCCCTCAGGCGGCAGGTCCCCAGGGAAGGTACTTCGTCCCCGGGGATGCTCGATGCGGGCGAGACGTTTCTCCCACAATTTCGTTTCCATTTTGGGTTACTGGCGGTCCTCCCTCCCGGCTCGGCTACAACACTGCAACGATTCCCGGTGCCCTGCCCGCCTCTGCCCTCCGCTCTCCCCGCATTTTCTTTCCCCTGAAAGGAAAAAAAACGAAAAAAAGAGAAAAAAATGGGTAATTTATTTTTCTTTTTTACCCCGATATCCCAAAACCGGGTTTGTTTTTTTTTTTTTCTGGAAACGGTTCAGCCCCCGGCAGGTCCCTGCCGCTCCTCGGTCCGGTCTCGCCGCTTCCTCAGTCCCCGGTGAGTCCTCTTTCTGCTCCCCGGTCTCCGGTTCCGCCGCTCCCTGGTGCGGCCTCGCCGAGCCCCGCTGTGAACCCCGCCGCAGCCCGGTGCGGTCCCCACCGTTCCTCGGCGTTATCCTCCCGCCTCCCCGCTCCGCGCCGCTCCCCGGTGGGTCGCCGCCGCTCCCCGGTGGGTGCCCATCGCTCTCCGGCGCATCCTAATTTTCCCCGGTGGGTACGGGGGCTCCCCGCTCCTCTGCGGTGCTCTCCGTTCACCGGTGGGTGCGGGGGCTCCCCGGTGCCACCCTCTCCCCGCTGCCCGCTGGGTGCCGGGGGTCGCCGCTCCGTTCAGCACCCGGCGGGGCTGGACAGCTCCGCGCCCCCCGCCCGCTCCCCGGGATGTCGGGGGCGGCTCGATCCACCCCACCCTCAGCTCCCGGTCCCGTTCCGACCTCACCGGCCCGGCGGGGCCCCTCGATGTGTGTTGGGTAGAGTAGCCTTGTAGCCAAGTGTCTGTGCCGTAGACGCGCCCGTGCTGCTGGCGGGCGGCCGGGCGGGAGGGAACCGGGAGGCGAGAGGTCGCCACCGCCGCCTCCCCCTCCCCACTCCGGTCCCGGGGAGCCCCGAGATCGGTGAATGCCGCGGGCGCCTTTCTGCGAGCTTCTGTCTGTGAAAGAGTCAATAAAAGGGATTGAAAGTGGAGCCGGGTCCGTGCTTGATGGAGGTGACGGGGAGGTTGCACCCGGTCCTCCAGCCCCGCTGTCCCCCCTGTCTCTGCCCGGTACAGCCCAGCAAGGCCGAGGGGACCCCGAGGAGGTGGGAGATGGCGCAGAGACACATTGCCCCAGCTACAGGCAAAGCACGCGCACACAGAGACTATAAATACATATATATTTATTTCTACCCTTACGCCACATGCACATGCCATATATATGTTATATTTCTGTATTTATGTATATGAATATTATATATAATTCACACTCACACTATATATATAGATAGAAGCACACTATACATACACATCTATGCTGTACATGATTTTTCATATATATATATAGTCACTACATATACGCTCAAATAATTGTCATATGCACACACATTTTGTAGGTACTCAGTCTATCCACACAATATAAATATATGTAAATAGAGCATATGTATGGAAATGTAACAAAACAAATATACTCTCTGTAGAGACACTCTTGGTGAACTCACCATATAGAAAAACACAAACAATCTATTCCCCCAGCACATGCACACACACACTCGCTACACACGTACCAATACCCATACACTGTAGATACACGTATGTAGCAAGAGTACATACAATATACACATACAATTTGTATAAGCTCTATATATCTAGGCATACCCATTATGTACGCTCAGTGTATGTCCAAATACATGCTAACGACCCACGCTATCCATGTGTACACATGTTCTTTTTCTGTGCCCACATACAAATGCACACCCTGTATGTAAGTATGTACACGACAATATTCCCTGCACCGTGCCACCCTGCAGAACTGTGCCGGGGACAGGACAGGGCTGCCTGGGCAGGGGTTAGCTCCCCAAGTGCTCCCAGTCCCCGGGGCTGGGGGTGCTAAGAAGGTGCTCGGTGGATTTACGCCCCCCTCCCCTGCCCAGCCGGGAGCACTCCCCACTCGTCCCACTGATGATTTAAGCCCACAATTACAGGGCGAAGATTTAAGGCTGCCTTTGATTGTTTTTCTTATCTGGAGCTACAAAGCCACATGCCCTCCTAGTGTCCCTGCTTGCGAGGCAGCGTCCCGCTGTCGTGTGGGGACAGTCACCCACTCACCAGCACCCACGGGTGGTCCCTGAGGCCCCACTGAAGCCCCTCACCTCCCCAAACACAGCCTCCGCATCCCAGCAGAGCCCCCCCCCCGAGCAAACACTCATTTCTCCATCCTCCAGAGGACAGCTTTCTATTTTAAATCCTGCCTTTGCATCTTTCTCCTGCTGCAGGGAGTGTGAGGGAGACAAACAAAGCAGGTCAGCAAGCAAAGAAGCAGCGGGCAGGGGGGTGCCCACCCAAATCCCCCAAATCTTGGGAATTTGAGGCTGTTCCACAGCAGCCCAGGTGTTTGCTCCAGCTTTTAAAACCCCGTGCTAAGCAGAGACTCTCCCTTGTAGACAAATCCCCTTCTGTGGATACACTTATAATTGAGTTTCACACTTAGAAACATGTAAGGCATAGAAAAAGAACAATCATTTCTGCCTTCGTTTAATTAGAGAGTAATAGATTTCCCCGCCTAATGTATCTACAGGGAATCTTGCTGTGATGACGCTGGATTACTCAGAGATTTGCTCCTTTTCAGGAGGGCACTAATTAGCACCTGGTGCCCAAAGGCAGGAGAAGAGATCAGGGATGGAGCTCTGCATCCTCCCACCCCCTCCATGCCCAGGAGGGGCTGGAAAGGGTTTCTTCTGGAAAGGGTTAAAGCATCCTGGCAGGATGGCTCATTAACCCTTCTGTGGAGCCTGTCACCAGCCTGGCAGTTGAGTGGGATGTGCCCACGCATGATGGTGACATGCTCGCACCCACGCAGCCTGGGCTGTCACATGCTGAGGGTGTCACCTAAACTGTGGGAAGGCGTCTGGCACCCTCTGCCCAGGACAGCCTCAGAATAAAGAAGTTTTCATCCCCTCATCCCCAAATTAGCTCTTATCCTAGATCAAAAAATGAAGGGGAAACAGCATCGCCCTGGAATGGTCACCGGCAGCAATATAGCTGTCACCCACTGGAGGGGTTGTGCTTGGTGGGGTCACAGATGGAGTCTGGGGTCCCCACAGAAGTGGTCAGAGCAGCATCATTCATCTGCTCCATGGATGCAAGCGAGCAGAATCAGGCTTGGTCCTCTGCAGTCACCCCTGCTCTGCATCCTCCACTGGTTCAGATCCCCCAAACCCTCCCAGATGGGCTCTGAAGATGTCCAGGACGTGCTTCTCCGCACAGGGCGCTGATGGACCATCCACCTGCAGCCAGACATCAGCCTGCCCGGCTCCAGCATGATGGGCACCAGTAATATCAACCCATGGGGGGGGGGGGGTCAGGAAGCAACCTCTCTGCCAGTGACAGCATCACACCCAAGAGGGGCAGTGACAGCCTCCACAAATGCCTTGCAAAGTGGGTCCTGACCCCCATGGTGAAAATCCCTAGCTCACCTGGCACACCAGCACGTCCCGCAGCAGCCAGGCTGTGAGTCCTCCCAATGCACTGCTCTAGATTCCAAATAATCCCCCTTCTCCCTTGCACGGCGCTATTTTTAACCCCAATCCTGTTCATAGCCTGGCCTCAGCAATGGCTGCGTCAGCACAAGTGTCAAGACAGGGAGCTGGGGCTGGGATACACTGAGTTGAAGCTCTCCTGGGGGGAGTGCTCTAGCTCCCCCCCTGCTCCACCTTCATCTTGCTCAGGGTCTTTTCCAAGCAGGGTCTGGCTTCCTCTGGGGTGGAGGTCCTTGCACCACTGCAGATGCTGGGGCCGATTCACACTGTGATTTGCTCCAACGCCAGGCCCGCAGCAAGCAAGTTTCCTGCCAGAGTTGCCCCAGTTTGGGCAGTGGATGAGTATGGGAGGAAAAAGAGCAAGGAACCCACTCAGCATTCCGGTCCTGGACGACCACCTCTGCCTGAGTGGTCCTGCCAGGCTGGAGGACACTGGCTGCAGGATGAGTGCCCCATGATCTATTTTTAAAAGCTTTTATCAGCAGTTTATTGCAAGGCAGAGGAGATGGCTCTGAGTGACATCCCTGTACCTTGACGGCTTGTCCTCTTTCCTCCTGTGACCCTCACCGGCCTCTGGGCACCCACCCACCTTCCTTCCCACCCTGACCCAGGCCCAGACAGCCCTGCAGTGGGGTGTCCTGCTGCCCCCGACACCCCGAAGCCTTTCACCCCCTCCGAGAGGCAACTCGTGGGCCAGCAGCCTCCCCACGTGCTCCAGAAGCCGATCACCCTCCACCCTGTCCCCCAGATGTCCCCTGCAAAGGGCATGACAGGATGGACCCTGCCAGAGTTGCCCCAGTTCGGCCAGTGGATGAGTATGGATGAGATGGGGGGCTGGGGGAAGCGGGGGCGGGGGGGCGCAGATGAGTATGGTTGAGATGCGGGGCCGGGAGGCAGAGGTTTGGATGGGTACGGATGAGATGGGGGGCTGGAGGGGCAGAGGTTGGATGAGTACAGATGAGATGGGGGCAGAGGTTTGGATGGGTACGGATGAACTGCGAGGCTGTGGTGCAGAGGTTTGGCTGCTCCCCAAGCTCTGGGGGGCAGGGGGGGTCCGGGCGCGGCTGGGCCCCGGCAGCAGCTCCGGGGGGAGGCGGGCGGGCGGAGGAAGGGCCCCCGCAGCCATTTTCCGACAGCGGGAGTGGGTCGGTACCATGGAAAACAAAAAGGCCCGGGGGACCGGGAGGGGAAGGAGAAGCCCGACAAGGGCCGAGGGAACAGGCAGTCCCGTTTTCCACCCTTCCAGAGGAACCAGGGCGAGCGGGCTCCATTCCCCTGAAGCTGCCGGTGAAGGGGCAGGACGGCCCGGGAGGGGAACGGGGGGCCGGGGAGCGGCGGGGAGAGCCGGGGCCAGGAGGGGGGAGCGGACTGGCAGGGCCGGGGAGGGAGGGAGGGAGGGCTGGAGGGTTATTCACGGCTCTGGTATGCGGCGTGCGGGCCCTGCTCACGCCGCCCCCGGGCTGCCTCCGCCCGCCCCGGCCGCGGGGCAGCGAGAGAGGCGGCGGGGAGAGGTAACTGTGCCCCCGGGGGGCGGGGGAGATGCTGGGAATGGAGGGGGGGGGGGCGGGTCTGGGAGGGGAGGGAGCCGCGGTGGAGGGGTGCTCGGGAAGCTCTAGCGGCGCAAGACCCCCCTGTCCCGGCGGGACAACCCCCACCCCGTTGCTATGCACCCCCAGTCCGGCTCCCCCCGCATCCCGCAGCTTGGTCGGGATGATGGGGATCTGCCCCGCCTCACTGAGCACGTTGGCCTGGGACAAATAGGGGACACCCCAGAAATACAGCAGCCAGGGGCTTTAAATGCATCAGCCGAGAAGTATTTCCCCCCCCACACTGCTGGGCTTCCACCCCTCCATCACCGCCATAACCCTCAGAACTCCCTTCCCATCCCTTGAACCCCAGCTCTAGGGGGGTCTATCCCTGCAGGACAGGAGCCTTTGTGTCCCCTTTCGCCCCCCCAGCTCACGAGTTGTGCAGGGCTTATTTAGAGTCTTCATTGCCAATAAACCATCACCCCCCTCCTGCTTTAAATGACAGGGTTGGGGACTGGAAGGAGCAGCAAAACTTGCCTACAGGGCAGAGACAAAGGGATCTCCATGCCAGCTCCTCGCAGAGCCGCAGTTAACCTCTTCCCCAGTGGGACACAGCTTGCAACCACGCATGCACAGTCCCCTTTGCAAGGCAAGAAGGAGGGGAGTAAGGAGTTAGCTCAGAAATATTTCACTTTAAAGACTTCCATCAGCCAGGGACCCCACACTCTCTTGCTGAGAAAAAGCACTTGAGAAGCTGGGTTTTTTCCATGACATGGGAAAAATATGGAGATGGGGGTTGGTTTGAGGTCTGAAAGCGTGCTGAAAATCCCAACAACTCAATGGTTTAGGGGAACTGCAGCTGAGGCTGGTTGTGAAAGAGCTGCGGTTTGAGAAACGGAGTGAACCCTGAACCCCCAGCTCCCACTTTTCATCCCAAAAGTTGGGGAAACAGCATCCCGAGGGGTCGGTGTTTCGTCAAAGATCAAAAAGAGGCATTTTCTAGTACGGGAAGGAAAGGGTTTAGGGGGAAGTTCCCTGCTCATGTAGGTAGTCAAAGGCTCTGCTTTTGGCAAGGAAATGCCTTCTTCAGATTAGGGGCTGTTTCAAATAGCCTTTTCCAGATGAAGTGCTAGGGATAATCACGGGGATGCTTCGCTCTTCTGCTGCTTCCTCTTAATACTTGGCAAGAAAAAGCAGATCCCCATCTCGGCTGGACCCATCCGGTTCATTCCCCCTCTGTCTCTGTTCCCAGGAGGAAGGATGAGGCCCCTGCTCTGCTGCCTGGGGCTGGCTGCGCTCCTGGGGCCCTGCCTGGCCTGTCCCAGTGCCTGCTCCTGCTCCACCAAGAAGAATGGGCGGCTGTTGGCTGAGTGCGCCTACAAGGATCTGCAGGAAGTACCTGAGGGGTTGTCCTCCAATGTGACCATCCTCACCTTGTCAGCCAACAGGATCAGCTGGTTGGGGCAGGGTTCCTTCACCGAGGTTCCCAAAGTGCAGTCACTGTGGTTGGGCTACAACCAGATTGGGGTGGTGGAACCGGGGTCTTTTGCCTTGTTGGTGCACCTGAAGAACCTGGACCTGAGCCACAACAAGATAGCAGATTTCCCCTGGCAGGACCTCCGTAACCTCAGCGGGCTGCAGATCCTGAAGATGAACAACAACCGCCTGGCGGGGCTGCCCTGGGACGCTTTCCGCTTCTTGAAGGACCTGCGCTCCCTCTGGCTTAATGACAATGAGTTGATCACCCTGGCCGAGGGCACCTTTGACAACCTGCCCTCCCTGTCCCAGCTGCAGATCTTCAACAACCCCTTCAACTGCTCCTGCAAAGTCTTCTGGCTGAAGAAGTGGACTGAGAAGACCTCTGTCTCCATCACAAAGGGGGGGTCTACTCTGTGTGTGGCTCCCAGTAGGCTGAAGGGCAGGGCGGTGACAGACATCCCTGACCACCACTGCATTGCCCCCTCTGTGCAGCTCACCTACCTTTCCAACTTGGACAACACTGTCATGTACGATGGCCTCACCCTGACCCTGCACTGCAGTGTGGCAGGTAGCCCTCCACCGGAGATCAGGTGGAAGATCCAGACCTCCAGCCGCCATGTTGAGATCAACGGGCCCAACGTGGCACGGGATGGAAACGTCAAGCAGAGCCAAGAGCGCTTCTTGGTCTTCAAGAACGGCACCATGGCCATCCCAAACTTCCACAAGGAGGATGAAGGCATCTACACCTGCCTCGCTGTCAATGATGTGGGCATGCGGGATGTCTCAGTCAACGTGGCCTTGGCTGGGTCGGAGAATCCAGCCGAAGACCTGCTCCAAGATGACCCCCAAGCTGGCCACCTTGGGGGTCGGAGCTGCTACAAGGGGGACGAAATGGATCCCTCTGGTTCTGGAGAAAAGCTGGTGATCGTTTACCACATGCCAAGGGAGTCGAAGAGCAGGTCTGGAAGAGTGGTGCCCCAGTTCCACCTGGGGACCCTCCTGCTGGCTTTGGGCATCATGCTCTGCTATTAAAGGGGGGAGAAGGAAACGGTGCCTTGGGGTTCCCCCTCTTTCTGTAGCATTTATCTTCACGTAGTGCCATGTCTTTGCTGAGCTTCTGGGAACTGTGGGCGGTCAGGAGTCAAAGGGGACCAAGACTCAGGTCCAGGGCTGGTTGTTCAACCCCTCCTTAGATGGGGGTCAGGGCTGGGCTCCATTAGGTGAGAGCTTCAAACAAGCTCGGGTAATGTAGAGCAGATCCTCACTGTGCTGCCGCTTTCCAGGCATCCAAATCCACCACCTCCTGACTTATGTCCCTCCTAAGACCAAAGTGCGGCTGCAGGATTAAAGGCCACTCTCAACAGGGCGACCATCACCCATCCCCAGAGCCCACCACCATGAGCCCTCCTCCACCCACAGCAGCAAGCTGTGACCAGCCAGGGGATCTCTCGCAAAGAGGATCCCCTCAGTCCAGTGGCACCAAATATGACATCCCCACTGTGACAAGCGCCCGGGCCCTTGGCTGGGTGCATCCTTCCTACCACCAAAATCACATGGAGTGCCAGGAGCAGAAGGACCAGTCAGAGAGGGGTCCCAGGGCACGTGGCTCTGGGGGACAGAGATATGAAGGTGCTTTTTAAGCAGGATAGGTATGGTAGGACACATTGGATGGGGCCATGGGCTTGGACCAGGCCCTTTTGTGGAGCAGGAGAAGCTTTCCCACAGGCTTCATCCCTGCAGGAGCACAAAGGGCTCCTGCTGTCTGGGTGCTGGGAGCACCCAGGGTGCCTGCACCCTCCCAGCATGTTGCAGGATCAGGCCCTGCCACCCTTGGTACTTCTCCCAGATGTGATGCAGATTTGTTTTTTTTCTCCCCTTCCCTTTCACCGCTGAAGTCTGCAGTCCAAAACACTCGGCTGGGCTGGACCCACTGAGCAACACTGCTCTGGCTCCAACCCCGGAGGGGAGGGATGGAGCCCAAAAAGACCAAAATAATTTCCCAGCACTCCTCTCCAACGGGAAACCAAGTGGGGACTGTATGATGGAGTGGTAGGAAGAAAGATTGGGAAAACCCAGGTGACAGAGAGAAGCTGAGCTGACCTATAAACACATTCCTTAAGTGCTTTAGCATTCCCACACGGGACATATATACCATACCCGGCTGCCCTGGGGTGCTGGGGGAACCCCTTGTCTCATGGTGGCGGGAGCTGAGCATCTCCATCTCCCCACCCCGAGGCATGGGGGGGTCCAGCTCTTGTGCCTTCTGCCAGTGCTCGCCTAGGGGAGCTGGATGGACCCCTGCAGCCACCCTCGCCTTATAACCAAAGCTATACGGACAGCAATAAATATCTTTTGGGGTTTTTTTAAACAAGCTGTTGTGTGCTGCCTCTGTGCACCCCCAAATCCCCCAGACCCAGAATCATCTGGGGTGCCATGGCTCATCACCACTCCCTTTCCTCCTCCGCTCCCCCAAATCCCTCCCTGTCTTTTAGCATCCCCCCCAGCTCCCCTAAAGTCCTCCCAGTTCTGTAGCATCCCCCCATGATGACCCTGGAGGGAGGATGTATTTATAGGGTACCCTGAAATCCCCCCCACGTGGCTGCTGGCAGCAGGCAGGGGAAGGCATCAGCGCCAAAACCAGCTGAAAAGCAGCCATCCTGGAGCCTCCAGCCTCCACACAAGCTCTCCAGCCCCACATTCTGGTGTCCAGCCAGCTCACAGGGTAACGACAGGGGCAGGCGAGGAGCTGCCACATGCCAACACCGTCCAGGTACGGCGCCGAGGTCTCCGTGGGGGTCCCAAGGCAGAAACAACACAGAAACAGCCAGCAGCTTCTCGCACGAACGGCCTTTGATATTAACAGGCAGGCGCATATTTTTCCCATTACAAGCAGAAAGGATGAAAAACATCATGGCCCTAACGAGAGTTTTGGTTTCATTTTATAGGATACAACTTTTAACATCAGTTTTATCCCAGACAGGGTCCTCCCCTCCTTGCCTGCCCAGGAATATCGAGGTATGGGAGCTTTTTCTTGCAACTTTGGCTGCGAACAGGGTTTGAAACCTGGGATAAGAATAAAAAAAAAAAAGATTTAGGGTCCCAGCAGCCATAAGCCATGCCTGAAAGTCTCTACCTGCCTTGCAGAGCTGCTGCTCCCCCCAGCTTTCCTGTTTTGTTACCAGGAAGGTGACTTGCTCCATGTTTGCCAAGTTTACTCAGAGCTTTTATGGCAAATTATTAGCGATATTAAGCATCTCTCATGCATAACAAACAGGGCACCCTGCCACACAGCTCCTGGCTTGGATGCAGCAGGTGATGCCACACTTGATGTCACCATCCCCGCTCGGCACAGCCACCAGCTGGTGCAAAGTTGGGGATGACACAACCCCCATCAGCTCCTCTCTGTCCCTCACATTTGCAAAGCCACAGCATGACCCAGACCCGAATTTCCATTCCCTGTTTTTGTTAATGATGGTTTTGAGTCGGATCAGCTCTCTGAACATCCTCAAGGTTGAGTGGAGAGGACTGGAGATGTCTGGGGGCAGAGCTATCCCGTGGCTGTACCAATATTGGGGGTTTAGAGAGGAGGTGTGAAGCCACCATGAAGAAGAAGAGCTCAGTTCAGCCCCAGGACACCATGCTTATGTCAGAGAAGGGAAAGAAAACAAGCAAATCTCCTGTCTTCCTCCCAGGGCTGTCATCTCTCACCTTGGTCCCCAGGTCCCAGCCCGCCACCTGCCAAGACATCTCCAGGAAGCCTCGGGCAGGGCTGTGTAAACAGATGCTGAAATCCAGCTCCACCCATGGCCCAGAGCTGTACAAGATTTCAGGGATTACCGAAGCTGCCTTCAAAGCCCCAGTGCCTCTGAGACTGGAGATGGTTTGGGATGGGCTGCAAGGGAAAGGCGAAGTCTTCGCCTTAGGGCATCCCTTCACCTGGCACACAGAGGACACCCAGCACCCATCAGTGTGGCACCTCTCCCATGTTCAGACATGCAAAGCCCAGCATGAGCTGGGAAAACAGCAGGAATTGCACCTTAGGCTCCTGCTGTTTTAAAAGGAAAATGACCCAGACCTGCCTCCGGTGCCATTGCTGTCACCCAGCTTGGTGACATCATACTATGTGCCAGACAGTAATCAAATGAGATTAAACTGGTGTTGGTCAGGGCAGCAGATGCGACAGGGCTTTGAGCATTCAAGCGCAGTGGGGGATGGAAAGGGAGGAGGGGGGTCAGGCTCCTGGGAAAGGAATGGCTCCTGGGAAAGGGACGGCTCCCACCCAGGGAGCTTCAACATTGTGGGGAGATGCAAGGACCCTCCAGGCAAACCCTGAAGCACAGGGCTCAGCCTCCCTCACCTCCAAACCACACCAACAGCTCATGCAAGAGGGTAGGGGGTCCTTGAAAGCCTGCGAAGAGCGGGTTTGCTCACCTCCAAGGAGATCCCCAGGGTGAGGGGCTCATAGAATGGTTT
Source organism: Fratercula arctica (assembly GCA_947846985.1). Lineage (NCBI taxonomy): Eukaryota > Metazoa > Chordata > Aves > Charadriiformes > Alcidae > Fratercula > Fratercula arctica. The sequence goes on from CANTUZ010000009.1 coordinate 23,684,796, forward strand.
GGGTTGGAAGGGACCTTAAAGAGCATCCAATCCCAACCTCCCTGGGCAGGGACACCTCCCAGCAGACCAGGTTGCTCAAAGCCCCGTCCAACCTGGCCTTGAACCCCTCCAGGGATGGGGCAGCCACAGTTTCTCTGGGCAACCTGGGCCAGGGGCTCACTACCCTCACAGCAAAGAATTTCTTCCTAGTATCTCATCTAAATCTCCCCTCTTTCAGTTTGAAACTGTTCCCCCTCATCCTATGGCTCCACTACCTGATCAAGAATCCCTCCCCAGCTCTCTTGTAGCCCCTTCAAGTACTGGAAGGTCGTTATAAAGTCTCCCAGAACCTTCTCTTCTCCAGGCTGAACCCCCTCAACTCTCTCAGCCTGTCCTCAGAGCAGAGAGGCTCCAGCCCCTTTATCATCATCAATCGATCACCCCATTGAGCAGAGGGGATGGCCTGGCAGTCCTGTTCCATGCAGGGTGGACTGCAAAGTCTCAAAGGCGCCTGCTTTAACAAGGCTGAGGAGGTTGCAATGGTGTTGAGGTGGAAGAATAAGGAGCCATTAGTACGACTTGCCACAAGCCCTCCCTGCAACAGCAGGCTGACGCCAGGCATCCTTCCAGCCACCAAAGGCAGGGTTTTCAAGGGACACATCATGGGAAGAGGTGACCCAGCAACACCTTGGACACCGGCCTTTGGTGCTTTAGCCACAAAATGTCCTGTTTCAGTTCCCATTCTTTATGGCAGCTGTGGTTTAGTGGCCAAACTTTTTGATGGGAAAGCAAATTGATCAGCTTTGCGTTCAAATTTCCCTAAGGTGGGGAGGGGGAATCACAGATTTGGTCCCATCACCCCACCCCCCCACCCCACCCCAGGTCAAGCAGACCTACCACAAAGCCTCTGCTGAGCAAGGTCAGTCCCAGCCATCACCTGGAGACATGTCTACGATGACCCTCATGTCTCTTCTGCCAGGTAAGCAACACTGACGTTTGGCAACGGCCAATAGAGCAAGCACAGCCCAAGTGTAGGAATGAGGTGTGTGATTTATTAACCTTCCCCAACTCGGCATGTCCAAGTGAGGTATAAAACTGCTTTCTATGGATTCAAGCTCAGCTCACTCGGAGGGCCACTGGCCCTGGGCAACCACTGGCTTTAAAAAAAAATGGAGTGGCAGTAAGAAGCACTGAGGGGACAAGAGTTACAGGGAACAGAAAACAAATGGCTCTGCAGCCTCATGGCCCAGAGCAGAGCAGATGGGGATTTCAGCCTTCACAATACTGGGGGGGAAATAAGAGTCCCGGGGTTAGGTATGGCATTCAAGGAGAGCCAGGATCAGCCCGGAAAGGGAGAAGCTGGGGATGGGGTTGGCAGCAGGGACCTTCTTTGCAGGAAGACCATGCCAGGATGCAGGTAGCTCCTTGTGCTCAGTCTGGCTGAGGATCCCTCCACACACACACACACACAAACACACACCTTCTCCCCCTTTCCTTACTGCCCTGGTGCTGGGGACTCGTGCCTGCCTTGTCACACATCAGAAAGACAACTGTCAAGAGCTGGCAGAGTCATTGCAGGAGTGACTCTTCAGAAGGTGTTTCTGAGATCCCTGAAGGGTTTAGCTTGGCTCATCAACCCCTCTCCATCTAGGTCAGGCTTGGAGGTCACCTATTTGCCTTGGCTCTGTCTTTGCCTCTGGACCTTAGTAGAGCTAAAAACGAGCCCCCATCACCACTGGAGAGGGACCGGAGGCTGGAGAGGGGCAAGAGCTGCCCAAAACTCCTGCCAGTGCAGGAGGAGAGTCAATGGGAGACAGGGATGGGATGGAACAGGAGTGTGCGAGGGAGGCAGAGAGAGGTGGGGAGGCTTCTCTGGAGGTCAGGGCTTGGGGGGGCTGAGCTGGGTGCCATTGGCTGTGGGGTCGGAGAGGGCGGTTTTCCGGCAAGCTGTCAGCGAGGGGTTGTTGAGGAGAGTGTAGGCCAGCCACCACCGGGCTCGGCTCTGCTTGAACCTGGCTCTGCTCGGTGGTGCCTTCTTGGGCTGCATCAGCTGGATGCCTGAAAGGAGACGGGAGGGGGGAATGATTTCAGCCCCAGCTGCCCCTCGCTGGGGGTGCCCAGATGCCACCTACACCCTGGGTTGAAAGCAGATGAGCCCCATCCTGCCCTTGCATGGGCCAAGGAACTGGGGCAGCTCCTGAGATGGAGATGGCCACACACCAAACAGGAAAAAAGGCTTGAAAGCCAAGGGAGCAGCAGAACCACAGCCCTCAATGGTGCCTTTACCCCAAGGCACCAACAGCATCCCTAGAGGAGCAGCAAACCCACAGAGGAGATGCCAATGCCACCCCATGGTGATGGCCGTGCATCCCACCAGTTGGTGGTGGGAAGGTCTTACCTTCTTCCACGTTGCTGGCCCGGAGCCCTGGCGACCCCTCTGACCGGGCTGGCTGGAGAAGCAGTAAGCAAAAAGCTTTCATCATGGGGTGGGACTGGCTGACCTCGATTTTCAGGTAGTGGCAGTATGTGTGGTAGCCTGGGGGAACACAGCCCACAGTAAACACATATTGGGTGGGTGGAGGGGGGGGGGGCAGACTTCATGGTTCCCCCCCTCTCTTCTGCCCTAGAGCAGAGGGGAAGGTCGTTTGCCAGGCTTCATCACCGCCCTGCCAGAACTGCTCGGCCTCCAGAGCCGGAGACGAGCTCCGCTCCCAAAATCCCAGCAGGAAAAGCCAAAGAAGGGCTGAGCTTTCTGCCCTCCTGCATTTAGTGCAGGAGAGATGAAGGTCTGCTGCCTCTGAGAACGGAGTCTGGCCACTGGTGAAGCCCAGGGGACCCCAGCAGGGCATCACCCACCCTCGGGGATGGATGGAAAAGCAGGACCAAGCTGGCATCATGAGAAGCCACTTGCTCCAGTTGTCCCATCTGCCTGTTTCTGAACATAGAGCATGAGGACCTGAAGCCACCCTTGGTCCCAGCAGCTCCAGGTGATGCAGGAGCCCCTGGCTGTGTCCCTTAGGAACCTGATGGTGGGAGAAAGGCCCCCATGCTCACAGAGATGTTGCAGAGGGACCCACCCCCATGTCCTACCTGGATCGAAGGTCTCCACACTGCGGTTCAGCAGGCTGATGTCCAGCTGGCCGAAGTGGATGGAGTTATAAAGGCCAGAAATGACCATCCTCCACACCCCAGCCAGGACACCCACCAAGATGTTGATGGGGAAGAGCAGGTAGGTGACTATGTAGAGAGCTCGTCTGTAGGTGGAGGAGGAGGAGTAAGGAACACAAACACAACAGGATGGGAAGCACAGCCCTTCCCTGCCAGAGAAACCTCATGCCAAAATAAGTCTCCCACCCTTCCCTCTCTCCTCGGCAGTCATGGTCCCTGTTTGAGGTGTCGCCATCCCATGGAGAGAAGCAAACACCCTTTAGGGCTCTTGGAGAGGAGACAGCCTGGTGCACCATCAGGACTTCAAAGCTTGGCCTCCATTTCTCCTTGAAGGCTCAGAAATCAGATAAATCATGAGTATGGAGGTTTGGGATGGAGGACACCAGCTCCTATGGAGGCCAGAAGAGCCTACAAGCAGTCTCCCTGCAATGCTGGGCAAGTGATGGAGGTGATGGAAGTGCCTTGGCTGGACAGAGTGGGACACCCACATCCGTCTGTCACCCTGGTTTTCAGCATAAGGAAACAGCTTAGACTGTCTCCATGCATGAGCGAGGAGACACATTGGCTGGCAGCGTCTGAACCCGTCCACCAGATTCTGAGGGATATGAGGCTTGCAAATGGGGTGGTGGAGCAGGGCACAGACCTCACCAGCTTTACCCCACTGAAATCAAGGCTGTAAATGGCCCACAACCCTCTAAAGCATCTAAAGAAACCTCTTTTGGTGCATGGAGCCACTTAAAACCCTCAAGCCCACAGGATTTCCCCCTTGAGCTCACAGCACAGTGGATGCCATGACATCAGGGGAGGGGCACGTGTAAACCCAACACAGTCTGGGGTCTTGGACCTTGGGAGGTACAGCTCTGCCCCAGAGGCTCTCCACATCCCCATACCTGTTGGTGAGCTCCTTCCGGAGGGGATGCTGCTCCAGGAATTGGTAGTGAGCTGCCAAATTTTGCACGATGATGGCAATGACCAGGGTCAACCAGAAGGGCCTGGGTGGGAGAGAAGAGTCAGGTTGGACATCAGGAGAGTCCCAAGCATGAGACACCATCCCAGGCAGCAGAAGCCTCTAGCAAAGTTGAAAGAGGCCAAGATAGAGCCTCCCCTTGACACAAGAGCCCAAAGCACACCATGGCCATGGTATCCACTTGGGTCTCCCATCCCCCCACAAGGCTGCGAGTGCTCACCACATGTTCTGAATCATTTTGAAGAGGTACGTGTTTGTGCCAGACTGGAGCGGGATGACGAAGAGGAAGGTAAACCCCACTGAGCAGATGAAGAAAATCACTTGCTGGATGAGGAGACCTGGGAGGGAGACAAGCCATGACAGGGGAGGATGGAGACGTGGTTCTTTTTCTTAGTCTTACTCCCCAGACTCCTACGCATTGCTGAACGTCTTTCATTTTAATCCCGTGAAACGACTGCGAGATCCTTACCTGCCTCCCCCGCTCCAAACACAATGCTCTGCAAGGGATTTAATTACAAGTTCAGCCTTTCTTATCGCTCCTCACATTATCCCCGTCGAGAAGAGCCATCACTTGGGACTGCAACTGTGATGCCTCATAATAAAAATCAGCCTGAGCTCTGATTTCTAACCATAAATCACACCAAGATCAGCAGCGGCTACAGTTTCCTGTGCTTGAGCTTGTGTTTCACCTCCACTGCTTTGCTTTAATGACTTGAAAACCAAGATATTAAAGCAGGAGGTAGATTCATGGCAGCATAGTGAGACGCAGCCAGCTCTGCCAGAGGTGCTCCAAGCACTGGGTGGCCAAAGGAAAGCTGCTCCTTGCTGGCAAAGGGGTGCAAGGAGCTCCCCAGCTCCTACCTCCACACTGACCTCTGCAGTCTGCCTGCAAAATAGGTCCACTTTCCTGAGGAGTGGTCACCAACAGACCTGGTGGCACCCCCTGTCCCTTCCATCACCCCCCTGGATCTTCAGCTTGACTCTCCTGTGCAGCCTTGGGGTGCTGATATGGTTGGGTGTTACACATGCATCACGGCAGACACTGCCCAGAGTCACCTGCCATGGGTCAGAGAGGCCTTAAAACGTCTCCGACCCATGGTGGGGTGAGGATTTCTACCCCCTTTGTTGTCCTCCACCCATCTGTGGGACAGCCAGCCTTCCCAATTGGGGAGATCCAGGCTGTACTGGGGAAGATGGACCAGGAGGACCCGGGATGTGAAGACTGGGACCGGAGGAGACAGACAGTCCATCGCACGAGATGCTGCGACGCTTCTCGAATCAAAATATTTGGGCTTGAGCCAAAAGCTTGCCTCATTGTTCCCACCTCCCACCTCCTTTTTTTCTTCCCAGCCATTTGGTGTTCAGCATGGTCCTCCCCACAGAAGGACAGATTGCGTTGAGGGAAAAGAGGAACAAAATCCTTGCAGCCATCCCTTTGCAAAATGGGGCAAGAAAGGGGGAAGAGATGCTTAAACCTGGGGTAGATTGTGCAAGGTAGGGGTCCATCACCCATCCACCCCCTCCTGCCCACCCAACACCCTTTACCCAGGCAGGCGAAAGCCGTCTGGAAGCTGGCAAAGCTCATCCAGCAGACGATGGCTTGTCGGGATGGGCGGAGGATATGGGCTTTGTAGAAAACATCAAGCACGGCCCCTTGGTAAAGTGCCTTCAGGTTGTTCCTGGGGAAGAGAGACCAGCTGCATCCTGGCTTGGTGACGTGGTCAAGGCCAGAGAAGCGGGGACCAGCCTGTATACCTGTGCATCACCAGCGTCCTCAGGAGCATGGCGCAGGTCAGCAGGCAGCACAGCACCAGCGAGCAGATGTAGCAGACTGGGGAGGAGCAGGGGGGAGATGGCCAGGTCAGGCATTTTATTGTAAAATATCTCAGGAGCATTACAATGGGCTGAGTTAGTGGGGCACTGTGCCTCAGTTTCCCTCCCTATCCCCTTTGTGCTACAGGGATCTCCATCTCCCAGGTGGGCATGAACTGGTGAGACAGTGAAAGGGGAAAGACAAGCAACCAGGGGAAATACCAGCGGTTAGGTTAGCTCAGCACTGGAAAAATCATGGAGCAAGCTGTGGTTAGCAGGCAGTGCGATGGAGAGAGCCTGGGAAGATGCTCTGGGAAAAATGGATGCTGGGGGGTGAAAGCAAGAGGGGGGAAGGAGGTCTGGAAGGATGGAGATGTCAGGAAAACAAAGAGGATGAAAGAGGCTTGGTGACTCAAGAAAAGCTATAAAATTCCACACCCCCCCCGGCCCCCGCCGGGGTTAGTGGTACCCTAAGGTAATGCCGTGGAGGGAATGGGACACCCCTGCCATCCCCACACCCCCCCCCCAATCCTGGGCTTTTAATTATCCGGGGGGGAGGGTGGTGGCCATCTGCTCGATTCCAACACATATCAAAGCCCACAGCCGAAGGGCAGCGTCTCGGCTGCTCAGAGATGCCTGGTGCAGCACCAGCCTCCCGCGGCCACCTTTCATGTCTGCATGGCTTCGGCAGCTGGTTTTTAAGTCTCCCTGGAAGCTGCCCCATTCCCAACCAGTTTCCTGGACCATCCTCTGGGTTAGAAATCTCTCTGATAAGTTCTGAAATCCTCCAAAAATCACCTATGGATGCAGGAGCTGGCTGGGAACCCACCTTCCAGCGACCACAGGTAATGTTTGACAGTGTTGAGCTCTTTCTCCATGTCACCTGGGACGGCTGGGCTCTCTGAGGGCACCAAGCCAAACTGGACCAACAACACCACGATGTCCTTCGTCATCCCCGCCCGCACGATCTGGATGGTGGGGACGACAGCTACCAGGAGCAGCAGGGCCACCTGCGAGGGAGCAGTGCCATGTGAGTCCCCAGGGTCACGGCATCCCACCGCTGAGCCATCGCCTTGGCTTAAAGACTTAAGGCTGGCTGAGCCCTGGAAGCACATGGCCAGTTACTGCGGCTCAGCCGAGGGATGGTAATACCTCGAGGCACGTTAATACCATCCCCGTAGCCAAAATTGTGGCATGGCAATGACCTCTGGGCTCCTCTGCCTCCAGAGGATGAAGCCAAGAAGGCAGGGAGGGGACTCCACTCAGCATTTAACCATTGGCATCACCTGGTAGACAGCGATCAAGGCTGTGGTTATGGACAGGATGAGCTTCAGGGGGATCCGGAAACCTGGAATGCAGAATGGGAGGGGTGTTATCGGAGAGGAGTGGGGATGTGGGATTGTGGGGGAAGAGGAGGATGGAGGTCCACCCAACCCAGCAGCCAAAGCAAATGCCCTGGGGGAGAACGCTGGAATGGGGTGGCCAAATATTAATTGGGATTTCCCCAGGGAAAGGATGTAGAGCCAGAAGAGTTTTCTCCATACTTTGATCCTCCTTTCCCGCAAGCCCATGAAACCTCGTGCACCCACAGCACCGAGTTCCAGCAGCCACATCCCTTGGGGTGCCACCACCCGGGACAGCCCCTGCTTCTCCCATGGGCAGAGGGGGTGAGGAGCAGCTCCCCATTCCTGCGCCGTTAGGGATTTTTATCCCCTTTTCGTAGATTTTATTCCCTTACCGTAGCCTTATCAAGCAATCAGGCTGCAATATTAGCACAACCCGTGCTGGAGCCTCACTGCTGCAGCCCACCTGTGCCCCCATGGTGTGTGTGTCGGGGGTCCAGCTCCCCACCCCAAACCACAACAGTTTGTGTGAAGCCGAGGCGTCGCACGTGCGGCGGGCAGCAGCTGCCGCAGCACAGATGCTTTGGGGAAGGAGCCAAGAAAGGCATTTGCTCTCCCCAGGGAGGGGGAGGCAGCCTGTTTTGCCGAGCCACTGCCACAGTCAAGAGCGCAACCCGCACCCGCCCATCAGCCCACCTTCCTCGGGAGCATAGATGTAGGAGCGTAAATAAGTCTGAACCCTTGACAGGAGGCGCTCTTCTATCTTGGAGGAGCTGGAGGGGGAAGAAGAGAGTGAAATGTATGTTCTTCGATAGCAGGGACCATCTTTGCCCCCGTTGCAGCCAGGCAGGGCTGGCACAAGCACTCACTGATCTCGGGAAGGTGCTGTCCTTACCTCCCCTTCCGAGGGCGTTTGGACAGGACAGCCTTTAGATACTTCTTGTAATAACCCCTCCCTGTAACCTTAAGGAAAACAGCAATAAATTGCCTGGTTTGAGCACAGGGACACGCTCAGACACTCAGGACAGGGGGAGGTGACTCTTTTGGGGAGGCTCTCAACAGAGCATCTGCATCCCACCCAGCAGGCGTCTCCTTGCTTGGCTACCCCCGGCCACCCACCCATTGCCAACCACAGCACCCTCCATATGGGACGTGGGCGATGGGCTCCCAGCCCTCATTCGGATAATGAAAACGCTGGAGCAATGCTGGCATCAAATCTTCTGGCACCGCAAATGTGGAAATAAATCTGCCTTGTTCTCATCAACAAAGCAGCCCAAAACCAGGCACACTGGTAAGACATCCGAAAACTCCCATTCCAACCAGCCAGCTCCCAGCAAGAGCCTGGGGGGTCACTTCAGTCCATGCTTGGGCTGACGGCTTTTTTTTTTTTTTTTTTTAAGTAGGTTTTTCCTCCTCTCTTCCCAACAAAGAAGCATTTCCCAAAGGGACGGGGATTATCCAGCCTGCTGGGAAAACAAGGCAACCCCAGTCCCAGCCTGAATGGGATGCATTGATGCCTTAAGCCTCTTGTACTAAGGAGTTTACTCCAAAGATGGATTTTTCACTCCCTCTCCAAATCCAGTGAGATAAACAGAGCCGTGACCCGTGCCGTGAGATGGATGGATGGAAGGCAGCTCCCAGTGCTGGAACAAAGTGGGGAACGTACTCTGGGGAGCACCCCAGTTCTCCCAGTCCCCAAGGCAGACAGAGGGACTGCAAGGGCAGGAGAGGTCCCAAAACCACACAGGTCCATCAAGGGGTTCTCCCATGCTACCACTCCCCGAGCCACCGTGTGGGTCTTCATTACCTCCTTATCCAAGGTCTCCTCCTGCTCAGTGAAGCTCCTGATGAGCAGGACTGGATACCAAAGGCTTAAGAGCACAAGGCAGAGGATTATGGGGACGTTAGAGAGGGTGGAGTAGTACCTGTATATCTGGGAAGAAGCAGAGCTGTCACACGTGTGACCCCCCCCAGCCTGGGCAGGTGACACCTTCATGTCACTTCAAGCATGTGGTGAGAAAGCCACTTCCAACCCTGGGCCACACCAGCCTCCTCGCTCCTTCCCCGGACGGTGGGACATGTACCTTCGCTGACTGGGGACAATCCACCTTCTGCCAGATGTGGACCACGCAGTGACACCAGGAGAGCAGACAGCCCACAAGGTAGCTGACCCTGTGCCGGACGGTGGCACAGGCGATCAGGGGATAGTAGAAGGCAGGGTAGTAGAGCAAAGCCAGGATCTTCCAGTACTCTAGATGGGGTGGTGGGAAGAGAGGAGGGTGAGCAAAACAGGGAAGAGAAGGCAGTGCCCTCAGTATGGACCAGAGTGAACAGGCTACTTGGGGGATGCCACCCAAAGCTACATGCCTCCTGCGTGGGGAGGATTTGGGTGTCCACTGGCCAGGAGGGTGCTCGGCTTACCCTGGGTGCTCTGGGAAGAGTGGGTGATGAGTGGCAGAGGGTCCCTGTCCAAGACCAGCACACACAGGGAGGAGAACAGGATGCCGAACACCGCAGCCACCAGCCCTCGGTTGCCTTCCTCCTCCAGAAAGTTGGCCGGGCTGCAAGCCAAGGAAGGGATGAGCCTGACACCAGATCACGGTCACCCTGTCCCCACCATCCTCTGCTCCAGAGCTGGTTTATCCTCAGCATCCCTCCACCCACGGGGTGACAGGGACCCTGCGGATGGGTCAGGGTACCTGAGCAGTCCTGGCACCCCGTTCCAGCAGCTCCAGTGGAGACGTCTGCGTTTCACCAGCAAGGACAAGCCCACGAGCACAGCCAGCTGCCAGAAACCCAATTGAGAGAGCAATAAATACGTGAAGGGGGAGGGTCTGGGTGGGGGGGTCGGACATGCTGCTATGTGATGGGAACCTCTGCAGAGACTCCATCTCCATCCAACACCCTAAATCCAGCCATGGCTGAAGCAGGGACAGGCACTTCTCAACCTACTCTCATGAGTTACAGGCTCTAAAGGCCTCAGAGGGACTGTGCTGGGAAAAAATAAAAATAAATCAAAGCTTTCCATTAACTACAGGCACGAAACAAAGTCTGGAGCTGTGCGAGTCCCTTGTTAGAGCATCCCAGCTCAAACTTCGCTCCAGCTCAAGCTGAAGAGCCCAGACCTGCTAACTGGGAGTAGATGGGCATGAACCGAGCTGGGGGACAGAAAATATGACATCGGGGCAGGCAACCCACCACACGGGACTTGGCGGGTACTTACAGACATGGGTGCCATGCAGATGTGATACAGTCTGGGAGAAATGGTGGGGTCACAGTCTGGGATTGCGCTGGGAAACATGCTAGAAAAAGGGGAAAAAAAAATAAAAATTTTGTGTTGGTTGTATTTAGTCCCAAAAGAGCAAAGCAAAGCTCCCAGGGTATTGCCCACGTACGCGGCAGCAGCGGAGATTTCAGTCTGATGCTGAGAAGGGGTAAGCCTCTGAAGAGCTGGGTTACACGACTGTCAATAACCGGGGATGAAGTCACCCTCACGAGATGATTTTATGATCAAGTTAGAGAGATAACACCTGGGAGAGGCCCCAAACTGATCCCTGCAGCGCCCAGGCCACCTCCCTGCACGTACAGGGATGAAGAGGAGATCAGCAATGACGCATGAAGCCCGCCGTTACCACTTTTACACCCAAATCTATTCTCGCTCTGTCTTTTCGAGGGATGCAGCCTGCAAAGCACCACTTCTCCTCGCTGCCTAAGGCACTGCACTTATTAAATGCCAGCTGGGAGGCTGAAGACCACTTGCAGGGTGTTTGGATTCCTTTCCCATGGGAGAGGGATCAGCCTCAGAGCCAGGGGGATGGTGGAGGCGCTGGCTGCCACATCCCCTGGCCAGCCAAGGCCAGCTGAGCAGGTATGCCAGGCTCCGCTTTATTTATTCACACTCTGGCCTCCATTGTATCCCTTAATCTCCACTTTGCCGCAGCCCTCCTCGTGTCCCCAAGGCCAGGCGCCATCGTGCCCAGCCACCTTCACCCAACACCGGGCGGCAAATCCCTGTGCCAGGGGAATGGAACACCCTGAGCCCCATAACTCGCAGGGGGGGAAACCCACATGAGCCCTCGTGCCCTCCCAAACCCTGCAGTACCCGTGGGGTGGGCAGAGATGGGAGACCAGCCCCAGAGCAGAGCCCACGAGCAAGGCTGCAGGGTACCATCATTCTCTGAAGGGTCCGACAGCAAAATTTGGATTTCTCAGGCATTGTATGTCCAAGGCTGTCACGAACCTGCCCAGAAAAGGCTTTATAGGACCAGCTGCCATTGGCAAAGCTCTGATTTCTGCCTTTTTTTCCACTGCCAACAGCTGGCCTTGGATAGACCAGAAAGTTCCTGCTGTCCCAAAATATCTAGGCTCTGGAAATCCAGGGCACCCGCCCACACAATTAAGAGCACAGGGATACCAAAACTCTTTCTGGTGTCACCAGGGGTTCAGCATCTAAATCCAGAGCACCCAGGGGCCATCAGACAAGCAAACCGCCCGCAATGCTGCCTCCATCCCTTCACCAACCACGGCTTGCTGCAAAGGAGACCCAGAAATACCCCATAAGGTTTCTAGCAGAGGTGTGGGTCACGCAGGTGGGGGTTTTTCTGGGGAAACCAGGGCTGGGCAAGGAGATTTCAAAGGCCATTTCACAAGGCAGAAGATTAAGGATGAGGAGGAACCCTTTGGGCTTGTCACCGCTGGGATCTCCTCCTGCTTGTCCTCAGGATTAGGTATCAGTCAACTGAGCGGTGTAAAACCCACCCGCAGAGGGTTAAGTCAACAGAGGGACAATAGGTGCTGATAGATGGGCCTTGGGATGCTCAGCTTCGAGCCTTGTAGGGCACCTTGGATAATTGCCCCACTGCTTTGTGTCTCAGTTTCCCTTCTCTATAGCGCTTCTCTGTCCTGCCTGAAGGGCACTCAGCCAGGCGGGCGTGAAATGCTGGATCCTTGCTGTGAGGTTGGGCTCTGGGGTCCCATCCCCAGGGCAAACACAGCCCATGCAGCGCTGCTTTTGGGAGTACGCCCCGGTAAAGAGTGGATCTTTATGGATGGAGAGGGAATAGGCTTTGCAAGACCCATTGATACACCCGCTGGGGGAAAAGGTTGAATAGCTGAATAGTTGAATAGCCATGTAATCCCAGGGATGCTCAGCCCTGTTTTGCAGGTAGGAAACCTGCTCAGCATCACCGTGCCATGCAGGGACCTGGCCGAGCTCCCCAGCTCTGCCTCCCCACCAGTAGATCGGGGTGTGCTGGCAACTCGCTTCACCCCTCGCCAAAAAGCCTGCACGGCTGCTCACAGAGAGCTGGGCTGGGATCAAGGCAGGGGACAGGGTTGTGTTGGGAGGATGTCTTCAAACGCAGAAGCACAGAGCCAGAGCAGCCCTCCCAATGCCAGCAAAGGCTCTGAGGGCCCCAGTGGATTCAGGGCAGCAAATTAGCGCCATGAACTTGACTTTGCATTTTGTGGAAGGCTAAGTGAAAGGCAGTGTAAGTAGCAGAAATGCCTGCTGCAGGATTTACCCCAGCTCTTGTCAGAAGCACCCTAGAGAAATGAAACATTTTTAGAGGGGCAAAACAAGCCTTTTTAATCACCTCCCACTCACCAGGCAATAAATCCTGGCTCTGCTGCTCAGGAGACCTCGCTCTACAGAAAGGGGATAGAGCAGCCTGGCAGGAGGCTGGTAGATGCCCAGGGTGACCCCAGCAGGGACAGGGGGACATGTGGCACCCGCCAGTGAGGCAGGACACTTACTCATCCTGTGGCATGGCTGGCTCCATGGTTTCATAGATATACCAGTCAGAAACGAGGTCTTCGGTGTCAGCAAAGCCGATGTCCAGCGGAGCATCATGCATCCCACCGGAGCTGTTGGCTGCCATGGCCATCTCCTCCTTCCCTCTGTGGGCTGGAGAGAGATGGCGAGAGGTAGAAAGCAACCTGGTTTTCCCAAGGTGTGTCCTCCTGGGTTCTTGGAAATGCAGGGATGGAGGCGCTGAGCCAAGAGGATTTATCTTCTTGGGTCACTCCTGCAGTTGGAGGTGACCAGGAGCTTTCAAAATCCAGCTGGGCCTCCAAGGATCTGGCTTTTATCTGGACTCAAAGGGAGGGAGAAGGGATGAATCCCTCCCACACACAACATGAGTGCTTGGGGCACACCTAATCATCCCCCAGCCGCTCCCTGCCCGCCACAGGATGCTGATAGACTCGGAGCCTTTTTTGTTTGGGTTGTTTAACAGCTTTTACGCCAACGGCTCGAAAACCAGCACAAGGGTCAAGTTTTGGGCTTGGCAGCACAGGCTGGCTGGGAAAGCAGGGATGAGATCTCACCACAGTTGGGGAGCTCATGACCCGTGTCCCCAACGTCCCTCTGTGCCACCAGATGCCCCACACAACATCCAGCCTCCCCCAGCCCCGGGAAGGGAACCTCAGCCTCTCTCCTTTTGTAGCAATAAAAAGGAAGAAGGATTTGTCGTGATGCCAGAACCAACAAGCTCTCGTTTCTCCTTCTCCCCGTTATTTTTGGATGACTTTGGTCCAGACAGCCCCACACCCTCCGCTGCTGTCCCAGAGCTACATCGCACAAGACGCAATGTGCTTCAGCTACCACCGCTATCAGAAAGGCAGTGCCCAAAGATGTCCCTGAATGCTGGGCAGTGATGCTCAGTGCAGTGCCCAAAGATGTCCCCAAATGCCGGGCAGTGATGCTCAGTGCAGCCCCCAAGCCTTGGTCCAGGACCTGGGGATGCCTCATCCCACAGCCTGGGGACATCCCAAACCACCCAGGGCTGCTTGGGGGCTCCAACTGGACAGGCAGGAAATGGATGACTGAGCCTGCAGCTTTGCTCAGGGCTGCTGTTTGTACAGCTGGTGTTCAGCAGGGACCGTGATGGATATAGCTCACCAGCTTCAAAGAAATTCCCCACATCAGGGCTGTGGCCCCACAGGCAGCCCTGTATCTGGACAGACAAGTGGCACGCACCACCATGGCCACACTGCCCCATGGCCGGATGCTCTGCTGGATGTCACAACCCCAGCCAGATTTTGGGTCCTCTCCAGGGACTCCCTCTAGATCAGGACATAAGACCTGGGACCTTCACCTCCCTTCCCAGAGGGCCAAAACTCAGTGAGAAAGCAGATCCCCCCCCAGCATTTTGTCCACGTCAGGGTGCCACCACCATCCTGCTCCCCACCAGCGTGGGCTCCAACAGAGGAAGGATGGACCCCACCACCCCTGGGTGAGCACCACACTCAGATGGACTCCAGACCCTGTCCTCAACCCACCCAGCACTGTGTCCCAGCCTCAAGGCATCGACTCTCCAGCCATCCCTTGGTTTTGCCTGCACAGGGAAGTAGTTCTGACCTCACCTCCCAGGAATGTAGCACTCTGTAAACGTAAAAAGGTAGAAGGAGCCTGCAGAGTTCATGGCAGTACACATGTCTGCAAGCCTCTTTCCCCTCCCGTGGGTTCACCAAAGGGTGGCAGAGCTTGGAAGTTGGGGCTGGGGTTTATGCAGGTAAAGCAAGGCAATGGCATAGGGCAGCATCTCTCCTGGGATGCTGTTTCCCCTGCCAAGCAGCATTTGGATGAAGAAAGGTCTCCAAAAGCTACTGTGGGATTGCCTGTGCCCCTCTCACCTCTCCTGTGGGGGTCACCCAAAGGAGGACAACCAGCAGAAAGCAAGATCTACCCACCCACCAGCCCAGCCAGGCAGCATTGCCCTATATGACCCACCTCTGAACAAGCCAGCAGATGCCACCTTGCCAATGCCCTTGATTTGCAGCCGCTCAGGGACACGGCGGCCACAGAAAAGCAAGAAGGAAAGGAGAGAAAGGCTCAGTGAGAGGCACGGTGCTCACCACCCTCAGGGAGCCCCACGGGGCAAGCTGCAGCCTGAATCTGCGCCGGGCAGCAACATCACAAGACCAAGCTGACAAGCTCCCTGGGTGGCATGTCTGCTCCCCTTCCAGCATGTCCTTGCTCGGAGTATTGCCTATACCTGACTCTGGCTGGGTATGGGACCAAGGTGGGTCAACACTCTCCCTGCACCAGGTGGTCTTCAAATCCTCCAGCCCAGCCTGCTCATCTTCAGGAGATGGATGCTGGCCCACTCCAGGGGAAGGTCCTCTCTTGTGGTCCACCAAGCAGGGTGGCAACATCTTGGTCATCATCCACAAAAAACAGGTGTCTGGAGAAATCAGGAGGTGCTTCAGAGCCTCCAACCCATCTGCTGGACACCATCAGGCAAGCCATGGCAGCCCAAGGCTGAATGAATGATGGTGTGACACGGCAACGATCAAGCCTGGGCCCCAGTGGATGCCCTGGTGCTGTGCTGGAGGAGACACCTCACTGGGGATGGGCATTTCAGCTGGGGAGAAGGATGTGATGAGGCTCTTCAGCCTCACCATGGCACAGGGAAGAGTTAACCCCTCCTATTACTGCCCAGGCTGCAAATCCTGGTGTCCTGGAGGAAGAAGAGGGACAGGTATGCCAAAACCACAGCGGGATCAGCATCCCTGGCCAGGACAAGGCCACCGCTCTCCACCCTGTTCCATGGGCACTGGCTCTTTTGGCTGGAGCCAAGCCAGGAGCTTCACAGTCCCTCCTTGCCCTGCTTTTCCCCGAAACCTGATCTCTTTGCTCCTCTGCATAACCTCTGCCGAAACAGACGGGGCCTTTGATCGCGGCAGCCTTGCCCAAGATTGATGGGCTCAATAAAGCTCCTTCATATTCTTTATTTCCCACTATCCATCACTCTCCGGGGAGCTTTTGCATCCCACCACTATGAATTAAACTGGAGGGGGGAAAGAGAGGAGCCATAAGGGAATTACCCTCCCCCCCCCCGCCTCCTCCCATCTAGCCTAATGGTGATGCTTCGTGTACAGCTTTTAATAAAAATGATAAAGATCTCATTTCACAATTGTTCAGGGAGCCCTTGGGCCGAGGCTGAGGAGGGGGGGCGGGGGGGGAGGTGTGGGGGAAGAGTTGTTTAAGTGAGATCTCCTCTAATTCAGTTGCCATTCAGGAGCTGCACATGTGGTTGCTGGGCTGGTCCCTGCAAAGCCAGGTGGCACAGGGGTGGCTTTGGAGGACATCAAAGTACTGGAGCTGGTGACCCAGCTCACGAGATGCTCATTCCCAAAGGTGGATTTAGCAGCTTCAACTGATGCCCAGAGAGGCAAAGCCTGGTCTCGCATCAGGACAAGCCGAGCCAGCCAACTTCATCCCCAAAATCCACCAAATTCAGTGTCCCAGCCCCAAAATGAGATGAGAAAAGTTGGCTTGAAGCTGCTCGTGCTCAGCTGGGAGGGGCACGGGGACAGTCAGTCCCATCCCTTCCCTCCACCAGTGACTTTGGAGCTCTCCAAGCACCAAAGCTCCCCCGGCCAGCCCTTGCCTAGATCTTTTTGAAGACTTTCATCATCTTTCTGGAAAAGCAGAGCTTTTTACAGCATGAAGATCATGCTGTCCCTCAAGTTCCCCAAACACAAGTGCTGAGGAGCCCACACACACCCAGGACCATCCAGCCAGAGGTCGCCAGGAAGTCGCTGCCCACCCTTTCCCCGAGACAGGCTCAGCCCCAGGGGACTGAGGATGCTGAAAGCATTGCACTGATGAGACGATGCGGGAAGCCCGGTGGTGGCTGGTGAGCTCATTGCACCCCAGCCCACGGCTCTCCCCATCCCCTCAGGAAAGTCCCTGCCTGGGGCAGGGAAAGGTCCGGAGGAAGTTTTTCATCCCACCCAGCCATCCCGCTCCGACAGTGTTCCTCCCAGCTCAGCCATGGTGAGGCCAGTTCTCATCCGATCCAAATCCCCCCCCACCTCCTTCTCCCCCAAATCCCTCCCACACCCTGATCTCCCCCACCCCGGGGAGAGCCGTGGAGCCGCTCCGGTTCTTCACAAACCCCTTCCCTCTGCAAAGCTGGAGCCTGCAGATAATAAATCCACCGCGGAGATCACAAACACACCAGCAAGTCAGAGGAAGACACTCCTTTTGCATTTTAAAAGCAAAGGCAGCTTAAACATTTAAGCCAAGGAAACTGTTTTAAGGTTATTTTTAGGCTCCTGACACACACACACACACCCCCCCACACCCACACCCACCCCAGCTCCCTCATTTCAAAGCAAAGACTGCAGCACCTGCTGCACAACGAAGCCCCCCCCACAAGCCAGTGAAGGGGAAAAGTCAGGAGTTTGCAGGATTGCACCAAAACCTGCTGATAAAGTTATATATCAGCACGGAAAGCAGTGCTGGGGGGGGGGGCGGGTCAGGGCAGACCACCCCATAGCCTCAGCTCCTGCAACACTGGAGGGGAGCGAGCATCCCCCAGGAACACACACACACACACACACACACACACACACACCACACACGGATTCCTTCCCAAGAGGGAGGTGAAATCCCTGCTTAAGGGCAGAGCTGGAATTTTGGGGGGGGGGGGGGGGGGGGGGGGGGGGGGGGGGGGGCTGCTCCTGCACCCCCAGAGCAGCCTTTACCCCACCGTAAGCAAAGAAGCTCCAGATTGAAGCTTTAAAGGGTCCATTAAGCCCAGCTTCCGCCTGCCATGCCAAGTTTGCAAGAAGCAATGACCAAAAGGGGGTGTAAAAAAAAAAAGAAGAAAGACGACCAGAAAAAAGAAGTTACCTTCTTCCAACCAGCGACCTCCTTGAAAGGGCACTCAGAGTCTTGGCTCGATGGGGGTCTCGGGAGACACGTGGCCTTGCTAAGCTGGATCTAGAGCATCTGTTTGCGGGAGCCCTGCGTAGGATGTGGCCATGTGGCCATGCAAGCTTCAAGGCAAAGTTCAGAGCACCGGCGAGCAAGCGGAGGCTCACGGTGGCTCGGGGAACTTTATCCCCTCCATCGCCAGGAGGCCTTGGCTGGGGGCCACCCTGGGGTTTAGAAAATTAAAAACAACCAACCCCGTGCTCCGCTCTCCCTTTGATTAGGCAGAGCTTTTCGGGAGAGGAGGCAGCTCGACCCAGCCCCCTTCTTCCTCAGCTCTCCCCCGGCTCAGCTGGGTTTTAGCTCCCTCCACCCTGCGCTGAGATTTCAGGGACCAAGATGCTGCTGTGTCCCCTCCACGGGATGCAAACATCTCTGCTTCCTCCTGGGGTAAATTAAACAGCCAGCTCCTTACTGGTGTAAATCAGTTGAGCCCAATCCTTTGCTCAAATCTCGCAGATTTATTTGCTTTCCACCCCCACCCAGTGCAATTTGAGAGGGGTGGGAACAGGGAAGGAAAGTTTTGGGTTGGTGCAAGCTTGGGGATATGTGTCCTTCGTCCAGGGACACCAGCACCAGAGCATCTTCCCTGCAGCCCATGGGACATAGCCGGATCCTGCCCAGGGCTCATACAGCAAGTGCCACTGGTGCAGAGTGAGGGTCCCACAGGAGTAGGAAAGGGATGCAAAACATCTTGGGGTATGAACTGGGGGATGTTTTACCCCAGGAGTAACCAGTCCCCTTGGCCAACACGTCCTTCTACCCACCAGCTACACTTAGCTCAGGAGACAGCAGCATATACACACTTCACACGTGACAGCAAGCGAAGCAAAGGAAAATTAATCAAGGTTGAAGATTTAGCTTAATTTTTAGCCAAAACCTTGTGGCAATACTGAACAAAGTGACCCTCAGTTGTTCCCCCCCCCCCCCCCCCCCCCCCCCTTCCCTGGGCTTGTTTTTAAATGACAAAATCTGCTGTCGGATCCCAAAGGTGCTTCCTGGGAAAGCTGAGGGACTGGGGAAAGGGCTAGCAGAGAGGGATAGGGCTGAAATTCAGAGTCACGGGGGTTCTGGCCCCAGACAAAAATATTCCAGTGATGTCCATCCTGATCTTAGCAAAGTGATCATCCTACAGATGCACACCAGCCCTGGAAGGGCTTTGTCTCCACCAAAACTTCTCAAGGCACTCTAATTCCCTGCAAAAAGTTGGTATTCCAGCAGCTCGGGATTCTCAACCCAAAAATGGCGGTTGGGAAACCAGCCACAGGCCTCATATGTGGGGTTGCCACTCAGGTTGTGATGACCCACCTTGCCAAGCTCTGCTGCCCCCTCCCCAGGCAGCAGGGACCACGCTGGGAAGAGCCCTGCAAGGTGTGGGTGAACCAGGAGCTCAGTGGCAGTCCCAGATGATGCTGCTCCTGCTGGATAAGCATGGAAATGGGCTGGTTTCCCTGCTCCTTACACCTCTCCCAGTCTGGAGCGGCAGCTGAAGGGCGCAGAGACCTTTTGACACCACCAACACCTTGCTATGTGCACCCTTGGCCTCTGCCTTGCACTATAAAGTCTCTCCCAAATCCTTTTTCTGCTCCTGGAGATGAAACATCCTCTCCTTGTATGCTCTGAGCCTGTTTTATCTTGTGCCATCGGATGAGAGGCCAGAGAGGAGATTTGGATGCAACCCAGCAGCCACAAGCAAATCACTGCCTTTCATGGCACCCATGGAGACATTTCCCTAGGGGAAAGGACTTTTACATGGAAGAACAGAGCTCAGGACAACAGGAACCCACCTTTGGCCCAAAACACCCATCTCCCATCACTTTTGCACAGCTTTCCAGACCCAAACCCTAAGCTCATTACATGGGCAGAGCTCCAGCCATCAAAAGCAACCTTTCATTTTTGCGGAACAAAAAACCCACTGGCTGCCAAAATGAATAGACCTCACACTGTCCTATGAATGAGGCTCATTCCCGAGAGAGCCATGGAAATTAGTATTTAATTTTGGAGGTGGGGGGAGGGGGGGGGGGGGCAGGGGGGCAAGGGAGGGTCTCAGCCCCAGTTTTGGTGCCACGGTAACATGATGGAGGTGGCACCTCCGGACCCGCTGCACGTGCGCCTCTGCCATGGCTGGGAAAATGGTGCATGAATGAACTGCGCCTTAGATTAGATTATGCGAGAATTAGCCTTTGATGATGCTGTCATTAGCAGTGGCTCTGTAATGTGTTTGCACAAATGTGGGAAGGAAATTAAGCAGGCTAGTTAAGGATGAAATAGGTCCCATTTCTCTGCATTAGAGCCTGGCAGGGTTTTGAGGCAGAGGAAACTTTCAGATGCATTTGGGAGGTGAAAACCAGGGTGTGATCCTTCACACAGACACCAATTTGATCACCGTGATTCCTCCTGCTGCCGTGCCCCAGGAAAGCAAAGCCCAACCCGGTGGGTCCCCACTGTGGTACGGGGGTGCAAGGGCAAGTCCCAGCTACACAGATAAGCATGATGGTGACAGGGCAAGTGTAGGGTGCTGCACCTGGGGAGGAATAACCCCACGCACCAGGACAGGTTGGGGGCTGACCTGCTGGAGAGCAGCTCTGTGGAAAGAGACCTGGGAGTCCTGGTGGGCAGCAGGATGGCCATGGGGCAGCAATGTGCCCTTGTGGCCAAGAAGGTCAGTGGCATCCTGGGGTGCATCAAGAAGAGTGTGGCCAGCATGTCGAGGGAGGTCATCCTCCCCCTCTGCTCTGCCTTGGTGAGGCCGCATCTGGAGCACTGTGTCCAGTTCTGTGCTCCCCGGTTCAAGAAGGACAGGGAACTGCTGGAGAGGGGACAGCAAAGGGCTACCAAGATGATGAGGGGAACATCTCTCCTCTATGAAGAAAGGCTGAAGGATTTAGGTCTCTTCAGTCTGGAAAAAAGCCAACTGAGGGGGGACCTTATCAACGCTTATAAATACTTAAAGGGTGGGTGTCAGGAGGATGGGGCCAGGCTCTTTTCAGTGGTGCCCAGTGACAGGACAAGAGGTAATAGGCACAAATTTAGGCATAGGAAGTTCCACCTAAACATGAGGAGGAACTTCTTTCCTTTGAGGGTGGCAGAGCACTGGAACAGGCTGCCCAGGGAGGTGGTGGAGTCTCTGTCTCTGGAGACATTCAAAACCTGCCAGGACACGTTCCTGTGACACTGTTCTGGCAGGGGGGTTGGACTAGATGGTCTCCAGAGGTCCCTTCCAACCCCAACCATTCTGTGATCTCCACGGGGCACTAGTAGCTCAGATTGCCACGATTTGGTAGGTGAAACAGCTCAGAGCAGCGCCACACACTCAATTCCAGCCATCCCTGGCGTCTTGGCTGGGAGAAACCACCTTGTTCACAGGCGTCTCTGCTTTGGGAGCACTGGGCGGTCTCCAGCCATCAGGGGAAAGAACCACCAAGCCCTCCATGAGCATTAAAAGCATTTATGCTCTCAGTTGTCTCAAGGAAGTGATCCAGTCATCAGCATATCTGAGCACCCTGGAGACATTAGCACTCTTCCTGACAGGCTTGACTGGCAGGGGAACAACTCCCCCCCCCCACCTCTATTTCACCAGCTCAAGCTTAGCACCACACAGACCACCCTTTTCAGCTTTAAACCCAACTCGATGCCCCAAAACCTCTGAATTGTGGCCCATTTACCTCCTGTCCTCATCCTGACCTCTGCAGCATCCTCACCACGGCAGGAGGTTGGATGCATCAGCCAAGGTTGTGTCCGGGATTCGGTGCTTCAAGGCAAGACTCCAACCTGCCTTTTTTTTCCTCCCCAAATACAATCTGAAGAAGGAACAGGATGTACAACCAGCCTCCCTGGAAGAATCAGGGAGGTGTGGGAGACCAGGGTTTATTTTTAGTGAGTCCACCCATGGCTCACGCACCCTTCCAAAGGGATTCTTGGAGGCAGTGATTTCGATACAGGTCTTGGCTGGCCGCCGTGCAGACCCCTGGACTGCCCCCAGACTAGAAAAAAAAAGAGCAAAAAATCTTATGCCCCAGGGTCTCAGATGCTGTTTTATCCCCCAAACCCACTCCCCCCAAGGGTAACCTTGTTGTTTCAAGCTTGCACCAGCGTGAAGAGACTGGTATGTGGCGTTTTATACGGAGTGGGGAGCTGTCTTAGAGAAGGGCCATCTGCTAGCCCAGCTCCGGCTCGCATTTCACTGGAAACATCCCGAAAGCTGTGGGAACGCACTGTTCTCAGCAGTGATGGGGGAATGAGATATGACAGGGGGCTCCAGGCGGGGATCAGATGGTGCCATTCCAGTTCCCTGCCCACCCTGGACCACCAAACCCCTTGAGGTCAGTCCCAAAATATCCATGGTGCGAGTAACATCCGGATGCTCAGCTGGCTCAGCAGCAGGTTTAGCAGGCAGGGAGCTCAGCTCCAGTTGCACCAGTCAGAAACACGCACTCCTGTGCGGGAAAGAGCAGCCCACGTAACACTGAGCTGGAGGAGAGCAGACCTGGACCAGAAGCCCTTTGCAGCCAGCTTTGACTCAAGACATCACCCTTGAAATTCTCCCAACCCACACACAGGCATCCCACCAGCTCCAGTTTCCCTTCTGTGGCCTGGCCATGACTCTCAGGGCATCTCCAGCCCTCACTGCAGCAGTGAAATCCAAGATCGGGGTCAACCCCTTGGTCCCCAAAGCCCAGCAAGCTCCCCAGCAGCAGATGCACATCTCCAAGCCGGGCACACAAAGAACCATTTCAACTGCTTGTTTTGTAGAGACACTACTGGAACAGTTTCTGCCTTGGACTAGCCTGCAAAGTCACCAGGCATTAAGATTAGGTGGGCGAGTGTCCCCTATCCCTTTTGGGACCTGATCCCACAGCCAAGCATCCCTTTCCCGAACCCCATGGGGAGCCACTTCCACCAGCAAACCCAGATAAAAACTTGCTTTAGAGACAAACCAAAACATGGCCACAGGCTTGGCTGCCTGGTCCCATCAGCAGGAGATCCAGCAAATGTCCCATGGGTGCAGGAGGGGCAGGATTGTCCCACGGGGGTCAGCAACACATGGGAGCAACTGGCATGGATTGCCCCATCCTCAACACTAACATCTCCTCTGCAACATCCCACAAACCCCCTTGGTGGTGAATCTCCCAAGGAAAAGGGCTCGAGGAGCCATCAACTCCCCGGTGCAGGAATGCACGCACCACCTCCCAGCACACCCTGCCTGCACACAATGCGTCTGTGTTGCATCACTCGGCATCACCCTGGATATCCCAGACTGTTTGCTGGAAGGCAGCCACTGCTTCGCATCTAGTTACCTGGTTTCCCAGCAAACAAACTGCAGTCCAAAGCCCCTGTCCTTGCCAATGCACAGGGGCAGAAAAGCACTCAGCATCTCCCTGCGTGTTTTTTCAGGGACGGGGATTTCTTTTCCTTTTTTGCTGCTTTTGAAAGCTGCCTGGGGAGATGTGAAGCCAACACATACCCAGGGGCACCCCCAGGCACTTTTCCCGCTGGAGCGGGGAAGAGAAGAGTGGCAGCAGGTTTCCTGGCTCAGAAACCTGCCCCAGGCTGCCAGGAGGGCTTGCTCTGGGGCAGAGATCCTCAGGGTCCCTGCTGTCAAGGAGGGTTCATCTCCAGATGAACCCCCACCTCTGTCCCCATGGTGGGCAAGGCAGGGGAACCTCACATTCCCCTAGCCCTGCAGCATTCCCGGCTGAAGGCTGAGGAGAAGACCCTGGATTTTGAGTTTGAGGTGGTCAGTGCCCAGTTTAACCAGCAGGGCCGCTACGCCCTGCGGCTCACTGTAGAGAACCCACTGCTGCAGGGCTCCAGCGCTGGCATCCGGCTCCGCATCAACAATGGGGAGGTCATGCAGAGCAGCGCCGGCACCACTGACACCATTGAGCAGAGCGACCTCAACCAGATCTACTCCTTCCAGATGAAGAAATTCACCTTTACCCTGCCCAGAGGTAAGAGGCTGGATGCCACAGAGATGGGATGATGGCAGAGGCCCCCACAGCAACCCCCTGAGCTGGAGTCCAAGCTGTTTGAGCTTAGTGGGATGGATGGGGCAGGTCTAGCTTGGAGTAGGAGCCAACACCACCAATGATGCAACCCCCCAGGATCTAGATGTATAACCCATTTGCTAGTGTTCACAGAGCAGAGCTGACCAGGGCTGCTGATGGATGAGCCCAGCAAGATGCTCCTGGGACCACCGGCCCTCTTAAGCAAGACTTGGACAACAAGTTGACCATGAGGCAGCAATGTGCTTTTGTGGCCAAGAAGGCCAATGGTCTCCTGGGGTGCATTAAAAAGAGCGTGGCCAGCAGGTTAAGTAAGGTCATCCTCCCCCTGTGCTCTGCCCTGGTGAGGCCACATCTGGAGCAATGTGTCCAGTTCTGGGGTCCCCAGTTTAAGACAGACAAGGAACTACTAGAGAGAGTCCAGCAGAGGGCTATGAAGATGATCAGGGGACTGGAGCACCTCTTTGATGAGGAAAGACTGAGAGCCCTGGGTCTGTTTAGCCTGGAGAAGACTGAGAGGGGATCTCATCAATGGTTATCAACATCTAAAGGGCAGGTGTCAAGATGATGGGGCCAGACTCTTCTCAGTGGTGCCCAACAACAGGACAAGAGGCAGCAGGCACAAACTGGAACACGGGAAATTCCATCTCAACATGAGGAAAAACTTCTTTACTTTGAGAGCCCTGGCACAGGCCACCCAGAGGAGTCTCCTTCTCTGGAGATATTCCAAACCCACCTGGACACGTTCCTGTGCATCCTACTCCGGGTGATCCTGCTGTGGCCAGGGGGGTTGAACCAAATGATCTCCAGAGGTCCCTTCTAACCTCAACCATTCTGTGATTCACCCCTCATTGCTCCTGGCAGGTTTCTGCAAGAATGACAAGAACCACGACGTACGGCTTCATATTGAGGCCCTGTACTTCCCTGGGAGGGCAGAGAGGGTGAGGAGGAGCAGGCAGGTGAGCGAAGCCTTCTTCACCATCTACCCTCACACCAACCAGCCCCGGATGAAGCTCTCTGCCAGGAGGGACGAGGACTGGTACCACTACAGTGCCATGATGGCTTTGCTGCGGGTGGGCAGTGAGCAGCCAACGATGCACTGTGGCTGGCTGGTCTTTACCACATCCCTACATGAGCACTGGCCACCCACCATGCCGTCTTCACCCCCACCACCCTCCCCCAGCACCCAGGAAGAGGGCCAGCAAGCAGCAGGCACAGCCCCAGCATCCCCAGCCCTGGACATCCCTGTCCCCAGCCGCTCGCTCTGCACACCCGAGTCTGCGTACCGCTCGCTGCCCACCGAGGGCCATGCCCGCTCCCCTGAGGTAGGACACCCTCCAAATTTGGAGGTCAGGGAGCCCGGATTTGGGCATCAGGGATCCTGTGCTCTAGCAAAACAAGAGCAGACCAGTCTGCTTAGGGTTTGGCCCAAGGGTAGCTTGACAGCCCCATATAGACACCAGCTGGAGTAAAAGCCAAAAGGGAGAGGTCTTTATGGCTTTTAGGGGTGTCTTTGGTAAACAGCACAGCCCTGCCTCAGTTTCCCCTCCCTCATTCCCCAGCATTGCTGGGTAGAAGGCTGGTACCCATCCCCTGCCTGCCACCAAAGTAAGGGACTCTCTTTGTCCAGGACAGGAGCAAGCTGGGACAAGCTTAGGATGCAGAAGTGTCTTGGTGAGACAGCAACCACCCAAGCAAAGCCAGTAAAGATGGTCCCACAGTCAAGCCATACTCAGAGCTGTAGGAAAATGTCCTTTATGGGGTATTCACCTGGCTCTGCCCACCCCAGCATGGTCCAACACAACATTAACCACCCCTTACCAAGCACAAGACCTGCACCTTGCCCCAGACCTCACCCATAGCGCTTGCAGCAGGACCAGGACCTCCAACCAACGTGTCTAACCCACCCAAACACCCTTCACCTTCCTGGATGGTGTAGGGCAGCCCCTCCACCAGAGACCCCCAAGAAGGATGAAGCTCCCCAGCATCACCCTACCCTTCTCTGCTCCACTCTTTTAAGGGCTGGGATCAGCCAGTCCCCATGAGAGGCAGCTGGGAGCTGGGCAAGTGCTCCCTATAAAGGATGCAGGGAGGACTGGGCTTCTAAAAAGCTTATTAATAAGATCATTTTAAAAATTAGAATAGGTTTGTGCTTTCCTTTTTTTTTCTTCTTTTAGTTGGGGCTGTGGAGGCACAATCCTTAGGGATGGGTGGGGGAGTCTCTAAGTCTAAAACCAATGCTGTTGGTGTGGTTATGGCTGGTTTAGGGTGAGGTTTTGTTTATTATTTTCTTAATTAATTTCTTGCAAAAGTTCTGCCCTTGAGGGGTGAGGTCCTGAGCCCAAGTGTTAGAGGATGGAGCTGGGATGCAGAGGGAGGATGTGGGGAGTACATGGTATGGGGGACACTGAGTGGACAGGGAAAGGGGTGTTGGAACCCAAAGCTGGGCTTTCAAACCCCTTCTCTTACTCCCAGAGACTTCGGGCTGACCCTGATCTCAGCTCCTCCCCGGAGCTCCCGGGTGACTCAGCAGACGAGCATCCTTCCTCCTCCTCTTCCTCAGTGCCTGCCCCAAGGCGACTGCTGAGCTGCAGCAGCTTCCACCTCTTCTCATCAGGCTACAGCCCGGATCTGGCCTCCTCGCCAGTGCAGGTGAGTGCAGCCAGTAGAGAAGACACCATCCTAAATTAATAACAAAACATTATTATTTGTGGTAACTTCCTGTTAGATCTTTGCGGTGCTGGAGAGGAGCTGGAGGGGTGCAAAGGGACATGGCCACCTCTATCCTGTCCCCGTCTCAACTTGGGTACCAGCGCTGCTCCTGCTCCCAGGCCATCATGTCCCCAGCCTGGTTGTGGGGATGGGGGAACGAGCCATCAAACTTTGCATTTCTACTACCAAAAGGCAGCCCTGCAAGCAGGCTGTCCCCAGGTGGTGGATGGTGTCACCTAGAAGCTGTTTAAAATGCTGACTGCAGGCATCTGGGGCTGACACGTCTTAAGTAGTTCATCTTGTAGCTTGAATCTAGGCTTCTAAAAACTACAGAAACCAGAGGACAGGGTTCACGCAGACAGAGAGGCTGTGTTTCTCTTTCCTTAGTTACGTTAAAAGCTGTCTAAATAAAGGGGGGGGGGGGGGGGGGGGAAAGCCAGCGCTTACCCCAGGGGCTCCATTTCCTGCATCTCACTATAAGAATAACACGTCTGTTGATGAAGATGTTGTCTATGCTGCTCTCAGAGGTGTCTCATACACCTGTGAAAACATTGCTGGAGAAAGTTGGATTACAGCACTGGAGAGCGGGTTGATCTTGTGAACCCTCCCCAGGGATCCTCTGGGCTCTCTTCTCCTTCCAGGCAGTCCTCTGTGCCCTTCAGCTGGGAGAACTGGGGATGGTGGGCTTGATGGCAAAGTCTTTTGCAGCCTCTGGGCTCAGGGATGGAGCTGGCAGCCTTTAGCCACCTTGCTGTGGTGGGGAGGTGACAAGGGACTCTGCAGGTGGTGGCTTGTACCTGCGGTGCTGTCACCAGCGTGTCCTAAATGCTGGCCACACGCTTCTTGGTCCTGGTGACTATGTTGGCTTGGCTGTAGGGTAAAACTTGGGTTGGCCCTGCATGGGGGCTACCTGATGCAGGACACTTTCGTGCCTCGGCTCTTTCCCTTGAGCAGGATAAATGTGTCGGTGGTGGCTCTGGGGCACTTGGTCTATGTGTTTCGCAGGAGTTATGGGGTGTTCAAGCCCTGCTGAGCTGCTCAGCCCTGCTGCAGGCAGGATGCTGAGCACTGCAAACCCTCAGGACCCCAGGGCAACTCTTCACCCTTCACAGCGCTTGGCCTCTCTTGATTTTTCAAGCGGATGTGCTATCCCGGCCCCAATCAGCTGAAAATTTACTGGCCAGAAACACTTATTAGTGAGGCCTGATTGAGTTTGCTCAGCAAATGTCTAGACGTAAACTCTTCCGAGCTGTGGAAATCGATAGCAATCAGCTGGGATGCAGCGTGGGATGAGGAGCTGGGCCAGGGGCGTAAGGCGAGGCATTAGCAAATGCAATTCTGCTCCTGGGCCCCCAGAGGGAATGCCATAAATCACCTGCTGCTGATGTCACCCGGCAAGTATTTGCCAGGATGGTTTTTACTTAAAAATTAAAAGCTGAGAGGCGGGGGGGATGTTGGCTCCCCGCCCTCCTGGGAGGGCTGGACTGATGGAAAATGTGTTGGAGGATGGCTGAGCTTGGCTGGGTTATGGGGAAGGGGGCTGGACCAGGTGGAGCTGGGAGGAAGTTTTAATCTCCAAAAGCTCTCCTGGGATGCTGCACCCGGAGCAAGCTGAAGCTATGGGAGTTGCTTGCCAGTCTGGAGCAGTTTTGGTTCTTGGTGGTCCAAACCTGAGCATCTCAAGGCATCACATGTTGATCCTGCAGTGCCTGGTGAAGGTGAACTCTAAACTGAAGTTTGAGAGACTAAATATCTTCCTAAATTCAGGCAGGACCTCAGTGATTGTTAGTTTGGGGAGACAGTAACGCTGGGGCATGGAGGGGGCAACTTCAGAGGGGTGAGGGGTCCCATCGCAGGGCTGCTGCTTGGAACGGTGTCCTGGGAGTTCTGGATGCCGGAATATCGCATCCATCTGTTTTGCTTTCCCAAATGTCAAAGACATGCCGGCGCATCCCGGTGGGGGACCAGCTCCTTGACACTGCCTCCGTGCTGTGCATCTCATCTGCAGGGGGTTGGGGTGATGGATGGGTGCTGAGCTCTGCCCAAAAGGCCAAGGCATGGAGATAATGATTTTTCTCATCTCACTGCAACCTGCGGATAATGTATTCCTAGGCATGAAGCGGGAGGCTCTGCTGGCTGTTCAAACACCTCGCGCGTGTTGCAGAGCCAGACAGTTCCCTAATTGTCCCAGGACCTGGGCATGGCACCGTGCAGGTCAATAACATGCCATGGATGAGATCTCAGTCACTGGGATGGCTGAGGTTGAGCCTTGGAGCTGTCAGGGAGGGATACCAACCTCCAGGGACACCTCCTGGCAGGGATGGAGGAGAGGGGACTGGGTTCATCAGGACCCCTGGGGACTTTGCAGCAGAGCACAGGGCTCAGTTAAGGGGAATCAGCCCTCAGGTCAGCAGAAGACTGTCCCTTCCTCTGGGAACCATTCCCATTTCACTCCCAGCAGGTCTACGTGGTGCTGGGGCAGAAGGTGCCACCTTTTGGAGATCTCCTTGACAAGTGGGACTTGGTTGCGAGCCCGCAGAAGATGGTTTATTTCCAGTTGCCCTGGACCAGCTGGCAGCGAGGCGCCCATCCCAAAACAGCAATCTGTTGCTGTCAGGGTACAAGGAATCGCAGCCTTTCAGCAGCAAACAAATGGGTTTGCACGCAGCTTGTGTTCCCGCTTGGTCTTGCTTGTTTACCAGACTGCACGAGCGCAGGGGGATCAGGCAGCTGGGTGAGATGCAGCTGGTGCTTCCCATGCTAAGCGCACCCCATCCGCGCTGTGCAAGGCCGGTTGCGGCTCGTGGAGCTTCAACAGGGCTGAAAAAATGGGAGCAAACCCTCTCCGCGCTCCGCTTACGCTGTGCTTTATCCCTTCAGATTCCCCATGGAGCGAAACAGCTTCCCTAGCAAAGCGTGTGCGGGTGCAAAATGACTTGGTGTAAGATAAATCAAGGGACAAGCAAAGAAGCTGCCCAGGAATAAGGCTCACCTTTATTTTATAAGGAGGATACAGAAAGGAAAACAATAACTCCTCAAGCACAGAGTGTATTCCAGGCACAGGGACCTGGGGGAGTCTGAGCACACCTGGGCTACTTTTGGCCCCTTTTTTGGCGAGGTCTCAGGCTGGGACTTCCTTAATGCATGCAGAGGGGGTCTCAGGAGTCCATTCCTCACTGGTCAGATGTGGATGACAGACTGTGAACTGCTTTGGCTTGCAGAGTCCAGCCCTGGTCTCTCCTGAACACTTCACATCCAAGGCCAGACCCGATTGCGAGCCTGGCTCGACCATTTGGCTGTGCTAGTGGCTGGTTTTGGGCTGAGACATGACATTTTTGTCTGGCTGCAGCAGTAGGATGCTTGTGCCGGGATGTGGATGCTTGCACCAGGATGCGGATGCCCTAGCCATGTGCCCCATCTCACCAAGCAATGATGGTGGATAAAAGCTTCTGTCTTCCCATCACCGGAACGGCAGGGCTGGGGCAGAGGTCTCTGTTAGCGGGTGATGGATGGCGTGTGTCTCCTGTCTGTCCCCCTACCGACTTATCCATCACTCATTCCGATGACAGCATCACAGGGAGGGTGGCAGGGGTCCAGCCCTTCTGCCCAGCCTGCCGCCCTGACACCGGCGTGAGGGGCTGAAGCTGCCTCCACTCACTTGAAAGCCCAATGAGGCTGAAAAACAAACTTTGCCGGCAGGGCTCGCGCCGGGACGTGGGCGAGATGAATCACGCCGCTCCGGCGAGCAATTTGTAGGGCTTTGAAAAGCTGTCAGCCTGGGGAGGAGCAAGCCTTGACGGGTTCATCAGGGACTTCGCCTTTCTCTCAGCATCCCTTGATCATCCCTGCTCCGTGCCGGAGGGAACTGCCAGCAGATGGGAACCTGAGGCAAATAGCTTTGGGGTGCTGCTTGCATAGCTCAGATTTACTGAAAGGTGATTTTTTGGGGTGTGAAAATGCATGTTGCAAGGAAATGATATTCCCTATCATAATATTAGGGAGCTGAGGCCGCTCAGCTTGATCCAAAGGTCTTTGGTTAATGTTTCTCCCTGCCCTAGTGCAGACCTGGCATGGAAACGGGCCAGCGCAGAGTGGCAATTCACATTTTCTTAACTAAAATGGAGAAAAATCTTCTCAGGTGTAGAAGACGGATCCTGAAGAGGTTTTACAAGCTGCTTCTTGAATTGCTTGTCTGTGAAGCATGAACTCTTTGGATGCTTGGAGGAGACACAGGCAGGAGGAGTGGCTGCTAGCTCTAATTCCTGCAATTTAAGTCATCATGTCCCTTTAAGTGTCAGATAACTGCCTTGATGAGAAAAGCAAATGGGGTTAAAAAGAGAAAATTGCTCCATTTTAAGGGGGGGGGGGGGGGAGGGGGAGGAAATTGCACTGGTGCCACTGATAAATATAGAAAGTGTAAAACCCTACTAATGGAGCAGACGAGGCGGTGCTGGGCTGCCGGCCCATTTAATTATTTGACAGGTGAATTGGGAGTTTTCTACATAAATGGAAGGAAAATGAATTTGGCAATTTTTAGCCCAAAGGGATTCCTGGCCGGCGGCAATGGGGGTCCCCGGGGAAATCGGCTCGGAGTTGGCATCCCTGCATGCCGATGGGGGGAGAACATCCTCCCTCCCGGCACCCCAAAACCGCCCTCTGATCTCTAATGAGCTCCCACAGGGTCCCCTCGAGGAAACAACTTGCTTAAAAATAATAATAATAGGAAGAATAGATCAAGCTCAGCCCGAATCCAAGGTAAAAATCCAGCCCCGCTCCACCCCCCCCCCCCCCGCCCCATCCCTGCTGCTGACTCGAAAATGGAAGCAGAGCAGTGGTGTCTGCCCACAGCAATGGGGGTTACTGGAGCAGTGGGGAGGTGCTGAGGCTGGCAGGATGAAACGACGAATAAAACAGTGTTTGCTTTCCTGCATCGCTTTTCTTCCTCTCCCTTTTGTTTTGCTGGGGATCTTTTTTTCCTCGCAGGGTGGTGTGAACCTGCTGGGTGAAGGTGTTGGGAAATACCCCACGGAATATGATTGGATTTGCTTCAAAAATGAGCTTGGGCTGCCTCGGGCCACCAGTGGTGCTGAAGTTCTCCAAACCATGTGGCTGTTTATCTTTGGGCTGCATTTGGAGCTGCGCTTGCCAGAGTCTAGAGCCTTTGCCAGGGTGCGGAGGGGAGGATCCCCTTGCAAGCTCCTAGAAATGGAAACCATGTGCGCGCTGGCTCCTTTCATTTGGGAAGCTGATGGCTCTTTCTTGCTTTGGAACCCTCTGTGTCATCCCGAAGGCTATTTTTTCAAGGGCAAAGGGTTCTCTGTTGGATGCTAATTGTAGGTGTCATTATAAGGGGTCTAAGTTCTCCTCCCATCCCATGCCAAGCAGCTCCAAGGCATCAGGGAGCAAAACCTCAGCACTGTCTGAGCAAAGAAAAAGCATCCAGGGCTGGACTCAGCAGGATAACACCCTCCCCGTGCTGCATCAGCAATCTACAGATGAGCCCCCGTGTCTTCCACAGATGCAGGGAGATTGTGGCATCGTGCAAAAGCCCTTTGCTTTGAAGGGGCAACATCCTGCTGCTGCCGCATCCCTGCTTGAAGGACCACAGTGCCGGGGATGCCCATGGGTGCAGCTTAGTGCTTCTCTCCCACGGGTCGGAGGAAGAAGAGTGCTGGTACTGTTTTAATCTTCCTTTTAACTGTAATTGCGTTTGGCCGGCTCCCATGAGCTTGTTCCGGGTGACGCATTTTATTTTTTTTTTTTTCCCCTGGCTAGATTGCTTTCCTTGTTTTGCTCATTGGAGACAGGCCGGGGCCTGTGTCATGCCAACTATGCATTAATAGAGCCTCAAATGAGATTTCACAGCCTCAAATCTGATTAGCGCCGAGGCTCCGGTTGCTTCGGAGGGTGGGGGCAGACAGACGAGGAGTCGTGATGCTTGGGGTGGGGGGGAGGGTGGATGCAAATCCATCCGGATGTGGGATGTCACACTGTACCCTAACAGCCCAGGTTTGCAGGGACCGACGCAGAGCCTGGGGACACGGGGACAGCAGGTCACAGTGCAGCTGGGATGCAATGCATCTCCCACCCCCAGAAAACCCTGAATTCAGGATGCTAAATTGTCCCTTGCACAGCATGTTGGGAGAAGGCTGGTCTGGGTGAAGCAGCTGCATCTGCTCACCCATCAGCTGCTGAGTCCTTGTGGGCTCTTCGTGGTCTGCAAACTCATATTTCACCCCATTTTGCTGCCTGATGACATGTAAAATCCCCCTCTCCATCCCAGTTCCCCCACGCCCGGAGGTGCATGCTTGCTCGCTGCCTATGATGAAGCCAATCAACTGTTAGCTGGATGCTCATCCCCATTACTGGGAGATGCTCTGGTCTTGGTGTGCTTCTACATCCCAGAGCCCTGAGGTCCAGCCCTGAGAGGTGGCTGGATCTGTTAGGCTATCCCAGGGGACATCTGGGGACCAGCATCCTCAGGCTGGCCTGACTCCGGGATGTCCTGGGCATGCTCCAGCCCTACCTCATGTTCAACCCTTCCGTTGCACGACGCTGGAGGTGTAACCTGTGGCCTGATCCTGCTGCTTGTTTAAAGCCAAGTGGCGCTTTATTTCCTGTCCTCTCGGCTGTCAGGGGAGGGCAAGTGGCTTGACGGCATTTAGCTGCCATAAGGAAGCTTGAAAGGAGCCTGGGGAGACATCACATAGGAAAACTCACACCAGCCCCAGTCCATCTTTGCTCACGGAGCCTATGATTATTTTATGGAGTCTCAGGAGGAGGATAAAGCTGACACATTCCCAACAGTTGGTCATAAATTGCGAGGGGCAGGGAGGAGGTCGGGGCTGTGAATGCTCCTGCCGTAGAGGAGCAGATCCCTGCTCCCGTGGCAGCATCGCTCCTGGCTTTAGGCTGGGGGGCTTGGGGGGCTCTCTACAGAGGACCAGGAGGGTCCAAGTCCTTCCATAGTAGGGCAGAGGCATCTTCTCCTGCAGAGCAGGGGCGCATCATCCCAAGGAGGGCTGTGGTGGGTGTTGAGGAGCTGAACGCTGCAGGGATACAGCCCCAAGCGCTCCCCTCTGGTCTTCTGCTGTCCACCCCACCAGAGAAATCAAAATTTGAGGATCAATCCTGCGAGCACCGACCTTCCGCAAGGGGTGTAAGTCGCAGTCGCCAGCTGTGGGACAGGGGATGGAGGAGCCCCTGTCCCGCTGCAGTGCCATGACTGGAGGTCCCTGCTGGCTCCCAGCCCGGGCTGTCCTCCCCCAGCTAAATGCCGGGCTCTTGAGGGTATTTATGTCTTGTCAGCCTGCAGCCAGGAGCAATTTAATCTTGGCTGGAACGCTGCTGTTGAGGAGCTGTCTGGGCCCCGATGCTTCTTTCACGATGATAAAGAGTTGATAGAAAAACAAATTATGACGATGGCAGCTCAGGCACCGTTAATCAACCTCCCCGCAACATCGCAGCGTGCATAATTAATAATCATCATCAAGCATGCTTTAAGGGTGGCTTGGGGTTAAGGTGCTGCGTGGGATCAGGGCAGTGGACTGCGTGAGATGCTCGAGATGTTCTGCAGGAGTCAGAGGTGCTCCAAGGGACCGCAAAAGGGTTTTGATGTGTGGTGTCCCCAACTGAGACCCTTGGGGACAAGGGGACTTTATTGTTCCTCTGCCTCCGGAAGCTACAGGTTGCAAACTCCTGGGTGAGAGCACTTGGCTCGGCAGGGAGAGAGAAGTTTTGCTTCCCACTGAGTAAGAGAACTGCAAAACAAGCATGGGCTTACCTGGAACCGCAGGCACCCTCCTTTCTGGAAGAAATACTGAATTTCCTCCTGGCTTTGAATAGCAACTGTTGGGTTTTTTTTTCCCCTGTAGTTAATCACAGCCTTGCTGAGGGCTTCAGGTACTGGTTGCCTGCGAAGCCTGGCATTGTTCACGCCTGCTATTTTTAAAACATTTTGTTCTCCTGCTGAGTTTTACTCAGCTTAACCGCTCGTGAATTTTCTGTTAAAACCCCTCGCTAATTATTGGGCTGGAACCATTGCTTAGCGGTAAAACCTATGTGTTTTTTCAGAGCTATGTAAATATAAATGGTGGGTATGAAGATGCGCGCTAAGAAACCTGCTTCTGTTATCCGAAATGCAAAAGAAAACAAGGAAAATGTAGGAAAATGTTCCCAAAATAGTAATCTGGAGCTGTAAATAAGGGTGGGGTGTGGGACACTGATCCAACATCTCAGCATAGAGCCTGGAGTCCCCCAGAGCAGGGCTCCATCAGCGAGCTCAGAGGCGTTGGTGCCATTCAAAGCAAGGTTGTTTCCCACCTCTGCCAGCTGGAATTCCTCTGGATTGGGTTTTTAGTGAATATTTGGAGTGCAAATACTCACTAAAACCCCAGAACTGAAGCCTGAACAGATGCTTTCTTGAGAGGAGAGGGATCTCCAGGGAGAGCATCCCTGCCTTTGCTGATGCTGGGATGGGGCAAAATCATGCCTTTTTTTATAGGGAAGTGTTTATGCTCTTCCACATCCCTCCTGTTTTCCCTTCCTCTCTGGAAAAGCCTCGGGAAAGTGTCAGGGCTTGCCGTGCTGTGTTTTTTGGGGTGTAGGGAGAGCTGGGGTGCTCAGGCAGGGCGCGGAGCAGCTCTGGCTGCCAGCGGGGAGAGCCTGTGTCCATGGGGGGTGACTTGATGGGTATCATCTCACATCAGGTCAAGAAACCCTGTAATTTCCCCTCTCCATCAATGTCACTGAGAAGGGGGGATAATTGCTACGGAGCTGGAGCTGGGGGGGGATTGGCATCCTCCCCCACCCTCTGCTTTGCAGGTTTAGGGATCCTTCCTCACCCTCTTTCCTTATTTCTGCTCCTTTGGTGCCACTTTCTGGCTGTCACAGATGTTAAGCCTGTCCCCAGAGCACCCAGCCCTGGGCTCCAGCTAGTTTCTGAGCTGGCAACAAAAAAATAAGGGGGGGAAAGCTGATTTAAATATTTCTTTCTGGGCTGTTGGTGGTCAGAGCACCCAGGTTTCCATCCCAGAAGCACTCCTTAGGTTTGGGGTTCTTATCCCCCAAGGTGGTGGGTCGCCTCCCTGCTGCCAAGCCCATCACCACTGCAGCCGGGCGGCCTCAGGAGAGACAAGGGTGAGGATTTAGGATGAACCAGCCCCTCATTACAGAGTTTGGAGGCAAAGCCACGCATCGGAGGGGATTTGCAGGCAGTGGCTTTGAGAAGCCTGCAGGGTGGATGCTGGGCTGGAGCTCTTGCTTTCACCCCAGGAGGGCAGAAGGATGGCACAAAGGGATTGCTTTTCAGGGTCTGAAGTGGTACAGGGTGAGTTTTAACCCCTTGTAACCACAGCACGATGCAATATGAGATGTATTAATGCTGCCCGGGATGGGATGGTGGCATGGCGAGGGTGCAGCCGGTGGGAATGGTGCCGTCTCTCACTTGGATGGGGTGTGATGGGCTTGGGGACGGTCCCCCCCCGGTGGGTGAGGAGCGGCAGCTTGTGGCTCTGCTGCTCCTTATCACATCAGCTGGTGGGAATTAATGAGCTGGGGAGGGGGGAGCTGCTGTGTTCTCCCCTTTCCCCCTCTTGGCTTGGGTTGAGATCCCGATTCCTGCAGAGTCCCTATAAATTGCAGAGATGCCTGGGCTGGCGAGAAGGGGAAGCAAGAGGGTGGTGGGGATGGGGAGGGGGGATTGTTGGCATGTCAGAGGGCTACAGGGGAAATGGAGGTGCTTTAGATGGTTAATCCCTGTTTTGGTGACCTGGCTTGGGGTCTGTTGTTGGACCATGGTGTAGCTGGCCACCATGGGACCATGCTGAGCAGGGTACTGGGTAGGTTTACATCCTGTGCAGGATGCTCTCATGCTGCTGGGCATCTTCCCAGAGACCCTGGCACCCGTTGTGGCCTTGCCATGGCATGGTGACATTCATGGTGAGGAGCTGCAGCTGGGCACTGGGGACAGGGAAGAGGCAACTGTGATAGGCGTGTGCTGGGGACATTATCTTCCCAGCTTGTTCTCCCCCATCCAGGCTCTCAGCATGGAGCAAAGGTCTGAGAGACAGGCTTGGGTGATGGAGATGTATTGGGTACATCATCTCCCCAGCTTGTTCTCCCTCATATGGACTCTCAGCATGGAGCAAAGTTCTTGGGGGCCAGACTGAGTCATGGAGATGTGCTGGGGACATCATCTCCCCAGATTGTTCTCCTCCATCCAGGCTTTCAGCATTGAACAGGAGTTGTGGGGACAGGTTTGGGTCATGGGAATGTGCTGGGGATGTCATCTCCCCCATTTGGGCTCTCAGCATTGAGCTGGGGCTGTGAGGATGAGGTTGGGTGATGGGGACATGCCTGCAGCTTTGCAGGAGCAGCCACTGGCCACTCCCCGCCGAGACGGAGGAGCTCAGGCATGAACCAGTGGCTGGTGAGGGACACGTGGCCCGTGTGGGGAAGGAAGCCATCACCGTCACCATCCATGGTGCCAGCAACCTGCCAGCCACGCATGAGGGCCAGGTGCCACGGCCATACGTTGTTGTGTGAGTATCCAGCATCCACGAAGGGGGACAACAGAGATCGTGGGGACACAGCGAAAGGGTTTAGCAGTTGTCACAGTTGTCACTCTGTTATTAACTCTTTGCAGGCCCCAGGAAGGGGGAAACCTCTTTAGCGGCAACACACACAAGCATCACCTCCATGTGATGCTCAGTGCGGGGAGAGGAGCCAGGACTCCTCACTGAAATGGGAGAAGGCAGGGGACAGGGTGCTTTGGCTCACTGGGGCATCAGGAAGAAAGCATTCCTAATATTGAAAGTATAAAATGATGTCAAAGAACCCACAGGGTAATGCTGCCTGGCTTTCGAGATGATATCACGATAAATAAAAGAGTGTTTTAATAAATAAAACAGGATGCTTGGGTAAGGAGAACTTGGCTCCTCGTGCATTATGCATGTGCCAGGGGACTCAATTAGCCGGTCATGCTTTGGTCTGTGTTAAGAGGGAGGCCGCTGTGCTCAGCGCTGCTGCGGGGTGAGACAGCGATCCCAAAGCGCCCTTCCAGCAGGCAGAGAGACTTCAGCATCTGGAAAAGGGGGGAGAAAGCGGCTGTCGGTGGCTTCAAAGAATCGCTTGTCTGCGGAGTTTGGATTCTCCGGGGCATCTCCCCAGAGCAGAGCCCAGCAGGCTGGTACCCAAGTGGGTGCATCGATGCTGGGGGACAGGATTCATCCGTTGAGGCACTATCAGCAGCCAGGGCTGTGAAAGCCTGGAAACATCGCTGCAACTGTGTAGAGCAAACTGTTGCTCACTGGGTGTTTTCCAATGTAGAAACTCTGAGGTCTGTGGTGAAGAGGGTCCCAAGGTCTGTCGGCATGGCACAACATGCCTTTTCTCCATGGTGCCTGGCGCCAGCCTCATCAGACATCCCGGAGGCTCCCTGGGTGGGAGGAATGCGACTCTCCATCGTGGGTCAGTGTCTGTTGGGTTTTTGGGGCTGTCTGGCACCTGCAGCCCAGTGGAAACTGGCTGGCACATGAGCTGGCAGCCCCCACTGCTGCCCCTCCATCACCCTTCCCATCTTTCCCAGCCTCCCCATGCCAAGGACCCAGTCTCCGCCCTGACAGCCTGAGTAACTCCACCGCAGGAGTTGTCTCTATTTCCATAAACCAATTATACCCAGATAATCTCAGGAGATTTAAACATCAATATCCTAAATGATAGCACGAGGGTGACGTGTGATTGTTGCATCTCTCTTTACATTCTGGTGCTGCTCCATCACTGCATTGTCATGGTAACGCGGGAGTGATGGAGGGAAGGGGAGGGTGGTATTAGGATGCAGGACACATGAGGGGCCTTTTAGTAACCATAGTGAGGGAGCCAAGGCAGAAGGGAATCAGTTATTGTTTTTCAGGGCACTTGCTATTGAAGGAGAGTAGCATGTTGCAGTTAAAAGGTGGGTTTTTACGGACGGGAAGGAGAAGCAGTCGGTGGATGTGCCGGTGGGGACCTGGTGGCAGCCGATCCCCGCCCCGAAGAGGCTGGG
Organism: Fratercula arctica; assembly: GCA_947846985.1. NCBI lineage: Eukaryota > Metazoa > Chordata > Aves > Charadriiformes > Alcidae > Fratercula > Fratercula arctica. Next base: position 23,723,551 of record CANTUZ010000009.1, read on the forward strand.
TACCACCAACGGAGCCAGCCCGAGCTCAAACTGCGGGCACCCAGAGCATCACCCCCCAAAATCAGGAGTGGGATGGGAGGAAGGGAGCAATACGACTCCCCACCAGCCCTTTGTGGCTGTGCCCAGCCGCTCCTGCCCGGACTCAGCATCCCACAGCGCTCCATAGCTGTGTGCATTGCTTCCAGCTCTCGGTGCAGAGGTCTGGGGAGGAAAAGGCTTAGCAGAGTCAATCTGAAAGACCTCAAGCAGCAGGAGAGCCTGCGCAGGCATCCCGATGGGCTTGGGATGCCTGCCCTGGGGGAGGATGGGGCTCCTCCTCTGGGGATGTTCCGGGGACCTAGCAGGGGCTCGGCTCTGTTCCTCATCCTCTGAATGCTGAGCAAATCCCCCCTCCCTGATTTCAGGGGCACCCGTGGGTTTGCTCTGCATCTTCATTTCACTCCCTCGTGCGCACAGATAAATCGCTCCCAGACCGGTGTGATGCAGGGATGACCTTGGCGTGCCGGAGCCAGGTGTGTTTGCAATTAACGGCACAAAGTGCCTGGCTCCAGCCGCCTTCTCCTATCCATTGAGTACCGTGGGTGGGTGAAAGCACCTCCTCGCTTCTTCCTTTCTGCTCTTCAGCGCCGAGAGAAGAAATTCAAGGTCGCTGCTGAATGCACCATCTGCTCCTAGTCTGGGGGATGGGGGCTCCAACGTCCCCCTGCCTGCGGTCCTGGTCGTGGTGCGGATGGGATGCTCCACTTGGGAAGGGTGTTCCTGCAAGCAAAGCCTTTTTGGTCGGCAATATTCCCCAAAATAAATCAGGGGCTCAGCTGATAACCCCAGAGCAATGTGGGGGTGGGAAGCGGAACCAAGCAGGGTTTTTGGGGGTCCCCTCCTCGCCCCAGCAGCTGGCTTAGGTCACGGTGGGATGAAGATGGCTCAGCCCAGGGTCAGAGGGTCAGGAACATTGTAAAAATTGGGTTTCTCAAAGGAGAGGGGAAATGATAATTCTCCCTTCCTCATTCTGAATCTTTTCAGAAATTGCCCTTACACCTCTGTGGTGTATTTATCCTTATTTATTGACCCAGACCACATCTGAGCCCCCCAGGCTCAGCGCCCAGCACAGTGGGACTGCATGGTGGGAGGCACCATTGCCTTCCCCAGGGCCAGATCCTGCAACCACCCCATCAGTAAAACCCCGCCTTTTGGTCCTGCAAACTGTGGCTGTGCTGGATGGGGCTTTTCTTCCCCAAGAACGATCGATGCACCTGCACCACCACATTGCCTCTGCGGGGATGGCGGCCCTGAGAAATAACTCACCCTGTAGAGATAATAACTTCTTATGGTGGATAAATAAATATTTACGAGGGCTGGGCGCAGCCCTGCCAAGCCCTTTGCTGGCCACCCGGGTGTCACACACAGCAGGGTGGCTGCGTGATGCTGTCCCCAAGTGCCGTAGCCGAGATGTTGATGTATAATAACTCCCCGGGGGTGTTTTTATCTTTTATCTTTATCTTTTATCGCAGCAGTGGGTGGCTGGTGCATCCCCGCACAGCAGAGCAATGTGCCTGCCCTAGAGCAGGCAGGGAGGGATGCAGAGGAGCATCTCTTGGTCCATCCCAGCCATGTTCTGCCCCAAGGTATGGCATCCCATGGGCTCCTGCTCACTGGAGACCCCGTCTCCTGCCCCACCAGTGGGTCTGGAGCTGGCTGGGATGAGGAGGAGACATCAAACCATCTCCTCTCTCCACCATTCTTGCTGCCCCTGGCCTATTCATTTGATTTTGAAGATCATCCCCATGTGTTGTGCTGTTGTGAGTTGTTCCCCCCCCCCCCTCACTTCACAGCCCTTTTTGAATGCTCTCCTATCCTTAGGCAAGTCTATAATGAAGGGGGCCCAGAGCAGGCAGTTCTCACCCTCCTCCTCCTCCTCCTTCTCCACCCCCCTGCCCCCCAGCCCAGGTCTGGCTTCATTCAGACTCCGAGCACGTTGCTGGTAGAACAATCCCCCACAGAGCTCATTACTGGAGAGCCGATTTTCTTCCAGCCCCTCCACAACGGTGCCAGTCCAATGCTAATTCCCACCTGCCAGAGCTGGCCAGCTAGCTCCATCCCTGCGGGATGAAGGTGGGCTTCTCTGGTGGGGAAGAGGACATGTGGGAGATGGGTGAGGAGCACGGGACGTGGATGCAGCGTGGCTGAGGGTCCGTTAGACCAGTCTCTTCATCAACGAGAGGGGATGGGGGTCTTGCAAGAACAGAGCATCCTCCCATCTGGCTGGGATGAACCTGCTTGGTCCTGCCACTACCTGGAGTTCACCCTACAGCTGGAAGGACCTTTATCATCTCCTTTCCCCCAGAGCTGGGGTGTCCAGCTCCCAGGAGGTGGCAAAGTGCCACCATCTGCTCTCAGTCACCGCAGCACTCTGGTAACCTCTCCCTAAGACCCCACGTTGGCTCTGCTCCAGCAAGAGCTTTCCTGGAGGAGCCAGCATGGGACACTTTATCACCTTAATATCCAAAGAAACCCATTGACAGGGCTGGGGCATCTGTGTCACGTTGGCCCGATGCCACATCACCATCCGCCTTCACCCCGTGGTTGGGGATGTCACCAGGTCACTGTGTCACCAGGTGGTGGGACTCTGCCGTGGTCTTGGGACTCCCAGGATAACACCAAGTGTCTCACTGGGCAGTGGAGACCCCCTAAAAGATCAGCCAGCCCCCCCTTAATGACGGGGACATCATTATCATTAGCCAAGCTCATAAGTGATTGATGATCAGTTGATAAAAGTGGGAGGAACAACCCCAAAACAGCCTTGATGGTGATGGCCCTGCACCAACAAGGATGAAGAAATACCTGGGGCCCATAGCTGTTAACGTACTTATTGCTCAGCCTCGTTATGTGTCGAGTTTAATGACAGCAGTCATTAACATTCACTCTTCTCTCTCCTTTCCCAGCAGCCTCCTCCCTGTCCCTTCATCATTACAGCCGGATAATTAGCCTCTGGGTCTGAAATAGCCTTTTTGGACAAAAGGGGTTGCAAACCACATCACTGGGGGCTCGGCAGGAGCTGGCAGCCAGGAGCAAAACCAGACCTGGACCCCCAGCACAATCCCCCCGTGCAGGGGCCGAGCTTTGCTAAGGGTGCTGAAGGGTGCTGGGAGATTGGCCGCTGTCAGATACACCGAGCGGGGTCGGTGCTCATCCCTCTCTGATGCAAAGCTTCCTACTGACACATTCCCCTTCCTCACCCAGTAACCAGCCTGTTTTACCTCCCTTATCCTCCCAGTGAGACCAGTAGCAGGGATGAGCAGAAGACAGAGGCACAGGCCACCCACGCATCCTCGGTGCCCACCCACGCACCAACCTGGGAGGAGGAGGTGACGGTGGAAATGGATGCCGAAGATGCAGGCTGGGCAGGTTAGAGCATCAGAGGACCATGGGGACAGGGATGCTGGGGACTGGGACATGGGTCTCGTTTCCTAAAAGGATGAACTCTGGGATATTAGGGAGCCCATGCTCTGAAGGACCCCGAGGCAGAGGGTGGCCACGATGGGGACAAGCCACGCCCAGAGCCCTGCGTGGCTGTGGTGGCTTCAGGGTAGGACCAGGAGGGACATGCCCCCAGATACAGTGCTGCAGGATGGGGCCAGTGACAGTGCCAAGCTCTGGGCATCCTCCAAAGCATCCCATGGGAATCACCAACAGGGGGGAGCAGCCCAAATCTTTCCCTGCTGCCATCCTGACCCCGACACCTTGTATGGGTTGGACCCACATCATGACGCTGTTACTCCCTGCTGCTAATTCTGTAATTGTAATAAAACTCCTGGCATTAGGGGCTGGGATTTGATTCTAATCAGACCCTTGCAAAACAAACTGTGGGAGCCAATCTTCACATCGTGCCTAATCCCGTTAGGCCCTGACCTTGATGAAATTGATTAGTTTTTGATGTACTTTGGACCTGCCCCATGCAGTACCAGGAGAGATATGGGGAGACCTGATGGGACCTCCGGCCCCGCTTGTCCACCATCCAACACCCCCCAGATGTTCAGAGATGTTCATCCCCGAGATGTTCAAACTGAAGCTGTCAGTTACAGGTGCAGCTCACATCTTTTCTTGCCCAGAAATATGGTTTCCAGCCTTTTCTTGTCCAGGAACATGATTTCCATCAGTGGGGCTGCCAAGCGTGATCTATCATTGGTGACGACTAGCAGAAAAGCCACTCGTCTCTCGCTCGAACATTTTCCCTGGTGCTCTTTCCACAAGGGGCTGGGAGAAAAGGAAAAATCCCCATATAAAATCGAGCACTTGCTGAAAAGCAGGAGCTCGGGAAAGCGTGGTCCACACACTTGCTTGGTCCATCGTCTTCCTTTTGGGGACATGTGCGACCTGTGGCATCACCAGGTTGGCCAAGCAGGAGTTAAGGCAGGTGCCTCGGCACAGTCATTAAGCTGGGGGAAGGGAAGCCCAAGTCTTGATGGCAGCATAAAAAGGGGCGGTTTTCCCTTCCATCAGCTCCTTTTTTTTTTTTTTTGATGATAAAATGCTCCTGCTCGTGCTTGTCAACTAAATTGCAGTTTTGCTTTAAATGAAGGGAAGAGCTGGGGGTGCCAGCACCCATGGACGTGATGCTGCTGTAGCGGGGGACCTGGCCCCCCTGAGAGGGCAGATGCCCATGGTGGCAAGTGTCTGCAAAACCCACCGGTCAGGGAGGGCTCAGAGCAGGATCACACCCTGGCAGCTGAGCTGGGTGGGCTGGAGCCAGGGAGGCGGATTGGATGGATCAACAGGAAATCCCAGCTTCTTAAATGGAACTCTGAGCTGCATTGGTGCCGGTTGCTCACAGGCTTCACTTTCTTGAGGATGCCTGGGACATGTTCTCGATGGCTAATTGGGATGCATCCAGCAGGGGCAGGGAGGGGATATAAACCCAGGACTGGTTAAATCCTGCCCCTGCCCACCCCACCATGACCTGCGAGGGGAAGGGGCTGCTGGAAATGAATCAAGAACCTCATTGCCTCCATCCCTTCTTCACCCAAACCTCTCCCCATTGCTTCCCCTGCCCTCCCCTTCCCCAAATCCTGACGGCTGACCCTCTCCCTTCCAGCCCTGACTCTCACCATGGCAGACAAAGCCACCAAGGAGGCACTGGCGACCTTCCAGCTGCCAGTGTGGCACCTCCAGCCCTTCCAGCCCCACCGCTGCAGGCTGGTGCTGGTAGGCACAGCTCCTTCCCCTCCATCACACTTCTTATTCCTGCTTATAACTCTGATTTTTCACCCCAACTGTAGCTGGGGGTTGTGGACGAAGGGAGCCTTGTTTAACAGTGTAATCCCAGCGGGAAACCTGAATTTGGCAAGTCGGGGAAGGTGCTCAAAGAGGCTTGTGAGCTTCCCGTGAGGTGGGAACAAAGCAGGCGTTGTGCTGGACTTTTTTCACCTCTCCCTGGTGGGAAAACGTGTTGGAAAAGCAATGGGATTGCAAGCTGGGAAGTGCTTTTGCCCTCAGCATCCTGGGGAAGGAGTTGCGGGCCTGGGCCATAAATCAGAGGGCTCGTTAAACAGGGACCACTGGGCATTAATTAATGCAGGCATGTACCCAGCCCCAGAGGGAAGCTTCTTCAGCCCCTTGGTGGAGATTTCTCCATCCCAATGTGTTAACGGTCCCAGGGACTTGGCTGACAGCTCCCTGTACAGCTGAGACCTGGCAAACTCCCACAATACTTCCCCCAAATCAGCCTCCCCTATGCTCTGGCTGGCAGAAATGAGTTTTCTCTTCCCTGCGCAGAGATTGGGAGCGATTAAATATTTAAATGCAGAAGGATTTATTATATTGATCTTTTCCGGGAAGGCTCCAGGGGACAGTGAGCTTTAATTATGAGTTGGTGCTTTACCGTCAGCCATGGGCTGTCTGCGCGCCCAGCACCTGCGTTTGGTGGCCTTGACCCTTCCTCCTCCCATGGTTCACTCTCCTCCGCAACCAGCCGGGGATGTGGGACCCCGCAGGGATGGTCCTGCATGTCACTTTCATCCGCAAAGGGAGCTCCATCTCTCACTGCGATGGATTCAGCTACGTGGTCTTGGAGGTGAGAGGTGGCCCTGGGGACAGGAGATGACAGGGAGGGTTTGCAGGGGCTGGGATGGACCAGAGCTTCTCGACTCAGGGAGGATGTTGCTGCACGTTGCCTCCTGCTCCAACAGCTGGTGATGTTGTTTCCTCCCACCTCACCATTTGCTGACTCCTCACCATGGGCTCCCCACCTCACCAGGTGCTGCTGCAGGGGCTGTCAGCCCCCCTGGCCACCCCCCCTGGGGCCCTCGTTGACGTGGCCAGAGTTGTGACCAATGTTCAGGAGTACAAGTGAGTGACAGACGCTGGTGACATGGGGGGCGGGGGAGACACAAGCTGAGCATCCCTGGTGCCATCATCCCCTCCCATGGTGCTTGGCTTGCCAGGAGTGGATGCAGCCCCGCACATGCTGACTCTCCCCCTTTCCATCAATAACTTCTCAGGCACCACATGGAGAAGAAGCCCATCTCCTCTCCCGGCATCAGCCCCACCACCATCACGTTTCCGGACCCTCCGGCAGCAGCCTTCAGCATCACCCGAGCTGCCAACCACAGCTGCCCACAGGTAGGTGGCCGAGCGCATCCACAGGGATGCATGGGTCCAGCAGCATCCATCCCACTTGGGTACCAACGAGCATCCCTCCTCTGGCAGGGTACCTGAACACCCTGCACAGGGAAAAGCTTTAGGGGCAAAGTGATGCTTTGAGCATCAAAGACACGGTCCCCGCCTCTGCCTCGCCCTGCCTAAAGACATCCCCAGGCAGCTCCTTGTTTGTGCTTTTGTCCTTCATTTTTCCCCCTGCCTGCTCATGCCTTGAGTGCCACCTCTCGAAGGCAGAGACCTTCTCCTCCCCAGGCCTCAAGTACTTGTCTCGGGAGAGCTACGCACATCTTCAAAATAGTTGTTGCCAGGGAACCATATGCTTTCGGCATGCGGCATCATCGGCGAGCAGGAGGAGAGCCCCGCTTTTGTTCCTGAGCCCTGCCAAAAATTGGCAGGGAGGGAGAGGCAGGGGACTGGAGGGATGCTGGGGCAGGGGGGAGGTGTGATTGGGCAACTGAGCCAGAAGCCAGCACGGAAGCTGCCACCCCCTCAAAACCAGAGCTGCTCCATCCCTTCGCCTCTGAAAAGTGTCAGCCGAAAGCATGGCGAGGGCAGATGTCTGATCTCCCTGAAAAGATGGATCCAGCTGGTCCCAAAGGCCAGCAGAGCACAAGTTTCTCCGTCTCAGTCTTTCCCCCCGGCATGTGTTGAATTTTGATCGTCTTGGAGTGAAACGCCCTGTATCAACATGTTCGGGGAGCCCATAAATAAAATATTACCTAGAGGAGGCCAGCCAAATGCCATGTCACCCATGAGGTGGTGAATTATCATAAAAATCGCTAGCGCATTTCATTCATTACAATAATTGTTGTTTTATTGCCCCCCCTCCTCCTGTGTTGCTCTTTGCAGGTGAGAGGCGGGGGTAGCGCTGAGGATCCACTTCTTTAGGTCTGTGAGTGCTTTGGGACCCCCTGGGACTGGCACCCCCAGCCCAATCATGGCAAGGGGTTTGGGTTGCCCATGCCGGCTCCAGAGCAGATATTAGGAAAGAAATCCCCATGCGCTTGCCCCCCGCACTATCGTCCCCCTGCTCCGTCTCTTTGCTCCAGGATGCAGCACCCTGAGACTGCAGTTTACCAGCCCAAGCAGGGATATTTCTCTTCTCTAAAGGCAGTCAAAATCCATTTCTTTTGGATTTATATGGATAAACGCACACACAAAACCTTGTGAACTTGTGGGACCCAGCCGCTGGGCGAGCCCAAGCCGAGCCCCACAGCCCCGGCACAGGCGGCGGTGCCAGCGCAGAGCCTTGGGAGCCCAGCGCGGGAGGATGAGTGATTAAACCCAGCCATCTGGCCTGTGTGCATGCTGCCTCCTCCTCCTCCTCCTCCTCGCAATGCCCACACGGCTCTGCCTGTCTTTGCACATCACAGAGGATGCTCTCCCCGGGGATGCACGGACAGGGTGTCCCAGGGAGCTGCATAACCCCCATCCGGTCTCCCCCCTCCCTGTCTCCTGCCTCAGTTTCCCCACTTGTAGGACATGGTTTATCCCCAGGGAGGATGAACTCCTGGGAGGAAAGGTTAGGGGAAGGCTGGGAGGAAGAGGAGGAGGGAGCGTTGCTGCTCCAGTTCCAGAGGTTAATGGCTTTCCCCAAGCGAACTCCAAGGCAGGCTAATCAGATTCGATAATTCTGCCAGCCCAGCGTGTCTTCTCGCCTGTCAGTTCCCATCAGCATCTGCAGACAGTGGTGCTTGGGTTCACCTTCAGCAGGGCCCCTTACTTGGTGGGTTTTTGGGTTCCCAGGTGGTTAACCCTTCCATACCACACCAGGGCTCCTGGAGACCAGGTCTCCCTGGCCGGGAGTTCGCTGAGACCTGCAGAGAGCCACCTGCAAAGAGCGTTGGGTCCTCTCTTTGGGTGCTCTCCTTGGGTGCTTTCCTTGGATGCTTTCCTTGGGTGCTCTCCTAGAGTGCTCTCCTTGGGCCAACAGCCCCTTTCTCACCCAAAGGGATGGGTTTGGACATGCTGGTGGCAATGGCAAACCCATGGGGTGGATGGGCACCGGGCTGTGCCTCCTACAGAAAGCCATGTCGTGTCTGCCCTCCTGGCACCAATCTCAAGCCTTCGTGATGTTGGTCCCCTCTAAGATAAATCTCCTTTTGGACTCTTTCCCTTGGGGACTCTCCAGTTTAACCCACTTATCTGGAGCTTCTCGTTCTTTTTTGGGGGTCTGCAACCTCCAGACAGGCAGCCGTGAGGACCAGGGGTTGGCCCCATCCCTTGGGAAGGCAGGAAAGATGTTGTGGCCTTGGACACCTTTACCTCTGCTCATGCCAATGATGCTGCCTTTGAATCAACCTTTGGGAGATGAGCTGGGGTAGCCAAGGAGGATGATGGTGTCTCCTTCCTCCTCCTCCTCCTCCTTCCTATCCCCTTTTGTTGTGTACTCCAGGTGGCCCTTGGCAGTGGCAGTTGTGCCAAGACGTCTGCCCAAATCAGTGCATCAGCTCTGATGCCCTGGCACAGAGCATCCATCTGTCTCGCTGAGCCAGTAGGAGACAGCCCAGCGCTGGCAAGCACTTCTGCTCCCCCTCCAACCCCCAAAATCAGGGAGGGGAATTTGGGAACGTCATCTTCCATCCCTATCCCCATGAGAGGAGCCATGTGGGCTCAGGACCTCTGACAATTGGGGTCAAATTAACAATCTGCTCCCGCGTTTGAGACTTTTCCTTTCCCTGCTGAGTCTAAAACGGCACCATCTCTCAGCGCCTTGTACAGGTGGATGCCAGGAAAAGTAACCGGAGGTGGTGTTTGGTGGTTTTTACATTTCCCCCCAGATTTGGCTTTCTGAGGCTGATGAAACAGCCCTGTGGGCTGGGGTGCAGGCTTGGAAAGGAGGGTGCTGAGACGGATCCGACTGCCCCAATCTGTGCAGGTTTTCCCTAAGGACTTACAGGCTCACTCTAGTCAAAACAAGCTTCATCCCAGCTAAAAATCCCAGCTGATGCTGGGGAGACCCTGACAAATTCCCAGGTGAGACATCCAGCCCGGTGCTGAGCCAGCACTAACAGCGCTGCCTGATTCAGCCCATCGTGGAGGTGTTTTTGGGCTCTGAAGCATCCCAGCCCTGCTCTCCCCTTGCTAACAGCCCCCAGGACCAGGTAATGCACCGCTGTGGGTCTCCGAGGTGCGTCATGCCCATTAGCATCCCGAAACGTGAGCAGAGGGAGACACACCCCCCTCCCTTTCTTCCCTTCCCTGGCAAAGCAGAAATGTGCTGATGCAGAAAAGCCAATTGGCATCTCCATGCTCAGCCGAAGGGGGATGGAGTAACAGCATTAAAAAAAAAAAAAGGAGCTGCCATCAATAATTTCTTGGCGCTGGGCAGCCGGTGTTAAGGCTGACCTTTGGAGAGGTGGCGGGGCTCTCCAAAGGCAAAGGGGAGCAGCTGCTGGCGGGGATGGACTGATGCCATTTCCAATGACAGCTTGGGGCTCCAGGGATAAACATGTTGCCTGCTGTTCGATATCTGTTGGGCAATCCAACACTTGCACTTGGGAAAGAGTTTGCAATGATATATGGACCCCAAAAGCCAATGCTTGTGCTTGGGAAAGGGTTTTGCAACGATATATGGACCCCGAAAGCCAACACTTGTGCTTGGGAAAGGGTTTTGCAGTGATATATGGACCCCGAAAGCCAACACTTGTGTTTGGGAAAGGGTTTTGCGATGATATATGGACCCCAAAAGCCAATGCTTGCGCTTGGGAAAGGGATATATGGACCCTGAAAGCAGGGTTTTGGGGTCCATATATCATCATAAAACCCGTTTCCCAAGTGCAAGCGTTGGGTTGCCCAACAGATTTATCAAAAGGCTCACCCTGGATGAGCACAGCTCATCCTCCAGGCTCTTCCCATCATGTTTTTAAGCATGGGGTAGTTGTTCCATGTGCTCTTTTCCTCCTCTGGCTCTGCAAGGGGGAAAGATGCTGGCAGGGATTAGGTGGAGAGAAGCGGGCAAACTCGAAAGACCAGTGAAAAACAGTTCAAGCACCTGGGATTTGGGGTTGCTTTTGAGCTGGGGATGCCATGCAACTGCACAGGTTGTGGTTTTTCTTTACCTCCACCTCTCCTCTCCCTCCTATCTGCTTAATTATCTCTATGGAGAGAAAATATCTGGATGATAATTTTCCTGTTGTCTCCTCAGATGTCCTGACCAGCCGGGCCCCCAGAGCAGCCAACTTGGGACACCTCCTTCCTATTCCAAGGCCAAGACGTGGCCACCATCTTCTCCAAAGACACCGCCCTGGTGATCGAATATTATCCATACAAAGCCAGTGAGTCTGGGGACCCCACCGAGGATCATCTCCCTCACCCCTGGGTTTGGCTGGGGGCAGGTCCTGGGCTGCCATGCCCCCAGCCTTTCCCTCTTTCCCTAGTTTGGCATGCTCCAGGCACCCTCATTCCCATGGTATACTCCGTGCTGCCCCTCACCAGCAGCGTTTTCCGGGAGCTGGCAGCGCGGGGCAATGGGATGTGTGTGGATGGCCTCAATGTGCAGGTGAGCTGGGGGCTGCAGGGTGATGCTACTTGTAGGTGATGGTACCTATAGGTGATGGTACCTATAGGTGATGGATATAGCTGCTGCCATGGTGGGAGGGATGTCCATGTCTGGGTGGGCAGGCTGGCGCAGCACATCCTGCAGGAAGCCAGGGTCCCTGCTCCGAACTGCAGCCCCGCGTCCCTGGATGGCATCTGGGTGATGGCAAAGCCACCAGAGCCCTGGTAGAAACCCTGAAGCCAGTGCGGGCTGTGACCCTTCCTCTACCTCCCCAGGGCACGGATCTCAGAACCACGTCTGGGGCCATCTCAACTGTGGGGCTCTGCCTGCAGCTCCTTCGATCGGAGGTGAGACGCTGGGGATGGCGAACCCCACAGCGTGGAGGGATGGGGATGGGGACAGGGCAGGAGATGGCTCCTTAGAGCTGCCATCCTCTCTCCAAACCTCCCAGGCAGGGAAGGGCCAGGCTGGTTAACCACGGTGACAAATGTCCAGCTGTCTTCATCCTTCAGCCTTTGTGGTCCCTGGGGACGTCACAGCAGGGAGGGAATTTGGCTGCTTTTCATCCCGGGGAGGGGAAACCCCGCTTGCCCTTGGCTCCAGGACCGGCCCTTGGTCAGGTCAGGATGCGGCCATGAGCCTGATTGGTCTAATTACTGCAGCCACCAGTTTCCGCTCCTATCTGTAAAAAAATAACTCTATCCATAACGCGAATTTGGGACAGGTCTGGATGCTGCACTGGCGACTGCATCCCCCCCATCCCCAAGGAGCCGCAGTGGGCCGGGAGCTGGCTGGTGGGGGGCTTTGGAGTGATTGCCCAGGGGGGTCAGCGAAAAGGGGTCTGCGTGTGATGAATTATTCACATGGGTGTCACTAAGTGCAGAATTAATCCTTTTGCTTCCAGCTGGCTGCTGCACTAAATTATCACTCGCAGTCATGCGGGAAAATGCTGCGGAATTCATTTAGCTGATTATTGTTTTGATCTGGGAGCTGTAATGGTTTTTTTTTCTCCTCTTCCCCAGCCTCTCCCTTTCCCTCCCTCCAGCCCTGCCTTCCTTAATGTATGTAAGAGCTGGGAGTGGAAACAAAAACCAGAAGAGCCAGAGCCGGCCTTGGGCTCTGCGTCTGGTTAATTCATCTGGCAGCAGGCCGGGCAGACGGACCTGGAGCGATGCAAATCAATGAGCGAGCCACTACTGAGCAGGGTGAGGGCAGGTTCGGCTCCTCCCAGTTTTGCTGAGGCTCTTTTTTTTTTGCTGGAGGTCAGGATTTTCTGAGAAAGATGCCCCAGCCAGCTGGCTGTGATCCCCAGCATCCCAAAACCACAGCACAGTAGGCAGGAGAGATGCTGCTGCTGTTGCAGGGGCAGAGCCTCTCTTGCTCTGGGCAGCCACAGGCTCCAAGGGATGCTTGAAGGCTGGATTTCCAAGTCCTCAGCTCATGGATTAGTCCTGAGCTCAGCTTCGAGACAGCAAGAAGTGGCCAAATGGGGGTCAAAAGGCAAAGACAGTCAGTACAGGACATGAATGGCAAGACATTGGGGCAGCCTTTGTACCAGGGTTGTCCTTCAGGTGCAAGGAGCCCCAGCATCCCAGCCCATCCTCAGTGTGCGAGGAGACCCAGCATCCCAGCCCATCCCTGGGGTGTGAGGAGCCCCAGCATCCCTGCCCATCCCTGGGGTGCAGGAGCCCCAGCATCTCTGCCCATCCTGCCCTGTGCTCCCTCGCCCCACAGCTCTCGCCAGCCAGATGGCAAAGGAGAACACAGCCACCGAGCTCGTCTCATTTCTTTTCTTATTTTTTATTTATTTTAATGTAGAGAGCTGAAAATGCATAACCTAGATTGGCTGGGCTTTTTATAACAAACAGCAGCTATATAAACCCTGGGCCATCTGTACTCCCCGGCACACTCAGAGCCGGGTGTAAATCCTGGCTGCTCCATGGCCTCTGCAGGGATTTCATCAATTCCTACCTGGGGTCTGGATGCTTCCCAGTTTGGCTTCGGGTGCTCACAGCCACCCTCCGTGCTGGGAAAACGTCCTCAGCAGCAGGGTTTTCTTGGGATAAAGGGGCTCCCTGTAAATGGGACTCATTCCCCAGTATTTCTGCAGGGTCTCGAAACCCTGCTACGTTTGTAATAGCTGCAGGGAAAGGGTCTGGAGCAGCTGCTTTATTAATAGCCAAGAGCCCTGACACTAGGGATGAGCAAACAGGAGTGGTGTTATCCCAGGGAAAGGTCCGAAAGGACAGCGCTGGGATGCAGCCCCCCCCCCCCCCCCCCGGCTTCCTCCCAGTAAAGACACCGAGACACCCAGTGTTTGCCCCCACCCAGCTGATCTCCTCCCTGCCTTCATCCCCCTGCGCTCCCTCTTTGGAGCCCAAAGGACAACAAAAGACTTTGATCATCTCAGGGAGACAAAGAAATCAAAGACTTCAGCAAAACGCTGGCGTTTTAGCTAATTAACGTCGGTCACTGAAAAACTGTTGCAGGAGGAAAACCTGCAGCCGGCTTCATCCTCCTCCGTCCAGGCTTGCGGCTCAAAGCAGGGCTCCCGTCTTCCCTTTCCTCTTCTTTTTCCACCCCAAATTCGGTGTCTGGCCTGGAAAAGCTCAGTTTGACCATGCAGCAGCCAGCTGTGTGCAGGGTCAGCAGGATGAGGACCCCAATGCGCCCAGGGGATGCTGGGACCCATCCAAGGGCTGGAAAATACACACTGGAGGTATCCTTATTGCTAAGGGATTTATTCACCATCCCTGTTTATTAACCAGCCCTGTTTTACGCTTTGTTTTGGCATGACTCTGCCTTGCTCAGCCCATTAACTTGGCACTTGGGACCTTCGGAGTCACCTCGCGCCTCTGTCACCTGCTTTGCTGAGCGTCCTTGGTCATGTCACCCGAGATGGGATCTGGGGACATGCCGGCACGTTGGTGACAGCCTCTGAGAAAAAAAGGGAAAAGCTAGTGCTGTTTTTTTCCAGGCAAGAAAAAAAAAAAAAATCAACAGGCTGGCTATATCATTGCTTAAACAGCCTTAATTTATGTAATTGCTGCCATTTAAAACCAGAGGCAGATCGGCGCCTGGCAGAAGTTGTCACAGAGCCGGAATGTAAATTGTCACAGTGCCAGCTCGGCGATCAAACCCCTTTTGGGCTGGCAAAAAAAAAAAAAAAAAAAAAAAAGGGTTGGGAAGGGGGGAATCACCACGTTGGTTATTTCAGCCTGTCTGGCCAGGTTTGTCCTCCAAGAGCATTGAAATGGGGGTTTTTATCCCCAGAACACATTGCAGGGGGTGATAGGCTTGTTTTGGGGGAGGATCGCCCCTTTCCTTCTGAACGTCTTGTCCCAGTGAGTCGGCAAACCCTCCAAAGGCTTTTGGCACAGCTCCTTCTTGCCAGCTCTTGATTGACACCTGTCAATCAACCACATCACCCTCTTATCCCTCTTATTGCATGGCAAGATTGCAAGAGGCTTTATGGCATCACTGCCGGCCAGGAGCATCGTTAGGCAGGAAGAGCCAAACCAGGGAGGAACCAAAAAAAAAAAAAAAAAAGGCAGGGAATGTCTTTGTTAAGGAGAATTTGTTGGTTTCCACCCACCGGTCCCAGGGGAGCGTTCAGGGCAGCGCTAATTGAATTAAGAGCACGTGCGCCCTGGCAAGCAGCTCTCCGGTGGGCGATGGCGATGGGGCCGGGCTGGCCACGGCTGCGGCACGGCAGGCAGCAGCTGTACGCTGGCCCCGGTAATTGCAAGCAGATCCTAAACTGTTACATTTTGCATGATGCCGGTCCCCAGAGAGGGGGGGGCGGCACCTTCACCCCGACTTTGATGCTGGAGCAGCTCGGTTGAGGTCAGGTCCGGCGGCGTAATGAAAAGCGGCGGCACAGGGGATGATGGTGCTGATGGTGTTAATGAGGCAGTGATGGGGAAGGGCACGGGGACGCCTCCGGACACCTCCTCATCTTCCCTGCTGCAGAAGAGGGGGGGATGCTCACTGCCCTCGTTAGCCACACTAACGAGGTGAGGCCCGGCTCAGGCACGGAGTAATACCCGGTGAGGGCCATTTCACCGCTGCCCATGCCCACAGTTAATTTGGCAAGGGCCCCCAGCCTGATTGCTCGGCTGACAAAGCGAAGAGAGCATCTGCGAAGTAGGGAGGGCAGGGGGGAGCCAAATATTTACCAGGTCATGGTCACCGGCTCTCAGGAGGTGAAATAGGTAGGTGCCAGGGTTACATGCCTTGATGCAAGGATCCCAGTGGCATGGCAGGTCCCCATCACCCAAATCTACCTGGATACTGGGAGCCAGGATGGCCAGGCCAGGGCGAGGGTCCCCATCCGTGACCTTGCCATCGCAGGCGGCAGCGAGGAGCATGCAGACTCCACCGTTTATTGCATTATCTCTGACTTCCCCTTCTAACCAGATTAGAGGGGAGTCTATAAAAGCCAGGCTGGCGGGAGGAGAGTGGGGAGCACAGAACTGGCCGTGGGAAATGAGGGGCAGGGAAATCATATTACTGCTGCCGGCAGCGTCTGGCAGGGGGTCTGGCAGGGGCGGCTGGGGTGCCAGAGATGCCTTATCCACCAGGCACCAGGTGGCAAAGTGGCTTTTAGCATGCCTTTGCCCCCAAAGGACCTGGGTACCTACCTCCTGCCCACCTGGGGTAGGGAGAGATTAGCCGAGCTGGGCACAGACCTTCTATTTCCACCAACACAGGCTTGAGTGCGAAGGACTGCCTCCTCCTCCTCTTCCTCCTTGCCTTGTGGGTCCAGGGATTCCCTCTCAGCCCAAAGCTCCCCTTGCAAAGATGAGTGTGGCCAACCCACAGCTCTTTTCCATCACTGCAGTCCTGGTAGCATATTTGGGACGTGGATGGTGGGCCAGGGGACATGCAGGGGGGTCAGCTCAGTCTGGGTGGTCCCTCCTTGCCCCTGTTCCCACATCCATCCATCCCACAGACCGTTGCCTCTCTGTCCCCAGAGACTGGTGGCGTTCCTGACCCTGTCGGGCAGCGATGCCCTTCCCAGCCTGGATGTCACCACCACCGGCATGACCGAGAGGGACGAAGAGCAGCGGGCAGCCCCCCTGCACCCATTTTATCACCAGGTAAGAACCCGTGAGAGCAGCTGGTGATGCTGTACTAACACCCTACCCATGGCATCACCCTGCCAGCCACTCTGAAGGCGTGCACCCTGCTTGGTAATGGTGAAAAACTGGCATAAATCCCAAATTGTAATCTCTCTTCCAATGTACGCATTGCTGGAAGCGGTGAGTTTTATCTGTAGCCTGGTTGTACCAACAATTTCTTGTGTTGTGCCCACAGAGGAGACTTCCCATGGGTGGTCACATCCCTGGTCCCCAGCTGTTTCAGGGCTGGAGAAGGGATGGCATCCCATGATCTTGCTGGGGGCAGCGATCACCAGAGCAGCCTGGATGCACCAGCTTCCATTTGCCTGCTCCATCCCAAATCCATTTAGCAAATTCTCTCCTATTACAGCTGCATTACGCTGGAGACCCCCGGCACCTCCAGCTCATACCTTTCAGCTCCAGGAAAAAAAATAAATACAGCAGCTGCTCTCCTTCTCCAGCCCTTTGTATTTATAAATGGAGCCCTTGGATGAATTCAAACCCAGCCCTCATGGTCCTAATATCTCCCTGTACTTTAAGCCATCTGGCTTTAAAAATAACAGGTCATTAAGCCTAAATTCTGCTTATGAAATGGCTGGAAGGGAGGAGGCAGAGGAGCCCTGGGCTGCCCAAACGCCCAGCTATTTCCCCACCAGCAGCTGCCCAAACCCCACCTTCCACCCAGTCCCTCTCCCTGCCATTCAGGCTGCAAAGCAGGGAAGAAAATTAGCAATAAAAAAGAACCCAGCCATAAAAATACAGAAGAGGTATTTTATATTTTTTTTTTCCTCCGGCTGTTTTAATTCCTCCAATCCACTGAGCTTTATTGCTTCCTTTTCCGTGGCCACAGCGGCTGCTTTATGCCCAGCCTAATAGAAACCTGTAATGGAGTGTGTGAAGGCGGGTACCACAGCACAGCTTCAATGCGATGAGGATGCGAGGTTCAAAATTGATGGACCAAATTGCCCTGGGGCTCTAGAGAAACCCCAACACCCTTCAGAGCTGCACAGGATCTGGCCCTGCCATCTCCACGTGGTCCGTGCCATGCGTTTTCACCCCCGGCTTTGCCTTTTGCTTGTTCCGATGCCCTCAGCAGCCTCAAATCCAGCTCGCTGTATCCTCACAAGAGCATCCCTATGTCGATAAAGCGAGGGAGGGTAGGAGGTGGTTCCCAAGATGCTTCCAGCATCCAATTTTAAAGCCTGAGTGAAGCAACAGGAGGCCAGAAAGGTTTGCACAAGCACTGGGCACCCCTGCCCTGCTCAGGCAGCTTCTCTTTTTCTGGCTAAAAATGCTAGAAAGCATTGCTGGTAGGATTATTTTTTTACTCCCTAACCTTTGACGGCCGTTTTCTTTCTTTTGCTTTTGTTTTGTTTTGGGTTTTTTTTCCCCCTAAAGTGCAAATTATTTTCACTCCACTTGCATCGCAACGCAGGGGATTTGCTTGGAAAGCCCATCTCCTGACAGCCCCGGGAATCGGCGTTGACACCCTACTAATGGAGCGTGTGTGTGGGAGGGAGCTGGAACATGACAGCCCCACCCCCCGCCGCCGGCAATGGGGTCTGGGGGTTGATCTTACGGAGGGGGGGAAGCACTGAGCTGATCACAGCCCTGTCACTTCTTTCCACTCCACTCTGGCTGATCAAACCCGGATCCCCATCCTCACCCTGCGGCTTTGGAGGTCCTGCTCCGAATCTGCTCGTTAATGACTTCATTAAAAAGGGGGGGGGGGGGGGGGGGGGGCGCGGGGAATGGCAAGGAAAACAAAGCAATGAGGAATATTACCAGAGATGGGGTAACCCTTCCCTGCCCCGGCCCCACGGAGGCAGAAAAACCTCCTTGAAGGTTTGTGCTGGGATGTTAGACCCCCACCTTGGGCTTACCAATGTTTGGGGCTGGTTTCTGCTCTGCCCTTAGGCTGGGGTTTATGCCAGGGCTCAGCCCAACCATGTTTTCCTACCCTTCTGCCCTCTCGCCGAATAGATTTGTGCCTCTCTTACCAGTCAATGAATAATTTACAAGCAGCACTTAATGATTAGGGGGGCGTTTTCTCCAACCTCTTCAAACATTTGCTTCTTCTTCAAGCCTTTCTCGCCCTGCTCCCATCACCAGTATTTCCCTGACCTTGTTGACACCAGGGGTTTTACAAGCCAAAGGGCCTCTCGTGGGGCTGGGAGAAGTAAATGTAATTTTTTGTTCCCTTGCTGGCATTTTCTTCCCACACTGCACGTGTGCCATCAGGTCCACCACATAAGATGAGAGCCCAGATATGCAGATTGTCCCCCCAAAATGCACTGTGGGGTGGTAGAGGAGTGGGGGGGGCAGGAAGTTTTGCTTGCCAGCAGCATCAGGACCTCCTTGCTGGACCCATTTCCAGCTGCCGGGTGACCTCTGAGGAAGATGAGGGGTTCTGCACCCCCTGAGTGAGGCCTTCTGCCTCGGCAAGCTGTGAGGGGACCCCCAGCACGGCACAGCACCCCCACAGCTCCCCTGGGCTTGTGCCTGGCAAGGGGAGAGGGGAATGTGAGGGGGATGCAAAGGATAAGGGTGCTGTGAGGAGAGGATGCTGTGAAGGGAGAAGATTCTGCAAGGGGAGAGGGTGCTGGGAGGAGAGATGGGAATGTGAAGTATGAGGATGCTGCAAGGGAAAATGATAGTGCATGGGGAAAAGGTGCTGCAAGGGGTGAAGATGCTACAAGGGCTGACAGTGCTGCAAGGGTGGAGGGTGCTGCAAGAGGTGATGATGCTGCAAGGGGTGAAGGTGCTGCAAGGAACAAGGGTGCAGCAAAAGGAGAGGGTGCTGAGAGAGGTGAAGGTGCTACAAGGGCTGAGGGTGCTGCGAGGGGAGAGGGTGCTGCAACGGGAGAGGGGGATGTGAAGGGAGAGGGAGACATGAAGGTTGAGGATGCTGCAAGGGAAAAGGAGGGTGGTGGTGCTGCAGGGGTGAAGGTGCTGCAAGAGGGTGAAGGTGCTGCAAGAGGATGAAGATGCTGCAGGGACTGAGGGTGCTGCAAGGCAGAAGGCTGCCGCAAGGGCCGGGGAGGCTGCGGCCCCGCTCCCCGGCTTCCCCCGGCTGCCGGCCGGCCCCGAGCGCGGCTGCAGCCCCATCTAGCGCCGGCCCCGCCGCCCTGCCTCCGCAGGAGCAGCTCCGCATGGCTCCCGAAACACACTTCCCACAGAAAGGGATTTATTCGAGATTCGATTTTTAAACTGGAAGCTAAACGCCAGCCGAAATCCAGCAGCAGCTCCAGCCGGGCTCCAGTTTGGTACCCAGGGTGGCTGCTCCTCTTCCCAGGTCCGGGAGGGATGAAGGCAGGAGCGGAGTCAAGGCTGGGATGAGGATGCTCAATGCCCTGGCCCCAGGTGAGGCTCGGTTAGGTTTGCTGGTGAGCTAGACACCCATGGGTACCCGAGCACCCACAGGCACCAAGCTCAGGGCTGGGTGGGTGTCCCCAGCATGCTCGTTATGCAGGGTTAAGCCAATTAATACAAGAGGCCCATAAATCAGCTAATGTGACCCCAGGTGATATTTACACCTGTCACTTCCCAAGGAGACTAAGGATCCAGCAATTTGCTTCCCCTGTTATTTAATTGGCTTTTCCCCCTGGTGACGATGAACCTGGTGCGCAAAGATGCTGAGGGTGGGTCCCCCTTCTGTGTGACACCAAGGCATGGGTGGGGGCACCTGCAGTCCTGCAGTCACAAGGCAGGGAGAGGTTCTTGATGGGATTTATGGCATGGCAGAAGCCTCCCAGCCACCCCAAATCTGTCTGTAATATCCCCGGTCCCTGCTTCCATCCTGACTGGGCTGGGGGAGAGTAAAACCAGCCGAAAATGCTGTTTTCCTGGGGGCAAGATGGGATGAGGTGGGATGGTGAGGGGGGGGACAGAGGGACGTGGCTTTTGCAGGGCAGCAGAGGGTGCTGGAGGGGCAGGGACCTGATGGCGGAGGACTGGGGGAGGCTGGATTGGGGGGGTTGCAAATGGCCTGAGGGTCACAGTTACTTTGCATGAGGGGGTTTTTTGGGATTCCAGGATCCAGGCAGGGGTAGGAAAGGGATTGGGTTTGGTGGGTTTTGTATGTGGTTCTCCTGCTCAGGACCAGGTGGTTGCAGGGAGTATGGACTGGGCCAGCGAGTCAGGTCAGGAAAAAAAGAGAAAACTGGCTCCAAAATACCATTTTTTGTGTGTTTGGGGGTGGGTGCATTGGCATGTGTGTGCCCTTGTGTGTCTTACTCCAACCCAGCCCTGGCAGCATTACTAAACCCTCAGTGAACATAGCTCATCCACCCTCGTTTGGTAACTTCACAGCCTTTCCCGGTTCTAATTAATGAAGGATGGGGCCTGACAGCCCAGGGAGGAAGGTGCTGAGGGCGGTGGGTGCTGCATGGCCCTGGGTGCTCTCGGGGCAGCAGCTCGGGGTGTTGATGGATTTATGCTCGCTGCTGAAACATGAGGGGCGTTTTTATCAGCAAAGCAAGTCAATACATAAGCAAACACGAAAATGGATGGCCCCAGCGCCGGCAATAAACCGCCTGCCAGGCCAAGGGCAAGTCACAGCAGCGCCGGTCACCAGACATGATGGGAACATCGGGGTTTTATCCCTCTGCAGCTGATGATTTTTCCAAGCCAGGGGATGAAAACACTTTGAGAGTGTAGGGCTAGGGTATTTAACTCGGTATTTAACTTTTTCAAAAGCTACGCTTGGAAAACAGACCCTTTGGGGAGCTGCCAAGTGCTGCCACGTCTCCTGCTGGTACTGGTATTTTTGGTGGTATTTCTCCACTTCTTCACATCCCCAGCTGCTGGAAACATGTTTATCTTAAAACACAGATGAGAATGTTTTCCTAGGAGGAAAAAAAAAAAACCGCAAAGACCCAACGAGGAACCCAGGGTAACAATCGATCGTAACCTGTTTCCCTCATTTTTTGATCTCAGAAGGGGGTTTTTTAGATCTGGCCCCTGTTTGTGGTCACGGGAGGGGAGCAGCACTGGGGGGTGCTCTGCCCCATGCTGGGAGGAGAGACCCATCCTGGGAGGCTCTGCTGAGCCCCCCTTCCCCCTGCTCACCACGAGCAGCAGGACATCACCTGGGGACATCTCTCCAGCTGTCCCCATCCCTCCCAAAAGCAGCCCTGTGCTGTGGGATGGGAGAAAAATTGTTTTTGCGGGAGCCAGACACTGACTCAGACAGAGTTTGCTCTCAAAAGTCATCCCACCTCTTTCTAGATGCTGATTTTCTTTTTTTTTCTTTCTTTTATTTTTCTTTTTCCTTTTTTCTTTGTTTTCTTTTTCCTTTTTTCTTTTTTCTCTTTTTTCTTTTTTCCCCTTTTTCTTGTTTTTCTTTTTTCTTTGTTTCATTTTTCTTTTTTTGTTTTCTCTTTTTTCTTTCTTTTGTTTCTTTTTTCTTTTGTTTCTTCTCTTTTTTTTTCTCTCTTTTTTTTTTTCCTTTTTCTTTGAGCAAAATAAACCAGCAGCGACTCGCAGAGGAATCGCAGTCCCTGCTGGTGGCACGCCTGCTTTCTTGAGCCTTATCTTGAAGAAGCAGGCAGGTGGGTGGGAGCCTCAGGAGTGGCTGTCTCTGCACCCAGCCTCTTGCCTCCCCGAGTTACCCAGTGTAATCCAGAGGCTTTTATTTCCTTGTCCGACAAGATATCAGCAGCCGGCAGCTGGGCCTGGAGACAGATAGCGATAGTAATCGCCCACCCTAAAATCATCATCCTGGCTGGGAAGGGAGCAGAAGATGCGGTGTCTCTATTAAATCGAACTCGGCTCAGATGAAGCGCTTTTCAATGCAATCCAATTAACTTTTAAATTGAATTGTAATGCCTTGGCTAATATACGCCCCCACCTCAGCACGGCTTCCCCCTCTCCCAACCCCGATGCACGGGAAGGGAGTTCAGCCTGGGTTTAATCAGATAAAACCTCCTTTTTTTGCTGCCTTTCACCAGCCAAGGTGTGCGTGGAGAGGGGCTGGGCTAAAAATCTCCATATTTCCCTTGGCGGGGAGAACCTGTAAATCCCACAGGGGCTGGGTTTCCCCAGGGAAACACTTTGATTTCGGAAGCTGAGGGGAAAAAAGACCCAGTTGACCCACTGATCTGCCCACCCAGGTGTTGGCTGAGGATGGGTTTGGATACCGGGTACCTGACCTGACATCCTCACCCCACCCCATCCCGCTACCCATGTCCCAAAGGGGTGTGTAAGGTTGATGAGGGGTATCGGGCAAAGCAAATGAAGGCATCATTATCTCATGATGGTTTCATGAGCTTTTGTTACAGAAAAGAGGGGAAAATGGGATTTTTTTTCCTTCTGATCTTCATAAACTGCTGCAGCAATTTTTTTTTTTTTCTCAGATATGTAAAACTGAGCTTATCCCATCTTCATAACAATTAAGGAATCGGGCTTAATACTCATCCAGGGACATGTCATTTGTCAGGCTGGAGGGAGACTGTGTTGCAGAAGAGGCAGTTGTGCTGCCAGGGACTCAAATGCTTCCGTGCTCACAAGTGAAACAAGTTGTCCCATCCTCAGCCTCTCTCCGGGGTACGTTGCTGTCCCCTCCCTGGCCAGGAACGGGGTCTGGCTGTGCCATGTGGGTGCAGCATCCTCTGGCACACCCTATTTTGGGCCATTTTTGGCTCCATGGGCTGCCTGCCTGCCTCCCGCAGAGGTTTATTGCCAGCTCCCCCTCCTCACATTGCTCCTTTGCCTGTCTGGAGATGAATCGATTCAAGCTAATCAGATACATCAAAGCATCTCAGAGCAATTTGTTAAGTAAATAAAAAAAAAAACAACACCCAAAAAAAAAACTTGGCCTAAGCAAATACGGGAAGGAGGGGGGCAACTTAACGGGGCGGATGAAAGGCTCTAAAGGCAGGGGAAGCTTCAGAGGCTTGGAAATGATGGGGAGGAAAAAAAAAAATTAAAAAATAAATAGCGAGTGCCAGGAGTTTCAAAGCTTCCATCATTTCAGACATGGATTCCCAACCTTTCATCCTGGACCCCTGAAGGAAGGAGAGCCACAGCTGTCTCCCAGTGGACTGGGGAAAGGAGGTGCAGGGGAAAATGTTTTCAAATACCCTTAACTCTGCCCCCATCCCCAGAGGCAGCACCGGGGTGATGCTGCCCACAGGGAGTGGGAGCTGGGACACGTGCGGGCAGAAATATGGGACAATCTGAGCAGCCTTGGGTTGGGACTAAAGGCTGGGGATGCTTTTCCAGCCTCTGCACATGGTGTCTGAGCTTAGAAAAGCCCTGGTTGAACCCAGGGTCTTCCAGGGCAGGCAGGGAAAGCAGCTGCCCAGCCCGGGTGAGCCAAGTGCAGTCCCGTGCATTATTGATGGAGCAGATAATTGCGTGCTTCCCACCAGCTCTTTGATGAAAAATTGATGACATGGGACGAGGAATCGAGGGGCTCCATCGACCGACACCGGCCCCTTTGTTTCTTAACAAATACCAATGGAGAGGCGGATGCAGGATGCCACAGCGGGTGGGAGGCACAGGAGCCTCTTGGGTCTCTTGGGTGTGGGTTCCCCAAAAAGGAGACAGGACCGGTTGGACCTGAGCACCCCTTGCCCTTAAAACTACAAATTCAATCTTGGGATGAAAGCAGGGTTTGATCAGTGAATTATTCTCCACTCGGGATCAGGCCAAATCCCAAGGCAGAGCTGAAGCCCGATGCTGCCCGGCATCTCCAAGGCGTTGGGTCCTCAGAAGTTAATTAAGCATTTGAAACATCAGAGGAGCATGCTGGGAGGGGAGAGCATTTCCATGCCCTCATCCAAGGCATGGAAATGAGGTGCTGTCACCGCCAGAGCCACCCAGCCGTGCTGGGACACGACGATGGCTGCCACCAAGTCCCCTCGTTGGGGTCTGCACTGCTGAGGGCAGGAGATAAAGCAATGGTGGCTGAAAGTGGGGCTGGGGAGGGAGGGCTGGGGACAGCGAGGGGCTGGTGTCTCTGAGGGCAGTGCAGGCAGGCGGCATTGCTGTCCCCAATGGCTTTGGAAGTGCAGTGGTCAGGAGGGATGCTGAAGGGGAAGAGATGCGGATGCCTGGGGGCAGGGAGCATCAGAGCCAGCCGCCTGCCCCAGGAATGCACACATTTTGGGTGCAGCTGGGTGACTTTAGGTGCTGAGCCGCTGCGGGGAGGAGTTGCTAAGAGGAAGGTTGTGTTGTAGCAACAACCGCTGGCGTGCCAGGCTGCCGGGAGCCCCCACGCCACCTAAATCCCTTTGCCGGCAGAAAAGGCCTGGGAAAAACAGCTTTTCCTCATGCTACAGCCCCCCAGCATCACTGTAAGTCCACTGGCCGGGTGGAGACGTGGGGATGGGATGTTTGCCCAGGGGTGGCCAAGCCACTGGGGAGTTTGTTTGGGGCACCAGAGCCTGGCAACCCGACAGCAGGCAGGGCTGGTTGCCGGGAGGGCGTGCCGGGGGCACCAGGAGTGGGGATGACGCTGTACTACAGACCCTTCTCCTCCACTGTGAGTGCTGGGGGGCAGCAGGTGGGGATGTGGATGTCAACGTGTTGCTGGTGTCACCAACAGGAGCTGAGGGCCCAGAGGTCCCCGTTACAGGGACAGCACATGATTGGGGTTGCTTTTGGTAGTAGCCAGATTTCCTCCCATCCCTCTCATGGTCCATTCATGAGATGATCATAGAATTATAGAATCATGGAATGATTTGGGTTGGAAGCGACCTTAAAGATCATCTAGTTCCAACCCCTCTGCCACAGGCAGGGACACTTCCCACCAGACCAGGTTGCTCCAAGCCCCGTCCAACCTGGTCTTGACACCTTCAGGGAAGGGACACCCACAACTTCTCTGGGCAACCAAAGCCAGGTGTTTCCAAGTGTCCCCATCCTCAAGAGAGGGTCTCCCAATCCCTATGGCCACACCATGTTGCATCCAAGCCCCAAAGGGCATTGCTTGAAGCATCGCAGCCAGTGATGCCAGAGGTTTTGGGGACAAGGCTGGATCTTGACCCCAAAGCACGGTGTTCTGCTCCAGGTGAAATCCAGGAGAGCTGCTCCTGGCCATGAGGAAGGGGCTGAAGGAGCTTGCTGCTCCTCTCTGAGGGCTTTCCCCAGCCTGCTCCTCATCCTCACCCTCTGCTCCGATGTCTCCTGCCAGCTCCATTGAGAGGATGTGTCCCTCCCAGCGGCCAGCATCCTGTCCGGAAAGCAGCCATTCACACATGGGATGGGAACGCTGCCAGAGGAGCAGAGGTACAGGGGCCATGCCAGTTTTGCAGCCCCCTCTTTGCTCCTTCTTCTCATCCTCCTTGGGGCGGTTTCCTCCTTTCTCCATTCTCCCCACATTTGCCCCAGCAGCTTCTCCTCCTGCCCCCATTGCTGCCAATCTTCCTTCTCATCTCCTCCAGGCTCCCACCCTCCCTGCACCCCGATCTCCGCCAGCACATGCCTTGCCCCCCAGCACCCCAAGCAGGCTCCTGTCTCCTATGGAGGGTTGCCCGACCAAGGCTTTGCCAGTGTTTCACTCTGTCAGGAGCAGTTGGCCAAGGGTGTCCCCCTGCTCTCTGCTCCCCAGGTCCCAGGAGATCATCGGGTGCCAGCAGGAGCCAGTGAGTTCTGGGGAGACAGGAGGCGTGGGGGGCACTGAGGGCACCGGGGGGACAGCAGTGTCCAGGAGGCAGGTCCTGGTTCCCACGGGGACAGAAGCCAGGCTGCTGTCAGCTCTGCGCTGCCAGTAAGTGAAGGTCTTGGGCGGGGGTCAGCCCTTGATTTTGGCTGCAGGGGGCTTTATCTTGGGCATAAGCCGAAACAGCAGATGGGGAGGAAGGAGCTGAGCCTCTAGCTGCACCTGCCCCCTCCCCTTCCCCCCCTTCCCCCCCTTCCCCAAGGCTGCGTGAGGTTGCAGCTCCCCCTTCCCTCCCCTTGCCCTGCCCCGCCCCTGCCACCAAGGCCATCCCCAAGGCTGGAAGTAGGGGGCCAGGGGAGCTGGAGGCACGTGGCTCTCCCCAGCCAAGGTCCCTGCTGCCAGGATCCTTTCTGCAGCTCAGCGTGGCAGGGAAGGATTCAGGAGGCTCAGCCTGAGAAGATGCAAACCCTTGGGGAATTATTTCCCCCCAGCATCACCCCAGCCACGTGGGTGCTAAAATAACCCCAGGCTCATCTGTATAAAACGTTCATCCCTCCATTATTCTTCACCACCTCCCTTCTTCTAAAGACCTGCAAAACCCCGTAAGGCTCGGAGCTTGAGGGTGACTGCCCGCTCTGACCCTGCTCCACACCACATCCTTGGGAGAGTTGTTTTTCCGTCAAGGAGGCAGTAGGGAGAGAGGGGGGAATGCAGGTTGGAGGGAGAGGTGGGCAGGTGGAAACAAGGTTTGGAGGGACAGGAGAGAAGGATGGATGATTGGAGAAGGATGGATGGACGGACGGACGGATGGATGGATGGTTGGAGAAGAGAAGGATAGATGGATGGATTGGATGGATGGATGGATGGATGGATGGATGGATGGATGGATGGATGGGGAAGAGAAGGATGGAGATTGCAAGAGGAGGGGAAAACCTGGATGTTTCTTGGCTCCTCCATGGTGGGTCTGACTCTTGAGACAAATATCCTCAGCTGAGCTCTTGGTGCTGGAGAGAGCCCTGGCTGGCAGCAGGGTGCCAGCAGCCCTGCTTTGGGCTGGCAGGAGGTAGGCAGCTACCGCCTGGCGCTGAAGCGGATGGCGGGGGACCTCCTGTCCCTGCGCCAGCATGTCACCAGCCTAGAGGTGGAGAACGGGCACCTGCGGCGTAGCCTGGCCTCACAGGAGGAGCTGGGCCACACTCTGCTCATCGACGTGGACCTGGATGTCATGACCCGGGAGGAGCTGCTGGATAGGCTCAGTGCGTGATGGGGAAGGGGGAGGTGGGAACTGGGAGACACCCCTCTCCCTGGTGCAGCGGAGGCAACCGCGCCATCCCCTGGCCAGGTGACGAGCATGTGGCACCGGCTGTTGCAGCCACCCTCAAACGCAAGCTTGTGGCCAGCACAGCGGAGATGAGGAGGCTCAAGGACCGCATCCAATGGCTGCAGAACGAGCTGATCCGGGTACAGACACCGGCAGGAGCGGGCAGGGGCTGCCCAAGGGATGGGGTGGGAGTGGAGGAGCAGTGGGGGAGCAGGGAGAGCATCACAACATCCCCATAGCCAAGCAAGTGCCTGAGAGCCCCAAACCCCTGACCATGAGGCTGTCCCAGCCCTACAAGCAATGCCCCAAGGCTTGAGGGTCAGCACAGAGGTCCCTGGGGGTTTTTCCCCTTCACCTCCCCAGAAAAATGACCGGGAGAAGGACCTGGTGCTGCTCCAACGAGCCCACCAGCAGCAGCAAGCCACGCTGAGGAGGTACCAGGAGAAGGTGGCCAAGACGAAGGGCTTGGAGGAGACAGTGCAGCAGCAGGAGAAGGTGATTTGGGGGGCATGAGGCTGGGGTGAGAAAGGCAGGTTGGGGGCGTGTCTGTGGAGCAGATGGGACCCTCTGGCCCATCTCACCCCTCTGTGAGCATCACCTGGTCCCAGGACCACCATGACTGGCAAGATGTGATGGTCACCACGGCCTTGCATTGAGCTGGTGACATGGGGATGGTTCTGCTCTCTCCCACAGGTGATTGAGGCGATGAAGTGGATGCTGCAGGATAAGCTCACCAGGACAGGCAGGAGCCCTGAGAAGCCGGCGGGTGGGTGCAAGTGGTGACAGGGACCCTCAGGGTGGAGCCATATACAGCTGCTGGGCTCTGCTGGTGGCCATCCCCTACTGATGGTTTGCACCATTGGATGGTTTGTGCTGGGGGATCAGAGGAGGTCCAGAGCCCCCCGTTACCCATCCCTGGGCATGAGGGAGGTGGGAGCTTGCTCCTAGCCCCCATCTCTGCACAGAGGGGGTGTAGGACACGTCCCAGTGGCCACCCCACCCCATCCCACAGGCGAAGCCCTCTCTGGGGAGGTGTATGCTGCACTGCTGGCCGAGAACCACAGGCTGCGGGAGGAGCTGGTGAGGCCCCATCACCACTTGCCCCCCATCGCCCCACAGCCCCCAGCCTTGCTGGTGAGACTGGGGAAGGGAACATGGGGCTGGGATGGGGGGCAGACCTGTGGAACCCCAGAAAGCAATGCTGGGGGGTGACCAGGCATGCTGGGGGCATCACCCAGGTGGCATCTCCAGCACTGTGGGGTGATAGCCACCCTTGTGGCTTGGTCCCCCCATGAGCCGGGAGTGGGAAAGGGGGGTTATCTGGTGGTGCTTTTCCCCTCTCCTGCTTGTCTCGTGGCCCACAGGGTGTTTTTGGGGGCGCGGAGAAGCTGTCTCTGCTGGCCAAGCTGGAGGAGGCACAAGCCCATGGGAGGGTGCTGGAGAAGCAGGTGGGCATCAACCTTCCAGCACCCTGCTTGATGGTGGGGGGCCTGAGGTGTCGGGCCAGGGTGGGGGACACCTCTGGCCCCCACATCGTGGAGAGAACCAGCCTGGTTTGGGTCTGTCCCAGATGGAGGAGGTGGCGAGGAGGTGGGGATGGGAGAAGCAGGATCTCGGCACTCGTCTGCTGGAGCAGGAGCACGGATTCCCCCATGCCCTTGCCTCGGTGAGTGCCCAGGGGAGGGGGGGGGGCGGGGACCAGGGCCACCCCACATGGGGGTTAGTATCCAGTGTTTGCTGCCAGGGGGATGGAGGGGGTGCTCAGAGCTGTCCCACTGCACCCAGGCAGCTGGTGGAGAGAGTGGTGGTGGTGGTGGGATCTCCATGCCCCATCAAGGGGAATTTGCCTCAGTTTCCCCACAGGACAATGGGCAAGGCGGGAGGGTGGTCCCTAGGTGGGCAGGACCCCCCTCCCCAGCATCCCCAGGATGACACAATACCCCCCCACTGACCCCACACCGCCTTATTGCAACGCTCTCATCCACAGGGGATGCCCCCAAGGGGAGGCGGGGGTGGATTTGCAGCTCCCTGAGACCTTTTCCTGTTCCCCACCAGAACCTGCCAGCCATCTCCATGGCCCCCTCGAGAAGACCCCAGCCCCCGGCCCCCCTGCCCTAACCCACCCCCCGCAAGAGAGACGAAGAAACCAAATGCTGGCAAAAAGGAGCTGGTGCTTTTTTGCGTGATGAAATGACAGAGTAAATTGGAGGTGAAGCAAAACATTGGAGGGTGTCGGGGGACTGTGGCTGCAGTCCCTGGCGTCACCCTTTGGGGGTGACCTGGGGACCCCCAAGAAGCCGGAGGGGTGCAGCAGCACCCACCCACCCCACGGGGGGGTCACAGAGATGGGGTTGCTCGGGTTTATCTCCCCTGTGGTGTAAGCGCAGCCTTGAGCGGGCTGGAGCGAAGGCAGAGATGGGCCAAGCCAAGGCTGTGGCCGTGAAAACTTCCCAGCCATCCCCCAAATCCCATCCTCTGGGCCGGAGTCTGGCTGTGAGGAGCAGCAAGCACCTGCTGGGCTGTCGGGAACATCCCCCCAAAACTGGGACCGGCTGGGTGTCCCCCAGGAGGGGGGTTTTCATGCCTGGGACTCGAGCGGCCGTAAGGTCAGGTAGATGGGTTTGTCTGGGATAAGGATGAGATCGAACTTGGTCCCAACTTCCACCGCTCTCATGGTTTCAATCTTGAAGTTCTCCAGGATCTGGGATGGAGGATAAAAAAAGCGGATGGAAAACGCCAGATGTACCAACACCCATGTGCCACCACCTCCCTGGTCCCTTCCAGTCCCCAGTGTCCCCAGCAGAGGGATGCTCACGTGCATGAGGAAGAGCTGCATCTCCAGCTCAGCAATCCGGCGTCCCAGGCACTGGCGGGGGCCAAAACCGAACCCCAGCCCCTTGAAGTGCTTGGGGCCGGCTGCCAGCCAGCGCTGGGGGCTGAACTGCTCCGGTTTGGGGAAGACTTCAGCATCCCGGCCCATGGCATACAGACCGACCTGCACCAGTGTCTGCAGGGGAAGGATCAGTCCCATGGGGCTGGGCTCCCCACCAGCGGCTCGCGGTGCAGGTCCAGCCCCAGATGAGCCCCACGGATGCTCCCTCCATGTCACCCACCTCCAGGTCCCACCTCCACCCAGAGCCCCGTGTGAAGCGGGTCAGGGTGAGGATGGACCCAGGGGCCATGCTCACCTTGGGGGGGATGCAGTAGTCCTGGAGGATGACCTCTTGCGTGGTGTACCTCTGCAGGGTCACCGCCACCGGGTGCAGCCTGGGGGGAGACAGGTCCCTCGCACCTGATTTTTGGGACAGCATGGCCCACCCACATCCCACCTCGATGCACGACATCCCAGCAGCTCCAGCAATTTGGGGAGGGAAGGGGCTGGGGGTGCTTTTCAGAGGTGGGGGGGGGGGGTGGGGGGGGCTCCTCCTCACCTGAGCGTCTCCTTGATGGCAGCTTTGAGCAACCGGATGGTTTTCAGCATCTTCACCCTGTCCCCCGCTGCTTCTCGCTTGGCGGCCAGGACCTCTGCCCGCAGCTGCTCCTGGACCCCTGGGGACCGTGCCAGCTCAAACATGGCCCACTGCAGTGTCATGGATGTCTGGAGCCAGGGCATAGGAGCAAAGGCTCAACACCAGCCAGGACCTTCTCCCTGCCCAACAACCCTGCCTGGTCCTTACCGTGTCCACCCCCCCCGCCATCATCTCGGTGACGCTGGCCTTGATGTCATCCAAGGGCAGCTTGTCCTGCATGATGAGGCTGCAGAGGATGCCCATGTACTCCTTGGTGCTCTTGCGTTGCAGCCGCAGGTCCCGGTAGACGTTTTGTATGCATTTGTCCGCTGAGGAGACATGGTGGGCATGGCCTTCCTCTTCCAGGTGGAGGAGGGAGGCACCAGATGTGGCACCTTAGGACATCGCTGCCCCACGTCGGTGGCTTTTCCATCACAGTTGTCCCTGCAGCAGCCTGGGACTGCGGGACCCAGGAATGGTTGGGTGGGCACAGAGGGTGGGGGGTCAGGGTGCCTGCAGAAGGGTTGTCCCAGGTGCCAAAAGCTCTCCAAGCCCACAGCCCCTCTGGGAGAGCTGCTCCCCTCAACGTGATGCCCACCAGTTGCCCTTCATTGCTCCTGGATGGTTCCCCACCTCTCCATCTCACAAGCTCCAGATGTGGAAAGCCTTCCTGGCCTTGGTGGCCCTGCACTGGGTGATTGGACCCAGGAGAAGGTCTCCACGCTGGTGAGATGAGGCTGCACCATGAAGCCAAGTCCTCGAAGGGACCTTGGGTGACACAGGGAGGTGTGGGCAGGAGGAGCACTCACCCTGGGTGAAGATGGCATCCCAGGCCCAGACGTGGTCCCGCCATGTCTTGGCATTGAGGTGGCGGAGGAGGACGGGTGGCAGGTAAAGCATGGGCGAGGTGGTGTGGAACATCAGGGTGACGGCGTCAATGAAGCGCTGCGCCTCGGGGTCCACAAAGTCCTGCAGCAGCCCTAACCGCTCCCCGTACAGCACGTGGCACACGGCTGCAAGCACAGCACTCATTAGGGTACCGGGCCAGGGCGTCCCCTCTCCCCATCCCCTCCACCCTCCCGTGGCCAACTCCAGCCTTTCCATGGCTGTGGGGACCTGGATTGGCCTCCTGCTGGCTCTGAGCATCACGGGGCCATGGAGGCACCCCTTGTTGGGTGGAGTTGTCTACCAGTTGATGACCAGTAGATGATAAAATGCTGTTTTATCAGAACTGTTGAGTTGTTCTCTACTTGTCTGGAGAGACAACGTCCCTCTAGGCCCTACACCTTTCGGGGAGAAGCTGCTTTGCCTGTGTCTGAGGATGAAGCTGGGGGAAAAGCAGTGTGTGGCCCATCTCAGGCACCCTGCAAAGAGGTGTTTTTGGGGAGGGACCTGTCTCAGAGGGACTCAGTCCAGGTTTGGGTGTGGGGGCCAGTGCCCTGACACTCACACTCCAGGGCAAAGCGGAAGAGCTCGTGGGTGAAGTCAGCTGTCCAGCGCTCCCGGCCGCTCTTCCACACCTGGGCTCGTGCCCGCCGGATGAAGTCCTCGCCCACCTCGCTCAGCAGGGGCACAAAACCCTCCACCACCTCCGGCGACAGCACCTCCTTGTTCAGCATCAGGCGGTCCAAGCGCCAGGCCTCCCCCGTCCTGCAGGACACCAAAGTGGGGGGGTCCACCATGTCCCTCCCTAGCCACTACACACACACACACCCAGGGATGCCAACCCCCAAAGCACAAGTCCCCATCACCCGCTTGATGCTCCAACTTCCCTGTGTGCTGGGGCTACTGCGATAGGACTTTGGAGCCCCATTTTTAGGGGACCCACCTGTCCCCCGACTCACTTGAGGAGCACGCCGTAGGGTTTGTTGCGGTAGTCGCGGTAAGCCACCCAGGGGGGCACGCTGAAGCGCTCCGGCAGTGTCCCCTCTGCCTGGAAGAGGGTGGCGGCATCCCGGGGGCTGATGATGTTCACGCTCTCGTAGACACCCAGCTTCTCCCTGTCGGGGTGCGGAGGGGGGCTCAGCCCAGCACCCTGACACCCCCCCCCGGACCCCTCCACCTCCCCAGATCAACCACCTTCCCCCAAAACCCTTAAATTCAACCAGCCTCCCCCTCACACACCCCAAAATCCTCTCCCATCCCAGTGGCTCAGCACCAGGCAGGATCAAGCCCACAGGGCTCAGGCAGGTACAACGGGGGGGTGCTGGGGGGTGTGGGGGGGTGAATAGCCCCTCTCCAGCCCCCTGCCACCCCCTCCTCCCAACATTTGCAAGGTATGAGTGGGTCTCACCTCTCGCCCCTCACAGTGGCATCATGGCAAGATGAGGTGCTCCAGCAGTTCAACCCCCTATTTCCAGACCCCTCCCACACCTGGATCAGGGCTGGGAATAGCAGCATCCCAGACTGGAAAGGCTGCCGGAGCTGGGGAGCAGTGGGGAGAGGGGGGAGCTGGGGTCAGACGCCACCTCACCTGTAAATGGGCCCGAATTTCTGGAACTTGAGAGCCATGATGTGATGGATGTTGTGGAAGCCGCCCTCCTGCCAGAAGCGGTAGAGGTTGAGCCAACCAGCTCGCCAGTCACCGGGCAACTGGTTGAAGGATCGAGGAGTTGCTGGAGGGATGGAGGTGACAACCCCCCCAGCCCAGCGGCAGCCTCCGGCACGGGCAAGGGGACATCCCCGCAAAGCGCCCAGCTTGGACGCAGCCCGGGCGAGCATGGGAGCGGGTGGCGGGGAAGGAGGCGAGGGTGGCCTCGCTCTTATCCCCCCCCACCCCCACCGGCCTTGCTCAAGGTGAGATGCTCTCACCCGCCTCCCGATGAGTCACGGCTGCCCCAGGGACAGGGACAAGGCACTTTCACCCCAGCAAAGGCGGTAGGCACTGGGGCATGGGGCAGGCAAAAGGGTTTTGAGGAGCATCCTCCTCTCCCAGCCTTGCCGAAGAGGGGGTTACAGGTGACACATGGAGTCTTAAGTGGCAGGTTGCCTGTGCCACCCCAGTAAAAGCAGGTGCTCTTGCAAGCATGGGAAATGAAAATCCAGCTGTTCGGTCTGCAGAAAAAATGACAAAAATGACCTAGGGGATGAAATAGCGCGGGTTAGGTTTAATAAAGCTCAGGCCTGATGCGTCACTGCAGGAGGGGACAGCCTTGGTGACTGCCTTGCCATCACCGGGGGTGTCTCACCTCCACCCTCCCCAGGGCAGGGGGTGCTGGGGATCGCGGGTTCCCCCCTTCCTGGGGTCTCCTGCCCCAGAGCATCTGCTGCCACGTAGTACAGGATCCCCAAACACCCCCCTCTGCCAGGAGGGAGAAGCTTTTTGGGATGTCGTGGCCCCCACAGAGCTGGAGACAAAGGCTCCCACCCTCGAGTGTGGTGGCAGACACCCTCTCTCATCCCCAAGCCCACTGACACCCACTCGTAGCCAGTTATTAATGGGGTGTGGGAGAGTTAATGGGGAGGGGGGTCACTGGGGGATCACTGGGCCTTCCTGGAGCATCCCTTTGGGGTGTCCCTGGAGTTGGTCTTGAGGATCCCTGGGGGGGGAGGGGGAGGGGAGGGGTGGTCTCTGGGGTGTCTCTGGAGTGGGGGGAAGATTCCAGGCAGGTCCCTGGGGGTGAGCAGGGGGGCCCTGGGGGACAAGATCCCATGGCCTTGAAGGCCTGGAGGAGGAGAAGGAGCTCGAGGAGGGCTCCGCTGGGCTTATGCTGCTTTTAAACCTCTATCAGTTTTCCATTTTCCCGGGACCCGGGAGGACACGACGCGGGGCAGGGGGGAGCGGGGGCCGCAGCGGCGGCTCCCTGCGGCCGGGGATACCGAGCCGGGCTCCGCGGCAGCTGCCACAACAACCACTGGGGGGCGCCCTTGCCCCGTCTGCCGCCACCTGCGCGTCCCCTCCCGACCCGCCACGCGCACCCTGTCCCCTCCTGGCACCCGCGCTGTCCCCTCCCGCCACACAGTCCCTGTCCCCTCCCAGGGGAAGGGGTATGGTCCCCTCTTGACCCATGATCCCTTTCCCCTCCTGCCCATGGACTCTGTCCCCTCCCAGGCAAGGAGCCTGTCCCTTCCTGTCCCATGGTCCCTCTCCTCTCCCAGGGCACCCGGTTTGTCCCCTCCTGCCCCACGGTCCCTGTCCCCTCCCAGACCACGGGGTCTGTTCCCTCCCTTGGCACCTGGTCTGTCCCCTCCCGTCCCGAGGTCCCTGTCCTCTCCCGGGGCAGGGTCTCTGTCCTCTGCTGCCCCAGCCACCCGTTGCTTGTCCCAGCTGCCATCACCAGCACAAAGATGCCCACCCAGGTGCAGCCCCACACCCTGGGGACATGGTGGCACAGTGCCACCCCACGGTCACTGTCCTTGGGGGGACCTGCTGCCTCCCCTCTGGCCATGGGAATGGGGGCAGTTCGGAGCAGCTTGGCCATTTTGGTTCTCATAAAACCAAAGATGGCGGCCCAGGGGACACAGAGGGACACATGGCCATGTGGCTGATCTCTGCCAGCTCCAGCCCCAAGAGGGGACAGCCAGCCATCATTCACATTCGGTGTCACCCCTGCACCCCCTCTTTCCACCCTCTCCCCAAAACGTGGGGAGCCAGCTCATGGGCTTCCCTGGGCCTTTTCCCCGCATCTCCAAGGGGACCCATGCACACCCTCCACAGGGGCTCTGACCTCCTCCCTCCATGGCCCCCACCCCCCCCCCCACCCCCCACCCCCACCCCAGCAGGTCTGCAAATTTTCGGGGGCACCTCTCCAGCGGCATTGCCACCACGAAGGAAACATGACCGTTTGTCCTCTCTCTGACAGTCCCCAAGGACAATGCTCCCAGAGGAAACTGCTGGCTGCTGCGGAGGAACCGGGGCGGTTGAGGGACTCCCATGGAAACTGGGGGGGACAGGAAATAGCTCAGGGGGTGCTCAGAAACTCTCAGCATCACTCTTTCCCCATCCAGATGAAATCGCAGCCAGGACAGGGTTCTGATGTTGATGGGCCCATCCGTGAGGAGCAAAGCGGGTGGCAGGGGGGTGGGAGGAGGCGTTTCCCCCCCACGTCTGCAGGCAGCAGCTCACCCACAGAGCCCGCATGATTCGGGTGGATCCCCTGCTAATTTTGGAGCCGAAACAGAGAGTTTCTCCCCTCCCTGGGGGCCTTTTTCCCCATGTCACCCGCTCTGGGGACAAGGAGTCCCTCCGGTGGGGTTTCCTCCTACTGAGAGGTGGCATCCGTGGGTGTCACACTCTCGCTTCCTACCTGCGGGACTTTCCTGGCGCATGTCACGTCCCGAACAAGTGGGGTGACTAATGGTGTGGCCCCTTCACACCTTCCCCCCCGGTAAATCACATCTCCCAGAAGCTGCTGAGATACCCCCCAGCTTTCTGCTCCAGGGACACCAGCCCCAGCCCCAGCAAAACCCCAACATCCCTGGAAAATCCCACTCCTCCACTACATCCCTTGGGCACCTGGGGCTGGGAATGCCAGGACCACAGTGATTTAGCAGAGGAAAGGTGTTTTAGTGGAGTAGCTCATCCTTTCCGCATCTCTTCCCCCCCCGGCCCCAGAGACAATGGG
The DNA here is from genome assembly GCA_947846985.1 of Fratercula arctica. NCBI lineage: Eukaryota > Metazoa > Chordata > Aves > Charadriiformes > Alcidae > Fratercula > Fratercula arctica. The sequence continues at coordinate 23,759,830 of CANTUZ010000009.1, forward strand.
AACTAGCTGGGATGGGGCTGACTTCAGCCAGGGTGATGCTGGAAGCGGATCTGGTTTGGGGTCAAGGGGAGAATAAAGGGATGGCATCACATCGCTGGGATGGAGAGCATGAAATCCATGGCTGGAAAAAGGGCATGGAGCTGACTGCATTGCTTTCGTGCCTTAAAAATACAGCCCACATCCATACATGGACACACGCTGCTTGGCTTCCCCGCCGATTGCGCTCATCCTTTTGGAAAAATGGTGGTTTTCAGGTATTTTTTTGACAAGTTCTCTTTTCGGCAGTGATTTCATCCTGGGGTCTTTCCCGCTCTCCCCACAAGTGAATCCATTCATTGTGAGCTTTCAGCTCCTGCCCACGAGCAGGTGGTTGGGGAAATTTTCAGTAGTAAAACTGCTGCCCAGAAACCCCCTGTGATTCAGTTCAGGCCTGGAGAGGAGGGGTGAAAAACTCATTTTCTATATATTATGTTGAAAAGGAGAAAACTTACAGTTGGAAACAGACCCTAGCCACAATCAAACAGCTTTTGCTGGAGAGTTACCCCCCGGGAGCAGAGAGAAGGGGATGACCCGGTGTGTGTTGGGCAGCATCCCTGAGGATGCTGGGGACACCCAGACCAGCTCACGGAGAGGACGGACCCAGCCAGGACAAGCTTTAATCTGAAATAGGGGCGATTCCAGCTCATTTTTATTATCCTGCTCCATTAAACTGAATCACCTCTCCCTAATTTATTGCGTACAGTCCTCAACTTAAAAATTGCTGGTCTGATGCCCGGATTTCGGGGTCTCCATGGAGCTGGGATGGGGTGTCTCACCCTGATGGGACACATCCTTTGGCCGTGATGTCCCCTCGGGGATCTCAGGGTGGAAGCTGATGGCTGGAGGGGAAGAGCTTTCGCATGTGTAGCTGCGAGGAGGAGGAGCGTGGCCACGTGGGAGGAAGGCACGCTGGTTTATCCTGGGTTTAACTTCCTCCGGCATCTCCTGGGTCATCTCATTTCCAGTAAGTGGCTGGATTTCCCACTCCCATCTCTCACCCCGGCTGGCCCCCGCCTGCCTCGGTGGCGTAGCATCCCCCATGTCACATTCCCTGTGCCCCAGCATGGACCACAGGGAAAAGGAGGCCAGTGCCATGCGCAGACAGAGAGATATCTGCCCAGGGCTGGTTAAATCCCCAGATCCTCAGGGAAAAGGAGGGGAAAAAAGCTGCAGGGCAGCAAACAACCCTTACAAACTCAGCTGCCGCATCAGGTATGGGAAAAACAGGTTGGACAAAGAGGAAAGGGGGGTGAAGGCAGCCGGGAGTGAGACGGGTGGGTGGCAGACGCATGAGCTCACATCCCAGGGGAAGCAGGCAGTGACACCAGCTGCATCAGGCAGGATGGGCAGGACACAGGGGATGACGGCATGTGGGAATGCCACTGGGACAGCTCCAGCTCTAACAGTGGCTCAGATGTGACCGGGAAGGGCAGTGTGTGCCAGATGGGCTGAGCCCAAGCTAAGAAAAACGCCAAGAGAGGACTAAGGCTGGTCGACAGGGAGGATGGAAGATGTTACCTTGGTGTGGCAGCATCTCTTCATCCCTGGGATCCCAGCTCCTGTGAAACCAGGGGTGGCCATCGGGTGGCGATTCCAGGCTCCGGCCTGCTCCTTTGGGAGTTGCTCTGTACCCCCACCCTCCCAGGAAAGGCTGCCCAGGGGGATGCTGTGGCTAGAGACAGCATCTCGGATGAGCCTACAGGCGGTGCATATCCCAGATACTTGTGTGGAGCAAGGAGCAGCCCAGAAAGCCCCCCGCAGCCTGGGCTGCATCCCCAGCAGCGTGGGCAGCAGGGCGAGGGGGGGGATTCCGCCCCTCTGCTCTGCTCTGGGGAGAACCCCCTGCAGTGCTGCCTCCAGCTCTGGGGCACCAACAGCAGAAGGACACGGAGCTGCTGGAGCGGGGCCAGAGGAGGCCCCGGAGACGCTGGGAGGGCTGGAGCCCCTCTGCTGTGAGGAGAGAGCTGGGGGGGGTTCAGCCTGGAGAAGAGAAGGCTCCAGGGAGACCTTCAAGCCCCTTCCAGTCCCTAAAGGGGCTCCAGGAAAGCTGGGGAGAGACTCTGGATCAGGGAGGGCAGCCATGGGATGAGGGAGAAGGGTTGTAAACTGGAAGAGGGGAGATTTAGATGAGATGAGAGGAAGAAATTCTTTGCTGTGAGGGTGGTGAACCCCTGGCCCAGGTTGCCCAGAGAAGCTGTGGCTGCCCCATCCCTGGAGGTGTTCAAGGCCAGGTTGGACGGGGCTTGGAGCAACCTGGACTGGTGGGAGGTGTCCCTGCCCACAGCAGGGGGGGGTTGGAACTAGATGATCTTTAAGATCCCTTCCAACCCAAACCATTCTGTGATTTTAAGCAGGCAGCCACTGCGGGGTTTCTCAGCAGCTCTCGCCTCTGATACAGGCAGATACAGGATTTCCTGGGTCTATTGTCCTGCCCAGCAAACCCTCCCCCCACAGCAGCCTCCAAGGCTGCCGGTGAGGTCAGAGGCAGAAATAGCCCCCAAAAACAGTGCTGGGAAAAAGCTCAAATGCTCTCGAGGCTTTTGTTTCAGACATGTGGCTGTCTCCCCCTCCACCTGGGCTGGAGGAAGCCTGGAGAAGCCAGTACTTGGCCTTCCTGTGCGTGCCCGCTCCCATCGAATGAACGGTCCCAAAATAACTCGCTTGAACAATATGGCCATAGCGGGGGCGAGGGCAGCGAGGTGTTGGTTTTTCCTGCAAAGCCCGTGATAAAAACCCTCAGCGCACGTTATTTGCTCAGCAGCCCCGTGGTTTTCAGTTCATTGTATCCATCGGAAACAGCCGGTGGCCAGGGGAAACACGGCTCAGAATAAAACACAGCCTGAAACGTTCAGTCCTTGCTACTTTTCTCAGGAAAATTAGCAAAAAGCTCCGTGTTTTTTGTCCTGGATGTTCCCAGGGAGATGGGGGACACTGGTCTGGGGGGGGGGGTGTGTGTCTCTGTGCTACCCAGGGCTGTCCCCATGGTGCTCGCTCTGATGCTCTCAGCTTGATGCTGAGGCAAGAAAACCAACCCAGGCAGCCGAAATGGTGTTATCACAGCCCTGTGCCCCAGCTCACGGCATCCGACCCGCTCTGGGCGGGGGAGGGGGGTTCAGCATTGCCTTCCCAGCCCACTCACTCGCCGCTGCCCCGGGCACCACCAAAAACCTTGTGGTTGGGGTTTTTAAGAGCTTTGCTAAAGCTTGGCAGCGGCGGAGCTGGGAAATGCAAAGATCTCAGCATCCATGTGCAGCAGGCAGGCAATAACGCCTGGGTGCCGGGTTCCTCTCCCTTCCCATCCTTGGGCGAGCTCCTCGCCCCCTCCCACCGCTGAGTTTGGGGTTGGGGGGGAAGGAAGGATGGCTGCCAGAAATCACACTTCTTGTTTTAGCTCTGCTGAAACCTGCCTGCCTTTCAGGCTTGTTTCTCCCTCTTTACGTCAAGATGCCGCTAACGCATATGCTGCCGGCGGGAAGTTTTCTGCCAAACCCGGTGCTAAGAAAGGAATAAGGCAGGGGAGGGCTTTCGCTTTCCGCTGCCAAGTCCCCTCTGCAGATCTGGGACCTGCAAATCCTGGGTCGGGACCTCTAGCACAGGTCCCAGGGGACAAAGATGCCCGTCATCACCAGCCCTAGTCCCCCATCACCTCCGATGCTTTAAAATAAAAGGAGCTCACCAGTGCATCACTGCAAATTGGGGCTGGAGCTCAGGGGGCTCCTACCCAACCTCCAATAATGAATTATTTTCCAATGTTACCTGCAAGAACGGTCCTAGCAGCGATGACTAAAAATAACGCAGAAAAAGGCAGCTGGGCAGGGGTTTAGATGAAGCTGGGAGCCTTTGAAAGCCCTGCTTCGGGTCCGCTGGGCTCTGCCTTTGTGCCAAGGTGCTTTGATGGAGGGTTTGAGAGAGACAGACGGGGAAGATACTGCTCTCTCCTGCTTCTGTTGGCATGTTTTAAAAGCTTTTCCGATTCCCTGTATCCCAAGCCCAGCCCTTCCCCCCTAGCCCCAGCATTGGGCCGGGGCTGCAGCAAGAGGCAGGGAAGACATGGAAGAGGGTGAGGGGACCCCATGGTCATGGGTGACAAGGGACAGAGGAGACCCCAGCCACTGTGGCAGCAGTATCCCTCAGCTCCTGGTGAGAAACACGGCACTCGCCTGCTCTTTTCCATTCTTTATTCCACATTCTCACTTTGGTCACAACCTCTGAAAGCTTTGGGGTTTTTTTTTTTTGGTAGCTGTTGTTTTCTCTCTTCTCTAATTTGAACTCACTTTCTATAATATTATAAAATTATACAAGTACAGTAATCGCCAGTCAATAATAAATAGGTATTTGTTAGTTCACAAAGTTAAAGTGCTTTGAGAAGGGATGTAAGAAGCTCTATCCTAGATCTGGGGGGGGGATGTTCTTGGAAATGTAGTGCAGTAGGAAGCTCTGGCCTGTTGTCCCTAGTCTGTTGTCACAAGAGGCACGTGGCACCTCTCCCCCTTGCCGAAAAGGACCCCTCGGGCACTCCTGAGTGTCTCCAAGCGGGCACCAAGCAGGAGCTGTGCCAGGTTATTGGAAGCATGAGATAACGACGCCCGCTGTGTTCCACGGCCTGAAGCTGGAGCGTTCCGGCCATTGAGAGGGCTGGGAAAGGTTTGGAGAAGGTGTGGGATCGCTCCTGGCACACAAGCACAGGGAGAGCATCCCATTTTTTCACAGTTTAGTCTTGTGCGGGGACCTCAAAGCCCAAGGGAAGCAAACCCTGGTCCTCCCCTGTCCCCTCACTGCGAGGGAGAGGGGCAGATCTGCTCTGGGCGGTGGGGTGACAGCCGCAGCCCCCCACCCCGAGCCCGTGGGCATTGCCCTGAGATCGGCAGCCTCTTTCCCTGAGGAAGCCCGGTCCCTTTCCCGGAGGAGAGGTGCTGGGAAGCAGAAGCTGCCTGCTCCCCACAAATAAATGCCCTTAGCTGCCTGCAGAGGATTTGTGCGTTTAAAAACTTCCTTCTAGGGCCTCCTGGGTTGGGTTTGGGCTCTGCTTCCGCTTTCTCTCCCTGTCCCCTTCGGTCTGTCCTTCCCCATACCCCAAATCTAGTCACCTTCCGAGGCTTTTCCATGCAAAATGCTACCTTTGTACCTGCCCTTGCCTTGCAGGTTTTCCAGTGCTTGTTCCCAATCTCCCTCCCACATCAAAGCCAGCTGTAAAAATAAAATAATAAATAAGCCAAACCCTAAAACCCTTCCAGAGCCCAATTCTCCTGACCTGAAGGGCACTTACATGTGACACTGGGAGTGTTCCAGCTGCTTGCCAACCCAGACAGACACTAGCCACTAAAAAACTTGGGAGGCATCAGTCCCTGCTTGGAGCGAAGCACAGATCAGCCAGTTAGAAAGGCCAAGGGCTGGCTGCTCCTCTTCATCACATGCATGTTCCCAAAGAGAGGAGTCACTGTGCCCTGAGGATCAGTTCATGCACATCGGCAGAAGTCCCCTGAATGTCCCCATCCAGGGGAGGCTGAGGATGACAACCAGTATAGAGCTACCAGCGCAGGCTTGGGGAGAAGGTGACATGCTGCTGGGTACAGCAAACCACCTCCTTCCTCCCCGTCCCCAAACCCTGCTCCATCTGGCCCTGTCGTGGCATCTTCCTCGCCACGACTCTTCCACCAAGGCCTAAGACAAAGGGGACGCTGCCCAGGATCCCTTTTGGGACAGTCAAAGATTAATGTCCAAGGAGTGATTAAGAGAATGGGGATCTCGCCTCAGGAGCAAGTGCAGGAAGAGTTGCAGCAGCCAGGACGGTGGGAACACAGTCTTGTCGTGTTCAGTGGAAGAGCTCCACCAACACTACCATCAGGAGTAGCTGAAGCCAAGAGCCAAATGTCACGGTGGCCTGGCCCTTCTGGGACATGAACCTGAGCTGATTGACCAGGCGCTCCTTCACCAGAGCTTGCTTGAAGCCGTCCTCCTCCGAGATGCAGACGTAGTGGCCGTAGTGAATGTGGCTCACGTTCTGGATGAAGTGCAAGCAGTCCTGCTGTGGGTGGGTGGTGTTGCAGGTCTTGATGAGGCTGTTGTTGTGGTACCAGTTGTAGGTGGCATAGTGGGATTCGATGGGACAGTTGAGGTAGTAGCGGGAGAAAGGAACGACTGTGATGTTCTGATAGTCATCTACTGGAAGAGATTGAGAAGGCAGGGATGAGACAGGACCGTCCAGGAACTATGGATTCCCCCTCCCAAGTCTGGAGGGAAGAACAGTTGGGTCAATGGGGACATGTTACACTGCCATTTAATGGTAGGGCCTGACCCATGCCTGGCGAAGTCCATGGGACTCTTCTCCCAGGACATCAGCAAATACCAAGTTAAAGCCCTCTCACCCAGCTCAAATACATTTATCTAGCAATTAACTCCAAGCTGAGACTTGCTTGGTGTCTTGGTTTCAGCGTGATCATTCCCAGTTCCCCAGCAATGAGTTGCAACACCTGGCACGGCCTGTCCAAAAACCTGAGAATCCGTCACCCTGCCCCAAACACCCCCTGGATAAATGGCCTACAGCTCAAAACCTTTACATACCTTCCTTAGTATCCCCCTTCTGGCACCTTCCTCGCCACGGGTCTAGGTTCAGGTTCTGATGTACCTCCCTAGCAGATGGGAACAAGCATTAACAAAGTTAGGGAGCGAAGCAGCGCTTCAGTGGATCAGATAAGGAAGAAAGTTTAAACACCTGCTATTACGTGGGTAGGGAAAAAACACAACCCACACACCCCCACTTAGGAGGCTGGTGGATGACAAACATCCATCTCATGTTGCAGCTCACCACAATCAACTGCTTTAAACAGCATCCAAACCAGCAGAGTTACACATATTTCTAACAGCAAAAGAGGGGCTGGGTGCTCAAAACCCATTGACCTCACCCTCCCCAGAGAAGGGGTGCTGTGGGAGGGACAATTCCCTGCAGGGGCACAGTTTTTGGGGACAGCATAGACATCTGCACTGTTACTGCCTGGACGCAATGGGCTCATCTCATCTGTGATGGGCAGATGGCCTCAAAACCATGTGAGGCCCTGTCCAGGAAGGGGAATACCAAGGCTCTGGGTATTTCTGACAACAAAGCAACCAGCTGAAGGTGATGCAGAAACAGCAAGCTGTCGGTGCCACATACCGGTTTAGATAAACTGACTGACAACTCCCGTTGAACCACCCGCAGTACGGGTCCCTTGCCAGCAAGCAGCTGTCACAGTTGTTGCGATACAGCCTGCACATGTCCATGGGTATCTCCATGACTTTATCTGTTGAGCCAACATAAAGCACAGCCTGCAGGAGGAAAGCAGAGGGGTTGATCATCCCGGCGCTGTGTCCCAGTGCCACCTTACGAGTGTCCAGCACTTCTGCAGCTTCACCGTCTGCCACTTCCGCAGCTTCACTGTGATCCTGGGGTAGATTTCACCCAGGGAGCAAACAGCTTCCTCACCTCCAGGAGAGGTGTTGCCCACTGGCCTGAAGTGCCAGAGCTACCCAGGAGACAGAGCTACCCAGGACCGGGGACATTAGCCCAGCTGTTAGGATTTAAGCAAAGGATGCTGCGGCACCACCCACAAGCCCACCCAAGAGGCTACTTCCATATCCAGGGGCTGTCATTAACTCATCAGTCCCTGCATCCCCTGCTGTCTGCTTTTAATGCTGCAGCCTGACGAAGCAGGCAGAGACCCACCCTCTTGTGGTCCATGATCATGGACTGGATGGGGTCCTTCTTTGGGAACACCTGGAGCTCCATGATGTTCTGCACCCCATCTGGCAGCTCCACGATCTTGTGGATGGATCCCTTGTCTGGAAAGAAAGAGGGGAGAGCCCCGATGCAGCACACTGAGAGCGGAAAGGCCAGGCAGAGGGGCTGTGGGCAGGGGTGGGGAAGCCAGGCAGAGAACCAGCTCTGCCTCCAGCCCTCGCTGTGACAGACAATATCCACTCTGCAGAGCCAGGCTGGACTGGATTCCTGAAACCAGCCATCCTGAGCAGACAGGATCTTTCTCAGAAGCAGCCTGCTTGCTCTGTTAGGAAATTGTCCCCCAGACAGCAGTGTTTCCCACAGCAGAGCCTTATCCTCCCAGCCAAGAGCCACAAGGAACCCATTTCCCATCACCCTTCGGGACCTGGCTGTGCCGGCTTTGATCAGCTACGCTGTAGCGGCCCCAGCAAGAAAAACCAACCGCTCTCGAGCTCCACTCCGCTTTGATCACTGGCCTGTCCTTGCGCGAGCCTCATCTCACTGCTCGCCTGAGGCTGAGACTTGGGGGTTTTTGCCTTTCTGTTTTTCTAATTAAACTGACTCCCCTCCCTGCTTAAATGACTCCAAACTGGTGATTTAAGAAAATGAGTCAGTTTGGTGGAGGGGTGGAAAGACAGATCCTGAGGGAACAGGGCTCGGGAATGCTCATCGTTAACCTTTGTTTTAGTACTCGCATGGTTTCCCCTTCCCAAATAGTCGCTCCCTTCTCCACCATCACCCAGGGGGAGGTGAAAGATGTGACCCCAGGTCAGGCAGGGATTAGGACCCACCAGGTGCTGGCTCTTGCCTCCGTGCCCGCCTTAGGGAGGGTGGGCAGCTGCCTTGCCAAGCCCTGCATCTTGCAGCAAGCTCCCTGTCAGGACTCTGCAAGGCATTAGCTGCATTTAAGCTAAGATTTTCAGTGTGCGTGGGCCTTAATCCAACCCAGGCCACCTACTGAGAGCCGTGTGCATCTTTTTAATCACAGATTAGGAAATAAAAGCCCCAGGAAGTCCTTCCAGAAGTGCCAGTGAATAAATCCCAGCGCAGTGCAGAAAAAGGGTTGAGCCCAGCTGTAGGGAGCAAGCCTGGGGAAGTAAGCAGGCAAGGGAGGGAAGCACTGGGGGTAGGGACCTTTGCACCTTCTGGGCAGCTGCCTGACTGAGCACACCAACTTTTTGCTCTACCGTCTTCTCCACCAGTGCTGGCCCAGTGCTGCAGCATCTCCAGGTGGTGATCAGCCGGCTATGTCTCCAGCCAGAGGCGCTGGCCTCGCAGGAAGCCTGTGCTGCTGCACTAGAGCAAGCAGGGACAGGAGATGACACAGCAGGTCCCTTTGCAAAGGGCTTCTGCTCGACAGTGTAAAGCTGCACCTGGGGAGAGCTGTACTACCCCCTCCCCTGCCCTAAAAACCTGAGATCTACCACAGGCTGAAGCTGCCCAACTGGGCAAATTCCACGTGCTGGGATTCTGCTTTCAGCCTCTCTTTGCCTACGCAGCCAAACTGGATGTACTTAGCAGTACTGGGACTTGGCAGCTCTTTTCTGCTTGACAAACATACGTCAAGCTGGGAACACAGCCCCTTACTTCGCTCTGCACTGGGGGTCTCGTCTGCTTCCCCCGGGTTCCCTGCCCTTGAGGGGAAAGCAAACTTTGGGGAACTCCCAAGGGAATGGTTCCCAGTACCTGTTGCCAGATAAAGCACGTTGTAGCGGCGCCCGTCACCCGCAGAGACTTCATGCACCCCGATCTTCTGGTAGCGATGCTTGTTGTGGAATAAGGGGCTCTTGGTGGGGGAGAGGGGCTCCACCCGGTCCTCCACCTCCGGGTGGCTGTCAGCTATCTTGAAGGTCTCACTTGGGGTGTGCTGTCCGGAGGAAACGCACTGCAGCAAGAAGGGAAAAAAGCCACCGTCGGTCAGACAGGTCCCCAAGGATGAGGCTCGAGGGCAGGGGAGCAATACAGGCCTCAGCTCGGATACCCTATCCCAGAGGAGGATGCCCACCAGGTATGGTGCACAAGCCTGCCCTGGGGGTAAACACAAGCCCTGGGGGTAAACACAAGCCCTGGGGCTGCTGTGATTGTGCTGAAGCCAGCTCCTACCAGCGATCTCCCCTGCAGAAGTCGCAGTTGAGGAGACTCCTGCCCTGTCACCCCCACAGAGGCTTAGGGGACCCTCTCCCCACCCTGCTGTTTGCTGCCAGTGGTGCACCCCTAACAGCAGGGCTGGGCTGCAGGTTGGCTCCGTGAAGCCCGCAAACACAAGGCAAGACATTGTTCCTCCAGCTTCATGCACGAGAGCTCACAGATCCATTTGCCCAGGCACGTAAAAGCCCCTCTCCCCTTGCTTTCTATGAAGGTGCTGGACCTTATCCAGCCTCCTTTTGCTTCCAGCAACAAAGCTCAGATCCTTCCTGCAGTGCCTACAACCTTCCTCACTGCCCCAGTTCTCACCTGGCTGCTCAGTGGTGGGACCGTCCCCTCACCTGACCCAGCTGCTCTGAAAACGGCAGTGGCAGAGCAGGGAACAGCTCTCCTGGCCTCAGGAGCCCTCTCTACTTCATGTGGGCATCTTTTATCACTCACTCACCTGCCCAGGCTTGATCTCTGGGTTGGGACCATTATAGCCTTTGAGTTTGGATGTCCGAAACACATTGTCAATGTCTCCAAAGGAATAGACGCAAACGGCAGAGCTTCCCCTGCAGACAACAAGACAAAGAGAGGGTCAGGGAGACATCAGCCATCACCTCTACACGTGGGGCATAGCTGTGTGCATCGTGCCTTTGCTGACCATCTCCACTCTGGCTGTTTTCCACCCGTGTGCCTGCCAGAGAGACTAAAGGGCTGAAAGAAAGGATTTGGCCCATGGGACAGGACATCCCCCTGTTTTGCAAAGATCCTCACCAGGTATTTGTGAAGAGCCCGTAGACTTTGGAGTGCCGCCAGTTACTCGCAGGGACAAAGAAGACATCTTGCAACCAGTTGAAGTTGCCCTTGGTGACCGGGTCGACACAAATCAAGCTGGCCTTCAGGAAGGTGGTCCACTTGGAAGCAGAGAGTGAACTGGTTCCCCCTTTATCTTCCTGGGGGAAAGGGAAAGCAGGGAGTCAGGGTTTGGCAGAGAAGAACACAGAGTCCCACACTGTCCAGCATCTTGGATGGATAACTGGGGGATGCTTTGGAGATATATTTGATGCTGGTCACTGCAACAATGATGTACCCTCTCTAACATCCCAGCAAGACAGAACAGGGCTTTCTCTGCCCTACAAGCAAGTTGGGAGCCAGAGGTTGGGAAGGCCAAAGGACAGGGCCTTCACCCACATGAACTCTGAGGAAACAATTGACTCAGAGGGGGCAAATCATGTGCTGATTACACCAGGTCAGCTAGCATGTCCATTTGCCACCCCTGTAACACTCCTGCCTCCCCACCATACATTGTTCCCATGGTACCTTACACAGCTGGGCCACTCGGGAGATGTTTCTGGGGGCCTCGGGACTCTTGTCTGGGTTGTCTTCACGAAAGAAGTAGTAAATCTTGTCCTGGTGAGGATCTTCATGCCTTAATGTGGTGGCTTTGACAAACTGAGGGTCTGAAAAGGGGAAGTGAGCCGTCAGAAAACCTTGGCCTGAACACACACATTTCATCTGAAAAGCCACCAGTGGGGACCAAACCACTCAGTTTCAGACAAGAGGGAATGCAAACACCGTCTGTGCTCCAGGCAAAGGACAGGTCTGAGCCCATCCTCTACACCTGACTGATGCATCGCACTAACAACCGCTCTTCACATGCCACCTTCCCAGGGGGTTCCCCTTCGTCTCCCTCCTGCCCAATTCCACGTGCCCATCCCCTTGAAGGCCAAGTCCCCAGAGCCCAGTGAAGCCTTGGGTGAAGCCTCGGTTGCTTAGCAGCAAAGGAAACCCATTCTCCCTTCTCACGCAGCGGAGCTATAATCATACTGGAAGGCTTCCTCAGTGGAAACAAGCTGCACTGTTGTTTGTGTTTGCTGTGGAAAACCCAATGATGCTCTTCCTATTAATACACCGCTGCCACAAAGGGCATCCTCAGCAGCAGCAGGGTCCCTCTGAGCATCACTAGTTGGTGTCCCCGAGGCAGGGGGTTCTGTGTAAGTGTGGGATTGGCCTTGTGGCTCTGGGTCTATCAGGTTTCTTTGCCGGTGCCCTGGCTGCCCCCATCCATTGCCCTGCCTGAACAAGTCCTCGTTTTTCCTGGTGTCATTTTGGTTTGATTTTTTCTTTGGCCAGGGTTTCAATAATCTCCCATTCCCCAGTGTCACTGGGGAGGCTCGGGGGAAGGCAACATAATAAGCTCGTGGAAATTGAGGAGGGTCCTTTCTATTCCCCACCCTGTCCCATGCACAGTCCAAAGTGTTCCTGCCCCAGGGTCTCACCCTGGCTGGGGATTTGGAAAGAGTCACTGCCCAGAGTGGAAGTTGTTCTTCCTGTTTCTACCACATGGCAGCTGATGGGCACCTTTACACAACCATATTTCCTTCCAGCATCTGACAGGGGACTTGCCACCCATTTCTCTCCATTTCCCCATCTCCTCCCCCTGAGCACGAGGAACTCACTTGTTCAGTTGGTTTGTCCCAGAAGCAAAGAGGTGAAATTCCCCCAGCTGGCAGCAAGAGAGCTGCAGGGAGCTGCTGAGTCCCTCCTCACCAGCATTGGTGAGGTGTAGTGGAAGGTGGGTTGGAACTACATGATCTTTAAGGTCCCTTCCAATCCAAACCATTCTATGATTCTGTGATTGCAGATGAGGACCAGATCTGTCCTCTCCAAAGCTCTAGGGGTGACCAAACCCAAGCAAGAAGCTCTAGAACTGCACCCCAGCTGGGCAGAGAGGATGTAGCCCTCCATGCTGTCCTGTGTACTTATGGCCCACAGTTGTGGACTGACAAAGAGTCCATTTTATCTACATGGTGCGTTCCAAGCCTTCAGGATCACCCCCATACTCACTCTGCATCACTGTGTCGCTTGTGTAGAGCTCTCCACCACCTCTCACTCGTCGGAAACGGGGTATCTTGCCATTCTGCTGGCTCTTCTTGATGGTGGAGTAGATGTCATGACCTGTGGGATAGGAAGGCTCATTTGCAGCAGACTGTTTCCGGAGAGGACAGAAGGGTTTGTGAGAAGAAAACAAAGAACCAAGAACTCTCTGGGCATGTGAACTCACAGGGATGGTGGATGTAGGTCAAGAAATCCAGTCCTGACTGCCTAGGACAGAGCAGGCCTGGCAGGACTCCCCCAGTCCTTTTCCTTAAAGAGTGGCAGGGGCAGATCCTTGCTCTACCTCTGGGAAGGATCCTCATCTGTCCCTCTGCCAGGCCCAGAGCAGTGGAGTTACTGCAGGACCCACCTTCCCCGCTGTTTCCATTGCACTCCACCCTCCCACACAAAGATTCAACCCCCATGCCCCACACAGGAATAAACAAACTTGTGCCATGCTCTGTCCTAGAACAATGAGCATTTCAATGAGGCAAAAGCAAGAAGTGCTAAGGCAAATCGCCAGCTACAGCAGACAAAGCCCTTGGAGCAGCCTCAAGGTGCCTCTTTTTATGAGACAGAGCCCAGCCTTCTCGCACAGTGCTACGACTGAAAATACATGAGGTAGTCAGACTTACCATCAACGACAACAAGGGCATTCGAGTCAGGGGTGAAAGGAGCAATGCCTCTCCCATCCCACGAAGTGCTCTCCTTCCTCTGCGTCTGGGGAAGGATAGAAGTGGCCCCGTAGAAATGTGATAAGTGCAGGGGAGCCAGGTGCCCACATCCACCCCTGGGGTAGGAGGAAAGCAGCTCTCCTTGGCTGGCATAGCCCAAATGAGGGAAGGACACAGTCCCACCTTCTACCTCCAGAGCCATCCCTGCAGGTAGGACGTGAGGAAAGCCGGGCTATGAGAACTGAGCACAGAGGTGGCACGTATGGACCCCTGCTTGTGGGGGCTGCCCCATGCTGTCACAACAAGCAGCCCAATTTGGGCAATTCAGTGCACTCTGAGAAAGAGTGAGGTACAAATCAGGGTACCATTTTACAGATGGAGATAGCACAAAACAAAACAGCAAGTGCTTTGCTCTGGTGGCCGTAACATACCAAGTTCCAGCAGGTAGGAGTGCAGGCGCCGGTCCCACACACTAACATCCCGTCTCCATACTTCTCCACTAACGTGAGGTAATTTTTATTGTCCTCCTGCGAGAGAAAGAAGAAGAGCATGAGCAGCTGTGAATGGCAGAGCACAGCCCCGCAGTTCCAAACCCACAGCACTACCAAGCACATTGCTATACGGCTTCCAGACTTTTTCATGGGTTTTGAAGCCAGAGGAGGAAACCAGGATCATATCTCATACGATCTCCTGCTCCATAGGCACTGGAGGTCTTCACCCAGAGAGAGCACATGAGGAGCAGACACAGTTCCATCCCCAGCAGCCCTCCAACCCAACTCCTCCTCCAACCATCAACCACCCAGCTTTTCCACTATAGCTAGGACCTACCAAACTCCCAGACATCATGCACTGTCCTTCACTTTTCACCGGGAAGTATTCCTAGGATAAAAGAGAGAGAGATATGCTTTAATTCCTTCCCTCTAAAAGCCAACTGATATGGGCTCAGCCCCATGCACTACATGCTAGTCACTCTTCACAAGGAGCAAAACAAGAACATCATCGAGAAGGTCATTAAACACTGCAACGCAGCCCTTTTCCCCACCTCAGCATTTGAAAACCTTTGGGGAAGCTGGGCTGGATCTCTCAGGCTCTCAAGATGATGAGGGGAAGCGGGGATGCAGGACCAAAGCAGCAGGCATGACTGGCAGCCAGCTTGGGCTGCTCTCCAAAGGATTTTGGGAAAGGATCCGTCATTGTGGGGAATGGGTGTTCAATAGTGGGTGGTGGTGTTCAAGGATTGGAACGCATGAACTACACTATTCCTGGCAACAAGAAGGGAAGTTTCTGGGCCCAAATCTCAGCAACTGACTTGTTTGAGAAGTACAAGAAGGGGTCACAAGAAAGTCAGGTGTCCTGGAGGTTTTCCTGCTGTATTAACTCAGTGCCCAGCCAATCCAGAACTTTAAGGAAAAGCAGCCTGGGCTCCGACAATGGAAAGGGATGGGAACATAGCTTCTGAGCGTCCCTTCTCACGCTAAAAAAAGGGTCCTCCACTGGAAAATTCCTTCCTCTGGGGCAGCAAGGAGGTCCCAGAGGACCATGGCCTGGGAAGAACCCACCACAACTAGTGTAGGAGACTTCTCCCTTGCTGCAGTCATTTACCATACTGATGTTCCAGCTTCCCAGATGGATACGGGCAGGCTGGGCAGAGACCAAACCCTTCCAGGCCTAACTGCACTGCTGGCAAAGACACTGAGCAAGGTACCTAGCTGCAAGACAGATGCTGGTCACCTTCTTATAAGGCTCCAGGACCGAACTTGTTAGCATAGCATCCTTACCATGTAGTTCTCATAGGTTGCAAAGTCATAGTAATAAAGCTTTCCCTCTCCCCCGACGTAGATGGCCGAGCTGTTCTCTTTATGATAGAAGACCGGGTACTTCTCGCTCCTGGGAAACACATACTCTTTCGCACCTAGGAGCAGCAAAGAGGGGACACTCGTCAGGGGAACCGCAGCTGACTGTGGAGAGCACCTGCAGCTGGTTCAGGCCAAACAACTCCCTTTCACGTGTCCTTGGTTCCAATGATGAGAAAAACAAGGACAGGGGGCTGGGGCCCCTCTGGGAGGGCTGGCCCAGCGCCAGGCAGGCAGGGAAAGGCAGCTCCCAGGCTCAGAGCGGAGCTATTGTCCCCTTCGCCCCAGGGGACAGGAGAGCTGCACAATGGAGTGGTCCCGCCTGGCCCCTGCAGGGCTGGTGATGGAGGAGGAGGAGGTGGAGGACGAAGGGAAACTTTGTCGCAGGAGCTTTTGTAGGAGAGCAGAAGCTCAAAGTGACTTAGAAGTGGCTCTGCAGTAGCCAGGTGAGCACTGCCTGCCTGCTGTAATGGCCGAGTGCCTCCTAGGTTTCAGATGAAGGGCTCCTTCTCCTCTCTGACCATCCTCCAACAACCACTCCAGGCAACTGCCTCGTAGATTTGGCTCCTGCGCCCTCTTGCCCTTGATGTGCCTGCAGCTTTTTGTGTCTTGGGACCTCTTATGTGCTTAATTGGAGCTGGGAGTTCTCATCCAGCTGAATGGGAGAGGAGCTGCTGTGCTGCCTTGCAGCTGGGGGGTCAACCTCCCCGTGCCCATGGGGTGGATCATCTCCTACCAGGCACAGCCCAGCATCACACCTCTCCTCACCAGCCTCCAGGTACACCATCAGCATCCTCCCTCCAAGGGCCAGGAGGGATGGACTGGGTTTGAAGCCCCCACTCCAGGCCAGAGCCTGGAGCTCTGGGGCTTCCCCACACGTGACCGGGGAAGGCTACAGGTAAAGCCACAACTCATGGGCTCCACGCCCCAGACGTGAACAAGAAGTGAGCTGGCAAGACCCAGGACCCACGTCAGAAGCAGTTGCTGCAAAGAGGAACTTTTCAAGGCCCAGCTGGGAGGAAGAACTGCCTGTCCTCCCCTCTTTCCTTTCTCTTTCACCTTCTGGCTTTTCCAGCTCCTCTTTTCTAAAAGCATCCTCCCTTCCTCTCTGTGTTTCCATCTCAGGTGTGGGAGGCTGGCCCTCCTCTGGGGCTTTTGCTGGCCCTCCATGGGGTCCGCGGGTCCTGCATCCCTCGCTGAGATGGTGCAGCCACATCTGGGCAGCTTTGAGCAGCCATGCCAGGTCCCAGCTCCATGGCATGGTGCAATGCATGTGCCACATGCACTATCATAGACCACCCTGTTCCCTACCATAGCTTGCAGCAATAACACGAGAGAGATTGCTCCTCCAAGGGGAAAAAAAATCTCCAATCAGGACTGACCTCTGCTTAGTGCGACAGGGCATTCCATTTTCATCTCTCCCTCTTTTTGCCTTTTCCAAAGAAGAGGGGACTTCTCTCCTGGCAAGTGCTCCTGCTCGCAGCAGACATAGGCTGCGTCTGCCTCAAGAGCTCGCTGCCTGCACAGACAGGCAATTAATCAGTGGCACGTGGCCCTCTGTATTTATAGGGGCACTTGGCAGGACAGACAAAAGACAATCTTTGCACAGTCCAGCACTCCCTTTCTGCCCAGAGCACACTGCGCAGGGGTCTTGCCAAGGCTCCGCAGAGCCAAAAGTAAAAAAGACTTAATAGAGATCTGCTTGACTTGTGGCTTTTTTCTCCACTTTGCCCCACTGGTTGCACCTTCTCAGGGTCTCTAATCCCTGCGGCACCCAGCCAGCGAGGCTTTCCCATCACCTGTTTGGCTAATGGGGATGCTGCCAGCCACCACCTTGTGATGGGAAGCCCTGCCAGACCCACAGGCTGCTGTTTCACAAGGGCACTTCAGCCGCAAAGAGAGAGGGTGAAGGTGTGTCGCGGCACAGAAACCATCACAGCTTCTCACTAACGCAACAGCTCCGGGGCTGCCTGCACTGTGGGACAGAGGCCACCGGGCTCAGTTGGGACCCTGCAGCTAGGAAAGACCAGCTGGATGACGGTCCCTGCCCACTCCCTGTCCTCTCCCCAGCCCTACAGTCTTTCTCCTCTGTCCAAGGACTTGGAGAAACTCCCAAGCATGTGCTTTGCCTGCTGGAGAAGCTGGCATCGAGTCTTTTCGGAGTGACTGTGCAATTCATTTGCCTAAGTGACCCTACAAGCAGGAAGACAGCCGGGCATGCCCACTAGCCTGAGGAATCTCAGAAGCCACAGACTCAGTCTATGCTTGCCGAGGAGGAGAGGACTAATCCCCTTTTCGCCACCCCTCTTCCGAGCAGTCCTCAAAATCCCCCTCTCGTCCCAACCTGCAGAGCCAGCAGGCAACAGCCCATGCACACCGGAGCCCTGAAAGCCCTTCTCCCGCCCCAGCTACCACTGCCAGCAAACCCATCATCACCAACCCCCCACAAGCAGGTCTGGCCAGACTTCAGCAAACTTTGCTCTTGTTTTCAAACCTCCAGCCCAGCCTCTAAATCTGCTGCTGGTCCAGGAAAACATACACCTGCAGCCATTCAGAGAGAATGGATTCAGAGCAGCCCTGAGGAGGACTTGGGGGTGTTGGTGGATGAGAAGCTCAACACGAGCCAGCAATGGGCGCTGGCAGCCCAGAAAGTACCTGGGGCTGCATCCCCAGCAGCGTGGGCAGCAGGGCGAGGGGGGGGATTCCGCCCCTCTGCTCTGCTCTGGGGAGAACCCCCTGCAGTGCTGCCTCCAGCTCTGGGGCACCAACAGCAGAAGGACACGGAGCTGCTGGAGCGGGGCCAGAGGAGGCCCCGGAGACGCTGGGAGGGCTGGAGCCCCTCTGCTGTGAGGAGAGAGCTGGGGGGGTTCAGCCTGGAGAAGAGAAGGCTCCAGGGAGACCTTCAAGCCCCTTCCAGTCCCTAAAGGGGCTCCAGGAAAGCTGGGGAGAGACTCTGGATCAGGGAGGGCAGCCATGGGATGAGGGAGAAGGGTTGTAAACTGGAAGAGGGGAGATTTAGATGAGATGAGAGGAAGAAATTCTTTGCTGTGAGGGTGGTGAGCCCCTGGCCCAGGTTGCCCAGAGAAGCTGTGGCTGCCCCATCCCTGGAGGTGTTCAAGGCCAGGTTGGACGGGGCTTGGAGCAACCTGGTCTGGTGGGAGGTGTCCCTGCCCAGGGCAGGGCAGTGGAACTGGATGAGCTTTAAGGTTCCTTCATACCAAAACCATTCTACGATGATTCTGTGATTCCCCATTCCTCTTCCTCCACCCTCAGCCTTTTGCACACTTCAGCCCCCAAGCTCCTGTTACCTTTGGTTGCATTTTGAGGCTTTTGCACAACGCCACCTCTTCCTTCAGCTCAGCTGTGAGAGCTGTGCCAACCTGCAATGACACACTTCTCTCCCAACAGCCAGAAACAAACAAGCCCAAAACAATAATTTGGTTGGCACCAACGTATTATTTATCCTACTGCTCCCTGGGGACCACACTGAATCACTAAGCTGAGAGTAAACAGCTCTGCTAGCCAGGGCCCAGAAGCGTGTTTACGGCTCCAGCACTGATTTAACTCGATCTGGAAGGGAGCCTTTTAAAGGTGTTTCTGTGAGCAGGTGCTGGGGACCCTCTGCCCCCCACATCAGCCCTCTGGCTGACCTGCAAAGCTGGCCTTCAGCCTCTGAAGCTCTGCCTCAAACAGCTTGGCTTAGGCAAGTTGTTTGATCCCCTTTGCCTCTGCTTCTCATCTGGCAGGAACAGGGGGAGCAGCCCTGCACCCCCAAACTGGGAGCCTGGGTTATAAATAGCTTCAAGAGCCTGGGATGATAAGGCAGATGCACCCACACGATGTCCTCGAAGGAGGGCACATGCCTCTCCTAGCGAGCCTGAGGCTGCTTTTGACACTGCAAAGAAAGGCTTGCCCCTTTGGAAGGGGGAAGGCATGACCCTGCCACCACCCTACCTCTGAAATTGAGTCCGGAGCTTCAGAAAACACTGGGCTCATTTCCAGCGCCTGGCTAACCCCGCTGAGTCCCTTTGCCTGGCATTTACTGCAAACCCCACCATCAGCGCGCAAATCAATGGCACAATTGTCAACTGAAATGCTAACCCTGGGTTCGGAGGAATGAATGGGAGAAAGAGCGGCTTTGTGCTTTGCGGGCGAGATGCACACCAGATTGAAGAAGAACCATATTAAATGCAGGAGAAGGAGGGAGTTCGGTGCATCTCGGAAGGATGCCTGTAGGGTGAGGTAATGGAGGAGGAGGGAAAGGAAGAGGGAGATGCTCTGGATGAGATGAGGGCAGGGAGGCCCAACCTAAACACACAGAGCAACACGGGTAACAGACAGAACAATCCTGCTTCCCATCTGATCTGGGCATAGGATGAAATGGGCCACATCCCTAGGCAAATCCAGCTTTAACGACATGCTGAAGGGCTTCCTGGCTCCCTTTGGGTCCAGGAACTCCCTTCAGAAAGGCACCAAGAGCCTGGGCAGAGCCTGACCCTCCCCAGCATCATGGCAAGGTTGGATTCCCAGAACATCCCAGAGCTTTGTGCAGAGGGGAAGCGTGCCCCCCACCTCCAGAACAGATGTCCAACTATAGAGAAGTGGCGTGGGCATGCAGCCGTGTTGCAGGCAAACTCAACAACCCAGTTTCTCATCCTGGCTGGAGGGCTGTCTCAGCTACGGCAGTCCTTCTCCCCTCCGCACTCCATTGCTCCCCGATCTGGCAGCCAGCTCCGCCATCCCAGACGCTCGGCTTAGTCACCGGTTTGCACGACTCCCAGCACCGGTAGCTGGTGAGTCTTTGTGGGTCTACAATTTACTGGTGCTGGGGGAGGACTGCGTCTCCCAAAAATGGAGGTGATGGTTCGAATCTGCTCTGGTGCCAGGATTTTAAAGTAAGGAACTGAAATAAAGCTTGGAAAAAATAAGGGAAGGGGGATGAGATAAGAACCTGCTGGATCTTGGGAGCGGTGCTGATGCAAGTCCTTTACTTGCTGCTCATATAACCCTTGTGAAGTGAGACACACCTTGGAAAACGAAGAGAAACCAGGCAGGGTATGGGGCTTACTTTCTCCCTGGCATTACCCCCTTTCACGCTGTGCTGCCCTGAGCTGGGGAAGCTTAGCTTTTGCTAAGCTGCCCACACTCTCGCAACCTCTCCCGCTGCTCCCGTGGGACAGGCACACGGGGCTGAGCCACCTGCCAGGATCGCAAAGTGACAATACGGGATTTACGCTGGTACAGTGCCAAAGCTCACCACGAACGCAGCCAAGTCTCCGGGACTGCCACGCTCCCCAATGCCCAGGCAAATCCACCCGGCAGCCCTGGGAACTCTTCTCGCTATAACACGTTATAACGCTGGCAGTCTGCACCATCACACGTCCCTACCCTCCCTGGCACGATGCCGATGACACCGCCACCTGCTCTGCTGCCTGTAGGTCTGACAGTGAGCACACTCCTGCCTGAATCACAGCACTGGTCGGATCCTTTCCTGGTTTGCTCCTTTTCCAAACAATTTATCATTTCCCAGGTTTATTATTTCTTCCTTCCTTTTTTAACAGACTGAACAGATTACGACCTTGATAGCGGCATGTCTCTGCTGCAATCCGACTGGGATTGGCTCCGACAGCAGAAGGAAAAGCTGCCTTACCAATGCTGACTCACAGACATGAAGGGGGGTCTCCCCCGGGTCTTGTCCTCTACACCTGTGCTAGTGATGCACCCTCACCTCCCAGCAGTGTGGGCCCAGTCATGAGTCAGGGCTGATTGATGTGCTCCAGGCTCCTGCACATCATCACCCTGCTTTTGGGAACATGAAAGCTCCATTACATCAATCCCTCTTCCACTCCTGCTTCCGCAGCACATGCGGGATGCATGACATGCAGTCCAGCACAGGCAGATTGACTGCTTTCCTTTAAGGGCTGGGAATGTGATTCAGGTCCACTGCCTTAAGGGATAACTTTCGGGTCAGAACTCCCAGTCCGAGCTTAGTCATCACTCCACAGTGCGGTTCCAGTTTCACTGTTCCCCTCCCTGGTGAGACAAGGAGAACAGCCCCTGGATTTCCTACCCGCTTGCCCAGATACCAGCCTTGGGAGCCCCACCAGCAGATGGTCCCCTCTAAGGGGACCACACGAAGTCACAGCACCCACTCCAGAGGGATGGAGACACCCCACGGGGCTGCGACAAGTCCCCTCCATCCCTGGGAGAAGGACTGGACCGAACCATACTGCTCCCACCCAAGAGCCACATGCTGTCTGTCTCCCCAGCTCCACCACGGATGCCAGCAAGAAGCCAAGTTGTGTTTTATTTTAGATGATCTATAAATTCCCAAACTGAGACATTTCAGAAGGAGGAAGTATGCCTCCGGGGAACTGCTGGGCTCACCGAGCAGCTAGGTTTTCCTTCCCCTGTGACTTTGCCCCGAGGCAGCAATGTGACACAAGGAAACCACAGTCAGGCCAGGGAGGTGTTTGCCAGAGCCCTGTTCACCCACCAGCCACCCCCTTCCCAGAGGATGGATGCCTCAAGCAGTCTGACAGGCTCCTGGGATCCAGCAGATACTGCAGAAACAGAGGTTTTTTTATAGGAACAATTTGCCCTCTAAATGAGAGGACCCAAGAGGGACACTCTGAGAAGGTTTGCTCTGACCTGCCTCGGAGTAATTGAAGGGCTGGGAGTTGCAAGGTCTCCAACACGCCTCGGCGAAAATGATATGCTTTTGCGTGAGGGTTTCTGAGAAGGGTGAAAAGGCAATATGATGAGGGAAAACACTTCCTTCTCATGGCTCACAAAAAAACCTGGCCCGTCATGCCCCCCTCTGCACAGCTTATGCCACCAGCACGCTGCCGAGGGATTTAGCTGGAATCCTTCGGGAGGATCCTGGGAGCTGGGATCCTCTGGGCGCTGGGGAAGCAGAGGCACAGGCTGAAGGATCACCCCTTAGGGTACATCACTCCGTGTGTGGGGCAGCTCCACACCGTTTCGGTTCAGTCTACACTCCAACATCAGTCATTTCTCAAAGAAAGCAAAATGAAAGACAGCAGAACCAATATAGCCCCATCCCCTATAGATTTCTGTCCTGGATCCCTAAGAGCTCCCTCCAGAGCCCTCCCAGGACCAAATATCATCCTTGTCCCCCTTTCACTCCCTCCCTGTCCCCTACATATTCAGCTTGGCACGACGTAGCAGACTGGGAGCATGGCCATGAGCCTGGTGCCTGGCACATCTCAGAAGGGGATTGTGCCTTCCCCTCCTGGTCTCCCCGCTACCCTGCCTTCTTTTCAGGGTGCTTGCAGGGATTCCCCCCCTCCCCAAAACTCCTCTGCAGTATTAGTCTGCCGCAGGCCAAAAAGGCACTGGGGAGTAGCAGCAGAAACCACACAATGAGAAAGAGTGCTAAAATGTGAGTGCTTCTTGCTGAAGCGAGACCAGACACAGACACACGCATTTCCTGCTCCTTAAAGCCCTCCATGCTCTCCTAGGGACCACGCAGAGACCCCCACCTCATGCCCGTGCCCACCCTGAGAGCCTTACACAGCAACCAGGCTGTTTAAATGTCTCCTCGCCCTGCCCTGAGCAGGAAAACCACCCATGAAACACAGGTACACTCATTTCCAGTACCGACTGCCGGAGTCCAAGAGCAGTCACCGGCTGTGAGCAGCCGCTCCGGGAAGGGCAGGGTCCGTAAAACAGACCAAACAAGCCCTATTGCAGGCATCAGTCACTTCCTACATATTTCATAACTGATACGGCCTCTCCCGCCGGGGCAGGGAAGGGCACTAGCCAGGTAGGGCAGCAACGCGGAGGTCAGAGCAGCCGCTTTTGCTTTAGCCAGACAATCCCACAGCCCTCCATCCTGTAGGAAACATTGCAGTTCGGTTCCCAAAAGCAGCACAGCTGAGAGCGAGGGCTTGGGCTGTGCACTGCTTTCATTTTCCTTTTCCATCTGTGATCATCATCCTTCATGCAGAGAACCAGTAAGCCCAGTACTGAGCAACACAGGCAACCCACAGGAGGCTGGAGAGCATCAGGGGGACGTGTAACCCTGAACCCTTGCAAAGGTGGCTGTGCATTTGCGGGAAACCCAGAAGAAAGAGGTGTGAAAGCACAGAGGGGTGATATGCAACTGGGAAGCCCATGTTACTCAAACCCAGACCTGATCGCCTCACACATTTCACTCCTCTTTCTTATTTTAAGTTTGCAGCAAGTCAGAGCGACGGCTTTAATTTGCTTGGTATTTCTCATCCTGTCTCTCCCCCAAGACAGTTGGGAGACGAGCAGCATTTAATCATCTGCCAAGGAACCTCCTGCTATCTTTTCTCACACCCCTCCCTGACTGCTTTCGACTCCCTCGGAGCACCCCTCCAAAGGAAAGGGCAAAGCCATGGATACATCAGTAACACCTACATCTTCCCCGCAGTCAGATTTTTCCACCCTTGGCCAAGCTTCATCCTGGCTGCCACCATAAGATGCTGCTTGCCTTTTCCTTGGCTTCTTCCCCAATTGCTTCTAAAGACCCTGCCCTGGAGAGATCCCTGCCATCAATAGCAAAATGCTCCAGAGCAGAGGAAACAATTCAGTCTGCATTATCAGGGATATATCCCACAAAAGCTCTCAGCCTGCGCGCAATCCAAATGCCTGGAAGGGCTGCGCTAGCACAGAGGAAAGGCTCAAGCTTGCAGAGTACACTCTAACAAGATAAATATGCTTTTTTAGACTTACACTCCAGAAGGCAAATATTCTGGCGCATTAATGATTTCCACTCTATTTCTGGTAAGCTCTGGAGTGTCTTGGCAGCAGTATTCAGCACAGGGGTGAGCAAGAGCAGGAAGAAAGAGGGGGAAGAAAACCCTCTGGGCTTAGTAACCTGGCTGCTGGGCACGGGCATGCCTGCTCAAAAGCTCTTCTGAGAGCTACGCAGCCTGTACCCCTTCGCGAGGGGCCTCCAAGCCGGAGCCAGAGCCAGCAGCAATCCCAAATGCCCACTCAGCAAGCAACAAAAGAGCCCCCCTAACCTGCAGCCGTGAAGGAACAAGCCTTGAATTCAAAGCCTCTGCCATCAAGGAGGGTTTCACGAACACGGGCAGCGCTGCAGGGCTCTGCTTACCCTCTGAAGGCTTGAACCCGAGTGCTTCACGCTCCAGGAAAGATGGGTTTCTCCTTTTAAAACATGGAATGACTATTAGATAGGCATGGCAGTGTTTTCTATGCATGCTGATGCATTACTGCTATCCCCTGCCCACCCCTGCATGCTCTTCCTCCCCCCCAAAATTATGCAGCATTGAAGCCTGTACCACTGCAAGATGAGTCTGGAGCTTTGATTTCATGTGCAGCTAGCAGCAAAGCTTGTCATCCAGCAGCTATGTTTTTCCCCAACCAGCCCTGAAGCCAAGCTGCTGGCTGCACCCTATGGATTTGCAGGTGCTAAATTTAGAGCCAGGTTTTGTTACTTTCAAAAAAAAAACCCAAACCAAACAAAACAAAAAAAAACCCCAAAACACGTTCTCTTTAATGACAGTCCCGAGCTGTGTCGTGTTCCTGCTAGAAGCTGGGGAACTTTGGCCTGTGATTATGGTATTTTATTGTACGGTCACTGGAACAACGGCAGAACAACAAAAGGATGCTTTTAGCAGGAGGGCTGCTATCTGGAAACCATGGCTACCCCTCCCACTATGAAACATCACTTTCCAGAGACTGATTTATCTTAAAAAGCCTTCCAGAATTAAAACTGCCCCCAGCACCTCTACAAGCATCCACTGGCAACACAGCCGCTTTACCTTTTAGCTTAATTGGCAGCCATCTCCTACCTCCCAGCTGCTGGTGAGGGCAGAGCAGCCGAGAAACCCTTCCCGGGCACACGCCCTCTTCTCCCAGCCCAGGGTGGGACAGCCAGGACACGGGCTAAGGGGACCTGCACAGTCCCCAGTGGAGCCTCCGGCCTCTGCAGAAGTTTAAAGGTGGGAAGAAAGATGTGTGGTTCTGGAGCAAGGATGAAGTTTCAGTTCCCTACAGAAAACAGATGAGATTATGCACGTAGCGAAGGGACTTTCTCGCTAAATTGGGAAGGGCCCCGTCACGCTCTTTGCAGCCCTCCTACCTGTTCCTATAGGCTTCCCACCCCTGTAATGAGTATCAGCTAGGTCTCAGCCTTGCAGCCTCCTGGGTTTGTGCCAGGGAAGGCCACGCAGAGCATCCCCTTTCTGCCTGCTTGACCCCCACCGGCAGGAACGTGCAATATCCATCCTTCTCACATCCATCTTTGGCTGCAGTGCCGCATTACTCAGACTTAGAAAGCCAAACCACCGCGTTCCAGTCAGTCATTTGAAACCAGACACCCCAATCGGTCTTTCCAAAACTCACGTTATCCAAGATACAAGCAAACCCACAGCCGCGGTTGTTGTAAGCAGCCCAAACGTCTGGCTAGGACTGCCCATGCATTCCCCAAGGCAACTTCAACAACTCCTCAAACTTGCGATGCCCTGTCCCTCCCAGTACACACATGCCCGATAAAGGAGAATAATTTAACCCAAGTGCATACTTAGATGTGGAGTCATTACTGCAGGAGGATGCTGACACCAGTGAACAGGGTTCAAACTGGGGACTGGATATTTATAGCACTACAGAACCAGTGCTGTCATTAAGGGCAATATTAGGTTTATTACACAAAGTCTGTTACTCTGGACTTAAGCTGCACTGAAATTAGTAGAGATAGTAGGAAATGCTTCCGCATCCAGCTCCTGTGGCACTCTTACAGCATTTCTCTGTCATACCAGGCACCGGACACAGCAAGACACAGCCTACTAACACTGTGTGGAGTTGGGACTGAAAAGAAAACAGCGCCCAACAGGAGGAACGAGTCCTATTCTTGGTGCAACCAGGAATAGCCACACACCATAGGATGTAGCTCAACAGGAGAGAGCTGGCTTCAAAACAAGCAAATTCCTCCCTCCAACTCACCTTCCAGCTCTTTTTCTGGATTCAAACTTCTTTAAAAAGCATCTTGTACTCAGATTTAGTTTGTACTCAAGTACTCAGGCTTAGATTTAGTTTATTCTGCTTTAAGGCACGGAGCTGGACTACATCAACTACAGAAAACCTTCCCAGGCCAATTTTCTGCAATTCTGACCCCGATTCAGCCCGAGGGCTGGCACAGAGCTGGGCAGCGGGTCAGCAATTTGCATCTGGCTCCCTTTCCCAGCCCCGAGCATTTCAATGAAGCAGCCACAACTTTTATTAGTTCGCCCATGCCTGTTGTTTTTGCGTCACGCTCTTGCGACAGGAGGTGGTTGTGATTCACTCGCTTGGTTTGTTTGGTTTGTTTTTCTTTTCCAATCTGCACAGAGCAAAAAATATTTTCAACCAACATTTTATGACACCAGCATCACCCACCCTGTGAAAATAAGCCGTCTGCAGAAAAATAGACTTGCTGGGAAAGTGAGAAGCTTTCTCCTGGAAATGTTGATGCTCCGAGAGCTTCATGTGAAACTGTCCTACAAAGATGTTTCACACTCAGGGGGCTGTGGCTCCTAAGAAAATAGTGCCACTGTCACTGAGGAGTAAAGACTGGTATCAGCAGCACAATCTCTCGTTTTGCCACCACTCCCCACCAGTATGAGTTTGGCCTCACCTCTGGTCAGCTCTCCTCTTCCTTTGCTAGCTGAATGCAGCCCCATTGCATGAAGAGCTCCTAGAAGAGCTCTTACAGCACTGTCTGTGCTTGCTGGCACAGTTTTCCCATGGCAAGGAGAGGCAGCTGAACTTGGAAAAGCCCAGGAGCTGCTACAGGCAGCACAGGCAATTTCCAGGAACTGCTGTTTCAATTTTCCCCCCATGATCCAGGGCAGGCTACAGCAGATCACCCAGTCGAAGCAGACAAAGGTCAAGCGTATCGTCTTTCCTTTCCCCTGCAGAAAACTACACACCAACTCAAAACCAGCCCCCTCCAGCTTCCAGGCTCCTCTGCTAATGAGAAAGAGGGGAATAATTAAACCGTCAGACCCCATCCCACCCCAAGGTGTGAATGCACAAGCAACCACCGACAGGCTGTATGTTTGTCTCAGGTCTATGCGGGGATAAGACCATTTTAAGCATGGCAGCAGCTAAAAATTATTCCAGTCCTGCACCAAAGGCCCCAGGCTATAGGAGCCGGAGCCAGCCCTGGGGCTCCTTGTTGTCCTCACTGCACTCTGCTCTCCCGATGCTCGGTGACTTTCCGGTCATGAGACAGTCAGCCTGGGACGCCACCCTTCCTGCTCCGTAGAGAGGGGCTGTATCTGCCCACTCTGTCACCCGGACAGCTCTGCCCAGCCCCGGGACACAGCGGGCTCCGTCCCCACAGACAGATCAGAAGAGTAAACACAATATCTGTGCTGACAAGCAAAAAGCTCAGTGTGGGATGGGAACACACCTTTTTCAAAGGAAAGCCCAGCTGGTCAGCGTTTAGTTAGAAAAATACATGGAGGCAGGGGGAGGATGGAAATAAAAGGGAAGATAAGCAAGAATGCAGTGTGCAAGGTTGAAGCACTTGCTTCTGCGCCAGCCCAGGCTGCTAAGGCTGAACTCACTCCCACTCTGCAAATCTCAACAGATAGGGAACTTGCCATTTACAGTCTTCCTTCATTAGGACACCGGGAAGTGTAACGGTCAAAAGAGACCCTGATTCATCTGTGTGCTGGGTCAGCTGCAAAAGGGAAGGGGGGCAAAGTCCTTGTCAGTAAAAAGGATCTTAAGCACTTTAGATATGACCAGTGGTCCGGAGCTGACCTCAGCCCTTTGCTCCTTCTGTCTCTCCCCTAAGAGGAAGAAATCCTGCAGAGTCAGACGTGCTTTCAAATAACTGCTTACCCAGCCAGACCCGAGACCAGCCACCTGTGCCAGCTGCTGGGAGAGCTCCGGGGGTCCCTCACCATGCCTCCGGTGGCAAACGTTCCCAAGCCTGCGTTGATGTTGGGGAAAATCATCCCCTTTCCTTACCCCCTCCTGCACTGCGGCATCAGGGCGACAAAATACAGGCAGAATAAGGATCCGCGGGCGATGCCCCGGGGCTGGCTTTATACACACGGCGCACAGAGAAAGGCAGATCTGCAGAGCATGGTGCTCCAACCACCCACCGCCGCAAGTCCAAGCCCCCAGGACTGTGAAATG
The DNA here is from genome assembly GCA_947846985.1 of Fratercula arctica. NCBI lineage: Eukaryota > Metazoa > Chordata > Aves > Charadriiformes > Alcidae > Fratercula > Fratercula arctica. The sequence goes on from CANTUZ010000009.1 coordinate 23,788,302, forward strand.
ACTTCAACCCAAGCAGCTCCAAGCACCAAGACAGGCCAACTTAGTTTCTTTGTCTTCAGGTCTGAGCTCGGGATCGTGCCACCTAAGCCCAGCTACAGTTTTTTCCCTAGCTCACAATGTCCCCTCACCTATTTCTTGCTACAAAACCGGACCACGAGGGATCATAGGGCGCAACAGCAGAGTAGTTCAGCGAGGCCAGGGCTCTCTCCATGGGTCTGGCGTGGTGCTGGTGAGGGGAGCAAGACTGGGAGATGGAAGGGCAGCTGCAGCTTTGCCCAACACGTTTCCTCCTCTCTTCCAGCGCCACAGCCCATGGAGGGATCCCACACACGTACCCTTCCCTCCTGGAGAGACCTGGGCTCTGGCCACCACCAGGAATATCCCCCTTCACCCACAGGGCTGAAATGTCTCTAGGTATTTTTGCTAAGGCTGCCATACCTGGTGCTAGTAATGGGCTGTGGCATGTAAGAAATTTAATTACGTGAAGAGCTGCCAGCTCCTGCAGAGCCCAGGGCTGAGGCCAGCACTGCACCATGGCAAATGCAGCACACTAGGCCCAGCCCCGGCACAAATACCCATGAAAATGTCCCGCTTCGCTGCTCCTCATCCCGCTCCCAGCCTCCAGGACCAGGGCTCAAGCCACAAACTGAGCCCTGCAGCACCATCACTCCCCTGGCGAGGGGTAAGTCTCTGTGCGTGGATGCAAACAGCAGCAGTGTGCTGAGCTGCAGGTTTTGCTAAAGATGCTGAGCTCGCCTTTCACTGCGCCTGGGGCGCTGGGGAAGTTCGAGAGCTCCCTGCCACCCACTGCACATCCCTTTTGCCCTGTCCCATTTCTTCACCCGCCTCCAGAGCCTCCTCTCCACCCTCCTCCTCGCCCACAGACCCACTTCCTAAAGGGGAGAGGTTACAAAATGCAATTTGTTAAATAGGACACACGACTGACTCTTAATGAGTGTTCCACACCTCTGATACCTCCCTAATTGAAATCCCTCTCAGCCTGCGTCCCAGCTAAGCTCTCACTCCAAAAAAAAAAAAGAAAAAAAAAAAAAGAGAGAGAGACAGAAACAGAGTTAAGCATAAGCCGATCCCCTTTAAGGGAAGTGTCCTAACACTAATTGGCTTTGGTGTTTCTCGGTGACAGATCCTTGCTGTGCTCAATGCCGGGAAAGCCACTGTCTGACACAGATGCAGGCCGGATGACCGTACCGCGTGTTCTTTGAAGCCTTTCGTACCCAGGCTTGTTCTTTCTCCCTCTCAGCACAGTTTTACTCTAGAACAGGCATTTCCAAACACATCAGGCCCCTGTAATTCAACTTCCACCACCGTCAAGCGACACAAGGGAAACATCTATAGAGAATATGTGACTCCCATCCTCAGTTCATTCTCAGGCTCTTCCACCCCTCTTGCATCCCATTTTTCTCAGCCACTAAATTTCTCAGGGAATAAAATGACGCAATGCTAGGAGCAATCTTTGGCTGCCCTCCCTGCCAGTGTCTCTCCTGTTTGTGCGATGGAGGTGGCAGGCAGAGGCCACCCCCGAGCCACCCACCCACCGCCCCTTCCCTCCACTCCTGGGCCCTTCATCCACAGGCAGGAGAAGGGCATCATAAATTAACGGCAGAAGAATAACAGATGGCGCAGAATAAAACAGGGGAAATTCGTGTCCTCTGAAGTTGTCGGCGAATAGGGAAGACAGAGGAGCTGTTGTACTGCAGAGCAACATGAGATCCGCAGCTCGGCTGAACCCGCCAGCTCAGCCAAACACCAGAACCACCGGGGACAAGACGGGGTCTTTTGTTAAAGCCTCCCTGGAGGGTATTAATCAAAAAAGCTTGGAAGACACATGATAAAAACCAGTAAACGTTAGTCTGCTCTTTTCAACACATGAAGCTTGGGCCGTGCTCTAAGCTTGCTCCTTGAAAACATTTCTTTGTTCAGTTTCTGCTAAGATTGGGTCTGATTATAAGTCTTTGTGTATCATTTCAGATGTATCTATTTTCTCAGAGATCCTCTGCAAATATTTACTCACAGACCTCATTTGCAGCTAACAGGGTAAGTACAGCAGCTGAATAAGAAAATTAACTGTATTATGCAAACACACTTCTCCATTTCCCCCTGCAAGTTAGGGAAATGGTTACTCTGTCTGTTTCAGGGCTTTTTGACAGGCTTTAATATACCCAGCTTGTAGGAAAATGTTTTCAGAATACATAGAAGAAAGGACTCGGCAAGAACAGGGATCTAAAAATTCAGTTAAAAGCAATCAAGGAAGCCAGGAGCCCTTTCCTGAGATCACAGGCATTTTAGCTCATTTTAATGAGAGCCAAAAGTCTCCCCAAAAAGACAAAAGGAAAAGGAAAAAAAAAAAAAAAAGACCAACTCTTCTCAAAAGACAAGACATAGGTAGAAAATACCCGGTGCAGGGAGTAGCTGTCAGCTGCAGGCACTGCTGCATCGCAAGGCTGCAGCCCACCACAGCCCCAGGACTTACCTTGCGGAGCTGTGATGATCCTGGGGTTCACCTTGGAGTGCCCCGCCACCCACAAGCCCAGCTGGCTGGCCCACAGAGCCACGAAGAGGGCAACGGGCAACCTCCTGCCCATTTCCACTTCTTTATGGAGCAGGGATCGCGAGCCTGTGAGGCCAACAGCTGCATCGCTTGCCTTATACAAAAGAGGGCGCATCCAGGGCAGCCAATGACTGAAACGGAGGGTGGGACTATGAAGCAAACCTTATTAAAAAAAAAAAAAAAAAAAAAAGTCAAAATCGACTCTATTCAGCACTTCATTTGGTACCTGCAGGCTTTGCTGGGCGTTTCCCCGCCCCCCCCGCCTCTTTCTGGAAGGTGGGAGTCTGATGGCTTTGTTCACCTTCAAAGCTGCAGCCGACCCGAGTCTCGCAATCAACTTATCACAGAGGCTCATAAGAGGAATACTGAGGTTGACAGGAATGAAATAAGAATGCAAATACGTCTGTGTAAGAACACACATGAAGCAACAGCAGACCAAGGGCACAGAGATCGATAACAAAGGATGCTGCTCCCAGTTGTATAAATAGAGGGATGTGCGGAGGCCAGAAAGTCGTTCTGGGATTTCATGGCAGCAGGACAGAAGACCCTGCTCTACCATCAGGAGGATGCAGCAAGGCTGCAGCATCTCTTGTGTGCCAGCTCTCTTCCTACCAGTGCTACAATTACATAATAAAAGGGCTGCTCCTAAAAAAAATAAAATAGAATACTGCCCAAAAATTCATTCTTCGTTACAAGTCAGGAAGACTACGAGACAAATACCACAGACATGATGACGAGACAGCGGTGTCCCTTCTCCTGTGTCACACACCCCCTCGTCAGACCAGCCGAACTCACATCACGGTGCGAGTGTGGGATTATATGTGGAAAATCCACTGGGAGCTGGGGTGAAGAAATAGTCCCTTCCCTAAGATCCTGCCCTAACTTTTGTGACGCTAATGTCCTCCGAAAGGACAGGGATGCTGAGCACACCCTGCCATGGGAGCTGTGGCACAAACCTTTGGAAAGTCACTTTGCTTTACCAAACCTCTCCATCCTCCCAGTTTCCCATCAGGAGGCCAGGAAAGGCTGACAGCTCTTTGTGAAGCACTGTGAGGTTTGTTAATGAGAAGAGCAGGGCATTACGTGCAAGGAAAGCGAGGTCGGACGTGACCAGAATAGGAGAGCCCCACGGGTAACTCACGAGGATGAGAGACGCAGCTGCACTCTTTAAAGTTGGTATTGAAGCTAGACCCAGGACTGCTCTGCTCCTGCAGGAGATGAACAGTGGCAGGGCAAGGAGGGGCATTTTGGAGGAAGCAAAAAAAAAATTAATGAGACAGCTAATGGTGAATTTTAAGGCCCCACAGGAATTTCCCACCAACTCTAAGCATGGAGGTTCATCTTTTTCTTTAACCAAATATCTGCTTGGGTAATTACAGTGTGATAACATACAGATCATTCTGGTTTTTCACTTTTGGACATGGTGATTCCCAGCCTTGAAGCATTTTGCACTGCTGCTCACCTCGAAACAACAGGCCATTCCCCACTAGAGGCAGATGTATTTCTCTACCCGCCTCATTGCTCCCAGAGGTGCTAAACCCCATCATCAGTTGTTTTCTTGCAGAGAAAGCTTCCTGAAAAACATCAAATTTGTTAAGGTTCTTTCACACAGTCAGGAGTGAAAAAGAAACGTCATTTGTAAATCAACAGCCTAAGCCATACGATCCACGATGGTTCCTTAATAAACATGGGGACTTGGCATTTTGCATCCACCCCAAATTTGGGCTACACCATGAGAGCTGCACACATTGTTATCTGCTTTGCCTTTTATGACACAACGCAGCTGGTGGTCTGGGCAACTGGCTTTCAACTCCTACTCTTGACAGAGTTGCCAACTAGAAACACAGAAGGGTTCTCATCAGAGATGAAGGAGGAGAGTTTCTGCCTTATTAGAACAGTAAATCCTTTGCTCTTCCCTTTTCCTGGCCCCTAACACACACAGCTGGGGACTCTGCATGGTTAGCTTTCAGGTCTTTTTCCACCTACAACTAAATACAATGCTCCCGTGTACAAAATTCAGCTCTAAACTTCCCCATGACTTTGGAAGTGTTCAGCTCGGTTCTTTCTGCCTCAACACATGATCCCACTCCATCTCATAGACCATGGGCTGAGCCACCCCACGAACATGACTGTATTGTGGTCCTTGATTCAGAATGATGCTGTAGCATGTTTTGCTTTTGCTAAGCAAGAGACTCAGCAGACTGCTTGGTGTGTATCAATTAAATGGAAAGCTGTGTGAGACCTCTGCATGCCAGCTCACCAGCAAAGGCGGCTGCAGCGGAGGAGAAAAAAAGTGACAGTGGTAGAACAGGCAAGTGTACATGAGCACAACACTGAAATGCTGATTACAACTCTCCAAATGAATAGTCTTCATTAAGACAGAGCTTTCACCCAAATGCCTTTGCTCCCTCCAGAAGCTACAGCTCCCCTTGGCATCCTTTCTCCTCTCCACAAGCTCCTTCGGGGCAGCAGCGTGACTGATCAGTCAGGGCAAGCCTGACTCCCTCCGATGCAGAAACATCGGATCATTGCACAGGACAACATTGTGAAGGTGACTTCAACACACGGGCAAGATCAGGAGGGTCAAGGGAGTGGCATGACACACACTGCGCAATGAGGAAAATAATCCCACCACCAGTCCCCCACGGGCAGGGCCATCCCACAGAGACACACAAAGCAGCACAGAGCAACGCTGGACACGTTTGATCAAGGAGCAGCCCAGTTTGTACTCTTGGGAGGAGTGTAGAGCTGATTTCAAGGTTGCTCCAACCCTGTACCAGTTTGCAGGGGGTGCTGAACACAGAACAGTGCCCTGAATACAGCCAGAAAACCCGCTGTGCATTAAGTACACACACACACTTTGTCCCAAAGCAGGCAAGCTCTTCTGTGAGAGTTTGCTCAGGACCTGCTCAGCCACATGCCATGTCCTTCTCAACCCATAAGAAATTTGTACACAAGCCATCAGATTCCAGGCACGAATCCTGCTCAGCCCCCTCCTGCAAAGGTTTCCGTCTGCTTCCCTCAAGTACCAAAACTTCCATAGCGCAAATTATGTGCGGTTTTTTTCCAGATCATGCTGCTCGGTTCCAACGTGGATCAGAAGGCAGCTTCCCCCATCTTGTAAAAAAATAAAAAAATAAATAAAAATCAAGCACATCTTTTCCTTAAGAGGACCGGTTTTATTCACCATTGCAGAGGAGACAGACTGCTTGAGGGTTTGTGGCCAGGCAGTCTAATTATTATGAAACCTCCTGTTCTAGCTGGTATCTTTTCATTGGAGAAGAGCAGGTGTGTTAATTCACATGTTCTTGTGAACAATGGTTTAACTTTTCCTAACCCCAGGCCAGGAACATGACCCTGGGAAACATACAGTAGGTTTGATGGATTTGAACACAGGCAAACATTCCACAGAAAAAATTAACACCACAAACATGCTTATCCCTGATGAAAGCCAGGCAAGATCCTTTTCTCTGTTGTGCCGTCTCTTCCAGAAACCTGACAAGCGCATCTCGATCTCAGGCTGTTATCAGCCATAGCAGTTTTAGAACAGTACAAAGAGGGACCTTTTTGAACATGGCGCAGCGGGCTGTGAGTGCTCACCAGGTCTGTCATGCCACATGTATGCACGTTTCCACAGTACAAGACTGAGAGCCTGCATGTTTTGGCACAGAGCATGGGAAATCCTCTGTTAAACCCTACCTGTGTGGGGAACCCTGCTGCAGGGTGGACTGATGTCTCAATGAGGCTGGGACATAAGTATAAATGACCATGATAGAGCTTTGGAAGACCAGAGCTTCTATTTCTTACCCCTTGCATTTTGCCTTTGGGAGCAAGTAGACTCATAAGCATGGACTGTGGGAGGAAAAACCTGAAATTCCACTCACATTTCTTTTGGCACTGACCAACAGGTCATTCAGTCCTTGGATGACAAAGCGAGGTGGGAGGGAAGCAAAGCGGATCTTTTATCAGCAAATTGCTGCATTCTGCTTTCAACACACCAGTCCTCCCCAAAACTCACATTCCTCACAGACAGGTACCGCCAACCACAGCCATCCCCTCCTAAAGCCACAGCCCTGGCTGTCACTCCTTCAGCCTCTCCAGGCACGTTGGTTTTATGCAAGTCCATCTCCAACAGCTGTTTTAAGCTGGACTGAGCCTGGGGGAGGCTGATCAGTTGGTATGAGTCCCCCTCCCAGTTCTTCCATGATGCTGAAGCACAGTAAATCTACTACCCCAAGAAGAGTCAATCAAAGGGGGCAGAAGCCCCCGTGTGCTAAATGCCAGTCCCAGGGCTTTAAAAATTAATCAGGGAAGGGAAGAAGGAACCACATTCCCCAGAACATCTTTTTCTAGTAGGTCAACTCCTTTGACTGGCCAAAGGAGGCCTGTGCCAGAGGCGACTCGCACTCAAGTCCTTGGAGAGTAGCACAAAACCCCGAGCTGGGACTCCTCTTCTTCAGTGCTTTCCCCTCTGCTGCTGAGGAAACCTCTGGGGCTCACCCCTCAGGTAGGACCTCCCAGACCAGAGCTTCACGACACTATTCACTGGTCCCAGTAGCTTCCAGAGGTCCTGCCCGAGGACTAGCCCCAAACAAACTCAGCTCATCTAGATGACCCCAAACCACACCTCACCCTTTCCATTGCAAACATCCATTTGGTTGGCAAATGAGCTTCACCTGAATGCCCGTCACATTTACAAGCAACCCTGCCAATAGCGATTTCAGCAAGCACTCACTGGCAGAGCAGAAAAGGAGGTAAAACAGATACACATTGGTGACAGACTTGACTCAAGAGTGTGCGCATCCCCCAGACACGGGTGCCAAAGGTTTTAGGTAGAGTAAATAAAACCCAATGCAGAATCACACCCAATTGAAAGAAAGTTAAAACAAAAAAAAAAAAAAGGACAGAAATAAGCTGCTTTGTTGAGATTGATCTGCCGCACTCCCACCACGAGAGCTGCATATTGATATATTAACGCTGCACAGCACATCAGCTCCCTCTTCCTATGAGGGTCCAGCAGGCCACGCTGGGTTTTGCTTACGTGAAATTCCTGGTGTTTCTTTTCTTGACCGCCGTGCTCCACTTCCTGGTAGGGCCAGGATTTCAGAGCAGCATCGACACGTGCTGCCAAGAAGCTACTACACTCTCCTGCAGGAATGGCTACATTTCAGCAGTGGGCAAAGCCTCCTCAGTGATACTGATTCCCAGATCTTTGAATGGTACTAAGAAAGGTCCAGCACCCACCATCCCATACACAAGCTTATAAGCCCCCTTTATCAGCTCCGTTAAACCCACAGGTCCTCCCGGTAATACACAAATGAAGGTTTGCTCTCTGCAATCTGTTCTCCCATTCCCTGCCATAGTGTGAGTTGAAATTTCAGTCCACATTTTCCTCTGGGGAATCAAAGCAAGTCACCTGGTCCCCAAGAAGCCACTTGAAACAGCTGCTGGGGAAAAAAGCCAACACAATCTCCTACAAGCTGGACAGGCACATAAGGTTAAGTGGTAGCTGTTCAGGAAAGTAAACTAATTTGAAGATACTAAGTTGACCTTGTTGTGTTCAAGTACTTCCAGCAGCGATATCTGTCTCGCCAGGAAGGGACAGACATTTAAGAAGTGGTTTATCTCCTGCTCCTCCTTCCTATTTTGGCCCCTGCTAGCCAACCCTGGGCCAAATGACGCAGAAGGTAAGCTGCAGTTCAGCGCTGTCCTTGGCTCTAAATTCAGAGCCCGCCTGGCGACACGAAGGCTCAGCACCACAGACGTACCGGTTTCTCTTTCCATCAGACATGGGAAGCCCGCCATCTCTTCCAGCAGGAGAGTGGGAACAGCTCAGGATCTCACCATGTGCTGGACCCATTTGACTTATTTTTCTCTGTGACCTGTCAAAACACTTCAAAGGGACACCGGCCTGGGCAGGGAAGAGCTCTTCTCTTTCTTCCTGACTCCCATCTGCCCTTCCTTTATGCAGGCTTCATGCCTGTCACCTGCTTCCTGGTCATTATGTGTCCAGCTAGCTCCCACATGGCTCCTTTGGGACAGTGATTGCAGGAAGCCATAAGCAACCAGGTCACAGGCTCTTGGGAGGGGAGGAAAAGAAGAATAAAAAATGAGGTGAAGGAAGAATAAATGGACATGAACTCATGTGACCAGCTGGCAGGATCCATGGGATGATTTAATTATGTGTAACAGAGGATCCTTTGGGATCAAAGCATTTAATTCCAGGGAGCTACACCTTGGAAAGGAATGCTCAGGACAGTCAGCACTCCTTCCCTTCCCAGGAACAGGGCTGTACGCAAACCAATTCAGACAAAGGTAAATAGTTTGGAGTCTGCTGTGTGGAATGTCAGGGCAGCGTGCTGAGCATTGCTGGGGGATTACGGAGCTCTGCTGTCATTAACAACCTTTTCTGCTTTAGCAAGATTAAGTGACAATTTTCTACCTGACAGCCCAACTCCCCTAGCTATCTTTGTCAACTGTTGCTGCCTTCAGTGGCCACAGAAATCCCAGCACCCAAAAATTAAACCTCAGAGCTTTACTGGGAACACCACCATCCTTTTAGAGTGTGACAGCCCAGAAGTTACCTGTGCCACAGTCCCAAGGCTGCACCTCATACCCTCCTTCCAGCTGCTGCACACTCTTGCGGGTCACAGACTTTGAACCTGTGGCTAACCTGCAGGACTCCTTGCTGCAGGGTGGCATCTAGGCGACAAGATTATCTGTGTTCAAAGAAGAAAAAAAAATTCTGTGGGGCCCGTTAACTATTAACACCCAATTTCTAGCTCCAGAAGTCCTTAAACCTCACACCATTGGATGCTGGGGGAAAAAAAACCCCAACCTATTAGAGATGGATCTTTCTCTTTTTCTTGAGGTTTTTCTGCAGTGTCTATTATTGGCCACTGCAGGAAGACAGGGGACTCTGGCTCTGATTCTACATAACCCATCTGATGCTTTTATCACCCCTGGAGTAGAAACCCACAGCTCTCCAGCTTCTTCCTCAAACACCTAAACTAATGCAGCCTTCTGAACAAGTGGACCATGTTCCTAAACCAGCACGGTATTTATTTCAGTGGTAGGGGATAAAAAAGAAAGTCTCAAAGTGATTTTGGGACAACCCTTCTGCTTGCTGGCAGCCTGGAACACACAGAAGTCAGCTAGGGAGACTGTGTGGTCAGAAATGCTCCCCAAAATCCCCAATTTCACCTTAAGAACATTGGTTGGGTTGTTGTTTGGGTTTTTTTGTTTGTTTTATTTAAAGTTTCCAGATTCAGTTCAAGGGGACTAGAGCCAGGAAGCTTTGTGTTCAAAGCTAGCGGCTCAGCCATTGTCTTGACTTCAGGGGATGCTTATCTTCTTCCCTCTGAACTTTCCTTTTGCTTACTGTACTCTTAAACAAGCATCCTTGTAAGGCAGAACTACATGCACTACTATAAATCACAGGATTATTCATAAACACTGTGATTTATAAATATTAGAATATTATAAATATAGAATAAAGTATTAGGAAAGAAATATTTTCACGGTGCGACATTTTCAGTACATCTCTGCTTTCACCAAGCTAAAATACAGTCAGTTGCCTTAAAACTGCATGGTTTTATCGTGCTGCTCTCCAGTTAGCATCACACGGACTCTTAGCTGTGCAAAGCACAGCTCCTTAAAAGGATGCTTTGATGACTAAAGTCAGAGCTCCCTTTTCGTCACTTCTCAAGGAAAATGTTGATTCATGCTAGGAAAGGGACCAAGTCCCACAGGATACAGGCTGCTGGAAAGCTGCGCTGTACCACCTGCCCTGATCTTTGGGCTCTCACCTTATTCCTGATCAGTTGTCCCAGCTTCAGTAAAACTCTTTCCTCCTTCCTAGAAAGTTTGCCTGAGAAAGAGTAAGACCAGGATTTCATTATTGACAAGGAAACCCCGCCAGGCCCCGCTGCCCCTTCTTCCCTTTGCCCTGGGCACTAGCCTGTCCCCCATGGTGAGACCGTTCAGCTCACTGAACCAGCACAAAGTTCATTTAAGAAACTAAAAGTGGTTATGTTTCCTGATACTTTGGCATTGCCCACAAGGACAAAGCTGAAAGCAGCCAGGAAACCACCAAGTCCTTTGTGAACAAAGCAAACTGATAGACAAGGGGTCTGCCAGACCATTTCCCTGCTCCTGTTCATGACAGGGATTTATCCTTCCGGGCTGCGCAAGCTTACTCCTGCCCTACCAAAACCCAAGGGAGATGCTGAGCATCCTGGAACACAGGAGAAAGTCACCTTCACCAGTCTTCTGAATTAATGTTGCAGAGAGGAGCTGGGGGGCCAAGGTGTGTATCCCCACACTGCGCTGGGGAGAAGAGAACGATGTTCCCCCAGCTCACTACAGACACCCATGATGAGCAGGGCCATCGCAATGGTCAGTCCTCTGGCTCCTGCATGTTTGGGTTTTTTTGTGGATGGAGCTGGGCAAAACAGCAACACTGGTTTAAGGTGCTTTGCTGCCTTGTCCAGACAGGGAACCAGCTCCTGTGCCAGGGTCCTGCAAGCAGGGGACACTCAGAGCCTTTGTTTGGCTCTGAAACATTTATTCCGAAATATGGGAGACATGTGGGAGGATGAGGGGAAGGACGGTGGTTTACGATCTGCTCCAACAAATCACCCAAGCATGCCCACACCAGAGAGACCATGCCTGCACATAAACAGCTAATACCTCAAACATCAATGTCTCCTCCTGGGATAGATCTTGCCAGTTGCGTTCACTTCACACATGGGGAAGCTCCAGCATCATTGTGAAAGCAGACGAAGACGGAGGCGGGCAGTCACACAGGCTGCGGTACTGCAAAAGCCATCAGGGATGTGAAGCCTGGGAGATTCTGCTCTGTCTCCATTTCACTGTTTTGCTGGAAAACTACACCCCCACAAAACTGCTTTGCTCCTCATGGAGACAGTCAGCTCAGGACTGTCTTAGGGAAAAAGAGATGAGGCAGACACGGTGAAAAAGCCATCAAAGTGGCCAAAGTAGAAAAGCAGGGCCCATATGGCAAGGAGCCTAGATCCCAGGCAAATTGCCAGCCCTCTGCAGGTGTCCACAACGCACCAGCACTGACAGTCAAGCACCAGAACAAATAACAAGATTACTGAAAACACAGGAGTACAAACAGCTGCTCCCATTACTACTGAAAACACCCCGCTGTTGCTGCTTCCCTTGTCAGCTCCACTACAGGCAAAGAAGGAACTGAACCAAACATTTCTCTTTGATGTCAGAACCAGAAAGTCCCTGCTGAAAGCGCTTACGTTGGGGAACCATGCTTTGACCTCCACCTCTTCCAAAAGGTCAGCCAAGCACCTCCCAGTCTGCAGCAGCGCCAGTGAGGCACATCAGGCTGCAGATGCTGGCGAACCGAGCCAGGATCATCCTCAGTTAGAGGATGCACCTCTAACCCCGGCATGGAAGTCGCAAGGAGGAGGGGAAGGTATCAGGGCAGTGGCACCAAGGATGGACCACAGGGAACAGGCAGGTGGGAGACAGTGCATTGCAATTTGCTCTCAAAGAGCAGAATCTGTTGTGTTCAGCCACTGACAAGTTAGTGCCTGGACTTAGCTGCTTTCTCAGCGAGCAATGGCTACCAGCATCTCCATGAGTCATTCGTTTTGTTCAATATCTCTCTTGGAATTTAGGCTCCAATGACAGTGGAAGTCATGACAACTGGCTTGGACAAGAGTCCTCACGCTACACCCCCACAAGCCACATTTAGGTTGCTAACCCCAGGCAAAGGGCCTCTCCAAACGAGCGTGTGCCTCCTGCAGCCTCCCCTGGCCAGTTTCTCCCCCTGGGCAGAGGCTGTGCTGGCTGAGCTTTCTCTGCACGCAGAGGTGGCTGCCAGCATCACTTTCATCTCAGAGCCGGGAGGCACTCGGGAGGCACTGCCATTAGAGCAGGCGATGCTCTGGCTGCTGCAGAGCCAGTTCTGAGGAACTCTGAGCTTCCCTCTTTCCTACAAGATCTCCTGCATCAAAGTTTTCCTTCCTCCTCCTCCATCACCAGCCCTGCAGGTGTCAGGCAGAGCCTCTCTTCCCATCCCTGCAGCTCTAAACTGGTCTGGTTGCTGAGCACGTCTATTCTAGGCAGCCAAAGGCAGGTGAGATGAGGGAAGCGAAGTGCACTCATCAGTTGCGTCGTGAACATCGGCACCAAGTTCTTCTCTGTTAGAGCCAGTTCAGAGAGAGAGAACGTGTCTGACGCAGTACTCCAAGCCAAGTAACACAATTTGTGAAAGAAATCAGAAAAAAGTTCTTTCCATACAAAACAGCCAGGCAATTCTCAATTATCTGGGGACACAGGGAGAAGCAGAAATAGCCATTATAACAGAAGAAATTACTTAATACAAAACGTGAGTCAACAAAGTGATGAAATCGTAAGAGCAAGGTCAGGACAGGAAAGAAATACCATTTTGGGACACCAAGAAGCCCAAGCTGGCCTAAGCTGAGAATTGGCGTGGTACAGCAAAGCACGCTAGTCACCCTGGTCCCAAAGCAAGTCCTGCTAGGCCTGAGCAGGTGTGTGAGCACTTACAAATGCTTTCCAGCTTTGGGCAGCAGCATCTGCGATACAGCTAATCTTTGGTTAGCCCAGGGAGGATTGAGGGCTGACAGCAGGGCTTGTCTCCACAGTGGGGAAGGGAGGGAAGATGCTGTGCATATGCTGTCCACTCCCCCAGCAAAGCAAAGAGTGAAGGCACAAGGAATAGGAACAAATACATCAGTTCTCATACACATAAAATGATGGCTCTCATCTGGACTCGGTTTCCAAAGCAGGTAATGAGGGCAGTAACCCGGAAGGGTGTATCAAGTCATGAAGGCCGGTTATGTCCATCGCATCTTATCTCCTACATATTGAAAAATAAAAACAGACCCTCCCCTCCTGAGAGACTTAATCCTCTAGACAGGATTAAAGTCTATCAGTCAATGGGCTACCCTGGAGAGAACAATCCAGCATTTGCTGGATGATAGCTGAGATCGTATCAGAAAACGATCCTAGCCCTTGGAGAGGAATTAGAGGGGAGCACAGGCAGCCTAAAGGTAGGAAAGCATTTTCTTCTTTTAGCTTCCCTACTAACGCATGGTGGCATTTCAGGCAAACTGGCTCTCATTTTCATGCCTTTTTAATCTCAATGGTACAATCAGAATGAAGCCAAGCTGAGTTCCAGTTCTTGCTTCTCGCAGTTCCCAGTGACAGTAATTACAGGTAAATGCCTTTGATTGCCTTTGCAGCTCAGGTCTTAGGCACCTCAAATGTGGCACCCAGGATCAGAAGACACTTTGCAAAACTCTGGCTGCAGCCAGACTAATCTACGTCAGAGAAAAGGTGTTTCTCCCAAGTCATTTGGCAGCACCTCACACCCTCTGGCAACTGCCTCCACCCTTGTGCTTGTCATTTTATTGACTGTCACCCTGTGGTGGCCATGAACTCCTGCACCTGTACCCTTGTTCTTGTCAGCTTGCAGGACTCTACCAGCTTCAGCCAACACAACTGAGAACAGCCTTCTGCTGAGAAGGAGACATGATGCTTCGCTGCAGCACCTTCTCGGAGAATATCTGCAGTACAAATAGTTCTTTTGTATTGGCCTAACTCCAGGCAGGATGGCTTCGCAGGTCAGCTACACCCCAAACATCGCTCTCCCAACAGATACAGCTTTGCTCTGTGTGAGGAGTGCCATCTGCTGAGTAATAACAGTCCTACAACAGGCAAACCATTTTCTCCGATTCCTTTCATGCAACGAGCACATTTCCATCACAGGTCTGGAACACAACCTGGGAGAGATCACAACCCAAACAACAGGCAAGTGAATACAGTCGATTTAATACAGTCAAGCACAGAGGGACCACAACAGCAAAACAAACTAGACTGAGGCATGTCAGGTGGGCAGGAATGAAACAACAGGCAGGAGAATGTGTTGACAGATCTAAGACTGCGGAACCGTAGGTGCCACATCTCCCCAGCACACACAGCCACCTCTTTTTCCATGCTGGACAAAGTTCTGAGGTCTCGTCACTGGCGGCCAGGAGGAGGAGGCTGGAGAGAGGAATCTGGAGCTGGAGGAGCTGCCCTCAGCATGGGCAGGGCTCTCAAACAGGAGCACACTGTCCACCTGCAAGGAAAGGAGCAGCCACTCCAACGGCTCCATGCTGGAGAGAAGAACCCCAATGCAGAGAAGAGTTTCAGGGCTGAGTCCCAGACCGAGAAATGTCACAGCTACCTCAGTGCAACTCACCAGTCCAGCTTCTCCTGTCCAAAAAGCTAGGGAGCCCCACCAGCAAAGATGAGCTCCAGGGCAGCCTGAATGTCCCCTCCAGTGGCTTGCAGGGCCCGGAGACTTAGCTCATCATCGTGTATGCCCATATCTTGCAGCTGCTGAAGCTGTGGTTGCCACTGGCTCTACAGACAGAAAACAAAAGAAGCTGAGGGTAGGTGCGAAAGACCAAGCAGACACAAAACAGCCTTCTCCACAGCCCCCTCTTCCATTCTGGATTCTCCCACCTAGCTCACAAGCTCTAGAGCTCTCTCTCTAGCTCACAAGTACAAACAGATCTTGAAAGCTCCAAGTCTTGCTGCAAACTCCCCAGATCCACCCGCCCACCCCTCCCGCTTCCACCCAGTACTTTTGCATCGGTCTACCATGCCTCCTGCAAGCATCACTTCTCCAGCAATGCCCCTTTCAGCTTAATGTCCTGCCACAGGAGGCAGCTGGAAGAACTACCTCCACCCTGCAACACTCAATGCGATATGGGGCTTTCATGGGCTCCTGAAGGAAGAGGCTGCAACACTGACCTGCAGGCTGGGCTGTCCTGAGGCCTGCAGGGCATGCTGTAAGGCCTGGCTGAAGAGGTCGTTGGTGATGGGTGTTCCTGACTGGACACTGGAGGACATCGGGGAGGTCCCAGAAGAATGACCCTAGGAGGAATTAAGTAGTGTATGGATCAGGAGAACACTTGTCACAGGAACCAGAGCCAGCACAGGGCAACGTTTGCTGCATCCCCACTACCACGTAGTGGTACCACGTACCACCTGTACGAAGACCTCAATCATAAGAAAATAAACCAGCGAGGACTTCCGGACCTGAGCAGGGCTTGTGCTCGGCCAAGCGCTGGTTTTATGGCCCAGAGGATGCCCCTAGCTGCTGCACTGCTGTTGTACCTGGGTGCCAGGGGTGGGTGTGTGGGAGCTGCTCTCTGGGGTGCTCGCCAGTGCCAGCGCGGTCGCCAGCTCGCTCTGGGTGATGGGACGGGGTCCAGCAGCCCCGGCGTAGCCAAGGGAAGCTGGTCGGGAACCAGAAGTGCTGCTGGATGGTGTAGATCTTGTGCTCTGTGTGGAGGGAACAAAAAAAACCCCATCTCTGATGTTGGCGTGAGCTAGCTCATGTGCCCATTCCCAGGGATGCCTTTCATTGAAACTCACAAGTGCGGAACTTTTAAAAAATAAACATGATAGAATGGGATCTGCTTTTTTTCCCAAGAACTTAGCTATTACAAAGCTGCAGAAATTTGCAGTAAACTTTTTAATATATCATCTATCAGCTTAAAAACAAAGTGTTATTAGCCTATAAAAAAGCAATTAAGCATTGACAGGCTTTTTTTTTTTGCCTAAGCATGTAATTTCTCTTTACAAAATACTTTGTCCTTTGGAGAGGAAAATGTTTTTACATTACAGAAGGGCAGGGACCAACACTCCCATGCTTCTCAGCCATGCTCGTCTGCACACAACTCTGACTCTGCATCAATTTGATTACGAAGGCGTTTACTCTGAGGACAAGTGCTGTTGCGAGTGGTCCTTCTGCATTCTTCTGTTGTTACCCTACCTCAGCACTCAAGAAAATCCTAACATGAGCAGCATGCAAGGACGCCACAATCAATACGTTTGTCTCCACAATATCCCTAGGAGCCAGAGTAGCTCATGCTGTTCATGAGACAGGAAGAGAGAAAACCTTTGGAGTCTTTAATACTGTCAGTCCAAACCAGCCATTCCACCCAACCTGGCTGCTTACCTGGTGGAAGTCATCTTCATCATCAGAGAGACCTTCAAAGAGAAAGCCACCTGCAACAGAAAGGGGAATCAACAGCTGCAGAAAACTGGGTGCTGGCAGGAGTTAGGCACCACACAAGAATCCTGTAGAGTCTTGGATTGCCCAGCAACCAGGCTCAGCCCCAGCTAGCACCCTGGTTAGGACAGAGGCCTCAGCACCAACAAGTCCACATGCAGCAGGTCAGCGGAAGACAGGTCAGACTCACCGTTTGCACAAAACCGAGGCCACAGCCCTCTGCTACCAACAGTCATTATACATGCCTGGCTGGGAGAGGCCCAGATGCTGAAGTGCCCCAGACGAGTCTCACATAGCACAAAAATCTACCAAACCACAGTGCATGTTCCTAGCTCAGGAATCCAAACTTCTTTTCCATCCAGCCTGACAAGACTGTGTCAGTACAGCACAGATTTGTCTGCAAATCCCACAGCACATCATCTCTGCAGGACTCCCCACTCATCTGTGCATCTGAACGTACCTGGCATGTCCCGGTAGGAGCCAGAGGACATGCCTCGGGAGGACGTCTCTGGGGCTGGGAGTGGGGTGCTGCCAGCCACTGAGTGCAGAACAAGGACAATGGCATTCACAAGCGCAGGGTGGGCTGGGATCAGCCTGGAGACAAAGAGTGGAAGAATAAACCATGTACACACTGAAACTAAGAAATCAGCAGCTCGATAACGGCAAAGAACTTATGTCAGGAATGGCAGAACCATCCTCACTGGTTGCGCCAGCACCACCTTGGACACTGCCTTTGGCTGTCCAGCAACAAACATCTCCCCACTGTGCTCCACAGAGGCAGGGAAACTGGGTCTCCTTCATGATCCCATTGTGTACATCTGCCATATGCTCTCACAGGAGCAACTCCCTGCTGCGAGCAACCAGATTGGAATTTGAACCCACAATCTGGCTGCAATTATGGGCCTGTCTCTCACTAAACATCCTCTGGTCTAATCCAACAGTGGAGGCAGGTGTGTATCAAAGTATCTGTTCCCTCTTTCCTACCGCCGAGGAATAGAGAGTCCCACCCTGAATGTCTGGCCTGGTGTATCTGTACTGGCAGGAGCAGAACTCTCTCTCCCACCCAGAGAGAAGTCGTCTTATACAATAGCGCGACAAAGGCATTGCTTAGTCACTGCCCCAGCTTGTGTGAACTTACGTGTCCAGCATGTTGGGGTCTGCAAACACTGAAAAGAGATCCTTGTCCTGTAGGACTCCTGGGAGGGACCAGGAAACACAACGAGTAAAAGACAGGATACCAGAAACAGGAGCCGGTCAAACAAGAACCAAGGGAAAAAACAAAAGAATTAATTGTTTTTCGGGAACTGAGTCACCATAGATACTCTATTATTGGTCTCTCTGAAGCCTTTTACGTCTTCCTGGAGCAATGCGATCACGGCCACACACACCCAGGGGATGGGGCTTTCCCAGCACAGATTGTGCTCCAACTTCAACAGCTCCACCCTAAGGGCAGGATTGAATCTGGCATCCAGCTAAACCCAGCCAGCTGCTCGCTGTGAGATGTTGCAGCTGCATCCCATATTCCACCTGCCTCATAGCAACATGACAGAAGAGCTGGTAACATCCCAGGACAGAAGCAGCAAGCTAGATTTAGTGAACGTTTTTGTAATACAGCAGGGAAAAAGCATCCATTCCCACGGCTCTCCTTTGGGCTCCATGTTCCCTAATCCTTTTGAAGACAGCGTTCATCCCCAAACATTACCCACAGAGCACAACTCTGACACTTCTTACACTCCACAAAGGAACCAAAAAAGACACTTTCTCCAGAGGAGAACTCCTTTCCCCATGTCAGGAAATAAATAAACACTAACTATCTTTATTTGGCTTTCCTCAGATTCTCTGGATCACATCTGCACTCACCCAAAGCAACAGGGTCACTGTTGAGGCCAGGAGTAGCTATGATGATCTGATCCAGTGACTCCTTGTTCCCCAGCATTTTAAAGACCTGCAAGAGAAACTGGAGATCAGCAGTGTCGCACAACAAGGCTCCACTCAAGGACTCTCTTCACAGAGAGGGGACAGATCAAAAGACACCCAGATGGCAAAGTATGAAGCCCCACTCACTGCATCTCTGTAGGCAGGACTGCTGTGCAGCGCAGTGTGAAGGACCCGGAACTCTCGTACTGCTGCCACCTTATCCACAGGCTCTGAGGGAGGAAAAATAACAGAACGAAACATGGTTCTCCCTCTGTCAGCTTTACTAGCCATTTTACAGGCCACTGGGACTTCCACGCTGCAATAGCAGTGGTGATTCTTTCATTCCCCTGGATTTGACTGACCAAGAGAGGAAGGGCACAGGCTAATAACTGCAAATGTCTCAGTACATTTACCACAGCGTAACAGGGAACTGCACTTCCAGACATATAGAAGTATATAGATATATCCTCTTACACATACAAAAGCAGCTGTATTAAAAGTAACAACTCTAAACTAACTCAGGCAGACTAGGAACACACACAAGCCTGCTCATCCCTCGAGCTGAGTAACCAGTCATGTTCCCAATTCTCTGACAACACCCTAAAATTGGTCGTAGTCAATTAAGGGATATTCACTCTCCACATTATGTAGCTCATTCCTTAACTCTCCCATCAGCAAGAAAATAGAATGCCCATTTGCTGCTCCTAGAGGTGGAAAGTTCCCACACAAACCTATGGATCAATTCTTCCTCCAAACCCCACATCAGCCTCCCAGAAACAAATCACAAGAGAAGCTGTTCCTCAGTCACCAGCCACCCAGACCAAACACACCCTGAGGAGACCTAAGTGGTAACCCACACTGTCTCACCTGGTTTCTGATCAGGCTCAGGCCAGGACTTGCGCAGGACATGAACAGTAGAGCCAGACTGGATGCCATAAAAATCAAGTGTCTGGTCATCCCTCAGCTTACGGCCACAGTAGATCAGATCTAGGAGAGAGAAACATCTAAAGATATGTATCTACTACACACTCAGAAAGGGCCAGGGGGTCTTTAAGAACTGAGGGCGTACTGGGGATTACTGCTCTGCCTGTGTAGCTGCTTCTTCTGGTCAGCAGCACAGGGAAGCTTTAACACAGGGAAATCATGAAGCTGAGATTCCGGGAGGAAATCACAGAGTTGAGACACAGACTGTGACTTTGCCACCTCCTTTAGAATCACAGAATGGTTGGGGTTGGAAGGGACCTCTGGAGATCATCTAGTTCAACCCCCCTGCCAGAGCAGGATCACCCAGAGAAGGTTGCACAGGAACATGTCCCGGCAGGTTTGGAATGTCTCCAGAGACTGAGACTCCACCATCTCTCTGGGCAGCCTGTGCCAGGGCTCTGCCACCCTCAAAGGAAAGAAGTTTTTCCTCACGTTGAGATGGAATTTCCCGTGTTCCAGTTTGTGCCTGCTGCCTCTTGTCCTATCACTGGGCACCACTGAAAAGAGTCTGGCCCCATCCTCTTGCCACCCACCCTTTAGATATTGATCAGCATTGATGAGATCCCCTCTCAGCCTTCTCCAGGCTAAACAGACCCAGGGCTCTCAGCCTTTCCTCATCAGAGAGGTGCTCCAGTCCCCTGATCATCTTCATAGCCTCTGCTGGACTCTCTCCAGCAGTTCCCTGTCTTTCTTGAACTGGGGAGCCCAGAACTGGACACATTGCTCCAGATTTGGCCTCACCAGGGCAGAATAGCCAGGGAGGATGACCTCTCTCGACCTGCTGGCCGCGCTCTTTTTAATGCACCCCAGGACACCAGAAGGGCTGACATCTCTCATGGTTCTCATAAGAGATCACACAAGGACATGTTGGCGTTGGCAAGTCAAAACATTTCTCAACAAGGGCACCGACACTGCAGAAGCACTGTGATGCCAAGCAAATGCAGAACAAACTATACAAATCACAAGGTACTAAGACTGTCGCAGCACAGCAGAGTCTCTGGAGCAAGCTTTGAACGTCCACACTGCGCTATCTGGTTGCACCAAGTCTCCCCATCAGCCCAGCACCACTAACAGTAGGATGTTTGTGTCCCAGCTGCAGCGAGGAGAGGAAGAGGGTGGCCCCAAGCGGCAGGACTTTGACACGACCCACACAAGGCACTTACCAATGAGCTCAGGGTCTGGGACGGACTCCTGCAGTTTGCCGGTGATGAGCTGCTTGAGGTAGGAGATGCTGCACCCACCGAGCGGGCATTCTCCCCGCTCCGTCTCCGGCAACCGTAAGATGGATTTGGGAGCCAGCGGCTGATCCGCCAGCTTCACCGCGATGTGCCACTCCGGCAGGGACATGCAGCCTTCGCACTGAACGCAGCCTAAGACCCAGAAAGCTCTGGAAATGGAGGAAAACAAACCAAAGTGAGATTCTCCCCCAAGTAGACAATAAAATCTTATAAATTTGCTGGGAAGCGCACAGAAAACTCACAGGAGGCCTGACTAACGCACAACCATGCTTTTTAGGTTCCTACCTCAGCCTGGAGCCGTACCTGGGAAGACAAGAACACCTCTGCCGGCCTCACCACTCAGCCGAGGGAGAAAAGAAGCCAAGAGCAAGGCCCAGCCCGGTTCTCCCGACGCGCACAGCCCCCAGGCCAGGCCCCAGCCCCTGAAACCCCCGCTTCACGGCACAGAGACGGTGGAGATGAGGAGGATGTGGCTGTACCCCCCCGCCACTCCCCGAACCCGCCCCAGCCGCCCCTCAGCTCCGCTCCACCTGCACCCCGGTGCCACACCGGAAGCGGAAGTGCTACCCGGCCGCAACGGTGCAAGCTGGGAAACGGAGTCCGCCGGAGAAGGAGATGCCGTAAGGCTAGGAAGCCGCCGATTGGCTGGCCCAACCATGCCCAGCCAATAGGGAGGCGGCTCTGGGTTTCAAAGGGGGAGAGCGGCAGTGTCGCACAGTCACGGCCGCGCTCCCCAGGCGTGAAGGGCGGTCAGCAGCGGCGTCGTCTGACTTCCACCCACCCTCCCCTCCCCTCCCAAAAAAGGAGAGGCTGCTGCTCCCCCGGTCACCAAAACATCTGCCAAGGCCCCGGCTTTTTGTGACAAGAAGAGCTGTTTGCGTTCTAAAAAAAGCCACATTACCATGAAAGTCCAGGAAGCCTGTGCCAGCCACATACCAGCCACGCTTTCCTCCCCGACAGCACTGAAAATGGTCTGCAGCTTCAAAAGGTGCCCTTACATGGTTTAGAAAACAAAATTTAGGGTAAACACTCTGCTAAGTCTTAAGCAGGTCAGGTTGGAGTCCAACACCATGTATTGCACAATAATTCCTTGCAGCAATGAGATTGAGCCCACCCTGAAAGAAAGCAAAATAACCTCTTGTCGTTTTTGAGCCTAAGAAGTTTATTTGTTTTCCTACAAAGGAGTCAGTTGTGACAAACCTAAAGGTGACAAGTCTAACTTTAGTGTCATCCTACTAGTGTTACATAGGAGAAGTGAACAGCCCTCCAGAGGAGGAGCAGCAGCTAGCCAGCCGCAGAACTACAGCCTAGACAGGTCACTGCTTGGTACCTCAACACATCAGTTAAAACATGAAATAAGTAACAGTCGAACAGTCGAATTCTGGTCCAACGTAGCAGGAGGTTGACTCCTCGTGTGACTGCCAACAGTCCCTCTAGAAGCATTTGCGATGGACAATGGAGGGACCGGACTCATCGTACTCCTGCTTGCTGATCCACATCTGCTGGAAGGTGGAGAGAGAGGCCAAGATGGACCCCCCAATCCAGACAGAGTATTTACGCTCTGGTGGGGCAATGATCTTGATCTTCATGGTGCTGGGTGCCAGGGCCGTGATTTCCTTCTGCATCCTGTCAGCAATGCCAGGGTACATGGTGGTACCACCAGAGAGCACAGTATTGGCGTATAGGTCCTTCCTGATGTCCACGTCACACTTCATGATGGAGTTGAAGGTGGTCTCGTGGATGCCGCAGGACTCCATGCCCAGGAAGGAAGGCTGGAAGATGGCCTCAGGGCATCAGAAACGCTCGTTCCCAATGGTGATCACCTGCCCATCTGTCAGCTCATAGCTCTTCTCCAGGGAGGAAGATGAGGCAGCTGTGGCCATCTCCTGCTCAAAGTCCAGAGCAACATAGCAGAGCTTCTCCTCGATGTCCCGCACAATCTCTCTCTCGGCTGTAGTGGTGAAGCTGTAGCCCCGCTCTGTGAGAATCTTCATGAGGTAGTCAGGTCACGGCCAGCCAAGTCTAGATGCAGGATGGCATGGGGCAGCGCGTAGCCTTCATAGATGGGCACGGTGTGGGTGATGCCATCACCAGAGTCCATGACTATGCCAGTGGTACAGTCAGAGGCATAGAGGGACAGCACGGCCTGGATGGCAACATACATAGCTGGAGTGTTGAAGGTCTCAAACATGATCTGGGTCATCTTCTCCCGGTTGGCCTTGGGGTTCAGGGGGGCCTCGGTGAGCAGGACAGGGTGCTCCTCTGGGGCAACATGCAGCTCATTGTAGAAGGTGTGGTGCCGTATCTTCTCCATGTCATCCCAGTTGGTGACAATGCCGTGCTCGATGGGGTACTTCAGGGTGAGGATGCCTCTCTTGCTCTGGGCCTCATCGCCCACATAGCTGTCCTTCTGCCCCATGCCCACCATGACACCCTGATGCCAGGGGCGTCCCACAATGGAGGGGAACACAGCACGGGGGGCATCATCCCCTGCAAAGCCTGCCTTGCACATGACAGAGCCATCGTCCACCACAAGGGCAGCAATCTCCTCATCAGCCATGCTGACTGGGCCTGAGGTGAGCAGGGACACAGAAATGTCACAAAGTACCTTCCCAGAGGGAACACAGCAGGAACATCAAGGAGCCCCGACACTTGCTCCCATGCACTATAGAACGGGAAGGAGTTAATACACTAGCAAGCCCCAACAGCAGCACTGAGGGATCTGAAGTAAGAAAGGATATGGAGGAGGAGACACGAGGGAGGCTTATTACTTATCTATTCCCAGCCCAACCACACTATGTAATAGAATAGTTTAGGTCAGACAGGACCTTAAAGAGCACCCAATCCCAACCCCTCTGCCCTGGGCAGGGACACCTCCCACCAGACCAGGTTGCTCCAAGCCCCGTCCAACCTGGCCTTGAACACCTCCAGGGATGGGGCAGCCACAGCTTCTCTGGGCAACCTGGGCCAGGGGCTCACCACCCTCACAGCAAAGAATTTCTTCCTCTCATCTAAATCTCCCCTCTTCCAGTTTACAACCCTTGCCCCTCGTCCCATGGCTGCCCTCCCTGATCCAGAGTCTCTCCCCAGCTTTCCTGGAGCCCCTTTAGGGACTGGAAGGGGCTTGAAGGTCTCCCCGGAGCCTTCTCTTCTCCAGGCTGAACCCCTCCAACTCTTTCAGCCTGTCCTCACATATGCAGCCCCTAAGGAGACAAGGACAGACCCCTCCCCAGGGACCTGAGGAACACCCCCTCACATACCCCTCCACCACAGACCTAAGGGAACAAAGAAGGGCCCAGCCATGAATCATTCCGCCCTTCCCTCGGGAGGCCCAAGGGGATAACGGGGACCGCCGGGGCCCGAGCCCCACCTGCGCACGCTCCCTCCCCCCTAGCTGGCACGCACTCAGTGACTGCCGACCCTGGCCTCACGCGCCGCCTTTTATGCCCTCCGGAACCGGAAGCCGCCCCCGAACGTTCCGCTGTTTCATTGGCTGCCGGCCGCTTCCTCCCCGCCCCTTCTCTCTCCCTGTAGTCATTTCCGGGGTGCGGGGTGGTTGTGCTTCCGTTGCTGGGGCCGTACCCGGAAGCGGGGTGGGAACTTCCGGTGCTGGGCACCGCCTCTGCCGCCCCGTTTCCGGGCTGAGGAGGGGTGGCGTGGGGAAAGGGTGGGGGGGGCGTAAAAAGGGAAGAGGCTGCGCTACGGGCGGAGCTGAGGAGGCCGCGCATGGGCCGGCAGTGACCCGCTCCCCGGGCCTGTGGGAGGTAACGGCTCCCTTGGGGGGAGGGGGCGAGACGGGGAGGGGTCTGGGGGAACTGAGGAGAGAGGGGGGGCTGCTGGGAGAATGGGTGGGGGGGTACCGGTGCTGGGCCCAGGCCTGTACTGGGAGCCGATACCGAAGCGGGGAGAGGGTGGACCGGAGCTCACTGGCTGCTTCAGCGGGTGGGACCGTGAGACCCGGTTTGGGGGCCTGGGGGAGCGGGGGTGGCCGCTGGGAACAGCCGCCCTTCTCCAGGGAAGTCCCCTTGTGGGGAGGGTCGGTGGTTATGGGGCACGGGAGGGCTCCGGTAAAACCGGGGCGGGGGGGGAAGGGGGGTGGTGTTTACCACTCTGGGAGACCTCTAGCCTCCTCAGGGCTTTTCCTCTTATGCTTTAACTCTTTCAGGTAATTTCTATTTAGAAAAAAACTCTTTCCAAGTGGTGTTGGAGCACAGGTAGGCGTTTGCCCAATTAAGCTGCACGCAGAGCTAGTTAAAAATTCAGACTGGGGGAGCTTTTTAATTAAACTGTTCTCCCAGGGGTTAAAGGCCGCACAAAAGCTGCTGTGGGAGGAACTGAAGGTTAAACCGAATCCTTCCACTGCCTTGGTTGGGAGACATACAAAAAGTAAGCAAATATCCACGCTGAGGGCAAAATGGATGCTAAAACCCGAAATGGTTTCATGGTATCAGTCTAGTTGCAGTTCTCAAAATCTGTTGTGATATAGTGACTTAATTTTTTGCAATGTGTCTTGTCATTGACTTAAAGGTCACTGTAAAGTTGGCTGTCTCTCCATCCATGATAACGTGAGAGCGTGTTTGCTGTCTCCAAAAATCCACGTTCTTGGAGGGTTGGGGAGGTTTGTGCCAGGCTCTGCTGCCCCCCCCCCCCCCCCCCCCCCCCCCCCCCCCCCCCCCCCGCAAGCCTCGCATAAATCCTGCTGTAACTTGTCGCACACTTTTTGTACCTGAAATCTGGGAAATACGCGGGCGCTTGCATACCAGGGTGTTGCTGCACCCAAGGTGTGTTTGCTCGGCATGTTAACCAAGTATCAGGTCATTTATTTCTTCTCGTTACCGTACCTGAGGCATGTATTAACTGCACGCCCTGCTGAATATCCCCCAGGTGGGAGAGGTGACACCTCACCCCGCCTCAGGTGTGACAATATTCAGCCAGGTGTGGGCTGGAGGTTCTCTCTCTGTGTGTGCAACACCCACACCACTTCATTGTTGCTTTACTGGGTGAGTGTGTGTGTGTGTGTGTGTAGCTGGGCCAGATGGTGTATTGTGCCTTCCCAACGAGCCTAAGACTCTTTTCAGCTGGCAGGTAATGCATTATTGCTCCTGACATTCAAACCGCTAATCCACTTTATATTGTTTCATTTGCAAGCTAAAGCTATGCCACTGCTGGCTAGATAAAAATGCAAATGCGCTGGCCTGGCTTTTCATTTTGGTGATGGGCTGTTATTTAGTGCGGGGAAGAGTTTGCAGAGGAAAAATGAGTTGGGCATCGTAGCTGGCAGGCACTTTGTACGAGACACACACTCTGACCACCTTAGAGGAAGACTCGGAGTTGCAATAAAGACACTGGAGGTTGTCTTTCTGCTTTTAAAACCCGGTATCTGGTAGGTTATTTGTTGTTCTAGAACAGAACTGTGTCTGTTTTGCAAATGTGTGTTAGCAAAATGGTCTCTTTTTTTCAAGCCTGTGGCTCAAGTAGCACAGTGCTGGTTGTAAACAGGGTGGTGGGAGGTGGCCAGAAGACTCTGTAGCTTGTTTGTAGTTGGCCTTTCCTTTGTTTCTCTGTAGTTTGATATCAATGAACCTTGAAGGGCAGCAAGTGCGATTGGTTTAAGCATCTTTTTACATTAAAAAAAAAAAAAAAGGCTGAGAAGGACCGGCTTTGTCAGCAGGTCCAGTTTGTGACACAGTCTAAAATGTAAATGGTGTTTTTAATGGTTGGGAATTACAGGCATAGTCATCTTTCTAGGGTTTACTGTAGATCCGAGCGGTGTCTCCGACTGTGGTCTGTTCTAGTGGTCTTTGCTCAAGAGGAGGCTAGTGCTGGCTCAGTGTGGGCTTGCTGCGGGTCAGAGTGGAGAGCCATGAAAGCTCTCAGGTCCTTGGTCTGGGAAAATCGCAGGGAGGCCACCGCTGGGGCTGGAGATGGGCTGGTGACTCTGGGAGGCAGAGGCAGGAGTTGTTCAGCATTCAGCAGTCCCTTTCAGGCTAGAGTGGCCTTTGCTTTACTCTCGTCTCGGTCTCTTTGGGAAAATAATGGCTAAATATAAAGTGTAAAGAATTTAGTAACGTAATGAAAGCAAAAAAGAATTGAGACATAACTGACATGCAATAAATTCCTGCCCTTTTTTTAATAGAAATATGGTCAAACTTATCATCCTGGCTGTTTCCTTTTAAGGTAGTGGTTTCAGAAGCACCAAACCCCTAGATGTTAAACCTAACACTTCAAAAGTAATTATGTAGGAAGTGTGGAAGGATTCTGACAAAAAAAAGACAAAACTGCTGGGACAGTGGACAAAGGCATTTCAGATGCTGTCTTTGGGGTATATGAAACTGAGGTTATAGCAAATGTGTTCAGCTTGAAAATACAATTAAACAGTCTGAAAATTGAATGCAAGTTTGAGCCTGAGGCTGTTAAACATGAAGCTGATTGTTTCACGGTCTCCTGCACAGGAAAGAGTATTGGCTTTGCACTCTATTTATCCTCTTCCTGGGGTAAAGATGAAAGCATTTTATATTCATACAGACAAATATTTGTTTATCTTTCAGATTCTGCCAATCTCCCAAGGTCGGGGCTTGAACCCTGCCTGATAAAGTCAAAAACCGCCCCCCTCTTTTTCCCAGCCATGCAAACGGCGGGATGAAGCTGGAAGCTGTGGTCGAGCAGCTGCAGAAGCAGCAGCAGAAGCAGCAGCCGCTTCTGCAGATGGATTCCAGGGAGAGACAGCAGAGGCAGATGAGAGAAGCCCAGCTGCTCTACACTCAGCAGCTGGCTGTGCAGCAGGCTGTCCTAGCAGCCACGTCTGGAAGGGCTTCGGGTGGCTCTGCTGTTGGTCCCTTGGCCAGAGGCCCACCTGCAGCTGGAGCTACGCGGGCTTTTGATCAGAGCAGCATGAATTCTGAGCTGGAAGAGGAGGATGAAGAAGAGGACGACGAAGAGGAAGAGGAGGAAGAAGGGGGTTTGGAAGGTGGCGATCTTGAGGATGGTGCTGATGTGACTGAAAAAGAAACCTGCTCTGCTCTGAAATATTTTCATGCTCCCAAAGTTGCCCATCACAACCAAAGAGTGGCCTCTACCTCTAATCCTTTGCCAGCTTCAGGGCACCAGCGGGGACAGCAGGGCAAAGAAGAACAGGGTAAAGACACTACTAAGCAACCATATCCCGGTTCCCCATCTGGACGCCAGAACTGGCGGTTGGACGAGCAGCTCAAACAGGTCAGTGTTAACGTCGCTTCCTTCTGAATAAGAATGACCGTATTCAGTCAGACACAGGATTTCTTTAGCCCTGTGTCCTCTTACAAGTGTTGGCTGTTTGCAAGTGCTTTGGAAAGAGTGCCAGAACCAGGCATGTGCAGAGCAATGCTTCCCTGGTTTGCTCTTCCAGGTTTATTCTTTTTATTATAAAGAGAATTGCTTTACAGATACTGATTTCCAGCTAATGTAGAAACCCCAACCTGTAAGACCCTGGTGGGGAGGTAGAGGTTTGATCTTTGTCTCACTTATCTTCTATCTCATTGCTACTGTGCCACTCAGAATGGAACAGGCTGGTGTTATATTTATTTTTGGTGCAGACACTTGCCTGCTAACGTCTCACTGGAGTTATTTCACCTATAGCATCTATAACCCCTTTGTGTAAGACCTTCAAGAGGATGCAGCCACTGTGGCTGGATTTCTGGTTGGTGGCGTGGATAGGACAGAGTGTGTGTCCTGCCACTGATCCTGTGAGTCAGCAGAGCCACTTTATATTTCACGTGTGGGAAGGAAAGACTTAACTTGCTACTGCTTGGTTTTGGTAGGAGGTTAATTCTCTGTTTGAGTGGAGAATTACTACTCCTTGTAGATAAATGCCAGAGGATCAAGAATTCTTTTCTTTGTTGGAAGTGGGTATTTCAGTTAATATAGCACTTGTGTGCTGGTTTGTTAGAGCTGACTTTCAGAGACATTTACAGTATTTATGTGTATTGAAGTTGAGCCAAAGGACTGCGTGGTTTAAATAAAGAAGAAAAAAAGTTGGACTTAATTGTCCGTTTCTACAGATGTTAGCCTGAGTGTGAAGAGGGTTAGGTTTTGCTTCTGGTAGTTATTTGAGCTAAGAAACCTTGTATGGACAAAACCAGCTGTTTGTTCCTTCCCTCCTGCAAACCCTATAAAGTAAAAAAGCTGGAGCTGCTTGGTGGTGGCTGGTGAAGCAGAGGTGTTTGAAGGCTTGTTGAGAGGCAGGCTCTCCCCTTAGCTGTTGGTTGCATGCAGGAGATAATTCATTTTATGCTTGCACAGGCAGCAGTTTGAGGAGGAACTGGTAAATCTCAGCAAGCTTGCTTTCTTCTCCCATTACTTGGGCTCCTGGCCCAGCTGCTTCTGCAAACCCATCCCAGTTTGGTGTTTCTACACCTAGTGCATGTGGCAGGAACTCCTCTAAGTTGCCAGGTGAATGGCGTTCGTACTGTGAAACATGCCGGTGAAGTGGCGCTGGTGCACGGAGTGCAGCGGACAACTATTTGCAGCTGTGTTTTCTCTGTGCTTGCTTCTCCAGCAGTGTTGGGTTGGGGCGGGGGGGGGAAGTTACTCTAGCTGTTGCAGGGAAATGAGGTGGGTATGTTGGTCAGGGGACAGGCACTTGAGAAATGGCTTCAGAATTTACTGGATTGGAGCAACTGGCGAAAACTTCCTCTTTCAGATCTCTGGGTAGAGAGTAGTAGGCAGGACTCTAGTGTTGGGATCACTCTCTTTAAAAAAAAAAAAAAAAAACACCAAACAAAAAAAACCAAACAAAAACAAAAAAAAACCCAAAAAACCCAATAAACTTAGCATTGGTCTTTGGATCTTTGGCTGATTTTATTTCTAGCTCAGCCGGTGCTAACAAGTATGTCATTGTGCTTCGTTGCAATACTTTTTTTATTTTGTGAGAGTCCTGTGAATCTTACTGAATAAATAGGCTTGATTCCTAGGTCATTTGCCCTGTTCTGGGAAGGCAAATGACTGTAAGCATGCCAGATCTGGTCTTAGCTGATGTCGAATAACAAAAAAAAAAAATAATAATACTGTTTTACAATTGGCGTACTGTGCACTAATACTGATCTAGTTCCTTTGGCCCATTTCAGCAGTAATCAAGTATTTTGGTAGTAGGTTGCAGCTTAATTTGATTTCAGGCCAACTTATTCTGGAAGCCAAAGTGCACAAAGCTTCACTGGGAGCAAAACTAAAAGAAAAACTCTCTTGCTGCTGTGTTAAAATAATCTGTTTCACTTCTGGGGAGGCAGATGGTGAAAAAACAGAGAGATTGGAGAAATTAATGGACAACAAGTTAAGGAATGGATATTCTAAAGGAATATCAGGGCTGTGCTGTGCTACAACACTTCTGGATGGTGGGAAAATGTGGCAGAAAGTGGATGGGTTCATATGTTGTCCCAAACTACTGTCTCCTGGTACTGTTATTGAAGATGGAGTACTGGGCTAGATGGTCTGCCCCAGCAAGGCATGGCTTATCTTCTGAACCACGCTGGTCAACGGCATTATGAAGGTGCTGTGATGTGCTCAAAAGGCCATATCAAAGTGCCCAATATTAGTGATGATGGTGCAGTATATTCACCTTGAGGAGGGTAAATATTGCAGAGCAACTTGTTTGCATTCACCAGTGGAGTCTGCATACCAGGGAGTAAAAATTTAACTGTGGCGTACCAGTTCAGAGCTGGTGAGCGGGGGGCTGCGTGGAGGTAGGAATAAACTTTGAGGGGGGGGTGGGACGACAGACAAGATCATTTGGCTGGCATGACAGCAAAGGGGGAGAAATGTGTGCAGCTGTGGATTGTCCACATAAATCTGTATGCTAAATGGTAGCACACTGCCTTGCTTGAATTTTTTCATTTCAAATACATGCTTTAAAGATGCTGGGCTTTTTCTTTTGTCTTTGTCTAAAATGGTTGTGTTCAGCAGAAAAAACAGGATGAAATGCAGAAGTACCTGCATTCTCCAGTTTGTTTTCGAAATGATTCCTGAACTTGTCTTTTTTTTTTTTTTTTAGCTTCTGTTGAGATGGAGGTTAATAACCAGTCAGAATTCGCTGCTTCCAGCTAGCTCTGCTCTGGGAGTATTTGTGGTATGCATAATGGCTGTTGCTTGCAGCGGGGGGGGATCACTTCTATTTCTTCTTTCAAGGTTGGATTGTTCTTCTGAAAGTGACGCCCTTGGAGAAAAATGTATCTTGCAAGCGTAAGGCTCAGTTTGCCTGCAAGGTATGTGGTGTGAAGATGGCAGAAAGATGGAAACTACCAGCAAGATGAAGCCCCTTTCTGTTCCGTCCCCGGACAGCCAAGTAAATAATTGTAGAACAAGCCTGCAGACAAAAGAGCTGGCTCAGCTTATGACACAGGGGCGGTGGGAATCCTGTCAGCACAAAACAGCAAGGGAGTGGAGTTGCTTGTTGGGGAGTTAGTTGCAATCCCAAAACAAGAGCTGGGGGGGGTATGTGTGCTCAACTCGCTCCTCAGACTTGCTCAAATCCCCTGCAAAATCCATCACGGCTCCAACAGCCGAAGGCTCCTGCAGCCATTCTCGAAAAAATGGTGTTGTGGGCTTTGCCTGTCTTTTGAAGAGAAATGAGTTTTTAATTCCGCGGGTGAAAAATGTTGCTTTTAGCAGCTGGCTGGGGCTGTGGGTCTTCTTCCCATGGGTTCTCGCATTGCTCGGCAGTGGCTCTGGTTACCCAGGAGAGCCATGTAGGAAAGGCAGGACCACAGCCACTATCTTAACTGGTGTTGCTGGCTCCTTTTCCACTCCAGGCTGGTGCACAGCACTAGCATGAAAATAAAGCCAAGGTTTTCAGGCATCAGCTGATACTTAATGCCTTCTTAAACGCAGCAAGGTAAGTCTCCGTAAAGCAGCTACCTGACTTTCAGAGAGTGGTTTGTGGTCCGGTTTTTGGGGGATGTCTCATGTTAGATTCTCAGAAATCACCAGTCACTCCTGAAAATCCTGACCTAAACTTTTACAAAGGTCATGGTGTTCATTAAGATAAATCAGCTTAAAATAATTACTTTGCTTTTGCTCTAGGGTCTAGGAATGAGTGGCTGAAATTCCATAACCTTAAGTATGCGCCTCAAGCGGTGTGTGTGTATCGAGGTATTACTCAGGAGATACTCATTAATACAGAGGGGGGTGAAGGTCCCAGGAATAAAAAAGTTGCATTTCACACAGTGCACTTTCTGCCTATTAGTTATTTCAGATATCCAGGGCCCAATTCAAGGATTTTTAATTCCTTACGCAGGTTGCAAGCTACTTTTCTTTTGATGATGTAGTGGGAGGAGAATTCTTCTTTAATAGCCAATGGTAGATATTTGATTTCTCTCTTGCTGAAAGCTGTCTTCCATTTGCCAGTTGCTGCTTCTCCTGATTTCATGGTTTGGGTTTGTTTTGATGAAGTCTTCATCCCTGTGACAGTCTGCTCCTGCTCTAACACGTAACTGGGAGTTCATGCCAACATGTAACTTAAAGTATAGCATCAGTGGCTGGAGGAGAGCAGGATCTTGGTAACAAAATCTCCTTTTTTTTTAATATAACAAATCATGTATGTGAGAAGAGAAGCAAGAAGCCACTTGTGATAATGACTGTAGTCATCAGCCTACAAACAACTTGTAACAGACAGCAGAGAATTCCCCTAGATCTTCATCTCGACGGGCAATTCATCAAGGTTATACTACATTGCAGTGACTGTGCTATATCTGGAGGCGCAGAGCAAAGGAGCAGAGCGAGAAGCTCATTTATATCCCAGGGAAGATATGGCTCATTTTAGGATTTGTGCGGGCGCTAAATTTATCTTTAGGAATAGTTGCAGCTTGTCTCTTTTGGTGCCAATTTATAGAAAGCGTAACTAAGGCTGGAGAAGGGTAGGTGGAAAGAGCTTGGATGTGTTGTATTCTTACACTTCTGTTTTTCACACTTCAGAGTAAATCGGAGGCTCTCATGTGGCAGTGAGAATTTCTATTCCCACAGCCATGTAGCACTGAACAAATCTTCTTGTCACTTACATTTGAGTTAATTCCTCTGAGTATTTGTGAATAGGAGTCATTCACAAAGACTGCAACTTTTCCTTAAGGATAAGGAAGCAGATTCCTGTTTTGCAAAGAATTGTGTTAGTGCTGCAGTCACTATGTCATGGGAGCACATAAAAGAAACTTAATAAAAAAAGGTAATTAATCTGTTAACTTCAGTCCATTCTTTTTCTTTCCTTCCCCATCCTCCCTGCCATTCCTGAAATCACTAAAATGTTTTCAAAACCCATCTTTGAAGCTTGTAGATGTTGAATTGAGCTCTGTTATTAGTAAGACCGGGAAGGGTTTATTCCAATTTCAGCGGAGCTTTACCAGGCAGCTTGTGCACGCCGTAATTATAACTTGTTTCTCCATGCTTGAGAACTTGCAGCTCAGGGCAGTAGTCCTGATCTTATCAACGTTTTGTAGTACAACAGTTTTCTTTATAATAGCATCTGTTTCACTTCCTAAGGCTTAACTCTACCCACAAAAGGAATTTCTGTGGGTTCTCTGATAATCCTGAAATTGCTGTCCCTGTACCTTTTCATTGACTCGGTGCTTTCAGTTAACCCATGGGGTAGGGGAGGGGTCGCCTTTTTCACTGCAACGTTTAACCTAGTCCCTAAGAGGATATTTCAGATTTCTGACCTAAAACCTCTGTCAAAACTGCAGGTCTGGCATGAAACTCAAAATTGTTCTGCACTTCCCTACTGCAGAGCGTTGTTTTTTCTCTTTTATTTCACATATTAAAGCTTTCCTGGGTTCACTGCAGTTCAAAGTTTGCCATTTGCATATGACTTTCTAGTCCGGTAAAACCCCTGAGCCCCTCTCAAACGGCTGTATGAAACTGGGTTGGGGGAGAAGGGAAAGACCTGGAAAAGGAGCATTTACAATTTCTCATCAATGTCCCTCTTTGCACAGTAACTGCGATTTGTGCAGGCAAAACTGGAGAAGGAGATGATGAGGTGCTGTTCTCTTTGCATTAATGCTTCACTTTTTTGTTGAGCACAAGAGTTTTGATTAGTTCCCTAGTCTCTGGGAGGGACAGACGTGTGAGATGGCAGTATTTGAGAGGTAGGTGTCCTGCAGGGAGGGGCTGAGGTTGCTTGTTTGTAAGGTTTTTGTCCTCAACAAAATGGTCTGGATGAAGCAGGAAAGCATTTGTCATCTCCTTTTCTGTCTGCTTGGCAACTCAGGGTTAACTCTGTCTTTTGAATGTGGGATTGGAAACCAAAATTGCTCTGGACATCTGAGCTTCCCTCTAATAAGATATTCCAGGTGGTTAGGGAGTAATCCTAAAATAGCTCCAGATATAATTGCTTCTGAAGCCAGGCCGGCAGCCTCTTGGGGAGGGGGCGATCCGGGGGGGCTCTGGTGGCCTCCAAGGTGTCTGAAGGCTCCCTGGCTCAGCCAGCAGCTCCTGGAAGCGGCCAGCCCTTCCCAACACGTCTGCCTTCCCGCTCAGGGAAGCATCAGGGGCTCAAGCACTTAAAAGTAGCACTTTTACTACCTTTTTCTGCTAGAAACCAGATAAATTCTTGCCTGTGGTAACGCCTGGGCTGTTTGTCAAACATCAGCAAATTCCCTTGGTACGAAGGGGTGCAGGGAGAGGCAGGACTCTCCCCAGAGAACGACCTACCTCTCTGAACAGTGTTTTTTCCTTCCTGCTACTATTGCCTGACTTATACAAAGGTCTTTTAATGACTTGTGAGGATATATTGATTTCTCAGGTTCCTGCTGTTCATATGGAGGAGGGCTGCTCAGCAGAGGGTAACTTTGTTTTCCTAGGAGGAATGCGAAGGAAGCTTGATACCAAAGCTCCCGCTGAGCTCTCTTGCTGTGCAAAATGCAGTTTATTCTGCGTATGGAGCATCTCTTGCTTGGGTAGCTGATTTACCTGTGCCACTTGTGCTCAAGCAGCTGCTCTGCCGATGTTTGGTATCTTTGGTTGTAGCCTTGGCATGGACCCAAAGGTTTTTGGTGGGCAGAATAAGTCCCTCAATATCAAAGCTGAGGCCTGGGAAAGTGTCTGTGCTCGGGTCTCTGAATAAATAGGGCTTTATTCCTCGGCTGCTGAGCTGACATTTCATGCTAACTTTGAGACTTTGCTAACTCTGCTACCCAAAACAAACCTGTGCTCTGTCCTCATGTA
This sequence comes from Fratercula arctica, assembly GCA_947846985.1. Lineage (NCBI taxonomy): Eukaryota > Metazoa > Chordata > Aves > Charadriiformes > Alcidae > Fratercula > Fratercula arctica. Next base: position 23,823,265 of record CANTUZ010000009.1, read on the forward strand.
AATCCTTGCTGATTTACGCCACAGCAGTTGCTGCTTGCACCAAGACAGAGAACCACTCTCCTTATCTGTTCTGATAGCTTAATGTGGGGAGGGGTAACTGCCTTTAAACCTTTCCAGCTATCACAGGAGGAAATGCTAATGCTGTACGCCGTCTCTCACCTCGGATCACTCCGTGTCACGCCAGGTGATAGCCAGCTCTGCCAATTTTCTGGACATATGGTAAAACACTGATGGCTTCAGCCGGCTTTACGCTCCTTTTCACTAGCAAGGTGTGGGGGACCATTACTTCTGTGCTCTCCAGTGTCTCGGGATGCAGGGATGGAAAGTAGGGTGCATCTATTCTGTTTTTTCTCTGTATCAGAACTTAATCTTATTTATTTTTCCCAATTCCTCTGTTTCTTCAAAGCAAACAAGTAAAATAACTTCTAAAGAATCTTTAATCCCATGGAAAGTTTTGTTTCTGGAAACTTGTATCAAGTTCAAACGCACTGGCAGTACAGCATTGTATCTCCTTTAAGCCCTCTTCTCTTTCCTGTCCCTGTCCTCAAATGTAGCGGAATAAGCTCTCAGCATGACCAAGGTTCCCTATGAAAGCAAGTGTTTTGCTGCTTGGAGTACCCAGTTTAACACCATGAGCGGTTTTGCTCTCTGGATTTATAACCAAGTATGAACTCAGGAAGAAAGCGGGCTCAGCCTTGGAACGTGTGAAGTTGTGGATGGGAAATAGCTGCTGCCTTCTGAAGAGCTGGTCTGTCTCTCATCCTGACCATTCATATGGGTTTGTTGATCTGAGTTAACCATCAGTGGGGTTTTAGGAGCAGCTAGATGTTACCATAATTAGCAAAAAAACTCATGTGTTTTTAGTCTCTGCTAGCAAAGGACACCCAGATGAATCCTCCTGTGAACAAAACCGGTCTTCAGATCTCTTCTAGAGAGGCCTGGGAATTGATCTACTGTAATAACCAGCTGACATAACAGAAGTGGCAATAATCCCCCATTAAATATCTTTCAGTTGATGGGACTCACTGGATAATTGACTTTCCAGCAGGAATTACTGGCTCAAACTAAATCAGCAGGCATTAGGGCAGCTCACTGCAGTGTTTTTTAAAGGGGGAAATGTAGCTTTGCCTGGCCTTGACAAGAGCTATTCATCTTTCTAATTCAATGTATGTGTCACAACCAGATGACTCCAAGATTTCAGATATTGGACCACCTCTCTAATTCACATGCTTTTTTTTTTTTTTGTGCTGAAACCTCATGCTATCTTCAATGCTTTTCTAGCTGCGTTAGGATGCTGTGTGTTTATGAGGATGGGGTAGTCCAAGCCACCTCGCTGGGTGGATTTGGCTGTTCTCTTTCCTTGAGTAGCTCTGGAGCACTTGCTATACCGGAGGTTTGGGAAGTTTATGATTTAAAGGTGCTCGAACAGTTTTTCAGAATCATTCTTCTGGTCTTGGTCCTTCCGTACAGCTGGAGGCTGCCTCTGCTGGTTTCCAGCCCCAGTGATTGTTTCAGAGTGATGATTTACCAAGTAGAATAGTCCGAACTAGAGTAATCCTTTTAATGCCTAAGAAGAATGAACCTTAATCCAGCAAAGCTGAGCTTTCCATTTCTGCAAGGAAAATCCAGATCTGGGAGCTTCCAGGAATAAGGGTCCTGGGTTGGCAAGAAGCTTTCCAGTGGTATTATTTCCCTCTTTCTTCAGCATACTCTGGTTTTGGTTTTGTAGGCAGGCGGGGGGAGGATGGAAGGGCATTTCCAAGTGTGTTTGGTGTCATCAGGCAAACAGAAAGGAAGGATGCCTGGGTAACACCTGCACCTTTCAACAGGGGCTCTAAGATGTGTGCTTGGGAAAAAGATGGACATGGAGACCTCTGTATTTAGATGTTGGACCTCATTACAGCAAAGCACCGGCTACGGGGAGGTTAGCATACCTCTCTTTAGCAGGTGAAGGCAGGCAGCTGTTGAAGGTGTTGAGGACTTTCCTCTAGAATGGTTTTCCCAACTTTTTTTTTTTTGAGATACATTTCTGCGAGAAAAATCTCAGAGCTGAAAAACTTCCCCTACCTTCAGTAAGTTGCCTGGAAGTTGAAATGCCACCTCCCATTTTGTCAGAGATTGCAGGAAAGCATGCCGTGGTAAATGTACAAGTGTCCCCCATCTTTCAAGGCTGCTTGGTCTAAGCCAGCAGCTGCTTTTGCGCATATTTGTGCCCAAAAATGCACATTCGCAAGCTTTCTGGAATTGTCCGCAAAGCCCTTTCCCTGGTGATCCTTTCACCCTTTCATTTCTCTCTCCCTAGAATGGCAATGTGACCTGGAGCGATGAAGGTGATGGGTGCCGAGGAAGAGAAATTTCACGAGACTTTGCCAAGGTCAGTCCGATCACAGGGATTTTGGGGAAGGGGTAACTTTGGGGAATTCTTCCCCTGATCTGTGACAGGGAGTGACTACAGACCCCTCACTATTCCTCTATAGTGAATTTGTAAGACAACTGCTTTGTCCCGCTGCCCTCTGCCTACAAACCTGTTATTTTGTTGAGCTGTTTGGGGCTATTTTGTTGCTTTTGGTCACTGGAATATAGTTTGAACTAAGACTTAATAACCAGACTTTCATCATTTAAAATCTTAGTCAATTGTTCCTCCAGCTGGGAGAAGAGTATTTCGTTTCTTGAACCTGATTTGCATTGTGGTTGTGGATTTGAATGTGGCAGCTGTGTGTCACATCAGCTGGAGGAATTCATTTTAAAGTAAGCTGGCTCTTTCTGAAAGGGCGTGGTTAATTGCTCTGCAAATACACTGGTGTGTTTTCTTCCCAGAGCTCAGGATATGAGAAAGCACAGAGCTTCACAGGAAATGAGCCCAAAAAGCCCCTCTTTTTTTCAGACTGGATGAATACCAAGTAGCTAGCAGCACCTACGGAGAGGCTGGAATACCTATTTCCCAGTGACTCTTTGCTTTTCTGTTGAGCTGCCCCATGAGAATAGCTACAGCCAGCAAAAAAATTCCCTGGAGTGATGCAGGATTCTTCCTCCAGTGTAAACAAGAGGAAAGAATTGAATTCTTCATGTACAGTGTTGTCTTCTGTCATGTTCTGTATCCTCCTGTATCTCTGTGAGAGACTGGCTTCATCCCTTTCAGCCTGTCACTTTGTGGCCTTGCAGGGTTCTTGATAGGTGAAAATTAGATTTTTCTGTTCAAGAGGTAGTTGTAAGATGACACTCATGCCTGTCCCTTCTGAAAAATCAGTGGATAACGCTACCATACAGTGCCTCTCCTTTGGAATAAGCTGCCTGTGGAACTTTATTTTAAATTCTTGGGGTTTTTTAGGCCTTTTAGTAAAATTATTTCTGCAGCAAATTGGTTCCAGGCTGGTTTCTGGTATTTTTTTGAAAGCTTTTTGGCTTAATTTGGAGTAGCCTTTCCTGCCAGGCATTAGTAGCTACAGGAAAGCTCTGTCCTTTCATCTCGTCCTTCAAGGGACTTGGCGTTTGTCACTTAGGTGACAATCCCTGAAGGAGGCAATTGTGAGGCTAGGAGAAGCTGCAGAGAAGTTTACCTCACTGGTTGCCTCAAAGCTACAGACCGCTAATCTGCCCTGAACCACTGGGACCTTCCTTCTGCTTATCTCATCTTTCTTTCCAACTTGTCTTTAATAGTTTCTCTCCCCTTTGCTTCCAGGTGGTTTCAAGCCCTGCTCTGTAGTGGTGCTGTTAACTGGGTTGGGCCCTGTTTCCTTCAAGGTGCCAGTCTCTGCTGTGCCTGGATGAGTTTCTGAGGGGCTGAGCAAGGCAAGCCAGAACAAGGGTCCTCAAACTGTCACCGCAGCCTTGTCCGCCAAAATTGCTCGTGAATCCTTCCCTCTTTTGCCTCTCGGCCTATGGCTACCTTTCACCCCTCCAGTACAAACACCAAATCACCCATTGGAAGAAGCTACTGTTATTTATTTTCTGCCTCGTTGTGAATTGTGCCTTCTTTTTTATTTTTTCCCCCAGCTCTATGAACTGGATAGTGACCCCGAACGGAAAGAGTTCCTGGACGACCTCTTCATCTTCATGCAGAAGAGAGGTGAGTGAGCACTTGTTTGAACTTGATAGGGTAAAAATGGGGCAGCGGGGTGCTGCTGCCATTGGAATTCTTCCCTCCTGAGTTTGAAGGAACAAATCCAGCCCTTGAACTGGCAGATCAGGTGGAAGAGCAGTGAGACTTGAGATACTTGCCTTGGGAGATAAGGAGCCGAGTAGGAAAGAACCCTTCTGCCCTGTAACTTAATTTCAGATGCTATTTCTTTACCCTCATACCTAATACTGCTGTTGTCCATGCACTGAAGAGCCCAAGAAGCCTGTATCCCCACGGATTTTTGAACCAAGGCTGAGTACCACCAGGGATTCTCTGGTCTCTTCAGGTAGCATGAGCACACATCTTCTCATGTTTTATATCGATGGCATGTGGAAGCTGAGCGTGAATGCCTTCACAGTCTGCACAGAGTGGTGGCACACGATCTGGGGACTGGGAAAATAGACCCCGAGCCACATTTTCTTGTGGATTCTCACAATGTGTCAGCTTTCCCGTTAGTAATTTTGTGTAACTGGGGGCAGAAGCGCGCGGTTTCTCACATTCCTCCCGTGGTGTCACAACTTGTCTCTCCTTGCTACAGGAGTGGTGATGCATGTGTGAAGTAGCTCAGCTGGGATGTCACAAAAGTCTCTTTCTCTCCCCTGGGTATCAAAGTTCAATTCCCTCATTGCAAACTATTAATAATAAAAATGTACATGTCTGTGGTATAAAACACCCGTCTGAACATTTGTGGTAAATCCTTTGTGCTGCTCTCTTCCTTTACCCCTCCAAGCATGCCAGCCCAGACAGACTTCCAACAAAAACTTCTGCCAAAAAGTGTTAAATTGTGCTGTAGATCTTTTCATTGTTTCCAAAAAGTCTGCTGAAGGTAGGTGTGAAGAGCAGACGTAAAAAGGACCTTTTGCTCCCTCCTGGCATAACAATCTGAGCGTGCTGGACCAAACAAGCCAGGTTGTGCTTACTTGGAAGTGGGTCTGCCTTAGAGCCACCAATATTGTGCCCTGAGAGTCTAATAAAGTATAAAGACAAAACAGCTCAGCCTCATCTATTTGAAAATTGTTTGCTGCCTTGGAGTGAGAGCCTTATTTCCAGTGGTCTTTTGAACCCTGCAGCTTCAGGTGCATCCCCTTCGGTGGATGACAAGCAGAGGAAAGGCTATCCAAAATGCAGCTATTCCAATTGCACTTTGTGTCCGTTTTTCCTGGCATGACTTGAGCTGACAGCTGACCGGTGTGAATTTTCAGCAGTTTAAGGTTATGCTTCCAAGTTGGTTAAAAAATTAGAGCTGGGTTTTGCTGATGTTTTTGGTTTTCGTGTGCAGAGGCATAAATGGGCTTAATTAGTTTACTTGCAAATGTTAACCTGAGCTCGTGTGTTAGTGGAAGGGCTGGGATGACTGACAGACAAGACAATAATCTGAAGGGTGTGACTGGCAGCAACAGAAACCTCCAGATACCTGGAGAGAAATCTGCTTAATACTTCAGTGTCTCCTTCCTATTACCTTTTAATTATTTATAATTGACACGTCCCTGGTGCAGGGTCTGAGCTGGTCACCAGCTGGTTGCTGTAGGAGTTGAGCTTTTAATCATCTGGGCATTTTGAAGTGTATTTGTTTTCTGGAGCCTTCTGTGTTTTCTTGCTCGCTAGAAGGCTGAAAACGAAATCTAAGAGCCTTAGCGCCCTTGAGGGAGAGATGCCGTGAACTGCCAGCCCTCTGCCAGAGGGGAACTGTCTCGACTGCAGGGTACGAGACAGCTGGGGGCTTGCTTTCTATTTGGCACCCCCAAAAGAAATAGGCAGAAGGACTCTGGGGAGCTGAGGTTCTTCAGGTTGATAGAACTGAAGAGCACACATTGAGCTATGGGGAGGCAGCTTCTCTTCTGTCGTTAATCTGAGCTGCTGTGCTTTAATGCAAAGGAAAGCTTTTGACTTTTCAGATGTACTGTCCACTTTTCCCATGTCTGCTCTCCCCACCGCTACCTACAGCAGGGCTTTGGTTTTCTAGTGAGCAGATGGACTTGCTTGCTGTGTCCTCTTCTGGAATCTTCAAAAATCATGGAGTTTCTACAGCAAAGTTATCATAGGGTACCATTCAGGCTTTCGTTTCTCCTCCCCTCTTTTCCTCCACTTCTCCTCCCCTCCTCTCATTTGCTTTGTGCCAAACGAGCATCAGAAACCAAAGGAGACTGAAACAGCTGCCTTGTTCTGAAAGAGTCCCCCAAAGATGGATACAACTGAGGGCTCATTGCACCTGAAACCAAAGTGCTGGGCTTCTTAGCTAGTATGTGTGAAGAGCTGGTTAATTTGCACCTTGTGTCTGAAGGGAATGGAAAGCAGCTCTGCTAATAAACATTGCTGGTGTAAAAATGGGGATTTTGCTGTTGTCCAGGAGAAGTGCTGACCCTTGATTGGGGCTGATAGATTTGGGGCACAAATTGTGAACTGATGCTGAACTGAACTTAAAAAAAAAAAAAAGCCTGATCTGAAAGATAAATGACAGATTTCACAGGAGCTACTGAGTGGTTGGAGGGATGAAAAGACTTGGTGGTTGGTGCTGCTGTTAGGAATGTACCTAGAAATGTGAAGCCATGAAACAGGCTTAATGCAGATCAAATGTGCAGGTCTCATCTGCCTCTGAGCACAGCAGGTTGTCGCTGAATGACCACAGCTGCAAGTGATAAAATGGCCCTTCAGTGGCAATAATGATGGAAGAAGGAGATGAGAGGAAAGCTGTAACTCTTCCTTTGTTGGATGTTTTATTCCTTGTATGTCTTTAGGTGAATGGGTCCCACCATGGCTGTGATTGAAGGGGCAGATGGGGAGAGGAGGAGAGACCAGCTGATGAGAGCAATTAGCATGCAGGACTAACTTCAAACCAGGCCTGCAACCTGATGCAGCTTGCCAGGGACAATGTATTACTGCTTCCACCTTCCCTTTTCTCTACTCTTCCGCTGTCTCAAACTGAAGGTTGTCCCTCCTCACACTGAGCAGGGATAAGCAGCTTCGGTGGCTTCCCTCCATCTCCATTGCTGACCTGGTGTCTTGTGACAAGCTGAGCCTTGATGTCTTGAGGGTCTGGTTTCTCAGAAGCTGGATTTTTAACCTCCTGCTGCATCTATGGGCAAGTTTGTGGTGCAGGGCATTTTTAAGGGCAGGGGCTGAGGCTTCTCTGCTCGTGCACCATGGATTGGGCTGCATTGCAGGTACAGGGGCTGGATTTGTTCTGCCTGTCGCTGAGGCCACTGCAGGCAGGAGCAATTCTCTAATATGTTGATATCTTCCACTTCTTTTTCAGGTCCTTCTCACCCTGTGAACATACCCTGAGGCTAAATTTTTTACTCCCATCTTTTTTTGGGGGAGTGATAGAAGGCATAGGTATGATGAGTAGTAGAAAAATGTAGCTGTTTGCCCTGTAGCATTGGATATTAGGAAAAATTTTTACACTGAAAAGGTTATTAAGCATTGGAACAGGCTGCCCAGGGAAGTGGCTGAGTCACCATCCCTGGAGGTATTTAAGAGATGGGTAGACATCGTGCTTAGAGATATGGTTTGGTGATGGTTTTTGTCAGTGTTAGGTTGATGGTTGGACTCAATGATTTGAAAAGTCCCTTCCAACTGACGATTCTATGTCCTGGGTAGCATAGCTAGACTGCTTTTTGTCCCCAGATGGTGAAGGACTGCTAGTGGCATGACTCTTACAGCCACCAATAATTGAGCTGATTGTATTCCACCGGTGCTGGTCAGGAGAGAGTCAGAGTAGCAGGACTGTTTCACCCCCTGGAAGGATCAGCAGTGTTCGTGCAAGACATTCTTCTTGAGAAAAGGGGAAGATGGGGAAGAGATCTAGCTGCGTGCTATGGTGTATTAGGAAAGGCTGCCTTTCAAGGGAAGCTGTTTTGTTCATTTTAAGTACTGCCTTTGTGAAGACCTCATAAAACGTCTCCAATTGTACAGCTCTACTAATTTTGTTCAAGGTTTCTGTGTGACCTTGGTTTTCCCAGATGGCTTGACCATTCTGGTTTTTTTATGTGTATATACATAGAAGGGGCTTTGTACATCTGACCGTGTGGTTTTAATGTTTTCCTGCTGTTGTATGCTCTGCCTGCACATTTTAGATGTGGGAAATACAACAAATGCAGGGTATTGGCAAAAGCATTTACTGATGGATTCTTTTATCTATAGGCCAAGTGGTGTTTATGAAATGTTTGTCTGGGGAACATGCTTCACTCTTCTACTGATTCAATTTTGCAGGTTTCTTCTTTTGATCCTCTGGAGATATTTTCGAACCTGAATTAAGCAATGTAGTTCTCTAAATGAGACATCAATAGACATAAATTCTCGGCATCCTTTGCTCGTGCTACCTGCTGAATGCTGAGCCACAGCAAATGCTTCCCTAAATAGCAGATGATGTTCTGCAGTGGAAAACTCTCACTCAGGGCACTGCAGGAGGTCTGTTCTGGATGGTACAAATCAACCAGGCAAAGTCCTCTTCCCTGTTAGAGCCTCGGATTTGTACACAGCTAAATCTCTGCCTCTTGTACCTCCTTTAAAGAACCTCTTTCGCCAACTGTTCTGACTTAGACTCAAGAAAAATGGTAACTGGTGTCTTCTGCAAACAGTAAGCAGTGGGGATTAGTGAAATATTTTAGGCTTTCACTTTTATATTGTTAGAAAGAATGACTTTTCCTTAAGTTTTAGGGGGAACTGGCATTCTGGTTTACAGCCCTCTGTATTCTTTGAGTGGCTTGAGCATTTCAAAACAGGGAATGCCCTGCTCCATGTTCTTAAACAATTGTAAGTGATGCTAGGATAAAACCAGGTGCAAAGTGAAGTGCTTGGAAACTTTTTTGTGCAGGGAGTGTCTTCCTCATCAGTGTTAGGTGCCAGGTGAATAAAAGCCTTCACCAGATATGTAAGCTGATATTCTGGAGGAGCTTACCTGGGTCAATTTGGAATAACTTAGAAGTAGGTCCTTCCAATAAGAAACAAACTCTCTCCCTGTTCTGTTTTGTATAAATCAAAACATTCATTCCAATCATGGAGACAGGAGATTTTTTTTTTCTCTAATTTGGAAAAAGCCTGGAAGTTTCCCCTTGGAAAGATCTAAAAAAAATTGTTTCTGGGAAAATATTCAGCACAGTTAATTTTTCAGTCCAAGTGATTAATATCCCTGGCTTTTAACCTGCTGAAAAAATGTTGGTTTAGAGTGAATATTGCTTTAGCTCCAAAGAAAAATCATATTGGAAGCCGCTGTTGTAATTAATCGGAGAATAGTATTAGGAGTTTACTTGGTTCTGGCTTACAGGAGACTTGTTTTAAATTTAGCCAGCATGAAGAACGTTTGAGCAGCTTCGGTGTTCTGTTATGAACAGAACTGGCACTGGACAGGGTGCAAGAGATGTTAATTTGAAGTGATGGGCTGGTTTTGCTTTGCATGAACCTTTCTGTAGCTTATTCATCTGATACCAGTCTGCTCCAGTGATTGCCAGCTGAGGATCTCTGAAGCCCAGGTGCCCTTCCATGGGTATACAGAATTGAGTGATGGTGTCAAAGGGGTTTTTTCCTCACTTTCCCTGAAGATTGAAATGTTAAATTGTCTTGTTTCTCCAGCATCTCAAACACTGGATGTTCGTGTCTCAAATCCCGGTCCTCTCAAGCTCTTTCTTATATTGGTATTTCCTCTTTGCTATGGGTGTTCTTGCCTTTCCCCCCTATATTTTAACAGCGCGTCTTTCAAATGACGAAGGAACTGCTGCACTCAAGCCGTGGAGGTGACTCAGCACTGAAGAGGTGACCGTCTAGATATCCAGGTGGATGGAAAAAGTTGTCATTAAGGCATTAAAATGTTCCAATTTTTGACTTTGTTCAGTCTGCCTGACCAAGTTGCCCTTGTTTTTCTGCATTCTCTTCTGTATTTGTACCTCTCTCTGACTAGAGAAGACGAGTTTGTCTATTTGGTTCAGAGGTCAGACGTATGGAAACCCACCACCAGTTGCATGGGAGTTCAACATCTGGTGAAGAAATTTGTGATAGCAAATATATTGGACCCAGCTGTGCCAGGGGCAGCCGAACAGTTGGACTCTAGTTGTGCTGGGTAGAAGAGAGCAAATCTCCGTGGGATCTCTGTTGTGGGGATGGAGGAGCAGCTGGTGCGGGAAGGTTAATGTGGCTGGAGCCTTGGCTAATACAAGCCGGGCACTGGGTGCCAGTTAGGCTGCCTCCGGTTCAGCAGCCGAAATCTGATAAGGGACTGCTGTCAGCCTCGCTTATTGAGGAGGGAAGCAGAAACTGATGGTGTTTTGAGGGGTGCAGATAAGAAGTGGGCCTCCTGTCAAATACAGCATGATTAATTACCCTCTATCCTGGCTCCTGCTTTGATAGGAGTGTCTAATGGGCTGCAGGCTGGCGGATCAGGTGGCGACATTCCTGTTGGGAGGTGAGAATGCCTGCTGTGGAAATGCCATGTGTAGGGAGAGATTAGATCAGCTGTGGCGAGGGGAGAGGTTGTTTCCCTTCTGTATGCCTTTCCTTTTCATTTTAACATTGAGCGCTTGGGACGGACTCAAACCAAATCAACAAATAAAACTTTCATGCCAAGAGCTGGGGCAGCTTTGTGGGAAGCCTCCCAGGGTTTGTCCTGGGAGAGAAATTCAAGCAAACTGGGATCTGAGACAGGGCAGGGTTCAAGTTGATTTGCTTCTATCTTTCACTGCTGATTTGCTGTTGAACTGATTTTTACCTCTGTTTAGCCTGAGAGAGTGGGGAGATCATTCATACCAAGTAATTACTGTCTCCCTTCAAAGAAACATGAAGATCTCTTCAAGGCTTGATTCAAATTTATTTTAAATCACTATGAACTTCCCTGATCTCCTGGAGAAAACCTCTTCCTTTTGGCTGTCTGATATTGTTTGTCTTCTGAACATATTTAGAGTGGAAGCTGGAAAGAGTAGCTCTTTTTACCTGTACAGGTTGTGGCTTAAAAATCCCCCCCTCTACACCTGTTTTTCACTCCGGAGCATGCTTTATTGCACTTTGAATGTTGCTCTGCAGAATAAATGTTTGGGATTCTCACCTCCTTTGTTTCTTACTGAAAAATGGACATTTCTGAAAGTAAATTGGATAGGGGAAAAAATGGGAGGTGATTGAAAAAGTAGTGCTCCAGGCTGGGTATAATTAACTGCTCTTTGTCTCTTGCGTGCAGGACAAGTCGCGGCTTAGACCCCTTGCTGGTGGGGAACTCCCTGCAGTGGGCAAGGCTCAGGGAGAGGAGAGGAGAGAGTGGCCCTTGGCAGGGGATCCCCATTGTGGAGGACTTGCAAAGCCAGGCAAATCCCTGCAAAATGAGAGGGGACTTATTTTCTGTGGTTAAGAATAGTCTTAGGGGCAGTTTTCTTTCTTTACATCTTCAGAATTAGGTGTAAATCTGAAGTCTGGCTAAGGGTGAAGAGCAGGGAAAAGCCCACCTTGGGTGGGTGAGGAATCATAGAATGTGTTGGGTTGGAAGGGACCTCTAAAGGACATCTAGTCCAGTCCCCCTGCAGTGAGCAGGGACTTCTTCAACTAGATCAGGTTGCTCAGAGCCTCATCAAGCCTGGCCTTGAATGTCTTCAGGGATGGGGCCTCCGCCACCTTTCTGAGCAACCTGTGCCAGTGTCTCACCGCCCTCAGTGTAAAGAACTTCTTCCTGATGTCTGATCTAAACCTGCCCTGCTCTGTTTAAAACCATTGCCCCTCATCCTGTTGCTACATGTCCTTGCAAACAGCCCTTCCCCAGCTTTCCCATAGGCCCCCTTCAGGTACTGGAAGGCTGCTATAAGGTTTCCCTGGAGCCTTCTCTTCTCCAGGCAGAAGAACCCCAACTCTCTCAGCCTGTCTTCATAGGAGAGGTGGTCCAGCCCTTGGATCATCCTTGTGGCCTCCTCTGGCCCCGCTCCAACAGGTCCATGCCCTTGTGCTGAGGGCTCCAGAGCTGGACACGGTACTCCAGGTGGGGTCTCATGAGAGCAGAGTAGAGGGGGAGAATCCCCTCTCTCGATCTGCTGGCCACAGTTCTTTTGATGCAGCCCAGGATGTGATTGGCCTTCTGGGCTGCAAGCACGTGTTGTTGGCTCGTGTCCAGCTTTCATCCACCAGTACCCCCAAGCCCTTTTCCGCAGGGCTGCTATGATGGTGCAAAGCTTAGGTCCCTTTCAACGAGCGGGATGGCAGAGCCCCAGCACTGAGCGAATGGCTGTTGCAGGAGCAAAGCCAGCACCCCCAAGATACCGGTTCCTTGCCAGTAGATGTAAAAACGGTTGTTCCGAGATTATCCGGGGCTTACAGCTTCCTCAGACCCTTCTTAAAGAGCTCTCGAAGGGTGAAAATCAAACAGTTGCTCCTTCTGCCTCTCTAGTGGAAGGGACATAGGGAACATCCAAGCCCTGTATAAGCCCTTCAGGCTTCTGTTACGTCTGCCTGAAACAGAAGAGGCTTTTGAGAGGGGTGAAACAGCTTGGCAAAGGGGGCTGCTTGTTTCCCTTGAAGGACAGAGATGTTTATAGCTACAGTCAGGCTTCCTCCAGGGAAAACTCCTTATTCCAGAAATCTGAATTGTAGTTACAGCTGTCTTCATAAAACCAGGAGCCCATGGGTTCTGGGATGATTCCTCCTTCTCCTTCCAGTGTCATTCTTGAGCTTTTTGTCCTCTTCGTAGCCCTTCTACTTAGCAAAGGGGTGGTAGGTTGTCTGGTGTCTTATGGCTCTCACTCTTAGGCTATACTCCCACCCTTGAGTCTTCAGTAGCAGGAGTTTGTCTTCCTGAGGTCTCCCCATGCTCATCAACTTTGCATCATCCCTTTTGCAGTAGAGACAGACTCCTTGTCCCCCCTGCCTTTGGCTGATTCCTTGCAGGACTGGCTTGTACTTGCATAGCTGGGGTTATACTACAAGGAAGAAAAGTTGTTTACCAAGAAAAGTAGGAGAGGAGCCAGTTGTTGTCCTCGCTGCCCTCTCGAGTCCTGTGAGGCTTCTGGCTCTTTGCAAGCATGGTACGTACAGCATTTCTGAGAGCTGGCACAACAGAGAGGCTTGAAAGTACAGTAAAATGAGTTTGCCATCAAAAGGCAACAAGTCTTATGCTGTGCCCCCAGCTGCTGACCTTTCCCTCTGGAATTCTCCCCTCTGACCTCTGGTTCATTAATCCTGATGCTGCCAGATGACAGTAATCCATCACAGCCCCTGACAAGCCTTGCAGCCGCCTGTGAAAGGATCCACTCAGCTTCAGTATCCAATCGTCCCATGATACTCATTTTTCAGCCTTTCCTGTTGGAGTGCTGGGGGTTTCCAATAAAGACTTTATTGCCTCACTTTTCCTCGGAGAGGGGCCGGGGGAGGAGAGGGCGGTGGGAGCAGCTTTTCCGTGTGTCTCGGCTCCTATGAAACATGCAGAGCCCTGGCTTGCTCTGAAAAATACAGTTAATTTCCCAGGTCCAAAACCCAACTTGGGTTAGCTCTTTGCCAGCTCAAGAGGATATTCCTTGGAGAGTGGGACTAGGAGAAAGTGTGGGAGGAAAATGATTGCACCCCCATGCTCAAGGGATAGAAGGATGGAGGTGCTTTTATCCCTGCTGTAAAGTTTCTCAGCCTGCATAAAGAAATTTTAGGGGGGGGGCGCTATAGGTTTTGGCTTAGTTTATAAAGCTACTAATTAAATTTCAGGGCACTTTGGTCTGTGGGTCTTGTTTAAAAACAAACTTGAGGAGGGGAAGGTGTCAAAGGGGTAGTAACATGAGCAGGGAGGTCAGGTCTGATCGCTGTCTCTGCCCCAGCTACGAGTGGGCTCTCTGGAAATATGTTTAAGCCTTTATTTCCCACTGATGGAGGTAACATTTGTCCCTTTCACAGGAGCATTTGGCTAAATATACTTGTGTACCTTTCCAAACGCTGAGATGGGAGAATCTAGAGAAGAGTGAAACTGTGTTTGGGATAAATGCGGTATATTAAAAAGTAGATATTTCCTTATACTTCCGTATTGGCGCTTGTTTGCCTGAGGAGCCTTACCTGTGACCCATCCCTTTCACTCCCCATCTGGTCACTGTCCAAGGAGAGCTGGATGAAAGTCCCTTCTGGAGGAGTTAATGCTATGCCCTAAACTGGATTGGGGAGAAGCGGGTGGCTTTCAGCGGCGCAGGGTTGCTGGAGGAGATGGGGAGAAGGTCTTCATCCTGCCTCCATGGAGCAAAGGTACTGCTTAGGACACCCCAGCTTTCCTTGCAGCGGGGGCAAAAATGCTGAACTGTTAACGGAGGGGCATTTTGGGGTGGAAAAACCCACTCCTGGCTTTTTCTAGAGGCTGCCGAGATGAATATTTCCCAGCTTTTCATTTGGAGAGGGCTGGGTGTGACACTGGTTACTGTGGCTCAGCTGATGAATGATAACTTAAGGCTGGTAACATGATCGCTCCCAGCCCTCTGTGTGTCTAAAATGATGCTGTTAGTGCGCTCTTAATCTTTGCAATAACACCACTGAGACCTGTGGCTGAGGAAAAAGCAAAGCAAGGGTTCCATTTACGTGGGCTGGGACCAGCTTGGGTCGGCCGACTAGGATGCATGGATGGATGGAGCTGCAGGGAGTTTAAGCAGTTTGGAAATATCTCTGTCTTTGCTCTCAGAGGGAACCATTGTCTCTGAAAATGCAGGAAGAGGATCTGATGCAGTTTGTAAAATTACTGCTTTGTGGTTTTTTCTGTTGTGGCCAGGGAAGGGGTTGTTTAGACAAGGCAAGGAAAAGAGGATGTGATAGATGTAAAATGACGGAGCATGCAAACCAAGCCTGATCAGGTTGCTCGTTATGTTTTCTTACAGTTTAAGAGTTAGTAACTTGGTGAAATTGAAGGCAACCTTTTTAAAGCTGAAAAAGTTTACTTTTTCTATCTAACATCTCATTAACCTGTGGGAATCGGTACCACGAGCTAATGCATAACAGGCTTCGAAAAGAAAAGAGAAGGGGGAAAGAAATTACACTTACATGTATAATGAGGACATCTGCAGAGCTGAGCTGAACTCCTTTTCACTAAACAGAATAAAACCCATTTATAAGGGTCATAAACTGCTCTGCTTCAGGGCACTAACCAAATCGCTGGCTGATGAGCGGTGGCAGAAGTCTCCCCTGTGGGTTGGGTATTCCATAATTGTCCATTACAGCGCTTCACAGGCTTCCCTGGAAAGGCTGGTGCTGACCACTGTGGTAGGCAGGATACTGACCTCAGATGGACGGCTCTTTGATGCAGGACAGTATTTCCTATGCGAAATAAAAGGTTTGCGACATCAGTGTTTCGCCCCCCCCCCCCATCTTCCTCTCGTTGCCTAAATCTCATTAGTTTGACCTTTTCAAACCCTGCATGCTTTATCACTTTAAGGTACTGCTAAAAGGGCGCTATCAGGTTAAAAATCCAATTTTCCTTACCTCTGTTAACCCACAAGGTGACAAAACTGAGCAGAAAGGATAGAGCTGTTTCCCTGTCTATCCTCGCAAGGATAGAGCAGGACCTTGTTTTGGGTTCCAAAAAGTGCTTGGGTGCCTGGTGCTTCCTGCAGCAACCGTGAGGATGCCTGGCTCTGCGGTGTCTGCAGGCAGGGACGCTGATGCTCTGTTACGCTGCTCATTTGTTCACCACCAACATCGTTTCTCTCACTCTCTTGCACCAGTTACAGCTCTGGCAGCTAGGTTGGAGTTGCTGCCAAGGCACACATGTGGCCCCATCAGCATCTCATTTGGGAGCGTGTTCAGGGACAAGGAGCGGGAGGATGAAAACACTTTGTGAGAGCAGAAGGATATCTCTCTCTCTCAAATCCTGGGGAGCGAGGGAGTTGAATCCCAGCGTACGAGCAGCTGCCTGGCTGCTCAGCCCCTTCCAGAGCACAAGCAATACAGGTTTTTATCTGAGATTGCCCTGGGAGCTCATAAAACATGATTTCTCTGTGCTGCTCCCTCACCCCTAGCATCAAATAGTCCCTGCTTCCCTTCTTTCTATTTTAGAAGGTACTCATAGCTGCAGGTTGTTATTTGTCTGATAATTGCTTTTGCCTACAGGAAAGGAGTTTTTCATGAAAAGGCCGTGCCGTGTAGCTACGCTTCTCTGGCTCACTTACTCACCCAGACAGAGGCCTCAAGTCAGGCTACAAACAGTTGCCTGAATTTCCTATCAGAAGAAGATCGATAGCCCCGACCTGCCGGTTTTCTTGCCCTCATTTTCTCTCTGACTCCTATGCTTCTTTCCCTGCTGTTTCCCTGCAGGAACTCCCATCAATCGCATCCCCATCATGGCAAAGCAGATCCTGGATCTCTACATGCTGTACAAGCTGGTGACTGAGAAAGGAGGGCTGGTGGAAATCATCAACAAGAAAATCTGGCGAGAGATCACCAAAGGCCTTAATCTGCCTACCTCCATCACCAGTGCTGCATTCACGCTTCGAACCCAGTAAGTCTTAGAAGGTGGATGTGAACACGGATTCGGGATTGCAAAGCAGGGACTGGGGTGGAAAAACTGAGACCAAATTCTGCTCTGTGGCCAGAGAGGAGCTGATGAATAGCTTTATTTATCCCTCTCGCCCAAGGCTTGCAGTTTTTCTATTCCTTCTCCTCTTGTTTTTCTCAGCAGTGATTCTTCCTGTTACAGTTTGAGAAACCCACAACAATTTATTGTTGTTTAGACAATTATTCTATCACCCGATGACCCCTCCCCACCCAGGAAGGAGAATTGGGGCAAAACAAGGAAACACAAGGGTTGGAATATAAATAGAATTATTAGAGTAAGACCAAGTAATTACCATTAATAATAATAAAGAACCAACGTTGATCCCCATACCAATATAAAGTATACAAGGACTATACCCAGCCCATTCCATCAGCAGGGGACAGCAAGTGTGGGACACTGCAAGGGGAGGAAGGGAAGGGCTCTGGCCCCAGGGCGAGGAGTTCTCAGGATGGCAGCCATCAAGGGAGAGAGAGAAGTCCTCAGCAAACTTTCTAATTTCTATTGAATGTGACATTCATGGTATGAAATAACCCTGTTGGCAGCTTGGGTCAAGTGCCTGGGTCTCGCTTCTCCTCATCCCCGCACCTGGCAAGGCTCAGAAACACTGAGACCTTGAAACAATACCATAGCTGGCTATAAAGTAAATATTTTTAACAATTCAGCCATTGGAGTCATCTGAAAGTGCCATTTGCCCACGCGTAAAAAGATAAATTAGTCCTGTATCACTCAAACCAGGACAATTCCTGAACTCATTCCCCTTCCAGCCTGTGCCTTTCTTGCCTCTTCAGAGCTTAAACTCCTCAGGGCAAGGAGGCTCTTGCTCTGTCTCTGAAGAGTACTTGGCACAGCGAGGAGGGAGGGAGCACTCCCGACTTGCAGGCATCAAGTATGAACTTGATCATTTCACGTCTGTTATCACGACTCAGTTGTGGAAACTTGGCGTTTAGCGCCTACTTGCTGTCAGGATTGTTTTTCTGACCTGTGGTACCTCACGTTGATTAGGCAAGCAAAACAAAAAAGAAAAAAAGGGAAGAAAAAGCAGAATAAGCAGAGAGGAAAGAATGGTTAAAGTAAACCTACTGTAAAATTGAAGCAACAGGGCGAGGCTGCGCTTTAGTGACTCGAGCGTGGAAGGCTGGACTCTGGGAATCCACACCCAGCTCTTCTGCACACTGGGTTTTCTGGGAAGTTATTAGAGCCCTTGAGTCCCAGAGAGGGAAGCTCCTTGCTGTTTCTACAGCTTTTGCTACCACTAGGCTGTCTCCTGCAAACGTGGGTGCCAGAAGGTTTGGTGCTGCCCAACACGGATGGCTTGGACACAGGTAATTCCTCAAACTTCTTTCCGTGCATCAAGCGTTATGGTCCAAGATCTTAATTCTTAGAATTTTTAGATGGTATCTCAGTTGTAAAGGAATTGTGGATGATTCTTTTCTGCCCTTGTGGGTGGAGTAGTATGTAACTATGTGCTTCCCTTTAAGTATTGAGTAAATTCAGAGTTTCTTTGAGAGTGCTGGGCTTCACACCCAGACTGTGCAACACTTCTCTGTCAAACCAAGCGCAGTGGTGCTCACGATACGCAGACAAAGAGTCCAGATCTGCAGAGGACCTCAGTCTGAAAGCTTGTTGCTGTAGCCCATAATTTCATGTCCTGTTGAGAAACCTACTTGAGTTTCCCTGTGCTCGCCTCTCCCCCAGGTATATGAAATACCTATATGCCTACGAATGTGAGAAGAAATCCCTCAGTTCTCCTGCTGAGCTCCAGGCTGCGATTGATGGCAACAGGCGGGAAGGCAGGCGGCCCAGCTACAGCTCCTCCTTGTTCAGCTACTCGCCCACCACCACGGGGCCTCCTTCACTCCTCTCTCCCCCAAAGATCCGCTTCCCTGTCATCGGCGTCGCACCGGGCAGTGGGACCAGCAATCCTCGGGTGTCTCCAGCAGCAGCTGTCAGAAAAGGTCAGAGAGGGTGGCTGGATTAAGAGGTACAGGCACTGAAACACAATTATTTTTCCATTTTGTTCACCCAGACTAGTTTGGGTTTGAGAGTAGTGGGACAATATTCTGCCAGTGGTTTAGACCTTTGCTTTAGGAAGGGCTGTGGGAGGGACTAAACAGCTCTTTCCTTTTCTAGGTGACAGTGTGCCCTTGACCGTGTCTATGCCAAATCGTATTGCTGTGCCAGTGACCTTGGCTAGCCAGCAGGCAACTGTAGCAGCAAGAACGGCCACCCTGGAGCAGCTGAGGGAGAGGCTGGAGTCGGGAGAGCCTCCGGAGAAGAAGGTCTCGCGGATGACAGAGGAGGAGCAGCGGCTTGTCCAGCAGGCTCTTCAGCGCAACCTCTTCAGCATGGCGCGGCAGATCCCCATGAAGATCAAAATCAATGGCAAGGGTAAGCAGCACCTCTCGGTACACAAAAGGGCCTTGCAGAGTGTAGCAGGGAGGGAACTGCTCCCAGTATAGGATGTCAAACACCTCTTTACACACAGGCTTGGCTATCTCTCTGGCTATCAGGCAGAGGTCACCATCAAGAGGCTGTTAAAATGGAGCACAAAAACTGCAAAACTAAACTGTAGCAACATTTTGTTAGGTTTTACTTACTATTGCTGGTTTTATTCTATTCTTACTGATGTGTGTAATCTCAGCCTGAATTTGGAAACACCCTATGTGAGCCATGTTCAGAAAGCTCTGCATCGAAGCTAATAAAACCCAACAAGACCCTCACTCCGAGCTTATGACCTCCTATGTTGATCCCAGTGAGATTGCTTCAGGACTCCAGCTGTTATTTCTCCCCAGAACTCGCACTGTGGGAATTACCGGTTTCAGGTGATGCTAGCTCAGTTGTCCTCGCAGCAGGGCTCTGTTGCACACCGTCAGTATGCTCCTTCCTTCCTGGGAAGCACATGGGTTGGCTGAAATTGCTTTGGGCCACATATCTGCCCCCCTCGTGTTTAATACCTGGCGTATACTTCAGATCCCAGAGCGCAGTTTAGCCTAGCCAAAGGCAGCCCTGTGGTTCTGCATTCAGTAAGATGACTTTTGGAGGGGAAAGCCCATCATGTTGGGCTCGGCTTTCCCCTGCCCCTCTCTAGTCTGAGCCTCAAGCCAGCGTTGTGCTGCAGGGAATGATTTTCTGCCCGTTGCTGGTCAGGAACCGTTTTAATTGATCATGGAGGTAACAGCTTTTTCTGTATGGATAGTAGCCTGCAGGAGAGAGATGTCCAGCTCTTAGGATTCCAGGTGGGATGAGGAGGCCGCAAAGACCTGTGTATCTGCAGGGGGGACTGACACATCTCAGGACTTTTAGTAAATCAGATGATTTCTACCAACATCTGCCGCAACCATCCGCGCAGCCTCCAGGCAAGGAACTCCTGGCAAGGCTGGGTTAGAAGGTCACGTATAAGCAGCATTCATGGCCTGGGAAATGCACTCCTGAAATGCTTTGTACAAGGGGAGTCACCTCGAAAAGGTCACATTGTCAGAATCAATAGTGTTATATAGTGGCTTCAAAAGCTGATTAAGTGCCGTGGCTCCTTTACCTGTCCTGAGGGCTGCACTTCACTGGGCGGCAAAGCCTCAGAAAAAAAATTTCAGTCCCAACAGCTGCTTCCTCCAAACCTTTTGATCTGTTAAAATTAAAGGTCTCAGACCTCCTATTAATTGTACATTTGGATGTAGGCACAAGGCCAGGCAAGTTTGGCACGGCTTAGAAGAAAGGGGAGAGTTGTTCTTGAGGCCTTTGCTAGCAATGCTGGTAAATGCTTTATTGAGACATTTTCCCAGAAATATATATGGTAAAGGGTCAAAGCAGGCTCCTCTTTGAAGCACTAGCAGCTTGTTGCGGAGTTGAATGGGATTGGGACTTCACAGCACAGCTCCTGACAGCTAAACATCCACCCAAATTTCACATTTAAATACAAAGACCAAAATTTAAATACAAGACCGAAAATAGTGAGTAAAAGGGAATACAGATTTTATCAAATAACGTTTGTTCCTTTTCATCTCACTTTATTTTTTTTTTCTCTCCACCCTGAACTTCCTAAATCAAAAGCTAGGAACAATTTTAGTCTCTACAAATAGAAACAGGCTGAGGGCTGAGCCCTAAGGACTCAACGATACTATTCCCACCTTTGTTAGCTGACTGTGGGCAAGTCGGTCCTGTCTTTCGTGCCCTGATTTTCCCAATTGCAAAATAAAAAGAAGATTGTGCTTTTTAAGAGGCACTTTTGAAAAGCACTGTGTGAGTTTATCGTAGGTTGATAGCAACATTTAGGTTAAGTGTTAACAATGTCTGTAGCATTCTTTACTGGGACAGCGGACTTGCTGTCCTAGCAGGCTTGAAAGGAGACAAAAACATGCATTTTACATGCAGCGTCCAAGCCTGAGCAGACTGTCTGCATAATCCCTCTCTGTTTCAATAGCCCAGCACCCCAAAACTAACATCGGGTGGGCTGGTAACCATAATATGGCTGTGCAAACTCTTAAGCGTGCATTCATGAGACCCAGGCTTGCAGTTACGGCTTATGTTGGAGGTTCAGAAGCCTCCAGGAGAGTTCTATGTTCAGCTTCCCCTTTAAACATCAGTGCAAACTGAACCCCTGCTCTGCACTGCTGCTTCCAGAGCTGCCCGTCAGGGCTTAGAAAGGACTCTCCAGGCTGAGGACACAGGAAAAAAGCAGATTTTACACATGTTGTAGGGGTAGCCAAGCATATTGCTCCTGGGTTGGAGTCCTTGGCGCTGTGTCCCCTCCCTCCAGTGGCCACTGGAGCTGCTGCAGTCTGAGCACAGCATGGGGACTCGCACCAGCTCCCTGAGAAGCTGCCACCCCTCAGCGAAGGGCAAGAGGACTCTGTGTGTGCTCCCAGTCTGCTGCAAACTCAGCCACAGTCCAGCTGATTTCCATGGGGTCTTGTCTCATCTGCTGGCAGCTTGTTCTTTGGAGGGGACGTTAATTTGGCCCTCCAAATCTCTGGGAGAGATTTGGAAATGCCAGTGGGGCTCCCAGCCCACCCTCGGTTCACACCCAAGCACTTAAACACCTTTGTAAACTTAAAATAAGACTGGAAGTGGACATGGTGTGGGGATTTCCTTACCAAAGAGGAGACCAAAGGTGGGCTGTGTACACTTTTGATCATCTCTGATCAGGAAACAGGGTGGTTACTCTCTAACTCTGCATCTCTTCTTTCTTGAAAGAAGATAAACCAGACTCGTCAGCGGCAGCAGCACTGAATTTGTCACCGAACGGCATTGGGAGTATTAACATGTCAGTGGAGATTAACGGCACAATTTATGCTGGTGAGAAAGACCCGCTGCTGGGGCTGCATGGAGAACCAGGCTGGTGGTGCAGAGCCAGGACATGGGGTGGGTGGTGGGCTCCCAGGGGTGGGCTTTGCCAAAGCACAGCACGCACAACCTCTCCGGCTCGGAAAGCTCAGGAGAAGATGATTTCTTTTCTCTTTTTTCTGGTCCTAGGCAGTCAAGATGAATGCCCTTTCCTGCTGGTGGTGGTGGTGGTGGTTTTTAGTGTTTTCAAAATCTAAGGGAATGGACTTCTATAGAAATGTGAATAGGAAGGAGTATTATTCCCCTTCTCCGGAGGAGTGGCTCCACTCAGCTTTTCCTCACGCATCTCTGGGAAGCATGAATTGTCCCCTGTGCTCTGCTTGAGCCGTTTCAATTCTGCAGGTCACACATGGGCATCCTGGGGCAAAGCCCGAGGCGGGGACCTGGCGCTGCAGGGCAATGAAAGTTGCTTCTCTCCTCCAAAGGCATTGAAGCCATTTGGGATCTTTCGTGAGCAAAACATCTTGGTCACAGAGGTTGCCAGAACAAGTCCCAGGGGATCCCTTGTTATATCCTGGTTGTCATTGACTCTCTGATCTGTCTCCAAGCCGCTTTTATCTTGCACTGAGCCTCTTTCCATTAGGATGAGGTCTTTGGGATTGGATAGACTGCTCATTGCTCTGGCCTTCTCAGCCGTGCTGCCCTGTAGTCCCAGTAACCCTTCTCTTTACCTCTCTGTGCCTTGCAGGAGTGCTCTTTGCCCAGAAGCCAGTCGTCCATCTCATTGCAGGCTCCAGCACCCAAAGCTCCTGCAGCAGCAGCAGCAGCAGCTCCCACTGCTCTCCCAGCCCTACCTCATCCCGGGGAACCCCCAGCGCAGAGCCCTCCACCAGCTGGTCTCTCTGATGGTCGGCCAAGCCTGCTGTCTCTCACACTGGCCTCGGCACCTCTTCCTCTCTGCTCTCGGCAGGGAGTGAGCTGGGAAGGAGTAGCACAGATTTACCTCATCTCAAAGAACCTGCTTTTATGGTTGGCCAACGGCAAGATGATGATGAAACCTTTCCATGCCAGCGAGTTTCTTCTTCATCGTCTGTTTGTCCAGCCTTTTTCTTTGTTCTCCCCTTTCTTCCTCCCTTTTGCTTTTTGTTTTCTTCTTCCTCCTCCTTCTCCCAGGGTTTGCTGTGTTCCTGTTGGGGGGGTGGGACATGGAGGGAAGGTGGGTTGGGGGGCATGCCTGGTGTTTTTCAATCAGGGATTGTCTCTAGGAGCTGCAGGTTGAGATGGCTGAGATGTCACCAAGGCAGGTGGAAAGAGCTGGAGTTGGGGCAGGGAAAAGTGTGTGGGGGGTTCTCCTCAAACCAGTCACCACAAGGACTCTTTCCACTAAACAACTCTGTGTATTGACAATCCTGAGAGCCGGCGGGCTGCCTTGCCCCTGCCCTCCTGTAGCTTATGCCACAGAAGGCCGCGCGGCTGCAGAGCAGGCGAGCTTCCTTGCTCTTCTTCAGGGCTCCATCATGGGCCAATGTTGGTATGTCCTCCCCTAGAACATGTGCTATTGGCTTGTGAGCCGCCTCCTCCCCTCTCTGAGGCCTTCACAAGACAGGGAAGGACTTTCTCACCCCTCCATTTGACCCATAAAAAACATCTCCATCAGCTGCTTCCTTCTCCTGGGTGGTTCTGGCCTCTCCCCTAGTGTTGCCTTCTTCAGGCTTTCAGCCAAGTTTTAAATGCCCTCAACCTTGTCTCTCTGCCCTCAAGGAACTCGTCCCACTGACATTTACCCTGACAGCCTAACTTAGTTTGGTTTGCTGGTTTGATCTTCTGTCCCCATGACTCAAAAGGGCTGTCATTTAGGTTGATCTGGGCTTCCTGAAGCGATTTCCTTCTCTTAATGTGGCTTTCAGTAGCCCATGGAAGCTCTCCACATCCCTGCGCAGAGAAAATAGGAGGTGATATGTGAAATGTAATTGAGTGGGGCTGTGGGGGCTGTGAAGGTGTTGCAGTTAACATTATAGGCGTGTCTTTTGGTCTCTGGACAAGCCTACAGATGCCCAGACCCCTTCCAATTGTACGTGAGCAAAAAGGAAGCGGTGAGTTGAGGCGAGTAAGACCTTTTGCTCTCCTGGCTGGAAGCAGAGAAAGGGAGATCAAGTCCTTCCTTGCCCTTTCTCCTCAAACCTCCAGCTGAAAGCAAACAACAGCCGGTCCTGTCTCTGACTTAGTGACTCCACAAACTCAGCTCCTGCTCAGGTGGCCTCATTCTGTCGCCTCTCCTCCCGCTGACCTTTCCCAGGTGGGATATCCCAGGTCCAAGCACCCTTCATCCTGCCCTGGTGACGTCCTTCCCATCCTCCAGGCCCAAGTCAGGTTTTTTTGAGCAGATGAAATACCTCAGATATGTGCTTGTTTTGGGGGGTTTTTGTTTGTTTGTTTTGGGTTGGTTTTTTTTTTAACCTCTTCAGGAAGTATTCGTATATCTTATTGCTTGTTTTTTATATGTGGTTTTGCTGACATTGTTTATTATTTTTTTATTATTATTTTTAATTGTATCACCGAAGACAGAAAGAAAAGCTGAGCAAAGCAGCAGTGGCTTCCCCATCCTTTAGGCCAGTGGGAGGCAAGCCTAACAGCATTGTCCCCGGACATGTGCGTAACACAGGAGGACAGGCAGAGGCAGGAAGAGAGGGCAAGAGTGGCTGCTGACTTAAAAGATCTTTCGTTTTGGACAAAAGGGTGTGTCCAAGGTCCCTATTATTTTTCCAAGGTCCAGGATCCCAGTGACAGCACTGCTTAGACGACAGGTTGGCCAGGCTTCTCCCAGAAAAGTGGTTTCTGGCAGCTGAAAGCCCAGCTTGGTCTTGTGGTGCTGCACCCAACCACCCCCGCAGCTCTGCCGGGACTTGATTAGCCCAGGCACGGCTAATTCTGGCTGCGCTACAAGACCAAACCTTTGTAAGAGGCACCAAAGAAAGAAGTTATTCTAGTTTCTCACCTGCGCGTAGGTGCCTGTGTGACAGCTGCGTGAGCCAGCAGATGTATTACAATCCAAGTGAAAACCATGTTATGCTTCCAGAGGTTCAGCCCTCCTAAAAAAAGCAGTTTCCTGGTGTGTGGTGGGTGAGTTGCCGTGTGTCAGAGCGGTATGAGAAGAGAACATCGCCTATCTGCTCCCACAGGTTATCGGAGCTCTTGGGAGCCTGTAGCTCTGCAGGATGGGAGGCTTGAGGTGCTGTTGCTGTTAGAACCTCTGGAAGTGTCTGTCCCTTCCCTGCCTGGTCATTTCTGCCATGCTCTGAGCAACTGGAGCCTGTCCTGGTACTGTGGGAGACTCTGCCAGTCCAGGGGAGATGCCCTCCTGTAATGCCTCTGGTGAGCCGTGGCACAGTCCCTGTGCTCCAGGGCGTCCTGCTCCCTGAAGCTGTTATTTTTATACTACTGAAAAGAGCAGGGCTTTAAAAACCACCGGGACAGGAAAAACCCCATCAGCAGCCTGAGGATTGGCTTTAAAAATGTAGGTAGAAAACAAAATGGATAATCCTTCCTTTAAACTCTCAGATGTCAGGTTCTCGTTGTTAATCCCCCAGCGCTACTGGGCTGCACTGCTGCTCTGTCCTTGAGAGCCGAGTAAACCACAGGCGCTTCCTCCGTGTCGCAAGAGCCTCTGTGCTCTCGACACGTTATTTTTATACACTATAGCTGGAGTTATCCCGCTGCCCGACATCAGGAGGGCTCGGTGGGAGGAAGAGAAGTGGGTGAGAATGCGCATATCCTGAGATTGATGCTGCTGGGCGATGTCCTGTCTCCGGCTGCTCTGGGCCAGGGTGAGGACCACGGGCTGGGCACGGGGAAGCCGAGCTGCTCCCTGGCTGCAGGGCCTTTGCTTGGCAGATCCCGCAGGTCCCCACCATATTTCATCCTCACCAGCTCAGAGAGGCTTTTCCAGCCTCTGTGGCTCATTCAGATTGCTTCCCCCCCCCCCCCCCCCCCCTTTTTTTTTGTTTTCTTTTGGTTGGTTGTTTTGGGGTTTTTTGTTTTTTGTTTTAATTTTATTTGGGGGTGGGTTTGGGGGCTGTTTCCTACGTGTGGGACTGGGGGACTTTTTGCTTTTCCTTCTGCTTTCTTCTCTGGTCCTGGGGAGCAGAGGTTAGTAATGGGTGGTTTTGCTTATGTATCACGTGCTAACATTGTGTTTTCTTGCACAGAAAGGCACTCGAATCACTGAACTGCTAAACAGCTTTGACACTACTAGAGTATTAATGTTTATAAGCTTTACACAACTAGACTGGAAATCTAGACAGGGACTAACAGATTGTTTTGTATCCAATTCAGGGAAAGAATCAAGTCGGGATGCATAACAGATACCTCAGTAAAAATAAGCTGCAACAATAAACCGGTCCTTTCTCAATACCCGATGACAAGGACCAGTTATTCAGACTGTGAAGAGTAATAACCCTTTCCCTAAGCCTGGCTTTGATACTGGCAGGCGGCTGAATGTGGGGGGGGGGGGGTTTGCCGAGCTCCAGATCTCCTACTGAGCTGCCAGGCTTTGGGGACAGGGTTATGGAAACCAGCAGCAGAGGCGGGGGAGCGGAGGAATTGGGAGCTGGGGAAAGGGGGGTAGATTCCCCCCATCCTTCTCCCCAGGCTCCACTTCATTTTCACTCGACCGTGTTCGATTGTATAGTACTCAGGGGTTTTGATACTGCGGGTAAGACTGTTCCTCGTGTGAAGTGCTCTGCTTTGCAGTGTGGCTAATACTCTTTTTGACTCCAAGCCAGCCAAGGTTTCACAGCAAGCAGCCAAAAAATGTTAAAAAAAGCCCCCAGCTTGCTTCTGTGCAGCCTCCATCCTCCTGCTTTTTGCGGGGAGAAATTTCCAAGCTGGGTTTGATGCCCACCTGGGGTGGGGGGAACAGAAGAAAAAAAAAAAAAAAAACCAACAAAAAAAAACCCAAACCCAAATCTGCTCCATCCTCTTCCAGCAGATCCTGGTTTATGCTGGGAAGGCACAAAGTGGGAAGAGGCAAGGGGGAGACTGCGCATCTGCTCAGCTCCCAAAGTGAATGTGAATGTGTCACACCAGGTCCTTTTGGCCGCTGCGTGTGCTCCAAAGGGATTCAGATCAGATATTTTCACCAAACAGCTGCAGCAGCCTTGCTACTAGTTTTCTTACCTATTTAAAAAAAAAAAAAAATAAAGAAATGAAAAAAAAAAAAAAAAGTGATAGCCTAGGCGGTGGATAAATACCTCAACGTCTCCTTCCAACAAGTGTCTGTATATGTTGTTGTTGGGTTTTTTCTATCTTACACATTATCTGAATGTTTATATTCCAATAAACTTCTACCTCTTCACGTGGTGACCCCGCCAGCCTGATTTGTAGCCACACCCTTTCACTAAATTGCGACTGAAAAGATTTCCTGTCCCCTTCGTCATCCCGGGAAGGTATTCCTGGGGACTGGCTCAGCCTAGGTGAGCTCCATGGCCTTGCAGGTCTTTAGGTTCCCAGTTTGTAGCTTCGTGGGGAGAACTGGGCTGGAAACCTGGTCTGGCGTGATGCAGTTTTGTCCTCTGCGGGCAGACTGGTCATTAAACAGATGAGCGATGCTAGATCTGCTTTCCCAGGGGTTGCGAAGGGCTCTCACTATACGTGCCCTGCCAAATCCCTCCTGTGTCACCTCCTCCTCCCCGCAGAAAGGATGTTTAATGCTTCCCAGCAGTTTGGCTGTTTACATAGCACCTGATGTTGTTTTTCCAGTCATTGAACCAGTTTGGCAGTTGGAGAGGAACTGGTTTCCAGCCCTTTTCGTACCAGCGTTTCTGAGGCCCCGGTGTCTGCATTTGTTTTGGCCAGCAGCCCACCTGAGGGTGGTGGGACGGAGCCCAGTGTGTGCCTTCGAGCTTCCCCATCCCACCAAACTCACCCCGTCCCCAGCATCCCCACGCCACGGAGTGGGAAACCCATGGCCGGGTTGCTGTAAAGCGGCAAGTTGGGAGCGCTTCGAGCATCCCTGCTTCTTCTGTAGGGGATGGACCAGCCTCTTGCTGCTCAGTGGAGGCAGAGGAGCTGCCCACGGCGGCCCCAGAGCTGACGTGAGAAGGGAGATGCGGAGAACCTGCTTGTTCCCCCTCTCTTTGCAAGGCAGGAAAGTCCCCAAGCACACACCACGCGTCCTGGAGGTCCGTGCTGTGGGCAGGGGATGTGGCTGATGCCCATTAACAGGGTGGCAAAATTCAGCTGCCTGATGAATTTCTCTGCTGATTTCACTGTGTGCCATGCGAGAAGAGCCGTGCCCGTGTTTCACGACTCCCCCCCGAGGATCCCGGTTATCTGAGGAGAGCAGGCTGGCACAGCTTCTCACCTTGCCTGGGCTCCGGTGAAGGCAGAGCCTTTCCCCACTGTGTTTCCACCCCACCAGGGGCTTTGGCTTTTCCCAGCTCCGACTTTTCCCCACCTGAGCTCAGCTGAGACAGCTTAAGGACTCGCCTGCTCTCCCCACTCACCTGAAGCAGGTAAGGCGGGTTCTGGCAATGGGGGGGAGGGAAACACCCTTAGTGCACACTGCCGTGGGGTTTATCCACCGGCAGGCTTAAAATTGGGGATGGGAAGGTGCCGGCCCCGGTGCTGGGCTGGAAGGGGGTCTCCCCCCAGCTCCAGGGGTGCTCAGAGACCTGGTTTCAGGTGAGGGGGGGCTCTGTGGTTGCCACCCCGACCTCACCGCTGAGGTGGGGACCTCCCTGCAGCCCTCCCAGCCTCCAGCCCCGTTACCTGCTTGGTGCAGCATCCTCCAGCCCCCAGCACCCAAAAGCAGGCACCCAAAGGGATGCGATGCACCTTCCCCGCTTCCTCCCCAGCCCTACAGACCAGCGCAGGTCCATACACCCAGGATGGCCATGCTCCAGCCCTCCCAACTCGCTTTCCCAGGCATTGGCAGCTGTTGTTTGGGCTGGAATCTAATCCTCCAGGCAAGTTCTCATCCCAACCCCCTCCCCTCCATCCCTCTGCTCATCCCAGCCCCAACCTGCCTTCCCTAACACATAACAAAGGGAGAAAGAGAGCCCAGCATGGATTAAAGCCTGTGGGTAGGAAAGCCCAGACTGACGGTGTGAGACACTGCTTTGCTTTTCTCTTCCAAACATTAAGATCCCTTTATCAAACCTGGCTCAGGCTCTGGAAGAGCTTTGTCCAGGCGAAGTCAGCTCTGGGCATGGGGAGGGAGGCTTTGCACTGGCACAGCGGTGTTTGCATCGCCACTTGTTGCCTATTTCTGAAGCCCAAATTTCCTAAGAAAATCCAGCCCTAACATCCAGGATTTTGGTTCCCTGGTCCTTAAATGACCGATGTGCAGCCACAGGGCCCCAAACCCCGTGGGCATCCCCACTGGCAGGGCTACAGGCCAGCTCATCACCCACAGGACGCCAGTCCTCTGGCCACAGCCTGGAGAGGAAGTTTCCCCTCTGTTGGGGCCAGGCTTGAGTACATATAACAAGTGGTCCTTGGGGACCGCTGCCGCTTTGAATCCAGCTCGGACACCCCCCTTTGAAGGTGCCCCCGCTCCCCGCCAGCAGCACCGGTGACATCCTGTGCGTTTTGTGCCCCCGACAAGCAAGCAGCTAATCGTTGGTCATGCCCTACCTGCATCAGCCCTGGCAGTAGGGGCTGATAAAAGCCACTTTTTCCACAATCCTTATCATCTCTGGGGTGAGGCTGGGTTTGTTTTAGCCTCGCCAGAGCCTGACTGATGTCAGGCTGCCCGCACCCACAGATGCCAAGCCTCCGAGCTTGGCCCCAGCCCCGCCGGCTCCTCTCCCACCTTCTGGCTTTGGGATGCTCCAGTTCAATCCCACGGTGCAAAAGTTGCGTCACCAGCATGGAAGGGGAGGTGGGCACCCAGGTCTTGCTCTTCTCCATTGCTCCATCACTGATCTGTCACACATCTGCCATGCTAATGGTGCCCATCTCTCTCTCTCCAGTGCATTTCCAGGTCTTCCTCGGCACGGGGCTGGCCCTGCTCTGCCTCAGCATCCTCCTGGGCTGTGCTGTGTGCTGGCAGCATTGCCGGCACCCAGGCCCTTGCCTCGGCTGGAAGTGGGCAACGGTGGGGCTGGGACCCTCTCTGCCCACTGGGATGGTGCCGGTGCCCATCCAGCAGCCCTATGAGGAGGTGGCAGGAGAGGTGCTGGGTGCTGGGGCCGAGAAGTGTCCCCCGGTGTCACCGGCATCTCACAGGGGTTTGCTCCATGGCAGAGCCTCCTTGCCCAGCCTCCCCTTCTCCCCAAAGCCGGCAGGAGCATGGCAGTGCCGCTGCACTATCACCGGTGCCAACCTCCTCTGCAACAAGGAAGACCTGCTGGACCAACCTGTCCTGGGACCCCCCACCCTGCTGTCCTCCGGCACCAGCCCTAAGCGGCATCCCCGGCTCCACTGCAACTTGTTCTACTCACCAGCCAAGGCCACACTCACTGTGATGGTCCTTGGCCTCTCCCACCTGCCCGCAGGACTGCAGGGCAGCCAGGGCTCCTATGTCAAGGTGTACCTTCTGCCGCAGCTCCCGGTGTCTTGGCACGTGGCATTGCAGCATGGCAGCCTCCACCCTACCCACTGGGAGCCGTGCCGGTTTGGCCGGTACAGCCTGGAGGAGCTGAGGAGCTTCGCCATCTACGTCAGATTTTGCAGCCTCAAGGACTCCTTCGTGGGAGAGGTCCTCTTCCCCTGTGCTCAGGCCACCTGGGACCCCCAGGTGCCTTCTGGCGACAGCTGGGAGCTGTCGAGCACCAAAACCAAGCTCAGAAAGGTCAGGAAGGCAGCGGTCTCTGACAGGGGGGTTGTTCTTATGTTTTGGCTGAGGTCCACTTGGTCTCAGAGCCCTAAAACTTTGTGGTGAGAACCAGAGCCTCCTCCCCAAGGTGGGAGGCAGCAGGAGGGACTGAAGGTCCTGAGACAGCAGCCTCCCCATCCCTGCGGTGTCCTCCCTTCTGTGCAGGTTCATGAGCTGCCCCACGATTAATATCCATCAACCGTAATGACTGGCAGCATCTCTACTTGGGGACATTGCTGAAGGTGGGGGTGGAAGGGTTAAATACAGAGCTGCCACCATCCTTATGGTGATGGTAAGCATGAAATTCACCTTCTTGACTCATTTTTGCCTCTTCTTGACCCACCCATAGCATAAGGTGGGAGACAAGCATCCCTGAGCTGCAGGGGGCTGGATGAGGTCAGAGAAGGTTTCACAGCGTCTCCTGCTCTCTCATCTCATTGCAGTGTCTCAGCGCCCACGACTTGAGCCGCAGCATCCTCTCCTCGCCCCCCAAATCCCTTGGCCAGCTCTTCCTTCTCCTCCAGTACCAAGCTCTGGCCAGCCGCATCAAGGTGCTGGTCCACAAAGCAGAGGACCTGGGCCGGCTCTCATGCATGCCAGGCATGCCAGGTAGGGCATGGGGGCAATGAGATGCCCAGGTGGGCACAAGGAATGGCTTCCCCTCCTTTTGCTTGGCAGATAGTCTCACCTCCTCTTGAACTTCTCTTTTCTAAGCAACACGTAGCACAGTGAGGATCTAGATATCTCCAATACGTCCCCAAAATCCTCAAAATACACATATTTATTGTAAAAAAAAAAGCACGTGGCTTTTTCTCCTGATGGCTGTTGTCATCTCTGGCTCCCTCAGCCCATGGGATGCAGGCACGGATGGGAGCCGAGGACTTTGGAGGTCCTTGCTCCCAACCAGGGAGGAATAGGTGCAACTAGGATGCACAGCATGTCACCATCCTCTCCCCACAGCTCTGCGAGCCTCACGGGGATCTTGTAGCCCCCCAAGCATCCCAGTTTGGCTGCCCACACTGTACAGGAATCTGTCTCGCAAATCTCCCACCTCCCTCCCTGGTGTGTGTCCAGAGCAGGTCCCTCTCACCAAGGCTCTATCTCCATTTCCAGGCCACTATGTCATCATCCACCTTTACCACAATGGCCATGTCATCGACACCAAGGACACCAAGTCCATCACTGGCTACAACCCTGTTTGGAACATGCCATTCCTCTTCAGCCTCCCCTCTGGGGACATCCAGCAGCAAGAGCTGTCCTTGGAGTTCACTGTCATGCAGGTGAGCAGAACAAAGGTGACCATGGCCAAGAAGGTGGCCTGGATCACCCATGCTCAGGAGACACTCCTGCAACTAGGGTTCTCAGCCCCCAGTTGTGGGAGGGGTACAGGCAAGCCCAGAGAAGCTACTCCTTGCTGCCCACAGGGGGCTGCTGGGGTGGGATTGCTCTTCTGGAGGCAATGGGTGTTTCTAGCTCTGCTTGAAGGCCATAAACCATGTCCCACATTGCTTCTGCCCCTCTCCCACCGCAGGTTCGCATCTATACCCGCAGCTCCCCGATGGGCTGTGTGCAGGTGGGTCCCCATGCCCCTGGGGCCGGGCTGCTGCACTGGAAGGAGATGCGCAGCTGGGGACAGCTGGAGTCGGCGCAGTGGCATCGGATCCAGCCCAATGCCCTCAGACCCTGATCTTGCCCTCAGTCGACGGGCAGGACTTGCCTGGGACTCAGGCACCCATGGGAGCAAGTGAAGGGGGATCTCTGAGCCTTGAAGAGGTGAGGTCTCAGCCTGCATGTCATCGTGGGCTCCATCTCCAGGGCAGGAGATGGATGGTGGTTGGCACAACCCCTCTTCTGAACGGAGGGGAATGAGCCCGTCTGAGGTGGCTTCAGACTTGGGGAGAGGAGAAGAGGAGCCTTTCTCTGCTATGCCCACTGGACGCCTGCTCAGTTCCTGCAGCACGCGAAACCTTGGCTGTGGTAGGAGATGGGTGGGAAGATCACCCAACTGGGAGACCAGCCTCATGGTGGTGGTATCTACTGCCCCTTCTAACCCACCATGACCAGCCTGCCCTTTCCACCCAGTCCCACAGCAGCCAAGACCTTCCAGCTAAAAGACCTTCCAGACACTAAAACTCTTCCAGCAATTCCTCAACCCTCTGGCCATGACCCATCTCCAGCCCCAAGGGCAGGTCCCCATGGGGAAAACAGCAGCTCTCAGCCCCATTTGGTGGAAGGATATTGTCTGCAGAGCCCATGGGGAGAGAAGTGCATGGGCCATAGTGATGCAGACCATGGCAAGGGTCATCATGGCGAAGATCATCATGGTGAGGAAGGCCATGACAAGGAAAGCTGGGGTGAGGATCTGGGGTGAGGATGGCCATGGTGAGGAGGGCTATGGTGAGGATAGCCATGGCAAGGATGGTTATGGTGAGGAAGGCCAGGGTGAGGATGGCTGTGGCGAGGATGGTTGTGGCGAGGATGGTTGTGGCGAGGAAGGCCATGTTAAGGGTGAGGATGGCCACAGTGAGGGCAAGGATGACCGCGGTGAGGTAGGCCATGGTGACAAAGGCCATGGTGAAGATGGCTCAATGGTGAGGAAGGCTATGTCAAGGGTAGCCATGGCAAGGATGGCCATGGTAAGGAAGGCCAGGATGAGGATGGCTGTGGTGAGGATGGTCATGGTGAGAAAAGCCATGAAGAAGGTGAGGATGGCCACAGTGAGGTAGAATACAGTGAGGAAGGCCATATTAAGGCAGACCATGGGCAGGAAGGCCATGCTGAGGGTGAGGATGAGGGTGGTGAGCTAGACCATGGTGACAAAGGCTGTGGTGAAGATGGTCATGGTGAGGATGGCCACAGTGCGGTAGGCCATGGTGAGGAAGGTCATGGAGAGGAAGACCACAGCAAGGCAGACTGTGGGGAGGAAGGCCATGTTGAGGGTGAGGATAGTCATGGCAAGGAAGGCCATGGAGAGGGTGAGGATGGCCACAGTGAGGTAGAATACAGTAAGAAAGGACATGGTGAGGCAGACCATGGGGAGGAAGGCCATGTCGAGGGTGAGGATGACGATGGCTGTGGTGAGGAAGGCCATGGCAAGGATGGTCGTGGTTAGGAAGGCAATGGAGAGGGAGAGGATGGCCACAGTGAGGTAGAACATGGTGCTGAAGCCCATGGCAAAGTAGACCATGGGGAGGAAGGCCATACTGAGGGTGAGGAAGGCTATGATGAGGTTAGGCATGGCAAGGGTGGCCATGGTGAGGAAGGCCAGGGTGAGGATGGTAATGGTGAGGAAGGCCATGGCAAGACAGACCACGGGGAGGAAGGCCATGTTGATGGTGAGGATGGCCGCAGTGGTGTAGGCCATGGTGACAAAGGCTGTGGTGAGGATGGTCGTGGTGAGGACGGCCACAGTGAGGTAGGCCATGGAGAGGAAGGCCATGTTGAGGGTGAGGATGGCCACAGTGAGATAGAAGACAGTGAGGAAGGCCACGTTGAGGATGAGGAAGGCCCAATGGTGAGGAGGGCCATGGCGAGGAAGGCTATGTCAAGGCAGTCCACAGGGAGGAAGGCCATGGCGAGGCAGACCCCATCTCCTCGTCGCCGCCCGGTGCGTCGCGTTAACTGCGACCTCCGGGGACAGCGAGAGGCGGCGGGAGCGGCCCGGGGGCGGCGCCGCTCTGGCCGCGCGAGGGGGGGGGGGGGGGGGGAGGGGGCGGGGCGATGCCGGAAGCGGAAGTGAGAGAGGGAACGACGGGGGTTGCTGTGGCTGGTGGGGCCGGGGCTGGGTCGTAGCTGCCGAGCGCGGCGCGGAGGCGAGCGGAGGGGCGGTGAGTCGGCGGGGAGGCCCCGGGAAGGCGGAGAAGGGGTAGGGGGATCGGCGGGGAGGAGCTGGGGGGGGATCGGCGGGGGGGACGGGACGGGACGGGCCTGGCCCCGGGCCTGGTCCTGGGCACAGCCCCCCGCTGTGGTACGCGTAGCCCTGGAGGGGTTGGCGTCTCACTGTGTGGCACCGAGCTCTCTGCTTCGGGTGGCTCGGGGTTCTGGCCGGGCCAGGGTCGGCGGTGGGAGGGGTTTGTGGCCGGGTGGTTGTAGGGGGGCAGCGGGGAAATAACTGGTACCGGTGTTGTAAAGCCGAGGGGAGGTCTCCATTTTAATGTCTTTAACCATGCAGGGGCTGGCAGAGGTCTTCTCACGGTGGGCACCATGGTCGTTGCCACCAGGCTCCCTAACCCAAAGGGTGCGGGCAGAGACCACTGCAAAGGGTGCAAAAACACCCTTTGGAGTGGTCTCTGCCCGCACCCTTTGCGTTAGGGAGCAAGAGAAGTGCCAAGGTGATGATTTTTAAGAGTTGGGAACCTCTCGTCCCCTCAGATGCATCACTGTAAGAGATACCGGTCCCCAGAGCAGGAGAGCTACCTGGGTCACAGGTGGAAGAGGAAGAGATCTCGTAGCAGAGACTACGAGGGGAGACTGCAATATCCGCCCCGCAGGGATCTCTCCAGGAGATCACGATCGAGAAGGTAAAGAGCTGGGGTTTTGGGGCAGAGGGAGGCATGCCCGCCAGCTCTGGCAGCAGGGATGGTTATCTAGTAAACTCTCGTCCTCCATTCTGATCGTGTTTCAGAGCAAGTGCTGAGTGGTGGCAGCTTTCATTTCCTGACTGTGGATCAGCTTTAAACCTGTAAATCCCAGAGATGGAAGGCAAAGGCTTAATTGTGTGTGCACCTTCCTGTGTATGTTTCTGCCTCTGTATCTAGCCAAAAGTTCTTCCCAAAGCAATGTCTTTAATATTAATGAGGGAGAACAGTCCGCTCTGGAATCATGTTTCCTAGTTCTAATGTTGTGGAGGCATTAAAGTCTTTCTCTCCCTATTACCCACTTACTTCTGAAATTATTACAAATCAGATTTAAAGATTTTCTCTCACCTATGCTGTCAGAAAGGATCAGAGAGCATCGCTAACTGGTCTTTTCTGCTTCGGCTCTGGAATTTACCTTT
The DNA here is from genome assembly GCA_947846985.1 of Fratercula arctica. NCBI lineage: Eukaryota > Metazoa > Chordata > Aves > Charadriiformes > Alcidae > Fratercula > Fratercula arctica. The sequence continues at coordinate 23,858,948 of CANTUZ010000009.1, forward strand.
CATCCTCTCTTTGTTCAGCGTTTCCACAGGGACAGTTAGGCACTGGAAGCGGGGTTGATAAGGCCTGTGATAACAGGACATGCGGTGAGGGTTCTGGAACAGAGGGGACTTGCATGCTGACACGTCGCAGTGTGTGATTGCACTAGGCTGGCTGTCCTCGCTGCTCAGTGGTACCAGAGCTGGTGTGGTTCCACTGGTTGAACAGGGCAGGTGCAGCCAGAAGGGAGCTGAGTTCATCTTTAAGTTCCTGAAATGTACTACAAATTAATTTCTCTTCCAAACCTGGTTTTTGTTTACTTGAAGGAAGTGGATTGTGAAATTGAACCCTGTGATTCTGTGAAATACAGCTGATGCACACAGTGGGTTTTTTCCATTTTTTCGTCTGAGGGGTTATGATGGATTTGGATGAAAACAGGCTTTTACTAGGTGAAAACATTTTTGCCCCTTTAGTCTCAGAGTGCGAGCCTCTCGCAGGTTTGCTGGTCTCCTCTGTATTTTAGATTGTTATTTTTGAATTCTCCGTATTTTAAAAGTGCACACTGAAGTTTCACAAAGGTGTGTTTGGAGTTGAGTCTCAGTGTTGGAACAGAGCCACTGGAGGGTTTTTTGGTGTTTTGGATAGTTCAGCGCTGACCTAGAGCTGCTGATGTCTTGGCAGGCAGTTTGAAATTTTAGTCTTGATCCAAGATGAAATGAACCACCACAGGCATACCTGTGTCCCATTAAGCTGTCAGTGAGAGCTAATTGTTGCTGAAGCAGAGAGGCGCAAATGATAAAACTTCCTGTTTCTGGACTGAAGCAGCTGCAGCGAGGTCTTGGTTGGAGAAGCCGTTGCTCTTGCTGTGGGCTGGGTATATACGGCAGCATTGACCTGGCCCAGCATGTGCCCAGAATGCTGATGGAAAGCCAACACGCTGTTCTTATTTCTGAGTTGCAACACATGTGTGAAGCAAGGCTTGTAGTGGAAGCTGTGTTATTAGACCAACTGTAACGGCCAGGGCGGAGAAAACAGTTGTGCTTTTGAGGGCAGAAGCAGGTCACTGCTAAGTAACACCATTTTTGCTGTATGGTTTAAAAGAGTTGCTGCCCAGGAAGCACATGGGACTGCAGAGCGAAAGGCAGGAGCTGCAGAATTTCATCTCTAGCAGATACTCTCTAATCAAGCACAGGGCGGGGAGAACTGTTCTCATCGTTAATGTGCACACATGGTACCTAAAACAGCTGGAGGTGTGCACCTCCAGTTGATAAATACTCACACAGGGGAGCCTTGTCTGATGTCTTCTGGCCCTTCCCGATGAAGAGATGAGCTTGGCCAAAAGTCTGCCTTACATACTTGCAGCCCTTGGTTGTTGCAAGAGAAATGGGAGCTTAACTGTACTGTGGAGACCAATTTTTCCTTCTGGCGCTTGCTAATGATCTGTTGAGCTGGTGCGTGTGTGTGTTCAGGGGAATTCAGTCTCCCCTGGGGGGGTGACTAGGGCACCTCTGCTGCCTTCAGATATCGTTTGTTTAACAACTAATGAGAGACCTTCCTGGGGGAGGAGAAACGACATTAGGAAAACACTTGCATGTGGTGGCGGAGGTGGCTCAGATGAGGTAGGAGCTTGGATTGAGCTCTTAAGTGGGTGGTATTCTCCTGGCTCCTTGAAACAGGAGAGTGCCACGCTGTTTTCTCTTGCAAACTTTCTCCTTTTTCTTATCTGAGAAACTTGGCTGAGACGTCGTCAGCGTTTGAGCCACAGTGGTTTCAAGCTAGGACATTTGCTGCTGTTTCCCTGTCACCAGGAAGTGGGAGCAAGAGCACTTAGTTTCAGCAGGCCTCTGCCTTTGGTGCTTTTCCAGGCTTATAAACATCTTTTTGTTTGTGCTACAGCCATGAAAGGATGCCTTATCACAGGAGATACAGACGGGACAGCGATGCCTACAGATTTGAAGACCGAAGCCTGTCTTTTGGAGAGGACTATTACTCGACCCACTCGCGAAACTGGCGGCGATCCAGAGGCAGAGAGCAGCAGCGTCCAAAGAAGCATCAGCATCACTGCCGGAAACGCAGGACCAGGTCTTGTAGCAGTGCCTCCTCGGTGAGTAGCATCCAGAACGAGTTCAGGATTGTTTAGGGTTTTAACTGTCCTTACCTCCTTTCAGCTGTGAACACGCTGGGTGAGTACCTCTAAGCCCATTTTTGTGTTTGTTTTCATTACGTGGAATGTATAGTAAAAAAAAAAAAAATCTGTGTCTTGTTAAGCGGGAAGCATTTGTAGCTATTGGTTTTTACTAGTCTAGCCCCTGTAGCCTTAATACGTGAGGAAATTAAGCTGAATTCTTTACGGCCGGGGAGGGGATCAGGGAAAGCTTCAAATTGCGTGCATGTGATAGGCTAACAAGGGCGAGCCTTGGCTGCAGGCCAGCCTGGCTGCTGCGGATCGGGCAGTGTTCAGGTTTTACATGTGGCCAGGGCCTCGCTTCTGCGTGTACTGCTGCTTCTCTGGGGGGTTTTGGTATGCAGGTGGGGTTACGGAGCACTCCTGGGAAGGCACAGCGATTTGATTTTGTGCCAGGATCCCCTACCAGATGGGATCAATCAGCCCGGTTCTCCCGAGTTGTTAGCCCTGGGATTATTAACCCCCGTCCCACTGTGCTTACAAGAAGGCTTCCACCTTCTGAGGATACGCATGTGTCGTCTTTGCCTATTTCCACACAAGTCCTTGGACTTCAGCTTCTCTGAAAACTTGCCTGTTTTCCACCCTGAAACATAGTATTCCTTGCCCAAGATGTTTCAAGGATTAACAGGGAATATTTGGCTCTGGGTGGGGAGGCTGGTCCCGGGACCGGGAATACCCTGGAAGTGTTGTGAAGTATCAGACTAAATGTCTCTGCTTCACTGCTTCTCTCCTGTAAGGAACGTTTCCATCTTTCACATGTCTGTTGCTTTTAAATGTTATAACAAGTAAATGACCGAGTCCTGATCCTTGCAGTTATAGTGGATATCTGTATGGCTGGAAACTTCTGACGGTCTGTGGCTTTCCTCCTTTTATTTCTTTCCAGTTGACTTTTTTAATTTTAGTTTTAGAAAGAGCCAGGGTTAGGATGAAAACACTCCAGTGCGGTTTGCGTGTGTGTGTGTAGTGATAATGGTGTGCAGGTTTGGGCTGGCATGATCTTAAATCCTTTGAAGTCTCACTGAAGCTCTCTCAACTGTCCTCTCTACCTTCTCCTCTGTTTGAGCTGACCTTTTGGGGTTTGATTGTAGTTCACTATTTTGGACTAGCTGGGGGGCAAGGGGCACAGAAGAGAAGCCTGATAGAAGCCCGGGCATGGAAACGTAGAGCTTTGTATTAATTTCTTTGTCTGTAGAGATTGTAACTATTTTTAAGGCTGACTAGAAAAAGATCTGGAATTAGGGCAGCTTGCTTTGTGGACCCTGGGTCCTTTCAGGAATGTTCGGCTGGTTTTCCAGTAGAAGCCAGCAGTAGCAGGGGTGAACGTGACCTCAAACCTTTAGTGGATGCCTAGAATTAAATGCTCCACTGGGGATTAATTTAACTGTCCTGTTCCTAAAGCTCTCCCAGACTTAAAATTACATCCTAAGGCCGATGTGGAAGATGAAGTCTGTTTGCAGCCAGTCAGGCATATGGATTTAGGATCAGTGTGGTTGTTGGTTCCATCAAGAAGGGGCTGATTTGTAGCCGGGGCAGGACACAGCTCTGGGTAGTTGGTGATCTATTAACCGAGGTACAAAGGAGCATGCTGCACAGAGGGAGAACTGCTACTCTGGCTTCTACTGGACAGCTTGTCCAAACTGGCAGCTCATATGCACTTTGTCACGTTTGCCAGCGGAGAAAATGATGTCCTTCTGGCAAAGCCCTCCTTCTCTGGCCTCTGGCAGCATCCTCCACTGCTGCGGAGGAAGCTGCTCCTCTGTGGGGCATGGTGATGCCAAGCCGAGCCACCTTAACACTGGAGCTTCCCAGCTGCTGCTTCCCTTCAGAGAAGAGGGGCCACCAGAGGCCGTAGCTAATGAGAGTTTTCTTTACATACCTGTAGCTGTTGATTACTTTTCTGTTTTGAAGTTAGTTTGTGTCTTGACGTGTCCCTTGCAATATCCCTATCGTTATATATGCTGTGTGCCTTATGAAATGCTGGCATCTGGAAAATCCAACCACCGACGCACCGTCATCTCCACCTTTGAATGACAACACAATCCTGCCGCTTGGAACTGCCTGCTGTGTGCGCTTGGTCGTATGCCGTTTCGGGGGGCGGTGTGTACAGAGAAGCCAACAGAGCAGTAAGCGCAGCAGGAGCGTGGAAGATGACAAGGAAGGCCACCTGGTGTGCAGGATCGGCGATTGGCTTCAAGAGCGATGTACAGCCACCTTTCGTAAAACTTTACCTCTCTACTTTCTATCCCCATGTTAGACAAGATCTCTCGTATTGTACTGGAGGGGTCTCTAGTGTTTTATTGCTTATAAATGGACTGACCAGTAAATTGCCTGAGGCAGACAATAGACACTTGAGTCTTAAAGAGTGTAGCAGTGAGAGACTTTTTTTTTTTTTTTTTTGCTTTGACATTTTATTGCTGTGAAATTGCAGGACCTCAGCTCCCGCCAAGCCTCTGAAGTTCACATCCCCTCCTGTTTTCTCTCCTAGATGAAATTGTTGGCAGCCTCGGCGAAGGCACTTTTGGCAAAGTGGTGGAGTGTGTGGACCATGCCAGGTGAGCACCATTCCCTTCCAGACAGCTTATCTGTCCCTTGCGTGTCAAGCCTGGATGCTCACAAGTGCAGCAGGCTTAATGCTGCCAGTTTTGCACTGGATCAAACTGTTGTCACCTTCCACTTGTCGCTACAGTAGAAGTTATTTCTTGTAGCAAGTGGGAAGGGGCCTGATTCATACCTCAGCCCCCTGAATTTGCAAACTGATGTGTTAAGGGAAGCAAGGGAGTTTGTTCAGTGGCTGAGGGCTTTGGTACAGGCTGTTCTACTGCAGTGAGCTCCAGATGGGCCAGGCTGCTGGGGAAAAAGTGACCCCTTAATCTGCCGGGGTTCTTCTCTGTTTTATTTTTTTTTACCCTCTCCTGTGATTACACTTGATCCCTGTCTCTTCCTGACCTTCTGTCTGGCTCTTAAGCCCTGGGGTCAGCTTAGTGTAGGAGCTGCTGGGATCTCCTGCCTCCTCAGAAATCTCTGTGGCACTGTTAGAGAGGGGAGGCAGCTGCTGGAGGCCCAGTGACCTTACAGACTGCTGTGTCAGGAAGTGGTGCGCTCGCAGAGCTGTCAGCAGCTTTCTCTGGAGTGTTACCCAGCAATAGCCCTCTGTTTCAAATTTCCATCTGGGTGCTTCACTACTGGTCAAGCAGCAGACTTTGACAGCTTTGTTGGGACCCAGAAGTGACTAGGCCTCCATGACTGGAGTTACTGGGATGTGCCTTCTCTCTGCGGACTGAGAACATGTGTATGTAGGCTTTTTCTCTGACTCCATCCTTTTGTCTCTTCCCTTACAGAGGCAAATCTCAGGTGGCGCTGAAAATCATAAAAAATGTTGGAAAATACCGAGAAGCAGCCAGGCTGGAAATTAATGTCCTGAAAAAAATCAAAGAGAAGGACAAGGAGAACAAATTGTAAGTTCCTGTAAGACTCCTGGGTAGTCAGTACCACATCGTTACAGACCAGTGGTCTGCTTGGATGATCTCTGAAGACCAACAGGGCTGAGGACGGGAATGTCTGCTACTTGTCTCTTATGTGGGGGAAAACCTTTCTCATTTCTCTGCGTTTTGGAAGAGCATCTGTCTCTAGTTCTGCTGAACGCTTGTTTACTAAAACTTAAACAGGCCAAGTCCTAGTGAGGAAAAATGAACTAAAACTTCTCTAACAAACAACCACCTGCTGCCTTGTCCCACTTGAATTGGTGATTTCTAGCTAAAGGTGGTTGAGCAAAGTGGGGAAAGGGTGTCTCTGTGGTGTACACTGACTCACACTGTGCTTCTGAGTCGTCTGGCTTGGACCTTCTGCTCACCAACCACTTTTGAAGTAGCCAGAAACAGGGAGAATGACTGTTCTGTCCCTGAATGATGGTTAATCCTCACGTCTTTCTCTCTGCACAGCTTGTGTGTCCTGATGTCAGACTGGTTCAACTTCCATGGCCACATGTGTATTGCCTTTGAGCTTCTGGGCAAGAACACTTTTGAGTTCCTGAAGGAGAATAACTTCCAGCCATACCCTCTCCCTCAGATCCGGCACATGGCCTACCAGCTCTGCCATGCCTTGAGATGTAAGTCATCCAGCATTGCCAGGGGACGATGGCTCACCAGAATGGCTTGGGAGGGAGCTGAGGAGGACTTGGTGCTTTGATGGGCAGAGTTGTACGTGTGCTTCCATGTGTGGTTCTTATGTATTTTTCTTCTCTCTCCTCTTCGCCACCGATGTAGTTTTACATGACAACCAGCTGACTCACACTGACCTCAAGCCAGAAAACATCTTGTTTGTCAACTCAGATTTTGACACTCTGTACAACGAGAAAAAGGTGGGTTATGTCCAAAAGAGAAGGGACTAGATCAGGAATAGCCTGCCTTTCCCTCCCTGCAGAAATTGGATCTTCCCTGTTCCATACATGCCCCACAGGGTCTTAAAAGTCTGTTTAGCGGGAACAAAGTGGAATTTGGGCCTCTTCTTTCTCCCAGGTCTTCTAAAAGCCTTTAAACTGCTTCAGTGGCTCCAGTCCATGAAGTAGAGCATTCAGGGGCTTTCCTTATCACCAATCTGAGATGTAAAGGGCTCAGAGGTTCACAGTTAAAATCCTTCTGATTAGTGCGGACGTGGCAGTTGTAGGGTCAGAGGCTCCTCTCAAAGCCTAACTTAATCCTGAACCAGCTACTAGAAGCACCGAGGACTACTTCTTTACTTGCAGAGCTGTGAGGAGAAATCCATTCGGAACACAAGTATCCGTGTGGCAGACTTCGGAAGCGCTACCTTTGATCACGAGCACCACACCACTATTGTGGCTACCCGGCACTACCGTCCACCAGAAGTGATTCTGGGTGAGTACTGCTGGGATTTTGGGAGTCTCGGATGGATGGAGGAGAAGAGTTGTCCCAGGATGATGCTTTCTAGAAGAAAACCAGCTTGAGAGCACTCCAGTTCTTGGGGACAACCTGGTCCATGCATTGCTGCACCACCACCTCAGTGGTCCTGAGGTCCTGACAGTATGGAAGGTGTTCATGGATAGGGCAGGCCCTTGGCATGGAGTGCAGAGAGCTGAGGAGAGCCTGAGGCTTGGGAAGGGTTCATGCAGGCTCTAGGGCAATGTGGAGTAAGCATAAATTGAAATGGAATCATCTGGGGGAGATTTGACAGTCCTCTTGCCACTGTGCAGCACCAGAAAGCACACAGATAAATTCTAGGTCTGTGTCTTCGTGTAATCCCTGCAGTTTCAACAAGGAACTAGTAGAAATCTGGTGGGACTCGTTGGGAGTGCAAAGTTAACTCAATTCTCTTTGCAGAGCTGGGCTGGGCACAGCCATGCGATGTCTGGAGTACCGGCTGCATTCTGTTTGAGTATTACCGTGGCTTCACGCTCTTCCAGGTATGATTCTTGCAGGAGGCACGGTACCCTAAGAATCCTTCATGTCTAAAAGGGCTCAAACTTAGGTGAAGGGAATAGAAATGCAGCCCAGGTGCTACAGATCAGAAGCTGAGTTTGAAAATAAGCCCAAGCAAACTCATGGTTTGAGGACCTGTGCCTTGCTGGAAAGACAAGGTTCGGACCACATCTGGTTTCTTCACTGTGAAGAAGAGAAAAAATCAGGAGAGGCAGTAGAGGTGGATAGGAGCTGTGTCACTCCTGACCGGGGCTTGTCACTTTTTTCCCTGTGTAATCGTACAGGTGACAGAACTTTTGTCATCAGATCTCCAAGTTCTGAATTAACGCACCATTGCTTTTTGCCTTTGCAGACCCATGAGAATCGTGAGCATCTTGTAATGATGGAAAAAATCCTTGGGCCAATTCCATCTCACATGGTCCATAGAACTCGGTAAGAACCTCTTCAGCTGTTTGTGGCTAATTACCACTCTTTGCCCTCACACCGGGTCTCTCCTATATGGGTACGTGTGAGCCAATGCAGGCAGGATGCAGGAACAACCACAAAACCACAGATGAAAGGCAAAGAACAAGTTTAATCTTGATACCTCACGGGATGGGGAATCTCTGAAGCAACAGCTGGGTAGCAGCATGCAAGCAGGGGATGCGGGCACCGCGGAGTGAGAGAGAGTCCTTGTTAGCAAGAGTCCTTGGCAGCAAGAGAGTCCTTGTTAGCAAGAGTGCGCACGGACTCCCTGTTCTTGCTGGTATTTAAAGGGTTCAAACAAACAAGCATAGTTTTCCCACTGTGCTTTGATTTTCTTCAATAACAGGCCAGGATTCTCAAGCGGCTAGATAAGGTGTCCCTGAGTCCATCGCAGACTTACGTTATCTAAGTGCGTTTTACTTGCAAGCACCCAAGACTGAACAACAATTAGTGTGATAAATGTGTTTCCCAGCATCCCAGGTGCGAGTCACTTGAGCGTATTTACAATCCTTCTCACCAATCTTCTGTTGCTTTCCCACAGGGTATAACCATGGGAGATGTGCTAGAAGTATGTCCCATTAGTAGCCTTACTGAATGCCACCTTTTCTCTCCAGGAAGCAAAAATATTTCCACAATGGGAACCTGGTATGGGATGAGAATACGTCCGATGGGAGATACGTCCAAGAGAACTGCAAGCCCTTGGGGGTAGGTGCTGCTCCATGGCTGGTGGAGGGCTGGCTGTGTTGTGAGGCTGAACCGCTGTGCCATTCCCTTCCCCAGATCAGCGGTGCAGGGCTTAGGGATGGAAATTTCCCTTAGTAACTGGCTTTCAAAGAGCCCCAAACTCTCATCTGCAATTACAGAAGGTTATTGGTCTGGCTGAAGCAGGACAGGTAGTAGGGAATGGGAGGGGTGCTCTACTTCAGGATGGGAGACAGCCATTGCCTTGCTGTGTATCACAAAACTAGGGTGTAGGGTTCGGTGCCTGTCCTACCGGAGTGCTACACCTCTCCCTCTGTCCCCCCTGCCCTTCTCTTCCAGACATACATGTTGCATGACTCGCTGGAGCACGCACAGCTCTTTGACTTGATGAGGAGGATGTTAGAATTCGACCCTTCCCGTAGGATCACTTTCTCGGAAGCCCTCCTGCATCCCTTCTTTGCTGGCCTCTCCACAGAGGAAAGGATGCTGTGCGGCCGAGGCACCAGCCGGGACCTGAGCAGATGACAGCCGGGGAGGGTGTGATGCCTGCAGGATTTGTACATACAGGATTGGTCCAGCCGCTGCAGTACAGCCCCACTCACTCTCTTCTCTCAGAGGGGCTGGGGCACTGCACCAAGGACCCTGGGTAGGCAAGGGGAAGAAAAAGCTACATTGGAAAGCACAGATTTGTCTATTTATATGTTGTAAAGTTAAAATAAAGTGTTTCTTATTGTTTGATACTTCCCTTGTAGGCAGGTGTAGGGTTCTCTTGTTCCCAGCTTTGCCTTTTCTGCAAAGGAAGATGGAGATATTGAAAAATTAACTGGAAACTAAGCAGCAGGAATCTTGGCTTCACTGGAGGGTAAAAAGTGAGGGTGAGTGGAGTGCACTCTGCCCTTGTCGAGCAGCAGGAAGGCTTGCCCCAGCTGTGGTGTCAGGCTCTAGAATGCTAGCAGACAAAAAAGCTGCACGCAAATAGCACACATGAATAGTTGCACTTTATTTCAGGACATCCCCCAGTAGTGGCAGGACTCGGTCATTACAAATATCAGGTCACAAATGCAGTATCAAGCAGTGACATAGTGCAGTGATCTTCATGTGTTAGTGACCAGAGCGGCGCTCACAGGCAGTTCCTATGATGGTGGTTAAGGTTGTGGGTAGAAACTATCAAACACAGATAAAAAAAGTGTTCCATTCTTTGAATTAACTCTGGCAACATGGGGGAAGGGGGAGAAGGAGGGACCCAGACACGAAGGAGCCCACACCTGCATGTAAGATGCATTTCATGTGGGTGAGGCCAATACAAGCCTTTGTATCCAAGGAAAAGTACAGCCAAATACCCAAATCTACTCTCATCTCCAGAAAGTGAGCACACGGTGAAGTTTGACTGTGTCAAACACAGCCCAAAGCTGCCTGCTGTGCCCTGGGATTGGAGATCCCTTTCCTTACATGAGGGTTTGTACCCTCCTGTTGTGCAACACTGCCTGCCTTTTTTTTTTTTTTTTTCTTAAACATGGGGAACTGTATTGCTGCAAGGGGCCCTAGTGCTTCCTGGAGCTATGCAGCAATGCGTACAGACCTGATCCGCACTGCCATCCCTGCAAAAACCACCTTGACCTGCTTGGATGCCCTTTGGGGCATGTAACTTCAGCCAGTGGCACAGCAGCGCAGAGGCAGGAAAGGACCCTGTGATGAAGCCTTGACTATTTCTACGCTGTTACTGCTCGGTTGTGTACAATCTACAGTTTAACAGCCAAACCCAGAAGAGGCGAGGAAAAAAAAACCTGCAGCAAGGAAAGCAGAAACTGAAACAGTAAGTTCTCTTATTGAGCAAGGAAAGTGAAAATAAGGGGGCTAAAGCTAACACTGTACTACAGCAATGTCCACCTGTTTAACCCAGCCACTGTTCCTCTGCCCAGCTGAAGATTAGATGAAGCTGAAACAGCCAAATCACAAAAGGCAGAGGGAAGCCTCGCAACATGCTTGGTTATTTAAAATGCAAATGCTATCCCTTCCCAGTGCAGCCGAGTCAGACCCACAGCTTGTTAAACACCACTACAGTGCAAGCTGAGACATGGTTCACCTGAGGAATAGGTGCTTCAGCTTTGCCATTCCTTTGGGAGAGGAACTGCTCCAGGGCAGAGCTACACCTGTCACAAGTCACCCAGTACCCCGCTTTGCCAGCGCTAAGGCCACTGGGCATAAGCGGTTCAGACATCTAGCCCTTGGCGAGGAGGGAAGCTCGGGGGAGCCAGGGGTCCAGACACTGAGAGGGGCAGAGCCCTCTGTCCTGCTGAGGTAGATACGGCGCAGTGCAGGGGAAGAAAGATGCTCACCAGCATCTTGTCCTTACAGGCTGGGTCTTCCCCAGTCATTCCACACTTCCAGACAGTATTAAATTACTCAACTGCTTCTTTTCATCCAGGGAAGTCTCTTCCCTCGTCCTTTGATACACTTGGCCTTTGTTCTAAGCAGATGAAAAAAAAGTGCCTGATCTGTAAATCCTCACCACTCCAAGCACAAGTGGGTCCATAGGTTTGCCAAGCAGAGCACAGCCACAGAGCAGCTACAACAGTAAGGGACCGTTTCCACACATCCCTGTGCTTCAGCCTCAGAAGGGACCCAGCTCCCCTGGAGAAAAGGCACCCTTTGAAGCTCTCACAACTGCCAAAAGAGGGTCTGTGCAAGGTTTAGGTACCTGCAGGAGCTCTGAGGACAGGTAAGGTACCAGAAGAGCAGTAGAGCTTCAAGCACTGCCCACGCTCACAGCATGGGGAGCAAGCAGGGAGCTCTCCTGAGAAAAGGGCCCCTGCCTTGCATCTGCCCACTTCCTCTGAAGGAACAGCTCGCACCTCCTCCACCGCTCCAGGTTCAACGCTTCTCTGGGTCAGCTGCTGGGCCCAAAGCCTTCAATGAGCATGCAGAAAGCCAGCACGATGGATTCCCAAAGCCAGATAGCTGATGGTTTCTCAGCTAGGAAAAGATAGCCCAGGAAAAGATAACCCAACACTTCCTGGCAGCACATGGGAAACAAGTGCAGCACAAGAGCAGTTAGCAGGGCAACCGGGGGCAGATGCCCTACAGTAATTTAGACGAGAACCTCCTGCCGTGCCCCTCCAGGAGGGCAGCAGCTCTCACCACACCATCTCCTGCAGGCAAACAGGACCCAAGTCCTTCCTCAAGCTGTTGCCCAGCACGTGGGTACACACACACACACACACACACACACACACACACACACGCCTACCCTAAACACAGGCTTTGAGCCCAAAGGGAATGAACGGATCCACATCCTCCTTCCCAAACCACACCAAGTAGGAGGGATACTGAAGTACTGAGGGAACTCACCCAAACATCACCTGCACCATACACCACGCAACAAACTCAGTGACACTGCCCTGCTTCACTATGCTTTCCCTGATTCAGCCACTCACTGTGCCAGAAAGAAAGAAAAAAAACCCCAATAACTACCCTGGAAAAGTTCTTTTCCAAAACACACTTCTCTCCCATAGACCTGGGCTTTATCCGCTAAGCAAACAAACATAAAGCCAACAGAGTATAGAAGTAAGGCCTAACTGAGGATGTCAGTGTTCCCAGAGCATGTGCGACCTGAGAACTTCCGGCTCTTCACACAAGCTTTCCAAAGAGGGAACGCTCTCTTCGAGGGGCTGGTGGATCCAGAAAGGAGAACGAGCTACAACTGCCTTCAGGAACATAAAAACAGGGGAGGGGGGGAGTCAAAAACAACAACAGAATGAAACCAAATCCTCCCTTCCAGTACAGCTGCAACAGAAGGTATTTCTACACAATCAAGGGGTGCTGTTCCCACCAGGGCACCCTTGCTGGATCTATCCACCCAGAAGGACCAAGAAACACATCTCAAATCTCCAAACCACTCGTCACTTGTACCACCTCCACATACAACCCTCATTAAACAGCCTCCCAGCTGGGCCTGGGCACCAATGGCCGCCTTCACCGGAGACAGACACCATCTTCCTGCCTATTCCTTCATACAATGGCACAAGAGAATGAAAACAGCTTTGCAGGAACATTCGCTTCCTTTTTTTTGTTGTTGTTTGTTTCATTTTATGATTTTTTTTTTTTTTTCCTTCTTAAATAGACGATGTTTCTTCTGGAAGGAAAACTCTCCAGAACTTCACATCCTTGAGGCGTCACGAGTTTTACTAGTCAGGATTCACTGGACAGCTTATTTGACAGACCTCCTCCTCCTCTCTTCTCTCCCTTCAGAGCCACATGGCTGGATGGGTTCTAAGTGGAGTGCAGGGGGATGACAAATTTGCATCCGAAGGGCGAGTGGTAGTTTATTCCCACTTCTTGAAAGACCTTCTGGGGAATGCCAATGTCACAGAGGTACACACGCCCGGCCCTCTCACCCAGGGGCAGGGGCAGGCCCAAGGCCAGCGACCACTTGGCATCAATGCCCTGCTCCATTTCGTTTATCGGAGGGTCTATGCTGAGGACGGGTGCCCGGTTCTGATTGGCCCAGTCCACAACTGCTTTGTACCACGGCTGATCTCTCAAAAAGGCATTTTCATGACAATCCAGGCAGTTGATGACTAGGTCAACGGGGGTATCTGGGAGATCTGAAAGAAACACAAGACACCATTGAGCACCAAGGACCAACCTGAAACCACAAAGCGCCTTCCCTCCTTTCTCATTTTTGCCTCCAGCACCCACAGTCTCACTGCATAGTCTGGCCTTACCTGTTGTTATTGCCATCCTTCTGCAAAAGACACTGACATTTAAAAGCTCTTTAGGACTCTGGAGAATGTTCACAGACTCTAAGGTACAAAATCTCATCAAGTGGTCAGCACTGGAGCAGCCCCAGATGCCGCCGCTGAGCTAGCCCACCAGTCCAGGCAGCCCAGGGAAGCAGCAGTGCACTCTCTCCATTATAAACAGATCATTTTATATTCCGCAAGCTGAAAAAAAAGGCCTATTTTTCTGGAATACACCAACTGCCTTGGGTATGGAAAGAAAGGTGTAGCTTGTGTGCTGCACTGCTGCCTGCCCCACTGAGCTCTGTCGGTCTCACTGCAATCACCTGCTCTGTGAAACATCTGCATTCCTCTTACCTGACAGACCATGAAGGTCTTGGTGCAAGGACTCCTCTTTTATAACGGGCAAATAGCTCAGCCACCACAGCCCCCCACCCTGACACAACACAAATATTGTGCAGTGCCCTACTTCCCAGGTTTCTTTCTCACAAGGAGTTTAAATGCACTGGGCTTGAAAACACCACTAGTGAAATGACAAACAGAAAGCCAGGCTCTCTTACAGAAGACAGAGCATCAGTTTATTCTCAGGCAAACTAAGAGATCTGACTTTTGACAGCTGCTGGGACCAGTCCAGCAAAGCTGTCTGCTTGGTTTGAAGTAGCAGCTGGATGCTCATTTACTTGCAGTTTCGATACGCTGAACAAGGCAGGCCCTTATCCTAAGAGAATGGCTGGTCTGACTCACATCCATACAGCAGCTCTTCGTATTTGTTCATAGAGGAAACATCTGTACCAGCACAACCGCTCCACTGTTCAACCTCTCGAGTTGAATCTCTGCTGTCCCGCCAGCCTCGGTGGCGGTGCCACTAGATGGTGCCACCGGACTGGGCAGGCACTGGGGAGCTGAGCGGCACAGGTCTCTGCGAGCAGATCTACTCCTCACTCACTCACCTCTGACGCTGGACACCTGCTGGCCTTGCGTCTTGCTGAAAAGGTTCAGCTCGTTGGTGATGGATTCCAGCATCTTGACGAAGTTGGGCAGGAAAAGGATGACATGGACGTCATGGTTGGAGAGGTGTCGGCCGCAGCTGATCCCCTGGGCCCCCTTCACATGGGGGCCACACAGCAGGGCTACCGTGGGCCGCTGATGCACATTCTTTGGGTTCAGCCTAAAATACAGACAAAAGGAGCCTTAATAAACCCGAGAATTTCTTGCCTTCTTCCTGTAAGAGAAAAAAAATAATCAGTAAAATGCAAATTTACAGGTGTTTTGCAAATCTTCCGTTACTGTCAACAAGGAACCCACATCCTTTTGCAGGGCTGACGCTGGAGAGCTGCTCTGCTTGCAGGTTCCCTTCAAGACTTCCTTGCATCCGCAGCAGAGGGTCCCAGTCTACCCTGGTTCAGCATGAAGCCAACTCACATTTTCAAAGCAGGGGGCATTTTCACTGCTCATGTAGAGCAAGTTCGAAACCAGTGCAATTTCCTTTCTAGGAAGCTTTTTTTCCTCTGCCCCTCTGATTTTAGAACAAAGTTAACTATAAAACCTTACAAATATGGGGTGAATTACCCCGTCAGCAGAGCCACAGTTAAAAAAAAAAAAATTGCTACTCCCTAAGCCTAATGAACTGTAAAAGAAAGCTGATTAATTTAAATGGCCTGCAAGCCATCAAGGGTAGCTTAAAGTAGGATTTTTGGCTGTTAAGGGTCAGTGCTGCCTGGTATGTCATCACTTACTGCTCTCAACCAAACAAATAGGTCCTGGACTGCAGGTAAGTACTGCTGCATAAAGGGAGGGAGACTGTTAGGGCTTACCTTCCATTTCAAGAGACAATAATTTGGAGCACCTATCAACAACATAAATATTGCCTGCCCACATCAACAACTATGACAAGTGCAGGCACAGAGGGGACTGCTTCAAAAAGTCACATATATTCATGCAAAGAGCAGTAAGCATACGCCAAACCTGCTATCAAATTGGGCTTCCAAAAGAGCAGGATATTCTCAGTTTAGACGTAGGTGTTTGAAAGCTAATTGTGAAAAGCTAAGCAGCACTTCGTTTTCATGAGTTGACTTTTGCTTTTATTGATGCCATTAACTGTAACATGTAAAAACAACAAAAGAAAGGTCTACTTATTTGGAAAAAGGAGTAGCTCGCCAGAAATTCTGCAATGGTTTAATCTGCCTTGGGTTACACCTGTGCAAAGCTCAATTCCGTAAAAAAATTTCCAGTAAGTGGAGAGAAAAATCTCAGCTCTGTTTCGTCTTTGACTCAAGAGACACTTCTGCTTCTGCGACGGAGGAGCCCAAAAGGAGCCCTTAGTAACTCATTCATCCAAGATGGTATGTTCAGCCAGCCCTATTCTAGAGAGGGGGAAAAAAAAACAAAAGCAGCAGGAACAGGGAAAGTTACTGTAAGGCTTCCTGCCACTTCAGAAGCCTGAGCCTCACGCTTGTTTTCATGATTATTTGGAAACAGGCTGATATATCAGCTACAACACAGGTTTGCAAGGCATTGGGATGAGGTTTTTTCTTTTAAAGGCAAGGAAGGCAGAGAGGTGACAGCTGTCTCCAGCTACCAGACCACTGACGGACTGGCGCAAGCAGCAGCAGGCATCCACATTATATTTACCTCAAAAGTAACCTCTCAGCCTCTTTTACCTCAACCCCGCTTGTCAAAACAAGAGAAGCTGAGCTCTGCTGAGGGGGGAAAAAACCCACAGTACAGTGAGAGGGAACAGCTTTACCTGTTGGGTCCCCCAAGGAGACTCAGGGCCATCTGACTGGCGCAGACTCCCGTCATCTCCAGCCTCCGCTCCAGAGTCAGCCCGTGCTTCTCAGCAACCGAGAGTAGCTTTTTGTGAAGCTCGTAAGACACGCTTGGAACGACCAGCCCGGAGTCTAGGGTTCAAAGAGAGCAGAGGGAGGAAGACAGAAATGCATATAATCAGCGACTTTTTCAGAATGGTGCAGTCTGGTAAGGTTTTATACAACAGCACTTAAATGACAACAGTGAACAGGCTTATTAGCTGTTACCAAGGGTCTGCTTAACACAGTAATCCAAGTTCCTTCCAAGACCATCAAATGAATCCAAACTAGTGCATCAGAGTCAGCTTTCTCTGTTTGAGTGAAGTACTGACAGCTAAACACAACTGTTGGGCTTGAAATACACGTTTCAATGAAAATCCATCAGGCAGCTGGCAATTTTAGGAACACATGGACAGAGAAGGCCTTTTTGACTTACAGATTAAGTTCTTTCTTAGTGGCCTCTAGGCCACCAGGGCTTTAACCCACACCCATGCCCAAACACATATAAGCGTTCCTAATCACTGTGAAAGTCAGAAGAACCAGATTTCCCACCTAAAAAGCTTGGCTGCATGATGCTTTCTGACATCGGTAGTGACCAGCCACAAACTTCCAGCCCCTAACCCACATGTCACAGCAATACAAGACACTGATGAGGTAGGTGTCCCCACCACCCGAGCTGTGCCATGCCAGAAAGGCCAACTTCAGACACCAAAGCTGAATCACTATACACTTAGGCAGCAGGGGAGCGATGCAGCTGAAAGAATGAAGTCTGTAGAAAAATACTTCTCAGACATTTTTGACAGCCTGGTCTGTGAGCCAGGAAATGCTCCAGCACGTGGCTCAAGGGAAAACAAACAAGAGAGGTTTTGTTAAGCGCTGAGAACAGTGCCCGCAGTAGGAAGCAATACAATCCTTTCCCCTTGCTTCTACAGCGAACTTGCTGAATAACTGTTCTGGATGATTTTTTATACCTTCCTTCTCCAAGCAGGCCAAGCTGGCACTTCACAGAAATAAACCCTGCAGTAACATCTATAAACTCTCCTTGGAAGTAAATACAGAGGATTTGCAAACTGGAAGAGGGGAAATTTAGATTAGAAATCAGGAAGAAATTTTTCACTCTGAGGGTGGCCCAGGTTGCCCAGAGAAGCCTGGAGGTGTTCAAGGCCAGGTTGGGCAGGGCTTTGAGCAGCCTTGTCTGGTGGGAGGTGTCCCTGCCCAGGGCAGGGGGGTTGGAACTGGATGAGCTGTAAGGTCCCTTCCAACCCAAAGCATTCTATGATTCCTTGCCACCAAAAGGCAGCTCGCTCTGAGGGGAGCCATGGCAATTTTCTCGTGGTATGTAGAATAGTGGAGGACAAGGAAACTGAAGATAATTACTTATGGTATATGGAGAAAGAAGGGCAAAGCGTGACAGGTGAGAAAAACTGCTGCAGTAGCCAGCCAGGTATCCCCGATTATCTTCAGCCACAGAAATGGGACAGGCAGATGAGATGCATGGGAGTCAGGCACAGTGGGTAAGAAAGGTCCAGGACTCAGACCAATGCCTGCTACAGCTCAGGCCCAACGCCAAACGTCAGGCCAATGGATGAACTCAATCCTTCCTCTGAACTTGTGGTGAAGGCAGCCACTTGGGTGCTGATGGCAGCCCAGCGCTGAGGAGCACGGCAGGGCTCGGACAACCTGAGCTAGTGGGGAAGAGTCATAGGAACGTGACATGACCCAGCAAAAATGCTCTGCAGTGACACCAGCTCAAAGTGAACCAGCCACAGTGTTCACATCTGCTCAGAGAGGAAACCTAACAGTTACTCATGGACTCAGGCTCTTTTGCAGACAAAAAAAACCAAAAACATAACAGGAACCAGTTGTAACAAGCAAGTGCAATATTCAAATGAGAAAAGCAGTGCGTATTTTAATTATGAGGAATTATTTGTACTGCCATATTTCCCCAGGGCGCCCCAGTCACAAACCACTAAGTCAAAGTACGGCGGAAATGTCAGGTTTTGTACATCTTGAGGTTTTCAGAGTCAAATTGGAGATATTCCTGTAAGGCAGCAGTAAAATGGTGTGGAGTAGTTTCTGCTGAATCCTTCTAGCTTTCATTTTTTAACTCACCAGCTAGTGTTTTGCAGAGGGCCAAAACGTGTTCAAACACTTGACCTTGCATGCTAACCGCCGATTAAGCTACCTCCGCTAATAGTCTTTCATTACATGCAGTGCACATGCAAGCGTGCACATTATCAAAGTCATTTCAGATTCCTGATAGCAGCTGCTGAATGTTTGGAGTCATAAGCCACTAATAATCCTAAGGCCATCACACTAGTCACGCACCTGCCCGGTGTTCACACAACCTCTCAGCCTCAGGAGTCACACAAGGCTCAGCTCAGCTTCTTTCCCATTCATATTTTTGCTACTTCGTCAAAGGTGGTGTTTTGCAAGCTTGAGGGAGGATGTGGAATGAGTGACCTGAGGTCAGGATCTCTCCAAAGAGAGTTTGATGGGACACACCCTCTGCTAATCCAAAACAGGGGGCTCCCAAACTGTCCTTTTGCTCGTCCTGAACTGCGGGGTCACGAATTCCCCGCTTAAGTTTTGCAAGACCTCCCCACACTAGAAGGGTGAAGCATATAGATAGTCTATATCTACCCAATTTAGCATGAGTGTTGTCAGTGTCCTCTCTGTAACCATTTACATCTTTCCGTCAATCACTTCCCCCAGACCACAAGCTTTAGCAAACCCACGTTCACCAGCAGCTAGATGCAACCCAGTGCCCAGTAGGTTAATGCAGAGAGGTTTACTGGGAGGCAGCATGAGACGAACTTGCATTTAGCATGCCAGTGCTACAGTTTGTCCTAATTGCTCCCCTCTCAAGAGCAGGCTTAAATGCCAAGAGAACTTCCCCTCTTCACACTCACGCAAGGTCCAACCAGTCAGACTGGCTTATCAAAACTAGGCTGAGGGAGTTAAACTCTGGCAGAGAGCAATCAAGGAGGCGACGTGTAAACCCACAAACAATAACACTACTGCAACAAAACTGAACCCCTGCCAACTTTAATTATGTTTGGGTTGGACAGTGCATCTTTATTGTTTGGTAATGAAGGTAATAAAATAAATTAGCTCAGGCCTTTTAATATTAAATAGATGTATTTTACAGCTGCCTGGAAAAAAAAAAAAGAAGAGGCAGATATAGACTAAACAGTTTTGTGACATGCAGAGTATTGCTGAAGCCTGATGCAACGTGAAGTATTCTCCGTTTATGAGGCACACTCTGTCCTGGGGACTACAACTGTGAACAAGTTATCTCCTCGAGCTTCGCTATGCGATGTTATGCACGTATTGGTCAGATCAAAACACCCTATGCCAGCAGACTGAGCTAACTCCCTAGAAGTTACTGAAATACGAGTCTTTGTCCCCCAAACAAGCCCAGAGCAACATTGCTGTCAGAAGTCCAAATGCCTTCCATGCAGGAAAAAAAAAAAAAGAAGAGAGGGTTGCTGCTGGAGTAGCTCAGTGTGCAAGCCCCAACTTTTCTCTTGACTATTTCAGCAGCACTCTAGCTGCTAAAATAAATAAATAAATACAGGCAAGCTGCAGGAATGGGTGAGATGGAACTAGACTTAGGATCTCCTGAAAGCTGTATGTAAAGCCATTAAATCCTTCCTTAAGCAACAACTAACTCAGCTTCCAGAGCTGCACAGCTCATGGTCTAAGCCACAGTTACGTGAAGCAGGTATAAGTCTTGTCCAGTTTAGGCAGACAGGACATTACTTGCTGTCTTTTGCTGGTTGTAAAGCTGGAGCCACCTGCCTGAAGACTCAGCAAAACTTAAGTTACTTGCCCCAAAAACTTTATCCACAACTTTACAGGCTAGATTTTTTTTTTTAAAATCATCATTATTTTTAATTAAGACAAATTCTGCGGGCGTTCTGGCTGACATTCCAATGTTAGCCTCTCCCAGCATTAGCGCACAATTCCCTCTGGCTGAGCAAAAAAACCGTTGGAGGGACAAAGAGACTTTGCCCCATGACCACTTTGTTTTCTCCTGCGGTTGGATAAAGTGAACTTAATTCGCACTCAACTCAAAGATCCCAGAAACACTTCATACATTCAACATACACAATCGCTGTAAGGCAGTCATCCATAGACTGAAGAGCTAAAAGCTAGAGAGTAGAACAGTCAGTCAAGGACATGGCACACACAAAAAAAGCCATACTGTCGGCATCATCCTCGCAGAACAGACTCAGCCTGTTTTCTAGTCTGACCCTGGCACATAAGCTCTGCCTGCTGCATGTATTTACTTCTAAGTGCACATTTTCTTTTGATATCTCCTTACTGTGGGGAAAAAAGGTTTCTTGAAGGACAGGCTCAAAGTCTGGTTAGGCAGAAGACAGAGAAATACCCACACAGTCTGATTTTTTTTGAGCACAGTTCTGCTGTCACTTGACAGGTGGCTCTCTCAAATTTCTATAGCAGCTGAGTCTGAGGAACCCATTTATTTTCCAGAAGAGACACTGGGATGGAAACAGTGCATTTTCTACTCTAACAGCACTAACGAGAAGAGAACCTGCTTTGGACAAAGCCTTACGAGTACACAAGGGAAAGAAGTACATACCTTACCTATGTGGCGGACAGCTCTTCTCTTATCTCAGTGTGCTCATAAAGACACTTTCTTGGCAAAAATGAAGTTAAGAGGAAAGGGGAAATGAACTGCAAAAAAGAGAATGATTTGGGAAGTCTAGTATGCTTGAGATTATATTATACAGAGTCACTGATGATGAACGGAGATACTCCATCCTACCACAAATCCCTCCAACATACCTGCAGAACACTGGCTTTGCAGTTGCCACTAAAAGACCTGATCCCAAAACACCACGCTGTTCAAACACCAATCCTTTCAATGCCGATAGCCAACAGAAGGAACAGAGACAGACAACACACTTTTCAGGTCTCTAGCTGGACAGCTCTGGAAGTAGAAAAAGACAGCTCACATCTCATAAAAAGGATAAGCCTTTCCAGGGAGGCAGATTTCTGTTACAGAGTTGTACTTCCCCTTTCAAGCATCATGCATAAATAGCGACACACATCAACAGCAGCCAGCCCCAAAGAGTTAAAACTAATTATCTATTTGGGAGAGATTTATATGTGGAACCCCAGGGATGGACTCAGCTCAGACAGGATCAAAGATCTGGTAAATTCTATCAGCTTCAGGTTTTTATTTGTGTTCAGAACAGATCCTCTTCTTCAATCCCTGCTTACTTCTAAAACACAGACTAGTATACTTACAGGACAGCCTGGGTCCATAAAATTGGGTCTCAGAAAAGCATCCTGGTGGACTGAAGCATTTATCAAGCTTTGCTTACATCCTACATGGATCGACCTATTTTAGTCAGCAATAAAAACACGGGCAGGAAGCCCTGCAGATTAGTCTTTTGGAGAACTGGCATCAGCAGTTTGCTAGTTTTACCGCTGCACACTCCTGGTTATTTCCTAGCTCCATGGAAACATGGCATAAAAGAGCATGCAAGAATTCACAGATTTATTCCCCTCTCACAGCTACAAACGCCGGATATTGGCTCACTGTCAATCCCCAGCATCACTTTGTTTGTGCTATTATAGCAGACAGAATAATTATTCTATCAGCCAGAGCTCTTTTAAGACAATCATCTTCAAGACTGGCCTAGGGAAAAAAGAATTACAAAGTACTTCTCCTATAACTAGGAAGTGCCTTTTGCAAGTAGAGCTCCCCTTAGGAGTCCAGAGACAGCTCTGTAGGGAGAATTCAGAAGCAGAAAGAGAAATCCTGCCACAGACATATCCAAGTTCATGGCTTTCAGGGCTATTGGCACTCTCATTTCATTTCAGCAGCTGCTGCTCTTTGAGCCACTAAGAGAAGCAGGCTGCCTACAGCTTAACATTCTCCTGCCAGTTGCTAAACAAAAGAAATCAGGATGTTTTTCAAGTGACAGTCCATCATTACTCCCAGCACACTGAGTATCTTTCTGTCCCTCGGAGGGCTGATTTGCTCCAAAAAGCACTAGACTGAATGCCAGAAACAGCAGGCAAGTTACAACTGTTTACAAGAGCTTTTGCTAGATAGCCATTAGCATTTCCTAAGCAAAAGTAAACTTCCTCACGGGACACAAAGGAAGTCACCCTCTGTGGGAAAAACATCTAGAGAGACACAGCACTGGGACGCTTTTATCATCATTCACAGGACTGTGAATGAGCCTGGCTCAGCACAGGCGACAGGGAACTGTAGTTGGCAATCCCCTGCCTGTTATGTGACACGACAGCTTTTCTTTCAAACAAATCCAGAATTCCATAGGGGAGAATAATCACCCAACAGTAGCTAATGAGGCTAGCGAGACCCTGCAACTACAGAGGGGAGTCACTTACCATGACTTGCCAAGAACAAAACAAGGAAACAGCAGTCCTTTTCACTGGGCTGCTCCCTTCAGCACGCTGCAAACGGGGAGCCAAGAGTTGCCATAGTAAAGGCCAATGGAGTTTAGCAAAACGTGATTTCATTTTCATGCCCTGAATTTACTTACTGATGCTTGCTGCTTGTTGCATGTCAGTTTTCCTCCCAGGAAGGGTAACTGCTAGAAGGCTGTATTAGCCATACTTCTCAAATTGGCAGCTAACAGTAGGTTAGCTTTTGTTTCAGACTAGACATACATAGAGGCCCTGTCTCCTCTCAAACAAGCCAGCTGGAAGATTAATTGACAAGTAGCAAATTTTTAAAAAATGAATAGTAAAATCATCCAGAAAAATGAAGAAGTGCTTATTTCAAATGGTACACAGGCAACTGGTGGAGCTTCTTGCCATATTGAAAGATATTGAAAGCATGCAAAGATTTAAAAAGCAATAGGCTAAATTAAGCAGAAGAAAAAAAAGCCTCATCAAAAGCTATTAATACTGAACTATCACTTCTGCTTCAGGAAGTCTTACAATTGTGAAAGACAAAGCACTCGGGGAAAAGCCTCACGGCATGTTTACTCTGTTCTTTCACTTTTCCTGAAGTATCCTTGGAGACACAATACTGAGCTGGAAGAGTTCTGATATGACCTGGTATGTTTTTTTATCTTATTCGAGAGCACAACAGATCAATAGTACGATGGACGACACAAAGGGAAAACTATGATATCCTTGTATAGCAGAATCATTAGAAAAGACTTTTTTAAAAAACTGAAAAGCAGCAAATCACTGCAAATGAATTGTCTTCCTTCTGTGCAGTGTTTCACACCCCAGATGGAGTTTCTGGGCAGAAAAAGAATGACAGATCAAGGACCTGATCACACTTCTGCTCAGTGGCCAGACAACCAGGGTATTAGCTAGTTAGCGTCTATCTACAAAAAGATCTGAAGTTTGATTTTATTCTGATGTGGAAAAGAAATGTTCCTGGAATGCCAAAGTTCCCTCACTCCTACATTTTGCAGGTGCTAAAAAGCATGCAAACCAAAGGCAGGACACCACACCCAGACTAAAGTTACAGGGAATTTGCACCTAACTGTGGCATAAAGTACATATGCTATACTTGATTGCATGTGTATGTGTAAAAATAAAAAGATTCCTTATAGTAAAACCAATTTGCATACATAACCAGCTTCTGGTGAAAGCACCATTACCTGGTGCTTGGCCAAAAAAAAAAAAAAAAAAAAAGAAATACTACTGAACATAAAATGAAACCAATTCAAGCCTTCCCCAGAGCCACGGGGGATAATCATTCTCTGCAATTCGATTTCAGGAGCGCTGCCTCCCTGCAGCCAGGCAGCTCACCCCATTACCTTCACCTCCATCCAAGAGGCTATTTGGCAGCAGCGAGGCCCAGAAATCAGGCTTGAAGAACATCTGCCCAGCAGCATGCACGTGCCAGCTGAGCTACCTTCCCCTCATGATACATTTGACAAATACTTCACTTCAAACATCTGCCTAGGAAGTTTTTCTTTCCTTTTGTAATTAAGATTAAGGTAAAGCAAAGCAGAAAAAGACATTTTTTACACACACGTGAATGCGTCTGTCCAGCTTTCTGGGGCTTGATCTTTCACCCAGCAGCAGTGGACAGTAAGTGGGAGGGGGAACCCCACATAAAAAGCCTTTTGCACAATGAACATTCGCAATTATTGATAGGAAGAGCCAGAAGAGACAGAACTGTTTCTTTTTACACCAATGACATTTAAAGTTCTGCAAAACCACGTGGAAATATATAACTACCAGCCAAGGAATATCAGAACCCATGAAATCTCCTGCCTTTTACCAAGACAGCACAAATTACAACATGCTACCACATACCAGAATCCTGAGACCATCCCTCCCTCACAAGAGCCAGCGATCAAGTCCACGCAGGTTTGTTGTGCTGCTGAAATCAAACCAAGGATTCAAATGGCTCCTGTTCAGTTTCCATTCTTGTTATCCAACCATCAGTTCTGTTGCCTACTGCAAAAACACTTACCTTGTTGACCTATCTAAATATTTTTTTATCTCAGAAATATTGCAAATAAAGGTTGGACGTAGATAGAAGGCACAGATCCAATCTTACGTAAATGAATGCCCTCACTTGTACCACACTAAGCTGATAGACATTCCCTTGGGGAAAACCATCCACCATGTGCGCCCCAGGAAAGCGGCAGAGTTTGCACCCTTATCAGTAAGGGATGTGGCATACCCGTGCAGAATTCTTTGTTAGCATTCTGGGGCACGACAATCCTTCTGTAGACTATGGGCTCCGATTCCAAGATGTTCTCATCATGCCGATAGCGAGCTGGTTTCTCATTTGGGGTCCCCCGGGAACGAGTGCCGCTCCTCCTCTCATAAGTTTCAATCTCTTCAAACACAGCTGCCTTGTCAAAAAGGGCCAGGTTCCCTTCGAAATCAAAATCTGTGTCTGGGATTTCGTCAATGTCATCCCCAAAGCACTCATCATCTTTGCTCTTCATTTGCCCATTTTTCAGGCCGCTCTTCTTTGGAGTCACTTGGTTTGGGTGACGGCTACTGGACGACCCTAGACAAAAATAAAAGCAAGTTGAAAATGTGTCATAAATAGAAAAAAAAACCAAAAACAACACGCATTTGCTCATACACTTCCTCTGCAAATTTTGTGAGAGAGGAGAGCTCATGCTTGCAGTCCACCGACTCAAGGGATACTCGCTTTCCAAAGAAGCTGCAGACCTCATCTTTGGCATACTCGTGGTAACAAAAGCTAACAGAAAATAGAACATGAGCATCAGGAGAGACTTGCAGGGACTTTCCTTTGCCAAGGTTAGAAAAACAAGCTTGACCCCAGTAGCAAAGAAGTCTTTCTCCACATTTTATTTAATTCAAGATAGTGTCACATTAGTGCTAAGATAAAAAGCTAGCTGTGATGCAAGACAATTTTCCTCCTATACTGAGCTCATGTTCATGCAGGCACGTGGCCCAAGACCTTCTTTGGAATTTCCCTGAATTTCAGAGACTAATGTAGGTATTTTCTTCCATAATGGGCTGGGCACCTATTAATGATCTTAAAGAGAACACCGAATAAAGCATCTTTTTGCTCGCACTTGTTACACAATAGCTACACATTTCTGTACCAATATAAGTTCTTTTCCTTATTCTTATTGCATGGTTCCACTTATTCATCGGCTTGCACATTTAAATACACTTCTTTACAATCACAAGTAATTGTGAAAGTCTGACTTCTCTGGAGTGAGAGTGATGAAAGTCTCCTCCTTCCCAACTTATGGCTGGAGGTCAAGGACTGTTACAAAACCATATGCAATTACGAGGTCAACATATCCCTCTCATTGCTTATTTCATACATTATTATTCAGGTCCCCCATACAAACTCAGGTCCAGACAATATTAATCCGTTTGTTATACTCACTGATAAACTTGCGGTTACTAGAAAATATTTCAGGCCAATTCCAGCAATTACAGGTATCACCTGCAGTGTCCAACAGATGGAATAAGAGTTATCACACCAAAACTGCTTGTTCTACTAAAATATTTCTCATAGTTTAAGATATCACCTTTGCGAGTAATTTATACAAATGAGTTTGACAGAATCCATTTGATAACACAGAAACAAATTACTACAGTGACGTGTGCTCCTTATGTGCCCCCTCCATAAATGAAAAAGCAGCATTTTTTTCGTCTTTACACATTATCGCCAATCAGTGGGAGAAGACACAAAGAATTTTGCCCTTAGAAGGGCAAAACCCTTCTAAGGATACTTAGAAAACATCCTAAAAAGATGTGCAACAGGCACAACCTTCACAGCCTGCTGTAAATTTGTCACCTTCAGAAGTGCAGACAAGTCTAGCTTGGTCTTGGCAAATGCCTCTTTCTCCCTGCCTGGAAAGGGTCATTTGTAACCTCAACTTGTCAGACTGCTGGAACAGTCACAAGCTGCCTAACAAACGTGAGCTCTAATTTCCCACGTTTCCAACATGTGAAATCCTCCACTCCATCGACAGGAGAAGCACTTCTAGGAAGCCAAGGACCCTCCTCCTGTCAGCTGTTTCTCCAGGAGCATTCATTCATTTCAGGATCGGGACAGGAACCAGCACATTCTAGCAAACACACTGATTTTGACCAAGTCAATAAACAGAACTCATCTCTCTACAGCAAAGTTATTCAGTAGCTCAATTACACAACTTAAATTGTAGCCGTTAACTCCACAACATCCTTATGATTACCTGAAGCCTTTCTAGAAAGGCCTATAAAACCAGACCGGACCAGAGAGCGCTTTCCTGGAATCCTACAATTGTCTAGGTTGGAAGGGACCTTTCAGATCATCTAGTCCAACCATCAACCTAACTCCTGACAAAAGCCATCACTAAACCATATCTCTAAGCACTATGTCTACCCGTCTTTTAAATACCTCCAGGGATGGTGCCTTAACTACTTCCCCGGTCAGCCTGTTCCAATGCTTAATAACCCTTTCCGAATATCAAGTCTAAACCTCCCGTGGTGCAACTTGAGGCCGTTTCCGCTTGTCCTATCGCCTGTTACTTGGGAGAAGAGACTGACCCCCCCTTGACTACCCCCTCCTTTCAGGGAATTGTAGGGAATGAGAAGGTCTCCCCTCAGCCCCCTTTTCTCCAGGCTGAACACCCCCAGCTCCCTCAGCCGCTCCTCATGAGACTTGTGCTCCAAACCCCTCACCAGCTCCACTGCCCTTCTCTGGACCCACTCCAGTGCCTCAATGTCTTTTTTGTGATGAGGGGCCCAAAACTGGACACAGCACTCGAAGTGGGGCAGACAGGCTTGCCTGGGGTCCTCGGGGCTTACCAAGGACTTTGTAAGCTCTGGAAAATTTATTTTACAGCATGATATTGAGTTCATCTAATGCCACAACTAAATTATGCCATGCTGAAAGATGACTAGCAAAGGATATGTACTTGGCTTTATTCTCAATTAAGAATGAATTGTCTCAGCAAGGATTTTCCCCCAGTTATTTTTCCCCATATTTTAGACTGCGTATCACTTGTTTTTTCTAGAGAACTGTTTAAGTGACTAACCTGAAAGCTTTCCCAGCCCCCACAGCAAGGAAGCTCTTTTGAATGCTTAGCAGCTCCTTCTCTGGCATCTTAAACCCAAACACACTAAAGTACTCTAATCCCAAAACTGCTGCAGCTCCAGTCTCCAATTACGCCATTCACAAGTCCGGCAACAGCGAAAAAGTGCACAAGAAGTCAGAGTCCCGAATTTCCCACCTTGAAAAGCAGGAGATAAAACCCCAAATCTTCAAGGTTATGTGGAATCATCAAGCAAAACTCCCCACAATGATCATTCTCCTAACGTGAGTAATTTGTTGTTCTGATGGGTTTTTGTTTCAAACATGAGTTTGCGTGCTCTAGTTATACCAGTTTAAAAACAGTTTTGCCCAAGCATCCCTAGCCAACACTGAAAAGACTGAAAGAATCAGCTTCCCTCAGCTTTATCACCTGGCCTAATGAAAGGTATTGGCTTTTCCCTTTCTTCTCCAACATCATTACAGCTACAGCACTGCTATGTTAAATAGAATATCTTAAAGGGCATCTACAAAGTTAGCCAGCTAGTAGGTTAAGTCTCTCACAGCAATACAGCTACCCTGAGTATTGGATTTACTCAAACATCACTACATCATGAAAATCCACTGACCGCAGCACAAAGCCACTTACCTCTTCAAAACAGCCGTATTGGTACAACGGCCAGCATGTAAAATTTTTAGTTTGCACGTATTGGAGCAACGGAAACTAGCCATACAGAGTTCTGTGGTCAGTGTCACCACACTTTGACAATACTCTCTATTTATAATAGCTTGAAATTACTATGAACTACAACAGGTAGTTCATTTTCAGACACAGTGATTTTCAAGCTGCCTGAGATGTCAAGTTTTTATAAACTGGGTGAGAACAGACTACTGTAATGCACCTTTTCCCAAGAAGCCACTGAAGGACGGCTAGCAGAATTCAAGAATTGCTGGTGATAAAACGTGATACAGGAGAGAGAAAAGGCAAGGCTTTCTAGCAAGGAGAATTCTAGTATACAAGTTACAACCAGTCATTTACATGCATAGTTTTGAGAGAAAGGGACAGCTTTTTACTAACACACAGCTTTCCCTCTCTGCCCTATATGAAGGATTCCCAAACCAAAGGTGACATATAAACCACTCCAAATTGTACACAGCTTGGTAGGGAGTTGGCAACTGCCACTACCGACAAGGCAATCACAGGCAACACTGCTGCAATCAGCTGCACAAGAATTGAAAACCCAGACTAACACAACAGGCTGAGGTGTCCAAATGTTCACAAACTCCAGGTGGAAGCAATAGTCAAGGGACATTCAGAATTCAGCTAAATAAGCTGGAGCCTACAATGAACAAAATGGCAAAGCAAGCCTGCTTCTTGTGTCAATGGCAACTGTTACAGCAACTTGGTTCACTCCTGTTACCCAAGAGTTTTTACACTCATTGCCAGATTCTTCTGCAAAAAACAATTCCACGCCACTCTCAGCTGACCTGAAAAGCAAAACATGGGGCTAGATGCACTGCTGTGCAATGGGTCCAGGAGACAGAAGCAGCTGATGTGAGCGGTATGTAAATGCCGACGGAATAAAAAGCTGCACTAGAAAAAGCTGGGAAAACAATGGCTGGAAAGCTCTGCAGGCTCCCCTGCGGACACAATGAATGGAAGCCAAGACCGTACCTCATCAAAACAAGACGCACCGACATTGTGGTGGGCAGCTCTCTAATCCATACCCATGGATACCAGCTCTGAAATACTGCTGACCTACACAACCACTGGCTTTTCATGGACTACGTTACAGCCCTACAACAGAAGTTGTGCAGAACATGGCAGAGGCCTCCTACAAACTCTGAGCAAAGTTATGAGGTGTTCCTCTTCAAGCATCGCCATCTAGACAGATCGGCAGCTCACGCTGTTCAGGGAAAAGAGGAGAAGAGCCTAAAAAGAGGGCAGGGAGAGGGAAGGGAAAACTCAGGCAGAAGAATCTGAGATAAGGCAAATAGAAGCGTCCACTGCCTTCCAGCGCACTAGTGTTACACACCAGATGAAGTCACCACCTGAAAGCTGCTATTCACAGCTGTACTTGCTTCCACAGTTTGATCCAGTCCTTCGCAAAGCAGCTACAGAAATCCAGACCTTCTAGTTCAGCTCCTTTTAGAGGGCAACTTCCAGCACCTCTGCCCTGTGTGTGTATGCAGGAAGCTTGTTAAGGAGAACAGCACATGGCTCCACGTCAAGTTGGCAGCTTGACGCCACATGGAAAAGTGCTTCCCTCAGAAGACAAACAATACTTCCCAGGCTTTTTTTTTTTTGTTGTTGTTTCTTAGGAAAAAACGCTTTCATGTACGGCACACAAGCAAATGTAAAGTCTTTGGCGAGCTGGCCGCCTTCCTGCAAGATCCCTGTGAGAGCTTTTGCTGCCAGCCCTGGCATGAAGGAGCCCGGTGCCAGCACAGCAGCCATTGTGAAACCTGCACTGATATTTGTTGTTTATTGATTCCTGGCACACAAGTACTCCAAAAGGGGAACTTTGTCCCTGACTTAGCACGCTAAAGGGCATCAAGAGGTCACCTTTCAGTTGCACTAAACACTATAAAACTTAAGTTCTAGATGACATCTCAGCTCATTCTTCTCCAGATACCTGTGCACACCATCTCCATAGAGCCAGGACCTCTTCTGGCCCCCTCCCGACATTCACACATCATTTGCCCTACTCTCCAAACACACACATTTTAAAGGGCAAGAGTTCACTTTTCTACCTCATTTATCCTAAAATTAATCCAAGCTAACAATAATCTACATATAGCACCTTGCTCAACTTGTTTCAATCAAAGTCTGTAAAAGAAAATACAACCTGCTGTTGTGCTTATGTAAAACTGACACAAGCTATTTGTGGGTTGAAGCAGTTTGAAGCACTTGCTGCTCACCCCAGACCTACCAGATGCTGACAAAACAGAGTTACATGGGGTCATCCTCTGACACGCTGCATCCAGCCAGCACAAAGCAAAGCAGGAGTTACTTTAGACATTTAGGTAGCTGACACTGAAGATTTAGTTGGTTTTAGGAAAACTTTCGAAGTAACACATTCAAACAACTAACAGGAATTTAGGAAGAGTTACGGAATTAAGAAGACAAAATAACCTTAAAAGAACCACAGCTTTTGCCCTACAGCAAGCACTATGCCGTGTTTGGGCCTGGGTAGAAGTAAAACACTCAAAACCAGAAAGGCTTTAAGACAGTTAGGTCACCAAGGAGTGCGCGCCTCCACCTCCACATCATTTTGGCCTTCCTCCTCTATCAAGCCTGTTTGGCAATCATTTAAATAAAGAAGTGAATATGAAAAGAGTTACAACCTTTTCAGAAAAATAATACAGCTGTTGGTGGGGGAGGAAGACTTCCAGAGGTCCAGGAACTTCTCCACATAAATACAGCCTTTCATCTCCCTGTTTAGCTGGCCTTGCCCCCCTTGGTTTTGTTTCTTTTCTAAACACAAAAGCAAGGGAAAAAATGAAGTAATGGAAATACGCTGGATAGATACTGATGCTTCAACAATTAAGTCATGGAAATATGCTGGATATATACTGACGTTTCAATAATTGCACAATGAAGAGCTGGAAAGGAGCATAGCCTGGGGGCTTTGAGGGGAAAGGGGAAGAAAAAAAAAAAGAACATACCGAATTTTGGCAGAGTATGAGAGCTGGCTGAAGATTTGATGAGCAGAAATAAAAATAACGGATGCTTGACTTTAAGATGCACTGATTGTACCTTTACATCATTCTCATTAGAGGCCATTAATTTGTATTTTCAACACCACAGCGAATAACATTTGTAATTACTTGTAGGGTGATGTTGTAATAGGTTATGGTTATACAGGCTTTAAATAGAAAAGCTTTATAATATTGCAGTTTGCTTCCAGTTCCTTTTAGAGGAAAAATGGAGGCTGGCAATCCGGCAATTTTCTAGTAGGAAACATAGCAAGAATAAGGAAATGTTTGTAACTGGCATTATTCAGCTTTGCATCTTTTAACATTTGAAGCTGGTGAAGCAGAATAATACACAGGGTGGGACAGGGAAGATCTCCACTAATTAAATATGAATATTCACTTTAAAAAATAAAACGTTGAAGAACCGTCATTTTTTATGTAAACATGCATCAACCACACTTCTCTCAGGAATTCCACAGTAAAGAAAACACCAGTGTGTTGTTCTTCACACACTCAAATAGGGCTGTTCTTTGGGAGACTGAAAGAGGGATGGGCAAAAAGGTGCATACAACAGAGAAGTATGGTTCAATTGTAGTGCAACTGATAAAATAATCTCTTTCTATTCACACTCTAGCTCATATCCTGCCATGTCATTTGTCTTTGCAGCCATCTACAGCCCCAGTCCCTACAGTTCCACCACAGCATCTTCCTAAAAGCTCCCCAATATCATCCGTGCCTGTCCCAACCCTCAGCCCTCACAGCTGGAGACTGTAAGGAGAAGCAGCTGCTTCCTTCAGCATCTTTTCTGCCCCCTCCACCCTCTCTTCATACACATCTTTTCCCTGTTACATCCCAAATTCCTGCAGCGTTCACCCCTGCTATTCTCATCCCAGCCTCTAAGCTCACGCTAGCAGCAACAGAAGAAAGGACTAAGAGATTGCATCAGGATGCTGGGGGGAGGGGAAGAACACGGAGGATATTTTTCTTCTTAAATGATGTCTTGCATGTCCTAAACTAAATGAATCACAGAATCATTCAGGTTGGAAAAGACCCTCGGGATCATCGAGTCCAACCATCAACCCTACTCTACAAAATTCTCCCCTACTCCATATCCCCCAACACCACATCTAAACGACTCTTAAACATATTCAGGGATGGTGACTCAACCATCTCCCTGGGCAGTCTATTCCAGTACCTGACCTGAATTTTTTCCTCATGTCCAGTCTAAACCTACCCTGTTGCAGCTTGAAGCTATTCCCTCGTCCTATTGCTGTGAGGACAGACCAGCACCAACCTCTCTACGAGGCTGGTATTTCTCAGCAACAGGACCATAAATTTGCAGTTCACATCCCAATCTATTTTGGAAGTAAATAACACCACCCTGCTTCTATCCTGAACAAGCAATAGCACAGCTTTTGTGACCAATCCTCTTTATACTACCATGTTCACAAGAGACACACAGAACAGTCTGCAGCATTCTAAAGATCTGAAAGACTAATTTCCTTCAATGGACTTCAAGAGAAAAAAAAAAAAAACAACTTCAAATCAGGTTTGGCATGGCAAGCTTGCCAAATTGCCACACCACCACTAACGTGTCAACAGAAATGGTCCTGAACCTAATAAATAAAGCCATCCACATAGCCCCTTCTTATCCACACGATTCTGAAGATGACTCTGGACAGGGTGACTTCTGAAACACCGAGTATGTGGCCGCAAGGCACATAAGTAATGCCAGCCTTTATGGGCAAATAACGGCATCATAAATTCTGCTACAACCTTCCCAACCTGTTAACTAGGCTGGCTACAGGACCGCATTGTGCTAACAACACGCTCAAGCCCTGCACTGGGCCCCCCCCATGGAATACCCTGCAGAAGCCAGGGCTACAATCCTGTGCTTGATTTTCAGCTGATGAAGGGCTATGATAAATAGGGATCCGGCCTCTGCTAGAACCAGCTGCTTTCTGCTGCTCCTCCGCATGGGCTCAGGAACAAGCACAAAGAGCACACAAAAGTTGAGGTTCTCACCGTAATCTACTCTCCAGTTATTCAGCTGAACAGCACTAATTTCTCTGCATTAGCTTTTCCACCCTGCATCTAGCAAGGAAAGGTATTTCATCAGGAATCAAAAGGAATGAAAAGTAGAGCGAAATTTGCCTCCAAAGAACTCTAGTGATAGTTTTTAGTCTCCCCACAGATGAAAGGGAGTTAGAATTTATGGTCTGCATCAGTGTGATGTCAAGATGGCAGCACAGACATCAGTGAAGCCACACCGTGTTCAATACACCTTGAACACATTTCTGTAAGGTAGCTGGAAGCCTAGAGAAACAGAATGTATTCTAAAAAACAAAACAGAACAAAAAACCCCACACAACAAACCCAAAACAAAACAAACAAAAAACATCAATACAGAAGTGGCAGACCAGGTCAACCAACCTGCTTCACCTGACTGCTCTTACCCAATAAAACCATTTTATATCTCTGCATAAGGGCATTTTATGCAAGTGTACGCATATATCTTTATAAGCCCAGGCCTGCAAGCTTTAATGAAACTGTATGAACATTCACACCAAATTATGGATCAGACTGCATTATCATCTAATCGTAAAAGATTTGAGAGAAGTGCCAGATGTTTGGAAGACCAATACTTGTAATACTTTGAGGCACAGCTTGCAAAGTTTTCCTCCTCGCTACTTATCTTCCTCTTCTCCCGACCTTCAGGTGACAAGCAAACAGAAGTTTCCAGCACAGGTTGAAATGTTCTTGCTGAAGAAGGGAAAGTGCTGCAGGGGTAACTCAGGTAAGCAAAAGGAAAATTGCAGGATAACACCTATACTCACAGGAATTGTGTCTACGCCGGAAGCCCTTGGATTGTGTCAATGTTTCCACATGTCGATCCATGTAGCTCTTGGAGCACTGCTGCTGGGGAGAGATGATGATATCCTGATTCTTCACATCTGTTCTCCTTGGGATATTCTGCGGGGCACTGCTGGGGATGGGCTTCTTTAACACTTTCCCAGTGCCATTCTGACTGGGACCCACTTGGCATCCAACACCAGGGATGCCCATTTCTGTCTGCTGCAGGTCCCCACATTGTCTGCTGTCTCCTGGCCCCGGGATCTCCAGAATTTTCAGCTCAGTGATGTCACCTGCCCTAAAAACAGGAAAAGAAAACCAGATATTGAGGAATTTAGCATCTGAGGTACCTTTACAAAACACAACCCCTACAAAAAAAACATGCAACGTTGTCCAGTGTTTTTTTTTTCCTGATGCCATTATCAATAGAAACAAGGAAAAATTATTTTAATACAAAACCACAGAGGGTATTTCCACAGATATCAAAATATTCAACTGAAATGGTATGAATCTTCAAAATAACAACTCAAGTATTTCTGTACTGCACCTGGATTGCATTTGAAAGGTTCTGATCGTAGCAGAAACAGCAATCAGTCACGCAGAAAATGGAAGCAACTGGCACAGATCTTTGCAGAAATCTGCATTAATTTAACAGTTTCTAGATAATGTAATTAATCTCAGCCTTGAGGCTACTATTGCTTTTTAATCCATTTCTACAGAAAGCTAACCTCAGATTAGCTCAATTCACGCTCAGGCAAGGATGGCACTTCCTGTTTCCTCAGAAAAAGGATAAAGAAAACTAAGACAGCACTGGGCGTGAGCCAAAAATGAAACAAAGAAGTTGTTATAAAGACTTCTGTTTGCACTGATTGTAAAAAATAAGTCAGAATATTTGTCCAACTGGGATATAAAAGTAGCAAGAGCTTGCTACTCTTCCACGCATCTCCTGGAAGAATATGGTCGTCATCATTCCCCACTCTCTCTCTCTCCAAAATCCAAAAGGAAAAAAAAAGACAATAAAGAGTATTGGCTTCAAGGAATCCATCTTATTTAAAAATCAGTGACTCAATCTTAACTATTGTAATATGCCAGGTAACAGGAAAAGGTCCAGTGACAAGTGACTCTTATCAATTCTTTTTAAGCACAGTGTTACTAGGAGCTGGTGGGAAAGAACTTCTGAGATCTACATTCTGCTGCATCAATTCAGCTTCTTGGTTCAAAACTCTCTCCTGCTTACACAGAGGAAAGAACATGGTGACGGACAGAGGAGATGGAGTTGGATTTATTAACAGCACTTAGTTTCACTGTATCAGGGCAATAATTTTAATTGATCTATCACTCTGCTTTCTCTTTTATCACACTTTAATCACATATAGTACACATGCTGAGGGCAAAGCTTTAAGAGAGCAAGCCAGCCCCCTCAACTACCCAAAAACCAAACAACACAACGTATACACACAATACATATGTTTATATATACATATACACACATACATACACACAGAGTCTCACCCACAAATAACCTCCAAGAGTGAGCCACACCACTTCTAACAGTAGGATCACAGAGCCAGAAAATAATCTCCTGCACACAAACTAACAGAAACACAAAAGGCACTTCTCATCCAAAGATGCTCAGTAGCAGTAGGGAGATTTAAGGCAAAGAGCCCGTTTTTGGTGAAAAAAAAAAAAACAAAAAAAACCCACACACAACAACAACCAAAAAAAACAAAACAAAACATCCGAACAACTACAGACCTTGTCTGGAAAAAGGTAGAAGGAAAAAAGACAAACACTAACCTGAAGGTGACTTCTGGCACGAGGCACTTGACCCCATTATGGAAGGGCCGTGTCAGAGAAATGGTCTGGCTGACCTGATCCACAGCAGACACTCGTCCTTGGTAGACTCCCAAGCTTTCTCCACAATTAATTGACACAATGCTCCCAAGCCAGTCCGTAGCCATATTTCTGTCACAAAATTGCTGTAAAGAGACACAGGCCTGGCTATAACAAGATGCAAAAACTGACAACCCGAATCAGCATGAATGGCATCCCCTAG
This sequence comes from Fratercula arctica, assembly GCA_947846985.1. Classification (NCBI taxonomy): domain Eukaryota; kingdom Metazoa; phylum Chordata; class Aves; order Charadriiformes; family Alcidae; genus Fratercula; species Fratercula arctica. The sequence continues at coordinate 23,895,354 of CANTUZ010000009.1, forward strand.
CCCAGAACCCTGGCTTCCACCCAGGCTACAGCTTTGTCAGCTCCTCTCATCTTTGTGGAGTGCAAATAACATCCATACAGACACTGAGGATCACAGTAAACGTGTAAATCCCTGGACAATTTGCCTATATGATTGTTTGTAACACAGATCACTGTTTGCATCATTAAAGAAATAATTTTCTAACCGAAATCAATACTAACAACTTCCAACAGCAATATTTAGTATTTAGTTCTGTCTGTGGACATTGTCCCTGTAATTTCAAACAGGGAATTTATCTTCACTTCCCTTTCTAAAATTTTAGCATAAAATACTGGGGCAGAACAGCTTTTGTGAATACTCAGTAGTGAGAAGACCGATCTCTGCCCATACAAATTAAAACCAACACCTTTACGGGAACAAACAAATGCCAGGTAGGGGGAATCCAACACTACAGTCCAGGACAAAAGTCTTCATACTCTCCAGAGACAGGCGTATTATTACTGCCACAATTGGATAAATTAAAAAAGAAAGTTGCACTCCTTTCCAGCATTGAGTTCTACCAGAATACGGGGTGGGGGGAAGGACGGACGACACGGAGGGGGACACAACATGACACACACCACACTTTGTTAGTCAGATGTTCAGTCCTGCATAATTCCCTCAGTTTTGATGCTTGCCTCAATTTGTATCAGCTCACTTTGAAGCAGCTAAGCACATCTTTTGATCTGAAATTTCTTCCTCCAGACAGAGAACACAGGAAGATGACAGGCTTGTTAGCATCACGGTAGCGCAAAAGAGCTGACAAGCTCATAAATGAAAATGACTACCGTATATATTTGTCTTTCATGCTGTAATCAACAGTAGAAGGGAGGCGGCTTGTTATTTACCATAAGGAACACAAAGGCAGAAAGCACAGGAGATAACCCAAGAAGATCAACATCAATATATAAACCACATTTCTGGGAGAGTCATTTTAACTCTTTTCAAGCCCTTCCCATCCTGAGCTTCTTAGAAAAAGATGCAAGGAAAAAAACCCTTGGAAATAACCAGGATCCATGCATGCTACCAGAAAAAACTCACTTCCCCCAATTCTCAGGGGACTGAAAACAGGGGATGCTTCAAAGGCAAGCAAATGCTTAATTTGCTCACTAAGCCATAAATTCTTCAGGAACAGCCTCCTTTCTTTCCTGTTTCTGTGTATTTATATTAACCCATGATAACAATGTCTGGATTCCAAGATGATGGCTGATAAAAAGTGCTTTCAAAACACAGATAACACATCCCTGAGTATCTCCAGTAAAATTAAAATTTAGTTGCTTTCCTGCTTTTTATATCTCTTTTCGAAAACAAGGAAGAGAGTTCAGTACACATCACCATCTTACAAGGATACTTTTCAAAAATAAGAGCCTCCTTTTACCAAGGAAAAAAATGATAAAATCTGTTTGTGTGCAAACATAAACCAAAACAAGGGAAACTGATCTCAAAAGATCTCATCCTGCTACTTTATGTGCAAAACCTTTAGAAGGGGGAATGAAGTACACGTGCAGCGAATGATTTACTACATCACATATGACAAACATGAGCACATTTGTTTGTTTACATACACCTGGAAAGTCAAATGTCCTGTCTAATATTTTGCCTTTTATTCCAATTTTTTGTCATATAACTCGCAGTTATCTTATATTCCCCCACAGCTCTTATTTCAGGTGTGTATTACTGATATTCCAGCAAGTTTTAAAAGAAACTCAAGTCACAGAGCTTACTCAAACATGCACACAGCACTTAATAAACCGAGTCTGGCAGTGATAACTCAGCATGTGATGACTCAATAGCTTTGCACACCAGGCACTGCTGCTTGAGAAGAAAGATGCATATGCTCACCCTACCGGAAGGATGAGTTAGCACGCAGTTGGTTTCACTCATTTACAAGGAAAACAGGCATCGAGCCTACCCACTTTGTACCGAAGACAAGCTGGCATGGGATACGTGCTCCCAGTGGGGCTCATCTCCCCAAACCAGATCAGGGTGGGCTGCCTCCAGCCTGATCCCCAGAGGTAAACACAGGGGGCCCCTCACAAAGGGTAAACCCAGGGGGTCCCTCCAAGAGGGTAAACATATGGGGGGAGGGGGGGGGGGGAAGGGGCAGAGGGGGGGAGCGGGACATAGGTAAACACAGCCCCCCAGGCGTAAACACAGCACTCCCCCGCCCCAAGGGGTAAACACAGCCCCCCCCCCCCCCCCCCGCAACGGGGTAAACACAGGCGGCCTGCAGAGGCCTGGAGCCCAAGGAGGGGAGGCGCCCAGCCCTGCCTCCGCAGGCCTTCCCGTCCCCAGCCGCCCCGCGACGGTCCCCGGGCAGGCCGGGGAGGGACGGGCGAGGCCCAGCCCCCTACCGAGGGCCGCAGCAGACCTCCCCGGGGCGAGGGGACGGGGCAGGGGGTCGCCCCAGCCTCACCTGCACCCGTCGCTTGCCACCCGCCTCCGCCGGGGCCCCTTCACCTCAGCGACGCCCACGTCACTTCCTGCCCCGCGCCCCGCCCGGCAGCGGCGCTCAAGCCACCGGCGGGCGACCATAGAGAGGGGCGGAGAAGTTGGAGGCTGGGCGCATGCGCGGTGCGGCGGCGGGAACCCGGCACGGCCCCTCGGGGCGGTGCCGGGCGCATGCGGAGTGTGAGGCCGCCGGGGGACAGCCGTGGGGCTGGGCCGGCAGCACACCGAGTCTACTCCATCGCCTCCCTGACCTCTGCCACCTGTCACACCTTTCCCATCGCCAACTCCATCCCACCCACATCACCTCCATCACACTGCCATCACCTCTGTCGCCTCCATCACACCTCCATCACACCGCCATCACCTCCGTCGCCTCCATCATCTCCATCACCTCCATCAAACCTCCATCACCTCTGTCACACCTCCATCACCTCCATCAAACCTCCACCACCTCCATCAAACCTCTATCACCTCCGTCACACCTCGATCACCTCTGGCACCTCCATCACACCTCCATCACCTCCGGCACTTCCATCACCTCCATCACACCTCCACCACATCTCCATCACTTCCATCAAACCTCTATCACCTCTGTCACACCTCCATCACCTCTGTCATCTCCATCACCTCCATAATCTCCATCACCGCTGCCACCTCCATCATGTCTGTCACGCCTCTATCACCTGGTGATGGTGATCATCACCCTTCTATCACCTCCACCACAACTCCATCCCACCTCCATCACCTCCCTCTTACTCACCAGCATCTCCCACTTTCTCCTTGGCTCCATTAAAACCAGCTTTTCCCTGCTCTGAAGCCAGAGGCTGTTTCGCTCGTTACCCGGAGGAAGGAGTGGGTGGGGTGCTGGATCCGAGCGCTGCTGACCTTCCTGAGCTAAACAGCAGGCTGTGCCAGTGATGCTAATTAAAATTAAAACAAAATCATTACCATAGCAGTCGGTAAAATAAGACAAAGGTGAGCGAGGTCACAGCGGGAGGAAGGCTCCTCTTCCAGAGAGGACAGAGATATAAAATTACAAATAACTCCATGATATGCAGGGTGTGGCACTCAAGCAGCAGTTTATGGGTGGCCATTAAAAAGGCCACTGAAATATTAATCTATCCTTTATGTCCCGGTGATGGATGGAGTCAAATATTAACCTTTCTGTGCTTATTTTGATTTTCTCCCTGCATGGGGCAAGAGAGGAGCTCGTGTCACAGAGCATCCCAGGGCAGGGATTTGAGGAGGAGCACAGTGTTCAGCAGAATTGATTTTGCCAAAATTCCTGACGTTATACCCCCATTTGAGGGCTTGGCTAAGTATTTGTGCCTCATGAAAATGTGCCTGTGGGGCAAAAGTTATTTCCTACCCCATCGTGCTGGAAACCTCAGAGGGCTGGTCCCTGCAGGGATGCCACTTCAGGTAAGCACAGACGCCCATTTTCCATAAACTCCTTTATTATTTGCAAGGCAATTTAATGCTTATTGCCCTTTTTTGGGAAGAAATTATGCAAAGCCTTGGAAATAATCGTGCTCTGAGATGGGGAAGCGCGGAGCAGGCGATGGTCTGAAGCATCCCTCCATGGATTATCTCCCTGCGCACTGTGAAAGGCTGTTTTCAAGCTGCCGGTTCATTTTTTTCAGGGATAGAAGGGCTAGTCTTGATTTTTAGTGAAATTCTGAAGTGAGCCAGAGCTCGGCGTCGCCTCTCCCCAGATCACAGCTGAGGATTTGTCTTCTCTATATGCAGAAGGAGAGGATCAGATGCAGCACCCGTGAGGGCTAAAAACTCCCCCTGATGCCACTGGTGTCACAGACCCACAGTAAAGGAACAACCAGCTTGTGTCCCAAGGGGAAATATCCAGATCAAACATATCCAGATTTGATCTGATCAAACATATCAGATTTTTAAGGATGAAGAAGAGGTATGGGATGTCCCACCCACCCCCACCCACCCCCCCCTCCGTATCTTTTCCCAGTGGAATAAAACCAGCAAGAAACTTTCATATAAGTATTTATTGGGTTAGAAATACTGTGCGGTTTATATTCCACGCAGCGCATCTCCTGCCATTCTCAAACCCTTGCTCCGTTCACTAGTCTGAATATAGAAATCTATTGCTCAGTTGCTAAAAAGAAAATCACCAAAAAACCAAACAACCCACTAATTAAAAAAAAGCAGCAAATACATAGTGTGAAAGCCAGAAGTGCTGTGCTGTACCTCTTATTGCTTTTTCTCCCTTATTCTCAGTCCTTTGATACTTTCCAGGAGGCTTCTTGTTAGGAGTTTGGCTGATATACCTCAAATTGTCAACAGCACTACTTACATCCGTAAGTAGTAGATAGATAGATAGATGTAATCATATTTTTTTCTAGTAGTCAGGCTGTCACCAAGGATTGGTAGAAACACTCGGGGATTCACTTAATGAATTTACATTCTGGGAATTTAGCTGTGTGAGGGTACACCCAGAAAGGGTCCACCTGGGATGGGTGCTGGCGCAGGGGTAGGTCAGGCCTCCAGAGCCCTTCAGCAGGCAGCCGAAGCAGCAGGATGAGCCTGATCCCCTCAGCATGAGGGGCTGAAGAGTTGGCCAACTGCTCTACCAAACGAGCTTCAAAGACTTTCACCCCACGGGTTAAGGTTGGCCAGCTTTCTCGAGGAGGAACCTGCAGGTTTATTCCTGGCAGATGAAGGGAATTGCCCGTGGCACCAGGCACGGTGAGGACATCCCTAACCAACATCTCCCACTGCTTCTCCCAGCTCTCCTCCTCCCCACCGCAGTGCTGTGGTCCCTCTGGACCTCCCGGAGAGGGAGGTGTGGGCTGGACCTCTGGGGAGCTGCTCTGCAGGTGAGGGCGATGGAGTTGGCTTGGGGAGCTGCAAGGAGCCTGACAAAGCCAGCTTTATCCCTCCCCGCTCGCATTTTCATGAGATGAACAAGCCTCCAGTGAAGCAACAGAGCGAGAGGCTGTGTTGGCTTCAAGAGAGCGTTAGCAAAAGCTGGATGAGTGTCCGACTCCAAGGGCTGGCTTTCTTCTGCAAAGCTTATGGAGAGCTCTTCATGGTGAAACGCTTCTTAATCTGGAAGCACTCGCATTTCTTGTACTTCATTGTCAGTCCATATTGAGGAGTGATGTCCACCTCCTCCCCGGGACGGAGGCTGAACTCCAGCTGCTGCAGCATGGTGGTCAAGAAGAGGAAGACCTCCCATCGGCCGATGGACTCCCCGATGCATCGCCTCTTCCCCAAGCCAAAAGTCAGCACTTTGTCACTCTCTGTCCTGCTTATTTCAGTCCCTGCGGTGTTGAGGAACCGCTCGGGGTTGAAGGTTGAGGGATCCTTCCAAAGCTTCCTGCAGCAGAAAGGAGAGACACCTGAGGAAGCTGTTCTCACCCACCGCGATGGGGACAGTGGTCAAAAAAACTCCTTGCAGAGAGAAGCATTGCAATGCTTTCTCATTTCACCGTTGAAAAAACTTTGGTAACCTCTGTCCCTAATCTGAAATGCCAACTGCATGTCAGACCCCATCAGCTCAGTCTATTGAGATCTGTATTTCAAACTCCGATTGTGTTTGCCTGTGCAGATACTGGAGATGGATTTAATTCAGCATGCAACAGCTAGCCATCCTGCAGTTCCAGTCCAAAGGAGAAAAAAAAAAAAAAAAAAGAACAATGCACAGAAACTGGTCAGCACCTCTTAAAAAGGAAGAACGGAGACCTAAGGATTTTCCCACCTTAAGTCTTCCCAGCAAAACTTCCCAGCCTGTCCCAGCCCAGCTGCTGGGAGATGCGGTTGGGATTTTCCAGCGTCTTCACTGAGAATTTCTGCTTGGATATGGGGAATCCTCTCTGAGCCTAAGGACAGTGTTCCCATTGCAATGCATATGCAGGAGTAGAAGGAATTTTCTAATATTTCTGTGCTGCTGGGCTATTTGGACACAAAAGTCTTGAGCTTCTGATCCAAAATACCTGATCCAGGAACCACTTTCTCTATCAAGCCTTAGTCAACTTCCTTCCCCCCCACGAGAGCAGCGGAGGGGTAAGATGGGGCTTTGGTTTCCAGATCCCCTTTCATTCACCAAAGCTGATTATCAGCAATAACAACACGAGCCTATTGAATTTAACAAGAGTCACGTCAGGACATTTTTCTCCCTGAAAGAGGGAACCAGGCGGTTCCCGTTGAGCACATCCAGAGCCGCCAGCCTGGATCACAAGGGTTGCTTGGCAGGAGGATCTACCGATTCCTGATTATTCATCAGCCCAAGCTGCCAACCCTCACATGTACATGGCAAGTCCAGTGCATTGAGGACATCACCACGTTACTGCACATAAATCGGGTAAGCCCTGGTGTTGGGGAGTTGCTGACCAAGTTGGTGACCAAGTCAACCCAGAGCAGTTCCACACCAAGCAGACCCAAAGTTTGGCTTAGCATCAAACCCACACAATTTTTTGGTCCAATCTGCCTTTCCCTGCCTTCACGAGCCATTTGCCTTTTGGCATGTTGCTCTAAGGGATCAGAGTGATCTTAAAGCTAAGTAAAGCCATCACAGCCTGGGTAAGTGGCGGGGGGGGGGTGGGGGTGGGGGAGTGGAACTGGTCTACTCACTCATCATGATTCACTTGCCACTGGTTGATAAACACGCAGGTGTCCTTGGGGATGTAGTAGCCATTCAGCACTGTCGCTTTTGTCGTACTGAAAGAAATATGGGTGGAGGGGCAGAGAAATTAGGAGGAGACCCACGGCTTCACAACAAAACAAAGCTTGGCAAGTCCTAGGGATGTTTCATTTTCAGTGACCAATCTTTACTCTTAAGACAGGCTGGGAAATACCCAGGGCAGTTGCTGTCCCTGAGGGCAACAGATGCCATGGGGAGATTTAATTCAGGCTGTACACCACAATATTTCCCCATAGCAAGGATCCCAGGCAACTCATTGCCTAAAAAGCACCTCCCAGAAAACCACTCCAAAAAAAACCCACCCCAAATAATGTGTCAGCTGCTCCAGCATGTACCTGTGTGGGATGGTGAAGGGCAGGAAGGAGGAGTGCCTGAACATCTCCAGGATGAAGGCTTCTGTGTATGGCAGCGTGCCCCGGTCCGACAGCCTCGGTCTCCTCTCCCAGCCAATGGTCCAGTCTGCAGGAGGTCAAGAGATGGGAGTGGGTTGGGGTCAGCCCTCACCAGAGAGGTTTTGGCCATGGAGGAAGCAGGATCATGGACTCACCTAGTTCTTCCTGGATCTTCTTCTGGATGTCGGGGTACAAGGCGACGTACATGAGGCTCCAGGATAAGGCAGTTGTCACTGTGTCAAAGCCTGGATGGACATGAAAAAGGCATTTAGTTACTAAAAGATGATAGGTGAGCAGGTATTTACAGACCTCATCACTCCACATGTTTGCCATGGAGAAGTTCCTCATCAGCTACCACTGAAAAGCCATCTGCTCTGGTCACCATGCAGGAGAGCACCCATGAGCCCAGCAGCAGCTCCAAACACACAAACATGGCCGAGGTCTTACCCCAACAGCCCCTGTTTCCCCACAAAGCCTCCCAGCAGCAAGGCTTTACCCTCAGAAATGTTCTCACCAGCCCCAAAGAGGTCATTGACAATGTTGATGATCTTCTCATTGGAGAGTGGGACATGGGTATCGTCCCCTACACTATTCTGGCAGTGCTCGATCAACGAGTCCGTGACATCCCGGATGTGCTCCTGTGGAAGAGCCAGTGGGTCAGGGACATCATGGGTACCCAGGGCTGGGAAAACATCTCCTCCCCCAGCCAGTGCTGGCTCCTGGGGGGATTAACTGCAGATTGGAGAGCTCCAAGGAACTTTCCAGGGCAGAGGTAGGTGGACAAGGGAGTAACTTCTTCCCCTCATTGCCAGGCAGGCAGCACCTCTCACAGTTGTAGGCATCTCTGCCCACATCCAAGAGCATCCCAGCTCTTACCTTGTCAAAGCTGGTGTAATGCTCCTGGACAATTCTTTGCACAAAGAAGTTGAAACGCCTATTGATGTCCTTAAAGATCTGCATGGTGCGGCTGGGAAGATACTGGAGCACAGGGATGAAGTCAGCAGGGTTGCCAGCAGCAGCTGCTTCACCAAATTCATTGCTGAGGTTCACCAAGCTGAGCAGCTCTTGATCGTTGTGGTCGTAACGCTTGCCAAAGCAGATGGCGCAGATGACGTTGGCCACAGAGACCACCACGTACCGGTAAGGGTCAAAGCTCTTCTTCTCATCCATCAGCTGCAGCAACTTGGTGACCAGATAGTCAGCCTCTTTGGAGACGTGCTCCTCCAGGAGGCAGGTGGAAGAGGAGGTGGGGCTGGGGGCAATGGAGAAGGTCTTCAGGGCGTTCTGAGCCAGCTTTCTGCGGGCTTTCCACACCTCCCCTGAGTCAGGGCTGAAGGCCAGGCTCTGCCCGTCTGAAATGTATTGAAAGCTGTGGAGGCCAGGGCGCCCCATGAAGTCTTCTCCTTGCTTCACCAATGCTTGCCTGATGGTCTCCAGCCCGCTCAGCACCAGCACGGGCCGGGTGCCAATCCTGACCTCCATGATGTCCCCATACTTCTGGCTCAGCTGAGTCAGGACCAGGTGTGGGTCCTTCTTCAGCTCCAGCACGTTGCCAAGGATGGGGTAGCCTCTGGGTCCTGGGGGGCTCTTCAGTCCCTTGGGTACGTGCTGCTGGAGGGACTGGATGAGCAGGAAGACCAGGCAGAAGACGGCAGCTGCGAGGAGGACCTCGGTGGCTGAGATGCCTTGGCTTCCCACCAGCGACATCACAGCCTTCATTGCTGCTGCCATTCAGAAACCTTAGTAAGAAACCAAAGACCCTTATGAAGGAGGGAAGGTCCATGGAGCACCTCTAGCTTGAATTGCTTCTAGTAGCAACTGTGGTCAGGAAAGCTGTTTTTAACTTCTAATCCAGAGCTGCATCATTTTCTGCACTTTAGGAAACTGCTTGCAGATTTTTGCTAGCCAAGAGTGGAAGGAACAGGTCCCATGGCTTTTTCCCTGGGTGCCAGGGGTAGGAAATTTTAACTACAAGACCTCTCTTTTATATTGCAAAGTCTTTTCCAGAGTGCTTGACTACAGGAGAGCTGAATCCTCTTTTTTTGAGTCATCAAACTAAATACAGCGTTGCCACAAGTCTTCCTAAAGACTGATAGCCACGTCAGCGAACCATGGCTGTAGCGTGGGGCTGGCAAGCTGTGGGCACCCTGCTCCTAGATCTACCAGAAATCCCTCAGAAAACCCTGAGCCAGGAGTGGGAAGAGGACAGGTCTGAAATCCCACCTCCCCTTGGGTTTGGCAAGGTGCTATGGGACACCCAGGTCCCATGGGGTGAGGAAGAGGCTGCTGGGACCCCTGCACCCAGGGGATGCAGCCCAGCTAGGGCCCTCTCCCAGCCCAGGGCTGTGGATCATGGGAAGAGGGGCTGTGGGACAAGGATCACCCCCAGAAACCCCCTTCCAGCAGCTCTGGGAAGGATGCTATGGGGTATTTGGGGAGCCAGAGAGAGGGGACACACCCCACAACGGGACACCCCCCGACTCTTCATCCCTCGAGAGTCTCCTGGGGGAGCTGGAGGTGCCCCCCATCTCTCCAGAGAGCCGTGTCCCGCGGTACTCACCTCCGGAGCAGAGCGGCTGGGGACCCGATCCTGCCGGCAGGTACCCCGCTCGCCCTTCGCTCCTGCTTTATATGCATCGCCGCTCGTCCTGATTGGCCCGGCAACCTCCCGTCACGTGACCGAAGCCTAATCAAAGCTGACGTGCGTCCAAACTCCCAAATAACTAAACTGGACCCCCACCACCACCACACACACACCCCCTCTCTGCGGTGGCACCGGCGTGGGGTGTGGGACTGCCGCTCCCCTCCGTGTCTCCGGTGGGGGGCGAAGGAGGAGGCTGGGGGCGTCCCGGCGGGTCGGGGAAGGGGGATGAGGTTGCCGGTACCTCCCGTGGGTTCCAGACCCGGGGGCGGGGGGGGGGGGGGGGGTGGAACACGACGACATCGCGTGCGAAGCGGGCGGGATGTTTGGGCAACTCGCGCCACCCCGGTCACTCCAGTCACGCTACCGGCAGGATCTTAAAGGCGCCCCGGCTCCGCTGCTTCCCCCCCTCCCCGTAGCCCTCGTTGCAGGCACCCGGCTCCGTCCATCCAGCCGCGCCACCGGTACCTGCAGCCCCGGGATGTCGGAGCCTCCGGTGACCGGAACCGCGGGGCGAGCGGCAGCGTGGGAAAATCACCCTGGTGCCCGCGGGGCCGGGCAGGAGCGGGGGGGAATTCACCCCCCACCACCCCCACCCGGGGGGCTCCGCGAACACGCAGGGATGAGTGTTGCCCACCCTCCCCACGCCGGTGCTTTAGCGACCTGGCTCCTAAACGGAGATTTGCCCGTTCCTCCGCCAGTGCTCCCCGGTAAAGCAGAGGGACGACAGTCGGGGGGCTTCACCGGACCCGCGTGTGTGTTTGTCCCCCCGCGCTGTGGGGCCGCTGTGCTGGCCCACAGCCTGGATGGGGTCCCCGTGGGGCAGGGGGCGGCGGGGCAGCCCCGAGGGTCACGGCCCTCCCTGCCCCGGACCGGTTAAAGATTGTCCAGGTTCGCGTGAGAAGCGGCCGTGCCCTCTGTCACCTCCTGTCCCTTGGGGACAGAGCAGCCCAGAGGGCCAGGTGGCTCAGGGATGGGGCAGGGCGTGCTGCCGGAGATGGGGGGCACGTGATGCTCGGGGAACCAAGATGGGGGTCTCGGGCAGAGTTTGCGGATCCAGCCCCCCCGCCCCCGCTCCCCATGAGGTGACAGGTCAGGACCGCAGGGAGGACAAGGGGGACCAGCGCGCACCTCAAATCCCATCCCCTCTACCCACACCCCTGTCCCCAACCCGGCCGCAGCGGGATGTGAGAGGGATCGGGGGCGGGGGGGGGAGGCGGATTGTCCCGCCCCACCGGGGGGTCCCAGGGGTGGCATTGGGGACATCGCGTGCGAAAGGGCTCCGGACAGACCCGGGAGGGCTGCCCCGGTCACTCGCAGTCACGCTATGGGTGGTGGTGGTGGGGGAAATGCCATTTAAAGGACGAGGGCGGTGGCCCCACGTCCAAGAGCCTGGCCCAGGGTCAAGGCGGCGCCGGAGCAGCTCAGGATCAGCCCCCCCCGGCTGGCTGGGGACGGGAGGCTCCTCAGCACCGGGTGCACCGTCAGGGGTAATGGGGCTCGGTCCCCTCTGCCATGGGACACTGCCATCACCTGCAAGGGGACAGCGTCTACTCCTGCCACCTGTGTCCCCCACGATAGGACACAGCCACAAGGAGGGGGGGGAAAGGGTGGTTTCCCACCGTGCAAAGACGGGTGATCTCAGTTCTGCCACCACAAATGTCCCCTTTGGAATCCAGGGGACACTGAACGTTGTCCCTGACTGCCCCGACCGTCCCAGGCAGGGCTGTCTGTCCCCAGGGATGCTCAGGAGAGGGACTGCTCAGGACACAGGGACCACACTGGACATGTCGACGTGTCCATAAACCCAGGGTGGAGATGTCTCGCATACCCTGTAAAACATGCAAGGGCACCCACACCTGCAGCTGCCAGAGAGGAGGGACCCACGTCCCTCTCGTCACATGTGGGGCTGGTGTGTATGTGTTCACCCCCTCTCTATGTACACCTGTACAGCCGTGTTGCTGCACAGACAGATTGCACGCACACACGCCTGTGTGCTCTCCAGCAGTGCACGCATGCATGCACATTTTAACACACAATGCACACAAACACACTCTATGTCTCTTACATAGGCATAAATAGCTCACTTGCCTACAAACACACGGCACATTTATGCTCTTGCATGTCCGTGTTTGCATGTGTTCGCACACACACATGCTCTTCCACACATGCACACACGCCTGCAGGCACCGCCGTCCTCTTGCTCACATATATCCTTGCATGCACACATGCCAGCGCGACACTATATACCACCAAACCCACGGGCACGCAGCTGGGATCCTCCCCGGAGTGGTGACACATGGAAGGAAGCAAGGTGCTGGCAGGTGGGTGCCAAGCCCTGCCAAGGGCAGGGGACAGGCAATGGCCCTTGGACTGTCCCCACAGCCATCTCCGAGGGCTCAGCAAGGGGCGGTGGCTGGAGTGGGAGCCCAGCACTGGGATGTGTTTGGGGTGTGAGGCTGCCTGGCACGCAAGGCAGCAGCTCTTAATGCTGTTCTCATCAGGAGGCACCCTGCCCTCGCAGGGCTTGGCAGCGAGCACAGAGGAGGCTGGGGGCGGGGGAGGGCAGGGAAGGGGGCGTTGGGGGGTGGAGGTGGAAGCGGGGCAGGTAGGTTATGTGCACCCCTCTGGAGCTCCTGGTGCAGCCCAAGGACCCTCCCCAGCTTCTCCGGCGCTTTGGGATATGATGGATCATATGTTCAACATCATGGTCACCCATGTCCGAAATGTTGCCCGGTGGGGGTCAATCTGCCTCCTCCCTGTACCCCTCAATGTAGTGGAGCTGGGTAGATCCAAAGGGATGGGAGACAGCAGCTGGATCCAGCCCCACTCCTGTGCCCTGCTCCTGTGAAACCCCAGCCTGTATCCTCCCCAAAATTTCTCCCAAGCACCTTATTCCTTGCTGGGAGGCATCGCCAGGCAAAGCCGGGGCCAGCAGGTCTGTGAGGTGCTTGGCAATTATCCAAATGAATATTAGCAGATGGGGTTTTGTAACTGTTCTTGCCAAGTGTTAATGAACAGCGTCACTGATATTAATGAGCCCAATTAGACCAGATGTTGAAAGCCTTTATTAAATATTAGCTCACCTTTTACCTGCGCCAAATTCCCACTCTACTTTTCAAAGAGTGAACGAAATTTTGGGCTGAACCCCAAAGCTCTGGCTCATTCCTTATGGCTAATTAATGTTCCCAGCTCATCCTGCCTGCGCTTCCCAAAGTTTTTACCACAGCTGGAGCAGATGGAGGGATGAACTGCCCCGCCTTGTTCCTTTCACCTCTCCTATATCTTCAGCTCACCTCCTCCCCTCTGCCCCGGCACTCCTCGCCCTGGCTGCCTGTTTGCCACCAAGGAGCCGGGGGAAACGAGCCAGCCGCCTTCTCACGCGAACCTGGGCAATCGTTAACCTGAGCCTGGCTCTGCCACCGGAGCTGGAAGGTCCTGCCACCACTGCTGCCACAGCACAGGGATCTGCCGGGTGAGTCCCCCGGGGATGGAAAGGGCTGTGGCTGCGGATGCCTTGCTGCAAACGCATCCCCGGAGAACCCTTTGGGAGCACCTCCAGAGTGGCCAGGGAGGTGACAGCCCTCTCTGTGTGATGGGAACAGTTGTTATGGTTTGAGGAACGCACAACAATTTATTGTCATTTAGACAATTATTCTATCACCTGATGACCCCTCCCCACCTGGGAATAGGAATCGGGGAAAAAACAAGGAAACCCAAGGGTTGAAATATAAACAGATTTAGTAGGGTAAGACTAGATAATTAACATGAATAATGCTAAAGAACCAATATTGACCCCAATACCAATGTAAAATACACAAGGACTGTACTCAGCCCATTCCATCAGCAGGAAACTGGGCACTCCCAGCAGGGGACAGCAAATGTGGGACACAGCGAGTGCTGCGGCTTTGGGAGGAAGGGAAGGGCTCAGGGGTCTGGTACCAGGGCGAGGAGTTCTCAGGATGGCAGCCATCAAGGGAGAGAGGGAACTTCTCAGCAAACTTTCTAATTACTATTGAATGTGACGTTCGTGGTATGAAATAATCTTTCTGGCAGCTTGGGGCAAGTGCCTGGGTCTTGCTCCTCCTCATCCCTGCACCTGGCAAGCTTGAAAACACCAAGACCTTGAAGCCCGCACACTACAGCTAGCTATAAAGTAAATATTTTCACAAATTCAGACACTAGAGTCTTCTAAAAGTGCGGTTTTCCCAAGCATTAGAAGAGAAATTAGTCCTGGGGTATGCAAAACAGGACAACACTCTAGTCAGCCCAGGAAAGGTCTTGTGGGGGGAATGCTGGTGCCCACACCCCATGAGACAGCGATGCTGAGAGCGTGTCCCCCATGCTTCCCAGGGCAGCGCTTGGGGACCCCCTTCTGCCTCCCCACCTTGGACTCTGGGGCAGAAGGAGTCGACGTTCATCCCCCAGAGGCTGGTGGAGCTGAGGAAATATCTGCCCTGGTTTCTTGGGCTGGCTCCAGCCGCGCTCAGCCCCCTTTGTTAATGGGTAGCTATTCTCCAAGGCTTTCGTGCCGTGACCCCCCTGAGATAAGCACCCAGCCAGGTGACAAGGGGAGAGCACATAAAGCCGTGGCCTTCCAGGCAGCTGGAGAAGAAGGTCCAGGAGGCAGGAGAAGAAGGTCCAGGTGGCAGAAGAGGATCCCCTTTGCTGCCCAGGGCAGGCAGCTGCCAGACCCTCTCTGCCTATCTTTGCTGGGCAGTAAAACCAGCCCCATCTACTGCAAGGACATGCAGGTAGGAGACGACGTGTGTGTGTGTGTGTTTGTGTGTGGTTTTGAACATGGATACAGGACCAGGAAGGTAATATTTGAGTCAGAAGGAGAAATTCATGCACCAGGCTCTCCCCTCCCTCCCCTGCCCAAGCAGGGAGCCATGCGCTCCTGCAGGGCAGCCCCATGGGCACCCAGCAGATCCAGCCTGCTGGCTATAAATCCTCACAGAGTTGGTGAAGATGGGGCCAGCTTCACTGAGGAGCTGCTGTTCCTCCCCTCCTGCCTCCCTGCGCTTTTTTGAGCTGCAGTTTTCTGTGCCTTCTTGCAAACAGTCTCCCCTGGGCAGGAGCCACGGCTGTGCCAGCAGGTGCTGGGGTCTTCTGCAAGGAAAGAGGTGACCTCTGGGGGGCTGAGGTCCCCCTTAAGCGATGAGTGTTTGGAGTCCTTATAGGTCCCACCAGCTTGTGACCCTTGAAAAGCCCAAAGTGCTGCATAGGCAGCTCCATCACCCTGAACTGTTTAAGGGCACTCGGTGCCTTTTCTCACCATCAGAAACATCTGCAGGACTCATCTGCTCACTAATCCTGTCTCTTCGCCACGCTTCTGGTTAACTCCCTCAGGGTTCCTGCATGCCAGCAGTGATGAAGGCTGTGATGTCGCTGGTGGGAAGCCAAGGCATCTCAGCCACCGAGGTCCTCCTCGCAGCTGCCGTCTTCTGCCTGGTCTTCCTGCTCATCCAGTCCCTCCAGCAGCACGTACCCAAGGGACTGAAGAGCCCCCCAGGACCCAGAGGCTACCCCATCCTTGGCAACGTGCTGGAGCTGAAGAAGGACCCACACCTGGTCCTGACTCAGCTGAGCCAGAAGTATGGGGACATCATGGAGGTCAGGATTGGCACCCGGCCCGTGCTGGTGCTGAGCGGGCTGGAGACCATCAGGCAAGCATTGGTGAAGCAAGGAGAAGACTTCATGGGGCGCCCTGGCCTCCACAGCTTTCAATACATTTCAGACGGGCAGAGCCTGGCCTTCAGCCCTGACTCAGGGGAGGTGTGGAAAGCCCGCAGAAAGCTGGCTCAGAACGCCCTGAAGACCTTCTCCATTGCCCCCAGCCCCACCTCCTCTTCCACCTGCCTCCTGGAGGAGCACGTCTCCAAAGAGGCTGACTATCTGGTCACCAAGTTGCTGCAGCTGATGGATGAGAAGAAGAGCTTTGACCCTTACCGGTACGTGGTGGTCTCTGTGGCCAACGTCATCTGCGCCATCTGCTTTGGCAAGCGTTACGACCACAACGATCAAGAGCTGCTCAATATAGTGAATGTAAGTGACCAGTTCACTGATGTAGCTGCTGCTGGCAACCCTGCTGACTTCATCCCTGTGCTCCAGTATCTTCCGAGCCGCACCATGAGTTTATTTAAAGATTTCAACAAGCGATTCATCCATTTCCTGCAGAAGATTGTCAAAGAGCACTATGAGACTTATGAAAAGGTAAGACCTTGCAGGACCCTCACCTGCACAAGAGGTGTGTTCCTGCTCTCTGCCCCTCTCTATTAGTGAGTTGTTTTTCTTCTTGCAGGCAAGCATCCATGGACATCTATGTTCTTGCAGGTATTGCTGCAATTCCAGCTGCAGTCTCACTCATCTGTGATCTCTTGTGCAGCCCAGTACTGCAGTCCTCCTTCTCCTCCATGGCCTTGTGTGATAGGGGGAGTTTGTTGGTTGACCATCTGATCTGTCAGCAGAGCCATCTGCCAGAGGTTCCCTGGAGAACCATCTCCTTGTTTTCATAGGTTGCAAAAGCAGTAGGGACCATAGAGAATGAAAGATGAGGTTCTTCAGAGCTTGTATGACCTGGGGCTCCCCCAACAGCAGATTGTTGCTCAGTAATACCCATTCCTCTGCTGGTTCTGCTGACATGACTTGTCTTCTCTTCCTCTCAGAACAACATCCGAGACATCACTGACTCCCTCATTGAGCAGTGCATGGAGAAAAAAGTGGAAGCAAATGGTGCCACACAGATCCCTAAGGAGAAGATTGTCAACCTTGTGAATGACCTCTTTGGAGCAGGTATCTTTTCCCACCCAGCTACTGCAGATTTTCTCAGGCTCCTGGTGTTACTGCTCTGTCTGACCCATCTTTGTCCAGCACCAGGCAGCCAGGCAGCCAGACCCAGCACCAGGGTCTAAGCACTCACTCTCCTGCTCACTGATCTTCCTGGACCTTCCAAGGACACCCCTAGACACTTGCATGGGACGTTAGCTCTGGGAAGAGGTTTCAGGGAAAAGTGAAGGGCACAGATTATAGCTCAGTCAAGCTTCACAAGCCAGGATGGCTTTTCCTGGTTGAGGGTTGTCTACTGACTGATTCATCTTTGACTTAGTCTGTGGAAACTCCCCTGATTCCAGAGAAGTTACACAAACCTGACATAACACAAGGGTGAATCAGGACGAGTGAGAGCAGAGCATTTTAGCAAAGTTTTCTCCAAGGGGACAGAAACCCAAGTCTTACTATGTACCCAGGGTGTCCTCTGCCTTCTTAGCCATCCAAGACTGCTCCATGTGATGGTTAGAGAGCAAGCCATGTGCCCTGCATGTTGTGCAGACCTCATCTGCATGCTTTCCTCTTTGACCAGGCTTTGACACTGTGACAACTGGCCTGTCCTGGTGCCTCATTTATCTCGTGACGTATCCCCACATCCAGAATAAGATCCAGGAAGAACTAGGTGAGTCCATGATCCTGCTTCCTCCACGGCCAAAACCTCTCTGGTGAGGGCTGACCCCAACCCACTCCCATCTCTTGACCTCCCATAGACTGGACCATCGGCCGGGAGAGGAGACCGAGGCTGTCAGACTGGGGCATGCTGCCATACACAGAAGCCTTCATCCTGGAGATGTTCAGGCACTCCTCCTTCCTGCCCTTCACCATCCCGCACAGGCAAGTGTTGAGGTTGCAAAGGACATGGAGGGACAAGGTGGACTTGATGCACTTTGTTACAGCCACCCCAGCAGCAGTGTAGTGAGGGGCAGAGAGATTATTATCAACTTGTAGAGTGATGGCTTCATCATGGACATGGGGAGCTCACAGCTCTTGTGCAGGGCAATGTGGGAGCTCCCAAAGAGCAACCCTTGCCTTCTGCTGGCCTCACTTGAAGATACTCCACCCAGCTCAGGTAGACGTTGCTCAATCCAGCTCATGGACAATGCAACTGCCCCTCTTAAAGCCATCTCTTTGAGCCACATCCTTACTTCAGCAGCATCAGGAGCAAACTAGTAGTCCTCTGAGGATGCAAGAGAACCTTTTTGCTTCCCAAACTCTCAGAGTCTTTTCTTTCTCCAGTACGACCAGGGACACGGTGCTGAATGGCTACTACATCCCAAAGGACCACTGCGTGTTTGTCAATCAGTGGCAAGTGAATCATGATGAGTAAGTACCTTCTGAGGCAGAAAGCCTTCTGCAGTGACACGTAGGCCCCTTCCTGCACAGTTATCTTCCTGGGTAGAAGTGGGGTCAACCTGCTTGAAGAGAAAAGGGAGCGAGTGAGGTATCTACTAAATTCAGGGATATTCTTACTGACAGCTCCCACCTTCCAGTGTTCCCACTACACCCATGGCCAGGAGACACCATCTCAGCATCTGATGTTTTCCCTTCCAGGAAACTTTGGAAGGATCCACTGACCTTCAAGCCAGAGCGTTTCCTCAATGCTAAAGGGACTGAAGTGAACAAAGTGGATGGTGAGAAGGTGCTGGTTTTTGGCTTGGGGAAAAGGAAGTGCATTGGGGAACACATTGCTAGGTGGCAGATCTTTCTTTTCCTGTCCACCTTGCTCCAGCAGCTGGAATTCAGCGTCTGTGATGGCAAGAAGGTGGACATGACACCACTCTATGGACTGTCCCTGAAGCACAAAAGATGTGAGCACTTCCAGGTCAAGCAGCGCTTCCCCATGAAGAGCATGAACTGAGCAGTGGGCTTATCCCTTGCCCAGATGTCTCCAGGGGGCAAAGACCTGGGTGTCCTTGTAGCAAAGCTGGGTCTAGAACACCTTTATGGGGTGATATAATAAACTGAAGCCATTGAAACTCCTGTCTTAGCTTGTTCGCTTTGTGTCATTTCTTGCCTTTTTCATTTTCTAGCATTTCTAGTGTTGGATATTCCATCAAACATTGGATATTCCATCACATCTAGTCTGAGTACCACAAAACACATTTATGGGGCGCGCAAAATGTCTTTTGCTAGAGGGAAAGGGAATGTACCCAAAACCAGGCTGTTTGAATACCATTGGACCATATTGTTTTAAAATCACTCTTTGATAACTGAAGGACAGCTAAGCCACACCATGATCCCATGGCCTCCATCAATGTTTAAGAGTTTGGCTGAACTGATGCCCAAAGCTTGGGTGGATATGATGATGTTATTGAGGTCCAGCCAGTATCGCTGTTTCCAGAGTACTTGGGAGACAAATTTTCACTGGTTGAAATTTACCTTCACCATAGATGTGTCTGCAGGGAAAAAATCTTGGAAATTTTGGAAAAACACTAATACTTCTCCAAGTCTTCTAAGGACAGCCTGTTCCTTTGTTTCTGTGCTGTGTTTTTAAATGCCTAGTTGGCTTGTCAAGTCAGTCTGAGATCCCACACAGGAGAGGTTTATCTTTGTCCATAGAGGAGCTCAAAGCGCTTTAGTGCCTCTCTGAGAATCTATCAGACAACCTTGCACCAGGGGTTCTCCCGCTGCTCAAATTACTTTCTACAGAAAAATGAGAGGCATCCTTCAAATTAGCTGAGCTGGAGGAAAGTGCCTCTGGACCAGTGTGATGGAGGACTTCAGCCACCTTAAGCCTTGGTCACCATAGTCACTGCTGGCCCTGAAGGACACAAGGAAGGACAACTTTACCCCTTGCTATTGAGAAAGTCAAGCTGCTGGTATTCTAGGCTGGAACAAGGATCTTTTCACAATGGGGCAGAGAAGGAGAACAGGACTTTCTCCAACTCAAACCCAAGAGTTTACATTGGCTGCCAGTCAGCCCATGCCAGAAGAGCCAGATGCCTCCTTTTCTCCAACTTGCACTCAAAGGCATCTTAGCCAGCTCAGTACCTGGCAAGCAATGTTACAGGAACAAGTATAACCATCTGGTGCAACACGCACTGCTCTTAAATCTGTTCCCATAGGTGGCATCTGCTCAGCCATAGCCCCAGACCCTGACCAACGAGGGCTCCTTTCAGGTCCAAATACCAATCACTCATCATGCATTGCACAAAAACTTCCAAGAAGAGATAGAAATGAACGAGTGTGTTGGGGAAGAATATGGGGAAGCTGATTGCTCAAGAGTTCAGGAACATTCCAGCAAGAGCAGGGAGGTGTTCAGACTCGCTAAACAAGCCTGAATGAAAAGGAGTAATTATTTGTCTCTGTATGTCCAGGTCCTGCCTGATAACCAATTTGTGATGAAACACTGAGACAATACAGCCTCAGACCCACCTGAATTCACTGAACCAGCCCAAGAAGCTCCATGTCACACTGGCTTTGTCTTCACCACTTAATGTCATAATCCTAATATTGCAGGAAGAGTAAGAGTGAGGACCCAAAGGTCCAAATTGTGTTTTGAGCTGCAAGCTATCAGAGGCCTTGGAGGAAAAGTGGAAGGGTGGTTTAGGGCAACCCATGAGGTGCATCAGCCAAATAACATCTCCCCTGCCTATGACAAGGGCCATAGGTCAAGGCAGTAGAATCATGAACCACCTTTCCACAAGGGACAGCCCAAAGCTAGAATTCATCTACTGTAGGGGAGGTGGGATTGTCCTGGATGTGGATCTGGATCTGTCAGTGTCCAGTGTCACTTGGTGATTCAGAAGAGCACCGTGACTGCCAGGGATGTCACACCAGCAGTGTGTCACACCATCCCCATGGGCTGGAGAAGCTCTAATGGACTTGGCCGGGTGAGTCCAAGCTGCAGTGGGAACACGCAATGCTGATGGTGGTGTAGGACTGGAGGTTCCATTTGCTGGAGCCATTGCGTGACTCTCTTGCCCTGAAGACTGTCTGGGTTTGCTGATAAGGCCCACAATAAGCAAGGGTAGATATAAAGAAAAAACAGTGGGAATTTTTTTTTCCCTTTGGAGATGAGTGTTTTATAGCGCCAGGGCAGATAAGCCGATTAATATTAACATTGCTGAGGTGAAACAGCCCCTTGCTGGGGGAAGGTCTCCCCGAGATGCATTTATCAAGGGCTGATTGCCTCCCCTGGGGACACTGCTACCCATCTGTATTGGGCAGAGCCTGGGCATTGGAGAGCAAAGACCTGTGAGAAAAAGTCATCCCACTGTCAGGATGGAGAAGGGGAAAGGGAGAAAAATGGGCAGACAGGTATCCTTCCCCACACAGCCCTTCTCTTCCTGGTGTCAGAGGCAAAATGCCACACTCTATAAAGCCCCATCATCATTTGGCATCTCTCCCTTCCCTTGATGTCAATGGAGACACCCCATGCAGCCACAGGAGACCTTTCCAGGCAGCTTGCACAGGCAGGAGGACCCCCTGAGACCTTGGTCTGACGTATCTGCATGCACTCATCTCCTTGGACTTTCAACCCCCTAGTGACCCCAGCTGAGGTCCCACTTTTCTTCCTGGGGATACTGTAATGAAACTGTCCCTTCAGCCCAGCCACTCCCATCCCAAACTCCGGTGTTCTTCCTGCTCCTGGACAATATGGTTAGAAAATCAAAGCTGAGTGGGTCCTTCACCAGATGTTTTCTCTGCTGGGTGTCTTGGCAACCCCCAGCATGCAAGGAGGAGAGCAGCCAGCATGACCCGATCATCAAAGGGATGATGAAGGGACAGGGGCACCCTGCTCCTTTTGGGGGTGCAGGATCTTAGTGCTTCACCTCCTCCTCTTCTCTGTTGCCTCCTGATAAATAAATCCATCAATTGTTGCCACGAAAGCCCCAGCTGCTCACAGTAGGTAAGGGACTCTGCTCCCCTATCTTTGTATTTTCCCTAACGATCTTCCTCAATTAAGCCCTCCAATTACTTCCCAGGTAGCTTGCAAGTGCCGCGATTTCATTACTGGAACCGGGCACTGATAAGCCAGGGGAAGCTTTTATCACCCCACGGCCAATTGCTTTTATTGTTGGTTTTAAACTGAGTCAGCAGACCTGCCATGGCAGCTGGGCTCCAGCTCCTCATCCAAAGAGGGGAACACTCCTGCAGGGAAAGGTCCAGGCAGCCATACA
This sequence comes from Fratercula arctica, assembly GCA_947846985.1. Classification (NCBI taxonomy): domain Eukaryota; kingdom Metazoa; phylum Chordata; class Aves; order Charadriiformes; family Alcidae; genus Fratercula; species Fratercula arctica. The sequence goes on from CANTUZ010000009.1 coordinate 23,917,479, forward strand.
CCTTCTCCTTCCAGCTGACACCTGCCTTGTGACAGCATTCGGGGTGGTGGCATCTCCTCGCCAGCCGTGGAACAGGCTAGAGGAACCACTTGTGGCTCTTCCTCCCTGATGGAAGGAAGAGGGGAGTTGCTCCAACATTTAATGACCCTCCTCATTAAAAGCACATCCTGTATTTCTAACTTCTTTCCTTTGTCTGTTTGTTTATTTAACCATTGAGATCTGTTATCAGGAATCATCTCCCCACAGGGAGTAACTCTTGGGTGTCTTTCTTGTCCCCAAGACTGGTGGCAGTCCCTTGACACCAAAAATCTCATCCCTTGGTGCCCTAGAGCTTAGAATAGAGCTCTGAACTGAGCCACACGTTCTTTCTTTCTGCCAGTGGCTTTGAGGACATCTCCCTCTGAACTGGTGGCAGATGATCATCTAAGTGTGGTGGGCTTTGCCCCAGTGTCCTGCTTGCCCCACTGCACCCTCAGGGCTTGGGAGCTCCTTCCCATGGAGAAGGAAACCCCCTAAACACCATCTCTCTTTTTGCAGCTCCAGTCCTGGGACAGAGTTGGGCTCTCTTGTGCCTTGAACCCCAGGAGCAGCTGCTTCACTGCAGGAATAATGTCTGGTTTCTGCCTTTTTGGGGAGAAAATCACCACTCAGCCTCTAAGACTGAGCAGCTTCTGGGGTGCTGGAGCTGGTGGGACCTTCCTCTGGTGAAGTCTCCTTCTGCAGTGGGTTGGAGAAGATGCTGGTTCTCTGTTCAACCCAGGCTGGACCCTTGGATGGAGGAGAGCTTGAGCCACCAGAGTTGGACACATTAAACCTGGTCCATGGGTCTGCTCTGAGGGCTCCCAAATCAGTATGAACCCTTCTTCCTCCTCCCACCCCTCACCTTCCTCTTCCCTCTGGAAAGGAGACAGTGACTGGGCTGATCAATTGCCCCGTGTCATTAGAGGTACAAGATACCTGTTGATCAGAGAACATGAAAGCAAGTAAGGATGGAGTTTGGCCCTGGGTTAAGAAGGGAACAACGGAAATGCAGATATAATGACTTCGTGCACGCAAAGCACTGCTGGAGAAAAGCTCCAAGCTCCTGGGAATGGCCTCAAACCCAGCTGTCCCCCCACCCCAGCATGGCCACGGGCATGATTTTCCACTGGGGGAAGGAAAAGAGAGAGAAGAGATGGGGAGCAGCCCCAGAGACATGTCCCCACAGAGCTGGGGGCCACCAGGTCCTGCAAGCAATGGCAGTGTGAACCAAAAGTGTGGGGAATTTTGGGTGCTTCCCGAACCCAGCCTCAGCAGTAGGATGCAGGGTGGACAGTTGGGATGCATCCAGGGCTGGCAGTCACCTGTATGTCCCCAAAGCTGGCGCTGCGGCTGCCAGTGGCAGGGTAGCGCCAGCTACAGCAGAGCAAGGGTAGATCTGGAGGGGGGGTGTCACACAGAGGGATGGGGTCTTATCTGCCCCCATAGGCCCCCCACTAATTGGCCTCATAATAAGGGCTCCCAATTGACTGCTCTCATGCCCCTAAAATCAGCTCCCTGAACCCTAACAGAGCAGGTAAAGCAGGGTTGGGGGGAGGGGGACGGGACACACAGGCAGAGCGGGGGGTCCAGCCTCATACCATGCTGGAGGTGAAAAGCCACCCATGGAGAGGCAGCGTCCCCAACCTTGTCCCCTTCTGCTTTAATTAAGATCATCTTGGAAATATAGGGCTCCCCATGACACCCTTTGAAATGAAGCTGCCCTCTGCACCCGAGAGGGTTTTCAGGGCCGGCCCCGGGGGGGGTGGGGGGTGGGGAAGAAGCCCCCCGAGAGTCAGGGACCGCTGCCAGCGCTGGGGAGGGGGAGGACACAAGGATCCTAATTCACTGAAACGTTTTTGTCCCCTCTCGCTGGGGTCTGAGACATGAACGCCCTCCTGTGGCATCTGTCACACTAGCTCCACCAGCGCTTTTTTGCTGCTGGGCACGGACGAGCGAGGATTTTTACCCCCGCTTGGAGTTTTTTGGGGAGAGGCACATTTCGGGAGGGGGATCTGTAGGAGACCGACCCCCTTGCAGAGCATCCCCCATCACCCCTGGAGCTCTGAGAGCCGCAAGAACTGACCAAACCTGGTTCCCTTCAGGGTTTTTTCAGCTCCAAGGTGAATTCTCCAGGGTGGAATGAGCTGGGAGCTTCCACACTGTTTTTCCTGATGTTCCCAGCCACCACCTGTGGATTCTCCGCTGTCTACTACACCCAGCCACCCTCCCCTTTCCCTGCCCACAGCTTCTCATCCAGCCTGAGCCGCCTGGATCCCTCAGGGGCACCAAACCTATGGCCCAACAGGGGCAAAACCAGCCAGGGGATGCAGAGAAGAGGCAGATCAACAGGGCAGGAGGTTGCCCAAGCTCTGCTCCCTTGAGCAAAAGAATATCACCCACTCAGGATTTTATTCTCAGCTCTTCCTCTGGTTTTTTTTTTTTTTGTTGTTGTTGTTTTGGTTTGGTTTTTTTCCTTTCTATTATTTTCCCTTTTCCAGCTGATTCCTGCCAGCTGAAGGGCCCCCTCTCCTGGTACAAGGCCACGTCTCCTCCTGGTGCGGCCAAATCCATCCTTCCCTGCCAACCAGGGGATCACTCACCCTCAAGCCAAGACCCTTCCCAGGATAAATCCCGGCTGGGACATTGCAGTGAGCTGCTCCCCAGAGGATTCCCCTCCGGGTCTCCTGCATGGCCCAGCCTTGGCCACCATCTCCTGTGTCACCCTTCCAGCTGTCCCTGGAGATGCTGATGGTCTTGGGGCTTCAGGGATGGATCTTCAGATGGGAGAAAAAAAACCCAAGAGCAGCTCTGAGCATTTTTGGCTGTGCGTTTGTTGGGGTATTTCTGTATTCCTAGGTCTGATGGACTGGGAAAACATGGGACTGGGCACGATTCCCCACCAGGCTGGGTTATTGCCTGGTATTTTTATCAGAGAGCTGAGACCCACCAGCTCCGTGCTGCTCCCCAGCCCTGTAGAGGGGGAACTCCTGGCTCCGGCGGTGCAAGGAAGGGTTTTTCTGTACTTTTAGTTACTGTCACACAAAAGAGGACAGCGATGCTGGGTTTGGCTGCGCATCTGGGGTTGGGGTGTGTGTGTCCACGCCGTGCACACGTGTTCGCACGCCCACCCATGCTTGGGAGTGTGCACAGATGTGCCGGTGAGTGTGCAAGCCCAGGTGGGTGCACCGATGCGTGCGTGGGTGGGTTTGGGCTCGCATATGCGGGTGCATTTCTGGTGCAAACAGATGCATGAGCTGGTTTCGTTTCCTCCCAGGACCGCTCTGCTCGGGGGCTGTGTGAGGGTGAGCCCCACTCCCTACCTCCCTGCTGCCCAGCTGACCCCCCAGGCCCCCCTTCCCCCCAGAGGGAAGCTCAGGGCTGCGAAGGCCCTGGGGTGCCTGACTCCAGCAGCCAGTCCCAGGCTCTTTCCCATGCAGTGTAGGAGCAAGGATGTGCTCCCGAAAAATAGCCTGGGCTTTCCAACCCGCTCCCTTGGCCACTGGTATCTCCCTGTCCCTGTCCCCTGACTTTCCCCATCCCCTACCATGTTCACAGACACCTCCATCACCTCTTCCTGGTCCCCTCATCCCATGGCGAGCATCCTCAACTCTCAGTCATGAAGGGCTGGGAATCGGGCTTGTTTGCTGAGCCCTCAAAGTCCCTTATCTAGCAGGAGAGGGCAGAGGTGGGTGGGAAGGGTTCCTACCCTGCCCCAGCATCCTTGGAGGCATCACACTTGATGCAGGGAAGTTGGCCACAATCACTTCCCACACAATGGCATCCTTCAGAGCCTCCCTGGGCCAGCGGAGCTGCTGGCATCATCCCCTCCACCTGGTTTTTGGTCACCCACGCCTCATCGGGGGTGACACTGAAGCACGGGGAGAAGTGAAGGGTAGCCAAAAAAGCAGAGGGAGGCCAGTGCCCAGGCTTCCTGCTTTGCCGTACATGGCAGCGGCAGCACTAGGGCAGGAAGTGACAACCACCTCGGCGTCGGTGGGGCACCATCAGCACTGCGGTGTTCCAGCGGCCCACGGCAAACATGGCCTCTCTGTGGAAAGTGGGGATCTCTGGTCCCTGCATCTCCCCACAGAGGATGGATGTGGTGGCCATCCCAAGGACCATGCCCAGCAGTGTGGGCAGCAGGGTGTGTGTGGGGGGGATTCTGCCCCTCTGCTCCACTCTGGGGAGACCCCCCTGCAGTGCTGCCTCCAGCTCTGGGGTACAAACAGCAGCAGGTCACAGAGCTGTCGGAGCGGGGCCAGAGGAGGCCACCAAGATGCTGGGAGGGCTGGAGCCCCTCTGCTCTGAGGACAGGCTGAGAGAGTTGGGGGGGTTCAGTCTGGAGAAGGCTCCAGAGAGACCTTAGAGCCCCTTCCAGTCCCTAAAGGGGCTCCAGAAAAGCTGGGGAGGGACTCTGGATCAGGGAGGGGAGCCATGGGATGAGGGGGGATGGTTTCAAACTGAAAGAGAGGAGATTTAGATTAGATATTAGGAAGAAATTCTTTGCTGTGAGGGTGGTGAGACACTGGCTCAGGTTGCCTGCAGAGGTGGTAGATGCCCCATCCCTGGAAACATTCCAGGCCAGGTTGGATAGGGCTCTGAGCAACCTGGTCTGGTTGGAGATGTCCCTGCTCATGGCAGGTGGGTTGGATTTGATGGCATTTAATTGTCCCTTCCAACCCAAACTATTCTATGAGTCTGTGGTTCTGTAAGGGACCAGCATGGTGGAGGATAAGGAAACGTGCGAGGACACCCAAACGCTTGTTCCTCTCTCCCATCCCTCTTTCCACCCCTCTTTCCATCCCGCTCACTTGTTGGACCAGCCCTCACACCAAACCCTGTTTGGGGATGCTGCCAGCCTCCCACCCCATGCCCTCCTCAAGATGCCAAGATGCTGCAGCCAGCCAGAGAGGGGGACAGCGGGGCGTGCCCAGCCCTGCTACCCCTGCTCTGTGACCACGTTGCTGCAGGCCCACCCTGCCACCCTTACCCCCTGTCACCATCATCATCGTCATCCCTGTCATTGGCAGTGGTGGTATTGATATTGTATTATGGAGTCATAGAATGGGTTGGGTTGGAAGGGACCTTGGAGAACATCTAGATAGGATATGAAACTGATATGATGATATATGATATGATATGATACGATACGATACGATATGATACGATATGATACAATCGATATGATAATGTGATGCTATATTATGTTTTTTATATATATTATGTTACATATATATATTGTTACATATTATACTGTTTTATCTTATATTGTATTACACTGTATTATATTACATTGTATTATTATTTTGATATTTTAGCATTTTTATTGTATTATTATTCATTTTTATTATTATTATTATTATTATTATAGTAGTACTATTTTAGCACTATTTTGTGCCCATGCAAGCACCCACCAAGCAGGCATCCCCATCCCATGAAGGAAGCAGGGGGACGGCGTGGCGCCAGGGTTGTGGGAGCGCAGGACGGCTCGGGGCTGGTCCCGTTACTGGTCCTGTTGCCGGTGCTGGGTCCCGGTGGGGGGCCCTGTTGCTGGTGCCGGTGCCAGTCTCAGTGGCGGGTGAGGGTCCCGTTGAGGGGTGCGGTTCCCGGCACCGGTGCGGGTCCTGGTGAGGGGTCCCAGTGCCAGGTGCGGGTCCCGGTGGCGGGTGCGGGTCCCGGCACGGGTCCCGGTGGGGGATCCCGGTGTGGATGCTGGTGGGGGGTTCCGGTGCCGAGTGCGGGTCCCGGTGCGGGTCCTAGGTGCGGGTCCCGCTGGGTGCCGCGGTGTCGGGTGCGTGGTCCGGTGTGGTGCAGGGTGCCGGTGCGGTTCCCGCTGCCGGTGCGGCGGTGCCCGGCAGGTGGCGGCCCCGCTCCGTCCCGCCCCGCTCGCCGGCCCCGGGCCCTGCCGGCGCAGGCGCGCTGCTGGAGCCGCTCCGGTTCCGGCCGCCGCTTCCTTCCAGCAGGCCCCGCCGCGCCCCGCGCCCCCCGCCCGCACCCCGGTGGGCGGTGGACGCCCCGCTCCCCCCCCCCTTCCCAAATCCCCTCACACCCCCTCACCCCCCTTCACACCCCCACACCGGGCTCGGCGGCGGCGGCAGCTCCGGTTTCCTCCGCCCCTTCCGCCCCCCCCACCCCGTGTCCCCGTCCGTCCCCGTCCCGTCCCCCGTCCCCCCCACCCCGAGTCCGGAGGCCCCCGGCAGCCCCGCATGGAGCAGCCGGCGGCGGGCTGAGCCTCCTGCCCGGAGGGAGGTGAGTACCGGGGGAAAGACTCGCTGCCCGGGGAGGGGACAGGGCGGGGGGGACACAACGGGACACCGTGGGGGGGGGAGGGTTGCTCGATACCCCCCCCCACCCACCCCCATCCTCCGCATCCCACCCGTGCTTGGGGGATGCGGGGCTGGGAGCGCGGCGGAGCGCAGACAATGGGGGATGCGGGGGGGGGCAAACATGATGGGTGACCCCCCCATCACGGGCCGCTTCCACACCCCCCCCCATCCTCCCGCTTAGCCTCCCGCTCAGCGACTGTCCCCAGGGACCCCCGGGGTGGGGCGGGGGAGTGCATCCTCCCTGCACCGGTGATGGAGAGAGTGAGGGACCCCCCCCAGCAGCATCCCCATCTCCTCCTGGGGATGGGGTAGGGGATGCTGTTGCCTGACCCCCAAACCCGCTACCCAGCACATTGAGGGGGCTGCCACCGCATCCCCCCACCCCGCCTCCATCCCATACAAAGGCCAGGGCCAGTTTGGTCCCCGAGCTGCTGGTGGGGGTTTTTGAGAGCGGTTGGGGCGGAAGGAGCGAAGCTGGGTCCGGGCGTCAAAAGGGGCTGGCAGCGAAATATATATTTTTTTATTTTATTTATTTATTTATTTTGGTCAATAAGGCGGTGACAGGTTATTTATAGCCATGGCTGTTGCTTGTAGGTTTATCAAGAGCGAAAGGGGCTGTGCTATTGTGTGGGGGGAAAAAAAAAAAAGTAAAAAAAAAAATATATATTTAAGGTGAAGGTGCAAGGGCTGGGGAAGCAGCAGGAGGAGGGGGGCAGCTGCCTTCCTCCCAGGACAGAGGGGATCTGGCACCCCCACTTTCCCGTGGGAGCCCATCCCGATCCTAGCGAGGTGGCAAGCGGGTGCTGGGATCCGTGGAAGTACAGTGGAGGGATGCAGGAGGTGTCGGGAGCATCCCCTGGGGGAGGTCCCCATCTTCCCCTCCCACCTTGAACATCCGCGGGACGGTGGTGATGGAGCAAAGCCTCATGGTGGGGAGCAGCACCGGGAGAAGCCCCCCCCAGGATCCCAGGGAGTTTGGGGTACACTTCACCCTGCCGCCGCTGCCTCCCCCCCATCTTTTCGATTTTGGGTGGGTGTTCACAAAATAACCCACCTTTCACCTCCATCCCGGCAGCATCTACTGGCCACTGCTCCTCTCCGTGCCATGTGCCTGTCCCCAGGGATGCCCTGACACCCGCTGGGACCTGGGATGGGGATGCCGGGGCCATTTGTGGGGTAACGAGGAGGGGGAAAAAAAAAAAAATCACCCTGATGAGTTTTTTTTGTAGGAAAGAGGAGGACCAGGAAAACCCCTCAGTGATGGGGTGGCCAGGAGCAGCATCTCCAGGCCTCCTCCTGCCTCCCACTATCCCCCAGGCACCTTCTGCAGTCCGAATAGCAGCATCTTCTCTTTTTCTTTTGAAAAGAAATAAAAACATGAAAAAAAATAAATCGAAAAGGTGCCCCTTTTCCCCCGGTGGGGCACCCAGTTGAAGCTGGGTTGGGGGAGCAGCAGTGCAACCCTCCCTGCGAGCGCTGCCAGCTCGCTGATGAGATAAAGGAGGAACGTTTTTCTTTCGATTAGAGTAATCGTAGGTGTTAACTTGTAATAACAGGCGATAAGATCTTTTGGAGAGAGTGAGGATGTTGCCTGTTTTTAGGTTGGGTTTTTTTGAAGTTTAAAGAAACTCGGATTATTGTTGAGCGTTGGGAGATGGTTCGGTGCGGGCGAGATGATGGATGAGTGGAGCTGGGTAGATGCGGGTGGCACCCGCACACCTATTTCCAACGGGAATGAAGCTTTCCTACTGTCTACAACTAAACTTTATTTAAAATAGACTTCTGCTTAGCTGGTGCTCTTCTGTCTGGGGGTCCCAAAATCCCCCCTGGAGTGCTGGTCCCAGCCCGCCAGCAAGTTTGGCACAGCAGGATTTTGGCAGGAGGAGGAAATGCCAGTGATTAAGGAGAGGAAAGGTTTCCCCTGGCTCATTTTCCTGGTGCCCTTCAGATTCTCAAGGTGGCCAAGGTACCTGCCATCCTTGCTCTGCCGAGCTGGGCTTCCCGGAGGGAAATCCAGGAGGAGCAGGGCTGGGAAGGAGGTGGTGGGGACCAGCATGTGCCCCAGCCCTTCTCGAGGTGCAGCCGAGGTTCCTCACCTGGGCAGAGCAGCTCGAAGGATGCTCGGGCAGAAGGTGGGGAGGAAAGGGAGGTGGTTTTCAGCAGAAAAAAAGGCTGGTGGATCCCCTGCATGCTCCAGCTGCTTCCCTGAGCCCATCCTTTGGGATGGGGAGTTTCCAAGGGGAGCGAACCCCTCACCTGGCAGGGCTGAAAACAGCCCAACCTGGTGCTGGGCTCTGCTGAATGGGTTGGGCTTTTTAAAATTATTTTTTTTTCAATTAGTTTTTTTAATTAGTATGTATTTTTTTCAAGCTGACTTCTGCTGCTCCGCATCCTCCTTTTGGAAGCAGTTCTGCTTTAGGAGAGATGGGGCGACGCCAGCGTTTTCCCAGGGCTCTCCAGCTCTTTAGGCTCTGGATCCACACTGGCGTCACTACATCATTCTCCCAACCCAGCATCCTGTAGGGATACAAGCCTGGCTGGCGGAAGCGAATGCGGGCACGAGGTTGGGGTGACAGCGGGTGATGTGCTCGGCAGGAACTGCTGGCTGTCACATGAGGCCACCGCAAGGCAGCAGTGCCTTCGGGGGGCCGGTTGGCAGTGGCCCCGGAGCTCAGTGCTCTTGGGGTGGGGGGGGTGTGTGGTTTCCTCCTCTTCAGAAAGGCTCGGCTTTGAGGCAGAAATTAGGTAACATTTTTTTAAAAAAAAAAAAAAAAAAAAAAAATCAGTCTGCTTCTTAAAAGTCACCCTCGGGAGGGAGAAGAAATATAGAAGGGGGCATCAGGGACCCTGCAAAGGGCAGTTCCCAGTGCCATTAACTGCCTCCCTCTGTAAAAACTGATAAGCAAATTTTTTGTGGTATATTTATAACAATGCCACCATTTGATGGCACGAATGTCCACGGTCCAGGAAGGTAAAAATGCTGGGACTGGCTGGAGTGTGTTCCTCTTGGCGGGGTTTGCTCGCTGGGACAGTTTCCTCTTTAAAAGACGGAAAAAAAAAATAGTCCTTATAAAAGCTCGGAAGCCTGAAGGCAGGCTATAAATTTTGCATCCTCTCTGCATTTATAAAATATAAATGCTGGTGACTTTTGTGAGCTGAAAGCCCAAACAACCAGCCTTCGGGACTGGCTTTTCCAACCTCCAGATGGGCTGTGGTCCTGGGATGGAGCCTTGGGCATCCCTCCCGGATGATGCTCCCCAGCATCCCGACCTGGCTCCAGTGGGTGAAGCTCGGCCAGGATTTTCCAGTCGGAGCTGCATTTCACTGAAACCTCCAGCCTTTCTGCTTTCTCTTCTCCTTGGGTTCTTTTAAAAGAAGAGCGGTGGGAAGCGCTGACTCAGCCCTTCGGGGATGAGCGACTGGCTCCATGAGCAACACCTAGGGCCGGCTCCGGCTCCGCGTCCTCCACGGATGGGGAGCAGGGCTGAAAATTTCCCAGTGGTGGGAAATTCCCTCCACAGGGATATGGGGACACTTTCTCCTCAACTAGCTCCTTCCAGACTTTAGTCATATCCTTCTAGGGACTGATGGAGGGGTATGGTTTATCCCCTATTTTTCCTGGGCTGCCTTTCAGACTGGTGGTATCTGGACCTTTGGCTGAAATTTTGGCTCTACACCATGTGTAAATCCAGGATTTAACCAAAAATCAGCTGTTTTGGGGGGCTGCATCCCCGACTGATGCTCTTCGGTCCAGCATCATTCTGCTCTGCTTTCCCATGGGTCCTGGCCACCTCTGTGGCAGTGTCCATGGGCTCATGGTTGCCATTGTGTTGGGTTTAGGTGCCATCTCAAGAGGCTTTTCTTCATCAGCAGCCCCCAGGGCTGGCTGGGAAGAAAACTGACTCAGACGCTGTGGTGATGGGCGTCACTGGAAACCCCAGCGCTCAGCTTCAGGTCCCCAAACTCATTCTGTGGGGTGAGAGCCTGAGCCTCAATTTCTCCTCTCTGATGACAAAAACAAAGCCACTGGTGGCCTGTCCCCACTCTGGGGGAAGGCGAGGGAGGTGGTAGCAGCGTGACGCCTTTTCCGGAAGGGTCCGGGCACAGCTGCGGTGGAAACAGGGCCGCATTTGCACCCGCTCTTTTCCTCCCCGCGGTTCTGCCCTTTGTCTTCTTCCTCCTCCTATCTCTGGCCTTGCCCCTCATTTCGGTTCCTCTTTCCCGAAATACGTTGAGCTGCTGATAGCAGGGCTGTGAGCGATGGCTGCTGGTGGCCCCCAATCAATTCGTAAATGCCCAGGTGGGTTTTTTGGGGTGCGTGGGCAGGGATGCTCTGCCTGCATCCCACCCATGCTGCTCCATGCCCCCCAGCCCGGCCCGACCCCAGCGCCCTGGCCCAAGAAAGCCGGGTTTGATGTCAGGGCTGGTGACTTCATCTCTTCCCTGGGGGGTCAAAGCGGGAAGAATAAAGCCGGGTTTGTTCCCCTCCCACGCACCGGAGCAGGATGCGACCCGGCCCAGGGCGCTGCTGAGAGGGGAGCACGGCACCCCCAGTCAGTGCATCTCTCTGGGATTTAGGAGCCGGCGGGAGCCCCTGTGTCTTGGAGTGCCGATGGGTTTTATCCTGCAGGAAGTAGATTTATTTTTGACTTCTTTTGGATCCCGGGCCTGGGAAGCTCCCAGGGCTGGATGTTTCCGCGCATGGGTCAGCAGGCGCCGTGGGAGAGTGGGGACTGCGCAGTCCCTTCCCCTGGGGAAGGGACTGGGATGCTTGTCACTGGCCGCATACCCTCGACACTCCTGTGCCTCAGTTTCTCCCTTGGTGCTGCAGGGACCAGCAGCCCCTGGACGCGGGTGGAGGAGGCTTTGCAGGATGAGGCTGGGGGGATTTTGCAAGGCAGAGGCAGTCGTACGCATGCCAGGCAGAGGGTTTGAAGCTTCTCACTGCTGGTTCCCGTGGTGCAGGAGGCACCTTGGGCTGGGGAACGGGCTCCAGCTGCTCCTAGAGGTCGTCTCTGCCCTCTCCTCATCCGTGCGCATCTCCATCCCCCTGTACCATACTGTTTTTTTTCCCTTGGATGGTTGATGCAGATGCTGCAGTGGCCACGCAGCACGTAAAGCCTCCACTCCTAAGAAGCTGTATCCAGGCAAATACCTTATAATAATCCAGATGAGCAGCTCTGTGGCAGTCCGGTCCCCAGCTGCTGAGGGGACCCAGAGCTCCCACTTCCACCCAGGTTTGGGGACGGTTTGGAAGCAGTGCCTCAGACAGGACCTGTTCCCTACTTGGTGGCAGAAGAGATGCTCACGTGGCCTGGGGAGCATCCTTTGTTGGGGCGGGGGCTGCTTCCTGCCATGCCCGCTTCTCAGTCGTCTTGTCCCCCTCCAGGTCTCATGGTACCAAGTGACGTGTCCCCCCTGTGAGATTCGCAGCCCCCCAACCTCCTGAGAAGATGTCAGGGATGCAGGTAAGCGCCGGGCAGGGAGGAGAGGCAGGGATGGAATGGCATCTCCAGCTTCTCCATCTGCTTCAGAGGTGGCCCCAGGGCTGAGCAGGGACATGGAGTCACTTGTCCCCATCCCCCTGTGCCCCTAGAGAAGCCCGGGACCTGCAGTTTTGTGTGTGTCCCCACCCTGTCCCCATCCCAGATGAAAAACACTGTCTGAATTCCTAGGGCTGCCCCAAAATCCCCCAAACTGCTTCTGGTTGGGTTTGCATCAGGGGAAGGAGAGCCCCGCATCCCCATGGGGGTGGTCCCCATGGGTCGGGGAGGGCCGTGGGTGGGAGACGTGCCCAGAGGGGCTCTGATGCTGTCCCCCCTCTCTCCCCGGCCAGGCTGTTTGGCCGTCCGGTACAGAATGTATCGCCAAGTACAACTTCCACGGTACAGCCGAGCAGGACCTGCCGTTCAGCAAAGGAGACGTCCTTACCATTGTCGCTGTCACCAAGGTAAGGCCATCGCCTCCCCATGGACTCCCCCGGGCTGCTGCTGCCCCGCGCACCATGCCGGGATTTCCACGGGATGCCAGGAGCATCCCTGCATCCTGTGACACTGTGTTGGCCATGCTGGTGGGATCCCCTTGCCCCGCTGGAAGTCCCGCAGAGCCAGCAGGGCAGGAATGGGGCCACACATGATTGGTTAATTAATTCATGGCCTCGTTAGTTAAGGTTTCTCTGAAAGGTAAGGCTCTCGAGGGTCTCCTGGGAGGAGGAGGAGGGAGGGGAGAGGCTCGCGATCAGGGAGCGATGCTGGGCTCAGCGCTGGGGGAGAAAACCAGAGAGGCCGTGGGTGGCTCCGGGATGCCCGGCAGCCTGGGAGGGGGATCACAGTGACCCCCATGGGGCCACCAGTGTCAGGTTTTGCTGGCCCCAGCACCAACCCTCTGCAGCCAGGCAAGGGGTACCAGGATGCTTGGGGACATGCCTGGGAAAGGAGGCAGTGCTGACACCCCTGTGGGCGCCTTTGGTGGGATGCTGCCATCTCCAGGGACCACAGGCTTCTGGTGACATCTCTGCTGTCCCTGCAGGATCCCAACTGGTACAAGGCGAAGAACAAGGTGGGCCGGGAGGGCATCATCCCCGCTAACTACGTACAGAAGCGGGAAGGAGTAAAAGCTGGGATCAAGCTCAGCCTCATGCCGTGAGTATCTGCTTGGGACCCGGCTGTTGCTCCTGGGGGACCCTGATGAGGTGAATTAGGGTGGAGCTGGCTGCGTCTGGAGTATCCCCACTGTATAAGGCCAAAGACCCCATTGACCCCATGTCCCAAGAGAAGCAACATCCCTCTCTGGGCCCAGCGAGGTTGAAAAGCAGAAGGGGAAGGGCTTGGGCTTTCCCAGCAGCATTGATTCGGGACCTGCTGCTGCTGGGGGAGAGCTCTGAGCACCTTTGGAGCTGCCTGCGGAGCCAGGAAGATGATGGACAGTTGGATTGCGTTGGAAAATGGGTCTTTTACCCAAAATTGTGGTTGTAAAGGCTGCTGGGAGGAAGAAGGGAGGGCTGGAACAGGGTCTGTGCGGGAGGAAGAGAAGATAGGCGGGCAGATGGATGGTGTTGATGTCCCTGCTGTGTCCCGGAGCCACCAGTGACCCCCAGTCTGGAGGAGCTGTGGGGAGGAAACCCCCGAGGGTGTGCGGAGGGGCTGAGTCCTGGGTTGGGGACCAGGAGGAGGGTAGCAGGGCGCCATGGAAGGAGCTGTGTCGTGGGGTGGATGGAGGCAGCAAGGAGGAGCACGGGCAAGCCAGCCCTGTGCGGGTGGGGACTGAGGCTGCTCCACATCCCCATCACCCCTGACCACAGCCCCCCTGATCTCACGGGGGTCTGAGCCCTTGGGCCAGCCCATCCCCGGTCCTTCACCTGCCCTGCATGTCCCATTGCAGGTGGTTTCACGGGAAGATCACGCGGGAGCAGGCGGAGCGGCTGCTGTACCCACCCGAGACGGGGCTTTTCCTGGTGCGGGAGAGCACCAACTACCCTGGGGACTACACGCTGTGCGTCAGCTGCGAGGGGAAGGTGGAGCACTACCGCATCATCTACTCCTCCAGCAAGCTGAGCATTGACGAGGAGGTCTACTTCGAAAACCTCATGCAGCTGGTGGAGGTGAGGTCCCGCCTGCCCAAGGGAGCTGCCACCACTCCTGTCCCCCTCAGCCAGTCTGGGGACTGTAGGTTTGGGGTTGGCAGGGGACGTAGGGGTAAGAGCTTGTGTGGGGCTGCAGGTCTGCAGCCCAGGAGGTGGTGGGACCTTCTCTGTTGGCCCCATGGGTTGGGGCTGCTGGGGAGGGGGACGGGGGTGGCTGGATGGGCAGGGCAGGATGCGCAGGGGATGGAGAGACCCGGAGGAGGGACAGAAACCCCCCCCCCGACTCCAACCCCCCACCGGTCCCATCCACGGCCTTGTGCTGCCACCTGGTGGGATCCCAGAACCCGGCATTGCCTCGGCAGGGACTCCCCCACCCCAGGGTGTCACCCACGCACCACCGCCCATCCCCTGTGGCCGTGACACCCCCGTGGCAGGTCTGCCTCTCACCTGACTCTCCCCTCCCCCCCCAGCATTACACCACGGATGCCGACGGGCTCTGCACCCGCCTCATCAAACCGAAGGTGATGGAGGGGACAGTGGCAGCACAGGATGAGTTCTCTCGCAGTGAGTGGCCACGGCCTTTCCCCGGGCTCCTGGGGACCCCCCCAGACCCACTCCTCACTCTCTCTTTACCCCCTCCACACACACAGGTGGCTGGGCCCTCAACATGAAGGACCTCAAGTTGCTGCAGATCATTGGCAAAGGGGAATTCGGAGGTGAGCCCCATGTCCCCAGCGTGGCGGTGGCCCTATGGGGGGTGGGGGGGCTCCACTGCAGTCCCCCCAGGGTGATGCTGGGACCCCGGGAGGCCGGGATGCTTCCCAGCCCCTCCAATGCCTGTCTCTCCTGGCCTGCAGACGTGATGCTGGGGGATTACCGGGGGAACAAAGTTGCCGTGAAGTGCATTAAAAACGATGCCACAGCGCAAGCCTTTCTGGCAGAGGCATCCGTGATGACGTGAGTGTTACCCGGGGGGGACGACGCAGTGGGAGTGAGGGGGGTGGTCTCCAATGCCCTGTGGGGTCTGTGGGAGCCCTCTCTGCTCCCCAAAACCTTGACCCCTTCTGCGCGGCGCAGGCAGCTCCGACACAGCAACCTGGTGCAGCTCCTAGGGGTGATCGTGGAGGAGAAGAGCGGCCTTTACATCGTCACCGAGTACATGGCCAAGGTGAGACCCTCGCCCCAGGCACCTGCCCTCCCGCTCCGTCCCCATTGCCCCCCACATAGTCCCCCCAGGGTCCCAGGGCTTCACCCTGGCAGACCCAGCTTGTGTGGCAGTGCCATTGCATGTCTCATCACTGGCTCCAAGGGAAGGACGTTGTCCCCGGATCCTGCCCTACAAGGCAGGGGACATCACCCCTAGGGCCTGCCCCACATGGGATGGGGTGGTGGGTGGGACGCTGACCCTGATGGCACCATCTCCATCCCTCCAGGGCAGCCTAGTAGACTACCTACGGTCACGCGGTCGGTCGGTCCTTGGTGCAGACTGCCTGCTGAAGTTCTCCTTGTAAGTATGGGGGCAAGTCACCAAGGGTTGGCCATGCTCACAAGCCTGACCTGCACCCACCAATGTTTTGGGGTCACCTCACTAACCTTGTCCCCCCACCCCAACCAGAGATGTCTGTGAAGCCATGGAGTACCTGGAAGCCAACAACTTTGTCCACCGGGACCTGGCAGCGAGGAACGTCCTCGTCTCGGAGGACAACATCGCCAAGGTCAGCGATTTCGGGCTGACCAAGGAAGCCTCCTCCATGCAGGACACGGGGAAGTTGCCAGTGAAATGGACGGCGCCAGAAGCACTTAGAGAAAAGGTGGGTGATCAGAGGGAGGGGGTGTCCCCAGGCTGCGAGGATGTGGTGGAGGCTGGAGGAAGAAGACACGTTTTCCCCAAATTTTCCACATAGAGATGGTGCTTGAGCCCCAGTTCCCACTGTCTGACCCCCAAAACCAGCTGCCCTGAGGGCGGTGAAGATCTGCTCACCCCCATCCCTGCCTGAGCTCGCTCACGGAGCATCTCTCCCCCCTTCCAGAAATTCTCCACCAAGTCGGACGTGTGGAGCTTTGGGATCCTCCTCTGGGAAATCTACTCCTTCGGGCGAGTGCCTTATCCGAGAATCGTAAGTGAGGACCACCTACCTTCCCTCCAAGCTGGGTTTTGGGGGGGCTCAGCCCCTGTCTGGGGGGGGGTTGAACCCCAAATCTCTGCATCCTGAAACCCATCCGCTGTCATCCCCCCCAGCCCCTGAAGGACGTGGTACCCCGTGTGGAGAAGGGCTATAAGATGGATGCTCCTGATGGTTGTCCCACTGTCGTCTACGAGGTGATGAAGAAGTGCTGGACCTTGGACCCCAGCCACCGGCCGTCCTTCCACCAGCTCCGTGAACAGCTAGTGCATATCAAAGAGAAGGAGCTCTACCTGTGAGGCCGGGGCGGGGGGGGGCTCACCCACCCCAGCAGCCGAAGGGGACCCACGCTGGGGTTTGGGGGGGACACCGGGGTGTGGGCATCCCTCCTGCCCAGCCCCGGCACCAGGAGCAGCCAGGAAGGAGCCCTGGGGGTGCTGCCCCCCCTTCCAGTTCTCCCGGTCACTTCCAAACTTCCAAATGAGTTTTTTTTTGTTTTGGTTTGGGTTTTTTTTAAGGTTTTGGGGGTTTTTTTGGTCTCCCAGGCTCTTTTTTTATTATTTTTGGGGTGGTTTTTTCTTTTTTTTCCTCAGTTGGGGGGGGGGTGTTGTTTTTTTTTTTTTGGTTGTTTTTTATTATTTCAAGCAGGGCCCAGGTGAGCACTGGGTGTTTTACTAAAGTACGAATCTTATTTTTTAATGTAATTAAAAGAAGAAAAAAAAAAAAAGAAAAAAAGAGAGAGAAGGTGGTTAATAAAAGAAGAATAATAATAAAATAAACAAGACAATGAAACGGACATATGAAAAGGAAACCCCAGCGACAGAAGTGATGGTTAAAGGGGAGACGCTGGACTCGCTGCCCGGTCAGGAGAGCGCAGCCACGTCCCCGCGAGATGCTTTTTTTTTGGGTTGTTTTGCTTTAAATTCGTTGCAATGTTTGCATGCTGTCTCCAGAGGCCTTTTTTTCCAGTCCTGTCCAGTGCTTTATTCTCATGTAATGCTACCGACTGTGAGATTAAAACTGTAATAAAAAAACCCCCATTCCATATGGACGCGGCGCATCCCATCTCACCGCCCCTCTGTCTCCAGCTCTGCTCCCATGGCATGCAGCGATAGGGGGGTGGGACACAGTGCCCTGGGGATCTTGGGGTGCTCTGGCAGGTGGGAGCAGTCCCCCCTATCCCTGGCCCGTGTCCCCACAAAGCTGGGATGAGATGCCTGGGCATCACTTGGCTCCATCCCCACCATGAGAACTGGCTAGGTTGTGACAGTGATGACGCTGCCAAGTGAGGCCAAAGCTCCCCTTTAAACCGGGCTTTATCTTCCACCTTTGGAGCTGCTTGGACCAGGCAGGGGAAGATCTGGGGATTCATTTTGGGGATGATCCCTGGACCTTGTGGACCTTGTTCCCTGTCCTGCTTGTCCCAGCCAAGGGGCTAAAGCCAGGACCCGCCGTGTCCTGACCCCAAAGCAGGTGTCTCCACAGAGTCCCTGCTCTCTTGAAGGCTGTTGGGTGGAGGTGGTGTCTGGCACACAGGGCTCAGCAGGTTTAAAATAGTTCGGTGCATCCAAGGGAGAATTATTCAGTGTTAAACGATGCACAGGGCATGGGCTTTGCCGGCTGCCTGCTTCACAAACCAGAGTCAGGAGCTGTTTTGGGCCAGGATTGGCACCAAGATGACTCTTGGAGGGGGGGGTTGGAGGGAAAAAACAGAGTGATGGGACAGTGGGGACAGCCCAGTTCTCAGTGGGGCGGCTGGGATGGAGGACGGAGTGGCACAGCCTTGGAGAGGGGAGGTGGCAGTAGCTACGGAAGCCAAGTGCTCCCGACCCCCTTCCCCTGAGAACCCCTCCGATGCTGGAGGCGGGTGATGGGGCTTGATCCACTGTAGGGTTTCATTTCCCCTGGACTAACCCCACCTCCTCTTGTCTGCATCCTCTCCCCCCACCACCACCCAGTTCTCCTGCAGCCATGTAAGCAGCTTTACTTTTCGGGCTTATGAAGATTAAAGTAATTTACAGGAAAAGCCTGCAAGAAACGTGGCTTTTGAAACGGTGAGAAATACCCAGCACCTTCATGTAATGGTTGACATCAGCGAGCAGGGGGGATGTTTGGTCTGGCCCCTCCTCATGTCCCCTCTGGTCCCCTTACCCTTGGAGTACTGCTGGCCAATGGAGCCCTGCCAGCCATTGAAAAAAGGGGAGAAAACCTGACACAAAACTCCTTTAGACCTTTGGTTTTTCTCCAAATGGCACCATGCTGGTGACCTCTGGGGCTGTGTCTGGTCCCATGGGCAGGAGAAGAGGGTTTTTTGGGGGGGGAGGGGTGGTGTTCAGGGCTGTACCGACATCCTCAGCATCCTCCGGGGTGTGTTTGGAGGATGCCAAGAGAGGTCAGCTGTGAGAAATCCATGGGGAACAGCTCCCTGTGCCCCATGGAAGGTCTCTACCCATTCCTCGCTGGGAAAAGGTGACCTTAACCCTGCCAAGCCCCTCCTGCCGCCGGTGGCCGTGCCTCAGTTTCCCTCAAAGAGGGCTGTTTGCTCCTATCTCTGTGTCCCCCACTTCAGGCTGCCAACCAGCAATGCATAGCCAAGGACAGTCCGTATGCCACTCAGTGATACCTCCCTAGGGATTTTGGGGCTGTTTCCATCAGCTGCAAACACATCGGCAACCTGCGCAGCAGCATGGGCAGAGGGGACAGGCTGCCGGCTCCTCTGTGACACCCAGGGGCTACTGTGGCTCTCAGGTGCTGGCTTCACGACATGTCCCCCTCCTCCTCCTGCTCCCGTGGGCAACAAGGAGATGGGCACTGGGCCCAGCCGTGTCAGCTCCCATCCTGCCTCAAGTTCGCAGCATGAATCATCAGTGGCAGCGGCAACAGGCAAGGAGTGATTTCTGCTGCCACCCAACATCAGGCTGCCCATACCCTGGCACAAAGGGACCTTCCCTCTGCCTTTGCCACATGGCACGCATGCCAGGAGGACAGAGACAGGGAGTTTAAAAAGCTCCTGAAAACTCAGCCTCCAGGTTCTGGCAGCCATCCTGCCTCTCCCTGCAGCGCTGCTGGTCAGGGTCCCAGCTTGGACCGGAGCTCAGCATCCCCAGCTGGGCCAGGGTGTCTGCTGGAAGGGGCCAGGGTGTCTGCTGGAAAGGACCAGCTGGGCTTGGGGACCGGTGCCGACTTGGTGCACAGACACCACAGGAGGTGAAAGGACAATGTCTGAAGCCACACGTGCTTTGCTTTTCCTTCCCTATCCATCACCTTGCAGGCTCCTCTGCCTGTCCCATTCCCTGAACAACCTCACTGGGGTCACACCGGCCACGGCATCGATTCCAGCGCCGGCCCTGGCTCCCTCTGCTCCCTGCCCTGCTGCTCCCTGCAGGTACCCTCTCCCTTCTCCAGCGGGGCTCCTGGCTTTGGCTTTGGCTCTTCCCCATGTCCCAGCCCCTGCCTGCCTTCTCCTCCTTCCCCCATGAGCCTTCCTCTTCTAAAATAAAAACTGACTCGCTTCAAAGGGAACTGGAGCCCCCAGCTGTTCCCAGCCCAATTCCAGCTGAGGCAAGCGCTTGCCGCTTTCCCATTTCCCAGGGTTTGCAAAGCATCCATCCCCCAGAGGAGGGGTTGCAACGTGCGGCCGGGTAGGCCCCCTTCCCAAACTGCCCACTGCTTAATTCCCTGAGCGCGCTGCTCAGGGCAAATTACCAGCTCTAATTATGACCCAACGAGGTTCCTTCTGCTCCAGTCTTGATGCACGGGCTTCCGAAGCCTTGGCAGACCTCGCCAGCATCTGTGCAGTGCCTGCACCACCTCCTCCCCCCTCCACCACCGACTTTATCGCCAGGACTATTTTTAGCGTGATGTACAAAGCCATTCTCATCACCAGGCGGTGTCGTTCACCTCTCCAGCTCCCGCTCTCTGCCCTTTTTTTTTTTTTTTTTTTCTTTTCCTTCTGAGCACTCCAGGAAACGAAGGCAAGGCTGGAAAGATCCCCGGTGGGAGAACTCGGCGTGTGTGTATGTGTGTGTGGCTGCATGTGCGTTCTGGCTGGCGTGTGCCTTAGCTCCGGGCGTGCTCTCCACCACCAGCAGCGGAGCAGCACGTGGTCTCCCCATGTGCCTGTTTACATGCTCTGTGTGTCTGTCCATCTGTATTTGTGTCACTACTTGGGTGCAGATTCCCTCATGGGAGCCCCCCCCCCCACCATCCACCAGCCCAATCACCTCCCTCTTCTTCCTCACCCCCCCAGCAGCATCTCTCCTCCCAGCATGGGTGCCGGCCATCCCGAACTGTGCTGTGACGTGCTCCGCTGTCTGGTTACCCTCCTCTTCTGATAGTGCACCCATGGCATCCCCAAATCCCCCCATCCCATGGGGCAGAGGCTGTATTTCCCCCCCCTGCACACCCCTCGGGCAGGACCATTCCCATCCCAAACCCCAAAATCCTCAGCCAGACACCGCGACAAGACAAAGGGGTTCAGAGGGAAGTGAGGGGACATCTCAGTAGCATCCCCATCCCCGGCTCCCCTTCCCCAGTACCTCTGGGGGTCTCCCAGGGGATGCTCTGCCAGGCCACCCCAGGGCCAGGAGGGGGACGGCCTGCCAGAAGTGACAGATTTATCAGGATACCTGGCTGTCACATCTTCTGCCACCTAGAAATAAATGGGGAGGGCCCAATCCTTTCCATGGACTCCACTAAACTTCCCTGGGCAGCGCAGGCTGTGAAGGTCTTCAGGTTTTGGGGATCAGAAGAGGATAATTTGTAGAGCACATGCATGTGTGTGTATAGACATGCATGTGCACAGCCCTAACAGAGGTTTAAGGGAGAAATAGTACAGCTCAGCCTGTGCTGCCGCAAGCAGAGGCAGCGACATCCCCACTGAGGGATGCTCTGGAGGCACCATGGATGCGCAAGAGCTCAGGGTGCAATGAAGTGCAAGTTCTTAAAAAAAAATAAAAATTCATCACACGACACGACATATGACATATAGCGTATATGATATATAGCTCTCTCTGAGTATAATTAAAGTTTAATATCAAATAAGAACAGTAATAACCCCTCCCTTTGAGATCTCTTCGTCCTTAGGCGATGACACCAGATTTGGGGAACATAAAGGCTCAGTTCTATAGGAGTGGGAAGGCTTTACATTGAAATGGCCTCCCTAGTCACGAAAAGGCAGCTTTGATTTCATTTCCATCCAAAGCTGACTGCTGCCTCGCATTTCATCCTCCTCAGCCGAGACAAACTCCGGAGACTTTTAACTTTATTTAATGACATTCAGGTGACAAGAAAAGAAGTCATTTTATTTGGTAATTTACAATGCCCTTACCCTAAAATTTCTTTATTCCCAATGTTAATGATGCAGTGGCACTTTTACCCCAGTGAGTGCGGGGTAGAAGAGAACACCAGCCCTTTGAAGGGGTGTTATGCTCAAGATTTTACGTTTTCTCTTTAACTTTGGTAGCTGAAGCTTGCGGTGGTCCATAACAGCACCGGGACCCTCCGGCCAGGCTGTCACTCCCCCCCTCAAGGTCCCTCTGCTTTTTTTCCTCCAAACCTCAGTGCTTCAGTGCCTCAACATTTTCTTAATAACTTTTTAATATCTGTCACGGAGAAATAGTCACCTTCTTACAGCTAAGTAGTTTACACGGAGAAGCTGATTGCACCGGTGAGGATACAACAACATACTCTCATCAGCTGCTCTATGGAAAAAAAAAGAAGATGTTTCAGCAGAGATTAATTAGTATTGAGGTTTAATCAGTGACTGCTCTGTTGCTTTTTTGCTGGTGGAGACCTCAAAGGAAGGGGGCAAGTGTCCCCCACTGTCCCCAAGACGAGAGCCACCCCGCAGCTCCCTGCCCCGGGGATGCTCAGCTCCTGGGCCTGTTCCAGATGCCATCGTCACGGGATGGATGTCACTGTGCCTTGTCCCTGTCCCCGAGCTGCATGGCAGCAGTGGGCATGGCAGGGCATTCCCTGTCCCCATCCCATTGGAGCATCCCCATCCGCAGGTGGGAAGAGCAGAGGTGACTCCGCTCCTGCACGCCCAAGGTCCGGGCTGAGCGTGGATGTCCCTCTCTTTTCTGTGCCTGTCCCCATCACAAGATGTGACAATCAGCTGCCAAGTGCAAGCGTGACTTCTCCCGGCAGAGAGGCTGCCTGCTTTATTTAGAAATGCCTTCTCCTGTCCTCCCCCGTTGCGTCTCTAGCACACACACGCGCCTCTTTCCAGGATTAACTTGCCTACTTGGGGTCTTCAAAGGTTTAAACCTTTGTGTTCCCCTGGATTTCAGGCTGACAAGGATGAGACCGCTGCCCTTTGGTGGCCTTATTGCTATTGCATTGCAAGGCAAGGTCACAGACCCTTCCCCTCCCTTGTACAATCTACAGGATAACTCCAAGAACCAGCCACTCCAGGAAATCCTTGCCATTTCTGGTCCCCTCCAGGGTTTTCTGGAGCATCCTGTGAAACCCTGGTTGAAGGGAGAGCTTCCAGGTAAGGCTTTGGAGTCAGTTCTCCCATTACCTGGAAAGAAGAGCTGAAATGATCCCTCTCACTGTGGCAGGGGAAACAGAACTGCTTGCACCGTATTCAAATCAGGTGTCAATGCTGAGAGAGGATCCTCTTAACTTCCACCAGCTTGTCTGAGGCTGGCTGCTACCAGGGGACATTTCATCTCCCTCCCATTTAATCCATGGAGATGTGTGATATAGCATAAGCTAATATAATAGGTCATGCAAGGATTTACATCTCATTACTGCAGGTTAGAGTCCTGGGAGGAAGGATGAGTCATTCTTACTTGAATATATTTCAGGGATAAGGAACTGTTCAGCCGCCCGAAGAGAAGCAAATGGGAAATCAACTACCTTGAAGCATCGTTCACCAGCCCTCCACACCCTCTGATTGCTCTCTTTTGTCCACCTCCAGATGGGACACACCTTGGAAAGGATGTGGGCCAAAGAGCCAAAGGGGTGGGAGAGCTGCCAGCAGCAGTGAGACCTCACTGGAGGTCCTTTCCTTTGCCTTTCGCTCCGTCCCTACAAAACCAGTTGCCCAACCACCCTGGGCTGCAAAAGGCTGCTGAGAACAAGCTCATGGTCCCCCTCCGTGGGGCACGTCCTGGTGAGTGAGCATCCCTGCCACGAGCACCTGAGTCCCAGCCGCTGCTGGTAATTGCATGCTCATTTTCACCTAGCTGCTTTGGCCGAGCATTTCCGCTCATCAAGAGCTGTTTTCTCTTAGTTTCTCAGACAGGGAGGCTACATGGTAGCTAACCCATCTAACCCAGCTGGAAAAAATTGTTCCTGACTTCAAGTCTCTTACTGTTAGTGAATGCTTAAGACAGAAATCCGGACTGAGCAAAGCTCCCGGGACCAGCCACAGCAAAAGTCTGCTCTGAACCGACCCAAGGCTCAAATCTGCCCAGCATCCAAGGGCAAAGCAGCTCTGGGACACAAGAAGGGATGCTTTTCCTCCTCTCTGCCTCTCTTTTCATCCAGTCCTTCTCTGACCGACAGCCAGAACGTGGACATGTTGATGGCAAAGGGAGATCTGCAGACCTCCTGGGGCTCTCAGCCTATTTCGAAGCTGTCTATGAAAGCTCACTCTGGGTTAAAATTAATTTTCCATGGGCTGCCCATGGGAAAACACTTAGGGAATCTCCAGGTCGGTGTGAAAAGTGAAAATTGTTGCTTCAAACAGTTGGTGGGACTCATGAATGGCCAGCTTGGGGTTGGCTCAGGGCGGGCAGCAGACAGAGGGGCACCTGGATGGTGGGGAGATGCTGTGGGTGATGCTGAGTTGTGCCAAGTGGTGCCTGGGGTGGGTGTCCCTCAGCCCGATGGCTCCAGGGAAAGGCAATTTGCACCTTCAGATGAACCCAGGGGAATGGCTGGCATCATTCAGGGGGCTCTGATCCGCCAGGATTCAGCCATAGCCCTGGAAAGCCTCCATGGGGACAAGTCCCCTTTGTCACTTCCAAAAGCAAGCTCCGTTCCCTAGCAGCAGTGGTCACTGACTAGACTATTATCCAAGAAAAATACATGATTTTTAAAAATTTTCCTTTTAAGATAATTTTTTTCCTGGTGCTACCTTGGGCAAGGGGGAGAGGGAGAAGATGGGCCAATTCCCCCTCCCGCTTTCACTTTGCTCTATGGCTTCACAGCTGTTCCATCATTTTAATCTGCAGAGATTGTCTTTAAATTTTGGAAATGAAATGATTTCCCGCAAGCCGGGATTGGGGTTTGGATCCATGCTCATTTTTCATGAGCGGAGAAGAAAAAAGGGAGAAATGCCTGTTAAAGCCAGGCCGGCCATCTGGAAGGGAGGTGCGTTTCTGATGCCATTAATTGCTCTCTCCCCAAGGCCTGCGATACAGCTGCAGTCAGAGGAAATAGCAGGAGTGGGAGTGGGAGCCGCGGTAGGATGGGAGCCAGGAGAGCTGGAAGGGACGAGGGATTTACGCAATGAAATCGACGCCTGCTCCGTCCTCAGCCTCCTCATTGAGGTGACCTCATGGCGTGGGTCCCCGTGCTGGCTCTGCTACATCAGCGAGGCAGCACTGATGGGGAATTAATTATTAGGATTAATTAACAGGATTAATAGGAAAGAGAGGAACAAGCTTTTGGGCGCACCAGTCCTTAGATCTACAAGCAAACAACAGTTGTGATTAGTCTGTGGTACATATGGCTTTTACAGAGTGTTAAATCCTAGCTTTTCCTCCATCCAGACCCAAAGGATGGGGAAGAGAGTGGGGAAAAGAAGATGTTTCCGCCGGTTTAATGCTCCTCAATAGGCTAAACCAGCCAAGCATCATCGCTAGCTGTGCCCAAACAGGAGGAGATGAGGACAGGGTGTCCGGGGGGGGGTGTGTGTCAGGCAGTCCCCACCGTGGCTTCATCCACCCCCGGTGCCCCGGGGCCGGTAGTGTTGGGGGGTAGCTGCCGCCGGGACCCGCCGCCTGCGGGGCTGGGGGCTCCGGGGGATGAAGTTTAGCCCGGGGGGGGGGGGGACGGGGAGGATCGGGGGACCCTCCGGGGCTCCGGGGCGGATTGGGACGGCGGCGGCTCCGCCTCTCGTCCGGGCGGCGGGGGGCGGCGGGAGGCGGTGCCACGGCCCGCCGCGCACACACCGGAGCCGTCCGAGCCCCGGTGTTGCAGCACCGGCCGCCCCGCTCCCCTCCGCCCCCCCCGGCTCCCCTCTGCCTCCCCCCGGCTCCCCGGTCAGCCCGGCACCGCCATGGGCGGCGGGGCGGCGCGGCCCCGCTGAGCCCCGGCAACCCGGACACACGGGCATCCCGGGAACTCGGCTCCGCAGCATCCCGGCTACTCCGTAACCCAGTGCTCCAGCATCCTGGGAACTGAGCTCCGCGGCATCCCGGCTCCTCCGTAACCTGGTACTCCGGCATCCCGGGAACTCGGCTCTGTTGCATCCCAGCGTCCTGGGAACTTGGTATTCTGGCGCCTCGGGAACTCACTTCCACAGCATTCCAGCCCCTGGGAACTTGGCTCTGCTGATCCCAGCTCCTCGATAATCCCGTACTCTAGCTCCCTGGAAACTCATACCCGCAGCATCCTGGCTTCCCGGTAACTCCCTACTCCCGGCGCCGCAGCACCGAGTACACCTCAGCTCCCCGGCACTCCGATTTACTCTTAACCCAGTTCCCCGGGCTCCCCTGTAACTCTGCATCCCCACCTTCCCCGCTCCCCGGTACCCCAGGACCTCATCTCCCCATTAACCCCAATTCTCCCAGCACCCCAGTTCCACCGTAACTCTGATCCCTGACACCCGTGCTCCACCGGGATCGTGACCATGGCGTTCATGGTGAAGAGCATGGTGGGGGGGCAGTTGAAGAACCTGACGGGCGGCCTGGGTGGCGAGGAGAAGAGCGAGGGTGAGAAGTCTCCGGCTGAGGCACAGGGCATGACCCGTGAGGAGTACGAGGAATATCAGCGGCAGCTGGTGGAGGAGAAGTGAGTGTGACAAACACCGGTACCGAGGCGCATTGGACCCATAGGATCCCAGTGGGGGACCGGGTGCTCCCTCTCCAGCTCCTCGTCCCGTGAATGGGAGGGCTGGGGGGAGATAGCTCTGGGGGCGGCAGGACCAGGAGGGAGTTTAATGAACCCCCTAATCCCTTAATCCGCTGCCTCGCACGGGAGATGGGATTGTTTTCTCCTTTCAGGCTGTGCTGAGGGGGGAGGAAATTGGGGGGAAAACGGGAGTTTGCAGAGGAGAAGGGGGTACCTGCGTTGGGAAGAGGGCGGTTAGAGATGCTCGGACCCAGGGTCTGGGGGCACCAGCTGCTGGCAACCGCCCTATGTGATTTGCAGGATGGAAAGAGATGCCCAGTTTGCCCAGCGCAAGGCGGAGAGAGCCACATTCAGGTCCCACTTCCGAGACAAGTACAGGCTCCCCAAGGTATGGCCATACTGGGCATGGAGGTGGGGGGGGGGGGTGGGGGTGGGGGTGGGGCACACAGGGACCCAAGCCCAGCACAGCCCAAACAAGTCCCCTGCTCTGCAGGGAGGGGAAGGGGGAACTGGACTCCCTTGGTTGGATGGGTTTTTTGATCTAAGCAGCCCAAGTGTAAATCGGTTCCCTTAAAAAAGCATCCTTCCACCCAAATCTTGGCCCCTTCCCATCACCCCTGAGCACTGCAAGCCATCAGCCCCAAACAGTGGGATCCCCCAACACACATCCTCTGCCTTGCTGCATCCCCCCTTTCCTCTCTTTTGATCCCTAAATCCAGCTGGACAAGGGAAAGCTGCCTTCACCCTGAAATCCCAGCCCCGTAGCCAGGAGCGGAGACGGAATTACACCTTCCTGGCTGGATTAGACAGCCCCTCTCCCCAGATTATTTGGCAAACATTTCCTAGCTAAACTCCTATTTCGGAATTTCCTCCCGATGAGTGATTCACACTAGAAACAATTTAATCAAGGAGAATTCAGCCATTCTTGGAATTGCCACAAGCTCTTCTCCCCCCAAACCCACCCCTTTATTTAGCAAGAGTCTTTCAGTGGTGAATACTCTAAATTGGAGCCGGGCTAATTTTAGTTCAGAAAGGTTGGCTAAACCAAGTGATATTGTTCAGATTGTTTGATGTTGTTCAGCCAGCCTGGATGCACACCCCACCGCTTCCCACACCCCTTTGATTGCCAGGGAAATAAACAGCTGGAAAATTTATTCCCCCCCCTCACTCCACTGCCAAAAGCTAGAAAAAGCAGAAAAAAGAGAGATGGAGGTGGTTTTTTTTTTTGCTCCAGGGAAATTGTTCAGATCTGGCCCCCCAATCCTTTTGTTGTTTTCTCATGCTTGAGATGTCCCTTCTAATATTTCGACAAGTTTCTTCTGCTCATTACTGATCCCGCTTGGCAGCTGGGCTGCCTTTCGCAGAGTCTCCCCGTGGCTCTCCAGCGCAGAGCTGACCCTGATCTCCAGTGGGTGCAGTCGTTAAGCATACGTGTAGTTTAATTGGGTGCCAAAACCTCCCCAGCCACTCTGATGCGAGCTGAAAGCCAATTTATACCCATGCTGGTGCGCTCGGGTTGTCATCTCAGCTCTTGCTGTGTCCCTTGGTGTGTGCCTGGGCTCTGCTGAGCCGTGTCCCCTCCAGGTCAGCAGTGATGGAGCTCATGGGCACCATCCTACCCACAGCATGAGGATGGCTGAGAGCCCCAGGGACTAACCCGCATGGGGAGACAGCCCAAAGCCTGTGCAGATATGGCTGTGAATCATAGAATCATAGAACCATAGGGTTGGAAGGGACCTCTGGAGGTCATCCAGTCCAACCCCCTGCCAGAGCAGGGTCACCCAGAGCAGGTTGCACAGGAATGCGTCCAGGCGGGTTTGGAATGTCTCCAGAGACGGAGACTCCACCACCTCTCTGCGAACCCCACATCTGCCCTCCCAGAATTCACCCCCCTTCCCACCTGCAGCATCCCCCACCACCTGACCTTCTCCCATCCCGTTTCAGAACGAAACGGATGACAACCAGATCCAGCTGGTGGGAGGCGACGTGGAGCTGCCCAAAGAGCTGGCCAAGATGATCGAGCAGGACAACGAGGAGGAGGAGGAGAAGAACTCGGTTATCGGCCAGCTTAGCAACATCCAGAACCTGGACCTTGATTCCTTGAAAGACAAAGCTTCAGCCACGCTAGAGGACCTGAAGCAATCGGCTGAGAAATGCGCCGTGATGTGACCTGGCTGGACCCCCCCCACCCCCCCCGTCAAGGTGACGGTGGGGGCAGAAGGGAGGGGACGCAGCGAAGGGTCTGGCAGTGGCTGTTGCTGGCAGCAGGGACCCCCACTGGTGTTGTCACCCTTGCTTTGATGTGAGTCGGGTCCTTCTGAGCCATGTGAAGCCTCGAGTCCCTGACCCAGATGTCCCTGGTGTGTGGTTTTTTGTTTCATTCTCTGCTCTGAGGTCAGAGCAAAAAGCCAGCATGTCCCCCCCTCCCCGTGCCCCAACACCTCCTCCTGTGCCCGTGGCAGTGGGTGTCTTTAGCGAGAGCTGAGGTGGGGGGTGGTTTGGAGGGAAGGAAAGCCCCGAGTGACCTTGGCATGTTATTGAAGCACATCAGCAGAAGCCAAAGGCTTTTCCAGCAGAGCAGCGGCCGTACACACTGTCTCTGCCTACATGTTTCCACCGAGCCTCCTAGAAATGACAGGGAGGCTCCAATTTGCTTTGCAAGGACGAGGCGCAATGAGAAATGCCCCCCCCTGCTCCTGCCTCCCCCGTCCTCCATACACATGACGCGAGAAATAACATCCCATCCATGCAAGAAACACCAGCCACTTTGCCCTTGAGGGTCCCTCTCCAAGGAGGTGGCCAGGAAAGGACCTGCTATATGATCCCATCCAGCTCAGGACCAGAGGGTTAAAGCCTGAATTAATGCCAGAGAGGAATAAAACCCCCTCCCCATTGCTCATCCCAACCCACAGCAGCCCTTTCCCAGAGCAGCGGCAGCACTCTCTCCATCTCCCAGGGTAGGATCCACTCATGTCCGTGTTCCTTCCAGGAGAAGGACAAAGTGATAAGGGAAAAAATGTCCTCCTCCATCGTGCTGTAGTTCGTGAGCTGTGTTGCGTGTCTCCCCACCTCTTATGCTGTCCCCATGCCATGGTACTGTTATAACCAGTGGAATAAATACCAGGAGATGTCTACGCATTTATTTCTCTCCTCAAGCAGTGCTTTCCTGATCCAGGCTTTGGGGTGCCCCAAGGGACGAGGGGGGCCGAGTCATCAAGTGTATCCCCTTTACAGGGCAGGGGGGAGCAACTAGGGGAGCTCAAGGGAAAAAATCTCTTGCAGCATCATGAAAGCATCACACTGGGCTGTGGTTAGGTGTTTTCCCATTTTTTTGTACCAAAGGGATGGTAGAAACAGCTCTTTGTCAGCAGCTGGCTTTAAAAGCAAAGCGAACCCCCAGATTTCATGGATTTTTTTTTCATCTATTTTAGTAAAAAGCCTTCCAATCCCTCGCCAGCTCCCCGCCGTAGTCTCATGGGCTCTGCGGGATGCCCGCAGCACTGCTCCCAGCAAGGACATGCCTCTGCGGGGAGCAAACCGGGATAAATCCAGATGTGATTCCAAGCCAGAGCAGCTCCGGGGGCCTGCCAGCATCCTGGGGTGGTGGGGCAGGTGGTGGGCTCCTGACAGGAGGCTTCCTGGAAAGAGCTGGCACAGGCTGGGAATTTGCTGCCCCAGATCCCAATGGAGCGGATTAACTGTGATTGGCTTTTGTAGGGGCATTGGGTCCTCCAGGAAAACGCAGGCGAGGGTGTTGGGAAGCTGGTGATGATATTATTATTATTTATATATATAAATTATTATTATTATTATTACTGCTGGATCAGGCCATGTCTGGTGCTGAGCAAAGCTACCTGGCACAGCCAGGAGATTACTTGCTGCCCCCCCAGCCCCCTGAAAATACCATGCTGGGGCCAGGTATTGCTGAAAAACTCTTAATACCCTCCAAAGCCAGCGGTTGCCTCCTCTCTGAGAAGAAACCAGCCACCATTTTGGCTGGCAGGACAGACAGACAGAGGCAACTCAGCCTCCTGGCCGCAACTCGGTGGGGGGGGTGATGCTCTGCCCATGGGGACCCACAGCATCACAACCCCTCCAGGCCCATGGGAGACTCACTGATGGCTCTGGGGGCTGTCTGCCCCACGCAGAGCCCTCATCCAGCCTCATGCAGCACTGGAGGCTGGCAAGAAAGGAGAGGGAAGACTGGCAGAAGCGGCTTTAGCTTTGAAGGGAGATCATACCTGATGAGGATCAGCCCAAGCTCGTCTAATTCCCCACCAGGAAAGGGATAGCAGAGAGCAGGCACTGACCAAGCCAAGCCCTCCAGGACAGGCTTGGCTTTTAAATCAATAAAACGTCAATAAAAACATCAATAAAACCTCCCGCAGGTGAGCAGCATCCCCACCAGAGCAGCGTGAAGGAGATGGGGAGATGCAGCCCTTTGGTTCACCCCCACCCATAACCAGTGTAGACCAGCCTGGACCACCTCCCCCATCCTTTTTTCATTTTGCCCCCCCCCTCCACTCCCCCAGCTCCACTCCATGCCTGCTCCTGGCCCACGTGTCGCCACGCAAAGGCCGCGTGAAGCTTGGCGGGTTTATTTTAGGCAGCACCATGACCCCCAGGCATGTGAAAAAGTGAGCAGCACCCACTCAGCTCCGCTGCACACTCAGCCTCGGATTCTTCGAGCCCCTGTCGCTGGTCCAGTGCCTGTACTGGGGAGTTTGGGATGGGGGGGAGGGGGGGTAGGCATCCCCTTTGCCAGCATTCCCTGCCGCCGGGTCCCCGAGCATCCGCGTGGCTGAGCATCCCGGTTGCCTGCACACCATACAACCGCTCCAGGCATCAACATGGCCATCAACTTAAAAAATTAGCGCACATTAAAGCAGAAAATCTATTTTTTTCTTGTCTATGTTATTAACCCCTATATAATTCCCTAACCTATAGGTCCGGGTTTGGGGTGGATTTGTCCGAGCAAGCCCTTACTGGGGGCTGAGGCATCTCTGCCAGTAGCCGAGGTTTGAAATAAATACCGTGCGGGCTCCCACCCTCCAGCACCTCATCGTATGGGGGCAGGATCAGGCCTCCTTTCTGCTGGTGAGTACAGGGTGACGCGAGTGGTTTCCCCCAGTGGCCAAAGCCTTAAATGAGCCGTCATTAAAGCACCAAAACAAATGAAGGATGGGGGAAATCTCCACTGAGCGCTTCCTTCTCTTCGCAGTCAATTAAACCTCTCTGGGAGCTGCTGCGGGAAAGGGATGGCCCCATCCGGCATCACTGCGCTGCTGGTCCAGGTACCAGGATTAATTCGGATTAAAGAGCCCAGGATGGGGGTCCACACGCTGACCCAGCTTGCCCCAACCCATGGGATGGTACAAGGAGGGCGATAATGCCATCTGCCGCCACCCCCCCCCCCCTCTCTGGGGGACAATCTGGACTCAAGAACCACCCTGTGAGCGACAGATGGGGGGGCTGTGGGTTGGAATAGCCTTTTGCAAGGGCTGCGTATCGATGGCTGGACACTGATGGCCATGACACCGATGGGAGAAGGCAGCCGCAGCCATGCTGAGTGACAGAGGCCACCGCCGCAGCCATCCCCACGCTGCCGGGCTTGGGACTGCTCTCTTTGTGCCTCCATCCCTTCGCCCCAAGCAGTGACACTTTGGATGTTGGTGATGCAGAAGAGACTTGCATCCCCCCACCCCAACACAAAGCCGGGGCACCCCGAGCTCTGCCAGCCCCCCGGGGGAAGCATCCAGAGTCTCTCCCTACTTCCCAAGGCTCCGGATCCGGCCGCATCTTCGGCAGAGCGTGAAGGCATATGCGATTATCCTCACCGGCTGCCACAGCCAGCCGGTTCAGCCATGGCCCCCAGCTCAGCGCTAGCCACAGGCCAGGGGAGGGCAGGGACTTTGAAAGCTCTTTAAAGCCTCGGGATATAATCTCTGCTCAGAATAATAATAATAAAAAAAACAAAAGACATAGAAATGCCTTCCCACATCTGCCCAGGAAGCTCTCCGGCAGCAGTAAAAGACTAAAAAAAGCACATTATGGGGGAGCATTTTGGGGGGAAGGCAGCCTTCTGCAGGGGCCATGGCTCAGCCCAGCCCCAAGGACCCCCCAGGCCCCTCTCTGCCTCCCCCCCCAGCCAACTTCCCTGCCCAGCCCAGCCATTCCTCACCTGCTGTCAAAATCTCATGGGGGAAAATGTGATTTTTATGTAACCTTTTGTGTTGTTCTGCCTGATGTTTTACACGCACACACCAGAGAAAAAAAAAAACACAACAAAAAAACCCCCAAAAGATGCAAAGTGAAAACAAGGTCAAAGCTTTGGCTGCCTCCTGTCCCTGGGGAGGACACGGAGGCAGGAGGAGAGGAAGGGAACCCCCCCGACCTGGCTCCATTCCTGGGCAGGGGGACAGGGATGAGGGGTCCCCAGCCTTCCTCGATGGCTCCAGGCACCCCAGGGCTGGCTCTTGGTCCTGGGCTCAGCTAGAGACCCCTCTTGGGTCTTAAAGCACAAACCCGAGACTGGAATGATTGGAGAAAACAAAACAAGTGTTTATTAAAGACAATAAATTACATTCCCTTGAAATACAGTAGATTGGGAGAAAAGGCCCTTGCTTTGCAGGACAGGCAGATCTCACCACCACCTAAGTGACCTCTGGGGGCTTGGGGCGGGGGCTCCTGGGAATATAATTTGGATATTGGGGTTGTCAGAGCCCTGAAAGGCAGAGTAGGCTCTGCCTTAGGGGAGGTATCACTGTTTGCAGCTGTGTGACTGTCCCTGAAGGCGACTGATTCCCGATCATCTGTTTTACTTGATGGCTACCCCCGCGGAGGAGCGTGAACAAGCAATTAGTCCCCGCTGAGCACCGGTCACACCTCATAACACAAATGACGCATGCAGTTGGTACATGCCAGACCTCGGTGAAGGCAGGTTTAGGGAGCAAAAGCCTCGATGGTAATGCTCCAGCAGCGGGAGGGCAGGCTGGGAGGGTGCCACTGGGTGCTGGAGGCTGGGCAAGAGGTAGTTGCTGGGTGAGAAAGGCACAGGCACAAGCGTCCCCGACCCCCTCCACCGTCACCAACAGCCTGGAGCTACTGGCGGGGGTTTTGTGGGTTCCCCCAGAAGAATCGGGGAGGTGGAAGAAACATCCAGCCGGACAGGCAGGAGATGTATGGGACTGGGAGGGGGGGGATATTCTGCCGGAGCCCCGCTGCCAGGATAAAAATACCCAGTCCGTCACAGCCAGCAGAGGGAATTAAGAGTGGAATAACCCGCTGGCCCTGGCCAGGGGAGGCTGCAGCAGCAGACGGTTGAGGCAGGGCTGGGAGGGTACTCCGCTCATTGGGAAATGAGTCGACGCCAGCACCCAGGGAGAGGGGCAGATGGCCCTGCGGAGCCATCCATGGGACCCTCCGGGGAGGGGAGCCCAAGGGTGAGGCCCCCTCCCCTCCAAGGTGGTCAGGATAAAAGCATCATCCTCCCTCCACCCCGCCGATGGCGTCTCTCCGTGGTCAGCAGCATCCCGGGCATCACTGCAAGGTACAAGCTGTGCCGGGGTGGGGGAAGGGACAGAGGGCACTCACTGGGCTGCACACAATGTCACCCTGCCCGGATCACCCCACGCCAGGGGACAGGAGGGTGTGTGGGGTCGGATAACCCACGGGCAAGAACTATCCCTGCAGCTCTGGCAGCTGTAGGGATATCCCCCGCTGCAGGAGCGGAACGACGAGGGGGGATGCTTCCCCAGGCCCCCTTTTCACCAAGCCCCCTCCCAAGGGACAAGAGGGGACAGAGACGGGGACTCACTGCTCCGGATGGGCTCTGCCAGTGCCTCCTTGCCCCTGGACTGTGTCTCCCGCATCTGCCAGGGGAGAGGAATATTTTCCAGCCTGTAAACCCGCTCCCAGCACACACCAGAGCTCCCCCCCAGCAAGCAGCTGTACCTTCATCTGATCTTTCAGGTATTCGGCTCGGGCCATCAGGGTCTGGATCTGGCAGAGAGAGAGGAAAGTCCCTTCAAAGCCACGCCGAGGGTGGCCACGCTGCCACACCCCCCGGCTGGCACCCACCTCGGCGTGGAGCAGCTCCCGTCGCCTCCCCACTGGCTCCGCTGCGGAGGGAAGAGGGATGAGCCATCAGCCCCCCAGGGATGCAGGATGTGTCCCCTGCCCCGCCGCACCCGCCACAACTCACCAGCCAGGAGAAGCAGCAGCTCCCCCAGGCTCTGCTGGTAGAGCTCCAGGGTGTCACCATCATCTTTGCCTTCCTCCTCCTGCAAGAGACACGAGGGACCGGGCTGCAGTCATGGGGGGGATGACGCACCAGCTCCCTCCGCACCCGGGTTTGCTCCTTCCCCTTCCACCTGAGGAGAGTGGATCCCAAAAATCCAACGACTTACCTTGGTCATGGCGGCAGAAGCCATTTCCAGTGCGGCAATGAGCCGAGGCTTGTCCTTGGCCATCTCTGCAAGAGGGGATGCTGAATCAGGGAGCACCCCAGCGGGGCACCCAAAACCCCCATCAGGTGCCCCCTTTCCGCTCCTCTAAAACCACGGAGGGGTCCCCAAAAACCTTTAAGGATCTCTCTGGCCGTGTTCCCTTGCTGCAGGAGGTTCTTGCTGCTGGAGGTGACCACCGCCTTCAGCTCCTCCGCTCGGGAGATGTACTGCCCCACCTGGCCACAGCAGGGGGGATGTGAGGGAACCCCCACCATGGGGGACAGAGGATGGGGGGGATGCTGTCACCCACCTTCACAGGGATTTTTGGCTCACCTTAACCCGGATGGCTTCTTTCCGGCAAGCATCGCTTTCATCTAGGGGGAAGAAGAGTGACTGAAGACTGGGGTGGGTGGGCTGCAAACTGGTCTCCCCTGGGGTGTTGCCCCCCAAAAATGCACCCAGGACCCATGCAACCCCCCCCACGGGGTGGACTCACAGTGCAGAGCTGGCACAAAATACTCCAGGGCTTTGCAGTAGAGGGAGAGGGCAGCGGGGGCATCCCTCTCCTGGTCCTTCTTCACCGCCTCCACCACCAGGTCAGTCTGGGGAGGCGAAGGGGGGGCTCAGGGCTTGGTCCCCCCATATCCCCAGAGAGCAGCACCCCAGCACCCTGCTCACCGCCTTGCAGAGGCTCTCGGGGCCGGGGACGTGCTCCATATCCACAAAAGGGTGAGCAAAGAAGCGCTCGAAGGAGATGCGTTTCAATGGGTCCCTCTCCAAGAGTTGTCCTAAGAGATCCCGGCATTCTGGGGAGAGGCGGGGCCGGCTGGGAAGCTGGGGAGGGAAGGGGGGGGGTGAGACCACCGGCCCCCACTGCAGAGATTCCCCCCGGCTCCATCCCATCCCATATTACCTTGACAGCCCGGTCGCTGCGGATCTTCTCCTCCAGCTCGGCGAAGGAGCGGGAGGCAAAGGGTGGCCTCCCAAAAAGTGCTTCTAAAGGCGGGGGGGGAAGGAAAGGAGCGGTGGGGGGCGATGGAGAGGGGGAAACTGGCCCCGAGCCAAGCCCCGAGGTGGAGGGGGGATAAAAGCCAAAGCCCACCATAAAGGATGACGCCCACCGACCACAGGTCCACCCGGGCATCGTACTGCTGGCGGCACACCATCTCAGGGGCCATGTAGAGCGGAGAGCCCCGCAGGATGTGCTTCTCGTCCCAGGACGACATGTGCTGCGCA
The DNA here is from genome assembly GCA_947846985.1 of Fratercula arctica. Classification (NCBI taxonomy): domain Eukaryota; kingdom Metazoa; phylum Chordata; class Aves; order Charadriiformes; family Alcidae; genus Fratercula; species Fratercula arctica. The sequence continues at coordinate 23,953,246 of CANTUZ010000009.1, forward strand.
AAGCCAAAATCTGCAGGAGAAGGGGTGAGGGGAGAACTCATTATGGTGGGAGGGAGAAGGAATGGCCACCCCTGGCCCCTCCCTGGGGACCTGCCCTCACCTGCCAGCTTCAGCTGGGGATTCTCTGGGGCACTCAGGAGGATGTTCTGTGGCTTGAGGTCCAGGTGGGAGATGTTGTGGTCGTGGAGGAACTTCAGGGCACAGGCTGAGCACGTGGCAACCTCAGTGCCAAGAGTCCTGGACCCCAAAATCCCCAGGGAGGGTGCCCAATGGAGCTGTGCAAGGGCCCCTTACCAAGCTGCTGCAGGAAGATGCGTGTCACCTTCTCGGGAAGGATCCTGCGCATCCGGATGAAGCGGGAGAGGTCCCCCCCAGCACAGAACTCCATTATCAGGTAGATGTGGTCACTGTCCCACTGCAAGAGGACCCTGTCACACCACAGCAGCCGGTCCCACCGCATATCCCACCCACGCAGGGTCCGCGTGGACTGGTTTGCCTGGTTGCTGGCACCTAGCCCTATGGATACACCCTTGGGGAGCCAGGATGGACCCCAGGACGTGAGCCAGATGAATGCTGGCTCGGTGTCCCCTCTGAGAAGCCCTCAGCCCCACCTGGAAGTCCTTGAGCTCCACGATGTGTGGGTGGCGGATGGTCTTCAGGATCTCAATCTCGGTCAGCAGGTTCTCCACCGACGCCCGGTTGAGGCTCCTCTTGCTCACGCACTTGATGGCCACCACCTCACGTGTGTCCATCTGCCAAAGGGGAGGCAGCACTGGAGACTCCCCCACACCCAAACAGCCACCCTGGGGGCCCTTCCCCAGCCTGTCAGGGGGGTCCCGGGTGGGGAGAGGGGGAAGAAGCCCCTGGGGAGGGGGTGATGGAGGACAAAACCTAGGCTGGGGACAGCAGGTGCCATATAGGGGTTATAGGGATGGCTACAGCCACCCTGGGGGTCCTTCCCCAGCCTGCCACAGGGTCCCGGGTTGGGAGAGGGGGAAGGAGCCCCTGGGAAGGGGATGACAGGTGACGGGTTGAGGGCAGCAGGTCCCATATAGGGGCTATAGGGATGGTGGGCTATGAAAAGGTGGTGGTGGGGGGGGGATGGAGACATATTTGTGCGGGCTGGAGGGGGACAGGCAGGTGTGGGAAGGACTAGAGGGGGACATCCCGCAGCGGGCCCGGCCTTACCTTCCTGTAGGCCTTGTAGACGGTGGCATAGGTGCCGGCGCCCAGGCGCTCGGTGAGGATGAAGCCGTCCAGGCGCGGCGGGGCCCAGCCGGCCCCGGCCATGCCCGTCCCGGCCCTGGCCCCGCTTCCGCCTTCCCGGCGCGCTACAGCCTTGGCCACGCCCCCCAGCCCCCCGTGGCCACGCCTCCCCCAGCCCCCACGGCCACACGCCCCGCAGGCAGGAGGGGGAATGTTGTTATTAATTAATTTTTTTTAATTGTTTTTTTTTTTTTTAACATGAAAAGATCAGACGTCGGCGGAAAAAAAAATACAGTAGGAAGGGGGTATAAAAACGTGTCCGTCCCCCGCCCCCCCCCAAGCATAGGGAAGGATGGGGGCACAAAACGTGACCCCCCCTCCTCCCAGTGTAGAGGGGACAGAAAGGGATGGGGAAAAGTCAAGTTTGCAATTAAACCTCCTCCAGCATAGATACCGAACACCACTGGAGTTGGGGGAGGGGGGGTGGGGAACACGGACTGTCCTCATCACACCTCAGCACGACCCTCCAAGTCCCATCTCAGGGGACAGCATCCGAAGCTACACACCCACCAAACCAGTTCTTTCCCAGCTGAAAATAAAATAACAATAATAGGTGGGAGGAGGAAGGCAGGGACTTGTCATCCCTGGAGAAAAACCTCGTTCATGCTCTCGGTTAGCCATTAGGACATTGCGTGGTGTTTGAGCCAGTCTTCAGTGCTACTGCTCCCCAACACCAAAATCCCTTTCCCAAAAAAAAAAAAAAAAAAAAATCCAACCAAAATCCCTTCTCTCCCTGCCCCCACCCTGGTTTAAGGTGACACTGAAGACTCAGCCTCCAGTGATCTCTTCGCCCTTGCTCTGTGCCCAGGGCCGTGGGCGCTGGCAAAGGGCACAGCAGCCCCCGCGGCCATCATCCATAAGATCCTCATGGAAGGAGAGGGGGGAATCTGTCGCGGGGGGGGGGGGGGGGGGGGGGGGGGGACGACAAGGAGGAAAGACATTTCCCCTCCTCTCTAACCCCCCCCTGCTCCCAGGTTTTCCTTCGTGCCACATTGCCGTGAAGCCAAGGCAGTTAAGAGGTCAAAATGCAGCATTTGTAATAGACCAAAAGTACAGTTTCTGCTCTTAAAATTAAGAACATAAACTACAAGCAAGTTACAAAACCCCCCCAAACCAGTAGATAATCAAATTATTCATAGCAGTGTGTGTGTGTGTGTGTGGAGGGGGGGTAGAGAGAGAGAGAGTGTGTGTAAGACTGAAAACCTGCTTCCCCTTGCCTTCCTGCTACGGCCAGGGTGAGGGAAGGAAGAGAGACAAACGCTTGAGACAAACACTTGGTATGTCCTGGATAGAGAAATATATTTGCTTCAGAGAATGTCTCCCCTATCTCCCCACACCCTAAAATAAGACAGGGAAAAACAAATTGTTATAAACATCATAAAGGCCAGATGAAGCTAGAAAAACCAGACCTCTTCTCATCTGGAGTCGGCATCACAGAGCTAACATGGTACCCCTGAAAAAGTGCATCTTTAGGAAAAAAAACAAAAACAAAAACACCGAACAAAGGTTGGGGTGCTGATGGCAGATGAAGCAAAGGGGAGGCACACGAGGAAGGGCTAGTTTCCTCGGAAAGCACTCTGTGCTACGGAGGAGGCCGCCCCAGTAGCTGCAGTCTGGAAGTTCCTGTTGGTGAGGATGCCTTGGGAAAACTCTTCCTGCGCCCTTTGGAAACTGGCTCCTGTGCGTCGATACAGAGAATGCACCTGGGAAACAGGAGAGAGGAAAAAAAAAAAATAATAAATATCAGTGCAAAGTCGTGGGCTTACTGCACACACCTTGCTTGCCAGTTTGCTTTTTCCTCGGTCCTGTTGCTAACCAGCTCTCTTGGCAGCTACAGAGGATGGACTGGAGCCACTGGCTCCATCTCATCCAGATCTCAGGAGACCCTCATTTGTTGTAAAATGTGGAGCTCTCAGCAAAGCAGTGGGTATCAGACCAAAAACTCCTGTCCCCCACACTGTGATGGTATGGACACTTAGCCCGTGCATCTACAGACACTTGCAGGGCAGGACCTGGAGGAGCCTGCAACTACAAGCATCAGGTGTTTCCTTCAAGATACAGTTTAGGAGAAACGGAGGAGGAAGCAATAGAAACAGGACCAGTTCAGTCTGTCCTTGCCTTCCTCAAAGCTACATCTCTGCTGTTAATTGCAGAAATGCAATCCTCATGCAGTCGATCAGAAGGACTTGCGTTTGAGAGCCAATGGGAAGGCACTCGTTTGGATCCCATCAGGCTTTGAGGAGTCCCACAACCTTGCGGTAGCATTGATTGTGAAGCCCCGGACACCCCAACAAAACAACCACCTTCTCTGCTCAGCCAGCTCTGGACAGACTCAAGCTAAAGGGAGGTGCAAGAAATTGGACGTCCACATGTGATGAGGGTGACACTTGGGACCTCACTGGCCACCTTCTCTGGACAGCAGACAAGGCCAGAAGCCTTTCTACATCCTTCTTTATCCCAATGTGCACTTGAGGCCCTTTGCGTGCACAGCTAATGGCATGTCTTACTGAAGCATCTGTGCCTCTTGTTCCCTCCCCAAAGGCAGGTTCCCACCTGCAAGTCCCCTTAGTGTTCAAGCGACTTGGCATCGATGCAGGAAGCACAAACAAAAATACTTTCATTAGAACTCTTGACCTGACAGTGCCCTGATTACGTCTTCAAAAGCAAGCTAATCCCCACAAACAGATCAGAGGAGGTGGCTAGCCCAGGATACCCTGGGAGCAGCCTGACCTGCAGATCTGCAATTCAAGCGGGATCTCGCCTTGCCCCCGAGCCACTCACCTGCTTCAGGAGTAAGAGCGAGAGAACCGCGCACAGGGTGAAGAATCCTGCCACCACCATCATGATAACAGCCACAGCCAGGTTCCCGTGCAGCTCCGACAGCGCTGCGATCCACCCGCTGCAAGAGAGGGGAGAGCAGGGGGAGATGAGGCACCGATGGTTGCACAAGAGCCTTTGGGGGAAGGTTAGGGTTGGAAGGGACCTCTGGAGATCATCTAGTCCAACCCCCCCTTTCCCCCCCAGAGCAGGGTCACCCAGAGCAGGTTGCACAGGAACGCATCCAGGCAGGTTTGGAATATCTTCAGAGCAGGAGACTCCACCACCTCTCTGGGCAGCCTGTGCCAGGCCTCTGGCACCATCAAAGGCAAAAAGTTTTTCCTCATGTTCAGATGAATTTCCCGTGTTCCAGTTTGTGCCCGTTGCCCCTTGTCCTGTTGCCAGGCACCTCTGGAAAGAGTCTCACCCCATCCTCTTGCCACCCACCCTTTAGATATTGATCAGCATTGATGAGATGCTCTCTCAGTGCAAACCCAAACATAATAGCTGTGGAAACAGGGACCCAGAGCTCACTTTGGCACTTGTTTTGGGGACAGAATTTCCGTTATCATTTTTAGAAGCAATCCACCTCCACACAGGAGAATCGTGCTCCCCGCCCCCACGTTACAGCCCTGGCCTCTGGACCACCCCCCCCCTTGGGCAGCAATTGATACCCTTGGCATCGTCATAAGTCAAGTCATAAATCATTGTCATAAATCAAAGCTCAGCCAAGTAGTGTAAAGACAGGCTGGTACATCTACATGGGAAGAGATCAGCTGGCAGATCCAGAGCCCTGACCTACAGGTCACCGTGACAGCTCTGCCTGGCCAGGAAGGTAAGGGTTGGGAGGGGGAGGAAGAGATAGAAAGGGGTGAAGTTAGAGAAAACTGGCAGTTGTTGTTGTTGAAGAAAAGGGGCAGGAGGTATGCGGGGAGTTACCAGTACTTGGCTGTGGGCAAAAATACTGAGATGCCTCACTCGAAACACCCTCCTGGGAGTTAGAGAAAGGAATCTTTCCAAGGGCTAAACCAGGTCAGCCACGTGCCACCAGAAGAGAGGGAATCAAGTGAGCCAAAACGTCTCATTTGATGTGCTGCAAAGCTTCTTGCTCATTACAAGGAAGCGGAAAGGCACACCATGCACTACAGCCAAAAATAAGTGTGCTGTCTGGATGGAGGAAACACAGCAGAAAGCTCAAGGCACGCTCCCTCCAAAGTCAGACTAAAAATGGAGTGCCCCCTCCCTGTCCCCCATGACTAAGGCACACCAGCTCACAGGGGAGGGAGCACGAGGACAGCTTTGCCCATGAGCCGTTCTGCAGGCAGCAGGCAAAAATAGACAGCAGTTTCACAGCACTCATCACCTGAAGGCTCCCCCTCAAGTGAAAACCACTAGCTGTTAACCTTTTCACTGTTCACAGTAACTCACAAATCTGATCTGCAGCCAATGCAGCAAGGCGAAAAGAAAGCCAGGGCTTTCACTGCAGGGGGCAACTGCTGACCAGAGGCCTGTTGGAGCCACTCCAGCAGCCCAGACTCACCCTTCTGCACAATGCCAGCCCACCAGTAACACACTCAAGAGAAATTCTTAGAATGGTTTGGGTTAGAAGGGACCTTAAAGACCACCCAGTGCCACTCCCTGCCCTAGGCAGGGACATCTCCCACCAGACCAGGTTGCTCCAAACCCTGTCCAACCTGGCCTTGAACACCTCCAGGGATGGGGCAGCCATAGCTTCTCTGGGCAATCTGGGCCAGGGGCTCACCACCCTCAGAGTGAAAAATTTCTTCCTGATATCCAACCTAAATCTCCCCTCTTCCAGTTTCAAGCCATTACCCCTCATCCTATTACTACACACCCTTGTAAAAAGTCCCTCCCCAGCTTTCCTAGAGCCCCTTTAGGGACTGGAAGGGGCTCTAAGGCCTCCCCGGAGCCTTCTCTTCTCCAGGCTGAACAACCCCAACTCTCTCAGCCTGTCCTCACAGCAGAGGGGCTCCAGCCCTCCCAGCATCTCCAGGGCCTCCTCTGGACCCGCTCCAACAGGTCCACGTCCTTCTTGTGCTGAAGACTCCAAAGCTGGGAACTCCAAATTCAGGAAGAGCAGGGGCAGAACCAGGCTGCTAGGAGCAGTATTGAGTTAAGCAGAACTCGGACTCCGGGTCAGAGATCCCTCATTCCCATGCTACACCCTCTGTCAGGGAAGGCTCCATTTTAACACAAGGCAGATGCCATCAACATTAGAGGCTCAGCATCAAGAAAAGGTAAGTATTATATGTATTAAGTGAGGTGGGAGGGAGTAGAGGAGGTGTGGGAGATTTCACACGCTCCTTTCAGTGCTGGCCCACAGCAGAAGCTGAAAACATACATGCCTTTGCTGGGACTAGGATGAGAAGAGCGAGGAGAGAGGCAGCCCAGCTGGGACCTGCCAAAGCTGTACCAGGCGAGAGAGGAAAACCACGGGAGAAAGAACAGAGAGCTGTCAGAAACAGACCCCAAAGCTTCTGACAGTCACAGCCCTGGTGAGAAAAAGCATCCGCATAGGGCTGCGGCCTGCCAGCCCGTGAAACCAAGCTTACCTGTCTCCCCAGCCAGGAATGCCAACAGCCTGGATGATGTAGATTGCTATTTGGCAGAAGAAGATGAAAAAGAAGACGAAGAAGCTGAATGAGCTGTCAGACCTGCAGGAGAGATGGCAGGCAGGAGTGTAACCCAGGGACATGATCCCTGCGCAGACTCTCTTTTCTAAAAGAAGGTAAACAATTTCAGGGAACTCCTTTCTCCAGGGGAAAGCTGCTAAGGGGAGGTGATTTCAGGAGCAACTTACGCAGCGACTCAACTTCCAACATGTCCACTGTGTATCGCAAAACCACCACTCTGCCTAGTGCAAGAGGGGGTGAAGGCAGTTTCCTTAATGTACAGAGTGTGCTCAGGACATTAATATACCAAAGAGTTTCTCAGAAGTCAATAAAAAAAAATTAGGACTCTATGATCGGCTAGTCTTGGATTGCAAGATGAAAAAGAGATCACCATAATCAAGTTCCATCAGATACTTGTAATATGTTTAGGAACAAGTGGGTTTGATCTATTTAGTGATGCAAAGAGCTGGAAAAATCCTGCAGGCAATATATGATCAGAACAGATAAACCCAAAACTCCTCCCCCTAAAAGCTCTATACCTGTTGCAGAGGGAAATGGTACTTGCCTGAAAGCCTTGTAAATTGGTCGATACCAACAGAGAAAGGCACAAGGGGTGAATAAAACAAACCACAGGATTGAGAGACCGAAGTCTACTCCTCTTTGCGTATCGACTGTGAACCATGCCAGGCAGGCAAGCAGGTTTAGGAGCAGGGTAATCGAATGCACTGTTCAGGATGGGAGAGAGAAAAGAAACATCAGTAGGTTCCTGGAAAACTCAGAAGTCTCTCCAAGCATCCCTAATCTCTCACTGAACACATGGACCTCTGCAGAAATTAAGGAGACTTTGGGCCATCTAATTCCCTTCCCTCCCTTGAAAGGAAGATGGTGCTTAACCTAAGAACCTCATCTGATCCTGCTGCTTACAAACAAATCTTAAATCTTTGCAGACCACCAAAACTGACAAACAGAGCCAAGATTGTTTTGCACCCAATCTCTGAACTGTACTATCCGCTGTCCTCCAGAGTCTCAGGAGAGTTGTTAAAGTCTCCATTGAACAACAACCAAAATTCTGTCACAAATGAGCTATTCCCAAAGCATAAACTTAGAGTCCTTTACATTTGCCTTTATGAAAAAAGGGATAGAGACATTATTTTACCCTTGCAGAAAACACCTGCAGAATTTACGGAAGGTCAAAAGCTCTGCATTTGACACAGAATCTTCTTAGGAAGAGTTTTTATTGCAGTTCAAGCTATTACTTACGCATCCACAAGTAATAGAGCATCTTGCATATGCGCTGGTAGTCAGCTGGGATGTCTGCAGAAAAATCCTGATAAAAACATGGCTTGATCGGACACTTTTTGGGAAGAGGCGGCCAGTTGTTTTGCCTCGCTGCAGAAAGGAGAAAGGAGCAGTTCTTCACTCGCTTTTCTCTCATTGAAAGACTAACTCACACACCATAATTTGCAAGTAGCCAACATTAAACCTTGGAAGAGGCTAGGTATTGGGAAGTAACTAAGTTTGAGCAGGCAGCACAGCAGTGATGTGTTAACTCTGCTGGCAGGTCGGCCTGGTTTGAGGGCTTTCCTCTGTGGGAGGCAGAATTCCCCTGCAATGGCCAAAGGGCCATCACAACCATCACCACAAGTCCAAGTTCAGACATTTAAGACCAAGATTAGGGAAAATATTGTTTTGCTGTGGTTAAGAGAGCCTCGAGACTGGAAAAAAAAAAGTGTTATTGGTCTCAGTGAAAAGCCTTAACACGGCAGCATCACACAAGAGCTCAGACACGGATACGAAAACTGCTGTTTGGAGATCTGAATGTGGCTAAGTGCAGATGCTGAGAGCACGCTCGAGGGCAGAGACCCACAAGAGCTGGTCTCCAGCACCTCATCTCTGAGCTTGTTTCCCACCTTGTAAGTTATGGGATGACAGGTCCAGTCCCAAGAGGGTTGCCCCAGCTGTGAAGGACCAGAGGAAAGACACATGGCTTCTAAAAAAGCTGCATACACTTGGACAGGCTGAGCCTTCATCAAATTCTGACAAACCAAGCGACCCAGGCTTCCCTGGGCATCACACACACTGCAGGAAGCAGTACTCACTGTTAATGCTGGCTGCATTACTCTGCAATTCCCTTTCCTTCTTCTCCAACTCAGCTGCCTTCCGCTCTAATTCCACCTGCTGCTGAAGAAGCCCAGCCTGCGCTGCCGCAGCCACAGCCTAAAGTAGGGGGAGAAAAAGTTGTCCTTCCCTAAGCAAGGCAGTGGCAATACCACCACCAAACACACCAGATGCCAAACTGGAACAGAAGCAAAGGCAATTCAGTAGCAAGGGTTGACGACAATTTGAAAGCTGAATACCCGTGGCTAACCTTGAAACATTGTGAGGCTTTCTGCCTTACCTGCTGGAGGACAAAAATTCAGAACTCCACCCAGATGTTCCTCTCTTATGCCATGGGAAGACATGGCTGCAAGAGCCCTCAAGAGGCTATCCAGTCTGTTCCCATCCTTTATGCCCTTCCTCTTCAGCAAAGCTACGCTTTTCCTGCAGCTTCTTCTACCTCCCAGTTCGTCTTATTGCTCTAAGTGCACTAACAACAGAGCAGTGGGCAGGGCTCCTGAGTTTACCAGGACAATTCCCTTCTCGGTCAGGAGAAAAGGTTCAAATGAAAGGTGAGGCAGATGTCTACCATTCCTCTTAAGCATCTCTTCTACCTGTTTGCTATTCTGAGAACCAATCCTTTCTCCTAGCAGCCTCGGTTTCTCTGCTCTTTGGATGAGGTTTTCCTGGCTGTCGGGTACTTGCCAGACGGTCTAAGCAGTGGCTGCAACGTATAGCTAGACTGCATTTATACTCCTGGAACCGAGCGTGTCTGACCAGTCATGAAAACTAAGGTAAAATCATTAGCAGGACACATTTCAGTGTTTGCAGAGGGAAGCCAGAGCAAGCAGAATACAAGGCAAAGTGAGATCTGCCACCAGAGGGACAGGGAAAAGGTATAAAAAGAATTGTGTGTCTCTATTCCCTGTAGAGATCTGCTTCACAAGGTGGTGACAAATGCAAATTTAAAAGATCACCTGCAGCTTCCCACAACAGCCCCTTCTGTTCCCACATGCCTCCAGAGGCCCACAGGAGCTCCCTGATGCTCTCCAGCTCTGCAGGAAGGCAGCAGCAGCAAGGGGTTGCCATACCTGGGGAGTGGGCTCTATGGATGTCTGCAGAACTGCTGGCTGTGAGTGGCCAGAGGGCTGTGTGGCTGGCGTCGTCCGTGCTGCATTTGTCTGCATATAAATCACAAGCAACAAGGCAAAAACATTACACATGGCTTCTTTTAGCCAAGAACAGCTCAAGTTTTAGCACTACTAAACCAGAAGGCACTATCATGAAGCAACTCTGCATTTTCAAAAGTTTGTTGATTCCTTAATGAACTGGGGGAGTGGCACCAGAGGATTACAGGTATTAGGCAAAGGAGAAACAAAAAGGGATTTTTATCAGTTGTTTAAACTGCAAGTATTGCTTGCTCTACCTTGGTTTCCTGTTATCCTTTTCCCATCTCACACATGGCAGCAGCCAGGAAATAAGAGTGAAGCTCTTGCAGCAATCCGTCAATGGTATCTCCGCAGCAGTTCAGGTCCCAACCCAGAGACCAAATAAATATTGATGTGTCCTGCCACAAAACATCTTCCCCTTCACACTTCATATAGCTTTACTGTGAGGCAGCAGCGAGTTTGAGAGAAGCTGTTCCACATGAGTGGAGAGCTCCAGCTGGGAGTTTATTAGTGCTCCAGTGTAGGAGCAGTTGCTTGCAGCTCTCCACGCACAAAATGAACTACTGCCCATGAGGAAAATCAGCTGCCAACACTTCACTCTCTTTTCTTTTAAGCTGCACCTACCAAAGGACCTTCTATACGGCTAAAGATACCACCAAGATGCCTAGCACAAAGACACATGGCACGTACCAGCTGGGAGCTCTCAGAAAAGGGGTTGAATTCATCCAAGCCACTTTGGCTAGTGTTTGTGAGCTGTGTCACTGAGGGATCCTGAAAGGAGAGAGAGCAAAGACAAATCAGCATGGGACACAGGTCATCATTACCTTCTATGTTATCCATGCTGCCAGCCTTCCATTCACTTGTTAAATGGGAAGAGGATGGGGTGAAATGCATCCCTGCCACAGGTGGATGGCCTTGGCTGGCAAGGAATTTAAATAACCAAGATGACGACAATCAGCAAGGCACGATTTGCGGACAGAAGTAATATCCTGTTCAGACAAAAGGTACATTTGAAGAACTACAACAAACTTTTGGCACAGCAGCCCTTTCTGCAGATTACTACCACTTACCGACAACGAGCTATTCCTAATTTCCAGGGACTCAAAGCGGGACACAGATTCATCTGCCCATGGTCAGAGAGCAGCTGGACACCCAGGACCACCTCCCAAACCTCACTTGCATCACAAAGCGAGCAAGGATGCACCAAGCACAGCAGAGCCTCACAAAATGAGTTTCCAGGTACAGCTGGTCCTGGCTGATAGGTGTCAGCTGCCACCCAGGGCATTTGGACCAGCAAGCTAAAATGCCAGCAATCACTCTAAAGAGGCAAAACACCCAGAAAAGTTGTGTCATGCCTCCAGCTCTAATTACTTTTGGAGGTTTTAATTCTGCCAGCATACCAGCTGCATTCACTTGTACTCACAGCATCACTTGTCTCCATCAAATAGTCTGATTGTTTAAAAAAAAGACTCTCAGCACCTCTGCTGAAAACATCTTTCTTCCCTCACCTGAATGCCCTTAGCTATTTTTGCTGCTTCTTTTGTACACACTACTTTCCATAAAAGATGCCTCTTTAACAGACAGACTTGGACGTCTGGAGTGTCTCTCTCCTCAGTTATTTGAGAAACAAGGTAGTCGGAAATCCTACTGCAAGAACAGCCTGGCAACCTAACAGCTGGATGTGGATATTAAAAAAAAAAAAAAGTGGCATTTTATCCGTCCCTCCCCCAGCAACTTGTGTCTCAAGATCAGTCATTTTAATTTTGTGGTTAATGGAGTGAGAAGCAATTGAAGCTGCAACAAGGTAAGAGCAAGCAATCAAGGCGTACAGAGGCTGACCGAGTCTGTGCGCTGCAGAAAAGTCATTTGGCTTGTCTGCAACCCGCTGGAGACATTCCTTGGGGTTTTAGCACAGCCTTCTGCTGAGCAAGATGCATACAGAACAGTTAATGAGTAACCTCACACATCTCCTCGATAGCAGGCACTCCCTACGCAACAGGTTGCACTAGTTTATGAATCACCCCAGGGCTAAGGGATCTCAGATGATGTTTCGGATGCTGCTTGATGACCTTAACTCCCTGGCCAGGCAGGGCTGTAAAAAATAAATAATGGGGAGCACCAGCAGAACCCCACGCTGGAAATAAGGCCTGCAAGGATGCAAGGCACAGGTTTTATTTCACTACAAACTCCTCTGGAGGCTTTAGCTTAACCAGTTTTGCAGGCACATGGGCTGTCAACACAAGCTTACAAGCCAGTTAACATGTGATAGTTACTCCCTGCTAGCACGATACCCTTTAATCCAGGCGAGGCGGGGTCCCACCCTGACTAAAGTCCAGCAGAAGACAACTGCACAAGGAAGAGAAACTCCCTTAACAGTACGGAAAGAGGAAAGCAAAAGTTACACAACCATCTGAAGAGCTTGAATGGTCAGGCTGGGAGGAAAGTGCTTGGAAAAGAGGAGAAACACCAGAATACTGAGGGAAACCATGCTGTTTTCTCCCTGTTGCTCACCTCCGTTCAAAAAGAAAGCACCTGAATTAAGTGGAGGCTCACCAGCAGTGCTATCAAAAGGGCAGGCTGCCAGTGGCCTGAGCAGGACCACTGTTTCACTCCTTCCAGCTGCAGAACAAGTTGATTTCAAAGGGAGACAACCTCTCATCTTATCACATAGCTTAAAAAAAAATAAAGTTATTTAATTAGGCAGTACAGCCAAGGCAAGGCAGCTCAGCTTCACTTGCCTGCTATTGTGCAAGTGTGTTCCAAAATAGATACACAAAGAGCAGGGAATTTGCAACAAAGCTGAAATGTGTTTGTACACGTGTGTCTGTGCCCTGGATAGGGCAGGAAGGAAAACAGCAGCTGTGAAACCAAGGGCGATATAAAGGCACCAGCTTCCGCAAGCCTGGACTACACAGTGTGAAGGATGAGTGAGCATGAGAAACGCAGAGGAGATGAATGAGAAGCTGCCCACAAGCTTCATATCTTACAGTTATTTTCTGCAAGCTACAGACTAAAAGAGAGTTGATCCTCTTGAAACAAGCAGAGGCCTGGCTCTTTATGCTGTGAAACAGGGAAATGTGGACTTAAATCAGGCACTGAACCACTTGAAGCCATGTTACCCACTGTTCTTCCTCCAAGGAAGTAACAGCACTCTCCTCTCTGCTCCAGAAGCCCACGTGCCTTTGCTTTCGGAGGGTTTAGTTGTTAGGATCCCCAGTTAAACTCCAGCAATTCTTCTCAACTTGTTCCCTGCTCCCGCGCAAAGAAAGAGCCTGAGCACCTGAACCTCTCTTACTTCTCCATCTTGATTTAATAAGTACATCCAGCCACAAACTTCATGCTCACAAGTCAATTATTAGACTGATCTGCAGAATGCCAGCAAGCAGATCCCCACTCGTTACCCTTCCTACCATCACTCCCACTAGCGGTAGGGATACATGGGGTCATTTGTCACGACTTCAAATTCCCCAGTGCAGAATAATTCCGTGTTTGGAGTAAATTGCACTGACGTGAAGATTCAAACTGTTTTCGAACACAGTGTTTAATGCAAATGTGAAGTCGCACTGTGCCAGCTGACAGAGCTGCTAAAAGATTTTGATACAAGTTTATACAAGAAGTTATATTCTTGCATTTTTTTCTGTTCCTGCAGGTTAAAGGAACAAAAGAGGACACATCCCTGGATGAGATCAAGGCAAGAGAACTCAAACAAGAACCACATGGAACTTAACATGATTGTCTAAATGTCACAGTAAATGTCCCAAATGTTACCAGTCCTGCCATCTGCCACCAGAGCAGGACCTCAGAGCACTGCCCAGCCTAGAAGATGCACTGAGATTTCTCTCAGTGCATTTTATTATCCATATCTCTAACGGGAATGCAAGTTTCCAGCCCTGTCTGAGGCTTGCATCAAAGTTTTGGAAGTAGCTGCCACTTAGAGCAGGTTACTGAGTAAATGAAAGCAGTTAATCATATCTTGTTAACCAGTTAGAGTAAGTCACAGAAAGATGAGCCAGAGACATTTTTAACGGGACCAAACCAGCTTATTTCAAACCAAGCTTATTGAGCACCATGAACAAAGTCTCCTCAAAAGGCAAAGATCCCCAGTTATGTCAGTATTTGCAGAGTACGCAGCACTATACCAGGATCTGCGGAAAGGAAAAACAGCCCTGGTGCTCTGCCCAAGAGATATTCATCAGCGCAACAAGGCTGGGAGGGTGAAGCCGCCTCTAGTCTTTCAGCAAGATCTCCAGAGCATGTGGAAGGGGATGTCAGCACCTGCCGGGGGCGGGGAGGGAGCAAGCCATCCCCCCAGGCCAGCACAGCACTGAGCCGGCACGTGGATCCCAACCCTGTCAGGGAATGGGCTCGTTTCATCACATTTACTAGATGGGGGCAGCACCATCCTACATTGTGAGATGCTATTTTCAAATCAGAGAGACAGGGCTTCAAGGCTCCAGGCAGTAGCAGTCGGAGATTCCTTGTGTGCAGCTGCTGATGACTGGGGGAATTTTGCTTTAAAACAAAAAATAAAAGAGGGACAAAGGTGAATGCAAAACCTCACACTCTCAAAAGGAGGATATTAAACCTGCCACGAAGATCAGCTGCGGCTGCAAAGGGCTGTCAGACAGCTGCAGGGGCATCCACAGTGCCACGTACATTTGGCCTCATTAAAAAGTAAGGCTGACATCAGAGTTACCTGTTGTAAATCGCCTCCAATCTTTTTTTGTTTAAAGAGTAAGTAAAGTATGAGCACGGCCCTGTTGGGTCAGATACCGGGGCAGCTATAATGCGCATAAAGCAACAGAATATTTACTTCCTCAGTGCCGAGGCAATAAATCCCTTCAGGAACAGCGACTGTACGTGTGAGCCACCCTATATTCCCCTCTATGGAAGGAATATTACAAGAATACGGTCATCCAAACCCTTCCCAAGGAACACAAGAGATCAGGGAGAGCGAGGATTTTTTTCCTTCCGATTTCACTTTGATTCCTCAAAACATTCAGCCCCATCACCAAGCAGTTTCACTTCGGCCTGGCCATGAAATTAGAGGCCAGGAAGTCATGCCTTCCTGCAGATTCCATCCTGGCCAAACAGCAGAGGTAAAGCAGCATCCGCAGCCGCTCACCAATGACAGGCAAAGCCCCGACATTTGTTTTCACACCACCGCCACACAAAGTGGGTCTGAGTGGCCGTTCCTGATCACCTCCCTGCGTAAATGACCCCACGTTCCAGAGCATGGAGGTTAATCCCACCCAGCGAAAGCAGACAAAGTCTCCAAGAACCTCCAAGGCTTTGGTCCCTGAAAACCAAAGCCAAAGGGTGCATTTTGGCTTATACACTGAGTTTTAAGAGCTGACACTACAGCACGTTAAAAACAGACCCCCAAAAGACTCAGCAATCAGACCACTGCATGGCACAGACAAGAGAAGTCTCTCTACTGATTATTTTTTAATATCTCTACAATTTAGACACCCACAACCATTTCGGCATCCTCTGAGGCAGGGGTGGCCACCTTGAACGGAGGAGGGGAGAAACGGGGGCTTCGAGCAAGTGAGGGCGGGAAGGGGTCCCAGTGCCGGTGGGCAGAGCAGGGATGGACGCCAGTTGGGATCCCTTGAGCGACCGCCGGGGGGCTGGGGAAAGGGAGCCCACAGGGCGGATAGAGGGGAATAAGCGATGCGGGGGCAGAACAGGCACGGAGGGCTCAGGGGTCCCGACCTCGCAGCGCGGCCCTCGCGGGGGGGGGGCGGTCCCAGCCCCGGTCCCAGCACGCCCCCCCTAATCCCGCCCCCTCACCCTAACTGGCCACAGCGGTGAGGAGCGGCGCCGCCATTGGCCAGCGACGCTTCACTCAATGCCACGTCCCGGTGGCGGCGGCGAGCCGGGGGGAAGGCAAGGGCCACCCGGTCCCCCGCGCCCACCTGGAAGGGGTTGATGTCCACCGGGTCGGCGAACGGGTTGGTGTCGAAGCCCGACATGGGCGCGGTCCTGACTGGACTGGACTGCTCTGCGCTCCCGCCGCTTCTCCGCCGCTCCGGCCACTTCCGGGTCAGCCACCGCGCCTGCGCCACCACCCACCTGACCTCCCCTCCCCACCCACCGCGCAGGCACTTTAAGGGCGGGGCAGGGGCGGGGCCGAGTGACGTCACAACGGCGCCACCGCCTATAGCGCGCGGGGTGTGGGGGGAGTAACCCTATAGACGGGGGCGCGCTACGGGGGGGTGCCTATAGAGGGACATATGGGGGAGCAGGCTCTGTAGGGGGCATCCCCGTAGATCCCATAGCCCATCCCCTATAGAACAGACCCTATAGAATATCCCCTGTAGACTGTCCCCTATAGAATACCCCTATAGGTTGCCCCTATAGACCCCGCAGAGGCAGTGGCGGGCGCCGCCGGCCACGCAGCCCCTCCTCCCGCCCTCCCCTATGGCCGCTACAGGGTGCGCGTAGGGCCCCGCCCCGCCCAGCCCGGACGGGGTAGGCGGTGCCGCCGCCGCCGCCGGGACTACGGCTCCCGGCCTGCCCTGCCCTGCCATGGCGGAGATCCGCGGTGAGCCGGGTCCTGGGGGGGTGAGCACCCCGTTGGGGATGGGGACCCGTGGGGCGGTGGGTCACCCCCACAGGGGTGGAGAACCCCCCCCGCCCCGTCCCGGGGAGGTGGGGCAGGGGCACCGCGACCTCCGCCCGCAGCCCCCCAAGCCTCCTAATAGTAACCTCCTTCCCGCCTGGGGGAGGGGGTTGGGGGGGCAGAGGGTTATTTATGCCCCCCTCCGCTAATGTCCGGCTCCCCCCTGCAGTGTTCCCCCTCTCCTGCGCCGTGCAGAACTACTCCTGGGGCAAGGTGGGGCTGGAGAGCGAGGTGGCCAAGCTGGTGGCCACCAGCGACCCCCTGGTCCAGATCCAGCCCAACCAGCCCTACGCCGAGGTGAGTGCCCGGCTGGGCGGCCGTCCCTTCCCTGTGACCATCCCATTCCATGCGGCCATCCCATCCCTGCGGGCATCCTGTTCCATGTGTCTGTCCCATCCCCTGCAGCCGTCCCATCCCCTACAGCCATCCCATCCCCTGCGGCCATCCCGTCTGTGTGTCCGTCCCATCCATGTGTCCGTCCTGTCTCCCCATCCGTCCCATCCCTGCATCTGTCCCAGTCCTGCATCCATCCCATCTGGATGCAGCTCTTGCCATCCCGCATACCAGGATGCAGCTCCCCTGCCCCTCCCCAGTCCCCTATAGCCCCCGGGGGCTGCGGGGCTGCCCAGGAGGAGGAGAGGAGATGCCTGGAGAAGCCCAGCATGACTCAGCCCCCGAGGGAGCTGCCTTGGCTGCCTCCATCACCTCTGGGGCCAGACAGCCTGGAGAAAAGCCCAAGTCATCCCCATGGCTGCCCGGCTGAGGGGTCTGTCCGTCCACCTGTCTGTCTCCCGCAGCTCTGGATGGGCGCCCACCCCCGGGGTGACGCTGTCATCCGGGATAACCGCATCCCCCAAAAGACACTGGGCCAGTGGATTGCCGACAACCCCGCCTGCCTGGGGGCGAAGGTGAAGGACGCCTTTCATGGACGCCTGCCCTTCCTCTTCAAGGTGCTCTCAGTCAACACTGCCCTCTCCATCCAGGCGCACCCCAACAAGGTTGGGAGAACCCCGGGGAAGGCGGGGGGGGCAGCCCTGGCCAAACCTTCGGGGTTTCACCCAGCTCCTCTGCCCCCCACCTTCTCCAGGAGCTGGCAGCAAAGCTGCACGCCCAGTTCCCTGAGCACTACCCCGATGACAACCACAAGCCCGAAATGGCCATCGCTCTCACCCCCTTCGAGGGCTTGTGCGGCTTTCGGCCAGTGGAGGAGATCGTCTCCTTCCTCCAGAGTAAGAATGGCGATGGGGGGTGGTAAGGTCATACCCCGAGGCCACCTTCCTCCCCTACGGTGGGTTCGGCGTGGGGGGACAGTGGTTGTGCCTCCTTGGGATGGGGTGCTGGGCTCCCCACCAGGCAGTGGTGGCCACCAGGGCTGACTTGGGCTGGCCACCCCCGGTAGCCGTCCCCGAGCTGCGGGCGCTGATCGGGGAAGTGGCAGTGGAGCAGCTGGAGCGCAGCAGGAGCGACGACCCCCGGGGCGTCTCGGCCGCCCTCCGTGTCTGCTTCACCCGCCTGATGAAAAGCGAGAAGAAGTTCTTCGTCGACCAGCTGAACATGCTTGTGAAGAGGATCTCCCAGGAAGGTGGGTCTTCTCCGCCCACCATGGCCCCCCAGAATGGTTTTGATGGGGGAGGGGGCCTGTGTTTAGGGGAGGGGGTCTCCCCCCCCACCCCAAGCTCCCATCTCACTAGTGCTCCTGGTCTCTGCCTGTGCAGCAGCGGAAGGGAAGGACACGTCGGGGAGCAGCGGGGACCTGCTGCTGCGCCTACACTCCCAGTACCCGGGCGACATCGGCTGCTTCACCATTTATTTCCTCAACCTGGTGAGGCTGGAGCCGGGGGAGGCCATGTTCCTGGGAGCCAACGAGCCCCATGCCTACCTGCAGGGAGGTGAGCGTCATGGCAGGCGTTCCTCACCCAGGACCTCACAGGGACTGTCCCCAAAGTGGCTGTGGTCCCCTCCACAATGTTTGACCTCCCCCACCTGGGACGTGCGGGAGGGCTGGGGTGGGCTGACAGCACTGCCCTGTCCCTGCAGACTGCGTGGAGTGCATGGCGTGCTCAGATAACACAGTGCGGGCTGGGCTCACCCCCAAATTCATTGATGTCCTCACCTTGTGCGAGATGCTCAACTACACGCCAGCGCCCAGCAGCTCCAAGATCTTCCCAGCCACGCAGAGCCAGCTCGACCCCAGCGTCTACCTCTACGACCCACCCGTGCCAGACTTTGCCATCATGAGGATAGAGGTGAGCGGTGACGCTTTGGGGACACGGGTGGGGGGGACACCAGCTTTTCCCTGTCTTGGCTGTGCTCTTGGTAGGAGATCTCAGTATTGGCTGGGGCTTTCTTGGCATGGGTTTGCTCACCCTTGGAGCTAGTGGTCCAGTGAGGATGGGAGGACACTTGGGGATGCTTTGGGATGCTTGGGAATGCTGGGGATGATGGGGAATGCCAGGGATGCTTGCAGATGCTTGGGGACACCGGGGATGCACTGGGGATGCTTTAGGGATGCTTGTGTCATCCCCAGACACCACTGCAGGCTCCTCTGCCTCCTCTGTTCCTCCTGCCTAAAGCTCACTCACCTTCTCTAGCAGCTTCGGGCAGAGGGGGGATGAGGAGGAGGTCTTGGAGGTCCTCAGCTAAGCCGAGGTCCCTGGGGTTTTGGCTGCTGCAGGCGCAGGGTGGCCTGGGCACAGCAAAGGCTGGAGCAGGGTGGGAATGGGGGTGGCCTCCTTCCAGCTCTCCAAAGGGAAGAAGAGCTGGGGGAGACTCAGGCCGCGGTGACCCTTTCCATTGCAGATCCCCACCTCCATCAAGCTATACCTTGTCTCTGCCGTGGACTCTGCCAGCATCTTGCTGGTGATCCAAGGGACGGCCGTGGGCACCTCCACAGCCGCAGCCTCCGAAATGACTCTGTGTCGTGGCTCCGTCCTCTTCATCTCCGCCAACGAGAGCATCTCCCTCCACCTCACCTCGCTGGATGGGATGCTGCTCTTCCGAGCCTGCTGCCTCCTCTGAGTGGCACCCAGGACGCTTCCCCCCACCTCCATCACTCCACACTTGAGTAGATAGAAACTGGCCTGGGCAAAGTCATCTCACTTGGAAGTTTCCCTTCCAAACCCTACCAAAACCAGCCTGCACCCCATGTACAGAAAGAGCAATTCCACGAATCGACTCCTTGGACGTGGCACAGAGGAAGAGCACCTCCACTTGTTAGCCACGGAGCATCATCCCCTTTGGGTGCTGCTAATGCCCTACAGCGACTCCCTTTATTTTGGGTTTTCCTCCCTTTTCCTTCTCACTGAAAAGCAGCAGGGAAGCCTGATGTCTGCACCCCCAGGTCTCAAACGTGTTTGTCCAGCTTCTAGGAGCTGCTGCTCCCCCCTGAGAATGTGATGCCAAGATTTTCTGCTGCTCCTGGGTGTCTGGTGGGCTCTTCCCGAGCCTGGCCGATGGCCGTCAGTCCTCTGAGCCGTGTCACCCCTTCCCCGGCTGTAAAAAAGGGGGTGATGGAGCTGGAGAGCCTCCAGTGCTGTGAATAAAGTGGTGGCTTTGTCCTCGGTGCCAGGGCAGTGTGGTGGAGGGAGCAGGAGGATGGGGAGAAGCTGTGGTTGTTTGCAGGGCTCAGGGACTGGAGAAGGATGCTGAAGGCAGCTCTGGCATCCCCCCTCAGCAGCATCAACCTGGGCAACACAGCAGCTCCGCAGGGAAAAAAGGACACCTGGGGTAAGACGTGATGAAAATGCAGCAGGGTCAGGGAAGGAGCCCTCCCGAGCGGGGCTGCTTGGCGGGAAATGGGGCTCAGCCCCCCCGCCACAGCACCAACACACCCTCTGAGGAATGAGATCCAGTTTATTGAGTGCTCCCTTCAACAAGGAAAATACCAAAAAAAACCCAAACCCAGTTCAGTTCTCTAAACATGAAATATTTAAGTAAGGTTTCTTTATAAGAAGCTGACTGTCTTCTATGGAGCAGGACCATGATTTAAGGCAGCTTTTAAGGTTCACAACAGGTAGATTCCCCAAATCTGCACCCAGAGCTGGCCCGGGGTGGCGTGCGGGGCTATGCTGCCCCTTGCCCGCATCAAAGCGGCTTTGGGGAGACCTGGAAAAAGCCATTAGCTCCAAACCCCAAACTTAACAGGTCCCTCAAGAGGTGGAAAGTGGGGAGGTCCCAGCCCCAGCGGGAGCTGCTGGTGGATATAACACACACAGATGCTTAAAGCTCAGCAGCCTGCCCCAGTTTGCTCCAATGAGTTCCCCCCATGTTCTCCATTGGAGCTGCAATCTTTGGTTTGGATCAGCCCAGGCACTGGGAGGAGGAAACCCAGCAGCAATTAATTGCAAGCAGCATGAGAGAGGTAAATGAAGCAGCTCTCCCAGCTGACCCCCAGCCGGCCTCAGCCTGCCAGGGAGGAGGGGTGACAAAAGCCAAAATAAATAGAAAAGGGGTCTGGGGGCTTCCCCAGGCCAGTCCCACACCACAGCAGTTCCATCCCACCATCAACCACCTCTTCATCAGGGAGGGATAGGGCTGGGGACATGTCCTAATCCTCAACATGGCCATTTAAAAGGGGAAAAGAGGAGGTCAGGCAAACCAAAGAGCATTTGCTGCTGCACCTCCCAATTCCTTCCCTTTACACCCCCCTGGAGATGCCCAGACTCTGCCTCTCCTCCCACCCCACCCCAGCCAGGCGACAGGTCCCATTCAGGCCACCTAAACATCACTGTGCCACCTCTCCCTGGTATTGCTGAGCCTAAGGAAAAGTCCTTTGGGGTTGGTGGGTTGGTTGCCGCTGCTCGCCACAGGCAGCATTGCAGCATCGTTCAGCCTTCGCGGCACTATCCCGGCATGGGACAAGGGATGCCACCAGCCACCCCACGGGACAAAGAAAGTGCTGGCTTTTGACCTGTTTTTGTGCAGCCCTCCCGGTTACTGGATCACGCAGGAGAGATTTTCTCCGAAACAACAGGGGCAAGAAGAGGTGATGGGTTTCGGGGGGATGAGATACAGATCTTCGTCATCAGGGACCTCATCGAGATGGTACCCGTCCTGCAGCAGCTGCCGGCTCAGGTCCTGGTTCACCTGCTGCAGGAGGAACAAAGGAGGCAGAGATGGTTAAAATTAGTCCCAGTTTAGTTAAAATTAGTCCCAGTTTAGTTAAAATTAGGTCCCAGGGCTTGCACGGGGTAGGGCTGTGAGCAGAAAGGGCATCATGTCCCCCCTCCAGTGCACGGGGAGAAGTGGCACAACCAGAGCAGAGGAAAATGAAAGAGCAAAGAGCTTCTCCTGGGCTGCAGCACCCTGACATGCACACTGTGCACCCCAAAACCCCCCTGCAGGCTACCAAGGGGGATTTTATGCATGGCTTAAGTGTCTCAGGCAGCAGTTTGCAAAGCAGAGCCCTGCGGGATGGCCGCACGCGTACACGCCCCAGTGGGTGATGCTGCCTTTCAGCCCCTCTACAGACACCGTGGGGACTGCGCCGTTGGGGTCAAAGCCGTGGACTTGCCTCAGCGGAGGAGTAGCCCAAGGAACATCTGGATCCCAGCTCCCTATCACTAAGAGAAGAAGGAAATGGGCAGAGCCAGCCAGGAATCGCCCCCTAAAAAAGCCAACTCTGAGCCTGCAATACCCCCCTACCCAAATTCAGGGGATATTGGCCCAGTTCCCACCTGTCTGAATCCAGGGAGACCAGATTCTCATCCGCCGTCTGGCTGAGCGCCGCGTAGCCCTTCTTAAATTTCACTGACCTGCCAGAAAGCTGAGAAGTGAGCCCGGGACGGGCATTTCCACATGGGAACGCAGACCCAGAATGGCTGGACTGAGGAGACAGGGCAGGAATCACAGTCCTAAACATCCCCTCCCACCCAGGCGCTGTCCAGGGCCACAATGACCTAAGAATAAACCCCAGCTAAGGCTACCCGACTAAATCCTGAACACAAAACCATCCCCAAAACACAGAGAAGCAGCAGCATGGCCCCTCATAGAGCATCTCCTAACTTTTGCAGGAAAAGTTAATTCATTTATTATGTCAGATGCTTGCTGGCAACAACAAAGCCAGCAGATTAGGCTTCCAGACTCATTTTGCAATCCTCCAGCTTTCCCAGCCTCGCCAAGGAACGTGACAAATCCATCTCAGGGGGTAAAAAGCCAAAAAAAGAAAATGGGATCTGACCTTTTAGCTGCCAGCTTCGGGTGTTGGGGCTCAGGTCCCCCCAGCAGCCCCTGCCTTCGCAGCGCTGCCCTCGCCAGCTCCCGCTGCCGCTCTGAAAGCCAAGCACAGGGGCAGAGCTCAAAATACCCAAGCATTCCCCAGGGGTCTTATTTTTTTTTGGGAGGGGGGGGTGGGTGGGTGTTATTCTTTGGGGGGGGTATTTTTTGTTGAGGGGTCCTAGGCAGTGCATGGGGGCACTGAAGTGCTTTCCACAGGCAGCGCCTATAGGTTTTTATGGTTTTTTTTAAATGTCTTTATCCCACCAAGGAATAAAACGGCTTTCAGTCACTCTCACCCCAGGCAAGAGGTGCAGGTGTCTCCCCGAATGCCAGCAGAGTCCCTTGGAATGACAGCGAGCATCACTTACGGAGCTTGGCGTGAAGGGAGGGAGGTTTGCTCATGATGTACGGTCCCCTTTTCTCCACCATGTCCATTGCCTTGTTCAGCCTCTTGTTTTCAGCCCGAATCAGCTAAAAAAAAAAACGGGGAAATAAGTAAATTTAGTAGCATTTTTCTTTGGGGATAAAGTAAACCAGAGTCATCTCAGAGAGCATCTGGACAGGGAGAGCTGGGAGGGGATGGCTCCTCCTCGCCAGCCCAGTGCTGCTGCCGGAGGAGGAAGAGGAAGAGGAATAAGCAGATCTGTTCACAGATGAAGGGATTATTTGGGAATGGCGACGCTAAATTAAAAGCCCACACAGCAACCAGTGGTTTCTTTGCAAGCCTGCCTCTAGGGAGAAGACACGATGGAGGAGATTTAACTAGCAGGTTGATCTAATAAAATATAAAGATACTTTAATTTCTCCATGGGTTTTGAGCCTTTCAAGATTAAACCCACATCATTAAAACAGAAGCAGTGTCATATAATCAGGTCTGAGAGTCAAGGCTTTAAGGAAAAGCCTCCCCCATCCAGGAGAGGTGGCTCTGCTAAATGACAATGGGCAGAAAAAAGTTCTGCAAATATAATAATTAATAAAGAAAATAGAGGAAGGGTCAGAAAATGAGCAGAGAGTCGGTTGGCGCAGGAGGGAGGGGGAATTAGAGGCAGCAGTTAACAAGGTGGGGTGGTGACAGGAGGGCACATCCAGGATTAGCAGAAGTGTCTCAGTGGGAATTAGTGGGGCAGGGCCCCCTGGGTGGGAATAGGGAATAGCTCCAGGTGCAGGGAGCGGGGCCCTATACCACCCCACACACATACCCCATACTACTGCACACACATCCCAGCCCTATACCACCCCCAGGCACATACCCCACACTGCCCCACACACAACCCAGCCCTACACCACCCCCACGCACATACCCCATACTGCCCCACACAGCCCTCCCAGACCTATACCCCCCATGCATATACCCTATGCTGCCCCACACACATACCCCCAGCCCTATATCACCCCCATACACATACCTTACACTGCCCCATACTGCCCCATGCGTGTACCCTAGCCCTATACCCCCCATGCCCATACCCCATACTGCCCCCCACACACCCCAGCCCTATACCACCCCACACACATACCCCATTACTGCCCCATGCATACAACCCAGCCCTACAGTGCCCCATACCACCCCCATGCACATAGACCATACTGCCTCATGCACGTACCCGAGTCCTACATCCCCACACATCCTGGCCTTATGCCACCCCCCCATGCACATACCCTATACTACCCCATACTACCCCATGCACATACCCCAGCCCTATACCACCTATGCACATGCTCCATACTGCCTCACGCACACCCCCCAGCCCTATAACCCCCAGAAGCACACCCCGGCCCACACCCCCGCTCCCTGCCCGTTCTGCTCCCAGCGCCATCGCCGCCCCCGCCCCCGCCCCGCCCCCTCCGTGCCGCCAGCCAATAGCGACGTGCGGCACCGGCGGCGCCCAGCCAATGGGAAGCGAGGCGGTGGCGCGCTCCTCCGCCGCGCATGCGCAGCGCAGCTGGCGAGACACGGGGATACGTGGATGGCGGAGTAGCGGGATATCAGGATACCGGGATAGCGGGTGGTCCCGCCCCCTGGGAGCCGCTTCCCTGCTCAAATTCATGTTTTTCTGAAAAATTCCGTTTCGGGGAAAAAAAAAAAAAAAAGTAATGTCCCTTTCCCCCCCTTCCCCCCCCCCTTTTTTTTTCCCCAAATCCCTGCCTGCACCAGAACCGAGTCCCAGAACAGATTCCCGGCCCTGCCAGACACCTGCCTGCACAGGCACTGGAGGGGGAGTACACCCGGTGCCAGCAGGAGCCTCCTGCCATCCTCAGGAGCTTCGTTAAGCCCCGGCCTCGTCCTGGGATAATGACCCCTCCAAGGGCACTTTGCCAAGTCCTTGTTCTCCCCTGCCCCAGAGCGGACCCCAAGAGGGACATCATGCCCCTTGGACAGACCCTCACCTCTCCCTTCCTGCAGCCAGGAAGGATTTACAAGCTCTTACACCTCATTTCTCACATTTACACTTTGTTTCTTCCTCTTCCCCGTAAAAACAAACAAATAATCACACAAGGCCACCGCTACTCCATCAGTCAAACCAGTTTTTCCTTTATTAGGTCCAACTTCCCATGGCGTACATTGTGACTCAATAAAGGAAGAAGTTATTTCAAATAAGGTAATATTTTAACATCTGTGTCTCCAGGAGACTGTGTACAATTGGGGAGCATCAGTGAAACGCTCCAGTAATGCACCTGGAACAGAAAAGAAGAGAAAAACCATTAAAGCAGGGGCCTGTTATCTCCACAAAGTTTCCATGGGGTCTAAAACGTGTTATTTTCATTGCTTGTTTTTCCCACTCAAAAGCCCAATTTACCCACAACCCAGCTTCCAAATGCAATTACTGCATCCCCAACTTTGCATCCCAGGGCAGGGACTCAAAGATCCAGAATTAAACACTATTTGCAGCCTGACACCTGATAGCTCTATTCTGAGCATGCTATTAAGAAAAAGGCTGGAATGTGACACTGGCCACCTCCTGAAGGAACTGAGAGAGGAGCCTGCCTTTACGTAATTTCCATGAGGATTTTTATTTTAGTTAGGGATTATAGCCTGTAAGGTCTTGCCTATACTTAATGACAGATCCTCATTAACCAGAGAAGCTGGTGCTTAGTAACAATACCTTCAGACACTGCAGTTCACGCGACAGCCTGGTATTTACCATGTGGATCTAAGCCAGCACAGCTGATCTGCATATTCGGTAAGCAAGGGGCCCTACAAATTAGTGTTTAATTACAGAAAAAGATGATATTTTAAGCAGAAGGTGAAGAACCTTCAGTGGTGTTGGGCGACTACCATCAGTGGGGCCCATTTTCTAGCATAAACTAGTGTCTCTCAGCTGGCTACACCGTGACAATAAAATGAAAGTTTGTGCATTTCCAGAGGAAATGACCCTGCCATTTGCTAAAAATGCTTCCTGCGGAGAAGCTGGTGAGGAGCAAAGGTCACCAGGCCGCCAGAGAAGTGCTGCAATACCCGTTGTCTTGATGACTGCTATCTCGAAATCTCTGGGAGGTCGAGTATGGTGGCCAACCACCCCACCCCTCCTCAATCAACTGCACTCTTCTTTTGTTAAGCCTTCTTTGAAAAGGGTTACTACCTTTTCTTGGAGACCTGTCATTAGAGTTATCTGGAGAATCACATTACAAGAACTTCACAGAACCACAAAGGCAAGGAAGAGGACTCTGCCTTCGCCAGGAGAGTTTTAGAGGAGCAGAGTCCCATGGCAAGAGTCTCGGAAGCATCGGTGTCCCTTACCAGTAAGATTTATGCTTTATCCAGGCCCAGTTCCTCTGGAGTGGAGATTCCCAGTTCACTCAAAGTTGGTCTAAGCTCCTGGATAACGTAAGGGTAGATTTCCTTGTGAGGTCCTGCCTTGTCCTGAATGAAAAGAAACAGTGTTATTTCAACAGCAAGCTCCACTGGCCAGTTTTGTGACCAAGCGTTCTCAAAAATGGTCCACGATCTGATCCATCTCATGGGGACAGGACCAGAGAGCACAGCCCAGCTTCACCTGTGTGTCAAATAAACAAGACTGGCATACATCTCTACTGGAAAGTCCTCCTACTCACGGACCGTCGTTGCAAAGCACCCCAGAATAATGCTGAACTCCCCTTTGGGGGACCTGCAGATTATTCATAACACTTGACGCCTTTCCCTAACTTAACAACAGGCTGATGTGACCCCATAACGTGTGTGTTGCACCATGACAAACCGAAGGCCAAGCCAAGCTTCTTGAATAAGGGATGCTTTGCAAACCAGTCCAAAAAGCACTGACACCTTAGGAAACAGAATGAAAATGGTATCTGATCACAGTAAAGTGGAAAAAATAAAAATCAGCTTTTGGGTGAACCCGAGAGAAAATTTAACTTGCTTGGAAATTAGGGGAAAAACATAACCCCCCTGAATAATGTTTAGGCAGGACTCCAGGAAGACTGTAAATCTGCCCCTGAGTTCTGATAAACTGAGTTTTGCCCTACATGGTGGGGGACTAGGAAAAAAAAAAAAAAAGATATAAGGAAAACATATGAAGATTCTTCTACTGGTCTTATGTCTCCAAAACCACTGAAAGAGTTTCAGTTCTAGAGAAGAATGCAGAAATAGCAAACTGAAAAGCAACTGATGGTGGAGTAGAGTTTGGAGCAAGTGGATTTAAGAGCTGGCAGCAAAGACCTCCAAGCCAGCCCTCCTCAGCTGTGGCAAAAAAACCAAACCCAGTTGGAATAGCATAGCTGCTGGCTTCTACAGCTGAAATAGAAGAACTCCTGCCTCCACCCCCACCCCCCCATTTTAACTCCCTGGTAAAGGAAGGCTGGACTCGGGTTTCAAGGTGCTGGTTTATGTTGTTTTTCAAACCTATGCAGCTTCCTGAGTTACTACTCCCAGCCAGCTCAGTATCGAGTCCTTTAAGAAACCAGTAAGCTGCCTTTGCTTGAGATATTTCTAGTAATGCTTATTAAAAAAAAAAAAAGAAAAAGAAAAATCCTGGAAGACTTTACCACCAGAGTCAGCATCAGGACAGAAAAATATGAAAATAATAATGTTATACTTCATGAAGCTGTGCTGTTGAGTACTCTTACCTCAAAACAGTTATTTCAAGCCATGGAGCACATGCTTGTAAAGCAGCTATTGATTCTGGCAGCAGGAAATAGCAGCTTCCCTTTGCACCTCTAACGATAAGCCAAGAAAAACTCTTCCACTGCGGGGCTCTCAGCAACGCGAATGCAGCACTTCCACCCCAGGCTGCCACACTCACCTTTACAACTTCTAAGATGCGGACAGCACTGGCAAAGTCATTTAACCGTCTGCATGCCCTCAGAGCTGCATCGATGATTTTTGGTTCTGGAACCAGGTCATAACCCACAAGTGTGTTTATGCCTGTGAGTATAAGGAAACACCAAGAGGAACTTGGCATCAGCTCATCACGTTATCAAAAGAAACCTTTTGAACCTATCCAAAGGAGCATTATTTTGCTCCACCTTATGAAAGAATTAAGTATTACCACACCACCAGTCACCATTAGAAGATGATTACAGCTTTCACTGCTATTTTGGGGACACATACACACACACAGTGCCAAGGGTTTTCTTTTGCTCTTCTCCCTTTCTCTGTTGCTCACTACTGCAGATTTTAAGTGGATTTCACGAAATCCCAGTGGGCCATTTTCATCCATGCTCCCAAAAGGAGTCAGTCTCTGTACCACGGCGCATCAGTTATGGAGTCATTAAGAAATCCAAATGACTTCATTCCTACAGGTGTAATGAAACCAGAACTTGAGCCGCTGTCTACTTCCTTCCTCTCCTTTCAGAGGGAAGAGCCCAACACCAAGTCATCCAGGTGATGCTGAATGATCCCTCTGGCTGTTATGCAAACACATTTATAAGCTCTAGTTGGGGTAGTTCAATAGGAGCTGGCAACTCCACAGCAAGTAACAACTGAAGACAACCATACAGTGAGTTATGGCCAAGCTATTAAATCAAAGTCCAAAGAAAAATGCATGTGGTTATTCATTATGCAACAAATGAGCTCAAATACACCTTTCAAATAGATGAAATGTTTCTCTCCCTCCCATCCAGGTGGTAAAACGCATACTCTGGGGCACTAAGATTTACTGAGCCTGGACTCCCACCACCTTGTCCCCCCCACTCTCCCTCAATCTGCACACCGCAGCTACTTCCCACCCGGTTGGTTGGTTGGTGAGGTGCCATCGCCTGCTGCGACAGGCGCAGAGCTGAGCAAACAGCGGCATGCCAGCCACTGGCACACACAAAGTGGCCAGGTGACTCAGAACAGATAAAGAAAGGCTCACATAGTGCCTTGCCCCCACTGGCTATTTACATTATTGCTCTCCTACACCAAACTCCCAGCTTTCACTATTTCTGCTCTCCAACAGCAAAGTAAAAATAAGCTGTTATTTCTGGTCATGAAGCAGTTATATTTACTCCATGTCACTCCTCCCTTTTCATTCAACATACCTTTCCTGAGCTCCCAGGCATCAATATCTGGCTTGTTGAAATATGTCACCCAGCGAGCATCAAATTCTTCATCTGATTCTTGTGACCCATGAGAGTAGCAGCGGGCAGGCAGTACAGCTGAATGCAAAAAGAAAGGAAGAGGCTTTGAGCAAACAGAAAATAAGTGTACTTTAGTCCTGGTAAAGAGAAAAAAAGCCATAAAGTATGTATTTCACTCACTACAGGGAATCCAGATCAGTCCTCAGCCTGGATAAGGACTGGATGAATAAAACTTATTAAATACCTGTTGTTCGTTTTGTGGCAAAGTGCATATCTTCTGTTTGACATCAGAACTCTAAAGTGTTCCCAGATCCTTTGGTCAGAGCAGGATCAAGAGGGATGGGGGAAATGCAAGAGAAAAACAATTCTGTATAACCAGTCCTTAAGAGAATTTTTTCTGGGAGCCCTATTTCCACAAGATAGAGGAACTTTCCCTCTTGCAAGAGCCGAGCAAGCCAGAGAAATGTAACATACATGTACTTCATCAACAGCCCCCTGAAGTAGCACAATTGTTCTGTTCCCCACATTCGACCCCTCTCAAAACCACAGGACTTGTCTGCGCAGTGAGTTCAGCTACATGAGTCAGTTTTTCAGTGGCATTCCTTCCAGAAATAAAACCCTGTATCCTACCAGTTATATCGTTATCCACTTCAGATGAACACACTGGTTTATTCTGGAGTAACTTCCCACTGTAGACAACTCCTGAAATTGCTCCACAACCAGTTTCGTAATCCAGGAAGAGCAGATTTCCCAACCAACAGACTAACTCAACAGCAACAAGCTGCAGGTCTTTGATTCCACCACGAGTTCAGAGCTGACAAGGGCTTGTTTCAAAACGGTTGTAGGGATCTGCGCAAAACGACCTGAGCCCAATTATGAAGGCTCTCAAGAGCACAAGGAACCTATTACAGGATACTGAAGAGTTGAAAGAGAAAACAGAATCACCGCTGTCCCTGTGTCTATCCAAGATAAAACTCCTGGATCTCACAGCTGTAATTGCATTAATATTTCGCAATTAATAAAACACAAAAGTGTACTGTTAGCCAACGGGCAAATAAGGTTGACATGATTATAAACTCATTTCTTCCCTCAACACCACTCTAACACAAATTGCTTTGCTGCTGGGCTGTTTTTTTAACCCAAAAGGTTGGAAGAGTTTTCCCAAAGGAACTAAAACCTAGGGTACAGACACCTCCACAGCATTGGAGCTGTACTGGGTCCTCCCTGCAAAGCCGAGTGCTCTGCAAGCTGCCTTACCAGCACAACACAGCCTGGCTAGCAGCTGCTCCCTTTCCCTGCTGGTAATTCCACTCCGCTAATATTTGCAGAGAGGTCATACACCAGATATGACCGTGCCAGTGTGAAGCTCCGCTTCAGAGAAGGCTGATATGGCTAGTCACTTTTTCTTTCTTAACCTAGCATGAACCACTCACGCTGACCAACCATGAAGTTTTATTTAAAAGCAGGAACCCCCAAACCATGTATCTTGCATTCCGTATGCAAGATAAAAGACTAGGTTGCATTTTTGCATCCTTCCCAGATATATTTTTCTGGTTTGAAGATCACAGTGAGTAGCATATTGCAAAGCAGCATCCTAATTCTACATAAAATATAACAGAATGAACCACAACAATGTCAAAGTATATCTTTATTCGCTATACATGACAGCCTGAACAGAATGCAATCCAGATTTTTAACAAAATGTAAGGTGGTCCAACATTTCAGCTGCAATTCTGCTGTATGCAATGCTTCCCAAGCCACGAAAATATTTTCATTTGTTTTATCTACGTAACCAGGTATGGGAAAAGTAAATGACAGGCCAAGCCAGAATTATAACGCTCTTTTGCCATGCTGTAGGAATGCTCCTCATCCTCTCCCCAGCTCCAAAACTGATCTTTGACCCTGATTTCTCTAATAAATCACATGCACAGCTGAGTTCAGAGCAAGAGCAGTCCCCTGTGCCCAGGTAGGGAGTCAGAGGACACTGATGAAAAGCCCTCAGATATGCATTGTTTGGGGGGAGAATACTGTTTTTCCAAAACATAAAGCAAAGCCTACAGAGAAACAGCAAATTTCAGTTTGAGAAAAGCCTAGATTGAAGTTCTCAAATGCCATCTTTAAGGCAAAAAACTAAAGCTTATCCCCTGAGCACTCAACAAAACCATTCCCTTTAGTCTTAAATACAGGAATGACTTGGTTGGACTAAAAGGATCCCGAAGACAAATGAAGAAAAACCACAGGAATTTGAACTCTGGATTTCCAGGAGGCATTTTTCAACTGCTGCTCTGTTTCTTTACCACCCTTGTTTCCCATTCTAACACTGACATCTCTATACTGGACTGAAAGCCTATACTGGAGAGGGGACCCTGCAAGCCACCCTGGCAAAGCAGGAGCCAGACGGGTGCCTCGCGTCTCGGTGGGGTCCATCAAGGTCACTGTCACACACACCGTGCCTGTGTGACAGTTGAACCACACCAAGCCACCCCTGGGGAGATTCACAACTACTGGGAAGAAGCAAAAGGCACGTATGTTTGCAGAGGTGCGTTTTTAAGAGAACGTAACAAGCTGCAAGAGCCTGAGAAGCTTAAAATCATCTAATAGCACACGAACGCATGTTAAATCTTCCCCAACTGCTGGAAATTGTCGGATTTCCCTGTTAACGAGCACAGAAGAAAAATGTGCATTAAGAGGAACCTTAGTTCACCAAAAAAGGCCGGACTGGCAAGGAGAAGCAAGGGCATTACATGCAGACCGTTTTAAAACATTATAGAACATAAATCTAAACCCAGAGGCTCAGGAGATGAACCGAAGGCATTAGCTTTGCCAAAACACAAGCCTCTGAGGGCAGCAGGGAAGGCGAAGTGGGTCGGGAGGGTAACGCGGTGCCTTGGTAAGGCAATACCTTGGAGGAGAAGAACATGGAAGCTGCTCAGTAGGGACGGCATGGAAAAACCAGGGCTGTGAGCAGCGGGATTCAGCAGGAGTACAAAGGCACTGCGAGGAAAGGATTCTAATACTTTTTTTTTTTTTTTTATGTTTTTAAGGCTTATCCATGAAATCCCAGCATGCAAACAGGGCAACCATCACTTATCATTTTGCATTTTTTAAAAATGAAGCAATCCACTCCCCACAGCAACTGTTTAATTCCCCAAGTGCTACAGGAGAGGCACGCGCAGGACCCCAAGCATTTTAAACGTGACCACCGCCAGTTTAATTAGCTATTAATTGAGATGCACAGACACTGCATCGTGTGTATTTTCACCCTGGCACCCACGCCGCGCTGCCCGTGGCTGCTCCTCTTCCCCTTCCTATTAATTGCAGTATTAACAAGGGGGGGGCGGGCAGGAGCCGGAGCGGAGGAAAGGCCCGGGGGGGTGCCTGTCCGCGGAGGTCACCGGCGACCTCCCTCAATGTCACCTTGACGGCAGGCCGCGGGAAAGCGCCGCCGGCCCCCTCGCTGCAGGCCCCGGGAAGGCGCCCGGCGATCCCCGCGAGGCGGTGGGACCGGTAACGACGGAGGGGACTGGGGTGTGTTACCAGGGACGGCGGCGGTGGCCCGGCCCGGCGGAGACGGCGCGCATAGGCCGCAATTGCGGCCTGCCCTCGAGTGATACCGGCGGGTCATTACAAGGACAGGGCGCCCTCGGCCGAGCACCGTGGCCGAACCGAACCGGGGGTGGGGGTCGGAAGGCCGGATACAGGGTACAGGGCGGCCTCTCACCTGCGGGGCGGCGGACGGCGGCGGCGCGGAGGCCGGAGACGGCGCAGCGGCGGAGGAGCGCGGCGGTGGCGGCCAGCATAGCGGCGGGGGGGATGGCAGCACCGAGGCGGGGCGGAGGGGGGGGGTTGCTCAGCTCCGGGCACCGGATGGGGAGGGAGGAAAGAGACAGCTGCGGCGGAGACAGACGACGGGACAGCCGCGGGAGGCCGGGCTTAGCGCCTCGGCCGCCGGGCGGGGCTGGCCACCATTTTGGGGCGGGGCCGGCCGCCATTTTGTGGCGAGGGCGGGGAAGGTGGTGGGTCGGTGCCAGCCTCCCCGCCGCATAAAAGGCCGGTAGCGGACGTTTCAGCGTTGTGTTATAGCTGCTCGGTCGTCTGCCGGTGACCTCGTTAACCGGACATGACCCCAGTGCGGGCTCCCGCGCGTGTTCCCTCATGGCTTCCCATAGGGAAACAGTGGTAGCTCTTCCCTTTGTACCATCGCTATTTGGCACCAGCTCTGGCGAGGGAAAACTGCCTGGCTTCTTCATATTGAGTGAGTGAGGAGAACATTGGACCCAGCCTGATGGTGGCCACAGCATCCAGCAGCTCTGGGGCTTTCTGTGGCTCTGGCCCGCTGCCAGCCGTGGCACCTGTCATGTCCTTGTGTCCTTGTCCCCAGGCGTTGGAGACTGCCCGCAGGGTGCTGCCCTCAGGAGGGGAGGGCTGACCCACCCACGGGGACACGGCTGGGCCCACAAAATGGCCCCCAGAACTGTTCTTGGTGCTATCCCTCAGCGGTGCAGCACGAGAGCATCACAATAATTTTGCTTGCCGTGTCCCCTCAGGACCCTGTGGAACCAGATGTAATCATGCCATTTTAAATGCTTCATATTTTGGGTTACAGGCATTTCTTCAACCATTTTCTCATGCAGGAAAGCCTTGGTCCACAGCCAACAAAGCAAGGAGTGCAAAATCCCCAGGCTCCTGTGGCCTCCAAGATTGGAAATTGCCTGCATATAAAATCAAATAAAAATCATTTTGCACATTAACAAAAATAATAAGGAGAAATGACTGATGTTTTGTGTGTTTTTTCCTCTCCCTCTCCTTGCTGGCAGCCGTGTAAGACAGCAGGGTTGGTGAGGGGCTAGTAGTTCTCAGCTGCGCAGCTGTGAAAGACTTTGGGCTCTGATCTGAGTGCTTACAGAGTTATTTATTAACATGATTTTTAGTACATTTGGTTGCTCCCCTCACATGCAGGGTGGAGGATTGGACCTGAACAGTGTCTGCGCCGGAGAGAGGAGGCTGGGAAGGTGGGACGGAGCCCAAAGCTTTCCCAGCCCCAAACCCACAAAAAAATAATTATTAAAAAAAAAAAAAACAATTGGAAATGAACATTCAATCTGCATCAGGACAGATAAGCTGGAGGCTCTGGCCTGGAGGAGCAGCTGCCTGCTGAGGGCGATAACAAGATCGTTGCCAAACAAAAGAGCCCCATGCTTCCTCCTCCTCTTCCTCACTCCCCTCATCTTCTCTCATTCCTGTTTTTCCATTCATTTCATTTCCTCACCTGGAAGAAGCGGGGATTTGGCTCTGAAGTGCTTTCCTGCAGCCAGGGCTCTGCAGCCAAGCCCAGGACCCCCCAAAACTCCCCGTCCTGTGCAGGGCACCGCATCCAGTCACAACAGCTGCCTGAGCATCCGCACACCATTTCTGGTGTCGCACACACTCCCAGGAGCACTTCTTCCTTCACACTCAACCCGAGGTTTCCTCTCAGTCTCAGGCACTAGATTTTATAAAATCATTAATTTGATTGGAAGGTACAGCGGCAAGGACAGCCTGGGCTGGGTGCCTCCAAAGAGAGGGACCCCAGCAAAGGAATCCCTGGGCAATTTTACTCTTGTAATCCACACACCCCTGCCCCTCATGCCCCTTTTAGTCCAACAGTGATTTTTGGTCTGGGGTCTTCTAACATCTCATTGGCTTCTTTTTCTGTGTCCAGGTCTTATCGTGTTGATCTGCGGTTTCAGCCCAGGTTTGGAGCCTCCATATCTTCTGGTTTACCCTCCTTGTGTGCCTGTGCTTGCTGGCAGAAGACGGAGAGCTGAAGATTCCCGGACTTGGGGAAAAACGCTACCAAAACGTCAGCATGATATCAAACCGTTTTCCCATACTAAAAGACTAAACGCATCTGCTAGGAAAATTACTGAGAAAAATAACTATAGTGACCTAAAAGCTTCAGCAAATCTAGCTACTCCTGCTAAGTAAAGCTAAGCAAACAGCATAAATCCCACCGTATTATAACCCTAAGTAACTTATTCTAATTAAAACTTACTTATTTACGCTAAACAACTAATATCCCTCAACAATGACAACACTCCCACCGCCCCTAGCTCCCAACATTGGGGCTTCCCCCCCAGCTCCAGACCCTTCCGACCCCTCCGGGAGAGCCGAGACCAGAATATCTGCTGCAGGAAAAGGAAGGAGGAGGAAGGTTGTTGTATTTTTGTGTTTTCTTCTGCTGACCCACCAACAGCGTGGGGAGGGAGCAACCCGTCTGCTCGTTTGTGTGCTTGATTCGGGATGAATCACAGCACCGAGCCAAGCCTGGCATTAATAAACCCCACAGCTCCTTGCTGTGTGTAATTGCAGCGGGTTTGATAATGAAGGTGTTAATTGGCATAAAAGCATCTCTCCTGATGGCTGAGATGTAGCAGTGGGGAGCAACGATGTGCAGCCACCTTCCCTGGTCCATGGGGGGTCACTGCAGACATGGGGCTGGTGGTGGCATCACCCCTGGGTGGCCAAATGCAGGGTCAGAGGCTCCCCCCAACATGTCCCCCCCTCTGCTTAGGTCCATAACCCAAAGCTGGCAGGTTTAACCCTTTAATCTGTGGACAAGGTCCCCCCCCAGCAGCAAGCCCCTCATGCACGGGGGTTATCCGGAGTGGTGGCAGCGTGTCGGGGGGAGCCTGCAGCATGTTGGTGACCCCACAGCAAGCCCAGCACTGCCTTTATCCACAGCAAAGCAGCTAAAAAAACCCCGTAATTTCTCCAGCATACCATCTACTGCCTATATAGAGGGCTTTTTCCTGCATATGTACCCAGCAGGAGGTGGTGGGGTCAGTGGCGGCCATCTGGCTGGCAGTCGGTGGTCCCTGAGCCCCTCGGGCTGTCAGATACCTGTACCTGTAACTTCTTGGTCAGCAGCTCCTCGCCGGGAGGTGGCAGGGGCCGCTTCAGCCCCTTGGTGGAGGAGCTGGACGTGTCTTCTCCTGCACTGCTGAGCTGCGGCCCAAGCCCATGCCGAGGCTCTGGGGGCTGGTAGCCCATCTGGTTGGGGTCCAGGGGGTCTCGGGAGAGGAGGATGCAGATGGAGGGGACGTTCTTGTGGACGGTCAGGTTCTGCGCTGGGCCACCGGCCAGCGGGTCCTGGTTTTCCCAGACCTCCAGCAAGGTTTTGTAGCGTACTTTTGTGACCTGGTGAAGACCTCCCAGCTTCCGCTTCATGATTTCCACGCAGGTGATGGTCTTGGTGACCGCCCTGCCACAACCGCTGAAGACGATCTGCCGGCTACCCTTCAGCTCCATCTGGGCCATGGCAAAGTTCATCAGGTTCCTGATCTTGCTGCCCTCCTTCACTTTCATCTCCACCACGTCTGGGGGCAGGTCGGGGAAGGGCAAGGGGCTCTCCTCCTCTGAGGTCCTCACCTTTCGGAAGTTCTCCATCCTGGACTGGGTGATGGGCTTGGCTCCCCCTCCTTCAGCAGCCATCCTTCACCCCTTCCCAATGGATCTGCTGGGGCTCCTAGCCCCCCAGGACTATGGCAGGGCTGGCTCAGCTGCCCTCCAGGACTGAGTTTAACCCTGTCCCCTGGGAACACCAGCCCCTTCTCCTCTCCTCACCCGAGGCTGCCTGCGGAGGAGCCGGCAGCAGGCTCGGTGGCTGTGCCAGAGGCTGTCCCCCGGCGGGGATGGGGCTGCAGGATCCCCTGGGTGCCCCTGATTGCTCCCAGTGGGGACAACAGCCGGCTCTGTCTCTCAATGATGCTTGGGCTCCTCCGCTCCCACTGCAGCACTCGCTTCTGCTGCTCTTCTCTTCATTCTGGACTTCAGCAGCCCCCAGAGCTGTTCTGTGTAATTAGCAGATCCTCCCCCTCTCCCTCCCCTCCTCCTCCTCCTCCTCCCCTCGCTCAGCCTCCCATCCCAGCACCCAGCTCCTGCCTTCATCCCCAGGGAAGGCAAAGGGGAGGGCAGGGAGCCCGGGTCCCCAACCGGGAGCAGGCAGGGAAGGGAAGGGGAAGCTGGAAGGCAGAGAGAGAAGCTCTTTCTTGCCTTCATGATGCTCCCGGAGTCCTGCCCCTTAAAGAGAACCTGGTCCCTTCTCCCGGCGCTTGCTCTGCTCAAGGACACTGAGTGCTAAGTGTAAGTGTCAGCAGAGTGTGGGCAGCCGGCCCTCCTGCATCCCTGCCTCCTCTCCCCAGCAGCATCCCCAGAGAGATGAGGAATCGCGGCCACGCTGCACCCAGGGATGGCATAGAGATGCCATCAGCCTGAGCTCAACCCTTATTAGCCATCAGAGAAGTTACTGGGACCCGCAGGCAGTAGAAATCCTGGCAGATGGCATTGTGGCCGTGCCCATCTGCCTGCAGGGGGCATGCACTGAGCATCTCAGGGCTCTGCTGCCCCCCAATACCCCGCAGGTTCAGCCCTGGCTCTGCCTGCAGGAAAACCTCTCTCTCCCCAAAGCCCCAAGGAGCAGATGTCGCAGCAGAGCCAGTTTTCACGGGTGATTTCTCTCCTTCCTCCTCCTCCTTCCCCATCCCTCCCTCTCCCCAGACCCCATCCCTTGCTCATCTCCACATCCCCAACACAGAGCTGCCTGCCGTGGGGTCACCGTCATATTTACCGGCAATACACCCCAGGAGATACCTATTACAGGCCAGAAAATCTCCTTTTTCTGCCCCCAATCTCTTCCCCGGGGCAGAGGCGATGTCCCTGCCCCAGGCTGGCCCTCTGCCTGCCCCTGTCACCTACCTGTCCCCAGCCTCCCGCCCCGCTGGCAGGGGGATCATTGTACAGTAGAAAGACATGCTGAGTATTGACTTGCAGTCAAATCTTATCGGCCTCTGGAGGCCCCTGGATTATTTTCACTCTGAGCAGGGCTTGAAAAAATACATAAATAAATAAATCAATCTGGTGCCGGCAGAGGTGAAGGCAGGATGGGGCCGTACCCTCCCATCTGGGGCAAACGCCTGCATCCCTGTGGCCCCCAAAGCAGCTTTCTGTGGGTACCATTGCCCTAAATGGGGGGGCAGGTAGGGGACACCCTCTGACCTGACCACCAGACTGGGGCCCGGTGGGGTCTGCGGGTGCAGGGAGAAGGATGGCAATGGTGTCTCACCCACATGGGATGGGATGCTCCCCCTGAGAGCAGTGCCCCACTGCACTGGAAAACCCGAGGGGATGGAGAGCATCTTTTCCTGGTGCAGGTGACACCCCATGAGGCCCCTTTGGTGTAGAGGGGGAAACTGAGGCAGGGCAACGTGCACCCTGGTGCTGGATTCAGGCTTTGAGCATCCACCCAGTCCCGCCTGGCGCTCTGCGGTAGCGAGCACGCCTAGTCACTGTGCTTCCACCATGAATCCCTCGCTCCTACCAGACAAAACAACACCATTTTCCCCCCTTTCCGCTCGATGGCTACATGTGGCATCATCCTTGCAGAAGGCTCTCGGCTCCATCCTCAGGCAGGCAGGGATGGATTAAGCCTCTCGGGGAAATGACTGCCTTCAAAAGATGCTAAAACCCTAGGAAAACAACCATGAAGGGGTTTAGCAACCATTCGCAGAGCATGTACGGTCAAGGGAGATGAGAAATCCCTCCTAGTGGTTATTCAGGTGTGCAAACAGTCGCTGGCGGCACGGCAGGGTGACATGGCCACTGAGGGCTGGCAATGTCCTCGGTGCCCAGTCTGCAGCTGGATGAATCCCCGGTGCTGAGTGAACCATCCAGCCCTATTTTCTTGGCCCAGGACCAGCTCCTGCCTCCTGTGGCCCATTTTTCGTGGTGTCGGGGAGCCTTCCTTGCCTATCAGATGCTGGAAGCAGCAGGAGCTTCTCCCCCCCACCACCTCAATTGCTGCTTAATAAACTGCTTATTGCAGCCTCGGAAATGGAGGCTGACAAGGTGCAATCACGGCCAAGCCTTTCCACATCCCTCAAAGGGTGCACACCCCTCAAGGCAAAGGCTGCAGTGAGGAGAGGGGGGCATTAATGACAGGGTCTCACTTTTCCTCTGCAGTGCTTAAAATGTAAATGAAATTCATTATTAGCAACTCCACTGCTAATTACCATCTGAAGCCATTCATTAGCCTGTCAGCTTATTTGTTGGAGGACAGCGGAGTGGATCGGTTATTCCAGGCTAAAGGAATAGCTGAAATGAGCTCAGCCGCGATGAAGAGCAGAGTGGGAGAGGGAGGAGAGCAAGGATGGAGGGGACAAAGGCACAGATAGTCCCAGCCGTGGGGGGACTGGGGGAAAAAAACACTGGGAAAGAAGATGGGGAGTCATTTAAAATGGAGAAGAGACAGATGGTAAAGGCAGTAATGGAGAAAAAACAGGAATAAAGCAATTACACCCTGCGTATTGTCTGGCTGTTCTCCCTGAACATCCACTCTTGTCACACTGGGACCCAGGGACTGATTTTTTTCCTCTCTTTCCCCATTACAGTTTCTCTTTGAGCATCCCGTGTCCCAGTGCCACAGGCTGCCAGCACCCCACAGGGCTGGAGGTCCCATCCCAGGGGGGTTCCACATCCTGGTGGGGACCCTCTTTCTAGGCCCCGATCCCACAGGAGGTGTAAGCTTGGAAGGGCCGTTTGGCAGAGGAGCTGAGAGAGGACGGCTGGCAGTGGCAAGGATGGAGAGGGCTGCAGGGGACAGCATGGAGCCAGAGCTGACAGTGACCCCAGCCAAGGCTGGGAAAGGCAGGGGGGAAAAACCCCAGAAACACATTCCTAACAGAGAGGAGGGCAGCTGGAGAGGAACAGTAACCTGAGCTCCTGTCCTCCACCCGCCCTCTCTATATTTTCTTTCATCCAAGGTGGCCCTACATGGGAGCGGCTCGGAAAGTCGAAGCATCCGATACAAGGAAATACTCAGTGCCACCATCCATCTCTGCGTCACATCGGCCCGGCTCAGGTCTCAGGTGCTCATCACATTGCACCCAGCAGCTGGCTGGTACCCAGGCTGACTGCAGCCCCAGGGGGACCAGAGGATGCAACCCCAGGCTCCCAGGGGTGCTGGCTCTGTCTCCAGATGCCAGAGGAAGCCAAGGAGCATCCTAGGGTGCTACAAGCTCCCAGAGGATGCAACCCCAGGCTCCCAGGCTGCTGGGGCCATCTTGAGATGCCAGAGGAACCCTAGGAGCACCCTAGGGTGGCACCAGCTCCCTGATAACTGAGCCAGCAAGAGAAATTCTTTATCATGAGGAAAAACTTCTTTCCTGTGAGAGTGGCAGAGCCCTGGCACAGGCTGCCCAGAGAGGTGGTGGAGTCTCCGTCTCTGGAGACATTCAAACCCTGCCTGGACGCATTCCTGTGCAACCTGCTCTGGGTGACCTTGCTCTGGCAGGGGGGTTGGACTGGATGATCTCCAGAGGTCCCTTCCAACCCTGTGATTCTGTGATCCCTACCATAAACAGAAAACAGCAGAGCTCAAAATAATCCTCATTTTGAGTGGGCAGGCAGTAAAAGAAAACAGGAAAGAAAAAAAAAAAACATGCAAAGCTGTAGCACAATAGGAAGGGACATTGGAAGGGCCCTGAGGGCATTAATAAACCCCAATGGTCCTGACCAGCCCCACCTGGGACCCCCACCCATACCCTGCCTGTGGCCCAGGAACTCTATTTAAGCTCAGTCCAAGGGTTTTACCCTTAGTCTGAGCTATGTTGTGGCTGCTCCCTGCAGCTCTGTACCAGTAGATTTGACCAAGCCTTGGACCTGACCTTTAGAGGGACATCATAGCTTGGCTCTGAACCTGTCTGCTTGATGTCAACTTGGTAGTTGAGCTGGGCTCTTGGTTGAACCTGACCGTCCTGCCCTTTTCAGGTAGCGTGGGATGGGCACTGGGTAGCAAAGCTCTAATCCTGGCTATGCATTATCCCCTTGGCTCCCCGACACCCCCCAAGGAGCAAGGGGAGCACGTGTTTGTGTGGAAGTAAGAGAATATTGGTGAGGAGGACCGTAAGCACACTCAAATGACTTGCATGTGGGGTACTGGAAAACACACATATCACGCTAATTGTTGTTTAGTCTTACGTGCTCAACAAATCAAACATCTGCACTCAGATAACATGATGGACTCAGGGGCAATTTATTGAACACACCTGAGATTCCTGCCCTGCTGTTGAAGAAGACCAAAGCACAGTGAAAAGCCATGCCTGCTTCACCCCCTGAAATACAGGTGAGAACAGCAAGCCTGAGCTCTCTTGTAACAAGGACTGTCTTGCTCTGTGGTGCCTGTGTCCCCTGCTTGCACACCTCTGCCCAAGTGCTGCTTTGGAGATTCCTCAGTCAATGAGGCATTGAGATTAAATTTGTTCTATGCCTTTCATCCATGATTTTGTGCTTGTTCCTGTGTCCTGCCTGTGTCATCTCACACACATCCATTTGATTTCTGAATATCTCTTCTTGTAAAGCCTACAGGCAGATGGAAACATGGTGGTGCTGAGGGCAAGCAGCAGCTCTGCTGTTGGCCATCCCCAAAGTCTCAATGAGATGGGAAGGTGCTGGGGGACCTGGGGCAGGCAAAGAAGCAGGTAGGGAGCAAATCCAGATGAGAGAAAGCTCAAGAGATAAGAAATAAGGGATGCAAAGCAGTTCCCATGGTCCTGGGCCCAAGGGGGGGATCTGGCAGCTGGTGAAATTGGGACTGAGCTGCCAAGAAATCCTCCCTAGGGAGCGCGGCTGAGTCGGTGGCCAGCCCCAAATCCTATGGGTGCTCAGTGCTGGCAGGGATGGCTGCAGGGTACGGGCAGAGCCAGTGCAGCACTCCACATCTCAGAGCACCCCCGTGAGGTGTCTCACATGTGAGTGAGAGTGGGGATCCACAACCATGTCCCCTTCTCCTCTTGCTGTTGGTGGTCCCGCCCTTGCTCTCTTGCTGCCACACATGGAATGAAGCTGGATGTACGGGGGTCCCGCTCTCTGCAGGGCACAGCAACTCAGGGTCCAAGACCCAGAAGATGCTTGGAGTGGACAGCTGGGTCCACAGATATGGGGTCATCTGTGGGATGCTTATTTTCCTGCTCCCCTTCATTTTACCATCTGTGAAACAGGTGTTTTCCCTGTTTCTGCCACGTTTCCTTCATAGCATACCCGCAGAGCAATGCTGTTCATCTGCCAGGGGTGGCTGGTGACCAGAGCTTGCTGGTGTAAAGAAAGATTTAGTTGCTTCCCTGCCCTGCTCTTCACACCTTCCCATGATGGGACATTGTCCTCGCTCACCCTCCGTGCTCAGTAAAGCATGCTGGTGTGCTTCAGGTTGGACCCCAGGAAGGGAGGACAACTTAGTTGTCAAATAAAGCCAGTTTCATGACACTGCACCAACATACAAGCACTGAGGGAGGTCCAAGCAGTCCGCACAGGGCTCTTTGTGATGACACTGAGGACAAGAGACACTGCCTATGGAGTCCTCCCCGTGTTGCTTGGAGTCCTCAAGCTGATTTGAGTTTTATGTCCCCTTTCAGAGCTTTTTGTCCCGGTCCCAGCCCACCTGTGAGTCAATCCAGTCCCTTCCCCTGCCCTTTGCCTCCCAACCTG
The DNA here is from genome assembly GCA_947846985.1 of Fratercula arctica. Taxonomy (NCBI): domain Eukaryota; kingdom Metazoa; phylum Chordata; class Aves; order Charadriiformes; family Alcidae; genus Fratercula; species Fratercula arctica. The sequence continues at coordinate 23,996,085 of CANTUZ010000009.1, forward strand.
TGTATTGTTGTTGAGTGCAATCAGCATAGCCTCTGCCTTCCCCACAGACCATTAATTACTGCAGGGAGCAGATCACAGTGGGAACCCAGGCAGGGTGATGGGGACGGTGGCTTCAGACCTGCTGAGACAGCGGGAAACTTCCGACTCTCAGAAAAAGTAACATAGGATTTTTTGCATTACCTGCTGCTGCAGCTCCCTTGTGCTTGAATAAAAGATGAATAAGGTCTCTTAAAGTAATAGTCCCCAAACACCGTGTAAATCTGTGAGGACAATGTGACAGCTGTGACACAGAGGTCAGAGCAGGGCAGTGTGGGCAGGTGCTGGCCCTACAGCACCCTGGCATGAAGTGCAGCAGGGTGTGGGGTCCCCTAAATTTTGTCCTGCTGGTGGGACCTGCAGGCTCCCCATAGCCTCCTGGGCACAGGCGGCCTGCACAAACCCAGGCCTACCTGCCTGCCTTCTTGTCCAGGATCTGCCCCATAGAGCATCTCCCTGCCCTATAGAGGGTCTCCTCTGCCCCACAGAGGGTATGTCCTGTCTCATAGAGGATCTCCCTGCCCTATAGAGGGTCTCTCCTGGCCCATAGAGGGTCTCCTTTACCTCACAGAGGGTCTCTCCTGCCCCACAGAGCATCTCCCTGTCCTATAGAGGGTCTCTCCTGGACAATAGAGGGTCTTACTCCTATCCACATGGAGCTTACCATACCCATGCCCAACATGGGGTTTGCCCTGCCCCAGATAGGAATTCCTGCACCCCTGCCTCATAGCCCTGCGACCCCATCGTGGCCCCGCCCCCTCCCGCCGGCCCCGCCCCTCCCCGCCGGCGACAGCAGGACCCCGGACAGCGGCGGTGGCTGCTGCTCTCGCGAGATCTCGGGGCTGCCCCCTATAGTCGGCCCGGCGGCAGGGGCACCCGTAGTCTCGCGAGACGTCGGCCCGCTGCGGCAGGAGGCAGCGCCAGGCGGGCGCGCGGCCGCCGCCACCAGCCGCGGGACGGTACCGGGACGGGTCACGCCACGCCGGTGAGTCCCGGGGCCGTGGGAGAGGCGGGGGATGCTCCCCCTGAGGGTGGGCGACAGCCGTTTGCACAGCCCCCCCCATCCCTCTGCACTCTGCTCTGGGGGGGTGCGCGGCGTGGGGGCGCCCACGGGGCCGCCCGCCCCCGCGTGGGTGCTGTCGCCGGGGACCGAGGGGGGGCAAGGCGCCGTCCTCCCCTAGCTGGGCGGCTGAGGGGAGGCCCCTCCCGGCTTGGTGGGGGGGGTGCGATGGAATGGGGGGCGATGGGATGGGGGGGGTGCGTGGGGTACGTGGCACTTCGCCCGTGGAAACCCACGGGCAGCAACAACCCACCCGTCCCCCCCCAGCCTCACCCACCGGGGCTGGCACCCCCGGCACACCGTGTGATCACCGGAGGGTCACTTTGCAAAAGCCTATCCCCCAATTTGCAACACCCCCTATCAGCTTTGCTAAAAAAGCACCCAAATCTTCCAAAAGCACCTGGTTTTTGCAGCGCCAGGGCAGGCGTCGGGGCGGAGGGCACACTTGGCCGTGTGTTACACGTGCTGGGAGGGGGACACGACACACCCGGTGCATCGCCATTGGCTTCTACCATGGCGGGGAGATGTCAGCTCTTATTTATAGCAATGGAGTTGGCCGTGGGCTGCCATTGGATGCCAGGAGACAGGTTTGCTTTGCCTGGCTGGTGTTTTTGGCACTGGGTGGTGGTTGTAGGGGCTGCCCCCGGCGGAGACCCCCCAAAAACCCTCCCTTCTCCTCCGAAGCACTGACCGCCAGCACCTTGAGTCACGAGAAATGTGTTGGCTGCTGCTATTCCTCTGCCTGAGACAGCAAGACCTGCTGGCAGGTGGAGATATGCAGAGCGGCTGCCCTCACACTTCATTTTTGGTTTAATTTTGCTGAATTTTCATTGCTGGGACAGGGCTGAGCCTGGCATGGTCTGGGACCATCCTGGGATGCTGAGCTCCCACCTGCAAGATACCCCACAAGGTGCCAAAATAAGTAATCGTTAAGCCAGCACTCAAGTGACTCATTAGTAACAATCGCCACTGATTTATTTTCTTTTTTCCAGCTGATATTTTCAGCTGATTTCCCTGTTCCCTTTTGGCCTGATTTCTAGCTCATGCTCGCAGAGGATGTGCAGGGAGCTGCGATGCCATCAGGTAGTTCCCTGTGCTGGAAGAGAGGCTCTTTGTAGAAAGAAAAATTAAAAAAAAAAAAAAAAAAAAAAAGGTTTTGGGCCAGGTAACAAACTTGAGGATTTCAGAGCCCAGCCCCTCTCCCGGGGCTGCATGTAGGTCAGTTGGGGATGGGAGGTTAAGCCTGCGCCCTGCTCCACACACTGCATCTTCTCTTAATCTTCCGCCTTAACCAGTGCATAAGCCCCGGGCCACAGGAGCTGGGATTTATCCTGCCTCCAGCCAGGTGCGGGCGGTAAGCTGGGACGTGCGAATACCGTAGAGGAAAGTGTCGGCACAAATAAAGTGAACTGCCCTGTTAGGGTGCTGTCCTCAAGCTGTTCCGGAGTGGTGGGAAGGTGAAAGGTCTTTGGGGAGGGACCTGACCACTTCACATCACTTTTTCTCTCGTTTTCTTCCAGCTTTGGTAAAGCTCGCAGGTTTTTTTCTCTGCTTTTCCTGTGGAACAGAGAGGCTGAGCCTGTGCAGGCATGGCAGGTACTGGGGGGGTGTCTCTGGCTGGGCTACCACTTGCCTCTGGAGCCCATTTGGGGCTTTACTGGCCATAACGTCACCTTGTTAGTCCCCAGTGGGGTTGCGGGTGTCCATGCTGGCAGGATCCACGTGGTCAGCGAGAGCTAAATTCGTCTCCATGCGTGTGGGTGGGCTGCTGGTGGCTGCAAGAGGAAATCCTTAATTTCTGCGTGAAACTCATCAATTCTCAGGGCTGAACGAGAATAATAAGGAAGCCTCTTGATTTACATTCAGCTTCATTCAGTCCCTAATGCTGGTGAAACTTTTTCTTGCAGAAAAAGCAAACAACTTCCCTCCCCTGCCAAAGTTCATCCCCTTGAAGCCGTGTTTCTACCAGGACTTCGATGCGGAGATCCCGCCGCAGCACCGGACCATGGCCAAGCGGCTTTACTACCTCTGGATGTGTGAGTCCCTGGGTGGGGAAAGGCTTGGGTGGGTTTACTTTTGCCTCACCGAAGGCTGCTCCTCTGGAAGTCACCAGCTGAAAGAGCACAGCGGGATCAGGGGAAGTCCTTCTGCCCCTCCAGGCCTTGGTGTCTCCTCCAAAACCCCTTGGGGATGGGATGAGGGCTGCAGCATCTCATGGGCTTCAGCCTTTCCAGCCTCCTGGGTGGATGTGTGGAGCTGGCTGGGTGTCTGAGGGCCATCAGTGGTGACCTTGACGTTCTGCTGTGAGGAGGAGATGGCTCAGTACCCACATTTCCTTCTGCCGAAGGGTTTACTCCCCTCTCTGTCTCGCTCGGCTGCTGGCCTTGCCCCACCGGAGAGCTGCCAAGCCTCTGCTGGCTTTCTTAGCCAGCCAGTCTGGGGAAGCTCTGCCACCCCAAGCTCCTTGCGAGCCCTTTGGCAGTGGCCCAAGGCTGAGACGCCGCTTGGACTGGGTTCCTGCTCCCCAAAACAGAGGAGCCCAGGGCTTCCCACCTAAAGCCGGGTCTTGCCTGTTCCTCTTGCATGCCTCTGTGTGCCATGCTGTGCTAACAGAGCTTCTAACTCTTTTAAACGTCTTCTAACTCTTAAAACTCGCCCAGATCTCTCTCTTCCTTAACAGCCCTGGGTGGGGAGAAGAGCTGGAGGGACAGGTCGCACCCTGGGAATGCGTGTGTGCAGCTTGGGGCAAGCTGGCACCATCATTCTTATTTCTTTTTAGAAGAACTTAGTTCCTTAATCAGATGTTTTTCCTGAGCTTTGGATGCATATCAGTACCCAGGAAGTGCCCTGAGCTTGGGGGCAGGTTACGAGGAGCTGAGCTGGCACCACAGAGGTCAGGGCGGTTCTGCTTTCGGCACGGTGCCAGGCTGGCACCCCCGGGGCAGCACCTTGCTCCGGCTTGTGGGGACCGTTTCCCATCGGGAAGGTGACCCTGGGATAACTTCCGCCATCATGTCAGGAGGTTTAGTGTAGCTTTTCTGGGAAGGGGGAGGACAAAAACGTTGTGATTCCCTCAGGAAGCTGTCTTGAGGGTGTTAAATCCCCCTCCCCATCTCAATCTGGCTGTTCTTGCTCTGCTTAATTTAACAGAGCTCGGTTCTTGCTATAGCCTCTCCCACAGCACCAACTCCCCTGCAAACACCCAGCCAGACACAAGCGCAGAGAGGCTGAAAGGTCCCCTCAGTGTCCTTAGGGGCTTTAGGAAGCAGCGAGCGCCCGCTCAGCTCAGCCAGCTGAGCTCCCTTTCTTGCCAGCTGCGGGCGGCAGTGGGAGGGTTTTAATTCTCGTTGGGAATAATGAATCATTCTCAAAAATTGGAGGCGTCAGAATGCTGATAGGCCTTCTCTGCTTTGTCCTGTGTCTGCTAAGCCAGACTTCATAGTAATAGCCCTTGTGTCACGTAACCCCGAGCAGGGGTGGGAGAAGCAAACATGCCACCCAAGCGTGAACTGGTGAGGTGGGGAAGGGAGTTGAGGACTCCAGCTCTCGGCTCAAGGGGGCGTTAGCTCAGGGAACTCTTCCACGAGCTCCTTCAGTGAAGCTGTAGCTGGAGGTGAGGGAAAAAGCTTCACTTCGATTCCTACAGTTTCCCTCTGTTGATGGAAACGTGCCCCGGGTTGATGGCAGCAGGATGATATGGCTCTTTCCCATCCTCGGAGCCCCACGAGCTCTGGACCTGCTTAAGTTATTACAACTCCGAGCGATATATGTATTTTTTTTTTTTCTGCTGGGACTCATCCAGCTTAATTCAGGTCAAGTTAAGGGAAATTCGGCTAGGGTAACACACTGCTGGCCCAACCCACCAGTGGCCAGCCCCACATGGGCATCCCTGGGGTCGGGATCTCTCGTGTCCTTGTGTACGTGCTACTCTGCTCCCTCTGTGTGTGTGTGTGTGTGTGTATGTTTGCAGTGAACAGCGTCACCTTGGCGGTGAATCTCGTTGGCTGCCTCGCATGGCTGATTGGAGGCGGCGGAGCTGTTAATTTTGGACTGGCAATTCTCTGGCTCATTCTCTTTACGCCCTGCTCCTATGTCTGCTGGTTTAGACCTATTTACAAAGCTTTCAAGTAAGTAGTCACACCCCAGCCCGGCTTCTCATGGTCTTTTTTTGTTTGTTTGTTTTCCTTCCTAAACGGTTAGCGCTTAGCTTGGGACATTGCCTGGATATTTGGAGGAATTTCTGCTCTTTTGTCCAGCCCTTTAGCTTTACTTCCTAACCTCCAAAGCAAGGGCATTTGGGATTTCCCGAGGGCCAAACCCCCAAACATGTGATATAAAGACACCTTCTGCGCAGTGTCAGGATGCAGTTGCGATGCCAACTTTCCCTCCCTTCCATCAATCCTTGAGGCTTCTTTTATATTTTTCCACGAGCCCTCGAGGCGCTTATATTGATTACCTGTGCTGCTGAGGTCAATCCCCAGTGCAGTATCCCCAAATCTAGAAAACTGGGGGTGTATTTCTTCCCCGTGCAGGAAGGCTGAGCCTGATGGTAGGGCAGCGTGAGCAGAGAGCTGTGTCCAAACACGGATGCCCTCTCGGAGCTGGCCAAGTTGTGGGAAGGGTCTGATGCCCCATGGCTTTCCCAGGTGCCCCTTCATTCACCAGCTTCAGCCTCTGGCAGTTTTTTTTTTCCCCTTGCCTATAGTTTTGCTCTGCTTCTCATCACCCTCTCGCTAACCCACAGCTGCTTCTGTGACCCTGAAAGGGTTTAAGATGTGGGAGCACCTCCCTTCCCTTGTGGTGCAGCAGGGATGGAGGCGTAGGGAGTGACCCCAAGCCTTCTCTTGCAGGACAGACAGTTCCTTCAGCTTCATGGCCTTCTTCTTCACCTTTATGGCCCAGCTGGTGATCAGCATTATCCAGGCGGTGGGAATCCCTGGCTGGGGCGTCTGGTAAGGAAGATGCTGTTCTCGTGTTGGGTGCAAGGACAGTTGCCGCTGAGCTGGTGGTTTAACATCCTCAGTGCTTCAGGAGCTTCTCTGTTTGGGGAAGAGGGAATATCTTTTCTCTGGAGATATTCCAAACCCGCCTGGATGCATTCCTGTCCAATCTGCTCTAGGTGAACCTGCTTTGGCAGGGGGGTTGGACTAGATGGTCTCCAAAGGTCCCTTCTAACCCCTATAATTCTGTGATTCTGTGAAGATGGTTTGAGGAGCCGGGAGGGTTGTGGGGGAGGGATAAGCAGAGCCAGCTGGGAAAGCCCCAGGCTGCTGAACGCTTGTTTTCATCTCCTTTGCAGTGGCTGGATTGCAGCGATTTCCTTCTTCGGGACCAATGTGGGGTCGGCCGTGGTGATGCTGATTCCCACCATCCTGTTCACGGGGATGGCGGTCTTCTCCTTCATTGCTCTCACTATGGTATGGGAGGAGAAAGCGGGGGGCTGCATTGCTTCGGGGAGCCCTTGCTGCTACCCTGGGGTCTCGGAGCGAGCTGCAGCCACTCAGTGCCTCAGGATTTTTCTCTTTTCAACATGCTCCAGGTGCATAAGTTTTACCGGGGGAGTGGAGGGAGCTTCAGCAAAGCCCAGGAGGAGTGGACCACGGGGGCCTGGAAGAACCCCCACGTGCAGCAGGCGGCACAGAATGCAGCCATGGGGGCGGCGCAGGGGGCCATGATGCAGCAGGAAACGCAGTACTCGGCCACCCCCAACTACACCTACTCCAATGAGATGTGAGCAGCAGGACTCTGTCCTCGGGCGAAAGAGCTGGGGGGGGGAAAGGGAGGAGGAGGAGAAAAGCTGAGCCGAGTTTCTGCAGCTATTTCGGAGAGTCGGAGTGTACCATAACAGTTCTTCTTTTCCTGTTCTTTGTAACAAGATAATTTTGGATTTTTTTTTTTTTATTTTTCCCCCCCGTTATCATCTTGAGCTCTTCTTTTCTCTTTTATTTTCCATTTTGAAGAGGCCATGAGTTGACCTGCAGGGCTCTTGTTGTGCGTGGTAGTTAAGTGTAGGTTCACATTGTCTTTTTTCCCTGTGAAATAGTGTATGGTGGTGGTTTTTTAATTACTGTGGTGATAGGTGTATGTTAGAACTACATCAGCCAAAAGCCCCCCCCCACTCCTCCTCCCCTCAAAGGGAAAGATAAAAACAGCAACCAGCACCCATCTCCCCTCTTGGAAAAAGCACTGAACCACAGGTTTCTGACGCGTGTGAGTTTTCTCTTTCAGTTGGTAGAGTCCAGCCACTTGCCACCATCTCAGCAAGGGCAAGCAATCCTGGGAATTCTCCCTTTTCTTTTGCTTTTTTACTAGCAGGTGGCTGGCTGGTTTAGCATTTAAAAAAAAAAAAAAAAAAAAAGAAAAGGGGGGGAAAAAAGAAATCCTAAATCTTGCTGTTGATATGCTGGAAGCCAAGAGATTCTTAATCTACACCCTGACTCAGGATCTACAGTTTCTCTCGGTGTGGTGTTGTACATGAGTAGTTCACATTTTGATGTGGCAGACCAGTATTCATGCGCAAGTGTGGGCAGGAGCCCCAGCACACTGTGTGTGTGTTTGCGTGTCTGTTGGGGAGCGAGGACAGGTTTTCCCTGCGGGATACAACCGTCCCGTTCCAGATTCTGCATCCCGAGTCTGTTTTCTAAAGGCTTCCGTTTTGAAAAGCAGCTATAAATTTGGCAGAGTGTTTCTCAGAGGACCTATTCTTGGGCAAGACTCTGGGTCAAATCTTGCCACCCCGTATGCAAGCACATAAAACCATTTCTCACTGACCATGGAAACAGTGAGACCAAGATTTGTCCCTGTTAGCTTTTTGAGGCACACGCTAACTTAAGGCTCTTTAGGAAACCTCCAGGCTGGTAGGAAGGATTCCTGCTTGCTTGCGCTTCTAAACAGCGCAGTGAAACATGGCTGTATATTTTCCCAGTGCAGAAATCCCTGCTCCTGTCAGCCCCAAATCCCTGCCTAGTTAGGGAGGGGTCAGGCTTTAAATAATGATTTTGCACCTTAGCGGGAGGCAGCTGAACTCTTGGGCTGTGGCAGCTGGGGACAGTGACTGGCAGACCCTGGAAAAGATCGGTTCATAAATGGGGAGCTGATGGATGCCGCAGGGCAGGAGTAGGGAAAGCTCCCTCTCAGAGATGCTTTTCTGACTCTAAATGCACTTTAAATAAACCAAATTTTTCTCCAAGGCCTAGAAAAGCAGCCCAGAGTCCGGTCTGGCTCCTTGGCTCAAATATCTCCTGCCTGCTGCAGGCAAAGAGCTCAGTGTGCCACCGCTCATGCCACAGCTAGCCAGACCTGTGCATGTCCTCAGCCCTTCACCCCTGTCCCCTCTCCCCTCTCTACTTGTCTGTGACTCCTACCCACAAGAATCACCCCAAAGAGGAACGTCTCTTTTCAGCAAAGCCCACCAAGAATAATTTCCTTTTTAAGGGTATCACTTCAGTCATTCTGCAGTAGGCAGTCGTCTCTTGACAAGACTAAAATGCAGCTAATGATAAAATGCCTGTGTGTGCGTGTGTGTATATATACATATAAAATGTAAGGAGAAAAGTAATCCTTCGCTGAGCCTACTATGTACTTAATCAGGTTTAAATATTGTGCAATTCATTTATACCTAGCCTAAAACTGACTATGCCAAATCACGTGCTCTGTCATCCATGTCTGAGAAACGATGAATTAAGTGACTTCACCTTTTGCATTTGCAATAAGATGCATAAATAATAACTGTAACAAGCTATAACTAACAGACATTGCTTCAGCATCTAACCCTCCTCTCCGGTGTGTCTCCTGAATGGGCGAGTGTGAGTGCTGACTGCTGAAGCCTGCCCCTCTGGCTTCAGCCTTCCTGACCTGCCAGTGCAAGCCGGCTTATTTTGAATCTGTGACCACTTTAGGTGGGGACTGCCATGGTTGTGACCAAGGCGTGGTGCTGCTGAAGCGCACAGGGCAGGAGAGCTGATGCTTGGGTGTTTCTAGCACGCACTTGGGGTTTTACTGAGGTCTCCCCATTGCTTTCCATGTCTCACAGCCGGTGACACAGAGCCCTCTTGCCTTTCTTGCTGCTGATTTGCAGCTGCCAATGTTAGAGGGATGCCCAGAGTGGCTGCTTTTACTCCATATCTGGGAAGCACACGCCACATGCTGCCCCAGATCTGCCATGCTTCTGCATCAGACAATAAATAAGCACTCCTCTAACCCACTTTCTGCCTGACAGCTCTCTGCAGCTGCCCTGAATCCTGTAGGAAAGGTTTCACTCATGGTCTGTAACGCCCTGCTGGGCTCATCCATCACTGGGAGCTGCCCATCACCTCTCGTGGGGATGCAGGAGTAGCCAATGGCTCTGCACCCATCAGACACCCCTTTTCTCTACCCTCTTCCTCTCCACATGCTTTTTTCCCTAGCAGCAAGTTTTCTGTTGCCTTCTGATACCTCTAAAACCTTGCCTGAGCTAGGATCCTCCCTTAAACCAGCACACGGAGGATGTGGACCTGTTGGAGGGGGGCCAGAGAAGGCCATGAAGATGTTCCGAGGGCTGGAGCCTCTGCTCTGAGGACAGGCTGAGAGAGTTGGGGGGTTCAGCCTGGAAAAGAGAAGGCACCGGGGAGACCTTCGAGCCCCTTCCAGTGCCTGAAGGGGCTCTAGGAAAGCTGGGCAGGGACTCTGGATCAGGGAGGGGAGCCATGGGATGAGGGGGAACAGTTTTAAACTGAAAAAACAGATTTAGACTAGGTATTAGGAAGAAATTCTTTGCTGTGAGGGAGGTGAGACACTGTCCCTGGTTGCCCAGGGAAGCTGTGGCTGCCCATCCCTGGAGGTGTTCAAGGCCAGGCTGGACAGGGCTTTGAGCAACCTGGTCTGGTGGGAGGTGTCCCTGCCCAGGGCAGGGGGGTTGCACTAGGTGAGCTTTAAGGTCCCTTCCAACTCTAACCACTCTGTGATTCTGAGGAGCTTTAAACCGCCTGCCTGCCCCAGCAGCGATCCCGCGTGTAGCCTTTTGCTCCCCGGCGCTGTGGAGCGGCTGTTCCTGGGGTGCCGAGGGCCACCAGGCCTGCCAGCCCCTCTCGGGCTGCCCGGGAGGGCTTGAGGCGCCGGCAGAAGAGCCAGAGCCAGCCCGACCCAGCGCTCCGGAGACTGCCAGTGCCTGAGGGGTACGGCGGGGTGGCGGGCAGGGCCCCGGGCTGAAAACCTTCAACTGCCGCCGCCGCCATGCCGCCGCCTCACGCCCCCACCACCACCACCCCGCGCACGCGCCAACAGAGCCAATCAGCGTTTCCCAGCCTGCTCCTCAGCTTCCGGGGCACGGAGGGGTCGCGCCCCCATTGCCAGGCGACGGCGCAGGCGGGTCCGGGCCTCCGCTGGGAGCAGGGCGCGGGGGCTGGAGCTCGGGGGGTTGTCGCTTTTCTCACCGGGCCCCCTGTCGGTACCGGTATATAAACATTGCTTCTTTGCGTTTCAGAAATGCCCGGGGTGTCTCGGTTCTGTTCTCCGCCTCAGCGGCTTTTTGAAGCTGTTTTCAGCTGTTAAAATGCTCATAAGATAACTAAATAGCCCTGTAAGCTACTTGCCTTCTAACGGCTTCTTAGCTGACTCCCCAGAGCTGCGTTTGGGTAAGAGGAATGCACGGCCCAGAACATCGTGCTCTTGTTTTGTTCCTAATAGCCAGCCATTTTTGAAAACTGCCCATTAAAAAATTATGCCATATTCCCCTTCTTAAGAGGAATTTAAGGCCTTTTCCCCAGGCTTTAAGATCTGGATGTTTCAGTGAATTAATTGTCATTTAGTAATCATAAGGGAAGCGGATGTTTTCTTTGCTGTGAAGGCATAAACTTAATTAGGTATAGATAAACATGTGAAGTGTTGCTGTAGTGTTGAAATAGCGCAGCCAATATACATGCTGGATTTCCTTGCTTCTAATTACTCATCCTAATCAGTGCTGAGAAGCTCTGAGAAGCTGATAATATGCTCCTATCCTAGCATTTTTTTATAAACACACTGAGAAACCTCAGGGGCCTGAGTTAAATGTATTAATTTCCAAGCAGAGTGTGGAAAAAGAACGTGTTATTGCTGTTGTGCCGCAGCTGATGGGTGCTTATGTGGCTGGGTGCGGAGGTCGGGCTAATGCGTAACTGAATCACGCCATGAAGGATCTCTAAACCCGCTGCTGAATGATTTCGGGGAAGGACCGAAGGGGTAAATTCCCCTCTCTTGGGAATCCAGCCCCCTCACTCCAGCAGCTGAGTTGGTACTGAAAATATGGGGCGCGTAAACACCTTTTTCTTCCTTTTTGTTCTCCCCAAAATACTTCCAAGTAACTTCCTCTGAATAACAAGGATGTTGGTAACATTGAACAAACCTTATTGCGTCCCAGGGTAATGTTTTCGCTAGAAACACATTTTTCAGATTTTTTAAGAAGTGAATTTACTCTTTGCTAATCACTCACTAAGCAGAGATATTCGCGTTGATTCTGCGGAGGAGCACTTTTCCTCACCAGAAGAGCCAATTGTGATTTACCGGTGTGGCAGCAGCACAGGGAAGCTGTGAGGAGGCTGGAGACCTGAGAGACAGCTGCCAGCTCAGCCTTCCAAAGCGGCTGCAGATCCCTTTGCTCGGCGCTGGTGGGGGAGCGAGCAGTTCTGACTTTGACGTCCCTGAGAAGGTGTTTTCACTCAGTGGCTGTTGTCTTATACCTCTTATTCATTGGTGGGTTTTTTCCCCCCCATATGCTAGGGAATCATTTCTAACGCAGTGGTAAATACATGATGATACAATAGGAAGTAAGATGATAAAGTGTGCCTCAGGGCCCCAGATTTTTTAATTATTAAAATTTATTACTCCCTGCATTTATTACCAGACAGTGCGAAGGGAGACCGACCCAGCTGGGGGTTTTATGTCTTCCCAGCAGTTAGTGTGAAAGGTAGATTTATTGTAAACTCTGGACCTTGTTCAATGTGTGAGAGTGTATCTTTCTTTTGGGGGCTGTGGGCTTTACCAGAACATTTTTGTGGGCCGCCTGCATGGGTTTTAGTGTTCTGTTCTGTTCACCAGTGTCCGAGAGCAAATTGTAATTAAACAGGAGGAGTAGACTACTGCTGTGCTTAAAGGTACACTGATACCCAAAAGCTTTGTGGATTGCGGTCTGAGTGTTCATCCTCAGACTGAATTACTCCAGGTCCTGCAGTCCAGGCTTAAATCAGTGCCCTCAGGAATACATTGACATTGGAGCCCTGCTTTGCTAACCTCATTCAGCGGCACCGTTAGTCAAGTGTCTCTGTTTTTCTGTGCTTGTAGAGTTTGATCAGAGCATGGAGCCCTTCTCACAGCCAGAACCAGGGTTTCCTGCAGAAGAGAGCTCATTGGTGCCACATAAAAAATTCTGTGTCCTGGTGGGTGTGACTGGGAGTGTGGCTGCCCTGAAGCTGCCTCTCCTCATCACTGAATTGCTGAAAATCCCAGGGGTGAGTAAATCTATTGGTAGAAGTCTCATAAAGTTGGTGTTACCCTGTTTTTCATTCCGAGGTGAGATTTGATGGCTTCTATTGAAATGAAAAATTCCTTCTGGCTTTGAGCCCTTTAGTTTAAAAACTTGTTGGGGGGGTGGTCCTCCTGTTTTTAAAAATTGGTGAATATTTTTTTCTTATCGTTTCCTCCTTCTTTATACCTAGGAGTTAGATTTAAATCAGGTTTTAAGGGCAGTAACAGTTCCTGGGTATTTCCATAGGCAGACATTTAGGTTCTGGTGTATGAAAGTAGCATTGTTCATCTCAACTTGCTTCATTCTCTAAAAAATGATCGAATAGGTCCTTGTCTTGGTTTTTGGTGGTTTTTTTTTTTATGGAATATGTCCTTGTTAGTCAAATTACCAGATCTGGCTACAGACACAGGTGGATGCTTTGTGGAACTTGAAACCTCTAATTACAACCTTGCCATTTTCCCTCCATGCAATGTGGAGTTTGCAAAGATGGCCACTGCTGTCTGACCAACAAAGGGAAAACAAGTCTTGTAAAAACAGAAATAGAAAATACAAGCCACTATATGTATCTGTGTGTTTGGGTTTTTTTACAATTTATTGTCTGGAGTAACAGAGGTGTCCAGCAGAGGCCACTAGTGACTAGAATCAGGAAGGAAAATGTGCTGAGTTTTGCTGTAGAATAAAGTTAGAGGAAAACATAGAAAACCTTTAGCAAATGTTTTGGAACAGGGAAACGGAAGAGTGGCATGAGGAAGAGGGTGTATCGACATATCCAGATATATTTGCCAGATTGCTTAACGAATATCCTTTTAGAAGTTTTAGGAGGCATTACCCGTAGATACATTCACACTGAGTCAGAAGAATTGCAATCTCTGAGTAACTCTGAAGTACCTGGTTGATGTTGCTATCCAAGCTGGAATGGGTAACAGGGCATCTTCTAATCCTCTGTCTCTCAGATTGGCTTTGCTGTTGTCTCTTTTCCTTTGCTCTTTGTGCTTGGAACATCCATCTTTGCAGGTGAGAGGAAGAATGCAAATGACCCACTGTAGGAATCTAGGTCAAATGCATTCCTTCTCTCTGAGCATTTGATTCATAATTAAAAACTGCAGATGGCTGGACCTGAATTCTCCGTGAAGGCCTATAGGTTCTGTGACAGCCATTGCGGGCTTTGCGCCCACTGGTTTTAGACTTTCGTTACACAAAAAGTGAAAGTGAAGTATCTGGTCCAGGAGCTTCTGGTACTTAATTTGTTAATTAATATTATTTTTTTGCTCATGTCTGATGTGATTTCAAGACCTGATCTGAAGCCTGCTGAGTCAGTGTAACTTTTCCATTGAGTTTGTTAAGTCCTGCACAAGCCTGTTGCATCAGTTTCGTTACTGATGGAACAGAACTTTAAAAAGCCATTGGTTGGAAGCAGGGCAGAAGCAGAGGAAGTCTTTTGTACAAAAGGAGATGTGGTCAGAGGCTTGAAACTGGAGCTGTTAGTTTAAATTGATGTTTTGGCTACAATGATGCTTGGTGGTGTGATTTTGCATTGTGATTTTGCATTCATTAAACATCTCCTTGAGGGTGATAATGGATATGACTACGTCTTACTGCCTTTTGTTTAACCTCTTTGAAGAGCTAGGAAATTTATATCGTATCAGCGTACACTTTTCAGGTTATTACCCTTGCACCTGGTGTTGTGGGGAGACAGCGCATAGTGTCACATCAGGACACTGTGGGTAACTCTCGTGGTTGTGCTACATTCACATGCATTGTCTTAGTCCAATTCCTGGTACTTTTTGAATGGCCTGGCAGGAATACGATGACAAAAATCACATTGGCAGAATATTGGTTAGTCATAAAGATAGGAAACAACAAACTTTTCTGTGGGAGAAATGTATTGCTCTTGAAGCTACAGGATGTTGTCTGGACTTCTGGGTTTAAATCATGTCATGTTATTTTGTTGCGCTCCAGCCAGGTAGTCTCTACGTCAGCTTGTAGGTGCCATTTAACAAAAGAGCTACTTGTTCTTTTCTGCAGCAGTTGTTATCGAAGCTCAGCCTGTGTGTAAAGATTTTGCTGTCAAAACTGGGAAAGTATGAAAAAAAAAAATCACACCCCCTTACCCTACGCAGAAACGACTGTGACAGGAGAATCCTCTAACAGAGACCAAGGATATTGTATGAACATAGGAGAGCAGTTTTGCAGTAAAGTTTATTCTGGAGAATTGGTTGAAATGGTCCAAATGAAAGAACTGGAACTAGCCTAAACTGTCTCCAGTAAGAGTTTGAGTGTGGCTAGACTGACTTTGCTGTTTAAGCAGAGATATAACCACAGGCAAACAAAGGGTGTGCCAGGTAAATAGAAAGAAAAAAATCTATGTAGGCTCAAGTGATCTTGAGAACTGATCTCTTTCCAATGTAGCTGGAAGGACATGAAGGACTTGCTCAGAAAAAGGAATCCAGGAGCCCACCCCAGCAGAAAACCTTAATCATGGAGAATAGTTAACTAAGAGAGTTCTAATTAATAGAGTTTCTTGGGGGAGTGGTGGAGTCGCCACCATATTGAACATATCCCTCTGGTATTCTTTAGCTTGTAGTGGGTTGGATGTAGTAGTCGATAGCAAGCTATGGGCTTATGCTTTGAAGAAATAAGTATATTTTTTAAGACCAGAGGTGGTTATGAAACTATCTTAAAAAAATAAAAAAAAAAAGCAGAGTGTCTTTCAGGGATTTTTGTGTATCCTTTAGCCTTAGAGGGGCATTTCTGGTCTAGATTAGAAAATTTTGAATAATGGCACAATTGAAGTAGCAAGTGACAAAATATGTCATGTGGCAGATCGAGTTGCGTCACCTAAAAATCTTCAGACTGTTATGGCTAACTCTAAAATAAGAATATCACTAACAAACATTACTTTTAGTGCAGACCTGGCCTACTGGTACCATTTCAGGCAGCAGATGTGCCCGTTTAAACTGCACGTTGCTCTTTAAAATCACCAAATAAATAGTATCTTGCAGACTGCGAGGTTAACACCTCACTGAAGCCCGTGGCATAGCAGAGAGCAGCATTAGCACCTTTGCAGGTGTTGCTGCTTGGCTCCAAAAAGCTTCCTGTGAGGTGAGGTTAACCTGGAAGCAATATGGTTGATTGCTGTGAATATGATCTTCACACTTGAAAGCACTAGAAACACAGCTGTGATTCTAAGCTAAGGTCGCTTGAAAAAGAGCAGACATTTAGAAGAGGCAAAGAACCAAACGTAGTACTGAACATTGGTGTTAAGTGCAGCTTTATTTTCCGTGACTTTTTCTTCAGGAAATGGGAAAAACTTCCAAAGACAATCATATGCTAAGGCTGGGATTTTCCACTGCTCCCAGCTGTTATTCTAGTGATGTAGGATGCAGATAATCCAGACTGCTCTGTTCCCAGTCGACTAGTTAGTGTTGGGGAGATAGGTTAACATTTTTTGTCACTTCAGCTGCTGCTGCTGAAGATATCTTCTTGGAGGTTTTCAGCAGTCTGTTTTAGCAAGAGTGTGCAGACCGAGGGCTTCATCAGTTTTGTACCTCAGGCCACAGTTTTCTAGCGAGAAGGAGTTGTTGGTGAAGCTGGTTTCTTCCCATCTCTCTGTTGGGTTAACAGAACCAGACAGTGAGTTGCACTGTGAATTGCTTGAAGGAGCAGACTGGGATTGAAAATGGCCAATAACAAGGAAAAGGGTTGTTTTTCACAGTAACCGGAGCACTCCCTCCATGTGGTGGCCTGTCTGTTGGCTGGTTTTAAGGTACATCCTTGGGAGGAATTGCAGATGGGAATACGGTTGCGTGTGCTGTGTGGGTGCTTTGCGGCCGATCCTGGTGTGTGCAGAGTAGCTCTGTGTCACTGCATGTGGCAGGCAGCTGTTTGTGACATTTGTCAGAGCTACAGCTTTGAGCAGGTCATGCGACATGTAGAAACCAGCGAAAAAACCTCTTTTCCACTTGTTAAAATTTCTGCAGGAAGAAATTAAAGGATCTTGTGTCGTAGAGCATCTTAGCACTTCATAACTGTGCATGTCAAATGTCCAAGGGACATGGTAGGGCTTCCCCAGTATTGCCATGTAACTGAAGATTCCAGTGGTTTTCAACAAGGCAGGCAGGTTTACCTAAGATTTCGGAGAGAACCTTTGTATATATTCACCCCGTCTCTCTTTCCTTTGTGGAGGTCACCGGTTTACTCTTTTGGCTGCACAAGAAACCCTGTGCTATGAACATATCTACACAGAGGTTTTCCTTTGTCCAACATCTTACCTGGATAGGAAGGATAGCTGGAAGACACAACCCGGTCTTTCTGGTATTTTTACCCCTGGCTGGAGCAATTCTGATTAACACGGTTTTAAAAAGTAGTATCCAGTAGTCTGCAGCTACGTCCCCAGCTTTGGCACCAGGAGATCATCGAGAGAGAGAGGCAGGGGCAGAAAGAGACAGTGAGGTGTGCCACATGGTTCGTTTGATCAAGAAATCATACTCTGTCTTCCAAAGCCACTCTTTCTTGTGAAGCCTTGTGCAGGAGAGGTGGCCGTGCTTTGCGCTGGTGGTGCTGAGCCCCAGCTAGCCAGCTTGTCCCTCAACAGGACTTTTGATCACTCAAGTGCTGTGCTTTGTCTTGGCAGAGAGCTTACTCTTGGCTCCGAGTGTGGGAAGAGTGATCCTGCATGTGCTGTGTAGGCATGCCACCCTCGGCAGTCGTCTGTGCTGTGGTTAAGGGAATCCACTGAGGCACAACTCCCTTTGGCAGGTGTATTTTGAGATTAAAAGGCATCTTTCACAGAGCTTTGGTTTGCTGCTTCTTACAGTCTCTTTGAAGTTCTGTGCAGAACTGCATCTCATTCTGACCTGCTCTGTCTTTTCTGCTGTCCCCGCTGTGAACTGGCCATGTGAACATGTTTGGCAGGCGGTGACTAATCACCTGCCCATTTTAGGGTGCCATGAAATGAGTCATTGGCTCCTGTGAACACCTGCAGTGGCCTGGCCTTTCAACTGTGAATAGGGGAAGGTCCTCTGAGAATCCACATAGCTTTCAAAATCACTGTTGCTTGAGCCCTCCTCCTCTACCCAGCTTTACAGGATTGTCCTCAAGTCTAACCACTGATCTGTCTTTCTTTTCCAATTAGCTCGAAGTGAAGGTGGTCACTACTGAGAGAGCAAAGCATTTCTACAATGCCCAGGAGATTCCCGTCACCCTCTACAGCGATGAAGATGAATGGCAGGTGAGTTGTTCTGCCTTTGGAGATGGCAAGGGCTTCTGTCCTGTCCCCACTCGCCAAATGTTTTGTAATTCAAGTCATTCTGTCATGCACTCATGCCTTCTACTTCCAGAATGCCAGTGGGTCATGCTTCAGAAAAAAAGCAGGTTCCCTGGGAGATTTGCTTAGTTGTTCAAGTGCTGAACAGCAAATAAAAGTGTTCCTCTAAGTTTCTTTGCACATTATTTATTTTTTTTTTAATCCTGGGCCAAGGCTCCCTTCTTTGTTCTAGTAATGTACGCTTTGGAACATGGCTTTCAAAGAATGTGGTTCCAACCATGCTGTAAATAAGGATGAAAAGAAAGGCTGTCCTGACTGTACCGGAGGATTTTGTACCTCTCTAGCAGACTTGCAGCAGGCAGTGAGGGTAGAAGTGGTCTCTCACCACCCTGGGCTCAGCCGCTGTCTGCAGCTCTGAGAGGAGTATCAGGAAATGTCAAGAAAGCCACTGCAGAATCACGGTGAGGGTGTTTGGTGCTTGTCATGAGTCATACTTGTCACGAAGGCAACAGCTTAATTCTCCTCAACAGCATGTATTCTGAATCTACAGACATCGCTGACGTTCACAAAACTACCCATGCTGCCTGAAAACTCGGTCTGGTGTCTGACTGGGTAACCTTGTGCTGGTAGGGCCACCCTGGTGTAGCGGTGCAGAGGAAGGCCAGTATCTGGAGCTGTCGTGCACCAGTGTGATAGGTGGCTAGAACTTAGAGAGGTTCTCCTGGTGGAAGCAGTGCTTATCTCAGAGACGTCCACATCTGTGCTCGTGTGCGTACATAGAAGAGCCATTCCAGTAAGGGATAACTCATTTGTCAGGGCTGTGACCATCTCTAGACCTTGTAAAATGGCTTTTTCTCGTGACTACAGTTTTGCTGACATGTTTTGAGGGTCCCTGAGTATGAAGAGGATCATTATATAAACATCAACGTTTGTTTTTCTATACATTTTCTCTCTATTTTGCAGTACCGATCTGAGTACAAGGTGATCTACTCTTTACCAGTACTCCTGCCAGTGTACTCAGATGTGGGCATTGCTTTTCTGTGGAGAGCGGCATACTAAGGGCAATTAGCCATTAGACCAGACAGCTTTCTGGCTGGTCTGGGAGACTGGTGGAGATCTGCTGGGTCCTGGGGTGCTTACAGTTCCAGGCAGTTATTTCTGAGGAACCCTCGGTGAGGTGATAGAAGAGGAGTGGGTCAGGCTTTGAGGTCTGCTGGCACACCGGAAAGCAGGCATGGAGGCCTTATAACATGCTGTTTTGACAGAAGGGTGAGAAATAACCCTTCTCAGCATCTGTTTGTGGGATATTTTACTCTGAAAATAAACCTACAATTTTCAGTGCTTCTAGGAAAAGTAGAAGCGAGTGGAGGAGCTGGGAAAGGTGTCAGGAAGCACCAGCTTTCCGGATGCTGCCTTTTTGTTGTGGTTTCCAGTGACTCAGAGAAGGAACAGTTTGTGGCCCTGATAACCTCTTGCTGGCCTGTGGTGGTGTGTGTCCTCTGGGGATTAAGCACCTGATGCTGTTTGCTGCTTCTCTTGAGAGTTTCCTAGTTAACTGTGCTCTGAAGAAAAGACTAGGACTCCCTTGAGCAACTTGGAGCTTTACTGAAGATGGAAATATTCATTTAGAACCAAGAGAGGAGGGGAGTGCCCAGCTGGCTAAACTGCGTCCATCCTAGAGAAAGCCAACAGGACTGTTCCCTACTGTAGTTATGGGGATTTACTTTGCTGCTGTGGGTATACTTAGGGACGCGCATCCTAATTGAAAAGTGACTTGTGCAGTTAGGGGTCTATACCTCATTAAAAGCCAGTGGACAGCTTCACTTCAAAGAAATGTGAAGCTTATAAATGACATGGGTTCCCCAGGAAGTGAGACCCCTGGTTTGGTCCTGTCTGGCTTCAGTTGTCTGAAAGGATGGAGCTCTCTTCTCTGCTAAGATATGCTGCGTCTTGAGGGAGCTCCTGTGAACTGTGGACAATTCTGAAGCTGAGGAATGATGTGGATGGGGAAAGCTCTTCCCTGTGAGTTAAAATCTGTTGGTTTTGGATGTGGGGAAAGGATACCCATTTGTGGAGCACTGAGCACATTGGTGCTGTCCATTAGCTGTGCTTCCTAAACGTAGCTGCAACATGGCCTTCACTGGAGGAAGGAGGAAGTCAGAAAAGCGAGCGCTGGCTGCAGTCAGCATTCCCCACACAGTCAGATCTTGCTCGGTGTGAGAGTAATTCTTTCCCCTTAAGTTTATGTGGTGGTTACTAATGTGGGATTGATAAGATAAAATGATAAAATGCCAATTATTTACAGCATTCATTGTAAGAGTTCGGTAATCTGCATCTTGTCTCATCCACAGCTATGGAAAGGTCGTTCAGACCCAGTCCTGCACATAGAGCTCAGACGGTGGGCTGATCTTATGTTGGTGGCACCTCTTGATGCAAACACGCTGGCAAAGCTTGCAAACGGCATCTGTGACAACCTGCTGGTGAGTACCCGGAGCTCTGCGTGAGAGTTCTCTCACCTCCCAGTGTTAGACTGTCTGACCTTTCTTTCATGGAAACTCTTGTGCTTCTGCAGCATCAAGAACAGTGAGATTCGCATGTACTGCTCCCACTTCGTATGCTTATCTCTCTCTTCCTCCAGTATGGTTCCCCTCTTCCTTCTCAAGTAGTTGTTCTTTCCTTCCCTGACCTACATCCCTTTCTGCTCCTCAACTCTGTCAGTCTCTTCCATTATGTCCCAGTCCTTGCTTTGTGCCTTTCCTGCCTTTTCTGACGGGTGGTATTTCTCTCTTTCTACCTCCACCCTCTCTCTGTCATGCATGTACACACACACGCGCGTGAGCATACATACTTGCACTCACTTTTGAGTTCCTCTCTGCATTTTTCAGATGCAATCTGGAAAGACACCTGTGAGATCAGATAAAATTGTTTACTTCCTGCTACCTCACCTCCTCCCTCACCTAACTGCACAGCACAGAAATTCAAACATGTTCATACTTTCTTACCTTACAGTTTCAGCCATAAGGGATTTCGCTTTTTCAGGCTTGTTTTTCTGGTATTAAAGGTGCTCTGGCTTGGAGACTGAGCAGAAAGTGTATTAAAAGAGAGTGTGCTTTTCTGTTGGATGTGGGGGAACTTGCAGCATGGCTGAATGCTTTGTGTCCAGGCATTAGGAGAAGTCATAAGCATTAACCACCCAAAAGATCTGCCAGGAAGCTGCAGAACTGCAAATGTTGCTGTGGTGCATCACCCTTCAGTAATGCAAGGAAGCTAGAACTAGAAATGGAGGGCAGCACATCAGCTCTGGCCGGGGACCCCTGCATGACCAACTTAGCTGTTCAGCTAAGAGGGACTGCATATAAATGAACAGAGTATGCCCAGAGAAACAGCTCTCATTTGGATGAGCCGATCACTGGAGGCTGGAGAGAACCCAGAAGGAGCTGTGGGAGGGACAAGCAATGTCTTGTCTTTCTGGGTCCCCTTGGTACTGTAGGTGTAATGGTGGTAGCAGAGGGAAGAACTCAGGAAGGATGTTAGGGACGCATGACTTCACAAAGTCCTGCCAGTCTTTTTGGAGAGGAAGAGGTAGCTCCAGCAAAGGAAAGCAAGTGCTGGAGGTGCTGGTTGGCAAGTTACAACAGATTCTAACAGACTTTCCTATGCCGGGAAGGGTTCAAATCACAGGGCATAAAAAAGGATGGGCAGGGTTAAGCACTCTGTGATCTGAGCAGAGACCCTGCACCAGGGACTGTTGCTACCTGGGAAGCTCCCTTTGCATGATTTAAATGCTGCTAGGCCTAGGGATGGACATTACATTAAGAGCAGTAAGTGACAGACATTGCATTAAGAGGAACCAGCATTTATCTTTTTAAGGAGATGAGGTGATATTGGGTTATCTGGAAGCTCTGTGTTACTGAGGAGTCAAATACGATTCCCTGTAGCATGCAGGAGCTGCTAGATGGTTTGTAATCTGCCAGCATCTTCTGCAACAGCCCAGATGTGTTTGTGTTATCCTCTCTTTGTATCCTGGAAGTGGCAGCACTTCCCTTGTGAGGAGTTATGGATCCAGTTGGTATATCATTTAAAAAAGCCTCACTTGCCAACTTTTGGTGTTTTTAGTTCTACAACTGGCTTATCTGAAGTGTTGCCTGGGGATTTCTCTTTAGCTGATATGTTCTCTGGCCACGCCTCAGCTTCTCTCGGTCTCCCACATGAGCTGGCAGTCAGCACGCATGATATTCCAGCTTGGTTTGCTCCAGCAATTGGGTTGCTTTCTTGGCCCCAAGCCGGAGTAGGATGGGATCTATCCTCTGTGTAGCCTCCCTCATCTTTCTTGCCTGTCAGAGATGAGCTTTGCTGGAATGTAATACAAATTAGTAGCAGCCGTGTGGATCTGCCTCTGGGTTAGTCCAGCTGCATAGACAGATTGAGGCTTTGGGCCCCCTAATGACACCCAGGCTGGGAAAGTGCTTCTGTGCAGCAAAGGGAGAAGAAAGAATAAGGAAAGACAACCCATCTCAGAGCTGAACCTCTTGGCTTCTCTTTCAGACTTGTGTCATCCGGGCGTGGGATCTGAGCAAACCTCTGCTCTTCTGCCCAGCTATGAACACGGCCATGTGGGAACATCCCATCACAGCTCGGCAGGTGGAGCAGCTGAAAGGCTTTGGCTACACAGAGATCCCCTGTGTGGTGAAGAAACTAGTGTGCGGAGATGAAGGTTAGTCCTTTTGCATGTCTTCTGACTGGTTTCCTGCACGGGTGCTGCTCTTATCCTGAAGGGATGTGCATTCTTTTGCCGTGTGGCCTTGAAGATGTTGAACTGCAGGGGAGAAGGTGCTCACTGCCAGGGTTTATACAAACAAACTGAAGCTTTGCCCTGTGCTAGCTGATATCTATTATTCTCATTCATTAATTTTTAAGTAACCTTATGAGACTGTCCAAGTCAGGCTTTCAAATGAGCTGTTAGGCCTGATATTTAAAAGAAATGCTTATTCAAGAAGAAAGTAGATCAAAGAGAAGGAAGGCTTTGTGGTGAGTGCTATTAGCCTGGGATTTGGGTGTCCTGACCTTGCCCTCTGCTGTGACTGTGGGCTGTTTTCATCATGCCTTAGTTCCTCATCTCTTATATAGGGATAATATCTTATCCCTGAGAGCAGACAGTGAGAATTAAGTGCTTTGCAGATGTGGCTCAGGGTGTAGCTGGATGTACATTTACCATTTGTTGTTGTTTGTTGCCTGGGTTACTTTTCAGCTTCCCAATCGAGTTTTGATTTGGGGTTTTGACATCAGACTTGTCTGTGAAGTGAAGGAGGGGGACAGGGAAAGTTGTCATGCTCAGTTTCAAAAGACTTAACTTGCAGTGCTAAGACATACTACTTAAATGGTCTAATTTGTATTTTAGGAGCTGCTTTAAATGGAGGTATTTTGCCTTTTGGGAGGTTTTGAGAAGGGTTTCTATGCAAGCAATTTGGATGAATGGATTCGCTTTTTTATCTAAATTTTCTTGGATGAATTGTCTGTAAAATGTCACCCAGTTTTGGCCATCATAGCACGGTAGTATACTTGTACTTTTGTTTAACAACGCCAACTGTAGCAGGATTTTCACTGCTCTGTCAGATAGTTCAATAAACAGTCTGTAGCAAAAGACAGAATGTTAAAATGTCTTTCGTGGCTAAATTCTAGGGCTGGCTTGATTTCTGAATCCTTAGGTAGATGAAGTGCTTCTAGAGAACGTTTTTTTGGAGCTGAAGACTAAGAAATATTTACAGTTAGGTAAGTGTAGTCAAGTAACTCAGGCACCAGTTGAAATATCCTGGACAGTTATGCTTCCGCTGGGATTTTAGACCTGATTACATCAAATTTCTTACGTACTTGTAATAATGTTAAGGGAAAACGCCCAAAAGAGGTCATTCGGCACAAACATTTTGGAAGAAGTGGAAAGGCCATCTGGCATAGCTTCTTTGTCCTTTCTTTATTTTTTCCCTTCATCTTTTTTCATGCCTACATAGGATCTCTATCCCTGTAGTAACAAGCCAAGTGCCTCCTAATGGGTCATGTGCTTATTCTTGCAGGTTCCTGCACCTGAGGCAGAGCTGTGTTGTTGTCATCCCTGTTTCACAGATGGAGATCTGAGGTGCAAAAGGGCCACATGAGTTGACTCACTAGCACAAATGGATTAGAGTTGGATGGTGAACATGATTTCCACCGTCCGCTGCTCTGCCCTGCCCCTTTCCTCGGGGTTGCCACCCTTGTGGCAGGGATGTGTGAGCCACATGAGAAGCAGCATGTGAATTGCTGTGGTTTGTAGCTCAGAATGGCCAAGTAGACCAGCATCGATCGGGAGTTACCTCATTACAGCAGCAGTCATTTGGGAGCTGCTTCATATTCAGTTCAGCTGCCTCTACTGTGAGAGCAAACTCCTGAAGGAGCTTGTAGGAGAGAGGGATGGTACAGGCAGCTGGGGTAGCAGTAGCCACATCTAACCCGACTCTACTTGTGTTTGTGAGTCAATTCACAACAAGATTTTCCTGTTGGCAAATGCCAGGATTTCCCTGGCAGTATGTAGGAAAATTATGGCAAAGGTAGTTGTTATGGGTTAACCCCAGCCAGCAAGTCAGCACCACACAGCCACTCACTCTCACCCTGTGGGATGAGGGGAGAGTATCAGAAGTGTAAAACTGAGAAAACTCATGAGTTGAGCTAAAGACAGTTTAATAATTGAAATAAATTATAATAATTAATAACAAATTGTAATGAAAAGGAAAATAACAGAGAGAGAGAGAAATAAAACCCAAGAAAGGCAAGTGATGCAAATGAAAACAACTGCTCACCACCAACTAACCAATACACAGACAGTCCCTGAGCAGCAGCCCCCCCACCAACCTTCCCCCTAGTTTTAGTGCTGAGCACAATGTATCATCTGGCATGGAATGTCCCTTTGGGCAGTTGGGGTCAACTGTCCCGGCTGTGTCCCCTCCCAACTCCTTGTGCACCCCCAGCGCACTCATTGGTGGGTGGTGTGAGGAGCAGAAAAGGCCTTGACTCTGTGTAAGCACCACTCAGCAATAACTGAAACATCCCTGTGTTGTCAACACTGTTTCTAGCACAAATCCAAAACATAGCCCCATGCTAGCTACTATGAAGAAAATTAACTCTATCCCAGTGAAAACTAGCGCAGCAGTAACAGACTCCAGGTCTCTGAAGACCCAAGGCTGTCTCCACCACTGACTTTTGCCTCTCTTCCCCTCTTTTTTCAGGCTTTTCACCCCAAGGCCTCTTCTTCCACACTAATTTTGGTTTTGTGGGTTTCATCCACAAAGGGGTTTGCCCAGCTTCACCCAAGCAGCAGGTAGCGAAGCTCACACATCTGTGAAAAGAGATGCAGACATCTGCAGAAGAAAAGAGATTCAGTTTGCACCAGTTTTGGCTGTTGACATGGTGGTTTGCCTTGCTGTAAAAGAGGTTTATCTTCCTCCACTCATGTGTCTGGTCTCACCTGAAACAGGCCAGATCCTGACTGCCACTGAGTTTCTGCATTACAATTTTAATCGAATTTGATTAATTTTTCTTCCTTAGTAACTGGGTGGTTTTGGACGTAGAGTCCAGCTAAAAGAGAGTTGAAATAACAAATTAAGTAGAGTTGACAATTAAAATGTTTCCTTGATTGGATAGTTAAAGGTAAGCTACTGGCTGTTCGCCTTGATGATATCCATGTGCCATGATATAAAGAGAGCTTTGAGAGGTGCTGTACCACACATGGGCCTGCAGCAATTTGCTTTTGCAAAAACGTTTCCAAACTGCTAATATCTTCACCATCCTTGGCTGGATTTCTTGAGCCTGGCACACCAGAAGATTTCTACCTGTAGGCATGAGCTGTGCTGTAATACAAGCCCCTTTAGCAAGATATTGCTCTGCTAAACCTAAAAATACAGCTGTGAATTGCCAAAGATGTTGAGGAAGTGGGTGGTGGAGGGCAAAGGAAGGCCTTGGAAATGTTCTTGAAGGATATAGTTCTGCAAAACCGTGAAGAGGTAGTCAGGGAATTTCTCTTGTTTAGCAGGACCTGTCAGCTGCAGCTCTTCTCCTTGAGGTTAGGAGAACAGAAGGGCCCAAATCTGCCTGTGACTTGTCTACAGGAGGCTTCAGACCTCCTGGGATTTACAAGTCTGAAAAAGGCATAGTGGAGAATGGGTCTTACTTTGCAGGGCAACCCAGTTTTCTTCACCTTCCAAAAGTATCATTCTTCATTGCAAATCCTCAGTTATATCCAATTACACCGCCTATCCCAGACAAGGCTTGGGTGGCTCATCTGTCTTGGAAAAACGAGGGTCTGGGCAGATTCAGGGCTACTCTCTGCCCACAGAGAGCACCTCTCCCTGATGGTCAGGGTGGCCTGTCCCCTTCCTCTCCATCTCTTGCCTGCCCTCAAGTCGTTACTGTCCTTTGGACTCCACTGGTTTAGTTGTTCATCTGTGCGCTCACTAACCCAGCTGTGGAAGCAGATCAGAAAAAAGAGAAAAACAAAGCCCTCCAGAACTAGTTTCTGATGACAAATAAGGCACATATTTTAAATTATTTGAGCAATTAGCCAGCAGGACAAAAGATCAATAGATCATTTTTTCAATCTTCCAATGGAGACAAATGCTGGTGGGAGAAGCATCTTTCCTCAGCCTCAAGCAAATTACAGGAGTGAATGGACTAAGTTCTGAGTGCTGAGTTCAGTACATGAGGTTAGATAAGATGATTTAATGACCTCTGGCCTTAAAATTCTGAACCTAAGTTTAAAAAGTATTTCAGAGGGAAGCAACAGCACAGTGCAGATTAGATGCTCATCTGGCAATGTTCATTAGACGTTCATCTAACCAGTCCAAAAGGAAAAAGCTTTTACATTTTGTTCTCTCCAGTACTCAGCCTTCTCCAAGAATTACTCCCAAGATTCAAGCTGGTGCAAATCCAGGACAGCTTTCTCTAATGTGGGTCTAACTGCAGAGTCATGGGAATGGTATGAATTCGGCAAGTCTTTTTTTATAGGCAAGGCCATTTCACAAAGATACTGAACGCACACAATGTTTACACTGGAGAAAGGAGATTAAATAGGGTATTTTGCTACCCACACGCTTTTTTGTGACACTTTTGCACACTTGCTCCCAGGGTGGGGTGAGGTAAGATAGTAACTCCCTGTGTGGTCAAGGGTTAGGTGCAGACACCTCTGGAGATGATTCAGAACATGAGGTAGTTATTAACGTCATATGAGTTGCCTTTTGAGGTCTCCTGCCTCTCTCCGTTGACTGTGCTTGTGCTCCTGCTTATACTTCCGAGTTACGAGCCAAACTAAGTTAGTGTGAATGCTCTTTTCACTCTTCTCCCCTGATGGCCATCAGTGGTGCCACAAAACTGCTGCAGAACCACGTGGACTGAGCAGATCCTCTGGCCTCCACAGTTGCTTTCTGTTGGACGAGTCATAAGGAAACACCTGGCATTACTTGGTGAGCTTTGCTGTGCCATGCCACCATTGTACATCTAATTTCCCGCAGGGGAGCAGCATGGGAGAGGGGAAGCACACGCCTCATGCCGTCTCTATTGGGACCTGGATTTCACCATGTGGTTTTGCTCTCACCCTGCAGGTCGAGGTGCCATGGCAGAAGTGTGGACCATTGTGGAGAGTGTGAAAAGGATCCTTGAAGAACAGGACTTGCCAATGCAGAGCTGATGGTTTGGCATGTAAATTCTATTTGTTTGCCTCCCTGAAGATAAAACCAACAGGAAGCTGAGTTGAGATGGCATGCATACCTACAGCATGTTCTTCAACCGAAGGAGTGAAACGGTTGTCTTCCAGCTGGTGCCAAACTGAAATGTGGTACTTCACTGCAGACTTTCAGAAACCAAAGCCAAGAACATGCTTCTTTAGTGTGGGAAAACTCTGTGGTATCTTGCAGAGAGGGAGTAACGTTCCACTAGGCCACTTGGCCCACAGTATTTCACATGCCCTCCTTTCCGAGGAGACTGAATTGCCCTTGGGGTTCAGGTCCAGCAGTTCCCCCAAGGGCTGCTAGAGAGGAGAGTGCTCTGCAAGTCCTGGTAATGGGGACAATGCCAGTCCCTTCCAGCCTGCTGATATGGGGACATCCCTACTCTCCAAAGCCTGGTCTATGGCTGTGCTGGCTTCACCTTTCCATCAGGAGTCACTGTCTAAAAAGCATTTCCCCTCCAGGATCTTAATAAAAAAGTGCTTTTAATTCTGCCCCTGAAGAGCTGCCCCTTGTAGCTGCTCTGGGGCAAGATTTGCACCTAACATCATTGCTAAATCGGTGTGTCTGCATGCTGTTTTTATCAGAGATGGAGAAAAAGTTGACTGAAAGAAGCTTAGCCTTTGCCCTTTTGTATCTGTTGACTGGATAGGGGTGCAGACGTCAACTGTGAACCAAAATGACACCTGCCCATCTGGGTGTTCCAGTCAGGAAATGAACAGGCTGGGTCCTTGTGGAAAGCCGGGGTGGGTGTTTCCCGAGGGAGTGAAGTCAAACTTTGCCTGTGACGGTCCTTTTCAGCTTGAAAATTAACTGACTGGCATGAAAAAAATTGGGAAATCCTGTGTCCCCATGGGCCAGATGAGCAAGGGCTCCCCCACTCCAGCCTTGCCTTGGAAACGTGATTGCGCTCCTGAGGGGAATGGGAGCAAACTGGGGCTGTCGAACACATCGCTATAGCAGAGCACCGCTGACCCAGACTAGACCCAAATTTAAGGCTTTTGGTACAGAATGTGCATCCTGCCTGTGGGGGCAACCTTCAGACGGCTACGCGTGAGGGAAGAGGTTATTGGGGTGTGTTTGCTTTTCTTATCTATTCCGCACAAATAAAAACCTCTGAACTTTCCCATTTTTGGCTCTTCCACTGACAGAGAGCTGGGGATTCAGAGCTTCAGGGGATTGAGTCAGAAGGAACCTCGTGTGAGCAGAACTTGTGGCTCACACGAAGGGCTGTAGTGATAACTGAGGTCATGAACTGCATTTCGCCATGGAGCCTTTGTGGTGTGACCTGCACCGTTTTCTTGTGTTGCTGCCCACCTATCACGGGATCTTCCTTTATGCTAATTGAAGGCAGTAGAAGTTTCTCTTGGTTTCCATGAGTTTTGTAGTTGATGTTGTTTCTCCTACGTCCAGAGAAATACGTGTTCTGGCAGTTGCAACTGTAACTCGACCTTGGGGCTCTCCTCTTGGCTCTGCCATGGATATCTTGTGCGGTTGCCGTTGCTTATCCTTCCTCCTAGTCCGTGACTTGGCAGTGCAGAAAATATGACAATAAGGTTCCTCATACCAGGCAAAACACCATGTCCTTGATTAGTGTTCATCTGTTATAAATCTGTTTGCTGGCTTAAGCTGCTCCAGAAACATTGGCAGGTATCGCCTGCCTTCTCCTGGCACCAGAGAGAGGGAAAGAAAGTGTCCAGAGTGCACTGTAGAGATAATTCAGCAGAAGGGGGTGACGCGGCCTTTCTAGACCCAGAATTTGTACCAGGTCACCTGATGGCACACAGATCTGGTGTTTGTGTTTGTAGCACCAGTGAGCTGATCTGTAAAGGCAGAAAGAAGACAGATTTGCCTCTCAGTCTTGTTGAGAGGCTTAAAGCTTGCAAGGAATTTACAGAAAAAAGGGAGTTAATTTTTCATCTTCCAAATATATAGGACAGCAGTAGAAACATGGCTGAGCAGGGAATGAGGGGAGCACTTCACAGTGGCCAAAAAACCCACCAAGAAAACTCCTCCATAGAGGACACCACTCCTGGTCTGCCTCATCTCTGCTGCAGAAACAGGTACTAATTGTGCCACTAAATGATCCTCTGCATAATTGCTGTGATTTCTAATTGGAGACAGGTCGTGATAGCATTACAGGTTGGGATAAACCTGTGCCCGAACCACCTTTCCTTCAGGGCAAAAGAAGAAACAGTTAAGTTGCTTTTCGGAGGCAGAGGGCTGAAGCAAGAGCAGCTTCCAGCCCTGCGCAGGCACGTGTCCCCACCCACGGCCGGGGAGCTGTGGGCAGCCTGCGGGCAGGAATGCTCCGCTGCCAGCTCCATGTGGAGAAGTAGCAGAAAGAGAAGCCGGGAGAAGCTCTCATGGCACCATTCAGCTTTAGGAGGGGACCTGGGGACAATGCCTTTCTAGAACGAGGTGTGGGGCGATGAGCGAAGGACCCCTCGGATTCAGAACCAGGGCTTTGTGCAGGCTCGGTAAATAGGCGCTGCCAGCCTCACTGCCACCAAACTGGGATGGCCAGGCTCCAGCAAGCCACTGAGGTCAAAAGAGGTGTCGAGTGATGACTTCGTCGAGGCAGACAGATTGACATCACCATCTCTCATGGTTTTGTGTGTGTTTCAGATTCATGGAGGAGGCCTGAGGTGCTGCTTCCTTGCTTTTCCTTTTCCTTCTGCTCTCCTGAGTGTAGGGACACTGCCTCAAAAGCAGCGTGGGCAGCAGGGTGAGGGGGGGATTCTCCCCCTCTGCTCTGCTCTGGGGAGACCCCCCTGTAGTGCTGCCTCCAGCTCTGGGGCACCAACAGCAGAAGGACATGGAGCTGCTGGAGCAGGGCCAGAGGAGGCCCCAGAGATGCTGGGAGGGCTGGAGCCCCTCTGCTGTGAGGAGAGAGCTGGGGGGGGTTCAGCCTGGAGAAGAGAAGGCTCCAGAGAGACCTTAGAGCCCCTTCCAGTCCCTAAAGGGGCTCCAGGAAAGTTGGGGAGGGACTCTGGATCAGGGAGGGGAGCCATAGGATGAGTGGAAATGGTTTTAAACTGAAAGAGGGGAGATTTAGATTAGATATTGGGAAGAAATTTTGTTGTGAGGGTGGTGAGCCCCTGGCCCAGGTTGCCTACAGGGGTGGTAGATGCTCCATCCCTGGACACATCCAAGTTCAGGTTGGATGGGGCTCTGAGCAACCTGGTCTGGTTGGTTGGAGATGTCCCTGCTCATGGCAGGGGGGTTGGACTAGGTGACCTTTAAAGGTCCCTTCCCACCCAAACCATTTTATGAGTCTATGATTCTCTGATTCTTTTTAAGCCACATGCTGATTTTCTTGTTTCGCTTTCCTGTGAAACTCTCTGATGACCGAGGCAGCATCCCCCATGAAACCTGCTGTGTTGCAATTTCATTCATGCTGCTTAAAACTGTTTCTCTCAGTGGACAAACAGCTGGGACAAAAGCTCAGCTAAGGCAGCACCCTCCTCCTTTCCTGCACCGAGACCCAGCCTCGCCTGGGCTTGGACGTGGCCCTGAGTATCCATTTCTCTGGCTGCTTCCCCCCTGCATCCCAAACTTGATGTGTGATCCCCTTGCTGCTTGGCTTCATGGGGTGGAGGAGGAGGAGGAGGGAAATGCCATGGTGCCATTTTGCATCCAGATGGTTTGGCTCCAAGCGCGATGCTTTGGTCAGGAGCTGGCTCCCAAGATGTCAAGTCCCTCTTCTGTCACTTGGGATGGGAGGTGCATCATCCCATCCCATCCCGACCCATCCTGTCCCATCCCAACCTCATCCTACCACAGCCCCATCCCATCCCAACTTCATACTACCTCATCCCCATCCCAACCTCATCCTACCACAGCCCCATCCCATTCCAACTTCATACTACCTCGTCCCCATCCCAGCCCCATCCCAATCTAACCTCATCCTACCCTGGTCCCATCTCACCCTGGCCCCATCCTGTCCCAACCTCATCCTACCCCAGCCCCATCCCATCCCACGCCTTTGTCCTGGGAGCCTGCAGCAGGAGGCTGTACGTGAACAGATTGCAGAAAAACTAAAAAAAAAAAAAAAAAAAAAAAGCAAAACCAAAAACCCAAGTGACAAAACCCTGCTTTTCGACTTCAAGCAGTCATGTCTCTGCGACGCACCTGGTTTCGAGAGCTTACGTGCAGTGGCTTCGCAGCTTGGGGCTCTGTATTTGACACCCGCCTGCAGCGAGCAGGGTGGTGGGGTTCGCACCTCCACAGCCCGCCTGGGGAGCGGGGTCGCCGCCTGCTCCCTGTCTTCGAAAGTGCGGGGCGGCAGGATGAGGGTTTGTTTTCTTTCCTGACCGCAGCGGGGCCAACTGCTGGGTGAGGGCGGTGGCTGCCAGAGGGTGATGAATCAGTGGTGGCAAGTGAGAACGTGGGGGTGCTCACGCAGGTGGGCTTCCCCTGCCCTGGCAGAATTAAAAAATACCCAAAGAAAGCCCTGAGAAGCAAATCTTTCTGTAAGGTTTACATGGTGATTGTAAAACCGATTATAGAGATTTATAGAGATTACAGCGTGGGATTACTGTTATACTCGTGCAGAGCTGGAGCCTGGTGAGCTTGGCAAGCTGCGGTCCTGCAGCCCCCAGCCCTGCCTTGCTCCCCATCCTCACCCTCACGCCCCCCCTTTGAGTGATGGGTAAGTAGTTTTTTAGTGGAAAGTGGTTGCTAGGTCTCAGGCTCCAAAGGAACTGCTGAGCCACCTATTTGTAACCCGCTGTGTCACAGAAAGTCGGCTTTGGGGTTTATCCTGTCCACCCCGGGCTCGCAGTGTGTCCCATTCAAAGCCACAGGGCCAGTGGGCTGAGAAAGGTGCAGGGTGAGCACCGGGTGTGGGGCAGAGATCACTCTGAAGACATATATATTTGATTTTTAACCTGCCCGTGGGCGAATCGGGGCCTTTGCAGAGCCTTTCACAGCATCAGCCACTGTCTTACTTCCCTGTTACCCCTCCCTTGACGCAGGTGTACAGCAGCACGTGGGTTGGTATCACACGGACGGCTGCTTGCATTGAATGGGGGACAATGCCCCCATCTCCCCAACATCTTGTTTCCCAGCCTAAACCCGGGGGACCTGCAAACCCTGCTCCCCGGGAGTCTCTGGTGAGGTTCAGCAGGTCCCGTAGCCCTGCGGGTGCCATCGGCAGCCCCAAGGACCTCCTGGGCTCTCCGAGGGCTCAGCGCTGTCCCTGCCAGGGAGATGCTTTGAGGTTTGTGGATTCAATCTCTTTTCTTCTGGCTCATCCAGGCTCTTGCTCTGCTTCCCCTCGGGTGCCTGCTGTTTCTGCTTCAAGCAGAGCTGGAGGAAGGGTTCCAAAGGGATCACGGCAGTTCCAGCCTCTGCCCTCCTGGTTTTGCTTTCCATTCACATCAGTTTTCCTGCCTCTCCAGCCCTCCCAAGTCAGGAGAGGTCACAAAGCGGCTGAGCCGCCCCAGCCCACGATAAGAACAGTGCAGAAGGACCTGGCACAGACTCCTTGGCACCAACACCACCGATAGCTTGGCTTCGGTGATGACAACCTTGCAATTAAAACTTACAGGTGCAGTGTTCTTGCCCTGGCCAGGAGCTTCGGTGGATAGGTTAAAAAATTGTTTCCGGGAGGAACTGAGCTTAATTAGAAGCTTGAGTTCCCTGGGGATGTGATGCTCAGGGTTTCTGTGCTTGTCAGGAGTCATGCAGGGACTGAGGATGCTCAGAGATGCACAGAAGGGCGAGAGAAGCGACCCTATCGGGGCAGTTGTTCCCTGCTAGGTCTCACTCTGCTTGGGTTTTTGTCCATGGGATGTCCTGTCGTCCTTCAGGTAGAGACTGGGGTCTGTCTCTCTGGGAATCCTGGCTTTGGTGTTGTACCTCGCTTTTCCGATTCTCTGGGGAGAAAGCAGAGGATAAAGGGGGCAGAACCAGCATAAAGCCTTCATGCTGGCCAGGGAGATGACAAATAAAGGTGACTATTAGGCATGTAGTCATCGCAGTTAAGATAAAATCCACCCGCTCCTGACCACAGGCTCCTGGGATCTCTGGAGGCAGTACAGAGAGATGGGCTTTGCTGTGGAGACTCAAAAAATCGGTCTCCATCATGTGTGATTGCAAAGACCCTGCGGCCCGGCGTGCTTCCAGCCCCAGGACCCATGGCTTGCAGCCTCCAGCAAGTCACAGATGGCCGGTGCCAGCTCCAGGCTGCGGATGCCAGGGACAGCCAGGGGTAGCCAGGAAATCCACCCCGCATCCTCCCTCCAGCACTGCCGGTGCAGCAGGCAAGCATGCCAGGACAGGCAGCGGTGCTGCCCCATCACTGAAACAAGGGAAATTTGTGGCCCTGGAAGGACTGAGTGCAGCGAGAAAAGCTTTACAAAAGGGATTTCTTTTTTGCAGGGCTCCTTGCACAGCTGGAAGAGCCTTTCCCCAGGAGAGCTGTGTCCCCAGAGCAGCCCAGTCCCCCATGCCTGGCTCTGCTTTCTGTCTCACTTGGTTTACGTGGGTTGCTTGGGTGGTTTATAGCTTTGGAGAAATATGATTCACAAACTCAAGCGTGATAAGGATGGGGGAAGAAAGAAAAGCCACGTCAGCTTGAAGGAATGCGGTCGGTAGAGAGCTCAGCCTGCGGCTGGCAGAAGCCCCAGGAGGGGGGGGGGATCAGGCAGAAAATGGGGCAAAATGGTAACATGTGCCCAAAACAATAGCTGGAAACCACCTATTCCTGCTGCAGGAAAGCACAGCTTGCTTTTCCTGGGCTTTCGTCACCCAAATCTGCTGCTGCTCTGAGGCCATATGACAGCTATGGGCATGGGTCAGCCGAGCAGGGGGATGCTTTGTAACTGGAAACAATTTACAACCCGAGCTGCTGTTGTGTTTGCCCAGTGCCAACTGTACTCCAGACCCTCCAGACTACTGTGCCACTTCCTCAAGGATAAGGAAGGTCTGGGAGCAACCTTGCATGAATGGGAAGTGAGGGAAGCATTGTCCCTTTGTCCCCTGACTCTGCTGGGCAGTGCCATGTGCCTGCCGGACGCATGGACAGGGAAGCTGACGCTGTGACAAGGTTTTCTTCCACCATGATGGTGGTGATGGGGAAAGCCCTGACCCGATGCCAGGTCCCTGCTGCCGTCGCGAACATTGACCCCTTTGCCTCCTGGCAAACGTGGCTCCTTTATAAAGGCAGCAAAATTTGGCTGCGAGGGGAAATCATGGCTGATAGAACCATAGAACCATAGGGTTGGAAGGAACCTCTGGAGATCATCTAGTCCAACCCCCCTGCCAGAGCAGGGTCACCTAGAGCAGGTTACACAGCAACACGTCCAGGCAGGTTTTGAATGTCTCCAGAGTTGGAGACTCCACCACCTCTCTGGGCAGCCTGTGCCAGGGCTCTGCCACCCTCAGGGTAAAGAAGTTCTTCCTCATGTTTAGGTGGAACTTCTTACGCTCAAGTTTGTGCCCATTGCCTCTTGTCCTGTCCCTGGGCACTACTGAAAAGAGCCTGGTCCTATCCTCCTGACACCCACCCTTTAAGTATTTATAAGTGTTGATAAGATCCCCCCTCAGCCGTCTTTTTTCCAGACTGAAGAGACCCAAATCCCTCAGCCTTTCCTCATAAGAGAGGTGTTCCAGTCCCCTAATCATCTTTGTAGCCCTCTGCTGCACCCTTTCCAGCAGTTCCCTGTCCTTCTGGAACCGGGGAGCCCAGAACTGGACACAGTACTCCAGGTGTGGCCTCACCAATGCAGAGTAGAGGGGGAGGATGACCTCCCTTGACCTACTGGCCACACTCTTCTTGATGCACCCCAGGATGCCATTGGCCTTCTTGGCCACAAGGGCACATTGCTGGCTCATGGTCATCCTGTTGTCCACCAGGACTCCCAGATCTCTTTCCACAGAGCTGCTCTCCAGCAGGTCAGCACCCAACCTGTACTGGTGCATGGGGTTGTTCCTCCCCAGGTGCAGCACCCTACACTTGCCCTTGTTGAATTTCATAAGGTTTCTCTCTGCCCAGATCTCCAACCTGTCCAGGTCTCTCTGTATGGCAGCACAGCCTTCTGGTGTGTCAGCCACCCCCCCCAGCTTTGTGTCATCAGCAAACTTGCTGAGGCTGCACTCTATCCCCTCATCCAGGTCATTGATGAATATATTGCAGAGGACTGGACCCAGTACTGACCCCTGGGGAACACCACTCGTCACTGGTCTCCAACTAGATTCTGTGCCCCTAATCACAACCCTCTGAGCTCTGTCTTTCAACCAGTTTTCTATCCACCTTACTGTCCATTCATCTAACCCACACTTCCTAAGCTTCCCTATGAGGATGCTGTGGGAGACCGTGTCAAACGCCTTGCTTAAGTCAAGATAGACCACATCTACCGCCCTCCCCTCATCTATCCGTCCAGTCATGCCATCGTAGAAGGCTATCAGATTAGTCAGACATGATTTCCCCTTGGTGAATCCATGCTGAGTACTTCTGATAGCTTTCTTTTCCTCCACGTGCCTTGAGATGATGCCCAGAACGAGCTGTTCCATCATCTTTCCAGGGATGGAGGTGAGGCTGACCGGCCTGTAGTTCCCCGGCTCCTCCTTCTTGCCTTTTTTGAAGACTGGAGTGACATTGGCTTTCCTCCAGTCCCCAGGCACCTCGCCTGTTCTCCAGGACTTTTCAAAGATGATGGAGAGCGGCCCAGCAATGACTTCTGCCAGCTCCCTCAGCACTCTCGGGTGCATCCCATCGGGGTCCATGGACTTGTGAATATCTAAATGATCTAATTGATCCCTCACTCACTCCTCCTCAACCCAAGGGAAGTCTTCTTCTTTCCCTGTTACTTTATTCAATGCCTGGGACTCCTGAGGGCTGGGCCGAGCAGAAAAGACCGAAGCAAAGAAGGCATTCAGTAACTCTGCCTTCTCCGCATCCTCCATCACCATGGCTCCTGTCTCATTCAACAGTGGGCCCACAACTTCTCTGGTCTTCCTTTTGCTTCCAATATACTTGTAGAAGCTCTTTTTGTTGTGCTTGACGTCCCTAGCCAGGTCTAATTCCAAGGCGGCCTTGGCTTTCCTTGTTTCATCCCTGCACGCTCTGGTGGCATTCTTGTAATCCTCCCAAGGGGTCAGTCCCTTCTTCCACTTATTATAAACTTCCTTCTTCCACTTGAGCTTTTTCTGAAGCTCCCTGCTTAACCATGCAGGTCTCCTGCATCCCTTGGCCGATTTCTTTCTCTTAGGGATGCACCGATCCTGAGCTTGGAGGAAGTGGTTTTTGAATATCAACCAGCTTTCTTGAGCCCCTTTGCCTTCCGTAGCCCTAGCCCATGGGATCTCTCCAAGCAGTTTCTTGAAGAGGCCAAAGTTAGCCCTCCTGAAGTCCAAGGTTGTAATTTTACTTCTTGTTGTTTTGTGGATAGTGCCCATGATCCTGAACTCAATCCATGATCACTACAACCTAGGGTGCCCACAACCTTAATGTCCTCCACCGATCCCTCTGTGTTTGTCAGTACCAGGTCTAGAAGTGCTCCTCTCCTTGTTGGCTCCTGTACCACCTGTGTCAAAAAGTTGTCATCAATGCACTGGAGGAGCCTCCTGGACTGCCCATGCCTGGCTGTGTGGTCTTCCCAGCAGATATCAGGGTGATTGAAGTCCCCCATGAGAACCAGGGCCTGCGATTGCGAGGCTACCTTCAGTTGTCTGTAAAAAGCCTCATCAGTTTCCCCATCCTGATCAGGTGGCCTGTAATAAACACCCACAACAGTGTCCCTCATATTTTCCTGTCCCTTAATCCTCACCCATAAGCTCTCGACCCGCTCTTCATCTGCCCCTAGTGAGAGCTCAATGCATTCCAAATGCTCTCTCACATAGAGTGCAATTCCACCACCACGCCTTGCTGGTCTGTCTTTCCTGAAAAGGACATAGCCATCCATGACAGCATTCCAATCATGCGAGTTGTCCCACCACGTCTCAGTAATTGTAATGAGATCGTGGCCCCGCAACCGCACACAGACCTCCAGCTCTTCCTGCTTATTCCCCATGCTGCGTGCATTGGTGTATAAGCATTTCAGAGAGGGAGTTGTGTGTGTAGTTTTGACCCTTGAGATGTGGTGTGCCTTCTGGCTTTCAGAAATACTGGCACACTGGCCCACGAGCGCTGAGCAACTGCGCCCTGGCACCTCACCAGCAAGCCCAGTACCATCCCCACCCCCCTTCAAATCTAGTTTAAAGCCCTCTCAATGAGTCTTGATAACTCTTGTCCTAGAACCCTTTTTCCCCTGGAGGTCAAGGTATTCCTGCCTGTT
The DNA here is from genome assembly GCA_947846985.1 of Fratercula arctica. Lineage (NCBI taxonomy): Eukaryota > Metazoa > Chordata > Aves > Charadriiformes > Alcidae > Fratercula > Fratercula arctica. Next base: position 24,033,949 of record CANTUZ010000009.1, read on the forward strand.
ACCAGCAGGCCAGGCGTTTTGTAGATCAGGCCATGATCAAAGAACCCAAAGTCCTGCCGGCAGCACCAAGCTCAAAGCCAGGCATTGATCTGCTGGCTCCTCCTATTTACCCCCTCATCATTCCCTGCAACAGGGGGGATAGACGAGAACACCAGACGCCAGGGATTTGCGTGTCAGAGAGACCTTGAGCTCCGGGATGGGGGTGCCGAGGTGCAGGCAGACCTCTGCCCCTTGGTCTGCTCAGGGATAACCTCTTGATTATCCTGCCTCCAGCCTGCCCTTGCAGCATCCCCTGGGAATCCCTGCGTCTTGCACATCCCCGGGGAATCCTTGCATCCTGTACATCCTCGGGGGAGCTTTGGCCTTCAGGTGCCCTAGGGAGGGGGACAGACATGACACATTATTCATGGCAGTGTTTTTGCATTGGTATGAAATTGCTTTTAAGGTGCGGGCGGGGTGTGGACCGCAGTGAGGTGGGGGTAACCGGAACGCCCGTGTGTCTCCAGTTGATGAACCCTGCTGGTTGCTTCAGCAGAAAGTCAATATTGACCCTTTGCCAGTGTTTGCAAGCGTCAGCACTAAAATTACCAAAAGCAGAACAAAGCCCCGTGCTTCCCTGCAGTGCCCGCTTTGTTCGCTAGTTCTTTAAAAAAATAATAATTGCATTTATTAGGGCTTTATTGGAAGTCAACGGTGTGGGAAAAGCCATGGAGAAGCAGAGGTCTATCTTCTGCTCTGCTTCTTATTTCTCTCCCCTCTCTTCCTCCCCTTACACAGCATCCATCCTCCCCCAGAGCATCCACCCAAGCAGGGGGAGAGGTCCTGGCATGGCTGCAGCATCATCCCCCATCCCCACCCTGTTCCCAGCTCCTCGGAGGGGACCGCAGCTCAGGAGCCGAGCAGAGACCAGTGCGGGACATGGGAACCAGTAACACCCCTGTGGTTTAGAAACTGGAAATAAAAGCTGAAGTGGTTTGAAGGCTTGGCCTCGAAAGGGGGAAGGTGGTGGGGGAGTGGAGAGGAACCAAAACCCATCAGTGGAGGAACAGGCGGAGGGGCGAAGGAGAAGTGAAAGCAGCTGCGATCACTGAAAGGCCCAATGTGAAAGAGTGGGAGCGCTATCTTTGGGGCTTCCACTTCCCTGTCTGGGCAGGTTTTCTTGGCTTTGGTCTATTTTTCCCCCTCCCCTGGTCTCTGCTCATAAATTCCTCCCTGGGGAGGGTGGGGTTGGTGCCACTGGAGGTGGGTGTCCTATTTGCTTTGGGGGCTTGGAGAGGAGCGAAACTGGGGGCTGCTGAGCATTGCTGCAGTGGTGAGGTTTGGGGGGATACCACTGAGCATCCCTGCCATGGTTGGTTTGGTGGGCACCAACAAGCATCCCTGCCATGGTTGGGTTTGGGGGTACCGCTGAGCATCCCTGACACGGTGCGGTTTGGGGGGGTACCACGGAGCATCCCTGCAGCGGTGGGGTTTGGGGGGTACCACTGAGTATCCCTGCCACGGTGGGGTTTGTGTTTACCACTGAGCATCCCTGCTGCAGTGGAGCTTGGGGGGTGTCCACTCCCTGCCACATCCCTGATGAAGATGTGGCCTTTAGCCATCCTCATCGCTGCAGCCCCCATGCTTAGTTTTGGGCAATGAAAACCTGCAGGTACATGGATTTAAGCCCAATTAGCAACCCTGATTAAAACAGTGTGTTCACCCCACCACCCCCCCGGTAAAGGGTGAGTATAACTCGACCATGACCTCAGCTGGGGTGTTTGACCGCTTTCTGCCCGGGGAGAAGCCTGCTGTCCTCTGCGGGACCAAAAACTGGGTTTAAAGTTAAGCCTGGGATTAGAGGCTGGGCTGAAACTGTCCGGGATGAGTTTCCCCTCCCTGTCCTGAATCAGCAAAGTGGTTGCATGGGGGACATCGAGAGTGGACGAGGGGTCTGGTGGCTCACAGGGAGCATGGTTTTGGGTGCTGCGAGGAGGGAGCTGCGGCTGTGAGGCTCAGTGACCAGCCGTGAGATGATGCCCTGCATCCATCAGCTGAGCTGTAGGGGGCAGAAACATGGTAAAACTTGTAGGGTAAATCTTTAGGGTGGTGTCGCCCTTCAGAGGGGGCTGGACCAAGTCCTTGGTGATGGAGGATGCAGCCCTCCAGACGGTCAAGTTTGTTTTCTCTCCTGGGTGCTGGGGAATTAGTATATATTTATTATTAAATACCCCTGCAAGCATCACGACAAGCACCTTGGAGAGAGCCAGAAGCTCTGAGCCTGGACCCTACCCCTCACCTCCCAGCACATGGCTACTGAACATCACCTTTGGCTACCAATGAAGTGAACGGTGCTTATTTGGTCCTGCTGTGATGGGAGTTGTTTGCAGGCTGCTCACACCAGCCCCGTCGTTGGAGATGGGGATGCGGGGAGGGGTGAGCAGCTCTGGTGAGGATGCTCCAGGATGAGTCTTGCAAAATACACTGCTTTTCCTTGGTGTTTTTCCTGGCCCCTGGTTTAGACAATAGCTCCTTGCTCATTCTGTCCTGCTAGTATAAGGTGTGAAGGCCAAACCATGCTGAATCTTTAAGGCAAAGACAAGCATTCGCCAAGCACAGGGTCTTGGGGAAAAAAAAATTAACATCCCTCCCACATACACCCATCATTTTTAGCCTACTTCAGGATTTCTGACTTTAAAACGCCCAGGGCCTGTCCTCCTGTGGAAGGAGCATCCTCATCCCTGCAAAATCCCTCCCCAGGGATGTCTGCCCTCCATTTAAAGCCTTGCTTTTCTCTTCCCACTCCTCCATTAATGCTGCTGGGTTAATTTGGCCTCTGCATTTCCTATATACCAGCCTTAAATTCCATAATTAACAGGTCAACACAGTCAATCCTATTCCAGAGGCGGAGCAACCAAGACGGGGAGGGAGGCAGTGACTTGCCAGGTCCTGCTCCGCATGGGAAAGGGGGTGAAGAAGGAAAGGGGTTGGGGGCTTTCCCTCTGAATTAAACCAACACAAGAAAGAAAGAATAATATAATTAAGGGGGCAAAATGGTAGAAAAGGTGAAGCCACTCCCTGAAACTCAACCCCTTTCATCCCGTGGGAGGTCAGCAGCTAGATCACAGGCGGCGTCGCTGGGTCAGATGCTCTGGAGCTCTTCCAGCCCTGGCGGGTGTTTAAATAGAAAGGTTATGTACCTGGGGAGATTTATTTAATCTTTTAATTGGTTGTTTGTTTACATGACTAGGGAGCTTTTTGCTAATGTTTGCTTTGCTGGCTCACTCAGCTGCTGAAAATCCCGGCCGGCTGCATCCCAGCCGGACCAGCGTGCTGGGGCCAACTACCTTTTGGCTCCGGCTCCTCAGCTTTTCCTGGTGAGCCCCAGTGCTTCCCGAAGAGCCCTTCACAGCGCCCCTCCGCAGGAATCACCAATTTCCCTCCCGAGCCAGCATCTCTCCCATCGCACCCTTGCAGGTGTGCAGGTGGGAAGGTTCCAGATGGGCATCCACCACCACAACATCTCCCATTCCCTTCCCTGCTGGGCAGGCTGGTGGAAAACAGGAGCAGGGTTCCTTCTGGCCAGGGAGGTGGTGGAGATGGCCATCCCCAGCTGGGCTTTGGGGCTCCCCCTCTCCCAAGCATCCTGCCAGGCCCAGCAGAAAATGAGATTTAAAACACTGTGGTGATGGGTTTGGTTTTTCCCAAGCGTGTGGTAAGGTCTTGGTTCTCCACTGGTCTCAATCTGCACGAAGCTTTGGAAGAAAATCAGTTTTCTTAGAATTGTCGAATCACAGAATGGTTTGGGTTGGAAGGGACCTTGAAGATCATCCAGTTCCAACCCCCCTGCCCTGGGCCAGGACACCTCCCACTACACCAGGTTGCTCCAAGCCCTGTCCAACCTGGTCTCTCTCTTAAGAAAAGGGTCTTTGGAAACAACTGGTGAAGTGCAACGCTCCTCTTGTACCTTCTCTGTTGGTTTGATCCCTTTTTATGCTCATTTTCGCCTTTCCACAAGCTGTGGGACTGCCTTGGTAGGCATGCCCAGGCGATGGGCGCCCAACAGCCACGTAGGCGGGTAGCTGCAGCATGAGGTGCCCTCAGGCTCTCTGGCAGAGTGGGTGTCTGATGACAGAGGGTTTCCTACACTTCATCCTTGGGGGGCAGTCGTGTGGTTTTGGGGGGGCCCTCTTTCCGTCCCCATCCCAGCGTCAGAGCCAGTGGATCCTTATCTCCCTTGGCATGTCTCCCTGGAGGGGAGAAGGGAAGCAATGCTCCTTGGTCCCTGACGATAAGGAGTAGCAACCCATCCAGATCAACGGGGTGAGCTTGGAAGCAGCAGCCTCGGGGGTGATGGGGAAGCTGCAGATAAAGGATGGGGGGGTTGGGGGAGAAGGGGAATCACACCCAGGATGAGCTGGCATGGGCAAGAGTCCCCTGAAATTCAGAAGGCAAAGGTGAGCGTTTCTAAGGTGGGCAGGTTTGCTCCCAGCTTCTGCGTCTGATGGCCATCTTCCTGGCAGGGCAACCTGCCAGCTCCTGCCTATGCTCATGGAATCCAGGTCAACAGTGGCCACAAATGTTTGGGAGGAGCTGTTTGTGTGTCACTGTGGGAATCTGGGGTCTTGGGGTATTTTTTTCATGTTTTTTTTGGGGTTACAAATGTGTTAACGTCTGTTTTGCACAATCAATCCATTTCTCAATCTTTGCTCCCTGCAAACAACTGGAGATGAACGCCTCTTGCTTAACCGGGTAAGTCAGAGCTACCTCTGCTCCCCCAGCCTCGCCAGCTACTTGTGGCCAACTCTTTTCTCCTTCCTCCCATGAAAGCTGGCATTAATAATGATGATTAAAACCATGCTTGGGAGCAGTTTATTGATTTCTTCTCTGGGATTTCTTTTTGCTCATGGACTTCTAACTGCTTCTCACAGGTTGTACCCAGATGTGTTCCCAGGTGACTTGGAAGAGAAGTTGTCCAGGTACTGCCCACAATTTTTGGGGGGGAGGATGATGATGGGGATGTTAGGGAAGGCACCATCTTATGACCATCCTATGTGAAGGTTGTGATGGTGTCTCCAAGCTTTGGTCCTTATGGCCATGGAGTTGGCTACAGGGAATCCTGTGCTGCCTCCCCAGGCCATCCCAAATCCCCAAGAGGTGAAGCCAGCAGGACACAGTGACCCAGCCCCAGGCCATCTCCTGGCCTGGCTTGGCACATGTGGAGATATTTGGAGCATCAAGGAGGTCAGACCGGCCATCCAGGAAGCCTCTGAGGTATGATAGGAGGACGAAAAGCTATGGGGAATTTTGCTCTCTTGCTGCAGGGTGTTGGGGAGGTGGGAAATATATCATGAAGTGGTGGTGGGACAGCCACTGCTACACGGGGCAATGGAGCCTTCTCCAAAAAAAATCATCATTGCTCAGGGATGAAAAGTCTTATTGGGGTTAAAAGGTCCCATAGAGGCCAAGGTGGGCTCCTGAGATGGGAGTCACGCGCTGAGTGTAGCTCTTCTGCCGTGCTGCGCTTTGATGGGAAAGTGCTGGGTTTTGTGACTGTGGAGAAGGGGGAGAGCTCAGCCAGGATTTCCCTGAGCTGGGATTTACATACACCACCGGCCAGCTGATGAAAGGTCTGGAAAACCCAGGACGTGCCATGCCTTGCAGAACCACCAGGCTTTTCCAAGCAGCATAGGCAAAACCCAGCCCACTAATTGCCTGCCTGGGGACAAAGCTTGGCATCTGGTCCATGGAAGTCCCCATCCCACATGGTGTTATGGTATCCAGGAGTGCCCCAGGGAGACCTGGTGTCCTTCTGGTGGCAGGGAGGGGCTCTGCTTTACGTTTTAGCAGCCAGAGACCAAGGGCTGGGTGTACACCATCTCTCCAAGGCTTTGCACCTGATTTCTTAGGTCAAAGGCATCTCTGAAGACGTATTATCAGTGTGCCCCAGCAGCTTTCAAACCATCAGCCTGGCTGACCAAGTCCCCAGGGGTGATAGGGATGAAGCTCCTGGTGTTGGTAGTTGCTGTCCATCAGCCATGCGTGAGAGCAGAGGTGGCTGCAGCTCCACTGCCAGATCTTGGTGTATCTCCCACGGCTTTGCTTGGTTGCTTGCTGGGGTGCCCACAAGGTGTCCCGACACCATCATGAGGCACCAAAACAGCAGCCCTTCCAGCCAGCCATGGTCCCACGTTGTTTAACCCTAGGTGACATCTTGCCAGGACCTGCACACAGCTCCTTATCAAGACTGCAGTTAACTCCAGTGCAGGCATCCTGCCTGCTCACTGTGATGGGGATGTGGGGAGGATCAGCCTGTGGGTGCGTCCATGGGGCCACTGAACACACCAGCAGCATGTCAGGAATATAATGGCAGAAGCAAAGAGCGAAGCCAAGGCTGGTCAAAACTTGCCCTTTCCAGTACACCTCTCCAGCAGCTTCTCATTGGGATGGTGCAATCAAAGTACTTGACCGAGAAAATACCTGGTAAGTGAGTTTGTATTGCCATGAAAATTAAAGGCAATGTGTAACTACAGGCAATGCGCAATGGCAAAGAGAGATAATAAATAAATAGGGGACATAATTAGAGATCAGGCATTCTTGAGTGCTCTTAACGTGTGGATCTCACCTTGGATGGTAGGAACATCACAGTCAGGTTCCAGCTTTTACAGGTGCAATAATGTCACTCACCCTGCTGCAGGGCTGGCTTAGCTGCGCCTTGGAAGACACAGGGCTGGGATAATCTCCACATTTCTGGCTGCTGAACAGGACTAAAGGAGAACAGGCAAAGCAGGAAAAGGTCATAAGGAAGCAAGAAAAGGAGGAGGAGATCCCTGGGTGTCATCGGGGCAGCTTCTCCAAGCCTGGTCAATGCAACGTGAGCCCTTTCAGTGGCTGCCCAGACCCAGTTGGCAGCTTTCGCTCAGCTCCAACCCTGGTGGGGCGGGACGTGGTAGGGGCAGCCCTGGGAAGTCCCCAGGGACTTCAGTGGCATCAAGGCTGGCTGCCAACTGGGGCTGGGGAGTCACCCAACCCAGGGAGAGATGCTGAGTCAGGCCCAAGCTATGGTTCCCTGAAGGCATTGGGTGCGAAGGGCTGATCCAACTGCTGGAGATCAGATGGCAGTGGATATCCCAGAGGGAGGGCTCAGCTCTGGGGGTAAACATCCTTGTAACAGGTTTCCATGACCTGTAAGATGATGAGGACATGAGTACCATGAGGGGGAGATGCAGGTCAGAGGGTCATTTCAGCCCTAAGCCCTGAGCAGCCATCCCTCTCCATTACCTGGGGTGGTAAAACCATCCTGGGCCAGGAGCATGGCATGTCCCATCACCACCTCACTTCCAGCCATTTTCACTGAGGGTTTTAGTGATAAAAGCTCTGCTGAGGGGACCTGAGGAGCAGCAGGTAAGCCCTAAAGTCCCCATCCCAGAAACAGAGGGATGGATAAGGAGGGCTTTGAACTTCAAAGCAGTTGGCTCGTGGGATCTCCTCTCCTGTACAAGGCTGGAGAAGGTCCCACAGCCCCAGCTTTGGGCCCACATCCAGAAACAACGTGGTGGGCACAGCCAAGAGCTTCACTCATAGGTTTTGGGTTTTTTTCCTCTCCAGGCATTGAAAACTGCTGTGCGGGAAGAAGGAGATTCAGAGGTGCTGAATGGCTCTGCCGTGCTTGCCAAACAGATGTTTTCTTTTCATGAGCACCAAACACCTGGGCTTGCCCTTCCTGGCTGGAAGAGTGAACTCCTCCAAAAAACTGTTCACAAATACTAGCAAAAATTGGTAGTTTCAGAAGAAAACTAGGAAGGCTGGAGGTGCAGAGCTATGGGAATGGAGGGGAGAGACCAGGCTCTCTTCCTCTGAGGTATGTGATGTCCATGTGCTGCTTCTGTCCCAGCCAAGGAGATTTTCCAGTGACCTGGATATAAGCAGGGCACTCTTCATCTCTCCCATTGGTCCTGGCTCAGCCACCCTGCAGCCCTGCGGCACGGGAACCAGGTCAGTTGAGCATCCCTGAGCCCAAAGGCTCAGACCTTGCAAAGAGCCCAAGGGTGTCCCACACCTTCCCTGCTGCACCTTCTAATGAGGAAAATGCCTGCAGAGAGGCGTTGGGAGGCATCAAAGGATGCAGGTGCAAGTCCTGCAGGGGACTGCACCGGGATGGATGCTCCCAGGTCGCAGGGATGCTGCACCCAAACTGAGAGCAACGCCCAAGTCTCGGCTTCTTGGTTTACATTTTGAAATCAGGGGTTTCCCATAACAGGAGGATTGCAATGTTCTCCTCTGAGTCCTTGGAGGAGCAGCGTTTCGGCTGGCTAACCTTGTGGTCTGTGAATCATGCCCTGGTTAGCAGAAAGGAGATCTTCAGGGCTTGCTTCCTGATCAACCATCCATCCATCCATCCCCGAGTCGTTGCACCAAACCCAAGTGGTTGCTGTCACCCCAAACTCTCTGCCAATGCTGCCTTCCTCCTTCTGAGTGGGGTATTTTATTTCCCAGCATATAAACCCCCTCCTCTGCAGGAACACCAGTCACAGGGTCACTTGGAAAGCCTCTTGCAAAACCTGTCATTGCAAGCTGAAACCTGAGAGCTTGTTTGCTCCTCGGCTTCAAAGCATTTCTTTACCATTGCTGTTTGCAGGGCCCTTGGCCAGGTTCTCAGGTTGTTGAAGTGGTGGACATCTTTTGTCTCAGTTTAGCTGCTTCTTTGTGCCATTTGGGATGTATTTGTAGTTTCTCATGATACTTCTGAGAAGCAGCTGTTGGGCTGCAAAACCCCTCTCGCATGGGCTGTGATATACAGATCTTTCCAGATCTGAATTTCTAAGCAAAAATTGATATATTTGGTTTTAATAGCTTTCTGTTTCCTTTCTTAAATGATCTAGCTGCTACTTCAAGGTGTTTCAGCTCCAGCAGCATCTCATGGCAAGGAGTTCCCCAGCTGAACGCACAGCCTCAGTTCACCTCTACCAGGGCAGGGACCTGGCACCGGAGCATCGCCAGTAATTTTCCACCCGACTCCACGCTGCGGAAATACACCCAGGCACGGAAAAAGCCTGGAAGGGAATAAAGAAGACACTTGGCCAACAGAGCTTGGCCATCTCCCAAGTCAAGGAACAGCTTCAGGTTCATCTCCAGCTCCCTGACAGCTTGGCAGGCTGGGCTGCCTGGGCTCTGCATGGTCTGTGGGCTCCCTGGGGCCACATCCTGCGGCACCCCCCATACTATATATGGGACAGGCCAGCTGCTATTTTGCCAGGTAGCCACCATGCCAAATTCCTGAGTGCTCCTGCTCCGACAGCTCCCTCCACCCATGGGTTTGGGGTAAGATGAAAAGGGTGGAAAAAAAACGGCCTTTTTGTTTTTCTTTTTTTTAAAATTATTATTATTTTCCTCATTCTCACTGCAGAGCAAATGGGCTTGAAGGCTGCCTTGGGAAGGAGAAGAAAAAAACTTGGCTCTTCTTCTCTCAGCCAAGTCCCACCAGAAGCCATGGCAAGGGCAGAGGGTGCAGAAAGCTTGGGGAGAGTGGGGATGTGGTGGTGGGAGGGAGACTGAGAGCAGTTGCTTTATGAGACTGTAATGGCCCCAGCCAAAAACCGCATTAGCCCAATGAGTGAAATGAGGTTTTTATGAGGGCAATAAGGTGTTTCAGCATGCCGGGGCAGTAATTGCATGCCCAGGGGCTCTGTGAGGAGCTGCTCATTCTTCTGCTGCAATATGGGCCCAGCCTGGGCAAGAGGGTCCAGACCGTTTCCCAACCTCCCTGCATTAATCCAGCTTACCTCACACGTATAGCAATAACCATCGGGAGCCATCCCCACCTCCCGTTGCCAGCAGCTGGAGAGCACATGATGTTCCCAGACAAGGCTCCCCACACCCTGTGCGTTCCCCCGGCAAACAAGTGAGGCATTCCAAATCCCACAAGCATCCTTCCCCTGGCAGCTCCCTGTGGCAAACGCCCTTGGAGAGCCGCTGTCCCCTGCCCACCTCTGTGAAAACTCCGTGCAAAGGGTGATGAAACAGGCTGTGAGAGAGATACCAGGGGCAGACATGACCGAGGTCTGTCATATCATCACGAGGAGTCCAGAGAAGATAAATGAGGCGTGATTACTCACTGCCTTTAGTTGTGTAAAAACTAAGGCCATCAAACACATACAGCACCCGGCAGGTTCAAAGGAACCCAGAGATGCTTCTCCATACCATTAAGCTGTGGAGCCCTTTGCTGAAGGGCAGCATGATGCAGAAGGCTGAGGATGGCTTCAGAAAGCAAATCCTGTAAGAGAAAGCCACCCAGGACACAAGTTCCATCACTGGCTCACTCTGCTGGGTGCTACAGGGGGTGCAGAAGCAACTTCTGTTCGCCGAAGTCCTATGTTTTCCCTTGGTCATCTACTCTGGGTTAGGGAGCAAAAAAACTCACCGGTGAGGTGGGTGGCACATCTGCTCACCCATGCTGGTACCCTCGTCCAAGACACAGAGCAGCAGTTGGACGCGTTTCCAAGGGTGGGCTAAGCCCTGGTTCAGGGCTTGCAGCCTTGAGCGGGGTTGGGAGCAGGGGAGGGTTATTTGCTGCTGGTGGAGATGAGGGAAGGAAGATAGTCCCATTCTCAAGGTGGCTGGAGGGAGCTGGAGCTACCAGGATTTCACCCCATGGGAGGAATGACTCAGCAGGAGCCAGTCACAGGAGCAACCACAAAGATCAGTTATCAGTGGAAAATCTGTCTCGTGAGGGCATCAAAGCAGCTCCTTGTGTGCCAAAACAAAGGGGGAGGGAGAGGAAAAGAGGACAAAGAGCTACTGTGCAGGGCGAGGAGGGTTTTGTGGCCACCAGCCCCCAGCTGGGACGGTGCAGAAGGGGGTTGAAAGCCGCATGTCCTTCCACTTAAGAGCTCCTTCTACCCATGCTGACAACCCAAGGGCTGGGTGAGCTGGGAAAGGAAGGTCTCACTCTTTGACAGCCCCACTGAAGTCAAGGCAGAGCCAGGCTACATGTGTGTTATTCACCTTGAAACTATGTGAGTAAACAGAGAAGTCTCCTCTTCCTGGTCCCACCTCGGCAATTAAGCTGTGTTTCTGCAGGCTGGAGGAGACGGACCCTAATCCACCCCAGCAGATAAAGGGGATGGTCCTGCTCTCTCCTCTGGTGAGACCTCGAGCCAAACCACCCAGGAGAGGAAAAACGTGTAGCTCCAGTTAGTCTCCTGCGACTTCCCCTCCTGTATGGAGCTCCTTGAAGATATCCCACCAGGAGGAAGGCAGCCCTTTCCCACCAGCTCTCATGGTTTTATTGCCTGTGTCTCACTCAGTTTTTGTCGCTCAGGACCAGCAACACTCACAACTAGCCCTTTGGTAGGAGTGTGAGCAGACCAAACCGGTAAGAACCCAGCTGAGAGACCCAGCACCTCCCAGGAGGAAGAAGAAGAGATCATCTCCCCAAGAGAGGGACCTCCCTGCCAGCACAGCAGAAGCCTCTGAGCTCTGGAGTCTTGGTGCCAACACCGCAGCCATAAGTCCCGTTGGATGCTGCACTCTTACACCCTCCACCCTGGCCCTCGGGGTTCCTGCAGCAGCCTCGGGAGGCCTCCAGACCCGTGGCTCAGTGCTGAGCTTGGCTTTTCTCTAGAAAACCTTCATCCCTCTTGGTGTCCTCTTCCCTATCAGTACCACGTGCTGAGGATTCCCAGTGGAAGAGAAGAAACCACCCTGCTCCATCCTAGAGGAAAGAGAGCAACCTCCAAGGTGAGACAGGAGCCAGCCCAGAGCTATGAAGCCTTGCAGAAGACTTTGAAGGGTTTCCAGCCCTCCTGAGACAGCAGTTTCTGCAGGCAGAACTGGAGAATAAAATGCCCAAACTCACCACAAAGCCATGCGGCTGCCTGTCCTCCCACACCAGATAAAGGAAGGTGGGAGACGGCAGCAATGCCATGGGAATACCCCAGAGAGGAGAACTCACCTCTGACTCCAGTCAGGGGGGGAACCAACAATGGTTTAACGATTTTGGGAGCATCTTGATGTATCTGTGGGATACCTGTGGAGGCTGGATGGGTGGGAGGCAGCTCACGGGTGGGGGTGGGAGCTGCACATGGGTTCATAGATGCAGGCTGGCCCCAGTGAGCACCCAAGCACACAGATATCAGAGATAACTGATGGAGAATGGAGTCTCCTAGCCATTCTCACACTGGGAACCGCGGAGAAATAAATCAACAAACCACTCCTGGCCTTTAGGGATATGCACCAGCATATGTGCCACCCCCTGTGGCACAGACACAACTCGGTATCCTAGGCATTTGCTGCTGGAAACCTCTTCCAAACCTGACCCATTGAACGAGTCCCACCTTGTGGGTCTGCTGCGCTGGCTGCAGACTGCACCAGAGTTGGGAACTGGGTGGCGCTGGAAATCAACCCCTTTTTTCTTTTATATCTATTGCCAGCTGACCTTACAGACAGATTGGTCGCTGGGCATCTTCACTCCCTAATCTCACCAGTTATTGTCAGTGGAAGGGAAAGGAGCAGATGGGCAAAGGCAGGTTGGAGGTGGGAACAGAGCAGATGAGTCTGGGATGGTCTGGAGCTACTGGGAAGTAGCTCCTGGGTTGGGAAGCGTAATGCCCAGGCTGTTGGTCAGCCCTCAGGGGCTGTATTCTGCCCTATCAACTTCTGCCTCGGCCTCCATGTCCCATGGTTCCTGATGAGTGGCTCCATGTGAGGTGCCATCCCCTGTTTGCCCCAGCCGTGTAAGCTGGGTTGCTGGGGTGGAGAAGGCACCCATGATCCTGCTGCTGGCTGGGAAGTGCCAGAGATGTTTTCACCTCCTCTTTACCCCTCTGCCTGCCTTCCCAGAGGAGATATGACCATCCCCGGTGCCCTGAAGGCAGCAAGGAGCTGAAAAACCTCCAGCCCAGCTGGCAGAGGCCACCTCCATCCTCCATTCCCCATGGAGAAAGCAACCTGCTGCTTACTCTGGACCCTTGCAAACACATTTCTCCTTGCACTGGGTAGCAGTCCTGCCTCCATTCTCAGTGAGGACGTTTTGTGCCATGTCATGGGGTCTGGTCCAGGTAAAGGGAGGATGTTCAGCTCCATGGAGAGGCCAGTCCCTTTGTCCACCCATCCTCTCCCAGCTCCTTCAACAGCAAAAAAAGCCCAGGGGCCATGCAAGCCAGAGCTGCCTCCTTACTCATCGCATCAAGTCCATAGGTGGCATTTCTGAGGCAGCCAAACCACAAGTTTAGCCAGAAATGCAACCCCTGGTTGCTATTGAGAGTGTGGAAAGCATCAGAGAGGTTGAGGGTTTCTCTTTGGGAACGAGCCAGGCAAGCAAGCTGCAGCCACAGCTGGGAGGAGAAGGGCAGGAAGGTCCACATGTTGCTGAGGTTCAAACCGGGTGACCTCAACAAGGGTGAGGAAAAAAAAAAAAAAAAAAAAAAGAGGTAAATGAACTCAACAAAGACTCTGTAACTTCCTCAGACAAAGACTCTGCAACTTCCTCAGGCTGATCTCTTGCAAGGCTTACCTGGAGTTACATCATGGTGGTCATTAGGTGCTGGCAGCAGGAGTCCACAGCCTCTCGGAGTGCTCTCCCTCCTGCCCCTCGTCCTTCCCCTGCCCAGAGGGCCGAAACCGGCAGGGGATCCCGTAGGAATCGGTCCTCACCTGATCCCTTGGGGATCCCATGGAGAGGAACCCCCTGCTCCTTTGCCCAAGGGAGGCATGCACAGCACCCCATGGCCACTGCACAGCACCTCATAGCCCCCCCTCAGCACTCCATGGCCACTCCACAGCACCCCACCGTCCCCCCTCAGCATCCCACAGCCACTGCACAGCACCCCATGGCCACTCCACAGCACGTTGTAGCCACTGCACAGCACTCTGTAGCCCCCTCCTCAGCACTTCATGGCCACTGCACAGCACGTCATAACCCTCACCACCCCCGCCCCAGCACCTATGTTCGCACACAGCCTGGCCACTGGTGGCCACTAGTAACTGACCCCATTCCCCTCTGGGACAGCAGGTCCCTGGGGATGGGTGTTGCTGTGGGAGGGTGCCCAGGTCTCTGCACCGCTCTCTCTGGTGGAGAGCCTGGCACTAGGGCAGCTCTCAAGCATCGCCATGACCCTAAACCACTGATGCAGAGAGTGCCAAGGGGTAAGGGATGATGGCTGGAAGAGACTTCGAAGGTCTGCATCTTCAAAGGATGCAGTTTCTTAGCTCACTGACAGCCTCCCTGGCAGGTATGGCTCCAGAGCCCTCTGGGGTGTAGAGGGAAGGGGCTGGGCAGCACTGTCCCCGGGGACGTGGGGACCCCACAGCCAGCAGCCAGGCCAGGAGGGGATGGCAGCCCAATCTCAGCAAGCTTTTGCAAGCGTACAGCCATCACAGCTATGTCAGAGAGGCCGGATACCCCCAAAAAAGCCGGAAAGCCTGCAACCCATTGTCCCTGCCCAGCCCCAGGCAGCCCTAAATCAGACTGGCTTGGGTGCATGAGCAGCCCAATGCCATGCCAGCCAGTGAAGGCTTGCTGAGGTGCTCTGCCCTGTGTCACCTGCATGGTCTTAGGAAACAGGGCCAAACGGGAGGGATAAAAGATCAGCACAGTACTGGGGGCAGCACTAGGGGAGGATGGGGAGGTGGCTCTGCTGACTTGTAGGGTGCAGCAGAGGAGAGGCAGGGTGATAAACTGAGCTCTGAGGGGAGGGGTTTTCCCCTGGCTGTGGGGTCAGGGCTTTGGGAAGCTGTGCTGGCCAGGCTGCTCCCTGCTATGGGAGGAGGAGAGGGGTCTCCTGCTCTCTGGGGGCTTTGGGTGACAAGCCCAGTGCCATCCCTGAGGGACATCATGCTGGTACATGGGAGAGTGGTGGGAGCAGGTCCCCCAGAGGGACCTGGCTTGATTTTGGAGCCCAGGCAGGTGTGGGGTGCTCGGGCATGGGCCTGGTTTCTACATGTGGGTGCTCATCCTTGTGCCCTCATGGCTGGGATCTGCATGGCTGCTGCTGGCCAAAGCAGAGGGCAGCTCGGCAGCTTCCCCAGGCTTGCTTTTTGCCACATCCAAGCCTTTTGCAAGACCACAGGTGTCACCACGAAGTGCTGAGCAAGGAAGTTTCCCTGCCTTGCCTGTTTCCCTCTTCTGCCTCCTAAACAGCCTGGAGGTGTCCCCGGAGGTGATGGGAGCTGGGTGCCCAGGGAACAAACCCGGGCAAGGGGGCTGTGCCTCCAGGCTGGAAGGGCAGGTTGAGGAGGTGGCAAAAGGACGGGAAGCGCACAGCGGAACCCCCAGACCGGGGATCTCTGCTCCTGGGCATGGGATTCCTGTGAAAACCCTTTTCTCATGACCTGGGAGGCTCTTCCTTCTCCCAGTGCTGGGAAGATGCCATGCTGTAGGGCTGCCTTGGCTATGTAATGGGTGGCTGGGTTTGGGGTTCTTCTCTTCCCACAGGAGGGGAGTGGGTGAGCCACCCCAGCGCCCATGTCTTGCCCTACAAAGGAGCAGGGAATGTGTATGGAGCATCCCCAAGGCTGCCCCAGACCCAGAACATCCCGCGGTTGGAGCATCCAAACACACCAAGATCAAGTCAGAATGGTTGCTGGGCTTCAGCACTGGAGCCACGGGCTTTCAAGCCCTGGGTGTGTTGCAAGAGTGATTTTCTTCGGCTCCTGACAAGGCTTTGGATGGGTTTCATCAGCCTGTGAGCCCCTCTGAGGGGTGGGAATGGCCTGGGAACACCCCAGCGGGAGGATTTTGGGCACGGTGCTTGGCAGCCTCATCCCATCATGGATGCAGCCGGGATGCTGCCAGCCCCGCTCCAGGAAGCCTCCCCTCCACCGAGGGAGCTGTCAAGAATCCTAATTCATTGCCTCTCCAACTGCCAAGTGGTGGCTTTGTGCTTGCGCTGGAGAAATAAAAGAATAAAGCAGGGGAAAGGCTGTGCGGTGCAGGACCGTACAACGATCTTACCGCAAGCTCCGTCACCTGGGATGGGTGGCAGTGGCAGGACTCGGGGGCTGCTCAGCCTCTCCCTCCCCGTGTCCTCCCCAAGGGTTTTCCCTCCTTTACTGGGAAACAAAGGCAAAAAGAAACACCAGGGCTTTATCATTTTTTTTTAAGCGGAGGAATGGGGTGTGAATGCAGAAGCAATAACTCAAGCCAGGGACGTGGATCTGGAGAGCTTTCAGCTCCCAAACCATACCCGAGCCTCAGCAGTTTGCTTTGTGCTGCTCATTCATCTGTGGGGTTATTTTTGGTTTTCTTCCCCCTTGGAGAACAGGATTCATTCTGTTTTCAAAGTCCCTTGGAGAGCAGCTCGCTGAGGAGACGGTTTTAGCAGAGAAAAATGCTCTTGGTTTGCTCCCACCCTGTCCAGGGCAGAGAAACAACGGCAATTCCATTGCCAGCACATAGCTGTTGCCCATCTTCTGGGTGGGAAGGTGATGTTTTATGTCACTTGGGAACTTATACCCACTCCACTGTTGCTGGGGTTTGGATATCTCATTATCTACAGATAATTATCTACAGATAATGAGATACCTACATCTGTGGTTTACCAGGTCTCGTTTTTATTGCTTTCCCGGGGCAGTGAGTTGTGCAGGTTGTTTTATTTTAGTTACAAATAACTAGAGGCCCTGATGTGATGTAAATCAAAATTTTGAAGGAGATGAAGCTGGCACAAGATTGGGCAAACAACTGGACCTGCCCATGCCTTATTTTCTCCTTAAATCATCCTAAAATGTCATCTCACCCTGGGTGGAAGGAGCAAGGTGGGGTGGGAGAAGGTGTAAAGCCATCCCCTGCCACCAAACGATACCCCACCCCACCCTGGGGCATTTCCCAAAAAATCCCAGCCCTCAGAGCATGGGGTTTGACTTCCAGAACTGAGAGAGATGCAGGAGCAGGTGCCTCGGAGGATGCTCAAGTCTCCTGGCTTGGAGGGAGCTGGCAGCTTTCAAACCTTCAATCCCATCTTGGCACTGAAATAAATGCGCAAGAAGGAAACCCTGACATTTCTCTCTCCTCGGTAAGTGTGTTTTAAACTTAAGCACCCTGGAAAGCTGTCGGGAGCCTTCTCTTATAACCCTCCATCCTCCCCCTGCCACCACTCCCTCCCTCCATCCCTGTTTTCCATCGCTCGCCAGAGCCAGACAAGACCCAGTTCCTCTCCTCTGTCTGGACTGAGCATGAGGAACCAGCAAAGTGTAAATTAAGACTGTTTGTACAGCTCCCTTACTCCAATTAGCTCAATAATTAGAGCCTCATCAAGGATGTGGCTGCCTCCAAGGATATCTCCAAGGCGAGAGCTACTAACGAGGTTGGGACGTCCCTGGCAGGAGCCCTGGGTGCCATGGGATGGGGTTGAAGCCACCTCTTGTCTGCTTGGACAAAGCGATGGGTGTCCCAAATTCCCCATGGTACCCAGGGGATCTGCCTTCATCCCATCTGGGACCTGCTCTGGATGCGGAAGAGGACCCCATCACCCTCGCCCCTCAAATGGCTCCCCAGCCAAAGAAGAAATCAAAAACCTCCTTGGGCTATGAGGACACCAGGGACAACAGCTGCCGAGACCCAAAAAAGGTGGGAGCTTCTCTGCAGACCCCACAGTGTCCCCCCAGTAAAGCATCTGCAGGGACACTGGTCCAGCAGGCACCTCTCGTTATCCACCTGGGCTTTGTTGGGATAATTTGAAGGTTGCCAGATGATTTGAGGAGGCAAGAGGGGTTTTCTCATCACCACATAAGCAGCTAGTGCCATTCCAAAGCCTGCCCGGGTACCAGGAGCAAACCTGGGGCCTTTTTGGAAGGATGCTGTATTTAAAAACTCGGTGGCTGTAGTGTTTGTGGGTGATGGATGACCTTTACGCCTCTCCGTGTTACCAAGAGATTAGCTGAAGCCCACCAGCTCTCTGAAAACTTGGGCACAACTTTATCAGGAAGGAGATCAAAGAGGAAAAAGAAGAGGGAAAAGGAATAAAGGTAAGATGCTCCTGGACCCAGCTGCCATGGGAAGAGGAGACGAGCCGGGACCTGTCCCTTGGACACATCTTTGCCATGTCCGAGAGTTGGGTACCCCAAAGCCACCCCCACACCCACCTTCCCCATCACTTGGACCCCTCTTTGTCTGCATCACTCTACTGCCCTCCAAAAGTGGGTTAACTCCTTCTGAGAGACTTAACTAGCTCCAGGGCAAATTGGGGAGCACAAGTTGGGCCAAGAATCAACCCTTTTTGGGGTACGGGCAAGGTGGTGCAGCTGGGGAGGGAGCCAGATGCCCCCATCCCCATGCCTGCAAGGAGTGAATCCCAAGAGTGGGGTGCCCCACCTGGGGTTCCCAGCATTTGAGGGCCCTGTCCTGGCAATCTGCAGGCACCAGGTTTCCTGTGGGCTGGGAGGGAGCCCAAGCAGGGCAAACCACAGATGGAATCGCCCGAGCGATCAACCCAGAGATAGGATGCTGTCACCAGCAGGGCTGAGAAGCCTCAACGAGAAAACTGAAAACCACACAGCCAAAATTTGACTAATTCAGGCAAACCCTCGCCTGCCCGGGTCAAAGCCCCTGTGGCCACAGGGCTACCTGTGCTGGTCCCCATCAGCTGGGGCCCCAAGCCCCCCCGGGTGCTCACCCACCACAGAGGATGCTGGAGGGGCAAAAAGTTTCAGCCGTGCCCTGGCTGCATCCGAGCTGGGAATCTTTCCCCAGAGGCCATTTTCTCAAGTGCTTATGTCTTAAAACAAAAATTAAAAATTAAAAAAATATTTTAAAAAATATAAAAAAGTGTTGTCTTTTGAGACTGGTGTCTACTGTGCTCATGGCACTCAGCAAGGAGCAGGTTTGTTGCCGCTCAGCCAATTTTGGTCACTAATGAGGAGATGAATCACGCAGGAAGTCGAGAGAGAAGGAAATTCACAGCAAAGAGAAGAAACCAGAGCAGGTAGTTGCTTGGAGGACAGGTAGAAACCGCCCCCCCTCCCTTGCTCTAGGGAAATGTCAGCCCCTGACTTATTTCAAGAGGGAAACAATGTGTGTTTTAAAATAAGTCATCGTAAAAACAAAGCACCCTCTAGAAATTAGAGGAGGCTGCCATGAAAACCTCATGCCATACATCACAGCGTTTAAAAGTCTTTTTAGGAGGAAAAGGATATTACAGACATTACAGATTTTTTTTTTTTTTTTAAAAAGCCCCATCAGACCAAAAACCAGGGGATTTTGGTGAGATTTGGCTTTAAGAGTTCAGCTGAACGACTGTCAGCAGAGATGTCTCCAAACACAGATGAGGAAGGGTGTTTCTGGTGTAAAGTTAAGTGAGTGCATTAACCAGCTCAAGCTTAAAGGGATTATCTGCCACACTGAGTAAATTGCACTTCTGTCCAGAGAGGTAAAAATTAACGCTGATATGTTTTTATGACCATAACTCCAAATAATAAGCTTTACTATCCTCCCGTGTGCTCGTTTTAATGTATAATAGCTACCATATATTACATACTAATGTATAACATCTAATAAGTACATATATAATAATTATTATAGAATTGTCTTTCTGTTTGACCAAAGAAAATAATCCAGCAGCTCATGATCAATGAGCTCCAGACAAAGCAATCATGTGTAAACACCAGAGCTGAGAGACTGGAAATTCAAAGCTGGCTCCTCCCAACTACTTATTTTCTTTGCAGGAACCAACTGCTGGTGCCACAAAACTGCTATAAATTAAATAAAGCCGTAAGGGAAAAATAATGGTTGTGAGGCCGAAGAAAGGAGAATTCAAACACTGGCTTCTTGGTCTTTGTTCACTAAGGCCTTTAATCACCTGTATTTATAATTAGGCACATTCCTAAGCCCTGTGCTGAATTGGGGCCAAAAAGAGGGTGAGCAGCTTCATACGCCTCAGTGAGCTGGGGCTGGGGTAGGTCCCTTATTAAAATAGTCCATATAACCTGATTAATAATCATTGCATTGCCTTTACGTTTAGTAAAGGTAAAGCTCATTCTCTTGGGAAACCTCCAAGGGAACCGTTTTCCTCCCCTTTCTCCTGCCATCTAAATGTGCTTGGAGGGTTTGGTTTCCAATAAAACCATGCCCAGATGATGGTGTTTTGAGGCACCTCCCTGCCATGCAGGGAGCAACTTGGACTATATTGGGAGAAAAGCCTATTCAAAAAGCAGAAATTTTAATTTCTCACTTGGAAGGCTTTATTTTTTTGCTCCTGAGCCTCTGCCACTCCTTCACTCCATGGCCTTGGGCACCTCACTTAATCTTGCAGCATCTGTGTCACTGTGTTAATCGTATTTAAGGGCCCTTTATGGGGGTTAATTATTAGTTGGGGAATGTTTGTGCAGACCTTTTCAGATGTGACTCCTTGCATAAACACTCAATGTTAATGCTGGCAAAGAAACTTGGGGCTGGACCCTTTGTGCTGTGGGGGGTTTAAATCCAGGAGAAGAGGCCTTTCTTTGGTCTGGGGGGCTAAGAAACCATCCCCAGCCCAGACCATCAGTGGGTACCTCAGTGTCCCTCTGTCCCTGCGCAGGAGACGGGGAAGAGTTTCTGTGTGGATGGACGGACTCGTGTCTGGCCAGACCCAGACCCTGCGGCTGTATCCAGACCCCTGTGCCGGTGGGGTCAGGTTGGGGGGACATCCCTGTGCCGGGGCTGCTCTGCAAGGGCGGGATGTGTCCCTGTAATGGGGGCTACTATTTAACAGGGGTCCACACGATGCAGGGACTGCCTGCAATGGGGGCTCTCATTAATGAGGGGTCCTCCCTAATGGGAACTGATGAAATGGGGGCTCCCCTTAATGAGGGCTCCTCTCTAATAGGGACTGCCTGCAATGGGGGCTTGCCTTAACTGAGGATCCTCCCTAATGGGAACTGATGAAATGGGGGCTCCCCTTAATGAGGGCTCCTCTCTAATAGGGACTGCCTGCAGTGGGGGCTTGCCTTAACTGGGGATCCTTGCTAATGGGAACTGCATGCAATGGGGCTGCCCTTAATGGGGAGTTGCCCCTAAGGGGGACTGCCTGCAATGGGGGCTCCTCCCTGATTGGGGGCTCCATACAATGGGGGCTCCCCTTAATGGGGGTCCTCCCTGATGGACACTGCCTGCAATGGGAGCTCCCCTTAGTTGGGAGTCCTCCCCGATGGGGGCTCCGTACAACGGGGACTCCTGTTAATGGAGCTTCTCTCCAGGGCAGGCTCCCCATACGGCTACTCCACCATAACGGGGGGGCTTGCTGCAAGGGGAACCCTTCCATAACAGGGGTTCCCCGACGCGGGGGTTCCCCGTAACGTGTGTGGTGGGGGATTATCCTGTACCGAGGGTCCCCGTTCCCAGCGCGACGGGCAGAGCCCCGACCAACTCAGGGCACATGTGGCGGGCTAGGGCTGGACTGGGCTGTCCCGTCCTGTCCCCTCCTCCAGCCAGCGCACACGCACCACCCAGCCCTCCTCCTCCTCCTCCTCCCACTCCCACTTCCTCCGCACAATGCGGGCTGCCGGCCGAGCGGGGTACCGGCACCAGTCGCCTCCCTGCCGCCGAGGCCCCTGCCCGGCCCCGTAGAGATGCTCCGGGGGAGGCTCCGCGCCGCCGCCGCAGGTGAGTGTGGGGCCGGATCCGCTCTTGGAGGGGAGGGTTGCGGGACGGGCGCGGGGGGGGGGGAAAGGACAGGGGGGACATGCCGGAGCCGGAGAGATGGGGGGCGGCAGGGGGGGGTTCCAGAGACCCCTGCCCGCCCCGTACCCTGCTTGCCTTTGAGCTCCCCTGGGAGGGTAAAGCTCCCGGCCGGGGGTATGCACTGCGGGGGGGCCCCCCCCCCCCCCCCTTTCCTGTACCCTCGATTAACGCAGCTCATCTGTTTCTCGTTGGACGATGCAGGGAATAATGGGCTTCAGGCTCCGGTTCCAGTGTTTTTTTACCCATTTATGGACACTTTAGATGAGGCCACTGATGCACAACATGTACGCGGGGCCGAACGCCTCCAGCCTCCCCTGCAAGAGCAGAAACCTGCCGAGGGTTATTTTGGGGATGAGGATAACATCGCCCATGCAGATGGGGTGGCTGGGGCTGTGCGGAGTGGACAGAAAGATGGACGGTGGCCGTCCAGCTCTCACTCGGTGGGTGCCTCGTGGTGGGGCGGGAGGGTGCCATGCGGTGATGCCCGGGTCTGCCAGCGCGGGGGTGTGTGTCCCTGTCCCACCGCGGCGAACCTGGGATGGGACACTGATGGGATCGGAGTCCAATCGATGCATTTGTACTGCTGTGTCAGAGGGGTTTGAATCCCCTAAATATTCAGATGCCATTTTGGAGGCAGTTGCTGTGCCCTTCTAGTGGCTGCTACATGTTTAATTAAGGGTTTTTTTATATATTGCTGGGGGGGTTTTGTGAATAACAAACCTATTTGCAATACAAGCGATGGCTTGCTGCACGTGTTCAGTGAGGATATTGTCTTAAAAAGCAGCTGGCTTGGTCTGAGTGAAGGCTTCGGCTGGGCTTTTACCTACCTGGAAAAGCTTGGGACCTGCAAACTTTTTTGGAGGGGGATATGGTATGAAATGAGGTAGCTGTAATTGCTGAGGCCTCTTGTTTGCTCCACTAAATGACCTCAACAGGAGGAGGGGAGCCTTGCCGGCGATCGCATCCAAACCCACCACAGAAATGGGAAAGGTGACCTCCTCAGCAGGGAACCAAGGTCCCCGCAATTGTAAAACTGGTATTACAGCCAGATGGGAAACCTCCTTCTTACCAGGAGAGAAGTCCACCTGCTTCAAGGTGACATGGGGAAAGCCCCCTCCATCACCAGCCCCCTGTTGCAGGACCCTGGTGGGTGTCTTGGGGGCTGCAGGACAGTTGGGGATGCCCGATGCCAGAGAGCTTAAGAGATTTTGAGTATCATTTCTCGATTCCTGTGGGCTGGCTGGGAGTTGGCGGCTGTTTCTTCACATCACGTGGCGATTGAGGAGGTGGGAGGCTGCGATGAGAGGCTCCGGCTTACTACTGCCGCGTTTAGGGCATCGCATCCTGGGGAGGAAATGCTGGGGAGCCAAGTGCTGCACCTGACTGCCCCGGCAATAACAGACACGGCCGTGCTTGTTTGGAGCTGTCGGAGCAAAAAGAGTCGTCTGAGCCATCCCCAGCATCCTTGGCAGGCCAACGGGCCCCAGTGGAGGGGGGACGGGAACCGTTCCATGCCCTTTCAACATCCGAAATGCGGCAGATAAAGCTTGCTGTGGCCTGCCAGCGCTTATCGGGGAGGTTTCGCCTGCACGCAGCAGGGTGGCACGTGCTTCTTTTCATTTGGTTTTACTTTTCTTCCTCCTGGGCCAACCAGTACCTGCTGGGAAAAACCCCTGCGGTGAAGAGGGAGGGGAAGAAAAATACAAAAAAATAAAAGAGGAATAAATCAGTCGTGTTTAATCTGCCCACTGCTTTCCCCAGCCATGGGGATTCGGTATCACGAGCACTGGCCACACATGGTAGCGTTCACCCAGGCATCCTTCCAGCCCTGATTCCTGGGTGCCCCTTTCGTCCCCATGGACCATGGTGGGGGTGGGGAAGAAAGAAGGGCATCGTTGCGCTGGCTGCAAGGGAATAGTCCCAGAGGGGAAGGGCTGATTGTGACAGCAAATGCAGAGCTCTTTTCTTGGATCTCAGATGGCGCAGGTGTAGGGACGGCCCCAGAGTATTTCATAGAAAGAGGGAGCCCATTAATGCCTTCACCCTAATGAGATTAATGAGCTCAACCCCTACCAGACATCAGAGAGTCCACATGCCTGGCTCTGGCGGCCACTGTGGGATGACTTACTCTGTCCTGCATCCCTCCAACAAGGCTGGAAGTCGGAGCTGGCCACCTGCTTTCCTATTAAATGGGTGGGAAAGGGTGTTCCCGAGGGGAAAGGTCTCCTTGTAAGGGGATTACGAGGACTTTTCCCTCCCTTCCACTGAAAGAGGGGTCTCTGCTGCTGCGGTTGCAGGCGATTTGGAAAGGGCGTGATTGTGTTGGCACTGCCAACGTGCCTGGCATAACCCGGTCCCGAGTTACAGCAGGGCCAGTGGTACAATGACCCCAACTCTGCAGGTTTTGTAGATCGGCGCATTTCAGGGAAAGGGGAA
Source organism: Fratercula arctica (assembly GCA_947846985.1). Taxonomy (NCBI): domain Eukaryota; kingdom Metazoa; phylum Chordata; class Aves; order Charadriiformes; family Alcidae; genus Fratercula; species Fratercula arctica. Next base: position 24,058,016 of record CANTUZ010000009.1, read on the forward strand.
AAAGCACGAGGAAATGTCGGAATTCACAAGAACACGGGTTTCTGTCCCAGCTTGTCCACCCTGAGCATCGTCACCGCGTGGAAGGGATCCCACGCCTGCATCTCCCTCCTGCACAGCATCTCCCCAGGGGATGGATTTAAACTCTCCCTCCCAAGAGATCCCTCTCGGCCGCTGGTGGGTGGGGAGAGCTGGAGGGGAAAATAACCCAGTTTGGGACCGCCCCCTCCCGCTTCACATCTTCCTAGTCAGGATGTAAGGAAAACCCTTGGCTTGTTTTGGGGGGGAGGGTGATGTGGCAATGTGCAGCCGGCTTCTCCTCTAGGCGCGGACCCCAAAATATCTCAGCCAGCAGCAATGCCGCCAGGCTGGGGCGAGGAGGGACGGTGTGATTTGACCTGTTTGGCCATGCTTGGGAGACGCTGGGTGACACTTGGCCATGCTTGGGAGATGCTGAGCCATGATCCAGTGGTGCTCAGGCAGGCTGTGGGGCTTGTTCGGGTCATGCCCATGATGCTCAGGTAATGCTGAAGGGATACTGGGTGGTTGTCCAGTGATGCTCTTGGGGCTCAAGTGGTGCGCAGGTGTCTCAATGGGATGCTCAGGAGACACTGGGCAGTGCTGGGGGGATGCTGGGTGATGCCAGGAGATGCTGGGGGGATACTTGGGATGCTGAGGGGATGTGGGGAGATGCTGTGACGATCTGCCAGCTCCACCTGCTGGCACGCACTGCCTGGCACTGTGGGCCAGCACCCGAACCCCACTGCAGCAGCAGCCCAAAATGAAAAGAGACCTCCAAGGCAGAGGGTCCCCCTGAGCTGCAGGCTGCTGCATTGAGGGGGAAAGCCTCAAACAAGCTGGAAAGGAAAAACTGGGGCCAGAATTTGGGGCACTCTGTGTTTGTGCCTTGCCATAGACTGCTGGCTCTTCACCTGAGCTGACCCGGCTTGGCTCCCTGCTGCCTGCAACAGCCGCTCGTTGAGGCTTGGAAACCAAAGTGCTGAGAGGTTTTCAGGGCTTTTCCAAGGAGCCGGACGGAGAAATGCTCTGCCAGCCTGCCAGGATCCCCCCTGCTGGCTTTGGGCTCCCCCCCAGCTTGTGCAGGGCTGCAGGGCCAGCACCAAGGGAGGGGAGCACCTGACCAGATCCCTGACTTCCACGCCGAGGATCAGATGTTGCTTCTCAAGTGGGGTGGGTTGGGATTTTTTGAGGATCTCTGCCAGGTGCCAGGAGGATTGGAGGAGGGAAGCAAGTCCCTGTTGCCCTTGGCAGAAGCTGCCTGGGAGACGAGCAGGGCTTTCCAAGGCTCCCCTCCTCTCCTTTAGTGTGCCAGCGGGATGCTGAGCATCACAAATGAATAAGGAAAAGCTGCCCATGAAAACCAACATGCTTTCTGCAGCCAAGGGGACTTTTGGAGAGCTCCCAGCAGACCCTGTCATCCCATGCCTTTCCTCCGCAGGCCGAGTGCTTTCCGTGGGTACTTGCTTTGCTCATGATGTATTTTCTCTCTCTCTCTCCCCCTTTCAGGAAAGCCAGCTCAGCTCTCCCATTGTACACCCTGGTTGGGACACTGGCGGCAACATATAAATGGCCTCAAAACATCACTTGGAGTCTCTGGACCCCATGATTTTCAACAAGCTACCTCGGCTGGAGACAGAGCCCAACACTGGCTTTCCTGTTGGCCTTTGCAAATCCAGCCCTGTGCCCAACCCTGGCTCCGAAAACCATTTCAACTACAAGGGTTCCTACTTCGCCTGCCCACTGCAGAGTCCCGATGGCCCCGAGCAGCCCCTGGGGCACTGGAGCCCAGCATCCACTTACCTGCAGTATGGCCCCGGTGCCAGCAGCCAGCCCATGCCAGCAGAGGGGCCGCTGGTGAGCTGCCTGCTGTACCGCCCCGAGAGCCTGGGCACTGGGCTGCAGCCTCCAGACACCCAAAAGAGCAAGGACAGCCTGATGCGGGAGCTGCTGATGGCGAGGGAGAAGTGGCCCAGCCCATCGCCGTCTGCGAGCCACCCCTTCCCGGTGAAGAAACCGGTGGCAGTGAACAAGGCGGTCCCCCTGGCTGTCCCCAAGCCTGTGTACAGAGCCCCTGCCTGCTTCATGGAGCCCAGGGTGGCCCTGCCACTGGGAGCCCGCATGGAGAGACTGGGGGACGCAGACTGGGCTCTGCCTACCGCTGCCCCCGCCAGCCACGACCTCCACCCCGGCGAGCCCCGCAGCAGCACGGGGCTGCACAAGAGGGGTCCCCACTCTGAGCCCAGCCCCCTGCCGCTGCACCCCAGCCTGGCGCTGCCCATGAAGGAGAAGGTGGGCTCTCCGGTCACCTTCTCCCCCTATTACGCCACCTTTGAGAAATACAGGAGCACCCCTTTGCTGGAAGCTGGCTGCCCCACTGCCCATGGCCAGAGGAAGGTGCCCAAGGTCCCCAGCCTTAGCCCGGACCCCTGGCCCAAGATACAGCCCCCCGCCACCAGCATGGCATACCGGGAGAGGCCGCTGGTGTGCTACCCGCACACCCACTACCCGCTGCCCCTCCATAAGGCAGCCCTCCTCTACCACCCCCCGCCTCCCACTGCAGAGCCACAGCCCAGCGCCTACAAAGGCTTCAGCTTTGCGGGGAGCGGGGAGCCCTTTCCCAGCTCTTACCTTAAGCTCCAAGCCCCACAGAGCTTCTTCCCCAGCCCCTTGGACACCTACATGGTGAGGGCAACCAGTGCCAGCACTGTGGCATCACCGCCCACCAAGTTGGAGGTGCTGCCAAGGGATGCCGAGTCACCACAACGAGCTGGCTACTTGCCAAGCCCTGGCTTTGCCTTCAGCCCTGGTGACATGACCATATTGGGCACCTCCTTCACCAGCACAGAGCCGGGCTGCGAGCGGCACCAGGCGGAAAGTCCTCATCGGCGAGTGGCAGCAAGGCACAACAGTGCTTTCCAACCTGTCTGTACCCTAGAGAAGGTTGCCAAGGCTTCTGGCGAGGCGTTTCCTAAAGGAGAAAGGAGCTGGGTGAAACAGAGACGAGGGGAGAAATATCCCCCTTACCCCGGGAGGAGGATGACCAGCCCGGCCCCCCAGGAGACCCCCCGGCGGGGACCACCAGCTCTCATCGTCATAGGGAAGGGAGATGCCTGCAACGTCAAGGATGCAGCCAAGGACCTCATTCCCCCTTCTCTGGCCGCCTCCCCCCTGCAGGGGCTGAAAGACCTGAGGAATGGTGAGGGCTCTCCTTCCTCCCCACCCATGCCAGTGATCAACAACGTCTTCAGCCTGGCACCTTACCAAGATTACCTGGAGGGGACCAAGGGCTCAGCCCAGGTCCCCTTCTACAGGGAGTATCTGCGGGGGGACACCCCAACCCAAAACACAGGGGGCTGCCGGGAGCCTGCAGCCCTTGGGGATGTCTCGGTGACATCCAGCCTGTTGTCCACAGGGACAGTGTCTGGCCAGGCGCTGAAGACGGGCAGCGGCATGGTCCAGAGCCAAGAGGAAAGCTGTCATGGAAAGGTCCCCGAAAAGCCAAAGCTTGTGCCCCAAGAGCTGGGGTCTCAGGAGGGCAGCCCTGGTGGGTTGGGGAGCGGGGAACCAGCCCCTGAGGACATTGTGCTGGACCTCAGCTTGAAGAAGAAACTGGTGAAAGCTGGGGAGACCTGGGGACCTCTTGGCCATGCAGAGGGGACACCAAATAGGGAGGATGTGGAACAGGAGAAAGAGGGTCCAGGGGGGAAGGTGAGGGTGGGAGAGGGGGCCAAGCTCAGGGGGCTGCCCTTGCTGATTGAGGTGGGCTCTGGGGACAAGAGCAACTTCCAGAGCTCAGCCACATTCATGTTCAAAAAATACAAGATCCTGCGCTCCTGCCCATCCGGCACTGTGTCCCCCCAGCCAGCCAGCAGCCCCTGCGCCCCCCAGACCAGCCCACTGCCACCAGCCCCCTCCAGCAGCATCCCCGCGCTGCCGCAGACCCTCCCCGCCTCCCCGCCAGCCAGCAGCCACCCAGCCCCACAACCCGGCCCCTCCACACTGAGGGGGGCTTGCCCGGGCCCGCAGCAGCCCCAGCTCCCCGAAGCCCGCCATGTGCCGGGAGAGGAGAGTGTCTCGCTGGCCGGGCAGTGCGAGCCCCCTGGCCCGCAGACCTCTGCTGGCCAGTATTTCAGCAGCCTGCACGCCTTGCTCTGCAACGTTATTTCATGCTCAGTGTCCAGGTCTTCCCCGGAGATCCTGCGGGAGTGGTTGAAGAAGGCAGAGGTGGTGGAGGAGCTTGGAGAGATGCCCAAATCCCCTCCCAAACCCAAGAATGGCTCCAGGATCCCTGAACCTCAGAAGCCCACCAAAGGCAAAGAGATCTGGTTGGCTTTCCAAGACGTGCCCACTCTCCTCACCAACCTGCTGTCTCAGCTGGAGACCTTCATGTTTGCTCGCAAGTGTCCTTTTCCCCATGTAGTCCGAGCAGGGGCCATCTTCATCCCCATCCACGTGGTGAAGGAGAAGCTCTTCCCCAAGCTCCCTGGGGCCTCCATTGATCAAGTGCTGCAGGAGCACAAGGTAGAGCTGCGCCCCACCACGCTCTCGGAGGAGAGGCACTTGAGGGACCTGGAGCTGAAGAGCTGCACCTCACGCATGCTGAAGCTCCTGGCCCTCAAACAGCTCCCCGACATCTACCCAGACCTGCTGAACCTCCACTGGCACAAATCCATCAGGCAGCAGCTTGGTAGGTAGCCTGTCATCTCCCATAGAGCGCTGGTGACACCAGTGGGTCCCTGGGACTCTTCCAGGGAAGCTCCAGCCACATCTGCCTCCCGGATGCTGCTGTTTGGTGGGAGCATCCATTGCTTGCATGGTCCCTCAGCACCCTTGTCCTACTAATGGTTCTGCAGAGCAGACTATTTAGCTTTTCACCGTGGGTTGTCAAGGGACAAAGCTTGAGTTGGAGGTGGTGATCGAGCTGGGGGTGGTAATGGAGCTGGGGGGTTTGTCATTGTGCACCTGGGTGAGAACAGTCATCCGTGGGGTGTTGAGGAGGTGGTGGTCACCTCCAGGCCACCTCTCCTCCTCCAAGGGCAGTGGGCCCGGGTGGCATGGAAACACACTGGGAGCAGGGCAGCATGCACCCTACTGCTGGGCCTGCCACCTGCAGCTGTCCCATCCCACCAGTGACAGTCCCACTGCTGCTCCCCATCCTGATGCGCTTTTGCTGATCAAGACCATTGCCAACAATTTGATTTCTTACAGGTTCAAGCTCGCAGGCCGGCCAGCCCCCCTCCAAGTAGGTAACTCTCCTTATGTGTGCATTTCTACGTAGGTCTGTGAAGATGTCTGTGTATTTGTGTCTTTGGTGTGATGATGGGAAGCTTGGGGAGGAGCACACATGTAGCCTCGCTGCCTGGACTGGGCTGGAGGGAGGGATTTGTGGCTGGGGAGGTTTATTCGGGATAGGGAGGTGAAGACCCTGCTGTCCCCAACCACTCTTCCCTCTCCCAGGTAGCCCTGGCGTGAAGGCACTGCAAGCTGATGGCGACTGATAGCCACGGATCGCACGAAGGAAAAGGAGGCACCAAGGAATGTGACGTGGGCAACAGCTGAGCTGCCCACCCGCAAGGACGGGAAAGGGAAGGTCCCCCTCGTCCCCAGAGTGGGGTCCTCTCTGGCAGTGATGCAGATGCCGCGACAGAGCAGGCCATCACCAGCAGACCTGTGGGGAGATGCTTGGCTCCCAGCGGTGGGGTGGCTGCTCCTGAGGATGGGGACAGGGGACAGGTCCTCCGGGGATGCTGGTACCTGGAGGCCACCGACACCGCAGGGACCCTCTGAGGATAATGCTTGGTGGCAGGGCCACACGAGCCAGAGATGCTCCACAGCCGCAAGCAGGGATGGCCGGCATGGTCCCCTGGCCCCCAGCATCCCAGCTGGTATGGGCTCAAGCCCATTTCAGGGCTTTGTTTCTTTTAATGCATCATCTTTTAATGCATCTCCCATCTCCATCCACGAACAGCCAGGCTGGAGCCGGTGAACTGGGAGGGAATGGTGGGAGTCCCAGCGGAGCTGGAGGGCTGGGGCAGCATTTGTGCCCACAAGAGGAGCATGGAAATGGCCACGCCACCATCCCCAGCCTTAGAGGAAGGCTGGCTACTGCAGGGATGATTTACCTCCTCTCTCCTCTAGCTCGTCTCTCCTGCTTTATACACACTGTTCCCAATAAATGAACTTTCCTCCTGGTTTTTAATCTTTATACAGAGACTTAACACAACGTTAAGGATCAAGGGAATCACAACTTCTGTAGTTACAGGGCTGATTTTTTTGTTGTTTTACATGAAGACATTTTAAAAATGTTACAAACTCACCTTTATAAGGAGCTGCTGCCTTCAGGTTATGTGTTGGTTTTTTTTTTTTTTTAAATATATAGTAATTTATACTTGTTTTTTTATTTAAACTCAACAGCTTCCCCTGTTTACTGTGCTGGACCAAGGCAGTGGGAGCAATGCTGTTCAGGCTGAGAGTTTTGGTCCTGATTGTAGCTGGAAGAGGCTGCAAGAAAGATTTAAAAGCTGTTAAAGAAAACCAGACCACTTGACAGCACAGACGCCAGCTGTCCCAAAGGAGATGCTCATTTGGGGATAACCCATGATGAGTGACAAAGACGTCACCCCGGCATGACCAGAGGGGCAGGAGAGGGGAGCGATGCTGTGAGATCTTGGAAGGAGAGATCCCTTCTGTCCCGCGGTCCCTGAAAGGCTGATGGGCATCCCGGGAGGGATCTGGCAGCTGAGGACAGACAGATGGACTCGCCTGGTTTGCAGCGGTGGTTCCAGCAGAGGCCTTACAAACTTGACACTCAGGGGTTTTTTTCCAGCTGATGCAGGGCGTGGAGGAACAAAATGAGGATTATTAGTAGTAGTAGTATTAGTATTATTATTTATTTCACTACAGGAAGTATTTATTTTAAACTAAGAAAACACAGAAAAAAGGCGGGGGGAGCGAACCCAAACTGTACCATAGACTTTCTAGCCCAAAGGTGTGTTTCCCAGCCTGGGGAGGCGGCAGCTGCCACTGCCGTATCTCCTGCAAGTGCCTTTCTGGTTTTCTGTTGGTATGTACTGGCTGTGCAGGGGATGGGAAGGGGGGACTCCATTGTTCTTGCTCTCCCTTGCCATGCTGGGTCTGTGCATAGTGTTGTAAAGCAATTTGGAAAGCAGTGTTTGTTAATAATACTGTAATTTTCAAGATTCCAGGGAAGAAAGTTCCTTCACTTTATTTAATGTTTTGTAAGAATATGAATATTAAGCAGTGCCTCACCTGATTAAAAGGGTTTGACTCATTTTCAAATATGCTGTGCTTCAGTCTCTGCTTCCCAGCATGGCCACGACAGCACCTTTCTGGGGACAGGGGGGTCCCAAATTGGCACCCAGCACCTCCTGGCTGGCTGGGTGGAACCAAACCCTGCTGGAGATGCACTTCCCTTCTTCTCCCTGCAACAAACCATGAGGAATGTTCCCAGCTCCTCTGTCCCATCATTGGAGGGCTGGATCCAGCACCCAACCTGCCACAAGTACCCAGGGGTGGAGGACCCACATCCCAGCGCCCATGAGGAATATGTCCTGAACCTCGCAAGTGACAGCCTGGGAAGAGGGTTCTGCTGGAGGTGTCTGTGCATCCATCAGAAATGGGGCAGGAGAACTGTGGGGTACAGCAGGGCTGGCACTGGTCCCTGCCTGCTGCTGGGGTAGTGCACCCTGGGATGATTCATCCCTGAGACACCCTGCCCCCTGTGAGCCACCATCAGAAGCATGCGATTTGCCTGGTCCCGAGAGCCAAATGTCCCAAGTCACGTTTTTCAGACCAAATTACTTGAGCCCAGCAGGGAAACAGCACTGCCACGACCTGCTCCCTGCAAATAGGGCATTTTGAGGAGCATCCATGGTGTTTGGGGCTGGTACTTGGGGACAACCTGCCTGGAGAAACAGGCACACACGCTCCTTCCTCTGCCAAGGTCTTAATGAGGAGCAGAGGGAAGCTAGGACCCCTCCACCTGGGGGACTGCTAATTAGTTAGTGTGTTAATTAGAAGCAGCTGGAATGGAGCCATTCCCCTGGGAAATGAGATCAAAGTGGAGGATTGGGGTGGGTGTTTTAGAGATCTTTTCTCTTTGGATGTTGGTGGGTTGAAGTCTTGCTGTCTCTGGTGAGGCTATCTGAGATGAGATGGGTGCTTTGGGTGGGGAATGAGGTGATGTCTGAGACCAAGGCTGACATCACCTCACATGAAGAAGGATGTGGACCTGTTGGAAGGGGTGCAGTGGAGGGCCATGAAGATGCTCCTAGGGCTGGAGCCCCTCTGCTACGAAGACAGGCTGAGAGTTGGGGGTGTTCAGCCTGGAGAAGGCTCTGGGGAGACCTTATAGCAGCCTTCTGGTCCCTAAAGGGGGGCCTACAGGAAGGATGGGGAGGGAGTCTTGATCAGGGAGTGTAACGATAGGATGAGGGGTAATGGTTTCAAACTGAAAGAGGGGAGATTTAGATTGGATATCAGGAAGAAATTCTTTACTGCGGGGGTGGTGAGACACTGGAACAGGTTGCCTAGGGAGGCTGTGGATGCCCCATCCCTGGAGGTGTCCAAGACCAGGCTGGATGAGGTTTTGGGCAGCCTGGTCTGGTGGGAGGTGTCCCTGGCCCACGGCAGGGGGGTTGGAACTAGATGATCTTTAAGGCTCCCTCCAACCCGAACCATTCTACGATTCTATGACCACTGAGCCATTCCTGGTAGGGAGACGAGGTGATGGGCAGCCAACCACCCCTTTGGGAACAACTTTAGAGCCCCATCCTCCTCACATTCACACCCCATCCAAAGAGAGATCTCAGATGGCTTTATCTGGAGCTTCAGACATTTTCAACCAGGGATCCCTTGGGACAATGACCCTGGGGAGGCAGCAGAGCCCCTCACAAGACCTGTCTGAAACACTTTGCTAGGCAAACCCACTCCTCTCCATCTCTTGCCTCAGGGCAGAGCTGCATACTCACATAAACTCAAGGACATTTGCCTGCAGGAAGGTCTCATGAGTGGACAGCATTTGGTTTAGCTGGAAGAAAGAAGCATCTGTTAATTGAGAAGCTTTTACAAGCTCCCCTATGTGAAGGGGGCACATAACAAGAGGCACGCAATAAATACAGCGGGAATTCGGCTCAATTTGGTGCAGGGAGCCAGGTTTGCCCATAGTCATCATTTCAGCTGGGGTGAAGGCCTCTCCAGCAGCTACAGGGAGGTGCTCTCTGGCTGTACAGGGGTGCTGGGAAAGGACAGAGTGACTGGACATGGACTGAGCCGTAGTCTGTGAGCTGAGCTTTTCACTAGCCCTCCATGGGAGATGACAGGCTACCTACCAAGCTGCTGCCTGATGGAGTTGTGCCAGTGGAGGTTCAGCAGGTCTGGGTAGATGTCAGGGAGCTGTTTGAGGGCCAGGAGCTTCAGCATGCGCGAGGTGCAGCTCTTCAGCTCCAGGTCCCTCAAGTGCCTCTCCTCCGAGAGCGTGGTGGGGCGCAGCCGGAACTCTTGGGCCCCTTCTCCGAGGCACAGACAGGTTGGAAAGCACTGTTGTGCCCCACTGCTGAGGACTTTCTGCTCCATGCTGGTGAAGGAGGTGCCCAATATGGCCATGTCACCAGGGCTGAAGGCAAAGCCAGGGCTTGGCAAGTAGCCAGCTCACTGTGGTGACTCGGCATCCCTTGGCAGCGCCTCCAACTTGGTGGGCGGTGATGCCACAGTGTTGGCACTGGTTGCCCTCACCATGTAGGTGTCCAAGGGGCTGGGGAAGAAGCTCCGTGGGGCTTGGAGCTTAAGGTAAGAGCTGGGAAAGGGCTCCCCGCTCCCCGCAAAGCTGAAGCCTTTGTAGGCGCTGGGCTGTGGCTCCGCAGTGGGAGGCGGGGGGTGGTAGAGGAGGGCTGCCTTATGGAGGGGCAGCGGGTAGTGGGTGTGCGGGTAGCACACCAGCGGCCTCTCCCGGTATGCCATGCTGGTGGCGGGGGGCTGTATCTTGGGCCAGGGGTCCGGGCTAAGGCTGGGGACCTCGGGCACCTTCCTTTGGCTGTGGGCAGCGGGGCCCCAGCAAGGTGGTGGAACAGTGGAACAGCAAGGAGTTACATGGTCCACCAAGAGCCCAAAAGTTCCCTTGCCCATGTGCTGGCTGCAGAAAGCATGTTGGTTTTCATGGGCAGCTTTTCCTTATTCATTTGTGATGCTCAGCATCCCGCTGGCACACTAAAGGAGAGGAGGGGAGCCTTGGAAAGCCCTGCTCGTCTCCCAGGCAGCTTCTGCCAAGGGCAACAGGGACTTGCTTCCCTCCTCCAATCCTCCTGGCACCTGGCAGAGATCCTCAAAAAATCCCAACCCACCCCACTTGAGAAGCAACATCTGATCCTCGGCGTGGAAGTCAGGGATCTGGTCAGGTGCTCCCCTCCCTTGGTGCTGGCCCTGCAGCCCTGCACAAGCTGGGGGGGAGCCCAAAGCCAGCAGGGGGGATCCTGGCAGGCTGGCAGAGCATTTCTCCGTCCGGCTCCTTGGAAAAGCCCTGAAAAGCTCTCAGCACTTTGGTTTCCAAGCCTCAACGAGCGGCTGTTGCAGGCAGCAGGGAGCCAAGCCGGGTCAGCTCAGGTGAAGAGCCAGCAGTCTATGGCAAGGCACAAACACAGAGTGCCCCAAATTCTGGCCCCAGTTTTTCCTTTCCAGCTTGTTTGAGGCTTTCCCCCTCAATGCAGCAGCCTGCAGCTCAGGGGGACCCTCTGCCTTGGAGGTCTCTTTTCATTTTGGGCTGCTGCTGCAGTGGGGTTCGGGTGCTGGCCCACAGTGCCAGGCAGTGCGTGCCAGCAGGTGGAGCTGGCAGATCGTCACAGCATCTCCCCACATCCCCTCAGCATCCCAAGTATCCCCCCAGCATCTCCTGGCATCACCCAGCATCCCCCCAGCACTGCCCAGTGTCTCCTGAGCATCCCATTGAGACACCTGCGCACCACTTGAGCCCCAAGAGCATCACTGGACAACCACCCAGTATCCCTTCAGCATTACCTGAGCATCATGGGCATGACCCGAACAAGCCCCACAGCCTGCCTGAGCACCGCTGGATCATGGCTCAGCATCTCCCAAGCATGGCCAAATGTCACCCAGCATCTCCCAAGCATGGCCAAACATCACCCAGCATCTCCAAAGGGCACAGACGGACTTACTGCAGTGGGATCTCGTGTCTTGTCTTCACCCCCCACACTGTGTTTTTTGGTTTGTTTTTTTTTTTGTTTTTTTTTTTTTTTAACTTTTTGTAGCAAGATTTAGCAGAGAAGCAAAGAAATGGAGGAAGAGAGCATGGAGATAAGATAAAAGCCTTGCCCACAGAAAGGGAAACAGAGCAGATAACTGGGGAGACTTGGGAGGGTAGATAAGGGACCGGAGTGTGGTGGCTCTGCTCTGCAGCATGTGATTGAGGGCGCTGCACCCCTCTGCTATTCACTCAGGTCGGGTTTCTTTTCCAAACTTCCCCAATTTCTTGCTTTCCAGGGAAGATGCCACTTTCCCCAACTCCTCCGCATGTCAGAGGCTGCAGGATGAAAACCTCTCTGGAGGGTCGATGCTTCCCTGTGGGCAAGAAGGACGCTCGCCTCCCCGCTTGTGCGCTGAGCAGCAGCTGCATGGCTGCTGGCTGAGATATTTCAGGGGCCTGTGCCCAGGAGGAGAAGCTGGCTGCACGTTGCCATGTGGTACCCCCAAAACAAGCCAAGGGCTTTCCTTATACCCTAACTAGGATGCAAAGCAGGAGGGGTGTCCCAAACTGGGTTATTTTCCCCTCCCTCCAGCTCTCCCCACCCACCAGTGGCCGAGAGGGATCTTTCAGGAGGGTGGAGTTTTGAATCCATCTCCCCGGGGGAATGCTGCGTGGGAGAGAGATGCAGGCGTGGGATCCCTTCCACGCGGTGACAATGCTTGGGGTGACGTTTACGGCTCGGCTGGAGGCCTGGAATAATAATATAATTACACATAATAAAAATATTATTTTATTATATTATTATTAACATAATGTATAATAATAATAAATTAAACCCAGTAAAGTGTAAACAAGTGCACTAAAGCCTTCCCGGGGTGTGTGCTGCCCACGGGGCCAGCTCCCCTCACTGTAAGTCTGAAGTTGAAATAAATACGGTAGGGCTGGAGCTGAAATAAACATCGTGGGGCACAAATACAGACTGTTGGGCTGGAGCTGACACGACACAGAGCTGGGGCTGAAATAAAGACGCTGGAGATGGGGCTGGAATATCTGCTGTGGGGCTGGAGAAGAAACGACACTGGGCTATAGCTAAAATAAAGATATGGGAGCTGAAATCGACGGTGGTGGGGAAATACAGACCCTGGGGCCGGGGCAAGGCGATGCCGGGCTGGAGTGTCCATCGGCGGGGCTGGGACAGCGGGAACTGCACTAGCCCGTGGGCGAGCCGGAGCTGTGCCGGGGGGCGTCGCAGGGCCAGCACCAGACGGGGAGCCCCCGCCGAGCCCGCAGCCGCCCCCTCCTGGCTGCGGCTCCGTGCCCGGGAGGGAGGCAGGGGCAAGGCTACCATCCCCCGGAGCCGCTCGCCCAGGCTGTTCCCGGAGCGGCTCCGGCCGAAGCACCTCCCGCCCGGCCGGGAGCGGTTCCGGGTCACGGAGGCGGGGTCTACGACGGCGGCGGGGAGTGGGGAACGGCGGCGACATGGTGGGGTGGGGGGAACGGGGGGACGGTGGGGGGGACGACAGCGGGGTGGCGGCGAGGTCTGACCACTCCTTCTCCCCCCGCAGCGGTTCCGTTTCTGCGGAGACCTGGACTGTCCCGACTGGGTCCTGGCCGAGATCAGCACCCTGGCCAAAATCGTTAAGTGCCCGCGTGTCCCCCCATGTCCCCCCCTTGCCCCGGGCACAGTGCTCACCCGCCCTTTGTTATTCCCCCGCCCCCCGCAGTCCTCGGTGAAGCTGAAGCTGATCTGTGCCCAGGTGGTGCGGGACCTGCTGGGGGAGACCATGGAGGTGAGTGGGATCCCCTGCATTGTCCGTGCATTATAATTAGCAATATTACCGACTTTCATACCCTTAACACCTTAACAAAAGTCTTAGCATTAATAATGCTACCAGCCAGCCCTCACAGTAATAATATGGATGTTAGTTATTGGTAGTTTTAATGCTAAAGTAAGAATTATTAGCGTTAATGTTGGTAGTACATTACTTCACTGCAGTACCTCGTGTTCACTCCTCTCCCGCAGTATGAGAAGATCCTGAAGCTGACCTCGGATGCCAAGCTGGGTGAGCGGTGCTGTCCCATCTCCGAACAGGGATCTGTGCTCCGGAGACGGGAACTGACCCTCCCTCCCACCCACAGAGTTGGGGGATGTGAAGGCCACCATCGCCGTCCTTGGCTTCATCCTCTCCAGCGCCGCCAAGCACAACGTGGATGGCGAGTCCCTGTCAAGCGAGCTGCAGCAGCTGGGGCTGCCCAAAGGTAGAGCGGGCCCCTCAGGGTGGTCATCGCTGGCTGGACCTGGTGGGATGGCAGCCGTGCTGTCCCCTCCATCTGCGTTACCAGGATTTGGCTGCAGCAGCGTGGGTGGTTTTCTTGTCTTGTTTCTCTTCCCCACCATGCAGAGCATGCCGGTGGGTTGTGCCGGTCTTACGAGGAGAAGCAGAGCTCCCTCCAGGACAGGCTGAGGGCTTGCAGCCTGCGACGTGAGCGTGGCACGGGGGGAGGTTGGGGGGTCTCAGGGTGGGGGGGGGCCCTGCCCTGGCACACCGGTGTGCTGACTCCTGTCTGCCCCCAGAGAGCCGGCTGGGCTCGGTGGGCTGGCGGGTGGATTACACCCTCAGCTCCAGTGAGCTGCAGGAGGTCAACGAGCCCCTCGTGCACCTGAGTTTCCAGCTGCGGGACGGGGAGCGCGGCGGGACGGTGGCTGTCCCCATGGCCCTCTCGGCCGACAAGTTCAGGGTGCTGCTGGCAGGTGAGGCTGGCGGAGGGGCAGCAGAGGGGAGTCCTGGCCCCCGGGCAGGCGGGAGGGGGGATGCTGGTACCCCCCCACCGCCTTTTCCATCCCTCCTCAGAGCTGAAGCAGGCCCAGGCCATGATGAACACCCTTCTCTGAGGTGCCAGCAGAAGGAGCAATGGCAGCGCAGGACCCAGTGGGCCCGACCAGGCCCTGGTGCTGCCTGACTGGGGAGGGAGAAGCCGGGGGCAGCCCGTGGTGAGGCTGTGGCCCGGGGAAAGCCGCAATAAAGGTACCGGTGACCGTGCCGAGCCGTATCCCGCCTGTTTCTCCCCTCCGCCGGCCTTGCCCCGCAAGCCGGGTGGGCCCGTCGCCATGGCGACGCGGCGGGACTACAACTCCCAGCGTGCATCGCCCGCCCGCGCAGCCAGTGGGGGGAGGGGCGGGGAGGGGCCTAGGCGTGTCTCCATGCAACGGGGCGGTGGGCGGCAGTGTGGCTGGTCGGGCCGTCTGGTGTCCTTCGGTCAGCGGCCATGCCTGAGGGCCCGGAGTTGCACCTGGCCGGTCGCTACATCAACGAAGCGTGCGGCGGGGTGGTGTTCTCGGGCGGCGTGGAGCGGTCGGCGGTGAGCAAGAGCCCGGAGGTGCCCTTCTCCAGCGAGGCCTACCGCATCTCGGCCGCCTCCCGGGGCAAGGAGCTGCGTCTGACTCTGGCCCCAGTGGGCGCCGGAGAGTCCCAGGACCTCGTCTTTCGCTTCGGCATGTCGGGGTCGTTCCGGCTGTGCCCCGTCACACAGCTCCCCCGCCATGCCCACCTCCGCTTCCTCACCCGGGAGAGCCCCCCGCGCGCCCTCTGCTTCATTGATGCCCGCCGCTTTGGCTCATGGAGGCTGGGGGATGCCTGGCAGCCAGGCCGCGGGCCCTGCGTCCTCTCCGAGTACCAGGCCTTCAGGTGAGTACCCTGCCAGCCATGGCCCAGCCCGAGGGAAGGGCCTCCCCACTTTGTTTTGGCCACTTCTACTGCATGGCAGTAGAACAGCCATGCCCAGGTGAACCTGCCTGATGGCCTTTGCTCTGTTGCAGGGAGAATGTGCTGAAGAACCTGGAGGACAAGGCTTTTGACAAGCCCATCTGCGAGGCCCTCTTAAACCAGAAGTTTTTCAATGGAATTGGGAATTATCTCCGCGCTGAGATCCTGTACAGGTAAGGTGGGTTGAGCACCCACTGACCTACCATGGAGGTTTGGTCTTCTAAGAGTTTGCCAGAGCTTGATGGCTCCTTGGCTAAGCCAGCTGGGCCTTCTCCCCTGGTAGACACGAGCAAGTGCCAGAACCGAGTTCTGGCTTGTGTGTAACAGATAGACTCTCTCAGGTTGAAGATCCCTCCCTTTGAAAAGGCTCGGACTGTGCTGGAGGCCCTGAAGGATCAGGAGCAGGCGAGGAGGAAGAAGGTGAGGAATACCTTGTGCTTTCACAGGCTCAGAAAGGGGCGGGTTTCCAGACAGATGCCATACCAGGGATTTGTTTGGCTGTGGCCCTGCAGGGTGTCTCAGCAGCTCCCTGGGGTCCCAGGAACCTCTTGCCTTCCGTGCAGGGAGCTTGACTGAGCTGAGAAGTGTTCCCGATTCCAGTTTGGGCTCAGCAGCAGTGGAAGTGGTTCAGTTTGCTTCCAGCCCCCAGTCTAGGCTCAGCCTGGCTGCTCTGCTCTGGGTCTGCTTTGGGCTTAGCTGGGCACAAAGCTCTGGTTTGGGACTGCAGTTTCAGGCTTGTTCTAGCCCAGGGTTCGGGGTCAGTTTCAGTTCGTGTTTGGTTCCTCGCTCTGATGGGGCAGAACATTGTCACGAGGCCCTTGCAGAGCTCGCCTAGCCTCTGCCTGCGCCGCTGTTGGTACGTATTTGCTGCAAACTTGATGAGGCTCCACTCTATCCCTTCATCCAGGTCACTGATGAATATATTGCAGAGGACTGGACCCAGTACTGACCCCTGGGGAACACCACTTGTCACTGACCTCCAACTAAACTCTGTGCCCCTAATCACGATCCTCTGAGCTCTGTCTTTCAACCAGTTTTCAACCCACCCCACTGTCCATTCATCCAACCCCCACTTCCTAAGCTTCCCGATGAGGATGCTGTGGGAGACCGTGTCAAACACCTTGCTGAAGTCAAGGTAGACCACATCTACCGCCCTCCCCTCATCTGTCCATCCAGTCATGCCATCATAGAAGGCTACCCCTTGGTGAATCCGTGTTGACTACTTCTGATAGCTTTCTTTTCCTCCACATGCTTTGAGACGACACCCAGAATGAGCTGTTCCATCATCTTTCCAGGGATGGAGGTGAGGCTGACGGGCTTGTAGGTCCTCCTCCTTGCCCTTTTTGAAGACTGGAGTGACACTGGCTTTCCTCCAGTCCTCAGGCACCTTGCCTGTTCTCCAGGACCTTTCAAAGATGATGGAGGGCGGCCCAGCAATGACTTCCGCCAGCTCCCTCAGCACTCTTGGGTGCATCCCATAAGGACTTATGGACTTGTGGATAGCCAGTTTACTTACAGGATCCTTCTCCTCAAACATTTTACTGTCCTTTGCCATAAACACCCGTGTCTGAGCATGCCTGCCCCTCCCAATGGAGTGGCAAATGGGGTGTGGCAGTTCTGTAAACTCACGCATGTGGCACTTGTTCACACATGGCTGGGCTGATGAGCTGTGATGGCTCCCCAGGCACATGCCTGCCTGCTGTGCCAGCACTCGGAGGCACCTGGCTTCTGCCGGCTTAGGATGTATTTGCTGTGGGTGAAGAGGAAGGAGCGAGGGAAACAAACACCTTGCAAGTTTAAAATCTCTGGGGAAGGCTGCAGTAGAGCCCATGGCTGATTTCACGGCCTCGGGGGAGAGGAGGTGGCTATTTTAAAGGAGGCTGAAAACAAAACATGTGACTTGAGGACTGTTTTTACAAACTGCTGGTGTTCCTGTGTGGAAGCCCTCTTTCATGTCTTTATAGCTGTGGGGAATGGGCTAATGCACAGTTTGCAGCCTTGCTGGGGTCTGTGGGGTGAGCTTAGGGCTGGCATGTGCCGTGGCAGGGCACTCTGTGGCGAGTGTGGCAGCTCATCCTCAGGAGGGCAAGAGGAGATGGGGAATTGGGCTGCTGTTGGGGAGGAGAGACCCCAATGAGGCTGGGGCAGCTGGCAGGTGATTTCCCTCCCCTTTCCCTCCCCTGCAGAATCCTTCCCTGACGCTGAACAAGAAGCTGAAACTGATGCGGGAGAACCCAGATCTCCTGGAGCTGTGCCACACTGTGCCCATGGAGGTCATCTCGGCAGGTGAGGCGACAGGATGGGGCGATGGGTAACAGGGACAGCTTGGGGTGGTGGGGAGGCCTGGGCTTTGTGTTCCCAGCAGCAGGAGGCTTGGGAGGGCACCCTGACACCATGGTCACTGCTTTCTCTCTAATTCTGTCCTTTCCTTCTCTCCCTTCCCAGAGAAAAAGCTCTTTGACCCAGATGATTCGGATAACTATGTGGCTTTCAAGAACTGGCTGCAGTGTTACTTGGTGCCTGGCATGAGCTCCCTGCGTGACCGCAATGGCAGGACCATATGGTTCCAGGTAGGAGTCTGGTGTCACTGCCTGGGGCTGGGTGCCCCTGAACCACTCCTCCAAGGGGACACCAGCCCATTTTCTGCTTGATGAGGACCCCAGCATTATGCTGTGTCGCTGGGGTATTTGCCCTGTCCTCCAGACTGCTGTGACTACTGGACGTGGAGGTGACAATGACCTTCTGTGTGGTGGCCAGCTGGTCAAGGGATGGCAGGCAGTCTGGAGCAGAGGGGCTGATTGTGGGAGTGGGGGGCTCCGGTGGTCTGGCAGCCCTGTCCCTCCCTCCTGTGCCCTGTGTCTGGCCTCACTGTGGTGAGGCCTTTCAGAAGGAGCAGGGGCTGACAGGGGAGTCCCCACGGCACAGGGCAGGCAGAGCAAGCCTGATTCTCCTGGCTTCCCGGGGAAACATGGCTTTTTCCCTATCACTGTCTTGGCTGTGGGGTGGAGAGGGAGCACAGACTCTGCTGCCACTACTTGCAGAATGACTGCACCCCAGTCACCACTCTGTCACCTTCCTTGCAGGGAGAGCCTGGCCCCATGGCTCCCAAAGGTGAGTGTCCTCTCTTCTGCCCGCGGGACTCACTCTTGCTCCAGGAGGGCTGGAGCCTGGGAAGCCCTGTGCTTGTTGCTCAAGGGCACAGGGGCAAATGCAGGAGCAAAGCCCCTCTCCCTGGGGCGCTGACAGGCCTATGATGGCCAGTGGCACTCGGGGACAGAGCCTGCTGTCCCCAAGGCTTCCTACCAGCATAGTTGCCTGCCTGGACACAGCCATTGCACCTGCAGGATGATTTTCCAGGCCAGCACCTACGTCCCCTTCCTTGCCTGCCAGTCTGGGAGCTGGAGGGTGTGCTCTCCCTGGGGCTGTGAGCCTGAACTGAGCAATGTTTTGGCAGGGGTAGGGGACAGGAGCCCCCTCAAGCCATTCCTCCACCCCAGTGCCAATTCCTCAATGCTCAGCTCATGCATCACCTGGGACAGCATTCCTGAAAGGTCACTGTGCCATAGCCTCTCTGCCGAGGTGCAGGCACTCTGACACATCTCCTCCTCACCCTGTCTAACTTGGGCACGTCTTCTCATGCAGGGCAGGCATCCCGCAAGAAGCGTGCTCAGATGAAGGCAGATCCCAAGGCTCCGATCCCCAAGGTAAGAAGCTTTGTCGTTGATGTGGCTCCTGCTGGGTCTAGAGGCTGTCCTGTTCCCCATGCCCTAGCTCAGGCTGCTCCCGAATTCACGATGGGGCTCCAAACCTGGAGTTTCTCATCAGCGGGCAGTCCAAGCATGTTTTTGCTGCTAAGCTCTGGCTCTCATGTCCACCCAGGTCACCACACGTGCCTCGAAACGGCATCCTAGGGCTGCAGTGAAACCCCCGGAGCTGGCTGCGGAGGAGGAGGAGAAGGTGGCTGATGGGCCGAGGGAGGGACGTGCTCGTGGGAGGAAGAAAGCAGCCGCTGCTGCGGCCTTGTCCAAGCCTGAGGTGCTAGTCAAAGCCAGAAGAAGCCGCCGGACAACTGCGCACAGGGGCAGAGGTGAGGCTGGCAGTCCCTGTGGCTTTCAAATGCACAGGTGGGGGCTGTGGAAGTGCTCCCTTGTGTCAGGGTGATCGTGGGGATGCCAAAGGGCAGGAAAGGGTGCAGCAGGGCTTCGCAGGGCAGAACCAGGCACCCCCTCACCCTCTGGCTTCTCATTGTCCTCTCCATCTTGCAGGTGCAGCCCCTGCTGTGTGAGTACTGCACGCTGCCCTTCTCTTCAGGGGCACTTTAAGAGCCACAGGAGGAGCTTGGGTTAGCACTGGAGAGAAATGGGGCTGCTCTGTACCTGTGCTCATGCCTGCTTGCTACCGCTGCATCCTGCCAGCGTGGGAAGAAGCTGGGTTTGGCGATTGGGCTGATTTATCCAGTGTCCTCCTGCTGTCCCCAGGCATTTGACGGGCATAAGGCCCATGGACCCTCCCCTCTGCCTA
Organism: Fratercula arctica; assembly: GCA_947846985.1. Classification (NCBI taxonomy): domain Eukaryota; kingdom Metazoa; phylum Chordata; class Aves; order Charadriiformes; family Alcidae; genus Fratercula; species Fratercula arctica. The sequence continues at coordinate 24,077,534 of CANTUZ010000009.1, forward strand.
AAAGTGGATTTCCCCCCCCCCCCCCCCCTTTCTCTCTTCCCTTTCTGGCTGCTGCCTCCATCCCTGAGAAGGCTGTGTTTTTAGCTGACTAATAAAGTATTTTGTGTAGAAATCACCATGGCCTTTTTGTGCTAAGGATACCCACTCTGTCCCCAGCCTCTTCCCCAGATGTGCTGGAGGAGGCTTCCCCTCCACCTTATCCCCCCAAAATTTATTCAAAGTCAGGCTGAACAGAGCTCTGAGCAACCTGATCTATCATCTGAAGATGTCCCGGCTTGTTGCAGGAGGGTTGGACTAGATGGCCTTGAAAGCTGCCTTCCAACCCAAACCATTCTGTGATTCAAAACAAAGGGAAGCTCTGCCTCCCCGGTCCCAAGAGTGAGATCCTGTGAGGAGGACGCTAAGACAGCAGCAGCTACAGTAGAGCCCCTGGGAAGAGGCAGATCAGTGCAGTTATTTGGAAACAAATTAAGACAACAGGCTGGAGCTTGTTTTCGTGTAATTCTCCTTTTTACTTGTGTTCCCCTTCCGCAAAGGCAGGGCAAGAGGCAGGCGAAGGGAGAGGGACATGACTGTAGTGTGCCTTTACAGTTTCTTCTAGAGTCTGGACAAGATGAAGGCCATGACGCAGGAGCCACTGTGGAAAGCTGCTGCTTCCCAAACCCCCCTGGGCTGGAGCAGAGCCCACGCGGGGACAGCCAGCCTGTCCCACAACCCTAGCCCACACTTTGGCTAGCTGGGAACTTGCTCCTCTCCAATTAGGCAGGGGGGCAACTGTCCTCTGTTCCTGAAGAATGTGGTTGTTCTCAAGCACTCCTCTCCAGTGGCTGTGGGAGATGAGGGGGAGCCTCTTCCCCTTCCCTGGAACCACTGCCTACTTGCACAGCTTTTGGGATAGGGGAAGCCTCAGGCTGCAATTTGAGCTCAGGGTGTTGGTCCAGGTTGCGGCCACGCCAGCAAGGGTGACTGACAGCGTCACTGCCTCAAGACCAAGAGGACGGAGAGCACATGGAAGGGTGTGAAGGAAAGCCTGACACCCTGCTGCTCCAGCAGCAGGCAGCCCCTCGCAGCTGGCTGCTCCAAGAGGTCGCAGCTGGGGAAGAAAGCAGCAGGTGAGGCCAAAGCGAGTGATCTCCACCCCCAACACATGCCCAGCCCTCCGACATGGACTTACAGCATTGCCTCCTTAACAGGGAGGGAGGTCTGGAGCCAGGCGACAACTGTGCTGCCGTGCGCCTCGTACAGCCGCACCACCACAGCTTCAGGTCTGTCCTCAGCCTTTGGGGGACATAACAGATGGGAGTTCACACAAACAGGACAGGTGCATCCCATCCTGCACCTTGGGGTACAGCCAGACGCCAGAGATTGCGGCCAAGCGGCTCTGCCTGTGTGCACGCGCTTTCCCAACCTGCCACTGTGCAGTGCTGGTGACTGTGGCTGCAGGACCCTCCCACAGATCTGGATAATACTGTGATCCCTGGTGCGAGTGCCTGCCCAGGCTGGCAGAGCGGGTGCTAATGCCCCTTGTCACCGAGCAGGACATGCAAACCAGAGGGTTTCTGCTCAGCTGAGCCTCCCCAACACAGCTGCAGAGGAAAAAGCAAACCTGTGTCCTGGTTTCAGCAACCCAGGACTAATTTATCTTCTGTTGCTTGGGAAAACTGCACTTTTAGAAGACTCTAGTGTCTGAATTTGTGAAAATATTTACTTTATAGCTAGCTGTAGTGTGCAGGTTTCAAGGTCTCGGTGTTCTCAAGCTTGCCAGGTGTGGGGATGAGGAGGAGCGAGACCTGGGCACTTGACCCAAGCTGCCAGCAGGATTATTTGATACCGTGAACATCACATTCAATAGTAATTAGAAAGTTTGCTGAGAAGTTCCCTCTCCCTTGATGGCTGCCATCCTGAGAACTCCTCGCCCTGGTGCTGGACCCCTGAGCCCTTCCCTTCCTCCCGAAGCCGCAGCGCTGGCCATGTCCCACATTTCAGAGAATGGTAGGGTTGGAAGGGACCTCTGGAGATCATCCAGTCCAACCCCCTGCCAGAGCAGGGTCACCCAGAGCAGTGTCACAGCAACGCGTCCTGGCAGAGTTTGAATGTCTCCAGAGACGGAGACTCCACCACCTCTCTGGGCAGCCTGTGCCAGGGCTCTGCCACCCTCAGAGTAAAGAAGTTTCTCCTTCTCATGTTTAGGTGGAACTTCCTATGCTCAAGTTAGTGCCCATTACCTCTTGTCCTGTTGCCAGGCACCACTGAAAAGAGCCTGGCCCCATCCTCCTGACACCCACCCTTTAAGTATTTGTAAGCATTGATAAGGTCCCCACTCAGTCATCTTTTTTCCAGACTGAAGAGACCCAAATCCCTCAGCCTTTCTTCACAGGAGAGATGTTCCAGTCCCCTCATCATCTTGGTAGCCCTTTGCTGTCCCCTCCCCAGCAGTTCCCTGTCCTTCTTGAACCAGAAAGCCCAGAAGTGGACACAGTACTCCAGATGCAGCCTCACCAGGGCAGAGCAGAGGGGGAGGATGGCCTCCCTCCACCCGCTGGCCATGCTCTTCTTGATGCACCCCAGGATGCCACTGGCCTTCTTGGCCACAAGGGCACACTGCTGACTCATGGTCATCCTGTTGGCCACCAGGACTCCCAGGTCAGCCCCCAACCTGTACTGGTGCATAGGGTTATTCCTCCCCAGGTGCAGCACCCTACACTTGCCCTTGTTGAATTTCATAAGGTTTCTCTCTGCCCAAATCTCCAACCTGTCCAGGGCTCGCTGTATGGTGGCACAGCCTTCTGGTGTGTCAGCCACCCCCCCCAGCTTTGTGTCATCGGCAAACTTGCTGAGGCTGCACTCTATCCCCTCATCCAGGTCATTGATGAATATATTGCAGAGGACTGGACCCAGTACTGACCCCTGGGGAACACCACTTGTCACTGACCTCCAACTAAACTCTGTGCCCCTAATCACGATCCTCTGAGCTCTGTCTTTCAACCAGTTTTCAACCCACCCCACTGTCCATTCATCCAACCCCCACTTCCTAAGCTTCCCGATGAGGATGCTGTGGGAGACCGTGTCAAACACCTTGCTGAAGTCAAGGTAGACCACATCTACCGCCCTCCCCTCATCTGTCCATCCAGTCATGCCATCATAGAAGGCTATCAGATTAGTCAGACATGATTTCCCCTTGGTGAATCCGTGTTGACTACTTCTGATAGCTTTCTTTTCCTCCACATGCTTTGAGACGACACCCAGAATGAGGTGTTCCATCATCTTTCCAGGGATGGAGGTGAGGCTGACGGGCCTGTAGTTTCCTGGGTCCTCCTCCTTGCCCTTTTTGAAGACTGGAGTGACACTGGCTTTCCTCCAGTCCTCAGGCACCTTGCCTGTTCTCCAGGACCTTTTAAAGATGATGGAGAGCGGTCCGGCAAAGACTTCCTCCAGCTCCCTCAGCACATGTCTCCATCTCTGGAGACATTCCAAACCCACCTGGATGCGTTCCTGTGCAACCTGCTCTGGGTGACCCTGCTCCAGCAGGGGGGTTGGACTAGATGATCTCCAGAGGTCTCTTCCAACCCTACCATTCTGTGATTCTGTGACTTTTGGATATCCATTTGACCCAACTGATCTCTCACTTGATCCTCCTCAACTAAGGGGAAGTCTTCCTCTTTTCCTGTTAGTTTCTCCAAAGCCTGGGACTCGTGATGGCTGGGCCGAGCAGTAACGACCGAAGCAAAGAAGGCATTCAGTAACTCCACCTTCTCCGCATCCTCCACCACCATGGCTCCTGCCTCATTCAACAGTGGGCCCACAACTTCTCTAATTTTCCTTTTGCCTCCAATATGCTTGAAGAAGCCCTTCCTGTTGAGTTTGACATCCCTTGCCATTTGCTGTCGCCTGCTGGGAGTGCACAGCTTCCTGCTGATGGAATGGGCTGAGTATAATCCTTCTATATTTTATATTGGTATTGGGATAAATATTGGTTCTTTAGTGTTATTAATTATCTAGTCTTATTCTATTACATCTGCTTACATTTCAACTCTCGGGTTTCCTTGTTTTTTCCCCAGTTCCCCTTCCCGGGTGGGGAGGGGTCATCAGGTGATAGAATACTTGTCTAAACGACAATAAATTGTTGTGGGTTCCTCAATCTGTAACACCACGCTTAACAACAACAACAGTTTAACCTGTCTGTCCTCCCTGCTTCTGCCCCGGGGACTTGCCTGCTTGACAGTCTCCAGCACAACTGCAGGTGAGCTGACAGAAAAGGCACTCCAGGCTGGGCACTGGGCAGAGCTGGCTGTGACTGCATGGAGGGGGAAATTCAAGTTGTAGGCGTGCTGGATCACACCAGCCTCCTGGAAGGAACCTGCAACACAAGAACCTCTAGCCAGGCTCTACGCAGGCACAGCCAGATGTGCTCGCCCCGAGGCTCACCAGAGCATCCCCCAAGCTGCATGTCCCCACAGGACCCAGCTCTGCCCATCACTCACCCTGGTGAGGCATCACGGCATAGGTGAACTGGTGGTGCGCGATGTCTGCTGTGGCATCGGGGGACTTGGGTGCTCTCAATCTAAGGCAACAAGATGTAGGTGAGACTGGTGTCTCAGCAGCACCCTCTGTCAGCCCAAGCCTGACATTGTCCCTCTGTCACCTAGCACTGTGACAAGACAACTGCCTCCCCCAGCTACCTCAAGACTGTGCCCTGAGGTGGAAGCCAACGTGCTGCTGGTTTCTGGCAAAAGCAAACAGACCCTGGACAAGGTGTCTCAGAAGCTAAAATCGACCTTTGAAGGGTGTTTTCCTGTGAAACTTGTGGCTGATGGACTCAAACTGAAATACAGAGAGTTTCTCTTAGCTTTGCACGAATCTGTAACTTTGCCATTTCTTCCCTCTCCTTCAGTCTCCCCTCCTGGGCTATGTTTTAGCCAGCAACAGAAAAATTACTTGGTGCAAATGTGGATCTGATCTCTCCTGAATTATCTATGAACATAACTCATAGAAATTGCATTATCTTAGTCAATTGTAATTAAGTAAGTCAGCCAAAAGTTCTCAGACAACAGCTAGCTACTAAAACCAGACCATCTCCTTATTAACTACCATCACTTAGGGCCAGGCATTGCCTTGACTTCCAAGACACACCTCAGAAGGCAAAGTGACCGTTGCAGCTCCCCCCTCAACCCAACCCTACTCACAGTGAGAGGCTGAGGACATTCCTGTGGGCAGATGCCCCGTATTTGCAGTCATTCAGCAGCGCCACCCCGAAGCAGTGCTCAGAGAGATCCAGCCACTTGTGAGCCCACACCTGGAAGAGGTACCAAGGGCCATCTTCACCATAGAGAGCGACTGCCCAGGACCGAACGCAGCCCCATCACAGGAGGACCAGACCATTTTTCCTCTCACCTCGAATCGGGCCCAATCCCATGATGTGTTATAGTGTGTTGGCCGCTGCAGGTGTCCAAACTGGATCTCGTAGGTGGCGTTTGTGCTCCGGACCTGCACGGGGAACTCCACCTTCAGGAACTTGTGAGCCTCCTTCCACTCAACCTAAATGTTGTAACAGAAGGGCATCATTAGAGGGTAGATTTAGATTAGATATTAGGATGAAATTCTTTCCTGTGAGGGTGGTGAGGCACTGGAACAGGTTGCCCAGAGAAGCTATGGATGCCCCATCCCTGGAGGTGTTCAAGGCCAGGCTGGATGGGGCTTGGAGCAACGTGGTCTGGTGGGAGGTGTCCCTGCCCATGGTAGGGGGGTTGGAACTAGATGATCTTTAAGGTTCCTTCCAACCCAAACCACTCTATGATGATTCTATGATCACTATGAGTGGCTGACAGGCAGAGGCTGCACTCATCCTTCCCCGGTGCGCAGCAGCCAGCTCGCACCCAGGCTGGACCAGGTACAATTAAAATCACAGTAGAGTCTGAACACAAATGAACTGGCAGGTCTCTGCCACCCTTGTCCCTCAGGCTGCCTGCCCCTAAGGCAGAGGAGGACAGGCAGTGGGGGGCTCCAGGGAAGGAAACAGGAGGGGGAACGTAATTCAGATGCCAGGTTCAGCTTCCCAGTGCCCTGCCTGCACAGCACAGATGTCTGTATTGTGCAGCAGCCACTGGACAAACCTGGGTCAGGAAGCGGAGGTACGGACATGTGGCATCCAGGATGATCTCCTGGGTTAAGGTACTGCTTTTCCCGATCCGCAGAGAGAAGCTCACACTTCCCCGCAGGCCCCCAGTCAGGGTGATTTCCAGAGGCTTCAGCAGTGTTGTCACTGGCTTCCTAAAGAAAGGGGTAAAGGCAGAGCCTAGTACATCCAGGGTCCCAAATCCCAATCCAGTCGCCCACAGAGCAGGCACTCCCTTCTCCAGAGTGAAAGCTCTGTTAGAGATTTTGTTACAGCTAGGACTGACAGGAAGGCAAGAAGCTCAGAGCAAAGACAAAATCAAAGTGCTGCATGCACTGCTCCTCTACCTGGTTTCCAAGTGATAATCCATCACATCCCAAGCATCCCAGTACAGGGGAACATCATCAAAGAGTGCAAACTGGTTGGCATAGCAGCCATCTGGGACTGACTCTCTGCAACAAAGTGGAACAGAGAAACAGCAGTATAAGAACTGTCACTAGAGAAGGGCATACAGTGAGAAGACGACCTGAGAGAGGTTTCAGGCGCCCAGTTACAGTAATTGGGTGACAGACATACCTCTCAGAGTCCACCAGCCGAAGCGAGGTCAGACGCCCCATCGTGTCCAAGCAGACTGCAATCACCCCATTCTCCATGGCAATGGAGCCATCCTCCTGGGGGGAAAGGACAGAAACAGATTTCACAGACCCATACCTGCACAAGTTCAGCATCCCAATTGCAGATCTAGTGTGCGGACTTGCTGCGTGCTGGATTCCCTAGATTTCTCCCCAGTCAAGTTTGATGCAGGGTACACCGATCTGAGGACAACAGCCATTGTTCTTACCTGTTTCCTCACAGCCACAGGCTGAGCGGGCAGCAACGGCTCCCTCACTATAGCATAGCCCATGCTGGGGACTGTCACCAGAGCTGGAAAGCAAAGAGGTTCTGTTCCAACATCTGCCCCAGACCTAACCCTAAATCACACCGTGCTGCCCTGCTGCTCTCACGTCAGACCTACCGCCTCCTTTCATACCCTCCTCTTCTTCTTTATCCATAGCTCAGGGAGAACTTGAAATGGGGTAAAGTCCCAAGGAGGGATCTGACAAGTCAGTAAACCCTCCCCAGGGCAGGGAGAGGCAGAGTATTTCTTTGACAGCTGTCTCTGCCCCTGGAACAAGTTCTGATACATGAGTTATCCCCCGAATTAGACATACCTAAAGTCTCTGTTCCAGCTGGCCCCATCCTGGAGATCACCTCAGTCCGCTCCCAGGGCAAGGTGTTCAACACAAGGGTGCTCTCAGCACTCCCTGCCTTGGGCTGCAGCAGGTCCCCACATAAGGACTGCACAGCTTCCTCCTGCAGCTGAGCACCAGCCCTGCGTATCTCTGAGCAATAAAAAGGCCTGAGTTAGATCCAGCCAGGCCATTTCTCACATCTGAGAGGGTTTCTGGCACTCCCGTGCAACGTACACATACTTTAGCTACTTCCAAGATACAATTACTAATTATTATTAATTATTATTATCTATTAGTAAGTAATTAAAGTTTATAATTATTCTTAACTTTGTCATTACAAGATTACAATGAGCTATGCCAGCTCAGCTGGAAAATCATGGTGCTATAACAGAGTAAAGCCACTGCAAGTGCCTGTGGACAGGCAGGAGCAAACCTTTGCTGGGGTCTATCCTGGCATGCCAGCAGCAAGCAGAGAAGTCAGTAATTCGGGATGTTTTTTAATCCCTTGGCTCCCCTGCTAATTCCCTGTTGAGTTAGCGCTATTACAGACACATGCCTGCACAGGTTCAACCCGTAGCGCCTGGCAGTCCAGGATTGAAAACCTCTGCAGCCCCACAAGGCAGGACCCGGTGTGTGCTCTCACAGACAAATGCCCTCCTAACCTAACTCCCCGCTCACTGGCATAGTATTGCAGGGCATCCTCAACCACGAGCTGGATACAGCTGCCTGGCAAAACATCGTGGAATTGGTTGAGCAGCAATAACCTAAAACAGAGAACAGAAACCAGGTGAGGAAGCAGGGGAGAGCAGCAGATCTGTTCTGGCTTACTAAGCCCTGTTTGCAAGATGGACAAACTTAACAATTGCTCCTTATCCCCTCATTAACAAACACTTGAGAGAAAAGGATTTTTTCTGTAGCATCTTCTAAATCCCTTTATGTTAGGACTTGTCAACTGTCATCTTAGCAAACCACAACGATGGGGAGTAAGAGCTATTTTTTTTTTATCCCTTGGGGCTACCAGATGCATTGTTGCACAAGTTCAGACAAGTCCAAACTTGTGAGGAATACACTTAGGTCGGAAACAAAGCTTCCAGCCAGCACAGTAACGTGGCTTTGGAGATATCTTCCAACGGAAGAATCAAGCAAAGCACTGAAACACTTTCCAGGTGGAGCCCTGATCAGTTTACAGAAGGGATTGCATACACACAGCACTGCAGTACTGAATCTGCAAAGGTCCCTACACCCTAACTGTGCACCACTCTTCCACTCAATCAAGAGGCAGCTCAAATGAAGACAGGTCAGTCAGCCTTCTGGCTCCAGCTGAATGGGGCTGAGAGGTAAGTGACCATCTCCCACCATCAGCCCAATAACTGCCCACACCAGTGTGGTCCGACTTGTCCAGGCTAATTTTGGTGCACTAATAGTAAGGATTTCTATCCAGGCTCAGGCAGGGACAAGGAGCTATTGGGGATGAGGAGTGGTACCTCAAGAGCACCCAGCTCTCACGTTGAAGTCCCCAGCCCTCACCACATCCTCCCCTTGGTGCTGTGAGTGCTTCCGTACACCCTCACCTCCAGAGCTGCTGCAACTGGCTGGCAGGATACTGGAACGTTCCACTCCGTGCTAGAGCCAAGGTGCTGAGTACTTCGACATCATGGAGTATTCGCTCGCACTCCCGATTCCCCTTCTTTATCTGGTGTCAAAGCAAGGAGAGGAGAAAGATGCTTAGGAAATGGGTAGCTAGGAGCGGATCTCTCACACCAGCAGCAAAAGCCCAGCTCCAGTGCAGGAAGGTTGGCTGTTGTAAGTGTCATGAGTTTGCCACTAGCAGTGAGTTACATTTTGCCGCAGATCAATCTGAAACTCCCAGCACAGGACAAAGCTTTCCCTGTCCCTTCCTCCCTTTCTTCTGGCTCTTCATCCAAGCTCTGCAACTATCTGCTGAAGTGAAGGATGTGGCAGCTGTTGACCATGGGAGCCCTGCTGTGTCCAGGTTTCCTTCTCACCCCTTCAAGAAAGTCTGACAATAGATCCGCCTTTTGGAGTCCTGGCTACAAGCTGTCTCCCACTGTTGAGATCTAAAGGGCACTGCCCAAACCCTGGAGCCACCTGAGCAGTAGCAAAGAGAACTAGGAATGGCCACCTTCCCTGTGGGCAGGGGAGACCGCTGTCCCCATCCCGTGCGTGCAGTCACCTGGGCCTGGGTGGTGTATGTGCCGTTGTGCAGCTCAAGGAAGAGCTCTCCCACCCAGGTGCACAGCTGCGACGACTCCTTCTCCAGGACAGAAAAGAGTCGGTCAGGAGTGGAGATCTGAACCCTGCAGGAGAGATGCACAAACAGCCATGAGCCAGGGGAGAACCCTGTAGCACAGCTAATGGTGCATCCCAACCAGAAAGGCAACAGCCTCATAACCGAGGCCTTGGAAACCCCAACACAACGACACACAACCTCCTCCTACCCCTCTCCCACTCCACGCTGCCTGCCATGGGGACAGGGACATTCCCCAGGTAGGGACTGACTGCCAGGCACTGCTGCTGTGCTGGCCACTCACCCCACGGCTGTACCGAGGGCTCGCAAGCAGTCCAAAGCTGCCACACACACCTGTTCTTACAGTCCTTCATGATGGAGAGACTCTGTCTCCCTGATAATCCTTCCTAGCGCTCTGCTCGCCCCACTTGCTCCCTGCCTTCCTTCGCACACCCATTCCTTTGGCAGTGCTGAGGGCCAGGCCCGGCTCAAAACAAGTGCTCCCGCAAGGGGGTAGGGAGGGAGCTCTCCTCTCACCTTGGCAGCCCATCTGTGTCACTCATTCTCTTTATCCTGTCCAGCATTTTCTGCGTGGGGCCCCCTCCTCCATCTCCAAAGCCGAAGAGGAAAGCACTGTGGTTCACATGTCCTTTGTCCTTGTTGTTCTTCACCGTTTTCAGCATCTAGAGGGAATTTTGGACAGCTGCATTCCCCGGGTGCCCAGCCCCAGCTCCACACAAGAAAGCCAGGTCAGCCCTTGGGGTGCAAAGCCCAGTCCTGCCCCTCTTCCCCAAACCAAACTGCCAAAATCAGGCACAGACACATCTCAGAGGCAGGCAATTGACTGCCAGGCACCCAAACAGCCTCTGTCCAGCAACGCTGCCAGCTATCCTGCTCCCTTCCCAGGCAGTGCCCTCACCTCGGAGCCTCAGATCCAGCCCTGAGGGGCTGGCACTGCACTTCACATGCAGGTCTGGCAACCTCACTCACCTCCTCCACTTGCCCATGCATCTCATAGGAGTCACCAGGGGGAAAATGGGTCAGGACTCGGGAACCATCAATGCCTTCCCAGAAAAAAGTGTGATGCTGGAGGGGAACCAAAGGAAAGCGTGGTGTCTTGTACAGACCCCCTATACCACACAGTGCCAAAATGCTGAAGCACAGCCCCATTATTCCCAGGAGTTTCCAAGGAGAATCTCTGGTCATGCTGGTATCAGAAAGAGACAAATTCACCCTTAGCTCAGTGTTTCAAGGCTCCCAAACTCATCTCCCACAAAAATCTGTGCGTGGAGGGCACACTTAAACCACATCAGCACAGAACTCATGCACTAAAAGCCCATGTTTCCTTGCAAGCCCTGTCAAACACACAAAGCCCAGCACCTTTGTCACCAGGGAAGTGCACAGGGGACAGGCACCGCTGAGCCCCCTGAGGATTCAAACTGGGTCTTCACTTTCTCTCCACAGGGTTGCAGGATGCCCTGACAGATCGGTGCAAGAAGACAGTTGCACGAGGATAAGGAATGTCACAAGGGCAGGGGACAGCAGAGGAGAGGCTGGATTTGCTGTCTGTTAGACCTGCACGCAGGTCACAGCTTCCCATCAGGAAGCAGAAGGAATCTGTAGTCCAGGGGCTCATCTGGGATCTCTAACCATGTCCTTCCTCTCTCCTAAAGCCTGACAGGACATCGCTACCACCACAAACTGCCCACGTCTTTGAGCTTCTGGAAAAAAACCCTGTGTCAGCTGAGTGGAAGGACTGGCTCGACCTGTGGAACCAACAGGTCCAGCCCTGCAGACGGGCTCCAGCAACCGCAAGTCCATCCCCTGGCAAGAAGGGAAGCACAGCTCACCGGGAAGGTGTTCACCAGGTTCCAACTGAGCTTCTGTGTGAGGAACCACCTCATCCCACAGCCAAGCATCAGCTGGGGCAGCTGGGCTGAGTATCCAAACGTGTCCGGCAGCCAGAACTAGAAGCAGAGGTGACAGCAGCAGAGAGACACGCATGAGTCACAGTGGCCACACACCACAGCCTGAGCTCATGGAAGTTTTCTTGGTAGTCAGGCTCTGAGCCCTTCTTGCAGAGGGAAATGAAGATGTGCTAGACAAGGAGCAATTCTAGAGACCTGCCAGGGACCTACAGGCAATATAACCAAGGCCTGGGCCTGTGCTAACTGCCATGATACATGGGGGATTAGGTATTCACTCAGCACAGCTTTAGCTGCAAAAAGCAGGCCAATGTGAGGCACCTGAACATCATATATGGAAGGCAAACCAGGGAGAAACCCTCACACATAGCAAGAGGTGGAAGGAGATGGTGAGCAAGGAAGATGTGCTGGAAAAGAGCAAGTACCTCTGAGCAGATCCGGCCAAACTGCTCCTGGAAGAACCGCTGTCCCTGGAGGAACTGGCGCACCATGGACTCCCCACTGGGCAGATTCCCATCCTGGGGGGAAAGCACAGGGAGTCCATGCAGCAAGTCAGGTGCTGGGGAAGGGGAGGTCTTGTGAGTGCCCCATTCCCACCCACTGTCATCCTGACCTGGCAGATCACAGGGAGGATCTGAACAGAGCTCTGCAGAGGGCAAAGGGAGGAACAGAACTCAGCCAGTCCACACCAAAGCTCCTTTCTCAGGGAATGAGACAATTTGGGGGAGGGATGGTATTTTTGCTAGGCTAGACACTGCAGACAGCTACTGTTTTCTGGGCGTGGAGACATCACCAACCAGAAAGGCTCAGGAAGGGCTCTGCTCTGCCCCTTTGAGCGTCAGGACTGGTTCCAGAGGGATTGCACAGGGAGGATACAGTGAGCCAGGCTCACCATGCTGCTCACCATTTCCACCCAGGTGCCTCCGACGGGAATGAACTGCCCCTTTGCCACGAAGTCCTGAATCTGCGCATAGAGTCCAGGATACCAGCTCCGCACCCACTCAAACTGCTGTGCCTGCCAGAGCACACAGATCTGCCTCCGGTCCCACCACAGCTCCACACTGATGTCCCTCCCCTCTGTGACTACATAGGATGCTCTCAGTGAGCCCCCCATCTCGTTTTGAGTCATGCTGGAGAAGCAACAAGCCACGAGCAGAAGGAGAGCTCCCCAGAGGGAGATCACTCACCTGGGAGCAGGTGAAGGTGAGCTCTGGATTGCACTCCATCAGACGGACCACTGTGACCCAGCTCCGAGCGCACTTACGGATGGTCTCCTCATATGGCCACAGCCAGGCTGTGGGGACAGAGTGGTTATTACTCAGCATAAGCTCCTCTGGGAATGGGGCTACGCTGCCTTTCACAGATCAGCCAGGGAAAATGCTAGGGCAAAATGCTGTCATTTGACTAAGTGTCTGACAGGAATGCAGCCTGGGGCCTCCAACTCCCACTTCTCCTGCTGGCTTTCTGTTGAGATTGAAGCCCTTCCAGGGACTGAAAACTGAGGGGTGAAGTCCAGCAGGTGGAAGACAGTGGTCTGTAATTCATCCATCATCACCAGCGGCATCAGTGCTCCAAATGGCACAGCTAGCCAGACACACGTTCCCCTGCCTTGGTGACAGACCAGCTCTATGGCAGCACAGAGGTCCCTTTCCCTTCTCTCGGGGCACAGTACCCAGTGCCTGGAGCCCAACGTCAGCCATCTCTCCCCTTAGGCAGCATGCCCTGACCTCCAGGTCAGAGACGGAACGCTGTGCTGCTCTCACCAGAGTCAATGTGGCAGTGACCCATGGCATGGATGGTGTGCTGGCTCTCGCCATTCCTCTGGCTGAAGATCGCCGCAGCCAGGTCACGGGCAGCAGGGAAGGTGGAGGGGTCCGTAACATCACAGACGTTGATCATCTGGTTGGCTGTGTACAGTGCCTGGAAACTCCTCTGGTTTTCCTCCCCGAGGAGCTGGGGTTGGGAGAGATAACAGTTTGACTCTGAGCTCAGCACATCCTCTGGCTCAGATCAGCTCTCTGTACCAGCTCGGATGCCATCTGCCCAAGGGAGAACCTGCTACCTCCTTCCAACATCTGGCTCTGCCAGTGGTGACAGGTAAACACCGTGTCCCTGCTTCACAGATACAACCTTGTTTCTTTGCTCATGTGCCTTCTAAAGCCAGGTTACACATATGCCCATCTCAGGGGGCTCTGGTCTAACAGATCCTGCCCTGGAGCAGAAAGTGGGTGAAAAAAACACCTGTGGCTTCTCTGTGTTCTGTTTTCTCCTACTATAGACATTGTCAATTCTGCTAAAGCAGCAGGAGCAAACATTTCCTCCTCCAGGGCCTCCTGGTGGGAGGGGACAGGTCATGGAATGGTGGCAGAAAGGGTAAGATGAAGTTGTGGAAGGAGGTGGAAATGGTGAGATAAGGGAAGAGAATGAGCTCACAGACCTGGGCCATGTCCAGCAGTATTTCCAGATCCACCAGCAGCTCATAGACATCCCTGTTGAAGATGACCAGCTCAGCCTTGTTCAGGGTGAACTTCCTGTCAGGGTCCGGAGGGGCAATCATACTGCCCTTGCCATCCCCAAAGAGACCGTTGCAGGCCAGCTCCACGTACAGCGTCAAACTGTGGAGACCAAAAGGAAACCATTAGGGAGCAGATCACAAGGAGCTGGGAGATCAACTCGGAAAGTCCGTTTCTCTCCCTGTGGTGGGTTCAGCCCAACCTGAACAACGGACAGAGCCCCTGAACACCAGACACTTCTCAGAGCACCAGGACGCAGGCAAGGATGTTTCACCCAGTCCTCCTAGCTTCAAACAACATGAAGCTCCCCCAGTGGAGGGGGGCTCTAGCGAGGCTCACCACCCACCTGTGGGGCTCTGTCTCTTTCAGGCTGCTTGTCAGGATGTAGCTGGTCTTCTCGCCTTCCTTCGTCAAACCCTGCAGGGGAGGGTGGCACATTTAACATGGGTCTTCAGAGGTCCATGATGGGCAGGACAAGACACCCCAAAGCCCATCTGGATGGAGGAGTCTGGTCCCACGTCTCAGGGCATGGAACAACCGGCTTGGAAACCGCTGCTGCCCCAGCAGTAACACAAACCCTGCAGACACCACCACAGAGCAGGGCAGGGCTGCAAAAGGTCACCTGAGACATTCCATCCCCTCAAAGCAGGACTGAAGCTGACCTGTGTGACAAGAGTCTGTCCACTGTTCTTTACAGCAATGGAGATTCAGATCTCAGGCCCAACGTTTGCCTATCCTTCTTCCATGACAGACTTGCTAACGTCTAAGCAAGGGACTTTCAGCTGCTACCGGTTTGCAGACCAGAATTTTAACTCCTGGTGGGGGGCAACCTCTAGAAAACAGACTCAAACCCACTACTAAGGCTTGCCCTTCTGGGACAAACTTTGGAAATAGCCCATAGACCCTCTGTGGTCCAACAGCACAAACCACGAGAGTAGTCCTCTCTCCCACCCCACGCATCAGACTTTTTACAAATACTACCCCTCTCTGCACAGCACATTTTTCCCATATTTAAAGACAGTTCTCCTATTGCCTCACAGATTACAACTTGAGGCTAAAAAACCTCCTCATTCTCCTTCTGACCTCCAATTGTTCTTGGATCGCATGCAGACATTACTCAGAGTGCATAACAAACAGGAGGGGGTTTCTTCTACTGCCCCACTGCAGAGGGGTAAGGGAGATAACCACTCTGCACATAGCTGAGCGCCTGGCACAGCTGGCACACCCCTGATCCACACGTCCTTACCTGGACAGGCTGGGCGTTGCACCACACCATGCCCTCCCCATCGCTCTCCCAGATGAAGTGCACTTCCCGCCCTGCCCATGCCAGGGGGATGCTCAGCTCTACCTTAAACCAGCACGTCTCCCACCTGGAAGAGAGCAGGCAGCAACCTCAACCCACACCAAGGGAAGCCACAATTCCTCAGAGCCTCCTTGGAAAAAGCAGAGTGAGGACTGCTCACAGCCCTTACGGCAGGCTGGTGCCCAGGCTGCAAGGAGGCATGGCAGCCCCAGCAGGTGAGGAAGCTCAGAAGGCAGCACACAAACCCCATCGTGCTGGCCTCACACCAGCCTCTTCTGGGACTCCAGAGAAATGGACAGCAGCATCGTGTCTTTGACAACAGCTAGGAAAAAAACCCCAATCTTCTCCCAGCCCTGAGAAAGAATACAGGTCCCACAGAGAAGCAACTATTAGTCACAGCCATGACTACGAACAGGAGCTCTCAGCAGAAAGGATCAGTGAACCTGGCCTTTCACTTTTTTTGGAAACAGACACATCTCAGTCAGTTTCCTCATGGAATCTCCCCAATGGCTTCTAGGCAGACACCTACCTAAAACACCAGGGAAGAGGATTATCATCTCATCTCTTCGCCATTGAGAGTTTGTGAGGATTCACACAAACAAGTAGCTCTGAGACATGAGCTCCAACCCCACCGCTGTCATGGTACCCCTGAAACGTGGTACTTACGTGGGTCCGAAGGAGTCTCCCACTTTAGCTGGTGTGAATTCCTGCCTGACAGCCTCATCGTACGGGATGCGCCGCGAGGTCTGGAAGCAGGAGAGCGATGCCGGCGGACAGCAATCCCCAAAGAGCCTGCAGTCACAGACGATTATTAAAGCCAGTCCTGCGTGGACCAGCCCAAAGGGTGTGTGTTGGGGGGGTTGGGACCACTCTGCCTCCCCAGCACGGCTATATCACCCTGCTACCACTTAACACCCTCACAGCATTAATTGAACAACACAGTAATAATTTGCCCTGTTGAAGGGGCTTGTTGGAGCCACACACCCCCCCGAGCAGCGTCCCCCCCGCCGAGGGCTAGAGGGCAGAGGCGACCGTGCCAGCGACACCCTGAGGCAGAGCTCCGTACTGGCCCAGGGCGTGTGTGTGCTTTGCTCACTAAGACCCCCGACCGGCAACAACCCGGAGGTAGCAGGCCCGGGGGCGGCACGGCCCACCCCCACCTGCTGCCAGCGCCACGGAGAGGTGACGGAAGGGGAGGGGAAATAGCCCCGCCGTCCCACCTGCCCCGCAGGTTGCAGTCGGTGAAGTAGGTCTCGGAAAGGAACTTCTCCACCCGCTCCAGGGCCGTGCGGCGGTGCTTCAGGGCTGCCATGATGGCTGGCGCGGCGGGCTCTGCGCAGGCGCGCGGGGCGGGGCGGTGCTGAGGCGGGCCCGGGATGGTGGGCCCTGGAGGAGGGGGAAGCTCGCTGCCCGGCATCCTTGCTTCCAGCGGCGGCTGGCTGCGGCAAGGTCTCCTCCCCGGGCTCGGGGAAGCTCTCCGGGATGCATCGCGGTGCCAAGGGGCTGTCCCGGGAAAGGGCCGGGCCTGCCTAGCCCCGTCGAGGTGACCTCGGGTGACAGGGCCTCGACCGCGCCCTGAAGGACGGCCTGACTCAGTCCTTCCTCCGGCGGGCCTGGAAACGCGCTACCGAGGATGGTTGTTACTCACTCTGCCGGCTCCCTGCCCTCCCGGCTTCAGGAGAAAAATAAACAGTTCGTTACTGCCTGCAGCCAGCACCAAACACTGCACCTTTTAGTAAATTAATGGGAAACCAGAGGCAGAACCCAAGCAGAGGCATCTCATCTCTCTCCCCTTTGGCCTCAGCGACTCCGCACCCACCTCTTGTCCTCCCTGCCCCCTTATTCCCCTCAGAAGTGCCCCGAAATTTCATTGTGTATGATCAGGAAGAAAGGAAGAATCTGTACATAATGATTAGCCCTGATATTTTAATGGAAATACTGCACTACAGTCAAGTTTACAACATTTGTATAGAAATCACATGGATTTGTGGGCCGAGGATCACATTACAGAATACAAAAAGCAAGTTCAAATAAAAAGAGAAAAAAACCCAAACCTCTGCTATTGTACAGGCTGGGAGCAGAGCTGGGATGTCGGACAGAGGCAGAGGTCTCCCCACGCATATCCCGGGGATCCACGCCAGCCCCCCTTGCGCTCATTGACATGCAGGCACAGACTCCTGGGACAAGACACCCACCAAGTAGCAGCAACTGGTACTTCCAAGCTGGTCAAAAGTCTAAATGACCCCAAGATTTTTCACTTCCAGATCACCTTGAGCATACAACAGGGAAATAAGGGGGAAATAGCGCAGGAGTGTGCCTGAAACCTTAGAAGTGGGAGCGGACACGCAAGACCCGCTTCCTACCCAGTTACAGCAAAGGAGGAAAAGCAAGATGGGTAATTTATTGCTGGCAAACTGTGAATATTCCCCACTAGGCTCTTCCCTCTCTTTCCCTCTCTCCATAGGAGGCTCCCATTCAAGATCTGCCTGCTGCACATTGGCTGCCAATGAGTAGTGGCCCCTGGGGCCATGCACTTCCACCCCTCTCTCCCAGCTGCAGAAGGGCCAGTGAGGCACGCGTCCCCCTCCACACCTGCTCCCCAGCCTCTCCCCGAGGAGATGACCTGCTGTCTTGGAAAAAAAAAAATCCTTGGGAGAGGTTTAAGCAGCGGCAAAGCCTTGCTCATGTCTCCCCAGCTGTCCCTGGTGCCGTTTCGGGTGCTTAGGACTGGCAGCATGGGTTTGTGCAAAGGAAAGCTGCCTCCTTTGAGGAGGAGAAACAGTGCAGTTGTGTCTGTCGTGGCTTACGAAGTCCGTGGCGACTTCTTTTTTTTTTTTAAAGCAGAATCTTCCCCTGTGTTTTAAATATCTGCCAGTGATAAACTTCTATGCTTAAAAAAATATATATATCCCATAGGTGGATTTCACTAGCGAAATGCAATGAGACCCGCCCCATCCCCTCACCCTTGTCTTGCACACACACAGGCACTGCACACAAACACACACGCAGAGCAGCTCTATCAAATACTGGTTTGGTACTTCAGATGATGTTTTCTCCAATATTGAGAGGGAAAAATACATCAGCACAATCAACCCCAGCTAAGTAGCTCAGCAACTCTTCCCAAAAGCGAAGGTCCTTGGAGCTGGAAGACTAGGTGGATAAAAATTAACCACCAGGAAAAGCAAAAATGTAAAAAAAAAAAAAAAAATTATATAATATATATTTATATATCTTAACAGGCTGCCTATATCTCGGTTGTGTTAACCACAAAACGCACACACTGCCTTTGTTTTTTCCTCTCAGATTGTGAAGCCAATCATATAAAAATGGTTGGATGCACCATCCCTCCCCTTCCTCACCCCAAAAACTGCATGCTGCACGGTGCCTTTCAGACCAGGAACAGGGCTGTGGGCGAGCGAGTGTCTTCCTCCAGTTAAGAACAAAGACATTATTTTTATTTACAAAAAAAGGACATAAAAGTTTCCACACAAAAGCACTACAACGGTAACTCCCTTTGGTAAAAAGTGTAGTAAATGTCTCCGTCAGTCTGTCGGTCGTTACTAATTCACAAGCTACCTGGTACTATGGTACACCAGAAGCTAGTACAGTTATGCTAGCACATCAAGCATATTTCCTTTAATTAAAAAAAAAAAACAAAAACAAAACAAAAACAAACCAAAAACAAAAACCAAACAAAAAAAACCCCAAAATGGGCAATTTGTACATTTATTTACAAAAAGGAGGGGAACATTAAAATCGTGTTGTTCTCTGGTGTGTGTGTGTGTGTGTGTATGTGTACGTACATGTGTGTGAAAAGTTGGTGCATGGCACTAGGAGAGACTAGTAAACAAGCAGGTACAAAAAAAAAAAAGTAAAATAAACAGTTCCACTGGCACTAGAAAGGACAGACAATCTGCACGGGGTGAGTCCAGCCTGGGAGGGAGGAGAGGGTGGTGAGAGGAACCCAGGGTCAGCTCCATGAGGTGGCGTGGGGCTGCCCCATGGCCCCACACAGGAGCGTCGAGGGAGGAGAATCCAGTCATGACAGGCACCTGGGGACTTTGGGACACATCCAAGAGGTCCGGCGGTGGAGAGCCTCCAGTTTTCTCTTCCCTCCCCGCTTGGGGCCTCTGGGGAGTCAAAGCCTCAACACTGCTGGTGTGTAAGAGCTCATCGTGTTTCTCTGGGATGGCTCAGTTCAGAGAAGGGTCCTTCCCACCCTCTGGGGACACATGCCAAAGTCAAAGGGCCAGTGGCCCATGGTCCCAGCGGAGATCCGTGTCCCTACAGGGAATCCCACTGGTGACGGGTTGTACCAGCCACGCACTAGTCAAGTGGCCACATTACGGAGATACACAGTGAGGGAAGAAAGGTATCTTCCTCCTTTCCTTGATGCGCACACAAACACACACACATATCTCCCGGGCTCTTTTCTCACCCCGGGGGAGTTTTACGGTGTCTTGAATATCGTGCCATATTTGACGCGGTACTTGTTAATGCTGACAAAGTGCAGTGTCTCTGTGTCACAGGTGGTGGTGCAGGGCACCAAGCCCTCCAACCCTTCACCCATTAGCCACTTGTTTGTCTCAGCTGCCATTTCACGGGGCACATGCTCCTTGGTCCATTTGTCCACCCAGGCCTGGAACCGCTGGTGCAGCCGCTTGCTCACTCTTTCATGGGACTACAGAAATAGGAAGAGGTGTTAGAAAAAGGTGTCTTTGGACCCCAAAAATGCAGCTTTACACAAAGCCTGGCTGCTGGTCAACACAACCGAAGGGATCAATGACCAGAAGGAATTTATAACGCAGACATCATCCCTTGCTAACAGCAGAGGAAAAGCTCTGATAAAGGCCCCTGGGTCTCCTCTCCAAGGCAATTACAGTGGCAAAACAAACTCAGAAATACTACCAAAAAGTTTACGTTCTTTGATTAATATAGTGGCTGTCAGGCTGGGGACACAGAACATACCCTGCAGGAGACCGAGAGCTGCACACCCAGCACAGAGTCCCTTCCACACTGGCCTCCTCCTCAAGCAACCAGGAGCCAAGGTAGAACTCCAGACCAGGCAAGCCCCGCTCTCCCCAGCCCTCAGAGTCTGCCTCCAGCCCTGCATGGAGGGGCATGCTCTCAGGAGAGAGCAAGCTCAACATTACACGTCAGGGGAACCAACTATGGAAGATTAAGAATCGGGACAGCCTTAAAAGGTCTGAGAACCACTGGCTTAACGGAAGCATTGGGAGAGGAAAAACTGTGCACATTTTTGAGTAAGAGCACCTGCTTACGGCATGTAAACTTAAGGACAGATGGCTTAGAGCCATGGCTTGAAAACCATGACTACAGTCATAATTGAACACATTAAATCTCAAGATTAAAACTTCAGTATTTTATTATTTGTTTTGTTCTCCTCCCAAAGGCGGACTGCTGCTCAGTGTTAACTGTTAAATCCAATAGATTTGTAGTTTAGTGTAGCTTCTGCAGCTCCTTCAGTGTGCTTCAGTAACCAAGGAGCTATGCTGCATGCTATGTATTTAACAGTTCAATAATTTGACTTATGTTCAGATTCTCTGTGATAACACTGGCATGTAGTATCCTCTTATGAGATAACTTTTCCTTGAGGTTTGTGGCAGTTGAAATCAAATGCCTCAATATCGGCATTTCAAAGAGTCACTACTGAAATAAAACACTCTTATCTGGTGTGAACACAAGTTTAACAAAATCACTTTACAACTAATGAAATAAAACCATTATTTGTATTTCATCAGCAAGAAACAGATGGTAAGTAGCTGTTTTAGAAGTCTAAATACACAATTAAAACAGAGCCGTGAAGGATGATTTACTAGGCAGGAAGCAGTGTGCACCTCTCTCTCACCTCCCAGTGAGTTTTCTCAGTGCTTCACTCAGGAAAGCAAACAATTTAATAAAGTGAATACAGTCTCTGCAGCTATAGAAAAGCCTACTGCTGGCATAGCCTCTTGGGTTCCTCTGCTTCTAGTTGCTTCAGACAGCAACTTTTGCCTGAATCTAGCAGGTTTCACTTTCTTTCACATTCTAAGCAATGGCATTCTGCTTAACATTGTGTTTTAAATGGATTATAATAAAATTGTAGTGAAGTATTTCAAGCCTCCAGTCTAAATAGCCAAACTATAACTGGAGTTTGCTCTTAAAGCTCCCTGGTTTTCTATATCGGATGGAAATGTTCCCATGGGATGAGAAAAGTACCTGAGTGTCAAAGCTTTCAGAGGACAAAATCATCTTTCTCCAACTGAACCCTTCTGAATTTGGCTGATCTGGAGTCACAGGCTGTTTTCATCTTGAATAAACCCCAACCTTTACAGCTCAAGAACAGCCGGAGAGCCAACGCTTCCTTCCCTTTCTGCATCTCTGCTCCCCTGCCTCCCAACTATCCCCATCACATCCTCCTTCCCTTGTCCCAACAGTTACTTTTGTCACAGAGAACCAAAAGCAAGTTTAAGTAACTTCAAAAAGTCAAATTCCAATGTAAATCAGCAATCATGAGCATTGACTGCTAAATGTGAGATGTCACAGACCCTCAGGTCCAGGACTTTCAAGCCCTGGAAAAATACTCATGGGGATTCTTCTGTATGGGTGACCTCACTACTCCCATCCTTGCCACAAAACCCAGCTTTTCTACAGCTGCTGCCACATGTTGACCATGCTCTGCTGGGCGGGAGCAACCTGAGGACTCCCACTCTCTGTGACTGTGGGGACATGATGAGGGGATGGTACCCAGAGGGATCCAGGGGGACAGAAGGCATTTGATGCCCTGCACTCCAGTTCCTCTTTGGGAAAGCCCTGGAAGAACAGGTACTCTCACGTCACCCACAAGAACATGCAGAACACAGGTCTTCCCTAAAACAGGGAGAACACCACCCATGGGAAGTACCTCCTGGAAGAAGCTGGAGAGCTTATGGTTGACACCACTATCCTATCACAATAAAACTCTGGAGAGAAGGGAGGAGAGATGGGAAAACAATGAGACTTAGAGGTGGAAGAAGAAAAGATTACACCTTAGGAACATTCAGAAAATCTTTAGTGCCTTGGAAGGACAAAACAGCACACCATCCTCCTGGCAACACAAAGACTGCTAAATGTTACCGATTGGGATCCCCGAGGACGTTTCATCTGTCCCGGGAAACACCAGCTGCCCACCCCAGTCCTTCTGCTCACTCCTACCTGCTGGGCTCGCAGCAGAGCTGTCCTCCTGTACATGTAATCCTCCGATTTGATCACGTACACCATCTTGTAGGAGTTCAGTTTGAATTTACACTCCAGCTTGTCCAGGCTCTCCACGTTCTCCATGGACTTCTTACTGTTTCCCTCCTTCCCTTCCTTCTCCTGCTGCTCCCGACCACGCTGACACTTACGGATCCGTCTCAGATTCCTGCAAACCAGAGAACCCCTCTTGGAACTAGTGCTCACTCTCTGGCACTACTAGATTGGACATAGCTGGTGGATCTGTGCTGGCTCCTCAAAAGCCTGGCAAACAGCTTGGAGCACAACTGCCTGATGCAGTCATTCAGGCTCAGACCCCTACAACAAAAGTCAGCTCACTTGGTTTATCTTATTTCCAAAAATTTTATTCCAACTCCCTTCTCATGCAAAGCCCTGACGTGGCACCTGCCATTTTCAGGTAGAGGGTCACTGTAAACCAAGCCAGGACTGCCAAAAAACCCAACATGGCAAGTCATCAGCCCTCACCCTCTCCCCAACCCATGGACCATGACATCTCTTAGGCTGAAAAGCAGCACAGTACCTCTAAGCCACGCTGCCAGGGTAATGGCTTCTGTCATAGCACTAAAATAACAGGCGAGACCGACTGCCAGCACTCTGACAGATCACAGCTGCTCTGCCCTCTACGGCCAGACACAGCCCACTGTGTAGGGTCCACGGCACAGACCAGCCACTCACCTTGGCAGGAAGACTGGTTTCTGGGCCAGGTGCTCCCGGAGCTCAGGGGAGGTAGAATCGGAGTTGATGTACCGCTCCACGTAGTCTGACCAGCGCTGGAAGCGAGCACAGAGCACAGATCAGCCACTGCCTTCCCACCAAACAACATGGAATGGTTAAGGAGGCTAAGCTGGAAGTTCTACAGACAAACACAAGGCTGCTTTTGAAGGCTCTATGCATCTTATCCCCAAAAAGGCAGGTTTCTCTATATGGTTTTGAGGGTTTTCTAATTGTCCTGGTTTGAGGTAAAACAGAACCAACTTTCTGTTCAGTAACTTTACTTCTTAGCTAGGCCTCTTGTAACTCTCTGAAATTAACAGCGTATTGTGCAGAAAATTGTCCGTTCTCAGAGGGATAAGACCAATGTTTACAGTTCATGCCAAGGTATGAACTCTACTGTGCTCTGGTGAGGCCGCATCTGGAGTACTGTGTCCAGTTCTGGGCTCCCCAGTTCAAGAAGGACAGGGAACTGCTGGAGAGGGTACAAAGGGCCACAAAGATGATTAGGGGACTAGAACACCTCTCTTACAAAGAAAGGCTGAGCGACTTGGGTCTTTTCAGTCTGGTGAAGAGAAGACTGAGGGGGCATCTTATCAATGCTTACAAATACGTAAAGTGTGGGTGTCAGGAGGATGGGACCAGGCTCTTTTCAGTAGTGCCCAGGGACAGGCCAAGAGGTAACGGTCACAAACTTGAACACAGGAAGTTCCACTTAAACATAAGAAGGAACTTCTTTACTTTGAGGGTGGCAGAGCACTGGAACAGGCTGCCCAGAGAGGTGGTGGAGTCCCCATCTGTGGAGACATTCAAAATCCACCTGGACATGTTCCTGTGCCACCTGCTCTGGGTGACCCTGCTTTGGCAGGGGGGTTGGACTAGATGATCTCCAGACGTCCCTTCCAACCCCTATCATTCTGTGATTCTGTGAATGGTATGCACAGAGGCTCTTGCTTATACTTATTGCTACAACAACCAAGGTCAGCTAATTTCGTTATTTGCCCTGTTGGAGGGTCGGAAATGGAAAACCGTAGAGGGGTCCCACCTGTGGGGAGGAGCGGACAGGACAGGTGACCCAAAATTGACCAACAGTGGTATTCCATCCCATCTGCCCCATGCTCAGTATAAAAGCTGAGGGATCAAAGGGTCAGCTCTCTTTCTTCAATGGCTGACGTCCAAGGAGGGCCCTGTCTGTTCATCTGCCTTTGATCCCAATCCATGTGTTCCTGACTCCAGATCTGGAATCCAGTTCCCATCCATCACTGAGTCCAGTCTGGGACTTCCCCAGTGCATGACGGTGACGCCATCCTGGGAGCTTAATACAGTTTTGTATATACTGTATCTATTTAATTATTTTCTTTTTATTTTATTATTAATATTTCATTAAAGTAGTTTAGTTCCTTCTAAACTCCTAAGTCTCTTTATTTCTCTTCCTGCTCTCCTTGTGCGAGAGGTGGTGGGAGAGCATCTGTTGCTGGACATTGGCCAATTTGGCCAAAACCACAACACTAATACAAAATAAACCAAGAAGGATTTGCCTACCCACATCACTGAAAGCTTTATGGTGTGTCCTTGATGTTTCTTTATCTTATGCTAACGGACCACAATAACAGTCAACTGAACACCCTCATCCACCGCACCCTTGACCATCACAGTCAGCTCTCTGCACAAGATGCTCTTACCTCTGCTTCTACAGGGTCATCAGAGTTCTCCTCTTCTGTGTCCAGCAGTTCAATGGTTAACTGAACTTGACCTCTGCTCTGAATGAACATCAGCTATAAGGAAAAGGCAGAAGGGACTTCAGTAAGGGGTTTCAAATAGAAAAAACAACCTCCACTTCTCGCTGGGGCAAAGGAAGAATGAAGGAAGGTGGCATAGTTTTAAAGGGAAAAAAAACCTCTGCTTCCCACATGCCTGACAGCAAATGGAAAACACTAGCCAAATTGCAGTCTTTAAGGAATAAAAAAATTGTAAAGCTTTCTGAAAGCCTTCCTTTTTGTTGTTGTTTATGGAGTGGTGCAGGTCCTTCTGGAGCCCCCAAAATAAGTTTGAAGGCAAGGGAAGAGAAATTATACAGGCAGGCTTTTATCCAAAGTACTTTACTTGCTCAGAAAGGGCCTGACCACTTCCTGCATCTCAGGCGAAAGTAGTATGGATTTGATTAGCACAGTGTACCAGGTTTATTTAGCAATGTATGCAGTCAGCAATGATTTAATGCCCAGTCAGTATTAGCAGATCTTCCCACAGTCAACAAAGGTTGAGACACGAGCGAAATGGGAGAGTTTGAGTTAACAAATTAAAACTAGTGACAGCAAAGCAGTCCATATGATACAACTCAAAGATGTTGTGAAGCACAAGGAATATTCATTGCTGTTCCAGGAAATTTATTTCTGCTTGAAACCTCGTTTCCAAGGGGCCCTTACAGAAGCATTAACCTACATGCCAAAAGCTGGGGACATGCCACCAAAACTTTCAATTTTCAGAGCTACAGAAAGTTCTCAGGACTCTTGGGTGCCTAAACAAGGTTCCTTTTTTAAAGGACTGGTGCCTCTTCCATCTTAAAAGGTGTGCCCCTCACTGCTTGCTGCTTTTATACCACATTTCACAGCCCAGCTTTACCTTGAAACAGTTCTCCTCTGACATGAGCTGCTCAGCTTTGCGCTGGTAGGTGGCCTCCAGAAGCGTACGAGAAGACTGGGAAGCGAGAAGACCTCCTGTTGCTCCATTGTTGTTCTCCGACAGGTAGAGGTCTGTTACTTGCACGCAGATCTCATCACTCACGATGTGCTGGAGCTGCAAAAAGGAAGAACACGGGGAAGGTGTTCGTCAGGGAGTCTGCTACAGGTCCATCAGCACAAAACAGAAAGAAACAAAGATGTAACCACGGGTTTAAGCCCAAGCCAAAAAAAACCCCAAAAAGGCTGAAAAAGCATGAGTTTAAAGCTACATTTTTCGTAGTTTCTTCCAGTTGCAGATGATCTCTGCTGCTATGGAAAAAACACAGTATATCTTTAAATATATTAGCAGGTGGCAAAGTACAGCTAACTTGGAGAAAACCTATGGGCAGGGAACATCCTCAGCAGCAGGGGAGGAAGGGCTAAAGCACCGTGACACAGTATATCTCCTCCACAGCAAGGCGCTGCTGCTGTGTCTGAGCAGAGGTGGGAGAATTAGTATCAAATCCTTATTTTGTACAAGTTTAAAAATCAGAAGTCACTCGACTGTCTTTCGAATTCAGTTCATCTCTGGACTGAAGTATACAGGGCTTCTGAAAAGTAGCACTACTCATCTGAAAGAGGAAAGGCCTTTCAAGCCATTCCACTGCCAGCCCCCTGTGTCTGTTTTTGTTCTTTATGCTACAAAAAGGCACATGAAGAATTTTTCCCTTGGTCACACATTCTTCCTACCAGCCCAATAAAAGGACTAGAGTTGAACAGCCAAAATGAGTTACTCAAACAGCCAGATAAAAGACACAAAGCTTTTTAGAAAAGGCATGCACAGCTCCTACGACACTGGAGAAAATGAAAGAAATTATGTGAAAAAAGAATTAAATGTCATTTAAAGGTAAAGCAAGATTAGCTCTGGAGATACTTTGAAATTGAATAGTGATATCCTAAAACCTCTGGAAAAACAAAGGCAGAACTCTATATGCAGAGAGAGGATATTCTCAGTAATTTAAATACAGCAGAAATTACTTTTTATCGTGTCTCATTACACCAGTGTTAGAGCTGTGTTAAGAACACCCAGAATTTACGTTTACCCCCGAAATTACCCATTTAGGCATACAACATTCCCCTCCAATGTGGGTCTGGGCTCTCACTGCAGCAAACATCCTGGCTACTTTCTGTACCTCGGACCATCCACCCTCCAGCCTTTACTGGCAGTCACCTGTCGAACAATGCTCTGGATCAGCTTGTCCATGGTAAAGGCAATGTAGGCATGGATGGTGAACATTTCACGCAAGGAGTCCTCGTACTGCGATGAGTCCATGTTCCCATCCAGGAGATTGCGCACCATGTCCAGGAAGGCCGGGTAATAATCCTCAACATCAATGTCCACTGTAATGAGAGAGAATGGGAGAGATGAACACACCATCCCCAGGAAGGGTCGCTTTGAGTGTTGGTCCTCAGACTGCCCAGCCAAGCTGAAGAGTTACTGGAATAGACTTAAGTTTGTCTTTTATAGACATTTAAATGAGTCCTTTTAAGGCCACAGGTACTTTCATAATCTCTTTCTAGCTCTAGCCTCCTCCACGAGGCCTTTACTTCTGAAAGACTTTTAAAAAAGTTTTTAGTTAAGGAACTCAAGGATACTTTAGATACCATGAAACCTCTTAGGAAATAACTGCTGTATACTACCATTCTGCTATTTGAGCCCCACATACCCCACACCTTCCCATCTCCTCCCTCAATTCAGTGCTACCCAGCAATGATAAAAGAGAGATACCCCTGTCTTGAAGGGCAACTGATGTAACATGCCTGAAGACGCCAAGTAAACCCTGTCAACACACTACGAATAGAAGCATGTTTCTTCCCCAGCCTCCCACCAGAAGGCACTCACTAGGCTCCTTCAGTCGCAGCTGGATAGCAGGACTGTCGCTCTTGTCTCGCTTTATGCCCAGCACTTCTCTCTCCCACTCCCTTTCCCGTGTCTCCTCTTCGATCTGCCGCTCAGCCTGGGTGCAGATCCTCAGCAGCCGCAAGCACAGGATCTGATGCAGCCGCATGAATATGTACCAGTTGCTGTTCACGTAGAAGAGATTGTAGACCTCATCCATGCCCCGCAGCTTCTGTGCCGTCATGTTGTTGAACATCAGCTTGGTTTTAGGAGGACTGCCCCCAACACCGTTGTGCTTTTTTGCAGCCCCAGTAGCTTCATCCACATCCATTTCCTCTTCTTCCTCCTCTTCCACATCTGAGAGTTCACCTCGCTGAGCAAACAGCAGGTCTGGAATGAAGTGATACATGATCTGCTTGATTTTGTACTTGTCCTCTTTCTGGATTCCCGTCTGCCGCTTCACATGGTGGATGATGAGAGAGGCAGCGTCTTCCAGGATCTGCTTGTCTTCATAGGCTAGTGATAGGTGTGGGCCTGTGGGGACTCCAGCATTGTCTTCTGAAGCCTGCTCTTGCCTCTACAAGTGAGAAACACAGCACAAAAATTAGTCCCAAACACCTCTCTCCACACAGGACCCTTTCAGAAAGCTCTGCCAGTGACGCAGACCTCCTCTCTCATCAAGTGGTGAGGAATAGAAACTGAAACCAAGCTTGAAAACTACATAAGCTTGACGGAAGGAAACTACTGGTGACCTTCTTACCTCATCATAGATGCTTTCAATCTCATTGAGGAGACTCTTTGACCTCAGGACCTTGGTATCATTCTGCTTGAAGTTGATGCCCTGGTGGTCCAAGGATTTCAGGTAATACTTCTCATTCTGCTCTCGCCAGACTTTATTAAATCCTCTCTGGGCTTCTCGCCACTCTTCCTCTTTCATCTTTAACCTTGGATCAAGAAAACAAGAGTGACCTAAGAGGGCTACTCTGAGCATATAAGGAAAACCTAGGCTGATGGTTCCTGCCCAGCGCTGAGAAGAGCTGAACTCCTTATGAAACAGGGATAAATGAAAGCTGTCCCACAGAATGGAGCTTCACAGGAGGGGCACCCTGCACACACTCTTCTGAACAAACCCCTCTGGGCTTCTCTTGTGTCTAAGTAACACAGCTCAGGAACAAAGTAGCTTCAAGGCTTGTGCTTCCCCCTGTGGCATGACAGGACAGCTAGAGGGTTTAGCGTCCCTCTAATCCCACTGTCGGAAGCAGACAGAGGGGCTGAAGGGTCAAGAGAGCCACAAGAGCTGTCCCAGCTTCTCAGAAATCCCCAGAAAGTCATGTAGCTCCAGCTGCTGAAAAGGAGCGGCTTAGTTTGAATGATTAAAAAAGTTATCGCCTTGCAGCAACATGAGCTTCCTGGGAATGGACTCCTGAACCTCAGACTCGGTATCTCAAGCAAAGCAGCCCTGATGCAGCTCAAGACCCGTCTCACAGGCAGAGTGTCCCTGCAGCAGGGTGGGGAAGCTGTGACCTTGCGGGTATCCTGGGTAAGGCTGCTACTCCCACCTCTCACAGCCCTGAGACACGGGAGTGACAGTCCCACAGAGGTGGGAAGACTATCTCCTCCTTATACGTCTCCTCGAGCTTCCCCAAGGAGCTGCAGTATCCACTCCCTTTTCCTGACCGAGGAAGGGGAGTTTGACAACAGAAACTGGCTTGGGAATCTGAGGGCAACACTGCCACCGCAATCTGAGCCCACGGTCACACACAGCTGCGGATTTGGAAAGGGATCAAATTTAGCCCTGGATCAATCCACACAATACAGTTTCCTCATCTCACACATGATGCTGACACCAGGGAAGAAGTAAGGTTTAAGAGGACAAAACAAAAGCTCTGCATCCCTCCAGCTGAGGTGGTTAGGTTTGTTTCAGAAGGGTGATTCCCTCTTTCTGGGTGATTATTATGAAATACAGCAATCGACCAGAACATAAAATGCACTTCCTAAATTACAGCCTCGTGGAGGTCATGCCCTTTAGGGGCTGAAATTAGCTACTTTTACATAAATCTGGATCACATATGGTGCGTTATCCTTCGGCAGAGCCCCTGGGGCAGAGTGCTAGAGCAGTCAGTACCTTTTCAGTACAATGGGAACAGCCACAGATGGGTTCTTCCGAAGTCCATCAATGATGTCAGCTGCTTTGTCAGCATATATCCTCTGGAGAGCCTTGCGGTGGATCACCTCTGAAGTGCCACCCAGAGTGTTGTCCAGCCGGAATTTGGCCTGCTCCTCAGCAGACAAGCGCGAGAGTTTCTTTTGGATTGCCTCAAGGACGCGGATCGTTGCCAGGTTGGTCTCCAAGACAACATCCAGCTGAAGTGAACAGCGCATTAGCCATTGTTGAATAGATAAAACATGATACTTCACAGAGGCTTACATTTAGGTGACACGAAATAAGAAGCCATGCATGTTTAACAAGATGTTCTCAAGCAGCGGTTTCCATGTTCAGCTGCTCTAAAATAATCCAATTATATTTCATCTGCTACCTAGATAATACTGCGTAAGAATTTAAAGGCTACCAGAATGATACTGTTAGGAAATTACATTTTCCACCTGGGAATAGAGCACAATTGACAGTTACTCTACAAAAGGATGGGCTGAATCTGAGCATATTCAGGTAATTGCCAAGCTAACTTCCATTTCAAGTCAAGATGTCAATCATTTAACATCCTGAACATATAACTTTCCAGATTATAACAGGAGAATGCATGTTCTCGTGTGCTACGTGGGCAGTAAGAACAGAAAAGATGCATCAATTATATGTTGGCCATTGAACAATTTCATCTGGAGCAGTGTGAATGAAGAGCTATGCACAGAAAGTGAGGGGCAGGGGTGGTAGCTTGGAGCGAGAGGTGGTTACGCAGCCGCTGCTTCTTGCATTAAGAGAACACAAGGTTTTATGCAAAAAACAGGTGACAGACACACAATAAATACAGATTCTAAGACGCAGTATTAAAGGTATAATTATATCAAGATCATTAACTGTTCACAGACCCCCAAGCTTTCCGAGACATGAATCAAGGAAAAACAATTTACCTCAAAACGCTCATCCTCGCACCTATAGATGTGCTCTTCGTATTGTGTCTTCTTGGAGCTCACAAATGTGGAGTCTTCGGACCAGGATGGGAAAGAGACCCAGGTGTCATTCAAAACCTTTGAGGGAGAGAGGGGGAGACAAGAGTCACGGTCAGCCTTCCAAGGGGCTCCACTTGGCTGTCTCTGAGTCAGGTCTTCTGACAGAAGGATCTAATTCCCTCAGAAGTAGATCCTCCCATGAGAAGGATTCGGAAAAACTGTATCCCTTCCAAAGCCCAGACACCACCTGGCATCCTCAAAAGAACCCCAAACAGCCAGAACCGAAATGTCCAGGCAGCCTGAAAAATTCATTAGCTGGAGCTGGGAGAAAAAACTGGCAAGCGAAGAGAAAAAGAAAGGTGAAAGGAGCTTTTCCATTACTTCATATTAGTCAACTGCAACCAGCTGGTTCATCATGTGTGTGATTCACCATCAACAGCACTGGGTGGTCATCATGTCAAACACAACCATTAGACAGTACATGGTTTCTACCTCCAAATAAGGCTAATTGGGAATATAAATCCATACCCCAGCAACACCTTTCCTGACAAAGCGGCTGAGCACCTGCAGCTTTCACCACCTCCAAAACAGGAAGAGAACATTCAGAAAAACCTCAAAGAGGCCAAAGGCAAAGAAACACAGATTCTGGCAGGCAATCTTGAAAGTCAGTCCTGGTTTTCATAAACCTGAAGCCTGAACAACTTAGTCATGAGATTCTCACAGGAAGAAAAGTTCATAACTGCATCACACGAGACACTTTTGAGAGATATGTCAGGACTTAGATTAAAAAAAACCAAACTTACAATTGTCTCTTGCCCAGGTTGTTTTCACTATCTTGCCACCACTGCAGCTGAACACTTATCACCACTGCTAACTTTGTGACTCGGTCATCCACATTCATCCTCCTCATGTCTCAAGGAGTACAAGGACACAAAAACCATGATGTTCCCAAATGGCAATCTCCTCACTATTTGTTGCAGGTGCCACTGCTGACTGCAGTGGCCCAGGGAAGAGATTTCTGGGGCTTTCCCCTCCCCCAGTGAACACCCTAAACCAACATGTTAATTAACTGGCATTCAGCTCACTCACCTCCAAAACATCACCTTCAATACCAGTGAAGGAACAGGATCAGCCAGTATCATTCCCACTTTGATCAAAAGGTCATTACACTACATTAATGACAAAGGACATCTGATGCTGCAGCCCTTTGTCAAGTGACCAGCATTGACCCTTGACCAAGAAGGCTCCCCTGTAGGGAGCCCATTTCCCACAGCAACAGCACCATTTCTCAAGACAAAAGGTCATCTTAGCTTTTCAGGTAGAAAGAAAGAAGCATGTGAGGAATATGTGGGAGAATCTGTCTACAGAAAACGGGATTTTAAGGTTAACCTTTTAAGGTTGGACCAGAGACAACTCTGAAAGCAGACTGAGTGGGAATTTGGGTAAAAAGGTAGCAATAACCCTGAATTACGTACTGCCTTGTAAAAGATCCCCAAGATCACATTAAGACATACAGAAAACTAGTTCTGTCACTTCCTACTTCAAGTTTTTAAGTTTGTAATCTTAATGTTCTTTTCACACATTATACTATGTGAAACATCATACATATCTAATGCTCCTACATTTTACTTAAGTAAACACTACGACTATTTGGTTGTGGTTTTTTCCAGCTGTTCCCCCCACAATGCTTTATGCAACCCTTTCACAAGCACCACTGGAGAAGAGCCAATGCCAACCGCCAAAGCTGTGTGGGTATCGCATCTCCCAGCCAGCTTCTGGCATAACCCATTCCTAAACTGACGCTCAGCCCTGTGCAATAGCTTCTGGCCATGATCCAGATGTTTGCAGGAGTGCCGAGCACTTGCTCACCACGAGGAACACTTCGGGGTGTACTCACCTTGGGCTCCAATACATATATGATCTCGAGCCAGGACAGTATGCCTGCACACTCCTGGGTGCAGGATCAGAGCTAACCAGGCAGCTGCCTGGCCCCAGCTCCATGCCCAGCGCCAGTTTTGGGGCACAAGGCAGCAGCACAACCCAGCTGTATGAGAGCAGACATGCCCCGACACCCCCTGGAACCTTTTCAGCATAATGCAGGGATACAAAATAAATTCCCCATCCTGTTCCACTCCTCCTTGCTCCATCCCTCCAAGAAGGCCGGGAATAGCCTTCCTCTGTCACGCAATTCCCAGCCGAGAGCATCTTACCTCTTTACACAGCGGAGTCCGCCCCGTGCACTTGGGTTGCTGATAGCTTTTGGGTAAGGCTCGATAGCTGGAGCCCAGTCTTTTACAGGAGGCATAGTCTATCTCCATGGCAATCCCCTCGGTAGCCCGTTCCTTTGGATACGTCTCGATGTGAACAGACTCTTTATACCCCAGAAAGTTTTTAAACCAAGTGAACAATTCTGGGAATTTCCTAAAAATAAAATGAATGAAGTGAAAAAAACTAGCTAAGTAGAAATCAAACAGCGCTGAGCTGCGATGCTGAGGCTACAATTGATTGCTACAGACAGACTGTGTCCAAGAAGACCCTCTGAATTATCAGTGTGGGGAGAGAGGATCCTCTCTGCTCAATCCCACTTGCACAGAGCCTGATCAAATGGAAAGCAAGTACCTGTTTGTTGATCAGGTGGTGGATTGCTCTCTCAGTGCAACTAAGGTGCTTTAGAATTACCTCCTCATATTGCCAGGGATACAGAGAGAAGCACCGATATATCCTCCACATGCCTCCTGCATACAGTCCCCGCGAGACAACTGACAATCAAGGAAGAGCAGACAAAGCTTTCACTTCGGGGGCAGCACTTGTTGCAGCGTCCCATCTGCGTCTCCCAAACTACCCCAGCAGTGAATGCAGGCCAGATGCCTACTTGTTTGCCAACATTCTTAACCTTAAAACAGACCTTTCCTTTCCAAAAGCAGCAAGAAGAAACTGAAAAGTGCTTCCGTAACTACCCAGCAAAACACCTCAGTGCTCAGCAATCACTTCGACCAGAGCTGCCTCCCCCAAAAACAGAGACCAGCACAAACTATGAAGAAGCCTTTGCCTGCAAGGCCCAAGCTCACCTGCTTGCACAGTTTTCTGAAGAATTTATTAGTCTGCAATACTGCATCTGTTCGACTCCTCTTATCTCATGCAAAGCTCCAGCAATATGAGGAATTGAACCTGGTACTGAGGCTAATTGAATCACCACTCATTTATTGCTTTTTCATTACATGACAGAAGATAATGTCCAACTCCAGAGTAAGAAAACTGTATTATACCTTTCCCAATACAGATATTCACCATTATGGCTAGGAGTACAGACAGTAGATGGGAGAAATACAGAATTTTTTGTCAAATATTTCACCTTTCATAGCTAAACGCAGCATCCTGCTGGTGCCTGACTAATTCCAGTGGAGCTACAGAGAAAGTGGAAGCTCCTTGGGGCAGTTTCTTTGCACAGTCGCCAGTGTAATGGGGTCCTGAACTCAAATTTATGTTGCTATTGCCTTCTCCCTTGGAACCAAGAATTCAGTTAGCAGGAAGAAGCAACATTAATCTTGCTGCCCAAAGTTGATGAGAGGATATCAGTTGGTTTTATCTGATACAGAGATGTTCTGTACACCGCTAGCAATTATGGAAGTCATAATTACTATTTAAACTACAGTATTTCTTATTTTTGTCTTCATGACATAATTCAGCTGCTTTTGGGAAATTTTAGTGAGTTTATATCAGTGCTCATTTTTTATATGACATTTTGTATAATTAGAGAGTCAGTCTTTTCTCAAATTAAATAATCTGTGATTCTAGAGTAAGAGACTGCACTAACAGGCTGCTAAATAATTCTGTTTGCTCTTCTGAAAAAGGAAGAAACATAGCAAGCAGTACCAGCACTGCTCTTGAATGCTGCCTGCCAAGACACAGCTAGGAATCCCTCTCTCACCTCCTCTCGGATAAGGAATAGAAAAGGGTAGTGCAGAAGAGCAGGAAGTTGGAAAGAAAACTGAAGCAGGGCCCTTATTGTCTCAGATGTACTTTGCGGCCCATGAAACCACCAGCCATCTCCCAGAGCAGTGTTCCTCCTCCTCCATGCCACGCACCCACACAATATGCATTCCCCTGAATGACCACAAAGGTTAGCGTTTCTTTCCTGGCTTTCCAACTGAAACAGACCAAGCAGATTAAACTTCTCACCTCACATAAGGAAACGGGCTCCACTTACCCCAGGAATGGAGAAACGAGCTGCACGAGCTCAGCCCGGGAGATCACCTCCTGGTTGAAAATAACCAGGCAGCGAAGGAAGTTTTCATACGCTTCTGTGCTACGCAGAGCTTTGCGGACCTTACAGAGAGAGGAAAAGAGGAACACAGTTGCTATCAGGGTGAGATCAAGCTGTGTATGCTATTGCTGTCCAGGAGTCCTGGATTCAACACTGTGCTTCCCACCAATGCACGGAGATTATGCGTGGAATAAGAACGCAAATCTTTAAGTGAGTTGAACAGAGGGTAACTTGCCCCGTACACAGGGCTAGACAAACAGATCCTGACGTGAGCCATCTCTGTGCTGGGTATGCCCTGCATTATCAGCACACAGAGCTGAAGAAAGGAGTTAAAAGTGAAGAGTGAAATCCCTCAAAAAAATCCCTAACAGCTGGATTACAAAATGCTGGAATCATGGACAACGTCAGTCGTAACTGCAGCACCACAAACCCACCCAGGCTGCCTTTAAACACTAGAGAATACTGCAAGTAGGGAGCAGGGGAGAGAGACCTGTGCCCTGGGTAACACTGCTCCAGCCCTTGCCTGCATTACAGCTTGGGTTATCACATAGAATGCAGCTTTTGTATCCCTTATCTCGACAGTATGAGGAAACCGAACAATTAATCCCAACACCATTACCTTTCCCACAAGAACAGTAGGCATATACGCATCAGACGGACATCTATCATCATTAAGATATTCGTCATCACAGTTACAATTCTGCAGCAGGGATTTCTAGGTTTACTCATGTTAACACCTACACATCCTCTGAGCAATAGATTGGTTCCCAGTTACCAGTAGCTGGTCTACAGCATGCTGCAAAATGCACCACATCATCAGGGAGCAACCAAGACTTTCATCGACACATGAATATTTCTTAAAAGGCTCATTTACGTTCACTATATACTCCCCTCTGACCCATAAGGAAATGTATGGACATTTTAGGGAAGACACCAAGGTACTACTTGGAAACATCCCACACATCCTTCGTTTGTTCTGTATGGTAAACCAGCAACAGGTAACAACCATGCAATTAATTAGATTCATCTCTTAGGGAAAAAAACAAACAAAAAAAACCCATTGACATGAATCAGCTGCTTTGTAAACTGAGCTCCCACACTGCAGGCAGCTGCTTGTGGATGGGTACAGCAAGCTATGCCAACGCAATAAGACACGCCATGCACATCAGCGCTTATACAGGGATTTCATAAAGGTGAAAAAAAATTGGGAGCATGCCTTACAGGAAAAGAAATTCCCATTCCTGCGAATAAGCTGCATCGGCAGTGAGTGAAAAGCTGGAGAGTCACCTCTGGGGAAAAGACACAAATATCCACATAAAAAGATCACCAGTCTTAAAAAATTCAATGGATCTGACTTAGAGGTCGCACAATACATCTGAGGTCGAGCTGACAAATGTTATCAGGGTGATATATATACCACATACTTGACTGTGATAAAAATCCAAACGTATACATGCTAAGAATACAAATCAATGACACGAGATGGTTTTCTCTGAATCTCACTTCTCACCTTCTCAAAGAAGAGAGATTCTGTCCCCACACCATGTTTGCTGGCTTCCGCCAAAGACTGGTCTTTTAAACCAAGCAGCTTCGGTTTCTTCTGTTAACAAAAGAAAGAAAGGCAAGGAAAAAAAAAAAAGGGCTGTTCAGCAGAGCAAATTGCCATATTTTGATTATCTATCACACTTTTCTCTTCCTGACCCTACCATTTGCTTTCAAATAAAAGAAAGGTGACTTTTTTTTTTTTTGAAGGAAACTTGCATGAAAGTGTGTGTCGCAAGTTAATCTCTTAAAGGTTAATCAGTAGCATAGAACTGTAAATATTTTTAATACACTGTTGCATCCTTTTCTGTAACTAGTTGATTGAAACAGTCACTGCTTGTAGCGTATCTCATTTTTCTAACTAGATTTCAGAATTACCAAAATAAATCTGTTTTTTTCCTATCACTCACCCAGTTGGTTAAGTCTTACACCTCCCTAAAATTAGCATATTTCTTTTTCTCTCTTGCATTCCACTGCAAGAGCCTTTATTTTCCCCATACCATACTCCACACCCTCTGAAAGCTGCCTCCAAAGCTGTTTCATTTGAAGGGGCGGAGAAAGTGCAGAAGGGGAAGTAAATCACTGGATTTAAATGATACATTCACGCATGCTAATGCTTTTCATGACAAAGCAAGATACACCACCTTCAAAACAAGCAGGTGAACTTGCCTCTAATTCACAAACACTTAACCACCTGGCCACGAGACCATTTGTATTATGCTACAAAGCCTCGCTCTCTCAAAACGTGCATCATTTGAAAAGGGCGAACTCTGCTAAGAGAATAATCATTCACCATTGTATTATACAGTTTATCATAGTAAAGATGAGCAAACATGATTCCACTGCATCTGCTCTGAGGTCTACTACAACAAAGCTTTCAGGCACACCTTTATTTTCCCTCAGCTTGTCTTCCCACGTGCCTTAGAAACATCACTATGAATTTTGGACAAATCTATTTTGCGACTTTACTGAGACTTTATTCACCAATACAAATCCTCCCAGACATTCTGCAGCACCCTAATAAAGTGGGGAAAACCCTATTTTTTCCAAGCCAGTAAAGTAACTATCACTACCCTTAGGTACAGATAACACCACCAATTTGTGAAAACTGGAGACAAAGCCTTGTGCTTAGAAACAAGGACTTAAAAAGTTTTCTTTAAAGGCAAGCATTAGTTTCTGTGTTCTCAAGCTGCAGCCTGTGTCACAAAAAATTGCACAGACTCGTAAAATGCATCCTGCTCTGCCACAGGCTCCTGGGAAAAACAGGGCTGTGGAAGGAGCATCACACGCTCTTACCTTCACCGGAGGAGTTGCTCCAGTTCCCGAGTGCCGTCGGATCTGACAGCCATTCTGGTTGGGTCTTTGCTGTTTGTTGTTGAGCTGTGGCTTCTTCACTGTGCCACCGTGATCATTTCTTACTGATTCCACTTTCTCTGCAGTTGTCTTACTTAACAGCTTATTTAGAGACAAACCCATAAGATCATTAGAGCTGAGTTCCACACATCCAGGCAAAAAAATACGCCCGCTCCTCCTAGCTCTAGATGACCAATGTATTTTACTGCAGTTATTGCAGTCTTAGAACAACTCTTTTAGGCAAAGGGATTGTATTTAAAAGACAAGTTATGGCCAGAAAACACAGTCTATCACCCTGACCCCATTCCCACACTAAGGAAAAGATCACTCCAAAAAAACCACAACAAACAAACAGCAAAAGCACATTTTTCTGAACTCTGGCTAGATACCGAAACAGCTTTCTGCTAGGTGTTTCAGTTCCAACCTATCTCCAAGACAACTCACCACAGAGCTGTTGGCATCGGGCAGGAACTGCCCGAACTCTGAGAGCAGATCCTCCTGGTTCTTGAAGAGGCGAGCCACCTGCGCATACAC
This sequence comes from Fratercula arctica, assembly GCA_947846985.1. NCBI lineage: Eukaryota > Metazoa > Chordata > Aves > Charadriiformes > Alcidae > Fratercula > Fratercula arctica. The sequence goes on from CANTUZ010000009.1 coordinate 24,116,208, forward strand.
CTCCTGCTCCGTCAAAGCTGGTGTGTAGTTACCTCCTGCCTCCTTGGCATTACGCTGCTCTTTCTGTCATAGGAAAGAGGAGTAGCATCAGAATAAAGGACACAGGAACTACTTCAGTGACAAAGGGAAAAAAAAAAACCCTCAGTGATATAAAGAATGAAATAGCAAAGGTCTCAGCATCCTAATTAAAGAATCACACTAAGTGCCCAGCTGGCCTAGTAGGACTAGTAGGACACTGTTCAAGAAAGAGGTTTCTTTACTTTTAACATAGTACTATGGGCATGTTGCCTCTTCCTGACCCATGCTCATGGAAAAACACCGAATGGGACTTTTAAAAAGGCATTTCAGACGCTTGCAAGTAAAGATGCTGGACTGAAATGTACTATTTCATGCTGCTACGCCATCTCTTAATTTGCAAGAACTCTGCTTAGCTTGCTGGCCAATGTTAATCCAGCAGGAGACCTGAATGCAAGTCTTGGAAAGGCAGAGTTGGCTCCCATGGCAAAGAAAGAGAAATAACCATACATATACTCCTCCAACCTGCACTGTGAACACTCACCTGATATGTATGGAGGATCTCCAGGAAGGCTTTGTAGATGTCTGGCTGTCCCTGGAACCGATTCTTGATCTTGTTGACATAGTTGATGGCGTGATTAAATTCGACGGGTTGATTGTTCTGCAGGGATGGTGTGGTTCCCAGAGAGATTGTCACAGGCGTATGAGGTTGAACTGGCGGTGAGCGTGGCGATGCATATGGTGGAATCGGGGGAGTTTGCTGGCTGGTGGGAGTATGTGCCTGCAACTGTGATGGCTAAGAAGAAAACAAGCCATGTTAGAAATTAGCAGATTACTTTATGTTTGGAATAGAGGCACTTTTATTCCATTTACGGACCACATCCAGAGGAAATAACCCAGCATATAACTGTATCTGATGCCAACGGTGGAACAACATGGATTCAACAGAGATACCTCTGAGTTGGAATATCACAACTGGATTAAATCTCCTGCTACCACATCCAGTCAAGCAATTTCTTCCCGCTTACTGGCCCTGGACAACTCCTGCTGCACTTCCTTAAAAGACCGACCTTTTTTACCTGCTACTAAACCATTATTCCCTTTACAGCTCTAGGGAATTTTAACAATGTTTCATAAACTGAACATTTCCTACAGGATGTCTAAGCAGAAACTGCTGTTAAGAGTCAAAATTAAGAAGTATCATTTCACAGTCAGAGCTAGGTTTTAAAGATTAACAGAAGCACAAGTAGACTAAGGAAAAGAAAAGCATTATCCAAAGCAAATGAATACATAAATATTCAGTGGGCCAGCAGAGACTACACTTCATAAGGAAGACAAAACACCAGGCCCATTCAAGCTGTTGTTATTAACAGTTGATTTTCCTTGCTAATTGCTTTTGACTGAAATCTGATAAGAGACACATACTGTCTCAAAAATTTAACAGAGCCAAAATGCATGGGTATGACTTACTCCAACGCTGCAAGTTATTTTGCTCCTAGTGAAGAATTCTGGGATGTATGAAGACAACAGCAAGGGAAAACTGGAATTTCTTTCAATATTAAGACAAAGAACAAGCAGATAAGGCTCTCAGAGTAATTATTTCGCATAGCCTTAATAGACCCCTAACAGCCACAGGAAAATTTAGCAGCAGTTCTGAGGTGGCAATTTTAAATGCAAATGGAAGTACTCGTTCCTGTCACCTTCCAAACTTTAAAACATGTAATACGCAGAGTTTTCACTACTCATAGTGTAGATAATTGTCTCAGGATGGCCTGTTACAAGATCCTGCCTTTCCTTACCTGTCTGGTAAGGAAATCTCACCTCAATATGTCGCCTGTCCATGTCCCTCAGGTTCATTTTAAAGTTTCATCAAAAAAAAGCTCAACTCTTTGCAGGATGGTGACACAGGGAGAAAACCACTTAGCTCATAGTGATGAGAAAGAGACTGCTACCTCTTCACTGAAAGCATTGCCTTGAAAACAGCCTTGAAATATGGCACAAGTAAGTTAATTCTGGAACGTCTTAGCTTTGCAGTTTTCAGCTTTGCAAATCTTTTAGCACATTTTTGTTTGCCATTTCTGGACAGGAGGTTGCAAGTCCCACCAATGTTTGCCTAGAGATCATCTAATTGACATGTTTTAAATCCTGCTGCTTTCTAGCTACATCATGTGTCCCCCCACCTTTTCTTTTTCTCTTCCAGTCAATTGTTAGCTAATGGTACAGTTTAGACATTAACCCTTGACTTTGGGGATTCTTTCCCTCCCTAAGGCTCTCAAATCTTTCCACATTTAGAGGCTAAAATACATGACATTTTATGTAGAGTGAGGTCCTTGAATACCTATTATCCTATTCTGTTTCCAATTGCATAAAATACAGGATTGTAGCATCTGGATTACATCCTAGAACTAAGTCAAATTCCCTTAGTTATTGGAAGGTCACAGTTTCAGGTGCACAAACTGATACCTAAAGACAACATCATGGTCATCTTGCCTGAACTCTTGCACTTTAGATTTTGCCAATAACTCCTGCACCCACTCAGGTGATGGCTGAACTACACTCTTTTACAAAAAATGTCCAATCTGAAAACAAGATTTCAAGCAACACAGAATCTACCAAATAAGTAATCAAAGTCTTCTAAAGGCTTCATTGCCCCAATTATCTGAAACCACACACACACTTTCACCTGAAGTACAGCATCTTTCTCAAGGCCTCTGTTTTATGGGTAATTTCTTGGGACTTCGGTTATTCTAAGACAATATACACAAAAGCAGGCAGTTCAACATGTGCCCAACGCTCTAACTAGGAAGCCCTTCTTGCAAAGTCACATGCATTTCAGGGACCTTTTTCTCAGGGCTGCTGGATCACTTCCCACCTAACGCATGTACATCTTCCAGTTCCCCACTGAAAGCAATGAGGCTTTTCCAAACCCGCAAGGTGGCTTATTTGAATTATTGTCAAATCAACCAGGATGCATCTGGAAGTTTGAAAATGAGAAACTAACCCAGCAGCAGAAGCGGTACACAAGCAGGTTCACAAATACTATGAAAAAGCAGTGTGGAAGCTCCTTTTTCACCCTCTAGCTCCATACCAGTTTCAGATGGAGGCAGCACGATCTCTGTGTTATCAGTGTATGTCATTCAAAGCCTCTCACCTTACTGATTTTGGCTGGTGGTGGCTGTGGCGCTGGCTGTGCTGGTGTTGGGGTTGATTGCGCTGAAGGCTGCGACTGATGCTGCGCCTGGGGCTGTGGCTGGGGCTGCAAGCCGTGAGTGGGGATCTGGTGAACCTGCCCTGGTGTTGTCACGTTCACCATATCATTCGTCTGCACCTCTATCTTGTAACCAGGCGGCAAGAAGGTGTTGAAACCCATGATCAAGTCTGGGTGGCCCTTGAATAGCTGCGATACACGGCTGATCACTCCTGGAGTGTCAATACTGAAGAAGGAATAAGATCAAAACGTCACGATCTTTTAGGATCCTTTCAGTGGCACACTGAATTCTCCACACAAGAATTTGCCATTAGAATTCTTACTGGGGGACTAGTTTTCTCTAAGGGACAAAACGAAGCAAAACTGATTCCTATAAATACATTGCTGAACTTAAGAATGACATAAGAATTATTTTACTAGCCCAGACAGCATTTTATATCTATGAGATCTAGTTCCGAGTCTGACCATTATTAATGGGCAGACAACCAGACAAATCAGCTATGAAGACCGATACTTGTGAACCCCCACTCTAAGCAGAAATTGAGTAGAAATGAAAGTACACATTTAACTTTCAGAAAAGAAAGCACAGAACTGCTTTTATACTACTGCTAGAGCTGTGTTATTCTGCACACGGAAGGACAGAACTCCCATGCCTACATACACTCTTTCTAACCTGGAAGGAAGAAGCAAAATGCAGCTTATTACCTTTGAGATTTAAATTCTTTCATAATATCCAAGAAATCATTGTAGACCTGTGGCTGGCTACCAAACTGCAGCTTCACCTGGTCAAGATAAGACAATGCATCCTCCACCTGGGGACAGAACAGACAGGTTTTATTAGCAGAGAAGATTTTATTTCACCTCCCATTGTTCTGCAAAACACACCTTATTTGAAAACACAGCTGTTAGCCCTGAACCTGGGCAGGGAATTAAGGAGCAAGAGATCATGAGCCTGGTTAGTGTACTACCAGCACCATTTGAATAAGAGATACTCACTCCCCGCTCCTGGCTCACAAGACAAAACTGCACCAAAAAGAAACAAAAAGGAAAAAAAAAGCAACACAGATCAGCAGAATTACTCAAGAGAAAGAAAAAAAAAACCCCATACTCCAAATTTACAATCACTGAAGTGACTCCTAGGATAAACAGAACTAGACTGAGTATTTTTCCTGCATTCATATGTGGAAATTATTATGGAAGTCTAAGAATAAGCAGAAAGTGGAAATGACATATTCAGTGTAGTAGATGTCTGCCAGGTACATGCTTGCACTTTTTTCTAAACGCCAGACATTTCAGTTCAACATATAAGGATTTCAAAAATGGCAACTGTGGGCGGTAAATTGTTTTACACCTCAAATAGCAAGAAGTTTATGAACCGTTCATGTACCAACATCCAATTTGCAGATGTACTGAAATAACAGCCACAGAAAAAAACAAGAGCTCTGGGTCCCTATCACCTCTGACAGCCAAGCCACACGCTCATCAGCTGCAAAAGCTACACACAGGACCTCTCTTTTGTCTGAAATTAAACAACAGCAAAGGCAGAAAGACTATCACACATTGCCCCAATCTTGCATCGGCAGAAGATTTGCCATGAATGTCACCAGGAGAAAGAACCATGCACTAAAAAACCACTTTCAGAGGTCTCTAGAAATGAAGCATCCTACATTCTGCAAAAGGAAATGGCCTCTCACCCAACCAGGCAGTGGGTTCCAATCAAAACTGGAAGAGACTTGCACCGTATTTGGAAGAGACTAAGAAATAGGCATCAATTTATATATATGTGCCTTCTTGCTAGAGCTAAACCAAATGTAGTCACTTCAATGGGTTATTTTTGGTGGAGTTTTCTCTTTTTTTAAGGCTTTTACAGCACATAATCTGAGAATAGAGCCTTCCTTACTCCCAAATTACTCCCACGCAACCACCCACATAAGCCATGTGTTCAGAAAAGCACTAAATGATTTGGCAATTTAACCCATTCATATGAAAACCCTGATCAGTACTTCCTCCTTTTACTTCCTGCCCTGATCTTTTCCTAGCAAGTCCATTTTTTGTTACAGTATTGAGACAAATACCATAATGAAAGGGAGTAATAAGGGTTACAGCAGAAAGAGAAGTCCCTTTCTGCATTCTGTCCTATGAACAGGAGGAGCCTTGCCAAGAAAGCTTTTAGGAGATCATCAGCTGGCTTTGCAGGGAAGTGTCCCCTAAACACCATATAGAAAAAGGGAGTGATGCTTGGCATTACCTTGAGCCTCTGGAACTGCTGCTGTCCCTGCACGGGCACGGCTGGCGGGGTGGGGTGAGCGTGGCTCTGCACCACCTGGCTCCCATGGGGCTGCACCGGTGCAGTGTGGTGGTGGCCACTGTGGACAGCCGCGATGGCTGGCCCATGGCTGCCCGAGCTCTGCGGCACGGCCGACACCTGGCAAGGCAAAGAGGACGTCACATATATGGCTGCAGCTTCACGGCCGCCTCTGCTGGCTGCACGGGACACAGCAAGATCTTCCCAGACCCGGAGACACAAGTGAAATATTAAGGAAGCAGAACACGGTCACTTTGAACTTAAACCACAGCATGAATGCTGAGACTTACTCAAAAAATACGTTTTGTTTTCTTTAACAATGGCCCAGAGAGATCTAAAACAAAAGAAGACAACTCTCATCCTACACTCCAAACAGAGGAGAGTCCTCTCTGCAAACACATTACAAACGAAGGTTCTCTCCAGCCTGCAGAGTCACTGCTTGTCTAATCACTAACACTAACGTAAAGACCTGCAAAAAGAGCATAAAATGGGATTTTCAGTTTGATAGAGGTTCTCTATCTTCTCTAAAAACTAAACCACTCAGTGTCACAAGCAATAACTGGAATAAACAACTCTTAAAGAGCTTCCGCACTCTTGCAGTCAAGCTGAAGCTCTCTGGTCCCAGCAGACTCAGGGGAAAACTCAGCTTGCAATCTTGCTTAGAAAATCAGGGAAAGGAAGAGAAGACATGCGCTTTTCAGGCCTCCTTCATACATTAAACCAGAAAAGTTTCAATTTGGAAAAATCCATTATAAGACCCTATAAATTTTTTTTTAAATTACTTTTCATTTCATACAAACTTAGTTTTCCATTCAAGCCTCTTTTAGATGGGATATACTTTTTTAATCCTTCTTGTGAACAAGAAAAGATTTGCTTGCTGGTCCATTCAAGTTCCTTTTAGGAAGGACCGCCAGCATAAACACACCCTCTTCCAGTCCCTGCCTGCAGGCTCTTCAGCTCTGCGGCTGCTACTATCAGCATGAACATCCCTTCTGCAGAAATAAGGAAGAAGCTGCGTGTAAAATTAGGCACTAGACAAGGAGGGCAGCTCACCAGCAGCACAAGCGTGGAAGATGCAACATGACAAAAACATGGCAAAGACAAATAACAGAGAAACTGCCTTTCCTTGGGACGTATCTTCAGCACACTCTTAAAGTACATTTTTTTCTCTCCCCAGCTGACAGCTCCTTGCAAAGGAAGCAAGAGAGGGAAGAGTACCACCTGATGACTCCAGGGTAATGTTTTCTGAAACATTTCAACTTTACTGAAAGTCTCCAGTCCAAATGTGGATCCGATCCAGTCTGTTAAGCTTAAGATCACCCAAGATACCATATACCAGTGACAGAGCAACCAGAAGAATAAACTCTTTACTGGTGGAAAAAAAAGAAAAATGGAGAAAGAGCCCTGCACACACTTGCCTCTAGGATTCAGAGACCATGATCTGAGAGAATCATTAAAAGAATCACGTTCAAAAAAGCACATCACGTGTTCAGGTGGCTCTGAACATGAATGAAGCCAATAGTCCTAAAGCAAGTGCTTAAAATGAGATGTACGATAAGCACGTTGTCCAGTCTTGGTTTCTCTTTAGGAAACCCTGGTTACTAAAATAAAACCTTGTCTCAAATACAGAATTCTATGGTGAAATGACACAGTGCTGGCTGGTCATGCAGCAGGACCGCAGCCAAGATGTGGCTAAAGGACGAGGGCACACACCTGGTAGCTGGGAGTTACGGAGTACTGGATGCCCGTGGCAGACTGCATGGTCTCCGAAACCGCCTCATATACCGGAGGTGCCGGGGCAAGCACACGGTGCTGGTGTTGAAAAGCTTCGGTGCTGCTGGTGATACGCCTCTGCTGCGACGCATACACGGGTGACTCCTGCTCATCCAATCGCCGCTTCATGCTGAACTCATGCTCAGGAAGCACTACAAAACCTGCTAAAAACAGATCAATTAACAAACGCAATTGATTCATCGCTCCCTGCCAGCACTGTGGACATGAAGTTCATCAAAAGCAGGTAGGGCAAGTTTCTGGATATTCATTTAGGTTACGGATATCTCGAGATAGGAGAGTGGAATTGAGATTCAGCTTTCTATATGAAACACACAGCTGTGTTTTATCACAAATAATAGAGCCTTATTGTTAGAAATAAAATACTCTGCTTAAAAGTTAATTATTTTTTCAGTCTCACTTAAAGGATGTTGCTAGCACGGGCACCATAAGCACATGCAAACGTTGAGCAATGCAAAGATGACTGAATGTAGTATTTGAACACAACAGACTAGGGGAAGTTGTGTTACCTACACGCAGCCTGGAAAAAGTTGCCTACATTTAAAGCAGAACCTCCTGAAGAGTCCGGGCAGGATGACAGCCAGCTCTGAGAGATGCTTTAAAAATGTGGGAGGAAGAGGAAGGAGGAGGCAAAAAGCAGGATGCGTAGTCAGCTTTTGAAATCACTTACAAAGCCCCAAAGTAAAGTGTTCATTTAATACACATAAGACTGGTGTAGCTTCAGGGAAACCCACTGACTCACTACACCGGCAGTATTTTGGATACCATATGCCACACAGCCATGGTCCTCCCAGCTTCCTGGCCCCACTCACCAGCACCGAGCTGAAGAGTGCACAGGAGAGCAGAGCTCACAGGCTCCATGGCATCCTGCGTGCCTGCCAGGGCTGCTGGCAAGCACTGATGAGCAGCTCTCCCACTTATGCTCCGGTACTTTGTCTTCTCCAACATGCAGGCATGTTCCTGTTCTACTCCAAGTTGTCTTTATGCAACTTAATTTCACTTCAAATCTGACAGGTCATTTTGACACTGTCCCACTCCTAAAAGTGCCATGAATTCTTTGCTCTGTTTGATTGAACTACTCACCTACTCTTTTCTGCAAGCAAATTCCAGTGCTGTTTTTTTATGCATCAACAGTAATTGCCATCCTTGAGATCTTATCTGCTTTTCATCAAAGCATTAGGTGCTCAAAAGCACCTATTTAAGGTGTTTGATGGACAGAGAACAGAGCAAAACCCACCCTCTTCAGCCTCTAATTCACCAGGACCTCTCCAAAGCAAGTCCTTTTCAGTTCCAGTGCAGTTAAACATTGCTAACGTGGACACACAGATAAACAAGAGAGAATGAAGCTCCCCCAGAATAATGGTACAGTAGCCACTGAGCCAATTCTCATCCACCAAGTCAGGACAGCTCTTCACAGCCTAAATCCATCATTAACGAAATAACCCAAAGATCATCAGTGTGTATGAAATACGTAAACGGGAACCGGCAGGACAGAGGTTCAGAACAGACCAAGGTGGGCTTGAAAACACAGGCTTTGTGCAACGAAACATTTTTCACTTCCGCATCCCTCTCTACTAGTCTCTACTTTCACTTGGAAAGGGTTGGACAAGAGGGAAGATGACTTCATTTCTTTTTGGAGTTGCTTTTCAATTTTAAACTCTCAGAAGAGAGTCCTGTACCAGGTCCCCAAAGCACTGGCAGGTAGAAGACAGCTGGCAGAGGCAGAGGAGGACTCCTCACCCCAAGGAAAGGGGAAAGCTCGCTAACTGGATCTTATTTACAAGTTACAAAGCCAAAGTAGGTCTGACTTACAGCATGTACTCCGAAAGCAGAGGAGCACACTCCAGGAGCTCATTTTGCTAATGGTGCCTGCACTGGTTGTCTTTTCATTCAGCTGGTCTCTGCTGACAAATAAAGAGCTTGACAGGTTAACTTGGAGCTGCTCCCCTCCAGCACAGCCTGCATTCAGCTTTGGAAATATATAGAGTTTTATGCTAATAGGGCTGGGACTAAACTGAGCAATGCCGGCAAATCTGGCCACGCACCATCACCCAGCAAGCAGAGCTAGCCAGGATTTTGCATGACAATGGCTGATTGCATGAGTAAAGTCCGGGCAAAGCTTTGATGGCATCTTCTTATAACCCGCTCACCAACTCAGACACCCTTCTGCTCTAAACACTGGTCCCCCAGCCAGTTCTTCCACTTTCTTTTGATGTCCCAGGCTGGTTTGCCCCTTACCCTCTCAATGGTGCAACTGCTTTCCTTCCCTACAGAAGCAAGCAAGAGCTGCTGCTTTGCAGTCACCTACACGCAGTATCCCCAAAGCAGGAACATTCTCAAAAAAAAAAAAAAATTCACATGTGATTTACTATAAAGAATAAACAAGTTAAATGGTTCCAGCAGGCTTAACACACTGTCTGCAATAAGAGGTGTGTGTGCATATATATCTGTCTATGTATACATGGTGTATATGTGGTGTGGTGGCTGTTAAGTGTCCCAGCCTTGTGTCTCACTTCCCAAAACAACATGTCACACTTGTTGCTTTGGATGGACTAATCAACCTTTAACACAGAGGCTGTTTGAGGACAGAAGATGTCTGGAAGACTCGTGTGTCCTTATGAGGATTAAAATGCCACCTTAGGCTGACTGAGAAGCCTTTTCCCCAAGGAGCCACTGAACAGCTCAGCCCTGTGAGGCCGTGGAAATGGTGGCAGCACCAAGGATACATTACCACGTACACACCAGCAGCATGAACATCAGTTTCTGAAGCTCCTAATTCTCGCAGACCAAGTGAGCAATCTTCCAGAAACCCAGCTTGTTGTATGATCAACATTAAGTTTCTGCTTAGTGAAAATTAAAGCTCCTGTAGGTTTTTCTTCCCTATTAATTCCCCTCATCTCCGCTAACAGAGCTTGAACTCTGCTTCTATCCAGGCACTGTACCTGCGTTAACTCTAAAATTTCATATCATAGTCAATATATATATAGTAGATATTATAGGCAACAGTCAATAGCATTAGCCAATATTCCTAGGTAACACCTTGCTAAACTCCTTCTTAGGGTCTGCACCCTCCATGTAAGAGCAGCTCGCAGCAGACCACCACTAACAAAGATTACTAATTCTCAGGCTTTTTTAATCCTAGTAGAGAGATGACTTCGATACTCTGCTGTACCTAGACAAAAATTAGTGACCTTAACTCTGCATCCACCACCAGCAAAACTCGACAGAGAGGGAGAAAGCTCTGAGGGGCGAGCAAACCAGCACTAGAGCAGAAACTAGTCTGCATCCTGCAGAAGAAAACACGATAATGAATGCTCCAAAGGTCTGTTCATTTCCTCACTGAGGTCCTGTTGATCTTGCTGTGGTGTCTCCCAAAGATGGTCTCCATTCAAAAGCTGGAGAGATCTGCTGTCCGGCAAGTCTTACCCCTCCTACATCCCGCCAGATGGCCGACATGGAAGACGGACTCATATCAGCTAGCCACCCTCCACCAACGTGACACTACGAACAGTACAACGCTTATTTTAAGTTGTCTTCTCGGAAATATAACACACACCTCTGGCACAACTTTACGGCCTTTTGACTCTAAGATTTAGAAAGCCCCAATTCAAATTGTATCATCTGTAATCTTAATTTGGGGATGGGGAAAAAAAAAGCTCCAAAAATACAGCAAGGACTGCACAAGACTTTCCTTGGTTAAAAGCATTAACCCAAGGCACACAGGAGAGCTCAGCAATAACTGAATAGACTGAGTCCATGGAGAACTGCATCCCCTTTCCCCAGCACCATTTCTACCCAAACTTTTTAACTTCACACAGAGTACACTACATTCTGCCTACACACTCTTTATTTATTCTTCCAAGGTTTTTAGTGTTCCCCCTCACAAGGAAAGGACACCACATAGGAACACACCTCTGATCTTCCCACCCGTGCTACCTCCCAGCTCACCAGCTGCGCTCAGTGCTACAGGTAGTATGCATCAGGCAGACAAACCACAAACGCATACAGGATCCTTGGCTGGTAAAACAAGAAAAAAATTTTAAAAAGGTATGCTGCACCTCAGTAATGCCACGAGGATTATGAAATTCTCTTCCCGCCAATCTCATCAGAGGATTTCCCCATCCATCTGCCTGGCGTAAACCAGTGGGACTGATAAACATAAGTGGAGCGCATCCTTTCCCCTCTGGCAGCGCAGAGAGGAGAGGAGCAGCAGCACTGACACAGAAAGAGAAGGAACAAAGCGGGAACAAGTCTGGATTCAGCTGATGGAGCAGAGCATGGCTCCCCTCCCTCCTGCTCACCCCTTCACGGGAGAAAGGGAGCCTGGGGACCCTCCTCGTCCCTCACAAAACTGCCTCTCTCGTGGCAGCTCTGCTCCCCAGCTTTCTACCAAATAAGATGGCAAAAATCTGCATTTTTTTTATTTCAGGTTTTCCAATCAGATAAGCAGGGTCTCTGGCAGTAGAGATCAGATGTTAAATGGGTGTCAGAATCAAAAGCAAAAAGAAGAAGGCAGATAAAGATTAGGAAGAAGGCAAATCGGGAAGGTCTGTTGCTTGGGCACCTGTTAGGACCACAATACGCCTGTGGATAAACACCATCTTCAGGAACAAGTTGTGAAAGCGCTGCTCAAGATCATTTTGGTCCATGCAAAGTGAGGACCCTCCTGAAAAAGGGCAGGGAAATCCCATCACTGCAGAGAACATGTTTAACGCATGTGGGGGCTTTTTAAAAGGTTTCCTTTCGAGGGAGAAAGGACTCAAAACTTGGGAGCAGCAAGTATAAGTCTGCTACAGCTCCGGACACTGGAGCCATCACGGATATCCTGCAGGACAAGTCTCCCATAGGATTTTGATGCTGTATATCACAGCGCCTGCTAGAAAGCAGACAGCTTTGGTTCTGGCAGCGCTGCTGGCTGTGCACTAACCCAGCCACACGACTTCCAGAACATCACCCAGCTTGTTCAGCACTTACTAGTATATTTTTTGCACAGTGCCACACAGCCCAGATCCCTCACCTGTAACACAGGAATAAGCCCCCAGCCTCACTGCAGAGCGCACATCTGTGACTGGAGAGCCATTCCAAAATGAAATGAGAAGTATCCAAAAGAAAACGGTGCTGGGAAAGCATCACACAAAGCTTTCAGAGCAGTTAGGAGAGTTTTCTGCAAGGTGACACAGTGACACCCTGCGGATTACAGGCCAGCAGCCACCACGAGGCAGACAGGGCAGGAGGAAACCTGACTTGTGTCCATCCAGATGGGTCACAAGTTGGTGGGAGACTAATCCATGTTTGCTAAAGCAGCACATGGTCTCGGCATTCAACTCCACTGCAAAGAGACACTCCAAACTGAACTTTACACTCAATACAGAAGTTAGCATCATTTTGCCCAGTTTCACTGAGTATCCTTTGTCCGTGCATGGAGAGAACTATCAGAATACTTTTATTTATTTTTTTAATAAAAAAAAAAAAGAGATGAGACCCCGCAGGAGTTGAAAAAAAGCAGTGTGTCTCCAAAAGCACACCCCTCGCCTACCAGGCTGAAGTGACAGCTATTACGGGATTCTCTTTTCTGTTCCAGCTTTAACAGCCATAAAAGCTTTCCAAACTGGAGAAGACCAGAACAGCAATCTGGACAGAAAACGATTCATAAATCCTGGAAACATAAATGATCTGCCTGCCAATTCCAAGGCGATGCTCCCGGCTCCAATACCCACATGTGCCAGGAGCCTGCGCGGAGGGCTCTCCCTGGCAATCCAGACTGGGGAAGGGGGGGGAGAGCATCCCCCTTCCCCACCCTGCTTCCAAACGCAGTCTAAATCACACGGAGTTTCCCCAAACTTTAGCAACTTACTGCCATTTTATTGGGCAAACTACCACATTGAAGCTTTTCAAACCAGTTTATGCCAAGACTGTGTGTTTTAACCAGCTGTGTGGGTGGAAGGGAGGAGGACAAGACACTCTGGGGTGAGAAAGTGCGTATTCCTTTTGCAAAGAGCACACCGGCCTGAAAAACTGCTAACTTCACCCAGGAAGGGAAGGAAAGACCCTATAAAGTGGTATTTCCATCCCTGGAGATCCACCACGGGCTGACACTAGGCTGCCAAGGCACTGTGATGCAATGAAGGAATTTTACAGCTGCTTTAACATCACTAACTTAACATAAGGTGCCATTTTATTATATAGTATTAATGGCACAATATTTTAGAACAATGTATACCTCTTTGAAACTGTATTTAAAAATAAATTTACATGCTAGGATAGGCAGACTGAAGCGCAGATAGAGCTGTACCAAAATAAGTTGGGCACTTCCCACTTGTTTACTGACCCCAAGCCTTTTAGCACAGCCGACAAAAATAAAAGCAACAAGTTAGAAAAGCATCATGCAGGGTCAGGTCATCCTTAAGCGCATGAACTATGTTTTGATTCCTCCAAGCTTAAAAACCCATGCAGAGCTCGAGGCGCCGAGATGGCTATTTTAAACAATTTTTTTTTTTTTGAGTTTTGTAGCATTTTAGTGGTGTGAATCAATGCCCTTCTCCTGGGACACAGCCTTACCCATCAGCGCACGGCCAGGAAAACATAGGAAAAGGCACAAATACGAGTAGACACTGGGCAGGCTCCTATTTTTAAAGCTCTCCTGACCCTTCCTGCAATCCCGGGAAAAACCCGAGCTTAGTTTCCATGGACGTAGAGCAGCCTGAAGAATGACAAACCAGAGCTGGAATATCAAGCGCAAAGTCTCCGACCGGGTTTCCAGGCACGGAGAGGAGAGGAAGAGTCAAAAAAGACTACTAAAAAGGCTTCAACAAACTTAATGCGGATCCCGTATATATTTTTTTTATATATATATTATTGCTCCGGCCGGTCCTTACGGCTCGCTGCGGATTTCGGATGAAAAACTGCAATGTTGAGGGGGTGTCTGACGAGCGATGGGGTGGGGGTGGGCGGTCCGGTGGCGGAGCGAGACCCCAAAAACCTTTGCACCGCAACTTCTCCGGCAAGTTGGGGGCTGAAGGGGCGGGGGGGGCAGGACCCGTCGCGCACTGCGACCGCTACCGGGAGGGCAGGAGGAGGCGGCGGGGGGGGAGGGGGGGCGGTTCCCGCCGTAGCACCGGGGCGGGGGGGAGGAGGAGGAGGAGGAGGAGGGAGGAGGGGGGGGGCGGAGGAGGAGGGAGGAAGCTGGGGCGGAGGGGGAGGGAGGCGCCCGCCTCGCAGCGCGCCCAGCGGCCGCCGCCACGCTCCGCCCGCCGCTCCCCGCCATGCCGGGGCAACCCCCCCCCCCCCGCCTTCCTGCCCGCCCCTCTCACGGCGGGGCGGGGCGGGGCACGCGGCGCGGACACCGGGAGCTCCCCCGCCCTTCCCGCCGCTTCCCCCCCGCCTCCTCCTCCGTCGGCCCCCCTCCCCCTCCTGCTCCGCCGCCGCACCGGCGCCAGGCCCCGCCCCCCACGGATCGCACCGGGCCTGCCCCCCCCCGCCCCTTCCCTTACCTCAAAGCGGGGCCCTGTCTGCGGCCGAGTTTCCCTCACCGTGAGGGGGCGGCGAGGCCCTCCTGGGCGGGCGGTTCGCTGAAGTAAATAAGGGTGGGGGGAGGTGTCCCCGCGCCCCTCCTCCCGGGGGGGGGGGGGCGGGAGGGGGGGCAGCGGTGGCGGCAGCAGGGCCCCGGGCGGGGGGTGGTGGTGGAGGTGGAGGGAGTAGGGGGGTAAGATGGAGTAACCGTCGCTCGGCCGCCGCGGCGGAGCGCTGCCCGCTTCTCTGTTCCCCGGGAAATCCCGCCCCCCCCCTCCCCGCGCAGGGTGGTGGTGGTGGTTGCGGGGGGGGCGGTGGGAAGCTCTCATTGGGCGAGCCGCAAGCCCGTCAGCCCGGCGGACAATCAACGCTTCGGTCCCGCCCATCTCGCCCGCTCCTATTGGCTGCCGAGGCCAGGAAGGGGATGTGGAGAGGGAAAAAGATGGGGGGAAGAGGGGGGAGCGACCGCCGAAGAAAAATGTCCGTATAAGCAACGCGCCCCGCCTCTCGTCCCGCCTCCTCCGCCGTCCGATTGGCGAAGGACGAAAAGCGCCAGCCAACCAGCTGGGAGGAAGGGGGGGGGGAAGAAGCTCCGCCCAAGTCCCCGCCTCCCAACGGCTAGGCCACGCCCTCTCTCTGGGGAGGCCTTTTGTGGAATGTTTACATCGGCCGTCTCCCGCCCGTGCGCTCTCTCACGGTTCTCCCCCACCGCGCCTCCGGTCGCCGACTCCCCTCCCCCTTCTCCGGCGAGGGGGGGAGAGTCAGCGACGGGAGCCAGCGGGAGTGGGAGGAAACGGCGCTGCCTTTTGTCCCCGTCCCCTTCACTTCCGGGATGGCAGCGCCCCACGTGGGGCGGGTCGGTTACACGTGCGGGGGAGGGGGGAGACACACGCACGCACGCACTTAGGGGGGGGGCCCACCTCCGTGCCAGCCACGCCTCCCTGACGCCCCATTGGCCAATACGAGCGTGGGGGGCGTGGCCTCTCACACACTCACCCTCCCCGGGCGGCCTCGCGCGCTTCCCGCCTTCCCCCTTAGCGCGGTGGTGGTGGGGCCTCCTTCACTCCCCTCCCCTCCCCGGTGTGTGGTGAAAGTGAGCGGAAAAGCAGCTGTTACCTACCCTCAAGGCGCAGGCGAGGAACCGTGAATGGAGGGGGAACTCCCCTCTCAGGGGGGGCGGATTGGCACCCGCCCTAGTTATCGTCACGGCCCAGCCGCCCACCGGGGGCGGGGGCGGCTGAGGGAAAGACCTCACCGTGGAAGGCAGGAGGGAGCTGATCCAGCCCCTGCTGGGGTGGGCGAGCGCTGCCCGGTCCCCTCTGCCGTTGCTAAAACACCAGATTGAGGTAGTGGGGTCTTAAATTATTATTTTCTAATTATTATGAATTTTTTTTTCTAGAAAGTTTTGGAGGGAGTTGCTGGCTTCCCCTCGGCTGCGGACCCCCTGCCTGCCTTGAGACCAAGACTAGAAGAACCAGGCCTGGCCTCGGATTACCTGTCACCGGACCTGCTGGCCGTCCAGAGCACATGCAGGAAGGGGAAAAACAAAAACGAACACGCTCTAAACTTCTATTGAAATATGTATTTTGAGCATCTTCACTCAAGCAAAGTCTGAAATTCTTGTGTTTTTTTTCTTTCCAGCTGCTTTTCCGCTTCTCAGCTCTGCTGAGAGGCCAGGACACACAGCCACAGCAGAGGAGGATCTCTCTCACCTCTTTGGCTGGGAGCTGCAGCTCAGTTTGGCTGCTAAAAGGTCTCTGGCCAGGGGTGTTTGAACCTGCACAGGCTGCTGCGCCACTGGGGATTGTGCCCAAACCAAGGATGCTGGTGGCAAGGAAGCAGGAGGGCTGAGAAATGAAGTGCTCTGGAGCCAGGCTGTTGTCCCAGGCCAAATTACAAGCACTAAAGCAGCTGTAATTAGTGAGGCGGTGTGCATGCAGCCAAGAAACCCAGAAAGCCACATGAGACAGGTGGGCGCAGGGATGGCATCGTCATTTTAGGGTTTCCCTGCCATAGCTTTGAATCCCACATGGCTGTTTCCACAGAAATCTGTATTTCTGCTGCCAATCAGGACCTGTGGGCATGGGAAGGAGGAGTGAGTGCAACAGAACCTTGTGTTGTGCAAAAGGCGGAAGGGTGTGTGTCTGTGAGCTTTGGGTTGTTTTCCCATGGAAAACGCTTACAACCCTTTCCTCCACCTCTGACACAGATGGGATCTTCATTCCTCCTCAAAGGACACTTGGCACCACCTTGCAGCTTTTGGCTCCAGACCCGACACCCTTCTGAAAGTCCCACTGAGCCAGGGAGAGCTCCTACTGACAGTGCAGGCTTGAAAAGAAACCACGAACACCCCCTTTCTGCATGTGTGCCAACAAGAAAGCCCAGCTAGGGTGAAGAACATATTAACAGGGAGGATAGAGGGCCCTGGGATCCTTCCTCCCAAGAACGAGGGGCTCTCGGATGCTGGGTGCAGGAAAGAGAACTCAAGGCCAGCCTGAGCCAGAGGAACCACTCTGCAGGTTGGACTGTGTGGGCTGATGCTGCTCAAGGAGCACAGTGGGGCAGAAAATGGGACCTAGAAGAACGGGACACTCCGGCTGAGACAAAACTGCTCCACAAGCAGGACATTCGCAGCTCCAGGGATGCGCAGAACAGCCAACTCTCGCAGAGACGCGGGCACTGGGGTACACAGCCCTTGGAGACAGATGCCCTGCTGCCTCCCGTTCTTTTCCAGCCATCCAGCCCCCGCAGTTGGGCATGACCAAACCTGTCCATGCTTGGAGTGCAGGGGAAAGCATCCCCCTCTGCCATTCCCAGGAAGGCACTGGCCTCCTTGGCTTTTTCAGACTCCAGCTGAGCAAACACAGGTGCTACTCTTTCCACCCACCAGCATTTCCTCTCCCCCAAGAACCTCGCTGGTGGTGGCTGCTCTGGGGCACATGCTCTCCCACTGGTTTTAGGGCTTGATTTGCACCAAGCCCTCTTTTTTCCCTAGCTGTGAAGGCTCAGGCCGCTCCAAGACTGGCACCGCTTGCAGCTGAAGACACTGTATAGGGCTGTCAGCCCAGGAGCCCACCGGCAGCCCAGCCCTGCCCAGCTATTTTTGTGCCCCAAACGCCTACTCATAGCAGGTCTGGCAGCACAGAAGCCATACTGTCCCCCCCCAAATCCAGCAGCAAAATGTCTTTTCCCAACTCTGTCACCATCCATTGTTTTATAGCATTTATTGCAGAATGCTCCCAAACATGGGAAGACAGCGGATGCTCCCCCAACTACCAAGGTGCCAAGGAAATACCACCAGAACTGCACAACAATTCCATTCCTTTAATCTCTGCTACCATCCCTCGAGTGTTACACGTAGCAGCAATAGGATCAAGAGCGTCTTCTTCAAATTAGCAGCTGCCCCATCCTTTTGCTGTTGGCAGCATTTGCATTGGGAGAGAAGCCCTCCCAACAGCCCTGAAATCACCTTTAAGGCAGATCCCCCATCCAGGACACAGCACTGCCTCCCCAGCTGGGACTTGGAGGCTCCTTGCATGCAGAGGTTCAGTCTCCTGGCCTTGGTGGCCAATACAGCCCAGGCACTTTCTAAATAATTATTAATAAAAAACAGATAGGAGGAAGGGGACAGCTGGAGAAAGGGACTATGCAAAAAAGAGGATGCTCTGAAGAGCCCATTGCTGGAGCAGGACAGGAGATTGATGCTCTGGGGCTCAGCTATGCCCTGGGAAAAGAGGCAGGAGCTCAGAAAGGGGGTGGCTTGTATCCCCCTGCCCCAAGCTAACAGGGCTGCACATCTTGCTGCCCTCCCTCCTGCCATTATCCTGCCCACCCAGGAAAGCTGCCTGCGGTTATCTCTCACAGGGCCTCATCCAGGAGCGGATGGCTCTGGGGTCACCTAGACAGTAACTCAGCTCTAGGACAGCTCTTATGTGAAAGTCCTACCCCCAAAGTGCTGGGGGGGGGGGGGGGGGCAGGGGGAGGGGCGCTGCAGCAGGTCCCTGTGTCCCCAGGGATGGACAAAGCCCTAAACTCCCTCTCCTATCCTGACCAACTCCACCCCAAAAGCTAGGAGGGACTGGTCACTGGAAGTAGCATATTTATATATCAATACAAATAAGAACAAAACAAACCGCAAAAAGTAACAACAACAGAAATGTTTCTCTGAACAAGAGCAAAATAGGAACATTTACAAATACTTCTGGCTCTGGCTTAGATCACGTTAATGTTAAATACTAAAAAAAAACCCCAAGAAACAACTAAACAAAAATACCCAGCCCCCCTCAAGATTATAAAAAAATAAGAATATACACATTCAAAGAGCTTATTACAGTATAAAGTTACTGAGGCCCAGGCGCTGACAGTCCCCGCTCCCCGGGCAGCACAAAGGGGCAAGGGGACAGGGCCACTGTCCCCGGCAGGCACTGCTGCCCCAGAGGTCAGCTCACTGCCTCCCCAAGGTTTTGGCTTTTTTTTATTGTTTTGCTCAGCACTTTTCCAGCCCGTGACTCACTGCAGGGCCGGGCTAGCAGGTACCCACTGCTAGCTTGGGAAAGCTGGGCAACCCGGAGAGCCGGTTGGTCCCCATCTGTCCCCGTCATCTCGTACCTAGTAACTCCTGTGGCTGCACCACAAGAGGCAGGGGACACTAGCGAGCTACTCAACCCAAACCAAAATTCTCCAGATCCTCCTGTGGGACCAGAGCTGCCCTTTCCCAGCAGCAAAGGAGGATGGGGAAGATGAGACAACCCCATGCCTCCCACGGGATGGGTACCAGGTCCCAACACTGCCCATGAGGAGCAGGAAAGGGAAAAAGGTTGGGGGGGGGAAAGACAAGACAGAGCCAGGACCAAACTCACCACTCCAAGGATCACAGCAGTGAGACAACAGGAGAGCACGAACCCCCAGAAGCTGCTAAAAGGGGGGCTTGTATATATGTATCTATATAATAGGTGGGGTTGGGGAGAGCGAGGATATATACACACATACATACAGGCACACAGACTTAGTGGCAGGTAAGACTGAAGTAGATGCCTCTTCCTAAGCCCCAGGGCAGGACTGGAAATACATTTTCTAAGGCTTTGCAAAGCCCTTTCTCTAGATACGTTTTAGATGGTCCCAACAAAAAAACCCAAAAAACAAAAAACAAAACAAAGCAAAAAAACCTCTTAGAGAAGAAAAACCACTTCCCCAGCCAACCAAAGCCTCTTCCCGTGCCGTCCTCCACCCCCCTGCAAGCGGCAGCCACTGTTAGGTTTGGATAAGGCACAGTTTGTTAGCAGTGCTGATAGTCGAGGAGAGGTGGCCGCCTCCATGTTCTGGCACCGTTGCTCCACTGAGTCCCCGCGGACTCCAGCAGCCCCAGGAAGATGAAAAAGGCCGGGGGTGGGGGGGCCATGTGGGCGGAGTTCCATGGGGAGATGGCAGGTCTCAGTGTCCCAGTGAGCTTTTCTCCTGGCCGGTGTGGCTGTGGTTGGCAAGGAGCAGACCCTCACGCTGGGCGTGCTCGAGGACGGCAGTGTAACAGAAGTAATACTGCTCGGGGGTCTGGATGCTGAAGGCGCGTTGGGTCCGCATGCGCAGCACCGTCTGGTAGATGTTCAGCGTCCCCATGTCCTGCAGCTGGGACAGGCAGATGTCCAGCGCACAGAAGGTACCTGGGGACAACGATGAGATGGATGTTGTCAGCCACCAAAGAGCCATTACAGTGAGAAATGGGGCAGCTATGGCCCTCAGCCTCCCCCTCAACCTCCTGCATAGGACCACCGGGGTGGTGGTGGTCCTCCACCCAGTGATGGTGGTGGTCCTCCACCCAGTGATGGTCCTCACCTCCCCAGGACCATTGGGAGAAGCAGGTCCTGGGGACACGCATCCCCAGTCAACTGGCTTCCAAATGCATCATGGGTCCTCAAGATGGAAATGCCACAGGGACAGGCTGGACCTGCCCCACCGCCACCAAGACCTCCACCCCCTGCAGCGGGGTTACCCCCTCACCTGTCCTGCCGATGCCGGCACTGCAGTGCACCACGATTGGGGGTCCCCCGGGGTGACCCTTGAAGCGAGGTCCCAGGGCGCTGACCGCCACCCTCTGCTGCTGCTTCACAGCCCCCAAAAAGTCAATGAGAGTGGCCGCGGAGGAGGGGACACCGTAATCCGGCCAGCTCAGGTACTGGAAGTGGGACACCAGCCGCCGCTCCCTGGTCTGGGGGAAAGCAGGGGGTTAGACTCTCTCCCCTCCTTTGCCCCTGGCCATAGAGGACCCCCACCAGGCAGAGGACACACACCTCCGAGCTGTGGATCTCCAGGATGGTTTTCTTGTAATGGTTGAGGTTCTCCACACCCAGGTTGGTGATGGTCAGGGCCCCGAAGCACACCTGGAAATCCTTCTCCAGAGGCCAGTACTGGCCGCACTTTCTCCTGCCTCCCTCCTCCAGCCTGGGAGCAGGAGAAGGAGAAGCTGGTGCTGTCCTCCTCACCCTGCCAGGGACAAGCCCCAAGCCCCCCCAGCCTCATCCCTTTGGTCCATCCCTGATGCAGTGTCCCCACCCTGCCCAGGTCTGGCGGGCACCACAGCTGCAGAGTCACAGCAAAGCACCCAGCACTGCTCATCCAACAGCAAAAACACCCGTTTTGCAAAAAAAACCCCAGGGCTGTGCCCTCCCACAGGGCACTCACCGGGTCGTCATCACAATCACCAGGACATGTTGCTCCCACACCATGCGCCAAAAGTCACCGTAGGTGTTTTCCAGAGGCCCTGTGGGGACACCCCCCCAAAACCTGATGGGTTTGGGCAAGCCCCTTCGGCCAGCAGCCTCCACCAGCCCTCCCTTGCCCTCCCTACCCCAGGGGACCAACCCTGGTGTGGAGTCACCAACTCTGCCTGGAGCTACCACCGGTTTGGCACTCCCAGCACTGAATGAATCCCTACAGCTCAGCACCGAGCCCCCCTCCTCTGCTTGGTGCTGCAGATGCTTGTGGGGAAAAGCCAGGGGCTGGCTCAGGGGCAGGAGGAGGGGGCTGCCATCATTGGAAGGGGATGGACCTCTTGCCTTCTTCCAGGAGAAGCTCTGCTCCCTCCTGGCTGGGGACCGAGAGGGGAGTAAATACACTCAGAGAGGAGTAAATACACTCAGAGAGGAGGGGGACTTGCCAGGCAGTGCTCTCCTCCCAGACTATTGCACTCCACAGCCAGTGTCTGATGCTGGGCAGGGAGGTGAAGCCCACACCTGCATCAGGAGCAAAATAACCCTGTTGGTGGCTCCCACAGGGGCTCAGGGCCGTACCCTGAGTCCCAATGTAAGCGTTCCTCTGCTTGTAGCCATCCATGAAGCTTGCATTGATGTAGTCAGTCAGCTGGGGGGAGAAAAGCACAGACAGCATGAACCCTGCGGAGCCCCACGGCCAGGATGGCTGCAAGAGGCTCCAGGCAGGACCCAAGTTTCCATCCCAGGTTGGCTCACCTCTGGGCGGCTGTATGGCTTTGCCAGCTTGACACGGGTTTGGTCCAGGCAGGGCACGTCCCCGTACCGGTTCTTCTCCTGGTTGTAGGGTGCCCTGGGAGGCAGGGGAGAGGGAAGCAGGGTTTGAGAGCAGCCCTGAGGAGAAGAACTTTGGGGTGTTGGTGGATGAGAAGCTCAACATGAGCAGGCAATCAGTGCTCACAGCCCAGAAAGCCCCCCGCATCCTGGGCTGCATCCCCAGCAGCATGGCCAGCAGGACGAGAGGAGGGATTGGATGGTTACATCCAGAGGCTCGATGTCCAGATGGAGAGGGGTGACAAGTAGTGTCCCTCAGGGATCTGTACGGGGACTGGTGATGTTCAATATCTTCATCAATTACTTAGACACTGGGATCAAGTGCACCCTCAGCATGTTTGCAGATGACACCAAGCTGAGTGGTGCGGTCGACATGCCAGTGGGACCTGGACAAGCTGAGAAGTGGGCCCATGCAAACCTCATGAAGTTCAACAAGGCCAAGTGCAAGGTCCTGCACTTGGGTCAGCACAATCCTCGTTATCAACACAGGCTGGGGGATGATGTGATAAGAGAGCAGCCCTGTGGAAAAGGACTTGGGGCTACTGGTGGGTGAAAAGCTGGACACGAGCCAACAATGTGTGCTTGCAGCCCAGAAGGCCAATCACATCCTGGGCTGCATCAAAAGAACCATGGCCAGCAGATCCAGAGAGGTGATTCTCCCCCTCTACTCTGCTCTGGTGAGACCCCACCTGGAGTACTGTGTCCAGCTCTGGAGGACATGGACCTGTTGCAGTGGGGCCAGAGGAGGGCCACGAGGATGATCCGAGGGCTGGAGCACCTCTCCTATGAAGACAGGCTGAGAGAGTTGGGGTTGTTCAGCCTGGAGAAGAGAAGGCTCCAGGGAGACCTTATAGTGGCCTTCCAGTCCCTGAAGGGGGCCTACAAGAAAGCTGGGGAGGGGCTGTTTGCAAGGGCATGTAGTGATAGGACGAGGGGCAATGATTTTAAACTAGAGCAAGGGGCAGGTTTAGATTAGACATTAGGAAGAAGTTCTTTCCAATGAGGGTGGTGAGACACTGGCCCAGGTTGCCCAGAGAGGTGGTGGAGGCCCCGTCTCTGGAGACATTCAAGGCCAGGCTTGATGAGGCTCTGAGCAACCTGATCTAGTTGAAGATGTCCCTGCTTACTGCAGGGGGTTGGACTAGATGGCCTTTAAAGGTCCCTTCCAACCCAACACATTCTATGATTCTGCCCCTCTGCTTTGCTCTGGGGAGACCTCCCTGTAGTGCTGCCTCCAACTCTGGTGCCACCAACATCAGAAGGACATGGATCTGTTGGAGCAGGGCCAGAGGAGGCCACAAAGATGCTGCAAGGGCTGGAGCCCCTCTGCTGTGAGGACAGGCTGAGAGAGTTGGGGTTGTTCAGCCTGGAGAAGAGAAGGCTCCAGGGAGACCTTAGGGCCCCTTCCAGTATCTGTAGGGCCTACAGGAAAGCTGGAGAGGGACTTTTTACAAGGGCATGTAGTGATAAGATGAGGGGTAATGGCTTCAAACTGGAAGAGGGGAGATTTAGATGAGATCTGAGGAAGAAATTCTTTGCTGTGAGGGTGGTGAGGCACCGGAACAGGTTGCCCAGAGGCTGCCCCATCCCTGGAGGTGTTCAAGGCCAGGTTGGACAGGGCTTGGAGCAACCTGGTGTGATGGAAGGTGTCCCTGCCCAGGGCAGGAGGGTGGGACTGGATGATCTTTAAGGTCCCTTCCAACCCAAATCATTCTATAATTGTGCGATCCAGGCGGGAAGGGAAAGGCAGCTCTCCTCCCTCTGCGCAAGCCTCCCGTGCCTGTAGCATGGGCTCTGCTGCCATCACCTGGCTAAAGCCTCAGGAAGCGGAGTCTGGGCCAGGTCCTGGTCCCTGCTATACCCTGCGCAGCTCTCTCCTACCCCCGGGGGCTGCAGGAGCCGCAAAGGGGGCTAGGGGCATCACCAGGCTGTGGGCTCTCCATTGCTAACCCAAAGCACCGCACCCCAAAGAGGCGGCTGGGCTGCCACAATGCAGCAGAAGTGCCGGGAGGGAGGGACCCAGCACTCCTTTTGGAAGTGAGAATTTTTGGAGTGAGAGAGGGGACCCTCATGCTGGCCCCCACCCGTCTCCTTCCTCCCCAGCTCACAAAGAGCAGACGAAGGTGCCAGCCGGGCTCCTGCGCCGAATATCTTCATACTCTTCATAGATGCCCCGCTTCTGCTTGCGGCTGACGTGATCCAGCAGCTCCTGGAGGGTGACGGACTTGGGCCCAGGGATGTGGACAGAGCCGTTATCTTTGGGGGCCACGAGCGGCACCAGGATGAGCTCATCCAGGGGGTCGGGGTGCCCGTTCTGCTGGGGCAGGAACCGGCAGTTCCAGCTCAGAGGGTCCAGCTTGAGGGATCCCCCCAGGTACTCAGGGAGGCATTCCTGGGGCAGGTGCTCCTTCAGCTCTGACATCTTCACCATCTGCACCTGCAGGACAAAGAGGAGCAGGGATGGATGGAGAAGGGGACAGGGACAAGGATGCTAACCATCTGGTGCTACCCTGATGAAGCCTGGAGATTTCTCCCAACAGCATTGGGGTCTTCCCCTCTCTCCCCTGCCCCAGGATGACACCCAGGGGAACACCAGCGGTGGGACAGGAGATGGGCCCCCCCCCCCCAACATATCCCACCCTGACATCCAGCTCCCAGTTTGCTTTTGGAAGGAGCCTGGAGCCACTTGCAAAGGGGTAAAGTCCAGCCCAGGGAGATGTCAGGCTGGAAACGGGCTCTATCAGCAGCACTGCTGATACTGAGGGGATTTTTTTAAGGTATTTTTGGCCTTGCCAGATAGGGCCTGAGCACAGGTATTTAAGTTTCCCTTTTCTCCTGCGTGCTCAGCAGATATTTCATTTCCTTTTAATTATTTACCATCACCTCCGCTTTGCTGCTGCTGGCAGCCTCACTGCAGAGGAAGAAGTTGTAGGCAATTTCCAAAGGGGTTCAAAGATATTTGCTGAAAACACCAAAACAAGTTGGCCCCTATGAAACAGGCTATTTCCCAGGGATTCAGGCTCAGCAGCTTCCAGCAGACAGGGCTGAGGGGCACAGGGTGCTGACACCACTCTGGATCCAAAGGGAAAACAGCCTCAGCCCTCCCCGCCAAGGGATCCCATGCCGGGGGAGGACCCCCACACTCACCCGCTCCCGCAGCTTCTCCTTCAGCAGCAGGCTGATAATGGAGTAGGGCACACGAAACCACATGGGTGCTCCCACGATGAAAACCTTCTTCAGCCGAGCTGGGAAGGCGCCCTGCAGGCAGCAGGGGGGTCAGATCCACACTCTGCTGGGGTGGGGGACACGTCCCAGCAGAGGTGATGACCAGCAAAGGGACTCCGAGGTGGCAATGCCACATCTGAAGCATGCCTCACATGCAGGCACCCTTATTTTATGCTCCAATAGGGAAACAAATTATTTCCTTGGAATTAGGTAGGCAGAGGCTTTGGCTCCGCAGGGGAGAGAAGCAAAGCCTGGGAGCAAGGATTTGTGTGGAGAACACACCCTGGTCAATATTTACTGTTATTTCTTTCTTTTTTTTTTTTTTTTCCAGAAAAGGGAGGAGGCACGAAATGCCAGCACAATTAAAAAATAATTTGCATCTGTTTTCCCAAAAGCCCTGCCAGCAGCTGGGAGAGGAATCTGGCACAGGGACAGCTGATCCCCTCCCACCCATGGGACAACAGCCGGGTCCAGCCTGGCAGGCTCACAGCACCTTCCTGAGGTCCTGGAGCCGGTCCGCCTCAGCCAAGACATGGTCAGTAGGGTCTGGCACAAGATTTTATGCCAAAACGATGGGACTCCATGTACTCAGTGAGCGAGTGGCCTGTGTGACATCCCCAGACAGCAGGTCAACCCCAGCCGTTACCTTCAGCAGGTTGAGGATCTTCTTGCTGAGGTCCAGCTCGAAGTTGGTGTACTGCGAGCCTGCCATGTCGTAGATGAACACCAGCCCGTTCCTCTGAGTTTCAAAGCTGAGAGGGAAAAAGAGCAAGAATAACCCTGCAACATCCAGCCAGCTTGGCTCCTGCACAAGCAGACCTGCCCCACAGTAACCTCATCTTCAGCTTGCTGACCCCCCAAAATCCCCGTCTGCGCTTCCAGAAGGACTCACAGACCCCAAAGCTCACGTCTGCATTTCCCAGCTGCTCCACCACCTCTTCGTACAACCCTTATTTAAGCCTGGCCCATCTCTTAAGGCTGTCTCAGCTGCACCGCCTGTGATGGGTAAGTCCAGAAATGGAAAGAGCCCAGCAGGATGAATGGGATGTCTGGGCTTTATATTTTTGGCAGAGCTCACGTTACGTCTTGCTGGTGGTGGGGGCTGCCTCCCCCCCGGCCAAAGCCTGCAGGAATCGGGGGGCTTTGCTAAACTGAAACTTGGGACGTGGGCAGGGAAAGGCTGCAAAGAGCCTGGTTTGGGGCTTGGGGGATTTGTTTCCCTTGCTGCACGCCTCCACGGGGATGACTGGCTTGAGTTCAAACTGGGGGAAGAAAGGGAATTTCAAGCAACAGGGAGCTGTGACACCTTTCTTCCCTCTAATGAGAGATGGGACATCTGGTGACATGCAGACTCAGACACAATTTCCCCTTCACAGGGGAGATGGCACATCTTTTCCCCGCAAAGCCTTTCAGAGGGATTTCATGAACACCTCAGGAAGCAGCAGCATCTCTCCCTTCGCCCCTGGGAGGGAAGGGGCTCCCAGGGGACCCACCACCCTAAGACAGGGTCCACCAACTCACCTCTCCACCGCTCGGTCTAGCAGGTAGAAGAGTGCCTGGAGCACCACGTGCTGCACGCTCTTGCTGGGGTGATGCAGCTTGGCTGTGAAAAGGGCGATGGAGGCTCCTGAGGGGTCCCGCACGCTCTGGTGAGGAAACAGCATCAGGCTCCCATGTCACCTGAGTATGCCCATGTGGAGCAGGTAATTTGGGGTGGGGGGATGGGACACCTCCACGTACCAGAATGGTGAACTTGCCACTAAGCAGCTCCGAGCGCAGCGGTTCCTCATGCGGCTTCAGCTTCACGATGCCCTCCTTCAGCCGTGTCTCCTGCGGGCAGGGAGCCAGCGTGACAACCGGCACAGCCACTCCAGCCCTCCACCAACCATCACATCCCCCATGGGGCACCCAGCCCTCCCATGGAAGCCCCCGTGAGGAAACTTCTGCCCCACAGCTCTATTTTCTAGCAGGGGATTGCAACCAGCTGCAGCACCATAGCTCCCAGAATGGGGCAAACCGTGATCGGAAAGGTGTGTGTTTATATCTATACCTATCTCCTTTATATATGAGTGGATGCCCTGTGAGCACGCATGCTGGGCTCAGTGTTGGGGAATAGACTGGGGTCAGTGAGATCTCTACGGTGACTCGTCTTGGCCGAGAAAGGATTTTCCAGCTGGATAAAACCCATACGGGAGGGTGGGGAAAAGAAAAAAAAAGCAAGGGGAAGGTCTTCTTTGGGATCAGTGACTGCTCGCAGAGCAGGGAGCCCTCTGTCGGGGGTGGGGAAACTCGGCCCTGCTCACTTACCCGGTAGGAGTGAAAGAGCTCGATGGCCCGCAGGACGTCAAACTTGCGAGCCATGAGGAACTTGACGGCCACGTTCCAGGAGAGCGGGGACACATTGTACTGGCCCGTCCACTTATTGATCTCTTCCAGGAACTGCTTGGTCGCCTGTGGGAGAGACGAGGGGCACACAGTGAGATGGGAGGAGGAGGAGCAGCAGCACCAAGGAGCATCCCTGGTCACCATGAGAGCTATATGGTCCTCGGGGTGAGGGCAGGGGCTGACCACGGCTTGGTAAACCCAGCAGCTCCTTGGGGAGAAGTGGGGAACTCTACAGGAGCAAATGGTAGGAGTGTTGGCAGAGAAAAATTGGACTGAGACTTTTAGAAGGGAGACAGGGAGTAAAAGGAGGATTTTACAAGTGGCAAACTCCCATACAGACACAGCAGCCCAGGTGCAGCATCCTCCCGGGGCTGCAGCTCCACCGCAGAGCAGCAAACCCAGCCATATGAACACAGGTGCTGAGCAGGACCGGCATGGAGGGCTGACACTTCGATGTGCTACAGGACACGGACCAGCTCACCCAGTAAGGCCAGTTTCACATGGCCACAGAAGATCAGACGAGAAGGGTTTAGTCCAGAGTGGGTCTCAGGATGATCCCGCTGCCCCCCACAGTCCCATAACACTCCAGGGCGATACCACATGAGCATGCATTCCACACCGTACACACCCAAAACTGTGAGAAACTAAGAGAAACTTCTCCAACACTAGCGCTGATGGAGCAGAGTCGCAAAACCCAACCTGTAACCTCCCAGCAGGCTTAAAATCCTGAAGGTGAGCAAAAAAACCCCAACCCCAAAATGTATTACTTTTTACAAGCCGGGGGGGGGGGGGGCGGGTCAGGGTTTCTGAATGCTGTGCTAATGGAAGCAGCTTTGCTTTCTGCTGTGTATTGGCCCCCCCATCCCATAGAGGTGCCCCAAGAGTGGAGGATGGCAATGACAGAGCAAGGAGGAGGGACAGCAAGGGCCGAAGGCTGGCTCCTGGAGCACGGGCAGGCAGCAGTGTTGGATGTCAGGCAGCAGCACGGAGTTACAGGGAGCTATTCAGCCAGAAAAAGCTCGTTGGTGTTAATGACTTCCAACAGGAGGAAGCGAAGGGCTGGGATTTATCTGCAGTGGTGAGCCCCTCTTGTGAGATGGAGCCGAAGGAGCCCTGCTCATCCAAGGGGTCTCTGCAGCCCACCTGGCACCACAACAGGCATTTTTGGAAGGGGCACCAGCTCGCCCAGCTGCTGGCAGCCACCAGGGGCCAGTCCAGACCCCCAGCACATTGCAGCCAGGAACTCCCTAACTGGGTATTGGAGCCCTGCAGAGCGACCAGGCGAGCACCAGCTGGGAGGGAACACTTTTAATTGGGCTGGATCCACTGACAGCAGCACCGGGAGGGATCTGAAAGCGGATTTCGATAGCTCAGCTCCGAGCCCTTGCAAAAATCCCCTTTAAGCATCACGAGCCCTCCCGGCACAGCGGCGTGCCACAGTCAACCACAAGCCAGATTGGTCCCCCCATCTCAAGGGGCTGGAGGAGAGGAGCAAAGCGGGCAGCAAAGGAGACGGGGCATTACACACTCGTGTTCCCATCTCCCAGCCAGCAGCCAGTGGGAGCTTTTCCTGGGAGCTCTACTTACGGAATGCCTTTATCCCCACGGCTTTATCTCTGACAGCCTCCGTTTTGCCAAAACAAAAGCAACTCTTTCATGGCCCAAATTTCTAACGATTTCTCCTCTGTTGAAGAGGGGCGGGAAAATAAACGGGTCAATACAGAAACCATCTTAAGCCTTAAGACAACACACATATCCACATGTACGTATACAGAAATATATCCTAGCCATAAGCTAAGGTGGGGAGCCTCACCAGGGGTACCCCCGCTTTGCCAGGGAGTCCCCCGGGGCTCCCAGCAGCCCAGACACTTGAGCTGGAGATGCAAATCCAAAATATCAGCAGAGCTGCTCTTTCCCCAGCACCCGCAGGGTGGCACAGGGATGGGGACAAGCGCCAGGCACGCTCCCACTGCTCTCGGACAGAGACCAGATCCGACGCCATGACTTGGGATGGGAAGGACACCCTGAGATGATGGGAAGGGGAACGGTGGCAGCAGGGAGAGAATGTAATGTGTGGTTCAGGTCTCCTTCCTCAACATCTAACCCATCACACTTCATGCAATCCATTTCCAGCACCCACCAAGAGGGATGCTGGGTTGTTTTTTTCCCACGAGAACAAAATAATCATTTCTGGCCCCGATCCCACAGGGATTTATCCAGGTGTTGAGCTGAGCACAGCAGGGATTGCTCCACATGCTGGAAACAAAGCCCGTGGACCCAAAGCCATGGCAAAAGGCCCCATTTCTGCAAAAAACGACAGCGCTGTGAGCAAAATGGTCCATGGCCGGGCGTTGGGAACAATGCTGGTCTTTGGAGCGCTGGTGTCATCGAGGTCCTCGCTTCACCGCGCTGGGGCAGGGTGGTGACAAAGTCACTGCTGCCAGAACACAGGGGCCCTTCAAGCCCTCCTCCCCTGGAGCAAACCCACCCTCCTTCTTCAGCACGGGGGGGGAATAAGTCCTGTGAAAATTGCAGCTGGGCTGAAAAATCCCAAGGAAAATCAGTTTGGTTCCTCTGGGACAGTCTGGGAAGGGAACAGCAGAGATCCTAAGGAGCAGGAGACTGGCAGGGAGAGGGGTGAAGCCCCCCCCGGCTCCCCCATCCCATGGCAAGCGGGGACCAGCCAGAGGAGCAGCTCCTCCCGCTTGGTGTCAGTGACAGGGGACAGCAGAGCAAGCGGAGGAAATCCTGACGGTCGCAAGAAGGGCTAAGAGGTGGCGGGAAGGGGACCTGGAAGAGCCTGTCCCAGTCCCAACCAACACTTACCCATGAGAAGAGATAAACTTTTCCACTATTTTGGTTCTTCCAAGCCCCCAAGTGCAGCCTTCCCCCCATCCCAGTCTGATGATCCAAACCTGCAGCCGTTATTGTAAATATCCCTTCATCTACTCCAGCCAATATTCCCACACAAACCAGAACATCTTGGATCCCTCTCAGGGATGCTGGCTCTCACTGCAAACCAAGCCTTCCCTGCTGGAGCAGGGTCTTCTAAAACCCCCTTTGCTGGAAGCTTTGCCCCCTCTGTGACACAAATCCCAGGCACCTGTGGGGACAGAGGGCAGGAACACCCCTACTCCTTCAGATTTTTATGACCCTGGAGACAGCAGTATCACTCCTGGGAGCGGCGCTGATAAGAGGGAGGTGTGGTGGAGGAGAAAGCCTGGGAGCACCGCATTTCCCCAGTGCAGGACAGACTCCTCCGCTCCCTGAGGTCTCCGTACCAACCCTCCTCAACCTCCTGGTAGAAATTAAGGATGTTTTAAAAAAAGAAAAACCAACCCAAACAAATCGAAAACTGACTCTCTGGTCCTTTTCACCTTGTAGCCCCCCCCCCCCAAGGCCAGCGTGGTGGCTAATGTGATGCTGTGCCCTTGGCCATCCCGAACATCGCCATGGGGAGCTTTGAGGCAGCCTCCGGCTCCCAGGCTCCACATCCCAGTCCAGCTGCAGCCCGGGGGGGGTGGGCATCCCTGGGCGGGGGGGATGGGATGAGGATGAAGGAGGGGACGAGGAGCACTGGCTGCTTTATCAGCCCCCACTCCCTGAGCCCAGCAATATCCTCCCGCAGTGACGCAAGGGCCAGCAGAGGAAGCCAGGACGTCATGGGAGGGCTGGGGCGTGGGAAGCGCGTGCACACGCATCCCCACGCCAGCCTGCCCACAGGGTGGGGCGGGCCTGCCAGGAGAGGCCATGGGGACAGACACATCAGTTTGGGGGCACAAAACCCTAGTCCCACGCTTTGGCACCCCCACTTGCCCCAGCGCCCACCACATGGGTCCTGCAAAGGCCTTTGGGATTAGCGCTGTGCGGGTGGGGGCTGCGCAGATTGGGTGTGAGGGCTTTGAGGATGGAGCTTTCCGGGGAGAACCTCTCCACTGGGAAAAAACAGTGCTACAAATGGGGGTGGCCAAAAAATGGGGTGATGGTGGGGAAAACACACACGGCATAGGGAGGGGAGACAGACTGCAGGGGGGGACATGACACAGTGTGGGTGGAGGGGGAGCAAAGCAAAGATGGGGGGGACGGGACACAGCGCAAGGTGGAGGGGGATACAGAGCCAAGCAGGGGGGACAGGGACGACAGAGTTGGGGTTGGGGGGGACGATGACAACAGAGCAAAAGAAGGGGGGGACGACGGGGGGGGGAGACGGAGCAAAAAGGGCGGGGGGGGGGGGGACGGAGCAAAAAGGGCGGGGGGGGGGAGACGGAGCAAAAAGGGCGGGGGGGGGGAGACGGAGCAAAAAGGGCGGGGGGGGGGGGGGGGAGGAAAAAGGGCGGGGGGGGGGAGACGGAGCAAAAAGGGCGGGGGGGGGAGACGGAGCAAAAAGGGCGGGGGGGGGGAGACGGAGCAAAAAGGGCGGGGGGGGGGAGACGGAGCAAAAAGGGCGGGGGGGGGAGACGGAGCAAAAAGGGCGGGGGGGGGGAGACGGAGCAAAAAGGGCGGGGGGGGGGAGACGGAGCAAAAAGGGCGGGGGGGGGAGACGGAGCAAAAAGGGCGGGGGGGGGAGACGGAGCAAAAAGGGCGGGGGGGGGGGAGACGGAGCAAAAAGGGCGGGGGGGGGGGGGACGGAGCAAAAAGGGCGGGGGGGGGGGGGACGGGGCAAAAAGGGGGGGGGGGGGGAGACGGAGCAAAAAGGGCGGGGGGGGAGACGGAGCAAAAAGGGCGGGGGGGGAGACGGAGCAAAGGGGGGGGGGGGGGGAGACGGAGCAAAGGGGGGGGGGAGACGGAGCAAGGGGGGGGGGGGGGGACGGACACGACACAGAGCAAGGGGGGAAGACACACACAAAGCAAGGGGGCGCCCGGCCCAGCCCATCCAGGCCCGGGGAAGCGGAGCCCGGCAGGGACCTACCTGCTCCTCCTCGGCGCTGAGCTCCGCGGCCATGCTGCGCGGCCCCGCTGCCCCCGGTGGGCCGGACCGGGCCAGCCTAGGCAGTGAGCGCCCCGCCGGAGCCCATCCCCGGGGAGCGGCGGCGGTGCGAGCACCGGCCCCTCCCGCCCGCCGCTGGCTCGGCGAGGGCGGCTCCGCCCCGGGGTCCCCGCCAAAAGTGCCGAAAAATTTAAAATAAATAAAAAAATGTTCAAATATATATATATATTTATGTATCGCAGCTCCCCGGTAAGTTTCGGGGGAAGCGGCGCTCGGCGGGGCCGGCCCGGGCTAAGCTCCCCGCCCCGCTCCGCTCTGCCCCGGAGGGGGCGGCGGCAGGAAGCGGCCGCAGCCCCCTCCCCTGCCGGGGGGAGGCAGGAAGCCCTTCCCCGGCGGGGGAGGGGACGGTGGGACGGGATAGGGATGGAGGAAGCGGAGGAGCCTTTTTCCCCGCCTCGGGGGCGCGTCCCCCGGCATCATCCTTTTCCCCCGCCCCGCTCCGGTAGCATCGCTAAAATGGTGTCGGCGGCTCTGCCCGACGAAGAGGGAAGGCAGGAGGGGAGGAAGGGGCAGCGCTGGAAAAGGGGCGGCTGAAGAACTCCCACGGCTCTGCCTTCCAGCCTGGGACTCCTTCACACCCAAACCCAACGGCACAGTGTGTTCCTACGAGCTCACCACCGAGGAAACGTCCCCAGAACCCCCAAACTCTGCAAGCAGCGACCCCTGGATGGGAGCAATCAGCCTGTGGCTCCCTCCTCTGCCTCACAGCAGTGGCATCCTCCCTTCCTGGTATTCCAGCCCGTGCTTCCCAGCCTTTCCCCGCAGGCAGCAGGGACAGGCCCACGGCTTCCTGCTGCCCCAATGGGAACCCGGGGTTTCCAGCGTTTCTTTTCTTTTTTCCCCTCCTCCACCATCCCTAAACCGCATTCCCCGGCCTGGTGGAGAGCCCCCGGGATGCTCCTCCAGAGCAGGGAACCTCAGGAGCCACCCTACTGAAAAGCTGAGGCCTGGGACCAGGGAGGGGGGAGGACGAGATGGGGGACATTTTGTTGGGCTGTGGAGGACAGTGTGGGCACAGTGCCCATAGCCAGAGCCTTTGCACCTAACTGTGAGAAAATGGAAGAAAAGGCAGAGAGAAGGGGCCGAGCCCCAAGCTGGATGGCCATCTGTCCATCCTCTGAGATGGATGGCCATCTGTCCATCCTCCAGAACCTCAGGCCACCTCGGCAGGTCAAGCTGCCCACTCAGCCCTCCCACCCCAGCCTAAATTTCAGCTCCCCAGAGAGGGTGACCCCTCCTCAGTCGAAGCTGCCAACTCAGCTCTCCCACCCCAGCCTAAATTTCAGCTCCCCAGAGAGGGTGACCCCTCCTCAGTCGAAGCTGCCACCGGTTCCCATTGGGAGCAGGGCATGGAACAGCTGGGAACGGGATCGCACCCAGCAAATAAAATAGTCATGGCAACAAACTGCGCTGGGCCTGGCAACTTCCGTTTAACACCCTCTCTCCAAACACAGCCTTGGGTTTCCAACAGGAATTGGAACGCAAATATTTATTTCTCCAGCCCCAGCTAATGCTTTTAAAAGGGAAACTATGCGACATCATCTGGAGCTGGCGGAAAGCAACAGTTGCTTCCCTCCTGCTCTCCTCCATTGACAGGAGCAAGCAGTGG
The DNA here is from genome assembly GCA_947846985.1 of Fratercula arctica. Taxonomy (NCBI): domain Eukaryota; kingdom Metazoa; phylum Chordata; class Aves; order Charadriiformes; family Alcidae; genus Fratercula; species Fratercula arctica. The sequence continues at coordinate 24,150,777 of CANTUZ010000009.1, forward strand.
AAGGCTGCAGCCCCTCTTCGGCTGTATTTTCTCCCCCTTCCCGCAGCTGGAAGACATTGGAAGGATGCTGTAGGGCAGCAGTAACCTGAGCTGCAGCTCTCTCTGCCCTAAGGGATGCACAAATCGTCCATCCAGCTGCCCACCTCCGGGTTTAATTGCCTGCTCTCCCTGCAGTCCTTTGCCAGCCGCTGAGGCTGAAGTGCATGGGGAATCCGCAGCTGGAGCAGCCCAGAGCCTCCAAGGTATGGGGAAGGACAAGGCAGTCCAGGTTTTTGTCCTCTTTCCCCAGGCCACCTGCTTCCCACCATAAAAAAATAATAAAAATAACAAAATAAAAGACTGCAGCAGGCTCGGATGCTGTGGAGCTGGAGTGCTGCTTCCTCCATTCTTGGGGAGGGGGAGCCAGGGGCAGTCCCCTCCCACAGCCAGCTCTGGCTGCAGTTCGGCCAGTTCCTGCTGCCTGCTGGTATAACCAATAGCGGCTGCAGAGTCAGATGATCAGAGGCAGCCCACACACTTGGCACAGAAACAAGCGTTTTTCTGGGAAAAACGGGGGGTATGAGGGCAGGATACAAGTATCCCTGCTATCTGCGGGCAGCCACCCCTGCTCTCAGTATCTCCTCCTGGATACGGGCCCTCCTCCTGGGGGCATTTTCATAGACTCCCCAGCGCCATGTTTGGCCTGATATTTCATCCCCCGCTCTGTGGCAAGAGCATCCCCACTCTGGCCTTTTAATTTCCCTCTGGAAAAGAACCTGGGGATGGTGTACAATCCTTTCACCCCCACTAAATCCGGGGAAAGGCAGCAGCCGGTGCTCACAAAGCAGGTTTGGGCTGGGAGGGACTGAAGTACCTCAGTGCACAGAGGAGAATCAAACCCACACAAGCATTTCCTCCGCTCCAGTTAACGCCGCAACTGATTTTTTAATCCCTATTCAGGAGGCACAGCACACATCCACCCTTAGGTAGCAGGAAGACGTTCAAGAATTTGTCTTTCTGAGAAACCTTTTATTTGGCACAATCAATGTGATCATCTTTTCAGAGCGAAACCATTCCTTCCACCCCCTACTGAGAAAAGCCTCGAGTACAGGCTGCTGCCATGCTCACGCTGCACAAAGCTGCGCTCGGAGGCAGGGCCTGCTGCGCTGCAAAGGAAATTCAGGGTTTTTTTTTCCTCAGTAACACATGGGTGTGGAAAGCCCGGCCTATGGATTTACAGCAGCCTGCTGCAAACTTTTTTTTTTTTTTTGTTACTAGAAGCAAACTGACCACAAAACTTCCATTGAGAAGGTCTCAGTAAACAGCTGGATCAAAGGCTGCAATACACTGATTTCCGGGGCTGGGGTTACCAGCAGCAGCTGCACCTTGGAGGTCTGAGCACTGTTCCTACATTGAAGCTTTACCAGAGGCTTTAACAGAAGCAGGGTCAGGAGCTGAACTGGGAACCCTGCAGTGTGGGGACAGATCATTTAATTTCCCAACACATGGCTGCCTTAGTAAAGAACCAGACAATACTGTTAAGGCCTCACAGAAGTCCTGGGAAAAATATAAAAAAATAAAAAAAGTAAAAAAAAAAAATCCAGTGGCACTTGGAAGAAGACATTCCACTTCCGTGCCCTTTAAACAAAACCATCCTATCATTACCTTTGCCCCACACTCAGGGAGCGTGAGTGACAGTGAGAAGCGGGGAACCTTTTGCTTTCTCCGTACCCAACCGGTCTGTCCCAGCAGCCTAATTCTCCATCTGGCTCCCTGCTTCCTCCTGGCCCTCCAGAGAGCTTGCTGGCAGAGGGGTAGACAAGTGTTCCAGCTCGTAATGTCCGTTCCTCACAGCCACCGCGCTGCTCGGCTGACCCTTTTCAGCTGCCAGCTTTTTACTCTTCTTGCTCTCAATGATCTGCTGGAGCTGACGCCCAGCATAGTCTGGTTTGGCAGTGAGCGTGGTGGCAGGCATGCTGAGCCCCAGGATTTCAGGTACCATGTATGGCCGGAGCCAGCCCACCAGCGGGGTGCTGCCGGGGGTGTAGTGAGTTTGCTTGTGATAGAAGAGAAGTCCATCGACCTGTAAAAAGGAGAGAGAGTGTGAATGAAAGGCCAGAGCTGGAGGAATCGCAGGTGGGTGACAGAGCGCCAGACAGCACCGCTCTCCACTTACAGGCCAAAACTACCAGCTGGATCATTTTTCCTCAAGCAGTGCAATAAATAGCAGAAAGGAAAGAAGAAGCCTGCAGAGCTTCTGTCCTGAAAGATCAGTGCAAGCCCAGCAACTGCCAGGTGGCTTTAAATCAGTGAAGACAAACAATCTCAGACCGATGTCGGCACCAACCAGCACTTTTCCTCTGGTTGCTATGATCCCATTCTGCAGAAAAGCCATCAGGTTTCTGAATAAGGCAGCGCACAGAAAGGCCACTTTACTGGATTAAGGTTATTTTAAATAATACATTTAGAGAGTAATTAGTCAGAGCGCGTGATGCCAAGGAGCCCTGGTTCGTAACACTGCTCCAGCTTTTTCAGCTGGCTTATGCAAAATAAATTCTTAATGTTTCCCAAGAGAGAACTTCTCCAGCAATCAATGACAGTTAAGGGCACTCAGGACTTTGAAGGTTTAGGCCCTAACTCTTGTGCTGCTATTTCCACACTCTGCAATACTGCAGCTGGCTGACGTTTTCCCCGCTTCCCCACCACGCTAAGGGATTTTTTCCCCCCCTCTTCCTGTGCTTCCCAGGGGCGTGCTCTGCAAGGTTTGATCCTGCTGCCAGGCTGACTAACGCTAGAAGTGGTGCTCCTCTTAGCTTAGCCTCCAAAGCTCTTAAAAGGCCATCTGTCTATGAGTAAGAGGGGCTGAGTGGGCAGAAATTATAAGAAAGAGAGCCCACCTTGGGCTGAATTGGCTCCCAGGCCCCTCCCTGAGCCTACAGCCCCCAGAATATATAGGGCAGAACAGCACCTATATAGGCAGTGAGCTGAGGCATGGGTGAACCAAGCAGATCAAGGTAATTTTTTTAAATGGTTTTAAACTGAAAGAGGGGAGATTTAGACAAGATACTAGGAAGAAATTCTTTGCTGTGAGGGTGGTGAGCCCCTGACCCAGGCTGCCCAGAGAAGCTGTGACTGCCCCATCCCTGGAGGGGTTCAAGGCCAGGTTGGACGGGGCCTGGAGCAACCTGGGCTGGTGGGAGGTATCCCTGCCCAGGGCAGGGGGGTTGGAACTAAATGATCTTTAAGGGCCCTTCCAACCCAAACTGTTCTGTGATTCTATGATTTCTGCTACATGCTGAACTGCAAGGCAGATGGAGCAAAGAGCAACATCCATCCATCTCTGCTCCATGGATGCTAACCTCCAGCAGAGCACGGAGAGCTTCTTACACTACTCCGTCCATAATTTTCAGTCACTGTTAAGATCTTGCAAAATAATCCCAGAAAAAGGGGGATTCCTGTGCTAGGACAACATGAAACCGGAACAGCAAACATGACGATGAGCTTGTGTAACCCTCTGGATATAAAGTACAAACCTTCTCCCTCCCCCTGCCTCCAAGGAAGACTTGGGAAGAGCCAGATTCTGTGGCATCTCAGCACTGCGCCTGCGCATCCAGCCCATTCCTGTGGGTGCGCAGCACTTGGTAAGCAACGTGGATTCCCCGGCACCCACAGGAATGTTTTGGTAAAGATCAGAGCCTGGAAAGGCTTCTGCCTTCCAGACAGCTCCAAAAATCTCCCCCAAGCTGGAGAATTCAAAGCAGTTCAACCTGGTGGAGACTTAGGTCATGTTCTTCCTTCCCCTGATTTCTCTCAGGTTACTGCAACTCCCATATTCCTTCCAGTTCATTTAATTTGATGGCTGGGTCCCTACCCTGAGTCACCGCACTGACACCAGCCACATCAGAATAAGGGCTAATGCTGTCCCTAAAGGACGGAACCTGAAGAGAAACTGGCTTGGCAAGATTTCACAGCCATGCTTTTCAGATTTTAGGTGCTTAACAGTATGCCCGTTCCTTCTCACTAGGGTTTCTCAGAGACTTTGGCTCCCCCTGCCTTCGTGGAAACCTGAATGTTTTTTACTCAGATCTGAGAGTAGGGCAGTAGCTCTTAAGATCTGCTCCAAAAAACACTTCAGTGCCAGTCAGCTGATCCAAAGTCCACTGAATTCAGTGGAAAAAAATTTCCACTGAATATAACGGATCAGGTCCTAACTCTAAGGTTACAGATTAACTCTGAAGAGCCAGATCTGAAAGCGCTGACTCCATCTGTTGCCACCACACACACGAGATTCTTGTAGGGATCACAAGAAGCTGGGCCCAGGCACAAGGAAATCTCTATTACACTGCACTATCTATAGCAAGGCTGTATTTTGTCTTCTCCAAAGTTTATGTACTGCTGGTGGAAGCTATTTAGGGTTTCTTGGGCTCCCTCTTGCGGCACATCACGAAGGGACCCAGGGCTCCCTTCGTTCCTGGAAGTGGCACCACCGTTTCTGTGGGGTTACTGGCTGCCTTTGAGCCAAATTACACAAGGGTGACCACTTGTTGGGGTGACACCCTGATGTATTGACCGGAGAACCTGAGGGGCAAATCACAGCTGTATTACAAGGGAGAGTCCGATCAACCCCATCTCCCTCCCCCAGCATTTTGCAATGGTCTCCTTTGCAGGCCGAAACGTTTCTGCTCTGACCACAGTGGCGCAATACTCCTCAGCCATCTCTCATGGGATCAGATGCCTCAGGAAGGAATGCAATCAGCAAAGACGGGAATGACTGTTTCTACAGAGGCACTCAGAGCATTCGTAATTGAGCTAGTCAGCTGCAGGAAACCTGGGATGTCTTCTCAACATTCCCTGATCTGCGTTCACAGCAGGGTCTGGCAAGACCAGCAAGGGGCTGGGACTTTCCGACTCTCTCTAATGACTGTTCCGGCTTTCACAAGCAGAAGGCAAAGTCAGGCCTCACAGCCAAATTAGCATCCCTTAAATTTAAACCTGCACGTACGTTAATCGTTAATTGGGGCTGAGAGTGCACAAGCGGCATAGTCAAATCAACATGGCTTTCGGCTTAGCGGGACAAGCAACCTCTGTAGAGGCTGTTTCTGATCTAGGCCTGAGACTGGGCACTCCGCAGGAACTGCTGCAGCCACCAGAAGAGCTTCTGGCTCCCAGGTGTTTATCACTGACCCTGTGCCAGAATGCCACCACCTCCTCCATCCTCTTCAGTGCCAAGTCAGCCAGGATCACCATCAAAAGCAGCCTGAGCTGTTTCATGAGGGCCTCCTACTCTCTGCTCACACAGAGCTGACCTGGGTGGCACACCAAGTTGCCTGCCCTGCTCTTCTCCCACAGGTAAGCAGAGGGCTGAATAGCACAACAGCACCAACTTCTAAAGCTGATGAAGCAAACACAGGGGTTCTGTTCAGCCGCTCTTGCTGGGGGAAAGGCCACCTCGAGCAGCAGGAGCCAGAGGCAGGAAGCTGCTGGTTCCGACTGAAGCAAAAAGCAGAGCTTGCACTATCTCCTCCGCAAGACCCAACATAAGTAGCAGGAGGACAGACTCCAGTACGTCTCAGGCACCCATCACTAAGACCTGAAACCTTCAGAAACCATCAGGAGCTTACTACCACCCTTCTCTTTTCTCCCCAAAACAGCTGGGTGCCTTCCACAGAGAGAGATGAAAATAACTAGACTAAGGAAACACAGAGCCTGTGACAGAGGTCAAAGACACCACTACCCATCCTGCAGACCTCTCGAGAACCACCACCACATAAGGGAGCACACTGCAGAGATACTCATGCCTGTACGTGCACTAACGCACCTTGGGCAGCCTGCAGTACCAGCATTGGCCCTAAAAAGGTCAGCCATCCATCACACTGCCATGTGAATGTGAGCTATGCTGCTTCTGGAGGCCATCTGGGTGCCCGCATCAACCGCCTCCTCCCCAGGGCTCCTTCAGATGAGAGTCAACAGCAGAAAACACATCCCAAGCACAGGGAATGTTAAGGTTTAACTCTTGCTAATTAGTTTGGTTGGACGCAGCCTGTACCTGGTGACAGGGTAACAGATCAGCCACGTGCATAAAAGGCATCCATGACCCATGCAGAGAAATAACAGCACAGCTCAGTAAGCTTCCTGCGGGCCTCAGGAGAGCACGGTTCCCAAGTGAAGGGGATGCACCTCTCTCCAAGCAGTGGCAGATGCAACAGCGGGGCTGTCTCTAAGGCTGAGGTCCAGGCCCCTGCCTGCATGTTCTCACCTCAAAAGGGAAGTCCATAGCCAGCACCTTACACAGGCTGTCCGAGGTGCAGGGGAAGTTCTGCAGGCCCACAAATTTGAACTGAAAAAGTAAGAGAGGGTTAGAAGAGACAACTGCCTAAAGCAGAACAAGTCACTGAATCAAGCACTGGTGTGGAGGCAGCTAGGAAGGAAGGGTTTCACCCAGTGCAAGATCCAGCATAAGAGGGGTAGGGTGAGGGACAGGCATCAGATGAAGTAACCAGTGAGATCTCAAGCAGGTGCCACATCGCTAAACTGCTGGTCTTCCTGCCACAGGCTACTGGGGGCCCAAAAGCACAAACAGGCTCAAAAGAGGATTAGACCATCTCCTGAAAGGCAGGTCCCTGGTGGCCATTAACTCCATGGCCCAGGTACAACCACAGGCTGACAAAGTCAAGAGGGAACATGACAGGTATCCTCAATTCCTTACTCTTGCCATAGCAACTGGTCTCTGTGATTGCTACAGGTTATTGGGGCAGATAGCCCTCTGATGTGGTTCAGAAGCAAACTCCAGATCTAGAGACAAAACAACAGGACCAAGTTGTCCATTGGTGCCAGTCACGTCCCACTGGAAGTGCCTGCGTGAAAACCTACAAAAATCACCCTAGTCAGCAAAGAGAATGGGGTGGGAAAAGTTGTTAGAGATAATCTCTGCCATCTCTCCAGCAATGCTGCATAAAGCACGTACATTGCTGCAACTTTACAAACCGCATTGCAGTAACAGAAGATGACCTTTAAAAGAAGACCAGGGGATTGCCACCACGATGCCCAGCCAGCATGGAATCTAGAGGGCCCAGAAAGATCTATTTCAGTTATTTCATCATGCCAGTTCCAAATGACACCCTCTCTAGCATTTAATGAGAGAGGTGGATGGTGAAGACTCAGCACACAGCTCCCACATGCTCCCAGTACCTTTCTTCCAAGCATCTAAGGCTGCAGGAATGACTTTTCAGGACAGCTGACCCTGAGATGCTCTTTTAACCAAAAGAGAAAATTATGACCTCTGGGCAGGATGCAAAGCAGACAGACGTCTGCTCCAGACTGCTGGCTCAGCCAAGCGAATCTTTCCACCCAGGAAATGAAAGCTGAAACAACCCCCCCTTCATTAGGTTGCTGTCTTCTGGATATTACCGTTGGGAGTCAGAACAGGATGTTCTTCAATTACAGATACCTTCACTGCTGGCAGAGGAGCAGTCATCTTCCTTTATGAGATGCTCTGCTTAGCTGTGTCTGAGCACAGTGAACAGGTCCTGCTTTGCAAACTGTGGTTTGACCAGGCTGCCAAATCTCTTATGTCTGTCCCCAAAAATCACTTTCCAAGCTGCTGTTAAGTCTTTAAAGGAAGACTTTTTATCCTTGCTCAGCAGGGACTCCAGGTCGCAATCTGTCATCCATCCCGACAACTTCAATGATTAGTTTAAGCAGGAGGGAAGGCTAAAGCTTTATGAGCCTTTCCCCTTGCCTTGTGAGCTCATACCACGCAAGAATAAATCCCATTGTAGTCAGGCTGACCCTGACTGGAAAACACTGGTTTTCCATTCTGTTTCAAGGGAAAGCTAAAAATGGCATGGAAGTTAGCTGATACCCTGCAGTCTGATCTCCCTCAGCACTTTCGCTGAAAAAAAAAAACAAACAAAAACAAACCACAAAACAAAACACAAACCCACACTCATTTACAATACTCAGTGGTTCTAACTACATCCTGAACATGGCATCCCATTTCATTAGAAGTGCATTTTGAAGCCTGATCTGTGAGGGGCGGGGGAAGAAAAAAGCTTCCGTTTGTGAAAGAAAATGCTGAAGCCTGCTGAATGGGAGAGCCTACCCCCCAAGCCTTCTTCTCTTCCAAGTACAAAAGAACTTACTGGATTAATCCTGCTTTTCTCTCCTAGCCTTTCCTCCTCTTGGATCTTTGAGAAAAGCCAGAAGAATCTGAAGTCTGTCTGTGAAAAGAAACAGAGACTTAATGACTATCCACCACACATCACTGATCAGCACCTGCCAAGCATCTACATTCCTCTGCACTTGCCCAGATTTACAAACTCAGCTTCATCTGTGGAACAATGTAAAGATGCCAGTGCTTAGATGAAATATCCATCCTGTTGCACAGTGGGCTATGCCCAGTGCTGGCTGCAAAGCAACTCACAGAACAGGGAACAAAAGGGAGGGCAGGGCAGAGCAGGGGGATTCAGTACCTGGCAGTCATAAACAGGGTGTCCTCTCCAGCACATCACATCCAGGATATAGTACGTCTGCTTTACCTCATTGTAGATGCAGTCCAAGATGGAGTACACTGCGCACACAAACACAGGGAGGTCCAGACATGCTCCAGGGACTGCCCAACCCAACAGGCAAATGCCAGATCGAATCTCTCCTGCATTAAGCCTGCCCTGACGTAAGGCCAAGAGGTGCAGAGGAATACCCTTCTGCTAACAAAAGTTGCAACCACAGAACGCCCTTAGCTTGGAGTCCAACAAGGCTACAAAGATACCACCAGAGGCACAACAAACAAAGGCATGTTTCCGAAGGAGGCATTTACTCAACAGTAACGCTGCCTCAGGACAAACAAAGCAACTGCAGGAGGTATTAAGAAAAATGGCACTATACACAGCTCTCTGTCGGAAAACAGAGAAGACGCTGAGGTTTAAGAGTGACAATTAACCAGGTAGCTAAGTAAAATATGTTCTTATATAGTATAAAAGTATTGGAGATTACCCACATCTAGTTATCCCCAGGGACACACAAACACGCCTGAAGCTAATGTCCCCCCTGGCAGAAGAAAAGGGCACAGAACCCACAAGCCTCCTCACACCATTACCTTTCTCGCTCGTTGAATTGTGCCGGTTCCCCCCCGGCAGCAGGGATGGGAACCTGTTGACACAGAAGCCACTCTTGGTGTAAGCTGCTGTTGTGCCCTGTGAGGAAACGGGATAGAAAAAAAATAATTCAAATGAGACAGACGGGCCAGTCTTATGTTGTCTGGGATCCAGGTACAGGTCCTTTACCAAATGGTGAGACATCACCACTGCTGCCACTTACCCTGGATGCCACGACCAGTGCCCTTTTCCCCACAGGACACACCACTACAACCCACTCCTGCTCCAGGTCCAAGGGGACATCGACCAGCCATTCAGACAGCATCAGCTATGGAAAAATCCAGGAAAAAAAAAAAAAAGCAGTTAGCAACAACTCTCCTGAATTTATGGGAAACTCACAGCAAGTAGGTTTCGCCTTGGCTTCTACAGGTACACTGGGTGCTTCAGAGACAACTTGCATTGCTCATCACCCTGTGTAACAGCACCAAAGGGGCTCCCTCCCTCTAACCAACTTGCATTACAGACTCTCCCCCAAGTCCTTCTCTTGCTTCCCAGTTGCTGACTAAGCTTCAGACTACAGCACGGGGCTCAGCACTTGGGCACCTCTGTACATCTGTGCTCACTCCAGCACCTTAAACTGATTTCTTTATAAACACATGGCAGAGCCTACAGATTCCTAAGTACCAGGAGTAAAGAGCCCAGACAAGTTGACCTCTTCAGAGACTATCTAGCTGTGATCATTTGAAACACTGTAACCTTTTAGGACCGATATGGCAGCCAAGGCTGACAAAACACATCAGCTGAGGTTTCTCTTCCTTCCTGGTGTCTCAGACATGGGGAGAGAGAAAATTCTTTAACCAACTGCTGCACAACGGAATACAAATGCTGCTAGCTGAGCTGAAATCATAGAATAGTTTGGATTGGAAGGGACCTTTAAAGGCCATCTAGTCCAACACACCTGCAATGAGCAGGAACATCTTCAGACCAAGTTGCTCAAAGCCCCATCCAACCTGACCTGGAATGTTTCCAGGGATGGGGTATCTACCACCTCTCTGGGCAACCTGGGCCATGTTTTCCTCACCCTCATGGCAAAAAATTTCTTCCTTCTATCTAGTCTAAATCTCCCCTCTTTTAGTTCAAAGCCGTTACCCTTTGTGCTATCGCAACAGGCCCTGCTAAAAAGTTTGCCCCCATCTTTCCTGTAGGTCCCCTTTAAGTACTGAAAAACCGCTATAAGGTCCCCCTGGAGCCTTCTTTTCTCCAGGCTGAACACCCCCAACTCTCTCAGCCTGTCCTCACAGCAGAGGGGTTCCAGCCCTCAGATCATCTCCATGGCCTCCTCTGGATCTGCTCCAATAGCTCCACATCTTTCTGATGCTGGTGGCCCCAGAGCAGAGCAAAGGGGCAGAATCCCGCCCTTTGCCCTGCTGGCCACACTGCTGGGGATGCAGCCCGGGATTCAGGGGCCTTTCTGGGCTGCGAGTGCACATTGCCAGCTCATGTCCAGCTTTTCACCCACCAGTAAGCCCAAGCCCTTCTCAGCAGGGCTGCCTTCAATCCCTTCATCCCCCAGCCTGTATTGATACCAGGGGTTTCCCCAACCCAGGTGCAGGATCCTGCACTTGGCCTTGTTGAACCTTATGAAGTTCACACGGGCCCACTTCTCAAGTTTGTCCAGGTCCCTCTGGATGGCATCCCATCCCTTAGCACATCTCCTAAAGTGCACAGGCAACCCACCTCTGCCTGTCCTCCGTTTGACCGCAGCACGTCTCAGGGGCAGAACTGAGGCACGGTTCCACACCAAGCCAGGCAGACCACACTATTCTCAGCCCCGAGGCAGCCATCACCATGGCTGCTCACCAGGTCCAGCCCAGCCTCGACCACCCCACATCCCTTCCCCTGCCCCGTGTTCACACCCACACCCCATCACAGGGAGGCAGGCAGCTCCTCACCTGATTGGCGTAGCGCTTGGGTAGCTTCTTGCCAGCATCCACATCCATCTCCTCTTCTTCCTCATCTTTCTCCTCCTCACCTTCGCTCTCCGCCCCTGCCCAGTCGTCCTCTGCCAGCCTCCTGGCATGGTTCACGTAGTCCAGCCGCCTCCTGGTAAGGGGAGAGGAAACAAATCGGGTTATTTTCTGCGGGATGCAAGCCACCCTCCTCCCCTCACCCCACACCCCGGGCCCTGTCCCCACGCCCAGGCCTGGGCTGGGCTGGGCCTGCTTTTCCCGGGGCGGCAGCCCCAGGAAAGCTCGCTCACTCTCTCTGGAGGCGGAGGAGGCACTGTCGGCGCTCGGCCTGCCCCGGGCCGCTGCGGGGCTTGTACGCGGCCAGACGGGGGTGCGGGGCCGCCGGGCTGTTGGGGGCCGCCAGGGAGACGCCGACCAGCAGCGCCGCACTCAGCTCCTCCATGGCAACGCCCGCCGGCCGCACGGCGCCATGACACACTTCCGCCCGGCGGGAGGGGCGGTGCCACCGGCGCGCACACAGGCCGCAGCGCCCCCTCGCGGCGCGGAGGCTCCGTGCCCCCCCCCGGCCGTGGCCACCCCCGTGACTCAGTTTCCCCTCCCGCCGGGAGTGGGACGGGGTCAGTCAGGGCACGGGCGTGGGGGCATTCAGGGCGGGGACGGAGGGGACACGGTGGACAGGGATGGAGGGGACACCCTGGGCAGGGATGGAGGGGACACCGCGGGCGAGGATGGAGGGGACGATTCCCGATGAGGGACGCGGGAGCAGCCGGTGCCAGGACCGTGTCCCCGCGGTCCGTGCCGTGTCCGTGTCCATGGGCGGGATCGGTGTGTCCCCCGCCCCGGGCCGGCTGCCTGCAGAGGGCAGCGTGCGCCCCGCCGCGCCGCTCCCCGCGGCTCCCCAGCTGCGAACCGGCAAGCTCGGCGCTGCCCTGCGTCACGGGAGGCTGGCGGCCACCCTTCCACCGACACCGACACCGGGGCCGCCACCAGGACCGCCACCGCCACTGGGACCGGCACCGCCACCGGGATCGGCACCGGCACCAGCACCGGGCAGCAGCACCTACAGCGGAACCGGACGGCGGTACCGAGAGCGGCCCCGGGCCCCGATCCCGGGCGGTGGCGTCCGGTCCCCCCCCGGTCCCCTGTCCAACCATGCGGTGAGGGCGGCCCGCCGGGTCCGCCGAGGGACGGGAGGCTGCCATCCGTTCCCCGGTAGCAGCGGCGGGCAGGGCTCCCCCTCCCTCCCTCCGCCGCCCCCCTCCTCCCCCGGTGCGGTGGGGGGCTGCCCACCCCCCGGTACTGGCTCTGGTGCTGCCCTGCCCGCAGGGCCCGGCCTCTCCGTCCTGCGTGAGATTGGAGGATTTCAGGGGGAAAAAAGCCCAACGAAACAACAACAAAAATATCAAATCCCGGGAAAGTCGGGCCGGAAAGGAATTGCAAAATCCCCAGGCCGGGATCACCGGGAGGTTGGGCTGGGTTTGGGGTCTGTTCCCGGCGCTTTCCTGGAGCCCACCAACTCCCAGCCTCTGGCCGGGGGGAGTGGGAAAATTGGGGTGTTTTATCCACAGGAGCCCTGAGAAAAGTCGCTTTGAATTTATTTCCTTGCTGGCGGCCGGATCTTTTCCTCCCAGAAAGTAAAGCTGCAGGATCAGCGTCCCAGCAAGATAAAACCTGCGTGGACATGGCAGAGCCCAGCTCTTGCTCCAGCCGGGGTTCATATCCCGTAGGAAACAGGGAAATGCCACTCGCTTGACCAGAGAATGTTGTTTTTAACCGGAGCACTGGGATCAGGGGGATCACTTGGACACACAGCCCTTGGCCTCACCTCGTAGGGGATTTCTTCTCCAGCATTTTTTTTAGTTTCCTGAGAAACTGGCCAAGCCTTTTCCCACAGTGCGGGGTGGCCCTGGTGCTGAGCGAGCCTGCGGTATCACTGTCGGGTTGGTTTTTGGCTGCAGGGATTGCGTTCCACTGTGACCCCCCACACCCCTGGGAGACTAGCCATGGCATTAAAAGCCAGAGCGCTTTACGACTTCCAGAGTGAAAACAAAGAGGAGATCAGCATCCAGGAGAACGAGGAGCTCATCATCTTCAGCGAGAACTCCCTGGATGGGTGGTTGCAGGGCCAAAACAGCCGTGGGGAGACTGGCCTCTTTCCTGCCTCCTACGTTGAAATCCTCCGCTCCCGGTCAGGATCCAACTACACGGACTATTCCAGCAGCCTGGCTGGCTCCCCCGGCCATGACTCCTCCTTGTACACAACCCCCTCCAACCCTGGCATCTCCTACCAGGGCAGTTTTGAGGACGACGATGATGATGACTGGGATGACTGGGACGATACTTGCACAGTGGTGGAGGAGCCCCAGAGCGCGCCAGGCACCAACGGGCACCCTTCGCCCAGCCTGCAGTACCCGGCAGCGTACAGCCACCACCAGCATGCCGATTACCGTCCCAAGCCAGCATTGGAGAGGCAGGACAGCATGAGCTCCTCCAAGAGGGGCAGCGTGGTGGGGAGGAACCTCAACCGCTTCTCCTGCTTTGTCCGCTCAGGGGTGGAAGCCTTCATCTTGGGTGACGTGCCGCTGATGTCCAAGATCGCTGAGACATACTGCATCGAGATGGGCTCCAAAGGTCCCCAGTGGAGGGCCAATCCCCACCCCTTCATCTGCTCCGTGGAGGACCCGACCAAGCAAACCAAGTTCAAGGGCATCAAGAGCTACATCTCCTACAAGCTGACCCCCAGCAACATCAACTCACCCGTCTACCGGCGGTACAAGCACTTTGACTGGCTCTACAACCGCCTCTTGCACAAGTTCACGGTCATCTCGGTGCCCCACCTGCCTGAGAAGCAGGCTACTGGGCGCTTCGAGGAGGACTTCATCGAGAAGCGCAAGCGGCGGCTGATCCTTTGGATGGACCATATGACCAGCCACCCCGTTCTCTCCCAGTACGAGGGCTTCCAGCACTTCCTCTGCTGCCGCGACGAAAAGCAGTGGAAGCTGGGCAAACGCCGGGCAGAAAAGGATGAGATGGTGGGCGCCAGCTTCCTCCTCACCATCCAGATCCCTACGGAGCACCAGGACCTGCAGGACGTGGAGGACCGCGTGGATGCCTTCAAGGCCTTCAGCAAGAAGATGGATGACAGCGTCCTGCAGCTGACCAACGTGGCCTCGGAGCTGGTACGCAAGCATGTTGGGGGCTTCCGGAAGGAATTCCAAAAGCTGGGTAACGCTTTCCAAGCCATCAGCCACTCCTTCCACATGGACCCCCCCTACAGCTCAGATGCCCTCAACAATGCCATCTCCCACACGGGCAAGACGTACGAGACCGTGGGGGAGATGTTTGCCGAGCAGCCCAAGAACGACCTGTTCCTCATGCTGGACACTCTCTCTTTGTACCAAGGGCTCCTCTCCAACTTCCCAGACATCATCCACCTCCAGAAAGGTAAGGGTGGCTTCTTCTCCCCTGGTGATGACCTCTCCTGTGTGATGGGCCCCACATGGGTGGGAGTAGCATGGGGTGCAATGAGGATGCATGAGGATGCAATGAAGAAATCTTGTGCTGTGCAGGGATGGGCATGGGGGTGAGCATGAGAATGGGGATGAAGATGGGGATGGGGACCATCGCCTGTGGCTCCCAGGGAGGCAGCATGGTTCCCTCTGGCATGACTCCCCAGTCACCCTAGCCCAGAAGAGGCTGCTCAGGCCATTGGGTGCAGGATCAGGTTTTGCCTCAAGTGGTTCCGTGGACTCCATAACTACTGCCCAAATCTCTGACTGGGGGGATCAGCGCAGGCATCACTCCCCCTGAGTCATGAGCCAGCACTGTTGCTGTTGGCTCCAGTATGGCCTGCCTGGCACTTTGTGAGCAAGGGGCTGCGTTGCATCCCCACACACTACCGCTTGTCCCTACTCATCCTCCCTCTCCGGCTGAGGCAGTGGTTCGGTGGCCAGCGAGGATGCTTGGGGCTGGGACTTGGCCTTGGGTTGGTCAGAGGAGCTGGGGGGGCTGGGATATGGACATGTCCCTTCTTCCCACCAGCCTCACTGCACTCCTCTGGCTGGGAGACACACACTGGACCTTCTGGGGACAACCAGGGTCAAACTCTTCAAGGGTGCATCCCTGCCCCTCCAAACCCAGGAGAGGTGGGATTGGCACCCCCAACGCGTCAGGGATCCCTGCATCCCCTTGTCCTTGCTGGTCCCCAGGTATTTGGGGGGCATCAGGAAGGAGGAGAGGGCGGCAAGAGGTGTCTGCTCTGCCCTTCCTGGGGCGAGCAGCAGGCAGGCAGGGCTCGGTGTCCCTTTGCACCCCAACAGTGGGGTGTGATGCAGCCGGGGAGCCAGGTGTGGGAGTGTCAGTCCAAAGTTCACTCACTCCTCCCATCCCAGATGCCTGCGGTGGGGAGGGGGCACCCACCCCAGATTATGGGGGGCAGGGAGTTTTCCCCTGGTGTGAAGCCAGTGCTGTGCGTGTCTGAGGATCCGGAGGGTGTCCAAGCATCCCAGGGGGGTGTCGGTGCATCGCTCCACGTCCCTGGGGGAGGCTGGGAAGGTGAAGGGGGAGGATGCAATCCAGCCCTGGCTGCTTCCTCGCCTTTCCCTCCCTGCTTTGTTTATGGCGCCGGGTGAAGAGGGGCTGGATCCTATCCATCAGCGAGGCTGTGTGGGCAGAGCGGAAGGCAGGATTTGGCCTCCAACCTTTGCTTCTTCCTCCTCCTCCTCCTCCTTTCCACTGGGAGCAGGGCTGGTGCGGCGGGAGCACCATGACCCCAGGTCCGGTGCTCCCAGCAAGGGGCAGGGAGAGGGGAGAAGAAAAGCCTGGCGAGCTGTGGGCCAGATCCTGTTTTTAGGCAAACAGTCTCTCTGCTAATGAGTGGGGAGGAATGCAGGGCCGGAGCCAGGCAGGATTCTTTCGAAACCAAGCTGTAAAAATAAATGGAAGGAGGGGGGAAAAACTGGTGTCAGAGCATCAGCTGTCTCTGGGAGGGGAAGATGCTTTCCCAGCTGTCACTGCATGCCCTTCCTGCACCCTGATTCACCACCTTGGGCTGGGGTTTCCTGGGCTGGGTCTCCCAGAGCTGCTCCTGACCCCCATCCATGGAGTGACATGGAACATTTGTAGGGCAGGCTTGGCCGGGGTCCTTGGCTGTAATAATCGTAGCTTTGCACCCCAAGCCTTGAGTGTCAACCCTCCAGCAGCCTGGAACACCAAACCTCCTGCTAAATATGAGGCTGACTGCCCCAGCGATGGGGCGGAAAAGGAAGTGGGGAGGTCAGAGTCCAGGGGGAAAAGGCTCCCAGTCTTTCCCTGCCTGGAGGAGAGGGATGGCGATTGATACGCACGGGGAGATGATACCCCGGGAGCGTGTGGATCCCTCCCTTATTCACTTTGCACCTCTTGTGTCCCGGCACGGACCCAACAGTGCTGGCCTGTGCCAGGGGAAAGGGGACGGAGGGTTCGCACGAATCCGTCACCCTCTCACCCTTGCCCCTGCCTCGCCAGGCGCCTTTGCGAAGGTGAAGGAGAGCCAGCGGATGAGTGACGAGGGCCGGATGGACCAGGAGGAGGCAGACGGGATCCGCAAGCGCTGCCGTGTGGTGGGCTTCGCCCTGCAAGCTGAGATGAACCATTTCCACGAGCGGCGTGTGGCCGATTTCAAGAGGATGATGCAGTCCTACTTAAAGCAGCAGATCATCTTCTACCAGCGTGTCAGCCAGCAGCTGGAGAAGACGTTACGCATGTACGACAACCTCTAACGCCTCCGCTTGCTGCCCTGCTGAAATCACTCACTTCTCCATCTGCCGCCTTGCAGACCTCTGTTTGTGGCGGGTTGAGAACGAACAGGAACTCATGATGCTAGTGACCAAATACCTTTGGGCTTTCTTCCCCCTTCCCCGGGTGGGCAGGCTGCAGTCCTGTGGGGAAGGGTTTGCCCCTGGGCTGGCCGTGCCACTTCTTTCCCTGGGGACCTCCCACTCTGCTGCGGGTCAGGTGGGGACACGGGGGGGTGGTGGGGGGCAGGGGGGGGGCGGTCACAAGAGAGACAGACGTGGAGGTAACGGTGCTGGTATCTTTGCCCAGTGATTTTTAGCTTTCTGAAAATGCATCCTCCTGGAGCAGAGGTGGGTGCATCCCAGACCACTGGGAGAAGAAATCAAAGCAGTCGACATTTTGCACACTAAAAGCTTTTCTGATGGAAAAAAAAGAGAAGAAAAAGATCTTTATTTGGAAGAGACTGATTTATTCTTTTTTGTCACGATGTATTTTCAATATTTTCCATTTTTTGCAAATGTTTCTGCAGCATTTTTACCTATCAGTTTTTAAGTAGACACACAGAGGCGAAGGGAAATCTCTTTCTCAAGCATGGCTGTTGACTGGGAAAAGGGAGGGGGGAAAAAAAAGGAAAACAAAAAAAAAACCGCCCCACAGCCTTTTCAATAAAATCGTTGGTAGAAAAAACACCCACCTCCTTCCCAGAGATATCTGTGGAAAACGGAGCTGCTCCAGGATCCCGGGGAAGGCTCCACGTCCGAGCATCCCCTGGCTCCCAGCCAGCTTCCGAAAATCCCTGTGCTGTGAGCGGCAGGGTGCTGAGGGCTGGTGGGGGGGTGACCTGCACTGGCCACCCTCCCACCTTCCGCCCTAACAACGCCCCCGGGGGAGGGGCAAATCCTGCCCCGCTTTGCCCTGCCCAGTGGGCCAGGACCCGGGGCAGTGTGCTGCTGCCTGGGGAGACAGCGCGTCTAACACGGGGGGGCCTTGTTTTTGAAGGGAAATGGCTTGGATAAATCACAGCGAGGAAAGTTAGGGCCGGCTTGGCCTGGCTCCAGGGTTAAAATTAGCCCCGGCATGCAGGCCAGCGGGGTATTGTTAAAATAATAGTGGCGGTGGGAACGCAGTGGGCTGCGCTCTGTCCTCCCAGACCCCTCCCCGGCTGCAGCCTGCCGGGACAAGCACATCAAAATAAAACCGGAGGCATTGCGCAGCCTCTGCCCAGGGAGGACGTGCTTCCTCCTGCATGCCACAGCTGGGGTGGTCCCCTTCACCATGGCCCAATCCCATCCCAACCTCATCCTACCCCAGCCCCATCCCACCCTGGCCACATCCTACCTTGGCCTCATTCCACTCCCGTCCCATCCCACCCCATCCCAATCCTGCCCTGTCCCCATCCCTCCCCAGCCCCTCCAGCAGCAGCAGCCATGGGAACAGGGCAACTAACCCCCCTACCAGCCCTGCAGGGGTTAACACCTTGTCCCTGGCCCTGCTGGCTGTGCACTGCATGACCTCGGTTGCCTTGGCCCCATGTTGAGGCCAGATGCTGTGTGGGATGGCGTGTCCTCTGGGAGCACAATGGCCACTGGGTCTGAGCCTGCCACCACCATCCCCGGGCGGACAGCCAGCCTCCGGAGATGTGCTGGCACCCATCTGTGGCATCCCAGCTCCTCTGGACCCAGCTCGGCGGGGGAATGCCCTGCCTGGGGTCCCTCTTCATGGGTCCCTGGACTGGTCACGTTCTTGGTGAAGGCTGAACACTGCAAAGAGCTGCCTCTGCTGATAAGGTGTGCAACCAGAGCAGGGAGATGTCCCAGCACCTCGGGAGCTCATCCTCCGTGTCCCAGCATGGGGACAGGAAGAGGACAGGGTCCCTGAGGGCTGTGTGCACCCCCTCTGAAGGCTGTGCCTCAGTTTCCCCAAGGGTGGACCTGTGCACTCTCTGCTGGGTGAGCACCCCTGGGGTGCAGGGTAGTGATGGGGAGAGAGGCTTGGGGTGCACACGGTGCTCCCCATGGTTTCAGTTGCTGCCCTTATCCAGGACACAGGCTGTTCCCTGCTCCTGCTCAGGGTGACAGCAACTAAAAAAAACCCAGGGCACATGGGTCCAAGAGGAAATGCTGGGAACACGGGGCAGGTCCGCTTCCTTCTCCTGCTTCCCAAGGCTGCTTTCGTGTGGGAAAGCCAAGACAAGGCACAGCCACGAGCCCCGCCGCCACGATGGCTGGGTGGGTTGGTGGCAGCAGCGGCCAGTGCATCCTCCCCAGGGAGCACCGCAGGCGGCACAGGATGGCCCATCGCTGCCTGCACTCCAGTGGGAGGCTTCCAGGTGGTCTCGTCTTGCCTCTCCCCGCTGTGGAAAGACAATCCAGCACCCGTGCTGGTTTTGCTTTCATGCCATGAGGTTTGTCCCCAGTGGCTGCGGCTGGCAGGCAGGGGGTCCTGGCAGGTGGAAAACAGGGGAGGTGGGAGCTCCAACCCATCCCCATGGATACTCCAGACCAGCAGGGCTCGGCTTGGCGGCATGAGCCACCTCCACAACCAAACCAATCCTCCACCACCCCATGAAGGTGTCCACCCCACAGCATGCCCCCCAGGCCTGGCTTAGGGATGGATGCTCTGGGGTGGGAGAACCTCCTCCTGGGTGCAGAAGCAGCTGCGGTCCCGCAGGGACTAGGTGAGCTGCTGGAGTCTGAAGGCTGGGGACGTGCTGGGCACCTCCTGCCCTGGCGACTGGGCAAGCTGGGCTTCAGCAGCAGCAAGGATACCCCCACCAGCCCGAAGTGCTCAGTGATTCAGGAGATCAGGCACCAAAGCAGCCCAAAGGCCTGACCTGGCTCCTCCCCATGGCAAAGGGGAGCACAGGGTGCAGCTCCTGGCGGGGTGGCCAGGCAGGTTGAGACCTGCTGCTGCTTAGCAAAAGTGTGTTGGAGAGGCATGGCTGCCAAGGGGAGCAGGGAGCACAGTCACGCCTGTTCCTCAGGGCTGGCAGCAGCTCCGAGGCTATGTGTGCAGAGGACAGAGCCGAAGTGGGATTTCACCACCTGAAATGGCTGCAAGGTGCCATCCAGATCCAGCCACGTGTCTGGATGCAGAAAGACCAGGCAGATGCACTGGCATGGGGCGGCACCAAAGCAGGGGCAGAGGGAGAGAGAGACAGCCCAGATTGCCAGCTCAAATCTTTTAATCATGGCACTTCCCAATTATTTCCGAAGCATGACCCTGACTTAGCTCCTCAAGGCATTGAACCCCAGCTGCTTCCCCTGGCTGCGGCTATAAATGCTTCTTCCTGCTCCCAGCCCAGAGTAATTGGGGGGTGGGGGGTGGCCGGCAGTGCCTTTGCTGGGGGAATTAGCTGGCAACCACCTTTAATTACAGCTGGGGTTTGCCAGCCCTTCTCATTACCTTGTTGTTGAATGCTGTAGCCCTTGGTGCTTTGCAAAAGGCTGGTTCTCCCCCCAGCTAGAGCTGGAGTGATGCTGGAGGCACACCCTGTCCCAGCTCTCTGTGCCAGCATGGACAATCTCTCTGGTCCCTGGGTAGGCACTGAG
This sequence comes from Fratercula arctica, assembly GCA_947846985.1. Lineage (NCBI taxonomy): Eukaryota > Metazoa > Chordata > Aves > Charadriiformes > Alcidae > Fratercula > Fratercula arctica. The sequence goes on from CANTUZ010000009.1 coordinate 24,171,144, forward strand.
ACCAGGGAGGTAAGTCCTGCATTGTTGTGGAGCTGTGTCTCTGAGCTTGTTGGTTGTACAGGAGGGGTGGAGAACCCAGGCTGTGGGATGTGGTTGTCCCTCTGTCATTGTCTGTCTGCCTTGGAGTTCCTGGGTGTGGAAATGGAGGCTAGGCTCAGTCTAGCTTGAATGTAAGTCTGGAGTGCCACAGCAGGCAGCAGCTGCCTGGGGGATGCTTTCTGCTGTCCGGGTCCTTGTGTCTGCATCCTTTCCTCTGCTTGCCAGGGTCTGGGGAGCTTTATCTCAGGTGGGTGAGGTGGTGAGGGGATGCCAGACTCCTGGGGACAGCCTCATCCTTGCATGGGCTTGTTGTCCCCACCTCTCATGAAGCGCTTCCAGGGAGATGTGCCTGCAGCCTGCTCTTCTCCCCTGGGCTCTGCACTGTGCTGTTGGGCTTGCTGCCGATTGAGCCTGTTCTGCAGGCTGTGGGCATGGTCTGCTGAAATTGGGCAGGGAGGGGGGGCTCCTGGCATCCCAGGGTGCTAGGCTTGACTCAGAGCTGAGTGGAGATCCTGAGTCTTTTAGACAATGCAGCAGCCAGCCTGAGGTCTGGCTCCGAGGTTCCCACGTGGGGCAGCTCCTAGGAGGACCTGGCCACCTCTGGTCAGGTCCTTCACCTGCCTTGGGAGAAATAGATGTCCTCCTGCCCTCCCCAGATCTCCTGGAGACCTCTTCTCATCACCCAGGAGCGTGACCTGTGCTTCCTGAGGAGCCCCCAGAACATTCCTCCTGGCTCCCAGCAAAATCCAGAGCATCTCCTGGGGCTGGTGAGAGTTGCCAGGGTGGTTTTGGGAGGCAGGAGCTCTGGGACCATGTTTTGCCCCCCCCAAAACAGAGAGGGGCTGCCTGCATGGGCTCAAGGGGTTGATGTGCTTGCTGTGCCTCTGTCCCCATGAGCAATGTGGACAATGCTGTCACGAGGTCCTGCAGCCTGTGGTGGTCCACAGCAGTGGAGAATTCTGAAGGCTGGGAACCTGATGCTTACATGGGTCCCAGTCTGCTGTGCAGGGCTTGGATGTGCTGGCCTGAAGCCTGTCTGGGAATAAAGTACCTCATTACTTGAATCCTGCATTTGCATGGCTAAAGCTTGCCAGGAGGGTTTCAAAGCCAGATGATCCTATCTGCCCTGGGTGGATGCTGAAAGAAACCTGTTTGGCCTATTGTTTGTTTGCATTTGAATAGGTGCCTGGAAACTGGTTCATGTCTCTGGAGCTGTGATGGACTCTCTTCCTGCTGTGTGTCCATCCCTACCTTCCAGTCCCCGTGTCACCTGCTCTTGCCAGGAGTGCTGGCCCTCCATGCTGGTATCGTTGTTAACATGGGAGGGGTGTCGGACCTTCCTTCTCCCTGCTTGCCTCTGCTGATCTGAGCCCAAATCTGGACGTTAACCCCAGTGCTGGGCTGAAATCCCAGCAGGGCTCCAGGAACTTCCTGATGGAACCAGCCCAGGACGCATCCTGCCCTGGGATCCGGCTGTGGGGGCTTCCCAGCAGAGGAGGAGTAAGTCCCTGCTTCTGGGGCTTATAGAAAGAAAGGATGACTTAAAAACAAAATAGAAGTGAAACTCATTGGCACTTTTGCAGGACTTGGGAGCCCTTGTGTCCACTGGGATAATTTGGTGGCCAGGCACTGAGATGCTTGTACTCAGGTGATCTCCTCAGGGCATCTGGAGGTGGCAAAGAGGACAAGGGACAGTAGCTATCAAGTCCTGCTGACCTCTGGGTGGCTCTACTTGGTGAAGTCCTTGCTTTTACTATGTCTTTTCCTACCATTGAGGAGGTGTTAGCAGGTCTGTCATCTCCATCTTGTCACACCTCCATGAGTCATTGTCCTTTGTCTCTGTATCTGGGTGTCTTCTGGCTTCTACCCTGCTTTCTGCCACCCTGTAGTGGTGGCAGAGGCTTTTCTTTAGCCTGTCTGAGGGCTGGCTCTCCTCTTGGTGTGCCTTTTAGTCCCTGACCCAGGTGTCCTCAGAAGCTGCAAGTAGACGTACAGGGTGTCTTTGTGACGTGTTGATCCAGGTGCCCTCAGCCCCTTCTTACAGCCCCTCTTCTGTCCTTCCTGGTGTTCTCACATCTCATGTCCCCACTCCACCCCAGCCCTGCATTTCTCTGCACTCACAGGCTGGGCACAGCAATGCCCTCCTGCCACCAGGAACAGGGACATTGCCCTCCTGGGTAGCACTCACCCGTGACCCCCTCTCCCACACCAGGGCTGGGGGAGATGTGCACCCCACCATGGGTGCAGGTTCTCTGCCTGCAGCTCGGCATTGGTGTGCTGCAGAAGAGGTGTCCCTGTCCTGGGATAGCGGTCTCACTCTGTGACTTTCTTGCTTTAAAACCGTGGGTAGAAGGCAGAGGAGGGATGTAGGTGTGAGACACCTGGGGAAACACCAGAGGCTATAGGTGCTGAGGGGAGATCGGATCCCCGGGAATAGGGCATGTGAGTTCATGGGCACGCCTGGCTCTTGTTAGGCAGCTGTGCACATCTGGCCCCCGTTGGGTAAGGACACACAGCACATCTGGCAGAGCAGCTGTAAGCATCTTCCCTAAACCACTGCAAGCTTTATAACCAGCTCGGCAGGGAAGGATGCAGCCCAGCTCCTGTCACCCCCAAAACATTCCAGATCAGAGTGGTTCTGGCCCAAACTAGGGTGAGGAGGTGGGGCTGCACTTCCACATGAGTAGGCAGCTTCGGTGCTGTGCCCTGGCCGGGCATAGAGCCCAGGGGGGCTCCAGAAAAGGCATAGATGCTGCGCCGGCTCCCGATGTGAGGAAGTCAAAGGGCCTGACCAGGAAACTTTAAAGCCTGTTTAGATTGTGGTTTGTCTGTTCTGTGTGCCCCCCCCCCCCCCCCCCAAGATCCTCAGCCCTTCCCCAGGTGGGTGGTGGGCAGCACCAAGGCTGGGCCTGATCCTGCCCCAGCCATCCTGCTGCAAACCCTGAAGAACCCAAGCAGAGCCAGTAGCTTTGTTCAGGATTTAAACCCTGCCAGCAAAGCTTGGCCCCGGAGAACCGCAATCCATGCTGGCGTTTTCCAGGTTACTGCCTGTCCTCCCCTGACCTCGGGAAGTGGATTTCCCAGCAGCGGGAATACAACCATAAGCCTTAAAAATAACTTGCTTAGCTTTCAATGCTCCTTACAAAATAGGCCATGTTCCTTCTATTTAATCCCTGGGTGCAAGGTGAAAAATCATTTGAAAGGAAAACACAGCAGATGCTTCCAAGGGGGCCCTTGGTGGATGCCACCAGTTTTGCCTCAAACCTCCATCCCTTGCTGGGGGGTGTGTACTTAGCAGCGAGAATAAATGTGCTTGTTTGAAGGCAATGGGTAAGGCACAGAGCTGGGGTTAATCTGGAAGAGGGAGGGAGGTAGTGGCAATCCCTCTGCATTGCAGGGAGAGGTTGTCCCGACCTTTTGGGGGCAGCACCACTGTGGTGTGGGCAGCCTGGTCACACCATCCCATTTTACAGAGGGGAGAGGATGTGATTTGTCTCTGAGAAGGAGGAAACATCATTTTTTCCCACGCTGAATAGGGCAGGAGGAGGGTTTTGGAGGCAGGGAGGTTGCAGCAGGGAAGAGCAGTGCACAGGTTTGACACCTGTTGCCACGGGCTGCCTCTGACATGCTCTGTCTCGCCTCTGCTGTTGGGCAGGTCGGGGGACATGGGCCTGCCTGCACCCCGATGGCTGTGGGTGCCTGGTGGGACATGCTGGCACCCACCAGCTGGAGCTGGGCAGGCGTGACTTACCACTCGGCAAACACTTGGCACCATGAAGGCAGTCAGGAAAAGTGATGGTGTGGTCCAAGCAAATATCCCGGCTCTGCTGCAAATATACCGGCTTGGTGTGGGACAACCACAGGGTTCTGGTTTGGGGAGGGATGGTGGGATGGATTTTACCCTGGGTGAGGGGGGCGCAAATGTAAAACAGCCCACTTGGTCCCAGGGCAGGGGGTGGGGGTGTGTCACTTCAGCTTCCCATTGGTGTTGCAAGAGCAGGATGTGCCCTGTGATGAGCTTCCCAGCTGTAGCAATGCAGGGTATTATTTTTGGGTCCCATCCTGAACTCAGTGCTCAGTTTTTCCTCTGCTTGTCTTCAGATAATTTCTATTTAAGTTTTTAGGACTCCATGCTGGGGAAAACTTGAGCAAGAGCCCAGAATTTGGTCCATTACCTCCAAATGTCACTCGGCAGCTTGCTGGGCTTAAAACTGGCCTGGCAAGGAGCAGCGATTCGGGGAGATGGCTTATGAAAACTGTGATGCACCTTGGAAAAGGCACTTTATTCTGTTTACTTCTGCCATATTGGAGTATACAGTGGAAAACGGTGCTGGCTCCAGTTTTCCGCTCTCCGATTTCATGCTGCCCAGGTGAGCGCCTGCCACCCTCCCTGCCGAGGGCATCCTACCTGTTGTGCAACTCCCTCCGCCCTCCCCCCCTTCCCCCACCCCGGGGCTCGGTGCAATGTGCTTTATGAAACACACAGCAAGCGTGCAGAGAAAGAGCAAGGCAGGTTTTTTTTCCAAGTGGGTGGGGACTCCTTAAATTCCCCTGGCATTGGCCACAGATTTTTTTCTGAGCCTCTGCTCCAGTGTCTGAGCCCGCCTAGCCCTGGGGAATTTGGGCAACTTCATCCCCAGCCTGACTCAGCCCGAGTCACTCCTCATCCTCCCTTGTGCACCGAGAGCTGTGGCAAACACCCCTGTGGCAATTGGTGCTGCCCACTGAGAAGCCACCGATGACTTGGTGGGGACTGGTGCCATCAGGTCCCCTCCAGCACCGTGGCCCCTGTTGGGTGGCCCAAATGAGCACTCAAAGTCAGTGTGCCCCCAGGGATATGCAAGCATTTTGTCTGCACCCACTTGCCTATGCAGTGCCCCCTCCCCTGCCCAAAGCCACCTGGAGATCTGGGGCTCCCGGGTGGGCTGGACCGGCAGCCCCCATATCCCCAGGGTCCTCCTGCATCCATGGGGCGTCAGCTCCCAGGGAGGAGGAGGAGAGCTGGGAGGAGGTGGCTGGCAGTGCTCTGGGAGGGTCTGGACCCCCAAGTGGTCTTGTGCCCCTGAGCCCTTCATACCCAGTACTGGTTGTTTTTCAAGGGGGGGTTGGAAGTCCAGCAGTATTGGAGGAGCTCAGGGTCCGGTGGTGCCCCAGGACCTGTGCCCTGGGGTGGGGGACCTGTGCCCTTGCTCTCCAGGGAATTCACAGTCATTAGGGGGATGCCTTGGTTGGGGTCCATCCTCCGGAAGGTTTCCTGGTCTGGCATGGCCCCATTCTTGGCCTTGGAGGAGGGAGTGCCCTGGACGTGGTGCTTCCCTGTCTTGTTGCGCTTGTGCAGGTAGAAGAGCAGGGGCAGGATGAGAGCCAGCAGGAGGAAGATGAGGCAGATGGGGATGATGATGCTGAACATGTTGGCCTCAATGAAGCTGAGGAAGGTGCCTCCCTCCATGGGGCTGGGGCTGGTGGTGGCACCAGGGCCTGGCCAAGTGGTGGAGGTCATCACTAGCTCACTGGTGTTGGGGCTCCTCCATGCTGTGCCCTGGGGAATTGGGGGTGAGGGTGCCAGGGGGGCTCTGAGCAGGGTGACACTGTAGGCTTTTGAGGCATTGTAGGGCTCAATGCTGTACCCCAGGGATGACAGCGCTGGTGGCACACTGGTGGCTGCCAGCTCAAAGACAAAGCTGTCACTCTGCAGGGGCTGGTCGATTTCCCCAGCATCCAGCACCTCCAGCCCAACCAGCCCTTGCTCCAGCTCACTCTGGCTGAAGGTCTCGATTGGGGTCGGGGTGGTAGATTGTCCTGGGTCCCTGGGGATCCTTACGAGACGGCTGCCACGGGGTGCCCTGTGGATCTTGAAGACTGGGATGCTCTTGGTGCGGTTGGCCAGCTCACTGGCATCAAGAACGCTGGTGTCCAGGAGGGCTGTGGTGCCCCTGGGCCACACGCTGCCTGGCTGAGCCTTCACCAAGGCACGGACGGTCACATTCACCACCCCAGTCCTGTTCACTGCCCTTGATATGGCGAGGAACTGGAAGTTGTCCTTGGGAGAGGTGAGGTTGGTGAAGGTGAACGCCACCTCCCCGCGGTCCAGCTGCCTCTGTGAGAAGCCCTGCACTGGCTTTTGGTTGACCTGCACTTGGCCAAACCTTGGGTCCCTGGTGATCCTGTACAGGGCATTGCCTGTCCCCAGCTGTGCGGCTCCCAGGAGGTGATGGTGGGACACCAAGGCTCTGTTCAGTTCTTGGGGCACTTCCAGCAGCACCGGGCTGGCAGCAGTGCTCACTGCAGGCAGCACCTCAATCTCCAGCGAGGTCAAGGTGGGTGGGTGGTGGCCATCGGAGAGGCTTAGGGCTAAGGACTCTGGGGCACGGCTCCTAGTGGCAACAAACACCACATGGCCTGCGTTGACATCTGCTTGGGTGAAGTGGTTGATGGGCTCCTGTGGGATGTGTGCATTGGCCAGGTGGCCAGAGAGGGGTCTCTGGAGGACGCTGTACACCATCTCCTCTGGGGAACCTGATGGGTCTGCCACATCCAGGTAGTCCTGGGACAAGGTCACAACAGAGTCTGGTGGGACCCACAGCACTTCTTGCCGCTTCACCACCTGTGGTGGCTTGCTGCTGCTGCTGATCACTGTTATATTGAAAGCTTCAGAGATGACCACCCCTTCCTGCGGAGGACGGATGGACTGCTCTGCTCGGGGCTGGAGCCAAGCCTTAAATCTGAAACAGTCTTCAGAGGTGCCATCTCCACCATGGGCATACGCCAGGCGTCCTGTAGCCAGGTCTGACTGCAGGAAGAATGGCCGTGACCACTCCAGGGGCACACCAGCCACCAAGAGCTGCCCATGATCTGGCAGACCTGTCACCAGGAAGACAACATCATGTGCAGCCCTCTCAGGGACTGGGATTTGGCTTAGCAGGTTGGAGGCATCCAGCACTGAGGTGTTGATCTCAGCCTGTTGAGCCCTTGCAAGGTGGAGACCTGAGGGAAAAGGGAAAACCCAAAATTCTGTCATCTCTGGGAAGAGCCAGGATCTGCTGAAGAGGAGAGCAGACCAAGGCAAGAGCAAGTTAGAGCAGAAAAAGGAGGATTGTAAAGAAATGGAGAGGAATAAGAATCAACTGGGACTTCATAGGTTGGTAAGATGATGGAGGAAGGAATTATGCAGAGAGCCAGCAAAAGGATGGATGCAATTTTAGATGTTGCTTGACATAATATCAAAGCTTGTGCTTGAGTGGTCGTGGGAAATCGCATGGTGATGTCTTCTTCAGACAAACAAGCCCTCATGAAGTTTGCGTAATCTCCCCCAAATAGAGGGACTGTGCAAGCTTCAGGAGAGCTTGTTTGTCCCTTGCTTCTCCCTTCCTTCTTTACCTGCATTTCTCCATAGCTGCGTTGAGCGCTGGGGACACCTGGTCTCAAAGGAGATGAGCACAAGAAGGATGAAGGAATCGGAGATGGTCATGGGAGCAACCACGTGGAAGCGGATGGCATCTTGGGTGAGCCAGAAGGGCTTCTCTGGCATCTCATGCTGGTAGAAAATCAAACCACTGTCCACCTAAAAAATAAAAAAAAACTCAATGAGCTCTGCTAAATGGCAAAATAAGTACCCAGAGTGGGTGATGCCATGTGGGAGATGGGTACATCTGTCTTATCTTTGGTGTGATGGACGCTGTAGCACTGAGGGGAACCCTGGTGATGCCGTGCTAGAGCCAATGTGTGCACTGTGGGCTCTTGTCTTGGCTGTAGGAAGGAGCAGCCAAGTCCTAATTAGGTAAAAAATTGGGATCCTCACCAGCCATGGCACAGTAGCTGCCACTGAGAGCTCATGGTGCCTCTCGGACAGGATGTTTCTGTCCAGCAAGTGGGGAAACTGAGGCTCAGAGGAAGGACTGAGCTTGCTCAGCATCCTCCAAGAGTTGGGCCAGGCTGCCTCTGAGGGTGAGCACAGCACAGGGTGGCTTGCAGGGTGGGCAAACCTGCATGCTTCTGAGAGAGGGTTAGAAACAAGCCCTCTACCATGCTCTGCAAGAGCCTGGCTGTGTAGGACAAGCATGGTAGCAAGGATCTGCTAGGAGCTGGGTTGAAAGCATCACACTTGGCTCTTGCCTTAGGCAGCAGCCAGGATGGCTGGGTCTGCGGCAGGGAGGTAGCCAAATAAAAAGGGAATTATCACTCCTTGAGCCTCCGCCAGCACTAAATCCAAGGCTGGTGGCTGTGGCAAAGCCAGTGTTCGGGCGGTGGCTTGTAATCCCTTTTAACAGCTGTTGGCAGGGCTGGGAAAGTCACAGCATAGCTGCAGCCTTGCTCTGCCTCCTGTCAGGGGTCAGGTCCCTCTGCCTGGGTTTGGGCTGGGACCCCTGGGCTGCAGTGGGGGGTGATGGAGGGCTGTGCCTTGGGATCCTGGGGGGCTGGAGAAGGCAAAAGCTCACCTGGGCTTGGCTGAAGTTCCGTATTTCCTCCCCCCAGGGGGTGCTCAGCTTGCCCAGGCGTGGGGCTTGCTCGATACTATAGTACAGCATGGTGGAGCTGGCGGGGCTGTTGCTCACTGCCTGCAGGTTCTGGCTGGTGATGGGCTGGAGGGCACCTGGAGAACATGTCAAGGATGGACTTCAAGCTGTGTCCTCACTACCTGCCCACAGCCTCTGCCATGGGCATCTCTTGACAGCACCCAGACTTGGGCAGTGGGTGATGGAAAGGTCTAAGGGCCATGTTTGCCATTGAACTAGGAGAATGGGGAATACACCTGTACCCACCTGGGCAGACGGTGAGACTCTGCTTCTTCGCCAGGCTGATGAGGGGCTCTCTCTGGGCCCTGACAAGGAAGAAGTGTCCAGGAGAAAGGTTCTCACCATCCCACAGGTCGAAGGCGAAGCCTCCATCCAGGGGCCCTGCAGAAAGCACAGAGCTGGCCATTTACAGGGGGCAGAGGGGCTGCAGCCCCCTGTTAACCTGGCATGGTTTGGACCAGGGTGCTGTGTGATGGCGCTAGCATCTGCCTTGGTGGCACAGTGCTCCCCTCTTATGGCATCCCCTCCCTCAAGTTGGGGGTGATGCCGGGGGGTCGGGGCACCTCAGTCCCGCCTTACCTTGATGCACGAAGAGGATGAGGCCGTTGTTTATCTGGGCCTGGGTGAACTGTCTGACCTCAGTGCTGGGTGCCGACCTCAGCACAACCTTCCCGTTAGCTGGGGGCTGGATGGAGTAAGTCACCTCCTCCACCGGGGAGTCCTCATCCTCGGCGCTCAGGATGTGGGGGCTGATGGCAGCTGTGGTGCCTTCCCGCAGCTGGGGAACAGGGACAGGCTGTAATCCCCCCGGGATGCCCCCAGCTCCTCTCCCCTGCTCCAGACCCTGTCCCTGCTCAGATGGCTTTGCCGAGTGCCTGAGCACATCCCAGCCCAACAAGGGTGTCTTGTCTGTGTGCTGGGTGATGCCTCCATCATCTGACTCCTTTCCAGCCTGGCATCACCCTGCACCACTGCTGTGTTTGCCAGCACGTGCCGTGCTGCTGGGTCCATGTATCTCCACCACATGTGCAGGACAGAGGTGAGGGCTCGCCGCTCTGTGTCTCAGTTTCCCCAAGCACTGGAAGTGGAAGAAGGCATGGGGCTGGGACAGCAGCTGTGCCCTATTGTTCTGCAGGAGAAGGGCTTTTTGTAGGGTCCCCTGGCCCTGAACTTGCTCCCTGAGCTGCTGCTGTGTACGTGATGGCCTTATCTCTCCCTGGTGTTTCTCCGTGCTCCTGGCAAAGCTCCTGTCCCACCACCTACTAGCAAGGCTGCAGCAAGGCCACCAGCCGCCCCAGCAAGCCCTCCAGGAATGACAAGTATGCAGCCAAGCTCAGGGCCTGGAGCATCTCAGGGCTGCTTCCCCCCAGCCAGCGGTGCCCACCGGCCCCTTGGGATGCTGCCACCCCAAAGCCTTGGCGTCTCCCCTCTCTGGCTCAAGGCAACAGTTTTCCCTGCTCCTAATCCTGTGGCGTATATTGGTCTCGGCAGACCATGGGGATGATTCCTGTGCTGCCCGACAGGTTCTGCCCATGCGCCCCAGAGCTGCCTTTCGCCCTCAGGATGCCCTGAAATCACGGGGTGCATGGGCTGAGCCTTCCTGCAGGGCAGAGGGGCAGGATGCGCTGCATCCCACAGCATTGCAAGCCTGGTCCCATGTCCTGCAAACCCACGAGACAACACCCGGCTGCCGGAGGAGCTGCTCATCTGGCTGGGCTGGGTTAGATGAGCTCTTTTCTGCTGTTTTCAGCTAGCTAACCCAAAACATTTATTGAGTGGGTGTGGGTGCTGACAGTGAAATTAAATCCCTCGGCAGTCCCCATGGGATGGCGGGAGGCAGGCTTGAAAACACAGCTTTGGAGACAGGATGGGGGAAGTGCTGGTGCGGGAGCTGAAGCCCTCGCAGCAGGATCTGCTGCTCCACCACATTTGTGCACAGTGTTTTTTGGGTTGCTCCCCTTCCCCAGCACCTGCAGCTGGGTCACTTCAGCACCTAGTGAAATTGCAATCACACTCAGGGCGCAGTGCCAAGGAAAAATCCCCATGGTCAAAGCCTGGAGAGGTGTTTGCAGGCAGGGGGGACAACAGCAGCCCCGGGGCATCGATGCCCACTGGGGCTGGGCACAGGCTTTGCTCGTGGAGAGCCCGTGCCGCCGGAGCTGACCTGCTTCACCATGCTCCCAGCCATCTCTCAATTATTAAAGCCTTCCACTTGGTTCCTGCTCTCCCTTACTCGGCTTATTATGTTTGCTCAGCCTCTGTGTCGCCTCCACTCTCTGGGAGAGCGTGCAGGGAGGCAGTAAAACAGCGCTGGGATTGTGGCCCTGTGTTTGGATTGCAGCAGTGGAAGCCTCTCTTTTGGTGGCATCCAGCCATCCTTTCTCCTGATGCAACCCAAAAAGTGGCTGCCTGGGGCAAATCTGCCTGGTCCTTTCTGGGGGGACTCTGTTTCGGGGTCTGAGCCCTGCCCATTGTCTCCCCAACCCTGCATGGACTCTGCACCCCCGGCACTGGCAGACAGCAGAGGAAGGCTTTGTGCAATCTCTCTCCTGGACCCAGCCTGACCTTTAAATGCTGAAGTCATCTCTCACCAGAGCACAAACACAGCAGAGCTGAGCCCCTCATGAGCCCTGGGTTGCTTTGTTGCTCCTGCTCAGAGCAGGGAGGTTTTCCCAGCTGCAGAGCCCCTCCTGTGGGCAGGCAGGGGGCTGTGGTTACTCGTCCCAGGGCCAGACAGGGATCCCAATGGAAAGGCGGATGGACTCCTGCCTTGGAGTTTATTTTGTGAGCTTTTTTTCTTTCTTTTCACCCTTTTTTTTAGCATGGTGGCTGGGAGGGAAGGACTTCCCTAAGTGCTTTGCGATCCCTGAGCTAAAGGACTGGCTAAAAATAAGGCAGGAAGGAGCGGCCTCCTCCTCCCCTTGCACAGGGCCACCCTGGAGATGCCCTTTTGGGGTGCGGTGGTCCTCAGTGAGCAGAGAAGAGGAGGTTTTGTGCCTCTGGAGTGGGGGCTGCGGTGGGGCCAGCAGCCAAAGGGTTAACCTGTCTCTGTAGGGGATGCAGGATTTCGGCACAGCTGGGGCAGATGTGGAGGCACCACTTAATGCACTATTAAAAGGGATTTGCTGGGAGGGAGCTGAGCTTCCTGGTCTGGAGATGTGATTGAGAGCAGCGTGGGCAGGGACAGAGCCCTGGGAAATGGGGGCACCCCCAAAACTTTGCTGGGAGTCCTGGTCCTTCTTCCTGTCTCTGGGGCTACCTAGGTGATGACCAGCCCATATGCTTTCCTTTGGGTGTCTCCTCCAGAGTCCAGGCTCCCAGACACTGTCCCAAAGCCACTGTGATGATCCTGGCATGATAATCCTGATGGAAGATGCTGCTTTCCTTGCGGCCAGCCTGGGAAATCCTGGGATGGGTGAGGGTAGCCTGAGTGGTGGTGGTATGATATTGCTGGGCTGGCACTCCTGCATGTTTGCTAACAAATTCTTTGCTGCAATTTTGTATTTGTGATCCTGAATGGGGCAGGGGGGTGTCTGAAACAGAAGGTGGGGCTTCCGGCAGCTGGTGAGACTTTCGCTTCTGGCTTTACTGTGATGGGCATAAGGTGAGGCGTGAAGGCTGCCTAAATAATTAGGTATTTCCAATCTGTGCTGATGGAATTTGGGCGAGCTGCTCTTTTATGCTGCCAGGGGTCATTCTGGGGATCTGGGGAAGGGGCGAGCAGGCTGCCCATCCTCAGAAAAGGGGAGGTGAGGAGCCCCTGCCTCCCAGCAGTCAGCTGCCTGCCGCCGTGGCAGCCCGGCTCCGCCGAGCCCGCGGTGCGAGAGGAACCGAACGCTGCCGCGGGGCGATGCTGACATCTTGCGGACGGTTTCCGCATCGGCGGCGGAGAGGGACGCGGGAAGGTGGGGTGGGGGGGATAGCCCGGACTCTGCCTCCTGCAAAACTTCGCCGCGCCGGGAAACCGCCTCCCTTTCCCCGGAGGGTATCGCCCGCCTCTGGTCTGCAACCCGGCTCTGCTGTGCCCGGATTCCCGGAGGTGCGTGACCAGGCTCGGAGTGGGTCCCCTGGGGTCCCCAAGTTGGGCTGGCCACAGCCCAGGTGTCCTAGTGCTGAGCACCCAGGGTCCACTGGGGTGGCATCCCACCCTTACCCGCAGGCCGGCGTTGATCCTCAGCCGAGGCCCCTTGGAGCTGCGGGGCAGGATGGTGATGAAGAGGGTCCTTGGCTGGCTCTGCCGGTCCATCTCGGAGGCGTTGGCCAGGAGGGTGAAGCTGTCAGCCTGGGCCCAGGGGCCGTCCTGCCTGTACCGGATCCACTGGTTCTCCACCTGCGGGGCAGGGTCTGGGTGACCTTCCTGGGAGGACACAGGCCACCAGCCCTGCTGGGGAGGGGACCTGTGCACCAGCCTTGGAGGAAGGAGGAAGCTGGGTGCCTACCAATTGCTTTGGGGCATCCCTGTGGGATGGATCCGGCACAAAGAACAGGGAGTGGGATGCCCATGGGAATCTCTGCCTGCATCCCCGCCCCCATATCCTCAAGACCATTTAAGCACACCTTGGGGGCTGATGTATGCCTTGTCTGCAGGGCAAGCCCACCATCCCAAGGGTGGAGCTCTCTGATGTGGAGAGGAGCCCCCACAGCCCTCCCCAGCCTCCCAGTGCCACTGGGGGCTGGAGGCCATGTTTGGGCTCTTCCTAAACCCCCTGGGAAAGCAGTGTGGTGGGCAAGCAGGAAACGTTGGCTGCTCTACCTCACTCCAGGTGAAGGTGTACAGCCTGCCGTCCTCAGGCCGCTCGCTGTTCAGGAGGGTGCCAAACCGGGGGGGCTCAAGCACCTTGAACTCCACACTGAGAGCCCTGTAGTAGTTGTTGGGGATGTTGAGGATGCCTGTGGAGAGGGTGACGGAGCCACCTCCTGGCACCGTGATGTTGCGGACATCCAGGGGGATGGTGATGGGGAGCACAGCGAGGCTCACCACCACCCCCTCCAGTGGGTCCACACCACTGGCCGTGATGTCTATGACAAACCGGTCATGCTCCTCCTCCGGCTTGGAGTGGAGGTAGAGGACTCTGCCATTGTTGATATCCTCCTGGGTGAAGGACTGGATGGGGTCCAGGCTGGGCTCCTCATTTGAGTCTCGGCTGTGCTGAAGCATTGCCAGGAAGCCAGAGGCCGGGGGGCTTCTCACTAGGTAGACTATGTCCTGGGGAGAGATCTCTTCGTGGGACACCTGGGAGCGTAGGGGAGACAATGCATGAGTTGGGGGCTGGTGCCTGTGAGGCTGGGCTGCCCCATGGCCCACTGCTGTGCAATCCTCCAAGGCTTTGCTGTAGATGAGCTGCAAGAGTTACCTTGTTGCTGAGGCCATGCCTGAAGCCCCCCCCCCTCTGCCCCTGGGCAAAGCCTGACATGGGTATGAGTGGGCAGGTGGGAGTAAAATTGAGTCCCACCTGTGCCTGGCCTGGTTTGGTGGCCAGGGAAGTGATGCAGGCTTGGGGAATGACTAGAGAAGGGGATACTCACCAGTAAGTACTTCTCCTTGATCCCAGCTGCTTCCCCCTGGAAGACGTGGATCTCCTTGTGGTTGACTATGTGCAGGGGGCTGGGGTGGGTGTCCAAGAACACACTGATGGCCAGCGTGTCCTCCACTGCCACTTCGTTTGCTTCTACAGTGAACTGGAGCTCATCCCGGGTGTTTCTGCTCCCATTGTGGTGGTAGGAGATATCTCCTGCTAGCAGGTCCCTCTGGGAGAAGGCCATGACTGGCTGCTCCCTTCTCAGCACAGTCCCCTGCCTCGGGGGAGCTGTTATCAGGAACCGTATCTCTTCATCTGACCTGATGTCCATGTTGGTTTCCAGGCTGAGGACAGAGGAATCAATGGTCCCTCGGCTGCCCTGGTGGATGACTAGTCCGGTGTTGTTGACTATTTTGATGTAGGGGTCTGATGCCTGTACTTCCAGGAGGGCTGTGGTTTGGTGGAGGCCATCTGAGACCTGTAGCTGGATCCAGCCTCGGTCAGCCCCCGAATGGACAAAGAGGATCTTCTTCTTCCTCAGGTCATCCTGTGTGAACCGATAGACCTGGTGGCTCCTGTCATCAACGGACACGATGCTGCCAAACAAGATGTCCTTCCTCGCCAGCACCAGCTGCGTGTCAGAGAAACCAGAGTCCTTGTCAGTGAAGGCAATGTCGTCTGTCGTCAGCAGGTGCTGCCCATTGCGCACCACATTGAAGACCTTGTTCACCACCTGGACTGGGGTGTGGTCATTGATGGGTTGGATGGAGACCCTGAAAACACCTCTCACCTCCTCTGCATCGGGCTCAGCACTGCTCTCACCCTGCCTGATCGCTACGAAGGGGATGTCGTCCTCCAGTGTCTCAGAGTCATCGTGCTGGTACAGCAGCCGGCGGTGGAGGATGTCATCATTGGTGAACTCTGTGATCTCCTCTTGGGAGGTCCAGCCATGGGATGCAGCCCAGGCCAACCTCCCATGTGCTGGCCCCTCAATCACTTCATAGAGGTAGTCCATGCTGTTCATGCTCTGTACAAACAAATGGTCCTTGGAGATGATGGCTTGCCCCCCTTCTGGCACAGTCAGGAGGACGTTGGTCAGGGCTGGTGCATCAGGGTCCCCACCAATGCTGATTGTGTAGGTGTAGACAGGAGAGTGCTGCTTGCCAGCGCGGATGCGAAACTGGAAGGTGTCCTCGGCTTGCTGAGAGTTCCTGATGGTCACGCTGTAGCTCAGGTGGTTCCTTTGCAGGTCATCCTGGGTAAATCCAAAGCCTTCAATCAGCCTGTTGCCGAGCAGCTCCAGGTTTCCCTTTTTGGGAGCCTGGATTATCACATAGTGGAAGGGGACTGGGGCAGAATTTGGATCTTCCAGCATTGCCTGCAGCTCCTTACTGGTGATATTTCTGTGCCGCTTGTTCTTCATCTGGAGGGGAACTATGGTCCTCATCTTAATGGTGGCTCTTTCAATCCTTATGAGAAAGGTGTTGTTTTGCAAGACCTTCTGCCCCACCTGGACTTTGAATCTCAGCTTCTCCACAACATCTTCCAGCCGGTGCTCTGGGTCTGTGCTGAAATACTGGATGTGCCCTTGCTCCAGGTCTTGCTGGTAGAAGGACTCAACTTTTTTCCATTCCCCTCCCACACTTCCTTGCTTCTGGACCTCACCATACCTTAGGGGCTCTGTGAGGACATACAGGATGGTGACCCGTTGTTTCACAGCATTTGTCTCCACTGACAGGTTGGCTGTAGTAATGAGTGCAGCCCCTCCTTGGGAAATGGAAAGGCCAGTGTTGTTGTGCAGGTGGATGTCAGGGTCAATGGCGAGGATTCTCAGGGTGGCAATAGGGCTTGGGACTGTGCCATCACTCACCTGCAGGGTGAGCTGTAAGTTTGTCCCACTCTGGTGCATGTAGACTATGTTACCTGCTTCTAGGTCCCTGCAGGAGAACTCTTCAATGGGCACTCCAGGGTGGAAGTCATACTCAACATAACCTCCCTCCATCTGCTGGCCACTGTGCAACTGGAATTCGAGGTCATCACAGGATGTGTCATCATCTAGGACCTGCAGGATGTCAGCGGTCAGGTGTTTTCGTGTGTGCTTCAGGATTGTCATGTGGTTCCCATGGGGAAAGATCACCTGTGGGGGATCATTGATGGGGTTGATCATGATGGGTAGCAGGTACGTTTGTCCCTGCTGCAAACACTCTGGGACCCCTTGCTGTGCAGTCACTGTCATCTCCAGCATCAGCTGGTCCATGGGGCCTTCGGAGCCATCGTGGATGTATCTGACTTTCCTATTCACAATGTCCAACAAAGTGAACTTCCTTTTGCTCCTGGACCCAGGAATATCCAGCTCCAGCTGGCCGTGCCTAGGGTCACTGACGATGCTAAAGAGGATTTGGGACTGCTGGATGTTTGCAAGGCTCAAGTCTACTGTTGGCTGGGCGTGTTTCCACTCCAGATAGGTTATGCCCCCTTCAGAGACAATGAGGGGGCTGATGTGCAGCAGCCTGCTGATGTTGGCGAAGGCAGGTGGGAAGCTGTTGTCTGGCCGGCACGGTTCCACCACTAGGCCCGGTGCTCCTGACCAGACATCTGGAGGTGGGGAAGTGTGTGCCTCATCCTGCTCGTACATTTCGTCATAGTCCCAGTAGTGATCCTGCTTTCCACAGCCTGATGTGATGTCTTTTGTGATCACAGCATCTTGCAGACTCCTCCTCTGCAGGTTTATCCGCAGATCCTCTAAACAGCCAACAAACGAGTTGTTGGTCATGGTCCACACTGAGATGAAAGCAAGATGGTGCTCCCTCAGCCTTTGCAAAGCTTTTTCGCTCATACCTCCAATGAAGAGGTTTCCCTGAAGGTCCAGGTAGTTGTTGATGCCCCGGTTGGAGGTGGATGAGGCATAGTAATCAATCAGGATCTCAAACTTGTGGATGTCTGTGTAGACTTTGACATAGTGCTGCTCTTCGTCGCTGATGAAGACGTTGTTGTGCAGGATGATGATGCCATTCCCCTTCTCAACAAACCCTCTCAGGTGCCCGTTGGAGATCTCCAGGTAGAAGAAGTCATTCTCCAGCCCTGCATGGTAGATGAGGGGTGCCTGGGTGATGCTTGTCGTTATCACGAATTCGATGGTTGCTTCCTCCCTTGCATCCCACGTGGGAAACGTGATGTAGGAGTGTGGCCCCAGGAACCCAAAGGGGTCGTCAGGCTCCGCAGAGAATTGTGTGCTGCACCCTTCCTGGACCTGGTGGAAGATCTTGGAGCTGCTGTCAGAAGACAGTGGTGAGAGGACATCCAGGCCGTTGAATGTCACTAAGTGGAGGCAACCTCTGAAGGGCAAGTTGGCCTCAGAGAGGTACGGCAGGTCAAGGCTGCCTGTCCCACCAGCATAGAGGCCGTACTGGATGTTCAGCTCCCGTATGGGTCCTTTGATGTCCACAGAGCTGTTGAAGAGGCCGTCGATGGTCAGTGTCATCCTGCCATCTTCCACCAGCAGCTCCACATCATGCACCGCCAGGTTATTGAGCTGCAGCTCTGCTGGGGACTGCAGTGTTACCTCCTCTGAGCCCAGCTGCAGCCTGGCCTGAAGGAAAGGACATGGAAAGTGCTCAGTTCAAGGTGTTATCTGCAGCAGAGGAGACACCTCTCCACCCACCAGAAATACTTACTGAAGCGTGGACTGTTTCTAGTGGCTCACAAGTGGTTTGGTCCCTCTGTTCACTACTGTTTGTCCTGCCCTCTGTGCATGTTCCTCCCTCCTCAGTGAGGTCCCCCTGTGGACATGTCTTCTCTGTCCTGCTATCTGAATTTCTCTCCTTTTTCACTCTTCCTCAGCATCTCCCAGTCCTGCTGCCCCATTGCTGGGCTTTCCCTTTCCCCCCATGGACGAGCCCTGCCAGATGCTGGCTCCTCTTTCCCTGCTCCATTCTACCTACATTCTACCATCCCTGTAACCTAGGCTGCTTCCAACACTTGCCCTGGGACCTGACAGGGGAAATAGGAGGCTTGACTCCCCACAGGCAGCAGCCTGGAGCCTGCCTAAGTAGAGGGTTAGCTGATGGACCTGAGACATGTGGTCTGTGTTAGGGAGACCTCTGGTCAGATGCTTGCTTGTTCTCCTGCTTTCCTTTAGATGTGGTTGGTGGCCCAGTCCAGGCTGCAAGAGAGGCAGGATGTGTGCCTTGGATGCTCCCTGCTCTTTTCCTTCATGGTGGATGCCAACACCATTACCACATGAGGGGAATTTTATTCTTCTGTCCTGATCCCTTCCCACGCCCTGGCTGGGCTTGGCCTGTGGAGACCTCTCCTTTCTCTGGACTCTCTCAGCTCACCTCTTCTCTTCACTAACCCCTCGCACCCCGAGGGTGCTGTGCACCATTGCACCATGCAATGTACATGGGGTGTCAGTGTCTGGTGTCCACGATGCTCCTCAGGCAGGGGGTGAGGAGCTTCCCCAGCTGGAGCCTGTTTCTGCCAAGATTCTCCCAAGACTGTCCACTCTCCTCTTGAACTCTTAACATCCCCTGGCAGGGGTCTTGACAGATTTTACCTCTTCATCCTTCCCCTGGATGAAGCCCTGACCCATAGACCCCAGCCCGTGGTGGGGTGCTGACCTGTAGGGTGCCGGCCTGCAGCTGGAGCAGGAGGTGGTCAGGCTGGCCAGCAGCCAGGAAGAGTAGCCCACTGCCCTGGCTGGTGTACAGCTGTAGGTGGAGCCGCACTGTGCTTGAGGCATCCGCCAGTGGCATTTCCACATAGCCATCCCCGAAGAAAGAGGCTGAGGAGAAAAGGGAGAGGGTCAGACAGGGAAGGACACCCCCTCCCCCCCCAACCCCAACTGTGTGGGTGCTGTGAATCTGGAGCCTTCCAAACCCATCCATCAGTCCTTCCCCATTTGCCCTGGGACAGGGAGCCTAGCAGCCTGGAAAGACTCTGAGAGGAGTCTGTTTTCTGATTTTCCTAGGGAAAGGGTTTCTAGGGTCTGGGTAGTGAGGCAGAGGTGGTGTTTCTCCTTGCCCCTGCAGTGTTTAGAGGAACCTCTTGGCCAGGGCAGATGGAGTAGCACCTGTCATCAGGCCAAGTTCCCGAGTGTTAGGAGGCAAGACGTTACCCTAATGAGTCTTTCCCACTTGTGCCACAGCAATCTCCCTTTGGAGTAATATGATCCCTTCCGGTGTCATGCCTTCGCTGGATGCCCTGACTGGTCCCAGTCACTGCTGAACAGAGAGACACTGCGTGGGAGCCCTGGGGATGCCACCGGGTCAGACAACACTGCGTTCTGCTCCTCTCCCTATTTTACATCACTTTCTAACAGCTCTCCGTATCACCCAGACATTGCTGACCTTCACCTTGAAGGTGGCTGCTCCATCAGTGCTGGAGGGAAAAAACGCCTGTGCCTGCAATCCATATGTGGATGTGAGACTGTACAGAAACCTCAGCTCAAACTGGGTGCCTGAAACTGCAGCTGGAACATGTTCAACGCCCAGTATACACCAGCCTTACAGGGACTCAGCGCAATGGCATGCAGTTGTGAAATGAAAGACTGTGTCACAGGGCATATGTGGGAGAGGGCAGAATTAAAAGCACAGGGAGCAGCAAGGTTTAATTTTAGAGCATTTATGCTTTTTTGCTTGCTCAGTACATGCATGTGCATTGCACAGACATTATATGTATGTGTCTGGGATGCACTGCCACCCATTCCCGTTAGCTCCAGAGCATCCCATGGCAGAGTTAACCCCATGCTTGCAGGGTGAAGCATAAACGCTCAGAAGACCTGTAAGTTGTAAATGTTTGGTGGGAATATGTCGGAGGGGTGAACACGCACATTTTCAGTCCATATGTAGTCAGAGGCTGTAAAGCCTGCTGTGCTTGAGTTTATATGTGTGGATCTTGCCTGCTATGCTTCACTATGGCACTTGTCATCGCGTGGATTTGGTGTCCCACAAGCACTTTGAGGTGCCATGGGGCACCAAAGATGAGTCTTTGGCTTCTCCTAGGGTCCCAGCCCAGCCCCTCCTCTATTTTGGCGGAGGCAGGGATGGAGGTTGGGTGCTGGGTTGAAACCAGCCTCCTGCATGGTGAGGTCTGGCTGTAAACCAGTCCCCTCTGCTCTGGTGAGGCCCCACCTGGAGTATTGCATGCATCCATCTTTGGAGTCCTCAGCACAGGAAGGACATGGACCTGTTGGAGCAGGTCCAGAGGAGGCCACAAGATGCTCCAAGGGTTGGAGCCCTTCTGCTGTGAGGACAGGCTGAGACAATTGGGATTGTTCAGCCTGCAAAAGAGGAGGCTCTGGGGAGACCTTATAATGGCCTTCCAGTACCTAAAGGGGGCCTACAGGAGAGATGGGAAGGGACTCTGTCAGAGAGTGGAGTGATAAAATGAGGGGGAATGGTTTAAAAATTAAAGAGGATACACTTAGATTAGATATTGGGAAGAAATTGTTTCCTGTGAGGGTGGTGAGGCACCGGAACAGGTTGCCCAGAGAAGCTGTGGCTGCCCCATCCCTGGAGGTGTTCAAGGCCAGGTTGGACAAGGCTTTGAGCAGCCTGGTCTGGTGGGAGGTGTCCCTACCCAGGGCAGGGGGGCTGGAACTAGATGATCTTTAAGGCCGCTTCCAACCTAAACCGTTGTATGATTCTAAACACCTGTGTGTGCTCTTACAGCTGCTTTTTTCCCTATTGCCCAAATTTCTGTGGGGCTGGCCAGGGTGAGAAGGGACAGGAACGGGACAGGTTCCCCCCTGCTCCACCAGGCAGGCTTTGTTCATGGGGTGGTGCAGCAAGAGAAAACCCAATCCCAAGCAGCCACAGTCAGGGAAGGTTTGAAACCAGCCCATTGTTAGAGGTGATGGTGAAGGTTTACCTGGCCTGGGCAGAGTAGGAACACCCTGCTTTTGGCTTTTTGCATTTTCTTCTAAACCGAGCTCTGTGATGTCCTGCCTAGGGCAGGAAATGATTTTTTGTGGGGTCTGGGCAAGGAGGTCTCTCCATCCCTGAAGGACTCATCCTTTCATTTCCCATTGCTGACAACAAAGTGCCTCATGTTTTTCCTGGGGTCTGGGAGAATAACGTGGGTGTTTCAAGGACCATTACCACACCCATTCCAGGCAGGGAAGTGATGGCAGCATGGAAATATCTAGCGCTTGCTTTAACAGTAAGTCCTTTGCTCAGCCCATCAATACTCAAGCTGGCTCGTTTCCTGGCCCTTGTGCCTGCCCTTGGCATGGGGCACTTTGGCTTCCTTGTCCTCTTTGGACAAGTGACTCAGAGGAGCTTTGCTATTCTTCGCAGGGTCATGAAGGGCTCTGTCTTCTCCTGACTTGCTCCCTCCTTCCAGTGGTCCCTGCAAAACCAGCCAGCTCTGGCGTGCCTTGCTTGGTAGCTGAGGGTGGTGGGTGCCCTGCCTGGGGCTCTCGGCACCACCTTGTCCTGGTGTTTGGGGAGCAGGAACGATGGGGCACATTGGGAATTTTCCTCTCCCTCCTTGCATGGACACAGGCAGCTGTGCTCGTGCCCCAGCGAGGCGTGCACACATGTGTGCAATATATTGTGGTCCCCGGAGACATCGCATGCACGTTATGTGCTGGCTCCCATCGAGGTTCTCCCTGTGCGTGCATGTCTGTGTTCCAGCTCCCACTGGGATTTTGCTTTTGTATCTTCCCCTAATCCCAAAAATGTGCTCTTCAGATGGGCACTGAGCAGCTGCTCTCACGAGGAGGGAAAGCTTTGCTGGGGCCAGACCCATCAGCAGTTCCTTGGCCAGCCCAGGGGCTGGGCAGCATCTCCCATGGATGCTGGAAATCGTGTTTTGGGGCTGGAGGAGCCGGTCCAGCACAGCCAGCCTGTTTTCCAGTGTAACAAGGGACAGTAGCTCCTGCAGCCAGCACATTTTGTCCCGCCTCTGTTCTCCCAAAGCTGCCAGAGATGCTTTTCTTCTCTTTCTATCATAAAATACTACTAATAAAAAGTTAACGAAAGTGCAGATGCCCAGGGGAGCAGTGCTGTTTGCTAGGGGAGGGAGAAGGGACCCTTGCCCAGCTCCAGGAGACACAGATTTTTCTCCAGCAGCGGCATGGTGTGAGTTACTGCTGTTTGTCTTCCCAAATTCCTGCTTTATTTCAGGGCCACACTCTTCCTCGGCACTGCAGCCTGGCCAGGATGGGAACACCGACCTGTGGCGTTTCTCTTTCACAAGGGACTTGCAGTTTTTCACCTCCTTCTTCCCTCTTCCTCACTCACCCACGTTGCAAAAGATGCAGAAAATACGGCTTGATGGATTTTGTGGTTGGTGTTTTGTTTTTTTTTTTCAAATGCATTTTGGTCTGGAGGAGCCTCTGTAGGGCAGGGTGCACCATCCCAATGGATTGCTTGGATGGCAGCTCTGATTTGCGCATGCACAGAGAGAGCAGGGACACCATCCCCCCCAGGGTACCCAGACATGTCCGAGGGCTGGCTGTGACTGAGCATCCCGGGATTACCCCATGCCCCAAAAGCACCTTTCCCAGGTGATCTAAGGATGCCACGATCGCACCATGGGCATGTAGTGCCCCAAGCCAAGCCTCATCCCTGGATGGGGATGCCCGAACTGGCCCTTCATGGGGAGCAGCAAGTCTCCATGTCCTGGACATAGATGGGGATGGGCCCCCTGCCATCCCGCTGACCTTGGCTAAAAATAATTGACGTTCCCAGCTTGCCGTGTCCCACAGGAAATTGCTGCCCCTGCCTTGCCCAGGCGATGGAAAGGCATTGACAAGGCAAGAGGGGCCTCCGTCACAGTTTCCGAGCAGCCGGCCAGCAGCCAGCAGATTATAGGCTGCAGTGTCATTTGGATTTGGTTGGGTTTTTTTTTTTTTTATTTTTTTGGTTTGAAAAAAACAAGGAGACAAGCCAAAAGCTCTGAGTGAGGCCCTGGGAGTGCTCAGCTCCTCCCGGGGCCGGCGAACAAGTGAGGGCTCCGTTTGAGCCAGCACTGTCCCAGCACCTGTCCCGGCACCAGCCCCAGCCACTGGCCATGTGCCGGGGCCAGGACGCCTTGTCCCCTCTCCCCCTGCTCCTCCAGTTGAAAACATGTCGTGTTTGGCCTCTCTAATTGCTGGGTTTTGGTGTTCAGGGAGTTTTTTGGCACCCCAGCCCCAAAGCGAGCCAGGTCCAGCAGCCCAGGGAGCAGAGCCTGGTGCCGGGCAGCACCGTGGAGGGGAAAAGATCCACCTCCACCCTGGGGGCCTCCAGCCTGGGGGGCTCCCGGGGAGCTCTGAGGCTCCGCAAAGCCCGTTTGGGCTCTCCTCCATGTTTTAACATCTCAGCGCACAAACTTTTCCCACCTCCTCCCCAGCACGTAGGAGGACAGAGGAGCCAAGTCCCAGATCAGGCGAGGAAAAGTGCTCACAGGACTTGGCAGGAGGGTTTGTGGAGCCAACCGGCACTGGATGTGACGGTTTTTCAGAGGGGGAGACGGCTCCTCGGTGTGCAGGGGGCAATGAGAGCCAGTGGATGGATGCTTTCCCTGCCAGCAGACTTAGGACATCCCCAGCCCTGCCTGCGGGATGGCTGGATGCGTTTCTGGAGTGTGCATGAGGAGGTGCAACTGGGGCATGGGGGATACAAACGAGTCCCCAAGGGGCTGCAGGGACCCCCATTGCTCTGCCTGGAGTGGGATGCTGATGCTGAGCAGGGAGGAGTGGAGCACAGAGCAGGGGGCACGGCACCAGGGAGGGGCTGCCTGCTCAACAAAGCTTCATTCAGGCTGCGGTGGGGGCCAGGTCGGGGCCAGGACTGGTGGCCCATGCGTGTTTGGAGGGAGGGGACTGGAATTCATTAAAGCAGCTCTTTAATTACTGGAGTGGGTGCCAGGAGAGCCCCATGTGAACACACAAGCCCCCCTTGAAAGGCTCTCTGTCTTTGCAGCCGCTTCCCACCCCAGCCACACCGGTTTTCTGACGGTGGAAAAACAGCTGGCGAGTGAAGACTCCTTGTTGCCCGAACAGCCCCCCGGGCTTGTTCAGACGCCAGTGTGGCCCATCCCGCTGGCTGCCCTCCTTCCTGCCCACTGGACGATGCCAACAAGCAGCCCCTCTGTCAGCAGCGTGCCCAGTGCTGCTGAGTCCCCATCACAGGCATGGGACGATGGCCAGCTGGGTGCATTCCTCCTCTGCAGCATCAGGAGCTTTGTTTCAAGGTCCTCTGAGTTGTTTGGGGTTGTGTTTTTTATTTTATTTTAGTGACTTTATAGGTAGCGAGCTTGCCCGTCTCCCGCAGCACTGCGCCACACCCACCCGCTATGCAAACACTGGAGGGACTGGGGGGGATGCAAATACTGGGGGGACTCGGGGACAGCCACCCAGCCCTGGGGTTGCTACTCAGCAGCTTGAGCCCCTCCTGCTCCCCTCACAGCATGTCCATGAGGTCCCATTCCTGCTCCAGACACAGGCAGGGTGGGCAGGACCAGCCCTACTGCCTCCGCTGTGGGTGGCCCAGGGTTTCATTCTCCCTAATACCGAGCTGGGCTCTGCAATTCCCAGTGGGACCTGCAGCCCCCTGCGCCCTAGCTGCATCCTGGGTGATGGTGGGGCTGGGCTGTGCCCCCATCCTCACGTGAGGCAGAAGGGCTGCAGGGGTGGGGGCTAGGAGGGATCCGATGGGCTGAGAAAGGCTTCATTATGTTACACATTCCCTTTGTTTTACAGCGCAGTTTTGTTTATGGCCAGGGAAGGAAATGAGCAGCTTGAGAGGCAGGCTAAGGCAAACACAGCCACTGTGTAGTGGCCCTTGGGTTTGGCTGGGGCTTTGCTGGGAGGAGGGGGTGCCAGGGGGACACACTGGGGTACCGCTGCCTTCAGGGATGCTCAGAGACCTGAGTGGGTGTCTGTGAGGAGGGCTGAGCACCCATCTGGGTCTCTGCAGTGAGGAAATCCCAGTGCAATGGAGACAGGTCACAGGTGAGCTGGCCCTGGGATGCAGTGATGGCATCCAAGCCTGGTGGGGACCTCGGGTACATCCCGTTGTCCCCCTTGTGCTGGCAGGACCCTCCTCTGCAGACAGCATGGAGTTGCCTCCAGGATGGGCTCAGGCATTTGGGATAGGGCAGAACCAGACCAGCAAACGGCCCCTGCCCCGGGAAAAGCCTCTCCCCACTCCTGGGGTTCAGCTCCAAGATTTACAGGGTGGGTTGTCATGGACATGGATCCATCAGAGGCACAGAGCACTTTTTCTCTTTAGCCCCACCTCCAGGTTTTATACTCCGTGACTCCAGACAGTGATTGCAGCTCCCACACCCCGAGCCAAGGCTATGCATGCTTTTCAAATCCTGGCGATGAGAGTGAGAGCTCCGGTTCTCATCTCCCACCATCCACCTGGCCCTCCATCAGAGTGGGGCTCCCCAGGGCCAGGGCTGATGCTTTCCAGGAGTGCCGGACAGCGGAGATTGCTGGAAAGCAGCGCCTGGGAAACCGCCAGCAAAGCCACAGCCCATCACTCTCCTCAGGGCTGCTGATGGCTGAGTGCTTGCCAGAAGTGGCCATCAGCCTTGTTTTTGGTGCAGAAGGAGACCCCCTGGGCTGGGGTGCTCTGCTTCATCCCTGTCCCTGTCCCTATCCTGTCCCGTTGGCCCCTGCTTCCCAAAGATCATCCTCCCCTACCTCTGGCTGCACTGTGCCGCTTTGAAACCTCTGCCTGTGTTTATAAATCCAATTCCTCCCCCCATTCCCCTGCCAGATGCTCTCCCCTGGCTCCTGCCTGACAGCTTCAGGTGGGTAGTGGTGGGGAGAAAGCCTTTTTGCAACCCACAGACTTTGGGGTCAGGGAAAACATGCCCCTTGCTAATTCTGCGATGCTGGGGTGGGGGGGCTTGCTGTACCATCCCCTGTCCTGCCAAACCTCGACCCTGTGCCCAACACACATGCCTGCTCCTGCCTGACTCCCCCATCCTTACAAAGCAAGCATGAAGGAGCTGCTATAGCTGGAGGCCATAAAACGGGATCCAGGAGGCTTGGCTGGAGCTCTGGAGCTCCAGCTCTCGCTTCTCCAGCATGGTTTTATGATGATTCAAGCAGGCCTAAAGCTGATGGTATTTCCTGCGCTCTCCTGCTCAGCCAGATGCAGAACCGTGGAGGGGAGGGCAGGAGCGGAGACCTGGCACTGCCACAGCCCCAGACACACATTGGCTGCACCCCGTTACAAAGGTCACAGAATTGCTGGGGGTGGGGGGCATCCCTAGGGGCAGAACCCCAAAGCCCATCACCAGCAGGAGGAGGGATGGAGGGCTTTAAGTGACATGTGGCTCAATGACTCTTGAGGGACTTTGAGGAATAAGTCCATGCTGAAAGTTGGAGTTTTTGCCCTGAGAAGCGAAGCCAGGGGAGGATAGGCGGGGAGACAAAGTGGGAGGTTTTGGGGAAGCAGGAGGCTCAATGGGGCTTTTGTGCCGTCCCCTGCAGTGTGACTCAGGCTCACTCAGGCTCCTGCTGCCAGGAGTTGGCCTGGAAATATTGTATCAGCCCCAGAGGATGTGGTTTCCAAACCAGCCCAAGTCAGGTTTTGTTCTATTTTTTTCCCCTTCTCTTTCTTTCTTTTTCTTTCTCCCAAGCTGCCTCCCCCTCTCTTGCTGGCTGGCCGCTTTTCCAGCTCCACCCTGCACATCCCAGCCCCTGCTCCCACAGTTTTCCCTGCCTCAGCTCCACGCCAGCTGCTTCCCACCTGGCGAGGGAAGAGCTTGCAGGAGGGCACATGATGGCATACAAAGGGACAATCCCAGCCAGCCCAACACTGGAGGAGCAGGGGGACATTGAGGGAAGCCTGGGATGGAGGCTGGGATACAGGGGAGTGGGGCACCCAGGGTGCACATCCCACCTGCAAACCCCCAAATCCCATCCCTGCCCAGCCAACAGAGCTGGTCCCTGTTCCCAAGCCTGTCTCCAGCCCCAGCGGGGGGAAGGAGCCTTCCCAGGAGCAGCAGAGCTTGGTCAGGGGATGCTCACAGGCATCCCTGGAACAGCTGGATGTTACCAGACAGATCCTCAACAAACAACCAGGCTGCCGCTGGAGAGGGGCCTGTCTCCAGATGCCCCAGCTCAGATGTTTCCCAGCCTTGCTTGTCTCAAACGGCTCCTGAAGTGCCAAGATGGGGTGTGTGTGTGTGTGTGCAGAATTATCGGCCAAAGTCGGGGCAAGGGAGGGGGAAGAACAAGCACAAGAGGAGCATGCAGGCCGGCACACGGAGGGAGATGCTGAAGCTCTGCTGGAGCTACTGTCAGCTTTATTTTCGGCATCCAGGGGCAGGGAAGGAACTTTTAAAATGTGCAGCTCAGGGTGATCTGGCAATAGCCGTGCTGGCAGGGCAGCAGCACCCGGTGTCCTGCGGGGCTTCAAGGGCCATGGCCAGAATAGGTTTTTGTCGATGCTGGATGCTTTGAAGGGACAGAGAAAAGTGTCTCCACGGACAGGGAGGGGTGTTTGCAGTGTGGAAGGGGAAAGAGAGGATATTTTTTGCTCATCTGGGGGTGACATGCTAAATTGCCTGTCTTGCAGTTCTAACTGCAAAGAAAATGAATATTTTTTCCTTTTCTAGAGCCTAAATTTCTCTTCCCTCTCCTCTCCTCTCCTCTCCTCTCCTCCCCACCCTGTCTCCCCCTCCCCACCCCTGTGATCCCGCCCTGGCTTTTCCATCCATGAGAAACAAGTCGCAGGGTGATATTTATAGAGAAAATAAATGCCTGCTCTATTTCTAGCATGGGGGGAACATATAGCTGTCTGCGGGGGGTGGTGTGTGGGGGGGTGTGTGGAATCGGGTGTGCACATCCCCTCCCAGGGCTGCGGGGCAGGACAGGAGGCTTTTTTCAGCCACATCTACCCCAGGCCACCAAAACTTCCCTCTCTCCTCCCCAGCTCCCAGAGGAAATGACCCCAGTGGTCCCAGAAATTTCTGTGGGATGGGATGCAGAAAACCTTGAAGCCCAGTTGAAGCCCAACCAGAGGCTGGGAAAGAGAGTGGGAAATTGCTCCTGACCCCCCCTCACTTTCTGCTTGTGCACTGGGAGAGCAACGGGGAGGCTTACGGCATGATAACAGATGGGGAGCATCCATTAACACATGGCAAGCAAACAGGGCCTCTGAATCCAATCCCCCCCCCCCCCCCCCTCAGCCACCTTCCCCCCACCCGCCTGCAGCAGGGAGGAAAAACAACCACCAGAAAGCCAAGATTTGGGCAAAAGAAGCAGCAGGGATCCACGGGGGCCATCCCAAGCTGACTCATAGCCTACAGCCAGTGAGTCATGGTGATGGATGAATGTTACTTTTCTCTCTTCTTGGCATGGAGGCAAATGATGGTACCGGCCACCTCGAAACAGCGCCATGAATTTCTCCGCTCCCATCAGTTTTTAACAGTATCCCTGGGATGCTTTCTGTCTGCTACTGGCTGTCTGGCTGTCAGGCAGCCAAGAGCAGGCGCTGGGCGCAGGGCCTCTCCCAGGAGTATTGCACGGAGCAATGCTCAACTGGTGCAAGTGACACACATGAGGAGGAAGGACAGAGTACGGGAATTTATCACCCTCTTGGATCCAGGGCATGGGGCATAAACATCTTTCACCCCATCTTGCTGCTGGTTGGTGGGAGGATGCTCAGAGGCCCTATTTGGTCTGTCCTGAGGACGAACAACAGCTAATGAATGACAAACTGGGTGGGAAAGCTGCATCCTCCCCATCCTGGTGTTGGGAAGAGCTGCAGTAGCCCCATTCCTCTGGTTTTAAGCCTGGCTTTGCAGAATCCAGGACTGCCCTGGTGCTGGGCTCTGCTTTGCAAAGCAGCCTGTGACTTTGCAACAGGGCAAGGCAGGTTCTCTGGTTGTGTCACATTAATGGCCTAGAGTCCATTTGCAAACTTCACAAGTAAAATGAGCATCACACAGGCATGTCTACTCCTTCTGCAGCAGCTTGGGGAGAAAGATCATAACACATTTTTCTTGACCCCAGTTTTTCTGTTACATTTACCCTAGAAAAACTCTACAGGGCATCCCATCCATGTGCAGTGTGGCAATGTGCAACCAAGCACTGGGCATGATGGAGATGGCTCAGGGAAGGGCTAGTTTGGGAATGAGGGGGCTCCAATGGGCACCTTCCTCACTCCGTGTCTCCAGGAGGTTTGGAGATACAGAATGGTGAAGGGGCTGGTTGCAAACTGGGCTGTGTTCCATGCAGACCTGCTGTGTACCTGCTAGGGTGACTTGGGCTCATGGACATGGCCTGGGATGCCCAGGCAAGACCTAGGAAGCGTACAAACATGAGCCAGGGAGTTTCTAGGATTTTCCCGGCTGAAGGCTGGGGGTGATGCTAACGCTTGGGGAAGCTGGCTTCCCAAAAAGGAGGAAAACCAGAGCCTGGCTCTTCCAGGCACCTGGAAAGGGCTGAGGGAGCGGCCCCTGGGAGCTGAGGCTGGGCTGAGCCAACGCCTGCTGCGAACAGTCTGTGCTTTGAGCTTTATTTAGGCACATAGACAACATTAGCCTACTGCTTCCAAAGTCCTGTTACTGTCCAGCCTTCAGGCTGACGTTAGTTCCTCCGGGTGAGCTTAACCCTGTCCTGCGATCTTGGAGGAATGTGCTTATTATATTTTTGCCTGTAGCCCTCTGTTGCTAAATATAAGAGTAAGACGAGAATATTCCTCCCCGATTCCCACGATACCAGTTTGCATTCTCCCCCCTTTACAGCCTTTTTCCTGTTCTTTCTCATCAGCTGGAAACTTTTCCAGCTGCTTGGAGCTATGACCTCAAAACATGTGGTGCATTCACAAAAAAGAAAGTTTGGTTGGATTTCCAAAAGTGGAGGAGAGGAATAGCCGAGGCAGCTCCCTAGAGCCTGTAACCCCTGCATAAAGCAGGAGGGGGCCCAGATGGGTACCCTGGGGCAGACAACCATGGGTGCAGGTACCCTACGCAGGGCAGCCATGGACAAGTTGGGGTCACTCTCACCCCTCCAGGACCCCAGTCACTGGTGCTTGGGGTCCCCACCAGACTTGGGGGTCGCATGTTTGGCACCCCCTTGCTGGAAGCTGTGGGAGAACACTGCCCACGGGGACCCTATGCATCCAATTCCTTCTTCTCACCCCCCGTTCCTCCTCATTACAACTCCCAGGGGAGACGGTTTTTGGGGAAGAGGGAGCTCAGACTGTGGGTGACCTCACTGGGAACCGGAGGAGAGCCAGGATGGCTAAAAACAGTTTACTAAAGCTTCACACTCAGATGTCAAGAGGACAAGTTTCATGGGTGTTTTTCTTTGATAGAATCTTTTTTTGTTGATGTGCACAGTGACTCTCTCCTTTTCGGGCTGGGCAGAATGCCCGGGCCCCTGAACCCGGGCCTGGAGGCAGTTCAAAACACAGGCTTTGCCCCTAAAAATGAGCCTGTCCCCAGCCCCGTGCCCGGCATGCCACTGGTGGCTGGTATGGCTCTCCCTGATGGAGGTGTAGGGATGTCCCAGGGCAGGCAGCCCATGGGATCACCTGGGACTGGTGCTGGTGGTCTCAGCAGGGATGCTACCAAGGGGATGGGACTCCTGGGAGGCCAGTGCCCAGACCCAGGATTGCTGCTGGCTTCGGCCAGGCACAGAAATAGGCCCCAGCATCAGGAAATGGGTGTAAAACCCCTTTCCTTTCCCTGTCCCGTGGGTCCATGCCAGGTGGATGCCCATTGATCCCTGGAGCTGTGCCCCTGCCATGGGTGGTGTTACCTGGGGCATATCTGGGGGGGCTGGTAGGTCCCACATGCTGGTTTTAGGGGTTGCTCCAGACCATTCACCAAGAAAGAGCTTGGGAGTGCCAGGGCAGCCCCAGGAGCTGCCCTGGACACCTGAGTGGGTAACAGCTCCGCGTGGTGAAGTCCCTGCCTGGGACAGAAAGGTCAGGGCTGGAAGGAAGAAGACCACTTTGTTCATTAACAAAAGGCATTTTTTTCCACTTGGCTTGCCAGGCATTGTCATATTTTGGTGAATGGAAAAAAAAAAGAAGGAACAAGGTGGGAGGCAAGGAGAGGAGTTGCATCGCTGGAGGCCACCTGCTCTCTGGGGAGGGAATGGGGGCAACAAGGGATCTGCAGGGATCTTGCAGGTCCTGAGAGCCACAGGGCTGGGCAGTGGGATCTTCCTTCTCCTCCTCCTCGCACCAACACAAGATCGGAAGTAGAAGATGGTTGGGGAGCGAAAGACCAGAGGTGGTGAGTAATTCCTTTGCAAACCACTTGGACAAAGAAAGCTCCTGCCCCACCGCTGGTCTCAGCCCCAGCATGCACGGGAAGGGCTGGGGAAGAGAAACTGCTCGGTGAGATGTTACATTATTTTGGGGATGAGTTAGGAACAAAAAGCGTTTTTTAAATCCCCTCCACTTCTGAAGCTGTGCATGCCACTGACCCACTGGAAATGGTTGGTTAGAGCCTGAGCACAGCTTGGAGGGTCACACTAAAGTGCAGACCTGTCCTGAGCAGGATGAGACCCATGTCCAGACCCTGCAGAGCCTGCTGAGGCTTGGAGCATCACAGGTATATGCATTCCGCAGCAGGAAAGGAGCTGGAGGAAGAAGGCACAGGGAGGAGGCGCAGGGTGGGAGCAGGGCTGCAGGGATGACTGTTGGGATGATGAGGCCAGGCACACCACCATGCCAAGAGCTGTGTGGTCAACTTCTTGTGGAAAACTGGATATAAATCACCGGCTGTGCTCCCTGCCCAGCCTGTGCCCTGCAGTAACCCCTCTGCCCAGCTCTGTCCCTGTGCATCAGCCAGTGTCCTTGCCCTCCCTGCTGCCTGGGACCAGTCCTGCGGCACCGTGGCTCCTCCTCCTGGGGGAGACCCTCAGCCCTGGATGGTCCCTGGTGCCCCATCACCCAAGGGGTGATCCTGCACCCCTCTGGGGCCATGCTGGCAGGAGAGGTGAGCCCTGGGAGCACAGGACAGACAGATGGAGCAGAGCTGGAAGGTAACACACAAATGCTGCCTAGCTCCTTCCTTCCCACTGCCATCATCCAAGCCCCCCACTCCTCGGGTGAGAGGGGCTGCCCTCGCAGACAGCTACTGTGGCAAGACCAAACATGGACTGGGAGGGCTGGCTCTCCCTGCCAGGATCGTGGGCCATACTATGGCACAGGACTTTGGTGTGCACACGGGGAGCAAAGCCCCATCCCACCCAGCATCAGATGCAGCTGGGGCACACTGAACCCCAAGAACCACGGGGGGTGAGCCACCTGGCTCCCTCCCTTGGTTTTCCCCACAGGGCAACCTGGCCTAAACACCCTGACCGAAAACAGGTAGCTGCCTCTCCTCACTCCTGCTGACTTTGCAACAGGCCCCTTGCACCTCAGGGAGGGACAGCTGGGTCCCCATCCCTCCTAGTCCACCCCATGCACCTAAACCCAAACATTTTCCCCCCGGTTTCTCGCCACTCCATCCCTTGGGTGGGCTGGTGGGAGGGGGCTTACCTCCAACCAGGGGTCCTGCGCAGAGGGGCTGCGGGTGGCAGGCCAGCAAAAGCAGCATCAGCATGGCAATGTCCCCTCGGGCACCCATGGTGTCCCCTGGGGCTGGAGCCATGGCTTGGGCTCCAGGCATGGCACAGCCTCTGCCAGCGCCTGCTTCCAGGCAAGAGCTGCTGCTACTACTATATTTAATAAAGCGGAGCGAGGGAGGGACCTGTAACTTCTCCCGCCTTTCAGATAGGAGGAATTCGCTCGGATTACAAAGTCAATTTTGTCTCTTAAAGGGCTAGAGTCCCCTGCCTGCCCACCGCCCACCCGCCACTCAAAGCACCCTTGTTCCCGCTGGGGCAAAGTGAGGGAGGAGCGCCTATCAATGCTGAGGGAGGATGGACCCCGACACAGGGTGCCATGGGTGACTCCTGAGGCACTGCCTGCTCTGGGCGAAGCCGGGCATCCATGGTTCTCCTGGCACTAGGCATTTTTAGGTTAGCACAACCATCTCCTGGTGTCCATACAGACCCAAACAAGTGGCTGGGTGCCAAAGCCATGTTAGCCATCCCCAGCCATCTCCTGCCGCTGTGCCGCCTGACAAAGTGACTCTACGAACCTCACAGCTCTCTCAGCAGGACTAAAGGCAATCGGGACTATCCTCAGCCCTCGGGGTTCATGATGATCCAACTGTGCTAGCATGGCACTGGGAAAAGAGCTTCCCAGCTTCTCTCCCGGCTGCAAAGCTGGTGCCACACATGTTTGGGACAAGGTCACAACCTTTTGGAGACACAGCATCCCACCCACTCCTCGCCCCATAGAGCCCTGGTGGGTTTGGGGGCTCTTCTTGCTCATGGTCTAGCTCATCTCCCATCTCTCCATCCCCTTCCAAACACACTCCCAGTCTCCCACTTGGATCTTGTGCAGCACATCCCTCCTTCCTCTTGGATGTCTACATTTCAGGTCCTTTTCCCCCTGAGCTGTGTTTTGCTGATGGATTATGTGCAGTCTGTTTCCTGCTGGTTTATTTCTAACCTCTTTAGGGCCCTTGGTGTGACTTTGCTGCCTTTGACAGCATTTGCAACACCTTCCAGCTTACAGTCATCTGGAAACATAATTAATTTGTTGTTTACTCTTGCTTTCAGATCATTAATAAAGACATTAAATAAACCTGGGATGTGCTGTTTTCTCAGTAACTTTTTATGAGCAATTGTCAGGGGCTCGGTAAGTTCATTAGCTAATTCTATTTAGTTTGGGGGTTACATGTTACGTATTATCCAGACTTGCTGATTTGTACAGATTCAATTTTGCCAAGTATTCCCTTTCCTGCTCTTTATCTCATGATCTACTGAGGACCTCTGTGGTGCTTCGCTTTCTGTCTGTCCTCAGCAGTCCCCCCTCTCTTTGCCTTGTTAAGGGCTGATTGAGGGTTAGAACATGCAGGGCTTGGCCCTTTGGGTATATGTTTGATATACATTGGTTTTCATGGGTAATAGGCAGGTTGACAGTGTCCAGCCCTCTCCTGCCCACTTGGCACAAGGGGTCCCACTCCCTTCTCTGGAAGGATGCTTCAGGACTACAGCTATCCCAGCAGAATCACCTCCATCCCAGCAGACAACCTCCAACCCACCAGCAAGCACCCCTGGCTTTGCTCCTGGCTCCCTGTCCCCATGCTTGCTCTGTTTCCTGTGGCACTGGGGACACGCCACCAGTCACCAGGGGAACACCAGCCTCGGGCATGGCTGGGGCAGCAGGTATGGTTCAAGCAAGGAGAGGATGGCTCTGAGCACCCTGAGAATCCTCCACCTCGGGGATACTGGCTGTCCCTGCTTCTGTAGGTGGGATTTTCCCTGCTCAAGCAGCAGGACACCCACCAGTGGCAGCTGGAATTGCCACTTGCTGGCCGCACTGGCTTCAGTGTCACACAGCACTGACTGGTGGGAAAATACCAGAGACAAACCTGGCCAAGGCAAGGACAGAGTAAAACCATCACTGCTTTTTTAATTATCGTTTTCTCCCTCTCCAATAAGGAAATCACAATCTCTGGTTGAAACCTCACATGTTTTCCAGAGAACTGTCCCCACCAAGTCCACGGGGCAGCCTGGGTGCTCTTGTTGCAGGCTGCTCTGGCCGCCCTGGGGACCCCCCCTCACCAGAGCCTGCCAGCACAGCCCCATAGCCCACATCTGTCCAGCACATTTGCTGTCCCTCAGACAGGCCCTGGCGGCAGCTGGGGATTTGTTTTTCCCTTTCCCAGCCAACATCTGGATGAGCAACAGAGGGGTAGAGTCAGCGTGGAGCAGTGCCATTGCTCTCTGGGCACTCGGACAGCCTGGCTCTGCACCCAAACCTGTTCTGGTGCCGGGGAGGCGATGCCTGGGTGTCTCCATCTCCATTTGCAGTGGTGAGTGCCCACCATGGGGAATCAGGGGCTGTGGGCTCCGGGAGCCTACCAGGGAGTGCTTTGAGAAGAGCTGGGGGAAAAAAATAAGAGAAGTTAAATTCTTTTCTTCCCTGCAGACCAGGGGCTGGTGTTTGAGGCGGTCTCCGTCCCTCTGGGCTGCTCCCCGCCTCCTCTTGGTGCTGGCCAACCCGTCAACCTCCGGATGCATTTATTTATCCAAGCCCAGCTTTTATTTGGGATGTGTTTCCAGGGTAGCCGGTGTGGAGGGAGGTGTGGAGGGCTGTTAGGGGGGCTCCACGGCTGCAGCCCCTGACCAACAGCCCTGCCATGCCCGTAGGGCACCCTGCTCCTGTGGGCACCTCTCAGCCACCCCTTCCCGATGGCAGTGAGGAGCTGCAGCTGGGGAAGCAAGTCTGTCTGAGGCAGGAGAGCAGCAAGCGTGCTTGGAACGTACGATGAGTGTCTGGAAGGAATATCCCATCTGGTGCTGGCAGGAGGGAGCACATTCATGAATGCTGCTGGGATTTAGCTTCTCTGCATCTGCCTTCCTGAGCACTGGAAGGATTTTAACAGGAAACAAAGCAAAGCCTTTGAATCTGACCTGGCCAAAGCAACGCTCTGGCTGGAGGTGCCCAGCCTTGGCGATGCACCCATTCCCCCAGAAGAGGGTCATCAGCTGGGTGCTGTTTCAGCAAGGCTGGAGCCTCTCCTGCCTTGACACACACGTGTGTCACCTTGCGAGGTTTCTTCTCCATTTGCCCAGGGAGAAAGCGATATGAAGCTTGTGACTGTGGTTTGAAACAGCTGGCCAGGTGTGCAACATCTCTGTGGCTGAGCTCAGCCAGGGGAGTAGAAAGGGACATCAAGGGTTTTGGTCAATATGTCTGGCATGCCCTGTCTTGCCATGAGGGAACGAGCTTTGAGGACACCATGGGGAGTTGAGGATGCTGTGGGGAGCTGGGGCTGCTACCTGCTGCATTAGGCAGGAGAAGCCCAGCCCCACATATGCCCAAGACTTTCTCTTCTCTCTTTGCAACCACCAACAAAACAGTCTTTGTCCAGCAGACACTTGTGATACTTGTGATAATTTAAGGAGACAAACAGCTCTTCACAGAGTTTTGGAACCCTGAGTGCTAATTGCCCTGGCTCACACCCACACCCTCCACACACCCTTCCCCCCCCAACCCGTGGGGCTGCAGTTAGGCTCAGGTGCCCTAAGCTCTTGCTCCCCTTCACCAGGGATGTGCTGTGACACTGGCCTAGTGCTGACCCTGCCTGTCTTGGGCTATGTGGGATGGACCCCTACCTGCTGCTCTCAGCCCTGGCAGAGCAGCAGACCCCGGTGTCCCTGTGTAGGGGGGATGCAACCCTGACCTGCCTGTCTGTCTGTTCACCTCTCCTGTGGTGATTTGCCCTCTGAGGACCAGGATGAGGATCAGGATGCATCTGCAGCATGGTGAGCAAACATCTCTCTGTTGACTTAGTATTACTTTGGGGTGTTCCCACCTGTGGCACATCACACGCAGCCCCTGCATGGGGAGCGGTTTTTACATCTGCAAGAAGCAACCTGCTGGGGTGACCCTGGGCAGTGCTGGGGGGCTACGTCTCTGCTGTGGCAGAGACCATGGGTCAGACCCACAGCTCTCAGGCTGCTTTCCCCAGGTCTTGTGCAAGGGGCTTGCTGCGGGATGGGCTTTACTTTCACCCCTGTGGTGTTCAGAGTGCTGTGACTGTACTTGCCTGTGACTAATACCCTTTGCTCTTCCTTAAGCACTGAACACATCACTCCCTGGTGTTAGTTTAAAAAAGGAAATCAATAAAGCCCATTTATTTTTGGCCTGGATTTTGGGTGTTTTGGAAGAGGAACTGAGCTGTGAGCCAGCAGGCTTCTGCAGTGCTTGTCAGATAGAGGAACTGGCTTTTAACTCCAGATAAATATTGACTGATGTATTCTCAAGGAGCTGGTTCCCTGCAGTGTGAGTGGGGAACTCTCTGCGGGCATGAGGAGGAATGGGGCAAGCCCTTGGAGCATCCAGGGGAGTGGTGGTGAGCTGTGCTGTCTACTCGGGCTGACTTTGAGCATCCAGCACGGTCTCAGGATGTAACTGGGCTGTGACAGAGCTGGGCTTGGATGCAGAGCCTGCTTGAAGAACCACTCTTTCTCACTGAGCACCAGCTAGACTTAAAGCCCCCTAAAACCAGCCCAAGAGCATGGCAGGCTCTGTCCTGGGGTAGTTTGGGCTGGCAGGGCATTGCCCGGCTGGCACTGGAAGCAGGGTGAGCTTCAGGGCAGGGTGGGAGGTGAGGAAGATGCTGGCAGTGCCGGTGCGGGAGGAAGGCTGGAGCAGCCCACTCGGCTGGGTGTGATGCCGAGATTCTGTTCGTGCTGTCCCGGTGCTTATTTACTCCACTCTGCAGCGGGCCGGGCCCGGGGACCTGCTGCCAGCGACGGTAGCCCAGGAGATGGCACCAGCGCACTGCGTTCGCCGCCGGTGGCCAGGGGGACGGGTGGATGGGTGCTCCCCTCCCGCAGCGGGGGACGGATGGGTGTGTGCGCCGGGGCGGGGGGCAGCCGAGGGAGACGGATGGATGGGTGCTCCCGCGGTGGAGGGTGATGGGTGCTCCTCTCTCGGGGTGGGAGGGCGGCCAGGTGTGAGGCCCCACTGCTGGGCCAGGGGTGCTCACCCCTCGTCCATCTGGGAAGGAGTCCTGCTCCGAAGGCTGCCCTTGCTCCGGGGGGCTTTGGGCTAGGCAGGGGACATGCAGGGCTCTGCTGCCAGGCTGTGCCCTTTGCCCTCTGGGGGCTAAGCAGAAGGGAGGACCCCGGGGGCTGATCCCCCCCGTTGCTGCACTGGCCCCCATGCTGATTTTGGGAGGGGTCTTTCGCCCAAGCAGTGGGAATGTAGGGCCTAGAGCCTCCCCTGGTGCTGCCTGGCTACTGCCCTGCAGCAAAACCCCCTGGGAGATGGGGAGGGGGAATGGGAGCAGCTCTGGCAGTTCCAGCCTGCTCCAGAGAGGATCCTTGTAAGCCCCGGCCTCCTGGTGCCTCTGTTGGTCCCCATCTCTTGAGCAAGCAGTGAGGCTGCCTGGGCTCCACCTAGAAAGGAAATCAGAGGTTTGGGGGCCCCTCAGTGCTGAGGGTCTGCCTGGGCTAGTCTTCCAGTAGTTCCTGGCTACTGGTGATGGCTGGAGGTGAGACATGTGGCTGGGGAGGGCAGGAAGTGCATGTTTGCATTGGGATGTAGGACTGAGTCATAGAGAAGAGGGGGGAGGTGGCCTGGTGATGGAAGTCATGCTCCTGGCAGCCCATCCCAGCCGGGACAGCACCTTGGTGAGGGGTGAGATGTCCTGTGACTCCCAGGGGTGGGTGACAAGCAGCCTCAAAGCCCTTGGGGTCACTCTTTGTTCTGGATGCAGGTGCCCTTGTGGCTCCTCCACCTTGCAGGCGCTGATGGCAGCTTCCCCCAGGGGAGACCAGTTAAAAAGGAGAGACACCTGTTTCCATTCAATCATGTGCTGTTTTTCTTCCCAAACAGCCTTCCTGCTGCTTGACCTCTTGTTGTCTGCCTCTGGTAACACCAAAACAGACCAGGCAAGTTTCTCCCCACACTGACCTTCCCTCCTAAGCGTGCATTTGCAGACTGCCAGGAGCACGCCCTGGAACAGCAGCAGCTTGAAGCCTTTTGTGCCTTGACCCTGGAGAGCCCCAGCTGCTTCTTCACCTGGTACTCACTGAGCTTGTGATGCGAAAGGCACCAGAAGCTGCCCCTCTCCATCCAGCTTCTCAGAGAAAGGTGTGGATGGCTTCTTTACCTGGAAAGGTGGTGGTTTCTCTGGGTGCACTGAGCTGAGAGGGTAAGGTGCTCATGCTCCATCTTCCCATCCCCAGCCAGGCTCATGGGGCTTGTGGTAGAGATGACACCTGACCAGGGACCCAATTCCTCACATCCCCCTTTTCTTTTCCTTTCCTTCACACAAACCCTGAAGCCCCCAAAGCTTTAATGGGGTGGGTGGGAATAAATAAGCAGAGGAAGATGCAATGACCCCCCTCCCATCACTGGTGCTGTGGTTTCCCTCCCAGTCAGGCTTCACTGGGGGATTTCTCTCCCCATGGCGCAACCCATCTGTCGTGAGTGAGAAAGGGTGGTTTTGAGGCTGAAGGCACCAGGAAAGCCCGCAGCCCCAACATCTGTGTGGCCTTCAAGCGGTTCCCAGAGAGCTTTAGAACAAGCCACACTTTTCCCTCCTGGCTCTTTGGGCATGGCAGCAATCTCCGGACATATGGTAATTTTTGAGGCCAGCCCTGGGGTGAGAAAGAGTGGTTTTGAGGCTGAAGGTGCCAGGAAAGCCCGGAGCCCCAAGGTCTGATTATGTATTTTATGATGTATTGCTATCATTGCCATGGAGACCAGCTTCAGGGCAGGTAAGACTGCACTGGGGAAGGGATCTGCAGCAAAAAGGGTGACGAAAAACTCTTTTTGGGGCTTTTCGAAGCTGGGAAAAGCCCTCGGCTTGTGCTGGGGGCGGTCAGTTGGTGGGCGGGCTGCTGAGTGAGCCTGGGCAGAGAGAGCACTACCCCCAGTTGATCAAGCCATCAGGTTATAAGAAGCCTCAGGGAGGGCAGGGACTAGTCTCTGCCCACAGAGCACAGTGTGAACAACCACTGCTTGTGTGTGTGCTCCTGCAGGTGCCTCAGCTGACTGCAACTTGTACGGCAGGGCGCCGAGCCTCTGCCAGTGCATGAGGGAAGTTCAATCCCTCTAAGTGGTCAGAGGACTAGGGCGCTCACCCCAACAGACCCTCAAGTCGCAAGGTGTCACTTGCTTATAGAGATTCAGCCATGGTTGCTACCTGGTCGAAGGCTGTTAGAAAAGCTGTGAGCATCCAGACAGAGCCCCCACAGAAACATGTGGGCATCCAGGCATCTGGCTGCAGAGAGTGCCGGAGCCTGGCACTTGCAATGGAGGGCAGCAGACACAACATCTGTGTCAGGTGTGAACAGGTAAAAGATCTGCTCAGTCAGGTGGCTGAGCTGAAGGATGAAGTGGAGAGGTTGAGGAGTGGCAGGGAATGTGAAAGGGAGATTGACTGGTGGACCCACTCCCTGAGAGAAAGGGAACAGGTTGAGGCCCCCCCCACACAAATCAAAGGACCCCCTCCCCTCTTGTCACCAGGCAGTAGGAGGGGATCTCAGAGAAGAGGGGGAAGGGAAACAGGTCCCTGCTCGGGGAAGCAGGCAAATCCCCTCCCACCTTCCCAGTTACCCTTGTAGAACAGGTATGGAGTCCCGCAGGAGGAACTGGCTGTTGGAGAGGAGGATGATACACTCAGGCTGGAAATGTTAGAAAGACCAAGTCGCCATGGACCCGGCATCACAACTGGCTCCAAAAGGAAAAGCAGACGGGTCATTGTTGTGGGTGACTCTCTACTGAGGGGGGCAGAGTGGCCAATATGCTGTCCTGATCCACTTCATAGGGAAGTCTGCAGCCTCCCTGGGGCACGGGTCAGGGATGTGTTGGACAAACTTCCTGCCCTGGTAAACTCCTCTGGCTATTACCCCCTTTTAATATTTCAGGTGGGTAGTGATGAAGTGGGTAGAAGGAGCCCAGAATAATTTAAAAGATATTTTAGAGCCTTGTGACAGCTGCTTAAGGGATCGGGAACACAAATTGTGTTCTCCTCTATCCCTTCAGTGGCAATCATGAATGAGGAAATTAACAGGAAGAGGCAACAGGTCAACTTGTGGCTCCGGGACTGGTGTTATTGGCAGGACTGTGGGTTTTTTGATCATAGGTTGCTATACGAGACACCTGGCCTGCTGGTGGCAGGTGGGATGCACCTGTCCCAGAAGGGGAAAAGAATTTTGGGGCAGGAGTTAGCAGGGCTCATTGACAGGGCTTTAAACTAGATATGAGGGGGGAAGGGGAGATAACTGGGCCTGTCAGGACTAAACCCAAGGGAAGCATGCCAGGGCTTGAAGGATGGTGGACTAGTGAGGACTCTCGCTCTGCCATTTCATTTGAGAGTAGGGATAGATGTTTAGAAATCATGGAAGCACCTGAGAAGGGTCTGGTAGGAAATGGGGTCCATACTCAGAAAAAGTTGTTGGAATCATTAGCTCATCTGAAGTGCATCTATACCAATGCACGCAGTATGAGCAACAAACAGGGGGAGCTTGAAGCCATGATGCACTGGGAAAACTATGACACAGCGGCTATCACAGAAACGTGGTGGGATACCTCACACAACTGGAGTGCCACAATCCATGGCTACAAGCTCTTCAGGAGGGATAGACAGGAAAGGAGAGGTGGTGGAGTGGCCCTGTATGTTAGAGAATGCTATGAGAGCTCAGAAATTGAGTATAGTGATGATGGGGTTGAGAGTGTTTGGATTAGGTTAAGGGCCAATAAAGCTGATATCGCTGTGGGAGTCTGCTATAGACCTCCCAACTAAAGCAGTGAGGTGGATGAAGCTTTCTATAAGCAGCAGGGGGAAATCTTGCAGTCACTTGCCATTGTTCTTGTGGGGGACTTTAACCTCCTGGATATCTGCTGCGAATACAACCCAGCAGAGAGGGAACAATCCAGGAGGTTCCTGGAATGTGTGGAGGATAACTTTCTCACGCAGCTGGTGAGCCAACCAGGGAAGGTACCCTCCTGGACCTGCTTCTTGTGAGCAGGGAAGAACTTGTGGGGGAAGTAAAGGTTGGTGGGCATCTAGGGCACAGTGATCATGAGATGATTGAGTTTTTGATTCTTGGAGAAACAAGGAGAGGGGTTAGTAAAACTGGCACCTTAGACTTCTGGAGGGTAAGCTTTGACCTGTTCAGAAGACTGCTTGACAAAATCCCTTGGGAGGTTGCCCTGAAGGATATAGGAGCCCAGGAAGGCTGGACATACTTCAAGAGAGAAGTCTTAAAGGAGCAAGAGCAGGCTGTCCCCATGTGCCGAAAAACAAGTAGGCGGGGAAGGAGACCGGCCTTGCTAAATAGGGACCTTTGGTTGGACCTCAAGAACAAAAGGAGAGTCTATGACCTTTGGAAGAGGGGGCAGGTCTCATGAAGACTATAAAGATGTAGTGAAGCTATGCAGGAAGAAAATTAGGAGAGCCAAAGCACAGCTAGAGCTCAACCTAGCTACAGCTGTTAAAGATAACAAAAAATGTTTCTATAAATTCATTAACAACAAAAGGAGGATTAGGGAAAATCTCCCTCCCTTATTGGATGCAGAGGGAAAGATAGTCACAAAGGATGAGGAAAAGGCTGAGGTGCTCAATGCCTACTTTGCCTCAGTCTTTAGCAGTGGAACTAGCTGTTCCCTGGGCAGCCAGCCTGATGAGCTAGGAGACAGGGAGAGGAAGCTGGACGAGATCATCACAATTAAAGAGGAAGTGATCAGTGACCTGCTACACCACTTGGATGCACACAAGTCTATGGGACCGGATGGGTTACATCCAAGAGTCCTGAAAGAGTTGGCAGATGTGCTCGCCAAGCCACTTTTCACTATTTACGTGAAGTCATGGCTAACTGGGGAGGTTGCAATGGACTGGAGGGTAGCAAATGTAGCACCCATCTACCAGAAAGGCAGAAAGGAGGATCTGGGAAACTATAGACCTGTCAGTCTGACCTCAGTACCCAGTAAGGTCATGTAGGAGATCATCTTGAGTGCCATTACAAGTCATATAACGGACAACCAAGGGATCAGGCCTAGTCAGCATGGGTTTATGAAAGGCAGGTCCTGCCTGACGAACCTGATCTCCTTCTATGACAAGATGACCCAATTATTGGATGAGGGAAAGGCTATGGATATTGTCTACCTAGATTTTTGAAAAACATTTGACACTGTTCCCCATAGAATTTTCATGGAAAAACTGTCTGCTCATGGCCTGGATGAGCATACTATCAGCTGGATCAAGCACTGGCTGGATGGACGGTCCCAAAGAGTGGTGGTCAATGGAGTTAAATCCAGCTGGCGGCCAGTCACAAGTGCTGTTCCTCAGGCCTTGGTGTTGGGACCATTTCTGTTTAACATCTTTATTGATGGTCTTGATAAGGACATAGAGTGTATCATCAGTAAGTTTGCAGATGACACCAAGTTAAGTGGGAGTGTTGATCTGCATGAGGATAGGGAGGCTCTACAGAGAGACTTGGATAGATTGGATTGATGGGCCAACGCTAACAATATGAGCTTCAACAAGGCCAAGTGCCAGGGCCTGCACTTGAGCCACAACAACCCCATGCATCGCTACAGGCTTGGGGAAGTGTGACTGGAGAGCTGCCTGGCAGAAAAGGACCTGGAGGTTCTAATTGACAAGAGGCTGAACATGAGCCAGCAGTGTACCCAGATGGCCAAGAAAGCCAATGGCATCCTG
The DNA here is from genome assembly GCA_947846985.1 of Fratercula arctica. Lineage (NCBI taxonomy): Eukaryota > Metazoa > Chordata > Aves > Charadriiformes > Alcidae > Fratercula > Fratercula arctica. The sequence goes on from CANTUZ010000009.1 coordinate 24,214,429, forward strand.
GCTTGTATTAGAAATAGTGTGACCAGCAGAAGTAGGGAGGTGATTGTCCCCCTGTACTCAGCACTGGTGAGACCACACCTTGAGTATTGTGTCCAGTTTGGGGCACCTCACTACGAGAGAGATATCGATGTGCTGGAGTGAGAGCAGAGAGGGGCAAGGAAGCTGGGGAAGGGCCTGGAGAATATTATGAGGAGCGATTGAAGGAGCTGGGACTGTTTAATTTGAGGAAGAGGAGACTGAGGGGAGACCTCACTCTCTACAACTACTTGACATTGTAGAGAGATTAGTGCTGGTCTCTTCTCACAGGTAATTAGCAATAGAACAAGAGGGAATGGCTTCAAGCTGCAACAGGGTAGGTTTAGACTGGACATTAGGAAAAAAAATATTCACAGAAAGAGAGGTCAGACACTGGAATAGGCTGCCCAGGGAGGTGGTGGAGTCACTATCCCTTAATGTATTTAAGAGTCGTTTAGACGTGGTGATAGGGGATATGGTGTCGGGGAGAACTTTGTACAGTGTGGTTGATGGTTGGACTCCATGATCCCAAGGGTCTTTTCCAACCTAAATGATTCTATGATTCTATGGGCTTAGTCATCCCCAGGTGCAGGACCCTGCGCTCACCCTTCTTGAACTACATTTTGTTCCTCTGCGACCAGCTCTCTACAAATGGGAACTTGCTACTGGACCTTCATTCAGGAACCCACGGATCAGGATCAAAAGCAGAGAAACTGGCAGGGTCCTCCTCAGATACGGGCCATTGACGGAGCCCAGCCACTGAAGAACACCCCAAGCCATTGATCCCTCTGTTTTTACACTGAGCATGGCAGCTGGGAGGGAGCACCCCATTGGTCAGTTTGGATCACCTGAACCTGCCCAGGCCTTCCCACAGCTGCCACCCCTGCCCAGGGTAAACATGCCAGTCAGCTGCCCCTTGTGGCCACAGCAGCCAGTGTGAGCAAGAGGCTCTCCCTGAGCAGAGAGCTGGCTCTGCTGCGCCCCAGCCCAGGGCTGGTGGTTGCCTCCTTGCAGTCTTGAGGCACAGCTCCCGGTTGGAGTGGCCTCCCCAGCCCATCTGACAGCTCCCTGAGCACTTCAGGGTGCATCCCGGCAGGGACTTGGGCATCTCCAGTTTGCTGAAGTGTTGCCTGAGCTCCTCCTCTGCCACCTGAGCCCAGCAGATCCTCTTGCCTGAAGGGAAGCTCTTCTCTGCTCTGGCCTTTTCCCCAGGTCTGTGGGGCCTGGGATGTCTGGAGGCTGGTCTGGCTAGGACTGTCATGCCCATGCCTATATCTTGCCCTGGCTCTGACTGCATGGCGTGGCTCCTAGGAGATAGCCAAGCCTCAACAGGACGTGGTCCTGGGCAACCTGCTCTAGGTGAGCCTGCTGGAGCAGATGTTGGACCAGGCCACCTCCACACATCCCCCAGTTTATTGTCATTTAGACAAGGAGTCCATCACCTGATGTCCCCACCTCACCTGGGAAAGGGATTCGGGACAAAAACAAGGAAACATGAGGGCTGAAAGAGAAACAGATTTAATAGAAAAAGTAATTCCCATGAATAACACTAAAGACCCAGTACTGATCCCAATCCCAACAGAACATCGACAAGGATTCCACTCAGCCCCTTCTCTCAGCAGGAAGCTGTGCACTGCTAGCAGGGGACAGCAAATGTCGGACACCACGAGCACTATGGCTTCGGGAGGAAGGGAAGGGCACAGGGGTCCAGCACCCGGGCAAGAAATTCTCTGGATAACTGCCATCAAGGGAGAGAGAGAACTGTCGCTCAAACCAGGACACAGACTCAGTTGGAAGGGAGAACAGCTCATTTTATTCTGGATGTCAACTGGGGAGGGCCCAGGAGTCACAGTGCTTCATCTGGTGAGAACCCGTCAGCACCTGCAACGACAGAATCTGAAAGCTTTGCTAAACCCATAGAGGCAGGAAGAGGCAGGGTTTTGTTCCCCTCTCTTTGGGGAATTGTTTATGGCCCAGAAGAGAGAGCTGTTGCTGGCATTGGCTGTGGGATGGCTCTGGCACCTTCTCCCCACGAGTGATGCCCTTAGAGGCCCCTGAGTGTGCAGAGGTGCTCAGTGCCCCTGTGCCACGCAGCAGGGCTCCATTGGGAGCCCCCAGGGAGCTGCCGTGGAGTTCTTCCCAAAGCTGCGCGGCACCGTCCCTCGCTGCCCTCTGATAGCCAGTTGGAGCGACTAAGAGCAGTGTTCCCCATTGGGAAAGATGGGCAGCAGAGTCTGGTACGCACCTGGCCTTCCTGACCTTCCGCACCTTCCTGCGTCTTCTCCTGGCTCCATGCACAAAGGCTTTTCCTCTCTTCCTCCTCTTCTTTTCCACATGGCTTTCACTCTCCTCTCCCTGGGTCTGTTTTCTCTTGCCTGTTCTTCCTTTTTCCTTGTCCTGCGGAGAGCCTGCAAACCTTTCCATCCCACAGCAGTATTAGTTTGGGAAAGCCAGCATCTCCCCCAGTCAGTTCTGATTTTAACCAGAGGCAGCTCATTTTACCTTCTTTCTTCAGAAAGACTCCTCACTTCTTCTGGGTGCCCCAGGAAGCCTGCCGCGCTCTCGGGGGTGGTTGGAGGCAAAGCTGGAGGTGCCTACAAGAGAAATGTTGGAGTTGGCCATAGGCCAGAGATGGCCTGCAGTGGTGAGTGACTGTTTGCCAAATGGCTACCTTAGCTCTCCAGAGGAGATGCCTTTGGCTGGTTTGGGTCAGCCACATTGCACACACTCCCCCTGCCCCCCAAGAGAGAGACTGGATGAAGCTGTGACCAAGTAGGAGCCAAGCCAAACCCCTTGGAAGCTGACAGCTCCTCCCCTCTGTCTTTTTCTAGGCATTTTTGTAGGCATCGTGTTGAATGAAGCCCGTGCCTAGTGCATTGGAGGAACGACCTTGCCAGTTTGCCTTACTATCACCGGGGGTGGGGGCATAGCCCAAACACATACCAGCTCTCCTGGCAGGCACAGGCACAGCAGCGACTTGGCCTCATCAGTAACTGCCCTCCTCCACCAGATGCGCTCTCCCCATGTTTGGGGAGCTGACATACCTCTCCCATTTCAGACTCCACCGCCGTATCTCCCCTACCTTCTGCTGCCACTGCAGGGACAGTTTGCTCTTCCAAAGGCAGAGTGAGGAAGAAAAAGCACGTGCAGCACAGTGACTTCTTAGACGTAAAAAGCCACTCAAGCCAAACCCACCCAAAGCTCTGCCCCACTTGTGTTTTCAGCCCCCTGGTGCCCTGTCTGCAGGCTTCAGCTCATCTGGCAGAGCAAACCCTTCATACTCACAGAGGCAGGAGCCAAGCAGCGGCCAGGCAGAGAGGAGAACGCTTGGTGCCCAGCCCCACCAGAAAGGATGCTGCGGTTTCTGGCAGCCCCAGCCCCAGCCCGACAACAGCCTCAGTCCCTCCTCTTACCTCTGCCTCTCTGTGAGGGGGTTGGGGACTCCTCGGCTGCTGGAGGGGAAAGGCCAGCCATCTCCTCCTCAAAGATCTCCCTGGCGCTCTCCAGCAGAAACTCCACCAGCGCCTTCACCTGCACACATCAAACCTGTGGTCTCAACCCTGCTGCCTGAAAAGGGCCCAAGCAGCCTCTTCCACTCTGCACCCTCGCCTCTGCGCAGAACGTGGCCGTGGCTGTGGGGCTGCTCTTGCAGGCAGTCACCCCCCCAGCACTTGCTCCAGAGAGGAGGTAGCCAGGGATCTCTAGCAGAGCAGCCTGGCTCTCATGGGCCGGGAAGGCTGCAGGCGGCTGGTGGATACAGCCTACCTTCTCCGTGGCCTCCAGCATGGCCTCCAGCGGGAGCAGGTCCTCATCGGGAGGGTTCAGCAGGTTTGGCCCAGCCATAGATGCCAGCAGCTTATCCTGCTGGTGGCTGCGTTGATGTGCCGCAGGAGGCACAGCAGCTGCTTCAGCAGGACGAGACTGGCTGCTGGCAACCTGTGGGCCACCCTGCGGGAAGAGGAACATCACTCGTGGTCCTAAAGCAGACGTTGCCCACAGCTGTCCCTCGCCAGGCTTGCCCAAGGCCACTGGGAGCCAGCGGCCGTGTTGTGCAGCTTGCCAGGGGCTCTCAGCCAGTGCTCAGGGCTCCTGCTCAGCAGGCAGGCTGCTGCCCCCACTTATGCTTTCAGCTCTTCCACCTTCTCCTCCCTGCTGCCCTTCTCCATGGCTGCCATCCAGTCCCTGTAGATGTGGGTCCCCAGGAGCTTGGCGGGGATGCTTCGGAGGAAGTCCTGCATGGCCAAGGGCTCCAGCTGAGCCTTTGGACACCGCAGGCCAGCCGGCAGCTCCTCCAGCTGCAGGTTGGAAGCACTCACCTTCAAGAGGATGGCCAGCAGCAATGCAGGCTGGCTTCCCAGCTCCACCTCTGCACTGCAGTCCAGGGCCTCCCGCAGCTGCCAAAGCGCTGTCCCACTGGCAGCTCTACGGAATAACCCCTCTGTCGCCGGCCCTTCCTGCGGCAGGACAGCCAGCAGCTCCTGCAGGAGAGGCAGGAGGACACTTGCTGGGCTGAGGAGCTGCCTTCCCCCATATGGCAGTGGCCAGTGCACTGCCCCACAGCGGGCTCCTTGCTGGGGGCAAAGAGCCTACTCCCCTGACCCTGCAGCTCCTGGGGACACCCAGTGCCCCTGCGCAGGAGCACCTGCAGGGCTGGGGACCCCTCTCCAGGCTGGCTTACCTGCATGGGCCAGGGCAGTGTGCTGTCCTCCCCGCAGAGGGCTGCCAGGGGCTGGCCAAAGAGCCTCCTGCTGCAGCTGGAGCCCGCCTGCCCTGGCGCCTGGTCAGCAGCCAGGCTGTGTCGCAGAGCAAAGGGCCAGAGCAGCCCCTCCTCCTCCTCCAGCTGACCTCCAGGGGCTCCTTGCTCCTCCAGCTGACCTCCTGCCTTGGGCTGCCCAACCTGCATGGTGACACTCAAGGGACAAGTGAGCATGCCTCAGATGCTGGTAGGAGCTTGCTTTTCTTTACAAAACTCACACGCTGAGAGGCAAAGTCCCCCGCCGTGTCTGGATGCCACCGTTGCAGGCCCTTGCTTGGGATCAGCCTGCAAGAACCAGGCTGCGCTTAGAGACCAGCCCCACAGCAGAAAGGGCCACCAGTGAGCTGCCAGCCGGCACCAGCAGCCCGAGCATGGCAGAGCTGGGACCCTCTGCCCCATGCGGCAGCTCACCTGCCAGCAGTGACAGTGAGGACATGCTGGCACTGCTGCTGGCTCCCCAAGCCTCTCCGCTCACCGAGTGGCAGTGTGGCACCCTCCCTTCTTCCCACACAAGCTCCCTCCACTTGCCACATGTCCCTGGCACCCCATTACAGCCTGAGGCGGGTGAAAGGCAGCTCTTCTCACCTGTGCCTGGCCTTCCATCAGCCTCTCCAGGCTCCTGGCATTCAACGTCCTCCACTGGGCAAGAGAGAAGGGGTGGAAGAAGGTGAGCAGCGATGCCTCTGCTGCTGGGCTGCAGGATCAGTGCTTGGGGACAGAGCCCTGTGCAGAGAGACACTCATGGCATGGCGGTGTCTCAGCTCCTGCGGCCAGAAGGAAGGAGAGAGCCCCCATCACTCTTCCCATGGGGGCTGGCCACTGTCTTTCACTTCTGTCCCGGGGACTCCCCAATGCCAGCAGGCCTACAGCTCAAGCCTCACTCTTGCCTTTGTCCAAACTCTACAGCTACTTGTCTGAAATCTCAGACCCTTTTGTCTGCTCTTGGAAAATTGCTGAGCATGTGTCGAAGCCTTGGAGCTGTTCAAGTTAGCACGAGCAGGACTAAAGCACATCACTTTACACCACGCTAGGCATTGGTATTCTTCGCTCAGAGGAAGGGAAACTACCGATAATTCTTTCACCAAGTGATAGAAATTTGCGTACAACATTTTAAAAAAAGCTTAGTCCTTTAAGCACTTTCAAAGGAAGACGATAGTATTTCTGCGTGAGCATTGTTTGTGTGGGCAAAAGTCTGCCACCTTGCATCTTGGCTTGCAAACCCCAATTCAGATGCCTTAAGGTCCCCATTTGCCTTCATAGTCCCTTGGGACTTTCCTGTTGCCCTCCAGTGTGTCCTCCCATGTCAGACACCCTGGCAACAGAAAAGGAGGCCCCTTTCCTTTTGGTGTACTCCAGAGCCCCGCCTCTCCCCCTTCGAAAAGCTAAATTTGTAAGACTTACTCAAGTTTAATGGAAATCTTATTTGTTGGTATACTGTGTGCCTGGCCCCCACAGCCATTCTACATCACACTCAGTATAAATGCAGAGGGTCAGCTCTCTTTCTTCAATGGCTGCTGTCCAAGGAGGACTGCCTTTGATCCCAATCCGTGTGTTCCTGAATCCACATCTGGAATCCAGTTCCCATCTATCGCAGGAAGGATGCTGAGAAGAGTAGACTTCTCACAGCCTAAAGGTTTCAGCAAATCTATCTACTCACGCTAAGGAGAGCTAAGCAAGCAGCACAAGTCACACCAAATTATTATCCTAAGTAATTTATTCAACTTAAAATTTCTTATTTACGTTAAACAATAATATCCCTCAACAGCTGTCCTGCAGGCAGCAGTAGAGGCCAGGAATGATGCTGTCTGCTCAGCCCACTCATGCTGCTCCCTCTGTGAAGGACACCATGGGACTGGGTTTCTTGTTCCAGCTTTATTCACATGCAGTCAGTTTCACGCAGAGTCCTGGTGATCTCTGCAGAGCCAACAGCCTGTCCAGTTTGTCCTGATGTCCTTGGTGTTTCCAGGATCAGCAAGGTCTGAGCTGCCAGGGACCAGACTGAGGGTTCTGTGTCATTCACCAAGGGCTGGAGGGCTGTGCCAGAAACAGAGCAGTGGTGAAACACCACTGCCTGCAGAGACCCTCCCATGCCAGCCCCATCCATCTCTTTCTCTGGCCAGGAGGAGCAGGTGAGACCAACAGATCAGCTGGAAGCTGCTGCTCAGGAATGCTCCCAGTGCCCCTGGGGCATTCCTCGGTCCCTGAATCAGTTCCCTGGAGCAGGGCAAGGCATTGCAGCACTCTGCCCAGGCTCTGTCCCCTGCCCCACCAGCCCCGGCCAGCACAGCACTGCCCCTACTCACCGCCACAGATATCCTGCTGCTGCTTCTCATTTTGGTCCCTCAAGTGTTGTGCAGCGAGCCCTAGGCACAGAGCTCCCATCAGACCCCCTGCTCCCCAGCACACCCTGGCAGCATGGCCCCCAGCCCTGCCAGCCTGGCTGCACGCCCTCCTGCCCCTCAGCAGGGCTGACCCCAGGGAATGACAGTCCCTGAGGGCAGTGGGACTGATCAAGGCTCCCAGCGAGCCCGTCTGAGTGGGCAGAGCTGGGAGAGGGGGGCCAAGGTCCTGCACGAGACAGCCAGGGTCTTGCAGCCACAGGGCTGCCCCTCCCTGCTGATGCAGCAGTGGGGACTGGGGCCAGGCTGCCAGAAGAAGTTCCCAGGGGGCTGTCTCACCGATGAACCTGATGGCTGCCTCTCGCAAGGTGCTCTGAGCATTCTTCAAGTAGGGCAGGCTCTGCTTCAAATATTCTTCCACCCTCCTCCTGTCCCGCACCAGCTGGAGAGGGCACAGTGGTATAGGCATGTCACTGTCCCTCCCCAGTTATCCAGACATGTCCCTCCTCCCAGCACCCCTGTTGCTGAGACCCTTCCCTCCCGCTGGGTGGAGGGAGGGCAGAGGGACCTGGAGAAGATCCCTTTGGGGCTCTGTTCTTGAGGACAGGGAACAAGGATGCAGCTCCAGGCTGTGGACTCCAGCAGAGGCAGAGCTGGACAGCCCATACTCCAGACCTGGGAGGCAGATTCCCTTGTCCAGCCTGGGCCCCGGGGCTTGGGTGTTGTCCTCACCAAGGCCTCGACAGTCCTGCATGTCTGCTGTGGCTGCACCAGGTCTGAGTTCTTTCTTCTTGAGGTGCTCTGCTGCAGCAAGAAGGGCTTCCCTGGAGGCCTGCAGAACAGCGAAAGCTGAGACATGGTTCCACAGTCTGAAGAAGGAGACCTGGCATCCCCCTCCTCTTGCCTTTGTTGCTGGCGGGATCCTGCCCATGGGGAGCTGGGACATGCCCTGGCCTAAACATCTGTGACTCCAGCACCCCATCCACTTCTGCACTGAGGGACGGGGGAGGCAGTGGTGGGACCGGTGCAGGGAAGGAGGGGAGCTCTGCCCTGTCCTCAGTGACTCAGGCAGGGGGACCCCGAGGTGACAGACACTCCCACAGTCCGACTGCCAGCAGCTCTTGCCCCTCATGCCCAGGGGCTCTGCATGCCTTTCCCTGTATCAGTGTCCAGCTTTGAAATCTGTACCTTGGACATGCTGTCCGTCTCATCCTGTGTGTGAAAGAGTGGGAGCAGGCCCCTTTTCACTTCCTTCTTCACCCACCTCTTGTCTTTCCCCACCACAGTCTCCACCAGATCTCTGAAGAGGCTGATGGAGAGCTCTCACAGCTGGCTGGACTCCTGGTAGGGAGAAGGCGAGGAAGACTTGAGAGAGAGCCACTCCCTGCTTACTGTGAGCGTGGCCCAAGGGCGTGAGCACGGCACATGTGAGGGGAGATGCTCTGGTGTCAGATTCTTCATGAGGGAGAAGCTGTGCTGGGCTGCAAAGCCCAGAAGCCATCCCACCAGAGCCCAGGGCAGCAGACCCTGCTCCGAGTGCTGCCCACAGGGCTGGGCTGAAGGGCAACTCTCATTGCAGAGTGCCCATCTGCAGGGCTCAGTCTCCCATGTCAGCCTTACAGTGTCAAAGAGGGGCAGGAGCTTCTCCGCAAGCTGCACAGCAATGGGGCTGGCCTCCTTCCTCTCCAGGTGACCCATCACGTTTCTGAAGATGACCAGGACATTGATCTTGATACTGGTGGGGCCGTCCTGGAGCAACTCCATAATGTGTGGCAGGAGGACCTGCATTTTTTTTGCCTGTACGAAAGACAGGTTTCTTTTTTGAGAAACCATCAAAGACCACCCTGGCAAAAATGCTCTGGTCACTAAGCACCAGCCTCCTGTCCAGCATCCCGGCAGGTACTGGCACAGGCATCTCTGTGGCAGCCTCCTGCTAGGTGGTGGCCGTGGGCACACTGATGGGGATGCGGGAGAACAGAGGGAGGGCCGGAAAGCAAAGATTCCCCGCCCCTTGCTCAGCCACCCCCTTTTCCCACAGGCCCGAAGGGGCAGATGGCTTGGTAACCCTTTGTGCTTGGAAAGCCCCCCAGGCAGCCGCCAGGCTCCAGCATGGCAGGGGTAGGGCATTTGGAGCAGTCACCCCACTGCCTGTCTCCCAGCCATGGCCAAGCCACCACCTCACCCTTTGCCCCAGCCCCCAGCAGCCAGTGTACCTCCCCTTGACAATGCCCTGCTCACCATGTCAGGTCTCTCCGACAGCAGGATGAGGCATCTGAGCAACACAGAGACTACCACCATGCTTGAATGCCTCTGACAGGTGTCACCAAAATCCTCAGATTGAAACTCAATGGAGACCATCAGCTGAAACAAACACAGCAGTGAGATACTGGCAGAGCCTGCAGGGCTTGCTGAAGGTGAGCAAGGCCTTTTCACTTTTGTCAAGGTAACTCACAGCCAAGTGAGTGATGTAGGCGTTCTCTATGGCCGAGGTGACCAGGCTGTGTGATTTCATGGCCTGGAATTTGCTGAGGAGCTCCTTCAAGACCTTCTCCAAAGTCTGGGGGATGGAAAGCATCACCTCCCACATCGCCATGCCATTGCTGCAAGCCAGAGCACTCTGTCAGCGGGGCCACCTTGGCCACAGCAGCATGGCCGGGGACAGCCCCTGCCCCTCGGTTGGGATGCCCTGGGCAGCAGGAGAGGGCTGAGCTCCCTGTGGGGAGGAGCGTGCTGGATCTGGGCTGGCTTGGCCAACTCTGGCTGCTGCAGGCCTGGCCGACCCACCAGGGCTGGAAAGCATGGTGGGATGAAGGGCCACGCTCCTTGGGGATGTCCTGTGCTAGTCCTTGCATCTGACAGCCAGAGAGTCTCTGCATCCCTCTCTCACAGGGAACAAGCCTTCATGGATTTTGGGGTCAGTACCTGTCTCCTATTGGAGAGAAATTCAACAGGCTCAGGACCACTTTGGTGGGGTCCTGGTTGGTCAGCATGAGAAGTAGTGATGCCACGCTCTGCTGGGCTGACTCCATGGTGATACATTCCAGGTTTTCGTGGATGCAGCTCATGATCTTTGGTACCTGGAGGGGACACAGGTTAGGATGGTGCTGCTACTGGAGCACAGCCATTTCCTCAGCTGCCCTCTCCATCCCCCTCTGCTGGCTTAAGGTGGCTTCAAGGTGCCTGAGACACCTGGGTTTTGGAGGGAGGGAAGGAGGGAGGAACAAGGCCTGACAGGGCTCAAGGGCAGGGCAATCCAGCCACAGGTCACTTACATCCATCATCCAGAAGCTGGGGTAACTCATGACCAGATCCAGCATGTTTCTTGCTTGGCAAAGATGCTGGAGTCTCTCATTGCCTTGATGGCCACAAGAACGAAGTCTGTCGTCTCATAAGGTGTGAGGTGTTCTGCAAACTCCTACGGGAGGAAGGAAGGGAGCAAAGACATGTCACACCGAGGCCCCTGATGGCGGTGCTTAGCTAGGCAGAGTGAGCCGCCCTGGCAAGAGATGCCTGGCAGTGCTGGCAGCAGTGCCCGCAGGAAAGTTGGCAGCAGGGGCTGCAGTCTCTGCAGGGCATAAGAGCAGAGGGTCCCCAGGGTGAGGGAGGAGGCTTGGGCTCATGGGCGCAGCGTGCTGGCCCTACAGAGAACCTGGGCTTGCTGGTAGCCGGGAGGGCTGGAGCTGCTGCTGGGACATTGGTGTGCAGCCTTCATATCATCCCTGCTTGGGGACAGCAGGAAGCCTCTCACCAGGGACAGTGAGGCCACGCCACCCCACTGATTTTGTCTCCCTTTGCTCACTCAAGTCCTGTCTTGGTGCCTCAGATAAGAGTCCCAGCAAGGGGGGAGCTCGTTACCATGGCAAAGTCTCTGGCGGTGGGTGAATACGCGTAGCAGTTGCTCTCAGGTTTCAAGTGGAGCTTTGGTGCTTTATCCTTTGTCACTGACCTGCCTAAATAGCAGGCGAAACACAGAAGAGTCAATAAGACACAGCAGTTGCTGTTGGTAAGCACAGCAAGCTTACAAAACTGCCCTGAGGTCCACTTGCAAGATGGCAGGACGCAAGTGGTTGAGGAGATTTCTGGAGGGCAGCAGGAATAGCTTCTTGCTACAGGCACTGGAGAGACCAGCCGGGGAGATGCACAGATGGATCTGCTCTTCACTAACAGGGAAGATGTGGCTTTGGGACATGATAATCAATGGCAGCTTTGGCTGTGGGGACCACAAAACAGTAAGCGGGGTTCAAGATGAGGAGGGAGGAAGGAGAGTAGGAGAGGACAGATCCTGGATGTCAGGAGAGCACTCAGCTTCTGCAGCAAAATGACAGCTGGGATGCTATAGGAAGCAGCTGTGAGGGGCAAAGGAGGTCAGGAAGAGAGGCAGAGCTATCAGGAGATGTCTGTGTGCAGAGGGATGAACCCTGAACCCAAGAGTGTGCCCTGGGACGGATCCCTGGTGAGTCTGGGTTTTGCAGGGCTGTGCCGGCTGTGGCTCCCAAAGCAGCTGGCTGGGCAGCGGCCCCACGCAGGGAGAGCTGTAGGCTGCTCTGGTGCACAGGAGGGGGAAATGGCCTGGCTGGAGGGCGCCTGGCTTCTTACCTCCAGGGTGGCATGGTTGACCACCAAACCGCTCAGCATTTAATCCTGTCCAGGGCCCTCAGCCACGTGGCTACTGTCTCAGAGGCAGCGAAGTTCAACAGCACCTGGGAAGAGAGAAGCTGCTGGTGTGCCCTGGCAGCAGACACCTGCTCCAGCAGAAGCAGCACTGCTGAACTCCTGGGATGGACTTGCACAGCCCATTAAGGCTTCCTCTGATCTGGAGGAAAGCCTGTAGTGGGGTTCTTGCCTTGGAGGAGCTTGCAGACTTGGGACAATTGCCCCAGGCCAACCTTGTGGCCAGGCAGGAAGGCAGATGCCACCCTCTGCAGCCACTGTGCTCCAGAAGAGCCTGTTGGGCAGCCCCTGGTTGCCCAAAGGAGGTGAGTACCCTCCCTGCGGTATGCTGTCTCTGCATGGCACTGGGGCAGGAGCATCCACTCAAGAGTGGACACTCCCTTCCCTGCAGGGTGAGGAACAGCCCTTGTGAAGCCCACTCTTTGCACATACCAGACCTCGAAGATATTCTGCAGCACCTCGCTGGCTCTGGGGAGAGGACAGCTGAGCACCAATGTCTCCAGCACAGTGTCCATGGCGTTCAGGGTCTGCAAGGAGGGCAAAGAGTTGTGCCAGTGATTCTGCTGTCCCTCTTACCCCCAGGAGACTGCTCTGAGCTCCCAGAGCTAAGGGAGGACTCCCTTGCTGCCTCGTGGTGCCCGAGGCAGAACCAAGGGCACACAATCTGCTACATGCAGGGCAGCCTGCAGCACTGGATGTGGCCAGGCCTATGGGAAGGGGACAAAGGGATGAGGGTGGGAAAGCAAAGCCAAGACCCTGCCCTGCCTTGGATCTCTGGTCATATCACAGCAAAGGGTGGCCAGGGAGCAGCCCAGAGGGACCACAGGCTCCTGGAACTCACCCAGCACTCAACCTGGAATAGAGCTCTGTGTTCAAGCCCTGCATTTCCTCTTCATGAGGAAGGGACAAGACCCTCGAGAAGCAGGCTTGAAGGAGGCTTTTCTCTTTGCCCTCCAGTGCTCTCTCCACTGACCTGCAGAGAGAGAGGGGCCAGTCGGACACTGGTGCTGGGAGCAGCGCCTCGAGGCCTCGTGCAGGTGGACATGGACTCTGGGGCAGGGATGGGCAGGTACCTCAGTTCAGTGATGGCAAGCACGGCTTTCCACTGCACTGCTGTGTGCAGTTGGTCCCTGGGCTCCTTTTCCAGCAGGACCTGCAGGGGACAACCAGGATGGGACCTGGCAGCTGCCAGCTCCCAGTGCTGCCAGACTCTCACCCTGCCCAAGCACTGTCCTCACTGGGTGCTGGTGCTGGGGGCCTCGCCCCCTTCTCCAGAGCTGCCCGGTGTGCTCTCACCTTGATATTCTCTGCCAGCTCGTATGTGTGGCAGAAGACATCTAGGCGGCGTGACAAGCGACAGCGCTTGGCTGTTCTGCACAGCATGCAGATGCTGTCAAGAAACTTCATCTTCTTGTCCTCATTCTGGCAGTTGCAGGGACAGAGACAAACAGAGCGTGAGAGGGAGGCCACACGGCCAGTGGGACTGGAGCCCTTGGGGTGCGGCGCCGTGTGGGAGAGCTGGGAGAAGCATCTCTGCCCAGCCAGCACACCTCCAGCAGCCTGGCGGCAGAACCCATGCCAGTAGACGCTGGCACAGCTGCCATTAAAATGGCTGCAGTTACCTCTTTCGGTCTGCGGACAAAAGCCTGGATAAAGTCCACGGTCTCCTTTTCCTTTTTTGGTAACCATCCAGCATCTAATAAAGGAGGAGAGCAAGGAGGGCTGTAGAGAGGGGCTACTGGCAGGAGAGCAGAGGAAGGAGATCTGCCCTCCATCCAGCCCCGTGCCCACTCCCCTGGCACGTTCTTCCCTTGTGTGTCAGGGCAGGAGGGTGCCCAGCCAATGGGCTGCCATGTTGGAGCACAGCGCAGCAGGGAAAGCCCCCAGTGCCCTGGGCTGAGGAACTCGCAGACGGGCAGGAAAGGTCCCTGTGCCACAGCATCGTTGCCTCCTGCCCACCCAGCTGCCTTTCACTGCCTGCGCCCTGGAGCAGAAGCTGGGTCCCCCCTGCTTTCTCCCGCTTTGGGAGAGGCTGTGCTGGGGCCAGCTCTCAGCCCTGAGCAGCCCCGGCCTTCAGGCAGCATCATGCCCACCACCCATGGGATGCCCACCACCAGCATGCCAGGAAAATGTGATCCTGGAGTCAAGCAGGGTGCACTCGCTGGCCCCAGCCCTGCCCAGACCAACAGGGCCCCTCACTCACCCATCTGCAGTGGTTGGACCTTGGTCACCCTGGAGGACTTCCATGCAGAGCTGTGCTTCTGGGGAGCAGCCACCTCCTCCCAGGCCACCCTGGGGCGTCTGGGGGGTCTCTCTGCCATCCTGCGGGACGGAGCAAAGGGGTGGGGAAGGAGGAAGCTTTGGCGAAATGCCTCGGCACAGTGGGGCTGCTGGGGAAAGATGTGGGCTGTGCTCGGGGACTGCTTGCCGGCTCCGTGCTCCTACCCTGTCCCATCGCCATCCTGCAGGTGGGGGCCCACAGCCATGCTGATCACATGCAGAGCAGTGGGGTGTCACAAGGTGAGGTCACAAAGGGCCCCCCTGTGACCTGCCACCCAGACAGGGAGGGGCAGGGTGCTGCCCAGGGGGACATGAAAGATATGGAAGTGGAGCAATAGGAAAAAGGGGAAAAAAGGGACTAGCAGGTTGTCCTGGTTCCGGCAGGGACAGGGTTAAGTATTCCATGCCATGTGAGCCACGCCCACCCTGAGATTAAAAGGAGGGAGGGGGCGGGCAGTCGGGTTCGGAGCGGGCTGGTGCGTCCCGGGTCCAGACCGGCGGGGAGCGGTGGTTCTGTAATCGCGTTTGTATATTTCTCTGTCGGTGTTATTGTTGTTGTTTTCTTGTTCCTTTTGCTGTTCTGTTAAACTGCCTTTGTCTCAACCCAAGAGTTTTGCCTTTTTCTTTTGATCCTTCCTGTACCGGGAAATGCTGCGCGAGCGACACATGGTTCTTTGTTGCCATCTGAGGCCAAACCACGACACAGGTGCAGCTAGGAATGAGCCGGGGACGCCTGGGGATCCCAGTTCAGCAGCCCTGCAGCTCCAAGGAGAGGAAGAAGAGAGACCGAGTTATGAGTTTAGAAAAAACTCAACTACTTTAATGAAATATTAATAATAAAATGAAAAAGGAAGTAATGAAATAGATACAATATGTAGAAAATCATATCAGGCTCCCAGGGAGATATCACCAGTGGGCACCAGGGACTGAACTCAGTGATGAATGAGAACTGAATTCTGGATCTTGATTCAGGAACCCACAGGTTAGAATCAAAGGTAGATAGACTGACAGGGTCCTCCTCAGATGTCAGTCATTGAAGAAAGAGAACCATTGAAGAAGCCACGCCTTTGAAGAAGCCCTTGGAGAAGAGAGCTGAACCTTTGATCCCTCAGCCTTTCTACTGAGTGTGGCAGCTGGGATGGAACACCCTATTGGTCAGTTTGGGTCACCTGAGCCGTCTGCTCTTCTCCACAGGTGCAACCCCTCCATGGGGTAAACAAGAGGCTCCCACTGAAAAGAAAGTTGGTTCTGCTCCATGCCAAACCAGGACAATTGACCATTCCTGAAAACCTTCTTTTCCTCCACGTGCTTAGAGGTGCCATCCAGGATGAGCTGTTCCACCACCTTTCCAGGGATGGAGGTGAAGCTGGCTGGGTTGTGGTTTCCAGGGTCCTCTTTCTTGCCCTTTTTGAAGACTGACATGACAGTGGCTTTCCTCCAGTCCTCAGGCACCTCTCCTGTTCTCCAGGACCTTTCAAAGATGAGGGAGAGCAGCTTCACAATAACATTTGCCAGCTCCCTCCACACTTGTGGACGCATGCGATCAGCACCCACGGATTTGCCTAAATGATCTCTAATCTGATCCTCCTTGACCAAGGGAAAGTCTTCCTTTCTCCAGACTCTCTCTTACCTCCAGGGTCTGGGATTCCTGAGGGCTGGTCTTAGTAGTAAAGACTCTAGCAAAGAAGGCATTCAGTGACTTTGCCTTCTCTGCATCCTCCATCGCCAGGGCACCCAACTCATTCAGCAGTGGGCTCACATTTTCCCTAGTCTTCCTACTGATGTACTTGAAGAAGCCCTTCTTATTGTCTTTGGCATCCCTTGCCAGGTTTAATTCCAAGTGGGCCTTAGCCTTCCTTGTTGCATCCCTGCATACTCTGACAACATTCCTATATGCCTCCCAAGGGGCCAGTCCCTTTTTCCACATTCAGTAAACTTCCTTCTTCCATTTCAGTTTTTCCAGAAACTCCTTGCTCATCCATGCAGGTCTCCTGTCTTCTCAGCTTGGTTTCTGACGCATAGGGATGCATCAGTCTTGAGCTTGGAGGAAATGGTGCTTGAGTACTAACCAGCTCTCTTGCACCCCACTTCCTTCTAGAGCCTTAACCCGTGTGATTGCTCCAAGTGGGTCTTTGAAGAGGCCAAGGTCAGCTCTCCCGAAGTCCAGGGCTGTGATCCTCCTTTTTGCCATGCTGCTCTCCTCTGATCACTGTTTGGGCATACAATTGTTGATGGGACTCTTACAGTGTGTATCGCTTATCAGATGCTGTCAGAATAGGAAATGGGAAAGGAGCATTGTCTTTCTTTTCTACACTGCCTTAACATCTTTAATCAATGCCCTCACCTACAGCCTAAGAGACAGAGAGCTTGAGGCATCATTCAGACAAGTCTTCTCTAAACATATGGATCTCACTGGGATCCCAGCCAAGCCCAACTGATTTGAACAGCTTCTAAGCTGGTCCTTATTTGTGCTTTTAGAGATTTCTCAAGACTTCTAAGGTGCGCAGTGGAGAGGACAGACATTTTTTGATCATGTCTGCTGTCTCATTGTTTACCGAAGCTCTCATTCACTTTTGTCCTCAACCACCCTGGCCCAAGGTGCAAGTCACAGCTTTAGGAATAGAGCAACTGTAGACGTGGCAGACCATGAAAGGAGAAAACTAGTTGGCCTGCAGTGAAACTGGTGAGACCATAAAGGGAAAACCAACCAGACAAAAGATTGGGAAGTAGAGCGTCAGGATAAAAGGGGGGGAAGAGGGACTAGAAGGTGCAGCTAGGAATGAGCCAGTGATGCCTGGGGGTCCCAGTCCAGCAGCCCTGTACCTGCCAGTGCCACCTGCAGCAGGACAAGAAACCTATGGCCCTGCCTGTACCGCCTGTGTGTGACCAGCTGCTGGAGTCAGGCGGACCTGGAGCACTCCCCAGTGTCAGCCAAGGGGTACCTCAGAGAGGGCAGAGGAGGGATCTGGCCTCGCCAACCAAGGGGCTTGTTGGTCAGACAATAATATTTAAGAGGAAATAGGTGGTCCTGCTGATTTTTGGTTTCTATTGGCTGTAGATACTGAAAATGCCAAAGGGATCAGTTCATTGGGAGGGGTAAGTGGTGAGACTATTCCTTGATTGACATCTCTCTGTGTTCAAAACAACTTCGACCACACTGAAGTTGTAAAGGGAAGGTCTCGATTCATCCTGTTTGTACTGATGGGCTAACACTGCTATGGTGTTCAGAGCAGATGAAAACTGGCTGTGTCTCAGACCAGTGATTGTGCCAAGCACCCCTCTTCCCTTTACTTGGCTTGAATGTCTAGGAAGAGGCATCTTTGCATTTGTGAGGAGACGACATAAAGGAGGGTCCCCACAGTCCATTCATGGGGGCAGCAGCTCTTGATTCTGCAGGTACCTACACCAGCCTCAAGCTTGCCCCTTCTGACAGGGTCAGTTGCATTCACTCCCTGTCATCTTGCAGAACACCCTGTCACCTGGGAAATGGGCAGAGGAACTCCTTGGGGGTCACCAAAGGGACCTGCCAAGTCCTCCCTTGGGCAGGAACAACCCTGTGCTCCTAAGTGAGTCCCTGGCAACCAACCAGATGGAAAGCAGCTTGGCAGGACAAGGTCTGGGAAAGACATGGACCTTTGCAGGAAAAGACCTTTGTTTCCTAGCCCACTCCAAGAGAAGATGGGCTCTGCAAGGACATCTGTGGCACTTTTTGGATGCCAGCACAAACCCGTGCCACCTGATCTGCAGGCAGCTGAAGACCAGACCTAGCAATCACAAAGCGAGCTGGACACTGTTTTGCTGAGCGTAAGCTATGACTTGGGCTGCCTCCCACTGAGGAGGGCTCATCTGGGTCATTAGGCTGGAGATAGCACAGCCTGGTGCCATCCACATGTAACGTGCACCTTCACTGAAAGATTAGATGGATGAGGGACAAAGGTGATGTCATTTGGTCAGGGACCTTGAGGCTGTAGAGAGGATAAATGAAAGGTCTCACACCCCAGGAGGTAGTTGTGTTACCTACACTGACGGAAAGGACTCCCAGTTGTCAAAAAGAAAGTAGCCAAAAGGATGCAAAACCCCTCCTTTGTGTTCCTGGGGACAGGACATACCATATAAGGCAATATTCGCCACCCAGATGCTGGGTTGATGACACTGCTATGCTTGGCGGTTGCTCAGCAGAGCTTGTGCAGCCTCAAGACTCTTTCCTTTCCCCATGCAGCAGCAAGTGAGCTGGAGAGCACGAAGCCAGGAGGGAACATGGCTGGGTAACTGACTGGGGCTGACGCTAGGGATAGGCCACACTGCCTGAGAGCGTGCTCAGCAAGAGAAATTGGGGACAGAGGGAGGAAGGAGGATGTATGGTATGGAATACCTGTGTCCTGTGCCGATCTTCCATTGCTTTCTCATATTTCACACACTCCCTCCCCGCTCAAGAGATCGCTTCTGCTGGGATTCATTTAGTCTCGCAGGGTATAACAGAGTAATTTACAAAGGTGTGCAATAACATATATACATATAGGAAAAAAAACCCCAAAAACATATCTCTATAGTACTGCTTTGGATTCAGGTGTCCTATTTCTCTTTTTCTGCCGCTTTCTTGTAGTGCGTATGGCATTCTTTTGTGCTAATGCAGCACATTTCCCTTCTAATTGTTCCTGTTTGGGTTTTTTTAGTTGGGCTTTTTTCCTTTTTTTTCTCTTTTTTTTTTTCTTCTTTTTCTCTCTCTTTTTTTTTTCTTCTTTCTCTCTCTCTTTTTTTTTTTTCATCACTTACAGCTGACATAAAAGTCTGCCTTTGCAACAAGAGCTCACCCTTAAGTTTCTCATTTTCCTACAGACCATCCTGTCGATTTTGGCTCAACTCCTTTTCCCGATCAACCATGACCTTACAGGCAAACAACAAACAACCAACCATACGCTCTGCATGGGTAAGCCGTTCCCGAGAGCATAAGCATGTTGGCTGGTGAAAACTCCCCCAATATTTCAGGACTTCCATCGGTTCTACAGCCCATCATGGTCTATCTACCTGGGGCACGCTCACCTTACATCTTGTCCTGGTTCCGGCAGGGACAGGGTTAAGTATTCCATGCCATGTGAGCCACGCCCACCCTGAGATTAAAAGGAGGGGAGGGGGCAGGAAGTCGGGTTTGGAGTGGGCTGGCGCGTCCCGGGTCTGGTCAGTGAGCGACGGGGAGCGGCGGTTCTGTAATCGCATTTGTATATTCCTCTGTCTGTGTTATTGTTCTTGTTTTCTTGTTCCCTTTGCTGTTCTGTTAAACTGCCTTTGTCTCAACCCAAGAGTTTTGCCTTTTTCTTCTGATCCTTCCCGTATTGGGAAGACCCGAGCGAGCGACACGTGGTTCTTTGTTGCTGTCTGAGGCCAAACCACTACAGTCCTTTTTGGCGCCCAACGTGGGGCTCGAAGGGTTGAGATAATGACAGAATCCAACTAGAGCTTGAAAAAACAAATTTGTTAGGTAAATAGTCGCTGGTCACTATGTTGCTTAGTTTGTTCTCATGACTGTGTTATGTAAATTCCTATATGTGTTAATGCACTCCCTGTGATGATATTTGTTACTTCTGGGAGGGGGATGAGGATTATCGTCCTGTGCAATATCAGCTTATGATACGATAACATCACTTGTTAGATGGTTATTTTGGGGGGTTTATGTGGTATTGCTGTCCTGTCTGTACACTGGGCACCGCCTCTCAGAATTTATTAATAATTATACCCAGTCTCTGGGGGAAACAGGGGGGGACACTTTCCCCAGCTCTTTTGCCTCCCTTTTCTCCTTCGGGTCAGGTATGACAGCTTTTGAGAATTTTGAATATCCTTGGGATGCTCAAACCAGCATGTTCCTAGTGTTATGTCTGCTGAATATGTTCCAGGTCTTGTTTAGGGTTAAACAACTATTTAAGACTACCACCCAGAGATCTGCTCCAAAGCTGGACAGTCAGGGGTGGCATGGCATGTGGGAGAACATGGGCAGGTACTTAGAGAACTTCTCACCTCCAGTGGTCTGGGACTTCACCCCTGAACAATTACAGGACCCTGATAGAGTAGCAGAATATCTGAAGGGAAAATGCTGTGGCTATTCTAGAGAGGCACAACTCACCGCACTGTGCTGGGCCCTGGCTAGTATCTACCAGGCACTGCTCAGTGCTATGCAGCACCCTCAGGAGAAAGAGACAGAGACCAGATGAGCAGGTGCTGCGGCTGCTGCGGCCGCTGTGGCTGCTGCAGCCCCTGCGGCAGGCACGGCGGCTGCTGCAACCCCTGCGACAGGCACTGCAGCCCCTGTGGCAGCCACTGTAGCTACTCCAACCCCGGTGACAGCCACTGCTGCTGAACCAGGGAACCAGCCTGTGCCAGTATCCGTTGCCCCCATACAAAAGAAGAAGTACACAAAGAAATCAGTTTGCTTAGTAAGAGATGATGATGAACTGTTGCAGAATGGCTTGAGGAGCAAGGTCATGGGGCAATAGAGGAGTTATGCGAGATGAGAATAGCGTAGAAGCAAGTTACAGCTCGGCAATGGGAAAGTACTAAGTAAACAAGCCATGAGAATGCAGAAGCAAGAATAAGGAGCTGATAAGAATAGGGAACTAAGGCTGAACCCTGTCGTGTGGACAGAGAACCAATCGCAGTGAGCAGATGACTTTTATAATTAGCCAATATTCAAGCGGTGATGTAACCAGTAGCTATATAATGAAGCGTATTCGGGCAATAAACTGAAGCTTGCTTTATCACTCACATTGAGTCGGCTGCTTGTCTTCCCTCGCTCGTCGCAAGTGGCGCCCGAACAGGGACCCCCAGCCTTGTTCCCACCGGACAGCGAGCTCGGAAAAGCACTGGTAGCAGCGACCAGGGGGTAAAAGACAGTACATGATATGGCTGGTACATGATATGTCTGTCCGTACCTGATCTTCGGATAATTAAGAGGAGGATCGCCGTCCGAGGAAAGCTACCTAAAGGGAAAGGAAAAAGGCTGCAAACAAAGTAATCAAGGGATCAAAGTAATCAAGGGATCATAAAGAGGAAGTCGACGCGTCGCAAAAGGATAGAGAGGTAGCTTTACAATTTTTATGCTTTTTAGAAAAGCGGGGAGTAGGCCCTATAAAAGATCTGGCCGGGTTAATTGCATTAGGCAAAGCTCCAGGATACTTTAAGGACCCAGACGATATGTTTGAAGTAGAAGAGTGGTGAACGTTTGGAGATTGCCTATGGGATAAAGTTATAGATGACGATAAAACTACAAAAAAGTTGATGAAATCCTGACGAGACGTTATTAACTGTATGAAAAAGTGTAAGGCGAAAAGGCAGCGGTACAAAGTTTGCTGCAGCTGGCAAAAAGTGCCAGGGAAAACCTTAGTGAGAGTGCCTTACTGGAACTATTATCTTGATGCCGACAATGAGGATTGCTCAGAGATCCGACTCAGTTTTTTGACCTTTCAACATGGACTAGAATTGGAGTGGAAATGTGGGAAGCAGTACAGTCAGAGAATAAGGAAGCCCGGAACCTGGCAGGCACTTATCGACAGGTGAAGGGACTGATTGCAGGCATGCATGGATCAGCTGTTATTGCCGCCACAGCCCAGAGGGTGTTAGATGCAGCTGGGGAAGAGGGAAACAGTTCGTCCTCCAATGTATTTCCTGTAATAAAGCAGTCAGAAAAGGAGTTCTGGGGTGCGTCTGACAAATGGACATTTTCGCCTCCGCAACCGACCGCTCCACCGTACTTTGGTCTACCGGAGTCATCCATGCAGGTTCCCCCCGACTCTCCTCAGCCTATGGAAACATCATCATCCTCCGAGGACGTTCGTCTGAAAACCGTCTATCCACCTAAAGATACTGCGGAGCTCCGTGACGCTCACCGCGATCAACAGAACACTATGCAGCAACTGCTCGTGGAAATGCAGAGACTTGATAAGGGTTTGAAAGCGGGCGCGATACGGGCTGCTTATAAAAAGGCTCATGAGGTTATCAAGGAGGGTTTGCAGGTGGTTGAGGAGAGGGTGTGTGGGAGTCCGGGAACGGGTGATCCGTCTGAAACAGCAGCGGACGAGTCTGGGGATACGCAATAGTGTAATGTATCAGAAAAGGGAGATAGTGTTAAAGAATAGAAAGTGAGGAGATGGATTTGTACTATGCTGGAAAACAGCAGAGATGGGTTCATAGGATGCGAATGAGTATTTGACTCGGAAATTTTTTGCTTGTATGGATACATGATTATTGCTTATGGTTCCCTGAAGGGTGGTCTTACGATTTGGCTCAGTGGCTAAAAGTGGGGGAGGAATTGCAAACGCGGGAGATGCTGCACTTGTCCTTGCCAGAGCCCTGCAAGGGGTTGCTGGAGGGGCACCACAAGCTCCCCCAAAGGAACCTCAGTCTTTTGAAATGACACCCCCAGTTGCAGACCCTTAGCCTAAATATGCTCAAATTCCCAATTCTGAAAAACATTACCAAAAACAGAATTCAGGAGGCAAAGAGCCAGAAGATCCCTTTGATCCTGGCCTAATAAATCCAGAGATTGAACCTGATTTATGTCCACCTTTAACCCTGATTAAAGCTATGGCTGCCTCTGCTACAACTGCGGAGGAGATTTTACAGCAACAGAGGCGAAAGTCGTTATCGCGTTCCTCCATTATTAAGCCTCCTCCATTTGCGCCAGGTATCGCGTTTGTTCCTCCTTTTCAACCGCTTATGTGTGCGCAGCCAGAATCAGGGTATAGCAGTGTATTGTCAGAATGTCAGGGGAGAAGGACAGAGCCAGAGCGGACGCAAGAATAAAAGAGCTGTCTAATCGGCGGCTCTTTGAGCTGCTGAGAGCGCTACAGGCAGCGATTAAGCAACATACTGCTCCATTTTGTGTCATCCACATTCGGAGTCACATGTGGGACCAAGGGTTAGGAGAAGGTAACGCCCGAGCAGACAGATTGGTGACAGTGGCAGCCCCCCTGAGTGAATTCATCAAAGCCAGGGAATCACATGGCATGTTCCATCAAAATGCTAAGGGATTGCATCAACAGTTCAATGTCACTATGGATGAAGCCAGAGGAATCGTGCGTGCTTGTCCCACCTGTAGTCACCACGGCCCTGGGCTCGGTTTAGGCGTTAACCCGCGAGGATTGGGTCCTTGTGAGCTCTGGCAGATGGATGTCACACACGTTCCCGAGTTTGGACGACTGAAATATGTACATGTTACTATTGATACTTATAGTGACTTTCTTTGGGCCACAGCTCAGGCTGGCAAGAGGGCCTTACATGTAATTAGGCATCTTACGAGTTGCTTTGCAGTCATGGGACTACCACGAGAAATTAAGACCGATAATGGACCTGCTTATACAAGTGAAAACAGCCCCCCCCCCCCCCCCCCCGCCCCGCCCCAGCCATTTCCCTGAGACAGAAGTGGTGTTTTTTGTATGTCTGCTGTGTAAGTGTGTGTGTGTGCCAATTTATATCTGCTGATCAGCATCTGTGCTACTGTTTGTTTGTTGCTGTGTGCAGTGTCGTTTGGTGACTCCGCTTGAGCAGGTGTTCTGCCCGGTGTGGTACTGTTCTCGTACGTGACTAGGGCTGACACTCTGTCAAGCGAAGAAGTTTGTACATACACAATGTTTAGATGTAAGGCGAGTGCACCCCAGGTAGATAGACCATGATGGGCCGTAGAACTGATGGAAGTCCTGAAATATTGGGGGCGTTTTCACCAGCCGACATGCTTACAGTCTCGTGAACAGCTTACCCATGCAGGGCGTATGACTGGTTGTTTGTTGTTTGCCTATAAGATCATGGTTGATTGGGAAAAGGAGTTAAGCCAAAATCTATAGGATCCTCTGTAGGAAAATGAGAAACTTAAGGGTGAGCTCTTGTTGCAAAGGCAGACTTTTATGTCAGCTGTAAGTGATGAAAAAAAAAAAAAAAAAAAAAAAAAAAAAAAAGAGACAAAAAGAGAAAAAAGAAAAAAGAGAAAAAAAAAAAAAAAGGGAACAATTAGAAGGGAAATGTGCCGTCTTAGCACAAAAGTATGCCATAAATGCTACAAGACAGCAGCAGAAAAAGAGAAATAAGACACCTGATTCAAGCAGTATTATAGAGATATGTTTTGGGTTTTTTTCCTATATGTATATATGTTATTGCACGCCTTTGTAAATTACTCTGTGTTATACCCTGTGAGACTAAATGAACCCCAGCAGAAGCAGTCTCTTGAGCAGGGGGGTGGAATATGGGAAAGCAACGGAAGATCAGCAAGGAGGATTGTAAATACGCTCAAGGGACTCGCACCTGGGTGCTGGAAAACACATCTATCACACTAATTGTTATTCAGTTTTGGGTGCTTGCAAGAAAAACACTTAGATGACATAAGTCTGTAATGGACTCAGGGACACCTTATCTAGCTGCCTGAGAATCTTGGCCTGTTGTGGAAGAAGATCAAAGCACAGTACCAGCAAGAACAGGGAGTCCGCATGCGCTCTTGCTAACAAGGACTCTTTCGATGCCAGGGATTCTTGATAACAAGGACTCTCTCACTGCCAGGGATAAATTTAGTAATGCTACTAGTACAGCTGTTTCTGAGTTATTGCTAGATGTAGATAGTATTCAACATGCAATGCTGCAAAACAGAGCTGCTATTGATTTTTTGCTTTTAGCTCACGGACACAGTTGTCAAGATTTTAAAGGATTGTGTTGTATGAGTCTAAGTGACCACTCCAAATCCATCCATGCCCAGTTGCAAGAACTGCACCGACCGAGCCAGCAACTTGTGGAGACCACTGTGTGAAATCTCTTTGCTGGATGGACTTGGGGGTGGGGTTGGTTGAAGGAAATTATACTCATTATCTGTGTGGAAGGAATCTGTCTGTTATGTTTAGTATGCTGTTTGCTATGTTTAATAAGCATTATACGATCAGTTGCAGATGTTGCTTTGCATCATACCCTTGTACGAGTTATAGAATACTGTTGTGTCCCAACTATGGGCCACGGGGTAGTATGTGTAAGGGATAATAGAGGATGGTTCGAGTGAGACACGACGGAGAATTACTAGTTGAACCAAACCCAGTATGCACGTTGGGAAAAAGGGACTCAGTACTGTTGCTGAAAAACTATATGTGTATCTATGAGAACCTAACTTTCAAAGAAGAAGATAACAAGGAGGGAGTACAAGGGAGTCAGGTATCAGACATCCGCAGTTAGCAAAGCTGGATCATGAGTCTGGTGAGGCTCGCTGTATGTGCTGGCCACGCATGCAGCGACCCTAGCCTGTACTTTTCCATTCAATCCGGGACAGGATATAAGGGGGCTGTCTCGGATCGGAGAGAGGGGGTCAGACATGAGCGCACTTTGAAGATACAGGGGACGCCCTGAAGTGCTGTGTCTGCCCGCCCCCCCTCCCTGGTAGGTTCCACGTTCATTAACCCCAACAGCTCAGAAAGCATTACAGCACATTGCAGATTTGTTTATGATACATCAAAAATTTCAACCTTACACCCTGATAGGACAGTGGGATGATACACTCGCAAAGAGCCTGACTGCATTAGAGTGAGTATTTTTTCCACATAACTTTTCAAAAAACAGTAACTACGATGATTGAAATGTTAGCACGATTGATTTCACGGGGTCATTTGCACTATCAGCAGCCGGCTCCTCTGCCATCATTTGTGGGAATTACCCTGCGAGGGCTTACACCTGATGAACTTTGGCAATTCGATGTTATACACATTATGGAATTGGGACGTTTGCGCTATCTACATGTTTTAGTTGATTTGTTTTCTCACCTTGTTGTAGCTAGTGCTCATATAGGAGAAAACGCTCGTGATGTTATTCGACATTAGTTGCAATGCCTTGCAGTCATGGGAGTACCGAAAACTGTAAAAACTAACAGACCAGCTTATGTGTTCGCTAAAATACAGGTCTCTTTACAGACATGGGGTATCAAACATGTCATCTTTGTCATCCAATGCTTGTCATGCCCTGTAGTTTAGGTTGCTTACAGAAAATAGTGCAAAAAATGATTAATCAAGCTTTTTGTTGCATAAAAAATAAAAAAGGGGGAATTGTGGAGATGATAGAGAGCAGTGTAGGGAATCTGTTTGGCCTTGATGAGACAAAACTGTATCTGTGAGAGGCGCCTTGAGAAGCAAGTGCCAGGAGATATCAGCAAGGAAAGGAATGTGAAAAGCAAAGCTGCTGCTCTGTGTGAACAGTCAGAGATGATCAGTTAAAAGACGCTGAGAGGTGCGTGGCAACCGACCCTCAATCTATCAGCAGGATGCTGCCCGCACTCGTGGTCAGCTCGTGAAAATAGCATGCAACCAATCAGTAAGAGTTAAGAGCGCGTGAACAGATAGCATAATACTATGAATGTAATGATAGCCAATGTCACCACAGAAATAATTGAAAGTTTGTTAGAAGATCAGAATAGCCTGCGCCATGCGATTTTGCAAAATAAAGCCGCA
This sequence comes from Fratercula arctica, assembly GCA_947846985.1. Taxonomy (NCBI): domain Eukaryota; kingdom Metazoa; phylum Chordata; class Aves; order Charadriiformes; family Alcidae; genus Fratercula; species Fratercula arctica. Next base: position 24,240,942 of record CANTUZ010000009.1, read on the forward strand.
ATTGACTTTTTGTTATTAGCTCAAGGACATGGTTGCGAAGATTTTGAGGGTATGTGTTGTATGAATTTGTCCGATCACAGTGAATCAATTCACAAACAGTTGCAGTGGTTAAAAGAACATGGGTTTTTTGATGAGTGGCTAACTAGCTTGTTTGAAAGTATTAGAATTGCTTGTTGAAGGCTTGCATATTATAATAATTCTTGTAATCATAAGTTTGTGCTTATGTGTAGTCCTTTCTTGTATTAAGAGAGCTATGTTAAAAGTAATAAACCAAGCCTGGATTGTTCAAAAAAAAAAAAAAAAAAAAAAAAAAAAAAAAAGGAAAAAAGAAAGAAAAAAAAGGAAAAAAAAAACCAAAAAAAAAAAGGGGGAATTGTTGCAGAATGGCTTGAGGAGCAAGGTCATGGGGCAATAGAGGAGTTATGCGAGATGAGAATAGCGTAGAAGCAAGTTACAGCTCGGCAATGGGAAAGTACTAAGTAAACAAGCCATGAGAATGCAGAAGCAAGAATAAGGAGCTGATAAGAATAGGGAACTAAGGCTGAACCCTGTCGTGTGGACAGAGAACCAATCGCAGTGAGCAGATGACTTTTATAATTAGCCAATATTCAAGCGGTGATGTAACCAGTAGCTATATAATGAAGCGTATTCGGGCAATAAACTGAAGCTTGCTTTATCACTCACATTGAGTCGGCTGCTTGTCTTCCCTCGCTCGTCGCAATGAACCAGGGCCATCACAAGGACAGGAGGAAGAGGCAGAACCAGAGATAATTACCCGATCCCTATCCTTGACTGAGCTGCAGGATATGCAAAAAGATTTTAGCTGACTTTCAGGTGAGCTCATTGTCACCTGGCTGCTTCGGTGTTGGGATAACGGGGCCAGTAGCCTGGAATTAGAGGGTAGGGAAGCCAGGCAGTTGGGATCCCTGTCTAGGGAAGGCGGCATTGACAAGGCAATTGGAAAGAAGACCCAAGCCCTCAGCCTCTGGAAACGACTCCTGTCAGGCGTGAGGGAGAGGTGACATCTTCAGTGAAGATGTATGTCAACCAAGCAAGTGGACCACCATGGAAAGAGGTATCCAGTACCTGAGAGAATTAGCCATGCGGGAGATGATTTATTATGACTTGGACAATACAGACTTACCCACGGACCCTGATGAGGTGCACCGCACAAGGCCCATGTGGCGGAAGTTTGTATGGAGCGCACCATCTTCATATGCCAACTCACTGGCAGTAATGGAATGGAAAGGTGAAGAGGGACCAACGGTGGATGAGGTGGCTGGCTGGCTCCGGTGCTATGAAGAAAGCCTCTCTTCCCCCCTTGTCTCAGTTGTGGAGAAACTGTCCCGGAAGGTCCAGCAACTTGAAGAGAATATGTCCTACTCCCCACCTGTACGGGCCAGCATCTCAGCTATTAGGAGCAGGCATTTCCCCACTCAAGAGAGAGAGTACAAGGGGTACACACCACGAGGCACCCTGTGGTTCTACCTGCGAGACCATGGAGAGGACATGAGGAAGTGGGATGGACAACCTACTTGGATCCTGCGGACACGGGTACAGGAGTTGCAAGGAAGAACAACCACAAAAGGGGATCCCTCCAGGAAAAGTGCCGCCCCAGTTTCCAGTGGGCAGTTCCCCAGACAGAGCATAAGGCCTGGTCTTGCTTCTGATTCTCTTGAAGGAATCTCCAAGTCATTTCTGCAAGAAGTGAGTACCGGATACCATGACCAGTATTAGAGGGGCCCTGCCTCCAGCCAGGTGGAGGAAAGGGACAACCGGGTTTATTGGACAGTGTGGATTCGATGACCTGGCACATCAGACCCACAGGAGTATAAGGCTCTAGTGGACACAGGAGCACAGTGCACTCTAATACCATCAAGCTATAGAGGGGCAGAACCCATTTGTATTTCCAGGATCACAGGGGGATCCCAAGAGTTGACTGTATTGGAGGCTGAAGTGAGCCTAACTGGGAATGAGTGGCAAAAGCATCCCATTGTGACTGGCCCAGATGCTCCATGCATCCTTGGTATAGATTACCTCAGGAGAGGGTATTTTAAGGACCCAAAGGGGTATCGGTGGGCCTTTGGCATAGCTGCCTTGGAGACAGAGGAAGTTAAACAGTTGTCTACCTTGCCTGGTCTCTCGGAGGACTCTTCTGTTGTGGGGTTGTTGAGGGTCGAAGAACAGCAGGTGCCGATTGCTACCACAACGGTGCATCGGCAGCAATATCGCACTAACTGAGACTCTCTGATTCCCATCCATAAGCTGATTCGTCAGCTAGAGGTTCAAGGAGTGATCAGTAAGACTCGCTCACCCTTTAACAGTCCTATATGGCCGGTGCAAAAATCTAATGGAGAGTGGAGGCTAACTGTACACTATCCTGGCCTGAATGAAGTCACGCCACCGCTGAGCGCTGCTGTGCCAGACATGCTAGAACTCCAGTATGAACTGGAGTCCAAGGCAGCCAAGTGGTATGCCATGATTGATATAGCGAATGCATTTTTCTCAGTCCCTTTGGCAGCAGAGTGCAGGCCACAGTTTGCTTTCACTTGGAGGGGCATCCAGTATACCTGGAATCGACTGCCCCAGGGGTGGAAACACAGCCCCACTATTTGCCATGGACTGATCCAGACTGCACTGGAACAGGGTGAAGCTCCAAAACATCTGCAGTACATTGATGACATCATTGTATGGGGAAACACAGCCGAAGAAGTTTTTGAGAAAGGGGATAAAATAGTCCGAATCCTTCTGAAAGCTGGTTTTGCCATAAAACTAAGTAAGGTCAAGGGACCTGCACAGGAGATCCAGTTCTTAGGAATAAAATGGCAAGATGGATGCCGCCAGATCCCAATGGATGTGATAAACAAAATAGCAGCTATGTCTCCACCAACTAGCAAAAAGGAAACACAAGCTTTCTTAGGCATTGTGGGTTTTTGGAGGATGCATATCCCAGATTACAGTCTGATTGTAAGCCCTCTGTATCAAGTAACCCGGAAGAAGAACGATTTTAAATGGGGTCCTGAGCAATGACAAGTTTTTGAACAAATCAAACAGGAAATAGTCCATGCAGTGGCCCTGGGGCCAGTCCGGGCAGGACAAGATGTTAAAAATGTGCTCTAGACCGCAGCCGGGGAGAATGGCCCTACCTGGAGCCTCTGGCAGAAAGCACCAGGGGAGACCCGAGGTCGACCCCTAGGGTTTTGAAGTCGGGGATACAGAGGATCTGAAGCCCGCTACACTCCAACAGAAAAGGAGATATTGGCAGCATATGAAGGGGTTCGAGCTGCTTTGGAGGTGGTTGGTACAGAAGCGCAGCTCCTCTTAGCACCTCGACTGCCGGTTCTGGGTTGGATGTTCAAAGAAAGGGTCCCCATCACACATCATGCAACTGATGCTACATGGAGTAAGTGGATTGCACTGATCACACAGTGAACTGAAATGAGAAACCCCAGTCGCCCAGGAATTCTGGAAGTGATCATGGACTGGCCAGAAGGCAAGGATTTTGGAATGTCACCAGAGGAGGAGGTGATGCGTGCGGAAGAGGCCCCACCATATAATAAACTGCCAGAAAATGAGAAGAAATATGCCCTGTTCACTGATGGGTCCTGCTGGATTGTGGGAAAGCATCGAAAGTGGAAGACTGCTGTGTGGAGCCCTACACGACAAGTTGCAGAAGCCAGTGAAGGACAAGGTGAATCGAGCCAGTTTGCAGAGGTGAAAGCCATTCAGCTGGCTTTGGACATCGCCAAGCGAGAAAAATGGCCAGTACTTTATCTCTACACTGACTCATGGATGGTGGCAAATGCTCTGTGGGGGTGGTTACAGCAGTGGAAGCAGGGCAACTGGCAGCACAGAGGCAAACCCATCTGGGCTACTGAACTATGGCAAGATATTGCTGCCCGGATAGAGAATCTGGTTGTGAAAGTACACCACGTAGATGCCCACGTACCGAAGAATCGGGCCACGGAGGAACATCAGAACAACCAGCAGGTGGATCGGGCTGCTAGGATTGAAGTGGCTCAAGTGGATCTAGATTGGCAACATAAGGGTGAACTATTCATAGCTCAGTGGGCCCATGAGACCTCAGGCCATCAAGGAAGAGATGCGACATATAGATGGGCTCGTGACCGAGGGGTGGACTTGACCATGGACACTATTGCGCAGGTCATCCATGAATGTGAGACATGTGCTGCAATCAAGCAAGGCAAGAATTTGAAGCCTCTTTGGTATGGAGGACGATGGTTGAAATATAAATATGGGGAGGCCTGGCAGATTGATTATATCACACTGCCACGAACCCGTCAAGGCAAGCACTATGTGCTCACAATGGTGGAAGCAACCACTGGATGGCTGGAAACATACCCTGTCCTCCATGCCACTGCCTGGAATAGTATCCTGGGCCTTGAAAAGCAAGTCCTGTGGCGACATGGTACCCCAGAGAGAATTGAGTCGGACAATGGGACTCATTTCCGAAACAGCCTCATAGACAGCTGGGCCAAAGAGCATGGTATTGAGTGGGTATATCACATCCCCTATCACGCACCAGCCTCTGGGAAGATAGAACGGTACAATGGACTGTTAAAAACTACACTGAGAGCAATGGGTGGTGGGACCTTAAAACATTGGGATGCACATTTAGCAAAGGCTACCTGGCTAGTTAATACCAGGGGATCTACCAATCGGGCTGGCAGTAGTGCACATGAAGAATATGTTAGGGAAGACAGTCTGGGTTAGTCCTGCCTCAGGCAAAGGCAAACCCATCTGTGGGATTGCTTTTGCCCAAGGACCTGGGTGCACTTGGTGGGTAATGCGGAAGGATGGGGAAGTCCGATGTGTACCTCATGGGGACTTGATTTTGGGTGAGAATAGCCCATGAATCAAATCATGTGTAATACTGTCACTGTATGTCCTCGTTACTATTATTGCTATCAGCTGTACTGCAGTAAGAATCACCCAAATTAAGGACAGATGGACTTTGATGAAGAATTGAGTAAAGCAAAGTGGTGATGGGATCAGAGCTGGTGCCCAGCGACTTCCTCAAGATCTACATCTTTGGTCCATGGACTGTGTGCATGAGCTACGCCGGGTACACCAGTCACATGTTCCAAAAACTGTAAGATCTGGGCATGGCAAAAATGGTATGGAATAAGGGGTGGATAATGTCCTGGTTCTGGCAGGGACAGGGTTAAGTATTCCATGCCATGTGAGCCACGCCCACCCTGAGATTAAAAGGAGGGGAGGGGGCAGGAAGTTGAGTTTGGAGCGGGCTGGCGTGTCCCGGGTCTGGTCGGTGAGCGGCGGTTCCGTAATTGCGTTTGTATATTCCTCTGTCTGTGTTATTGTTGTTTTCTTGTTCCCTTTGCTGTTCTGTTAAACTGCCTTTGTCTCAACCCAAGAGTTTTGCCTTTTTCTTCTGATCCTTCCCGTATTGGGAAGACCTGAGCAAGCGACACGTGGTTCTTTGTTGCTGTCTGAGGCCAAACCACTACACGTCTAAACATTGTGTATATACAAACTTCTTCGCTTGATGGAGTGTCAGCCCTAGTCGCGTATGAGAACAGTACCACACCGGGTAGAACACCTGCTCAAGCGGAGTCATCAAACAACACTGCACACAACAACAAACAAACAGTAGCACAGATGCTGATCAGGAGGTATAAGCTGGCATCCACACACACTTACACAGCAGACATACAAAACTACCACTTCTATCTCAGGGAGACGGCTGGGGAGGGGAGGGGGTGAGGCGGGCAGCGGTGGGAGCGAAGCAGCTCCGGCTCCGTCCTTCTCCGCCGACATTCTGACAATACACTGCAATGCCCTGATTCCAGCTGCACACGCATAAATGGTTGAGAAGGAGGAACAGACGCAGTACCTGGCACAAATGGAGAAGGGTTAAGAATGGAGAAGCGTGATAACGACTTTCGTCACTGTTGCTGTAAAATCTTCTCTGCAGTTGGAGCAGATGCAGGCATAGCTTTAATTGGGGTTAAAGGTGGACATCAGGTTCAGTCTCTGGAGTTATTGGATCAGGATCAAAGGGATCTTCTGGCTCTTCGGCTCCTGAATTCTGCTTTTGGTAATGTTCTTCAGGATTGGGAATTTGAGCATATTCAGGCTGACCTGCTAGGCAAGTAAACACATATTTCAGATCAATAAATCAGTCGCCTTATTCAGTTCCCACCAAGATAAGCCCGTGAAGCTGTTTTCTTGTTCCATGTTTATACTGAACCAGTTCCTCTTTGTTCCATCCATATCGATATCTGCGTTCCTGTTTCTGTGTGCTCTGCTCACTGTGTCCTTGTCTGCAAGCAGGCCTCTGCTCGTAGATCTGACATACGCAGGCCTCTGCTCGTAGATCTGCCACAGAGGACATTAAGGTTGGGGGCACCCTAGGTTGAAGGGATCATGAAATGATAGAGTTCAGGATCATGGGTACTATGCACAAAACAACAAGAAATAAAATTACAACCTTGGATTTCAGGAGGGCTAATTTTGACCTCTTCAAGAAACTGCTTGGAGAGATCCTGTGGGCTAGGGCTCTGGAAGGCAAAGGGGCTCAAGAGAGCTGGTTGGTATTCAAAGACCACTTCCTCCAAGCTCAGGATCAGTGCATCCCTAAGAGCAAGAAATCGGCCAAGGGACGCAGGAGACCTGCATGGTTGAGCAGGGAGCTTCTGAAAAAGCTCAAGTGGAAGAAGGAAGTTTACAGTAAGTGGAAGAATGGACTGACCCGTTGGGAGGATTACAAGAATGCCACCAGAGTGTGCAGGGATGAACTGAGGAAAGCCAAGGCTGCCTTGGAATTAAACCTAGCAAGGGATGTCAAGCTCAACAGGAAGGGCTTCTTCAAGTATATTGGAGGCAAAAGGAAGACCAGAGAAGTTGTGAGCCCACTGTTGAATGAGACAAGAGCCATGGTGGTGGAGGATGCGGAGAAGGTGGAGTTACTGAATGCCTTCTTTACTTCAGTCTTTACTGCTCATCCCAGCCCTCAGAAGTCCCAGGCTTTGGAGAAAGTACCAGGGAAAGAGGAAGACTTCCCCTGGGTTGAGGAGGAGCAAGTGAGGGATCAATTAGGTCAATCAGATATTCACAAGTCCATGGGCCCTGATGGGATGCACCTGAGAACGCTGAGGGAGCTGGCGGAAGTCATTGCTGGGCCGCCCTGCATCATCTTTGAAAGGTCCTGGAGAACAGGCAAGGTGCCTGAGGACTGGAGGAAAGCCAGTGTCACTCCAGTCTTCAAAAAAGGCAAGAAGGAGGACCCAGGAAACTACAGGCTGGTCAGCCTCATCTCCATCACTGGAAAGATGATGGAACAGCTCATTCTGGGTGTCATCTCAAAGTATGTGGAGGAAAAGAAAGCTATCAGAAGTAGTCAACACGGATTCATCAAGGGGAAATCATGTCTGACTAATCTGATAGCCTTCTATGATGGCATGACTGGATGGACAGATGAGGGGAGGGCGGTAGATGTGGTCTACCTTGACGTCAGCAAGGTGTTCGACACGGTCTCCCACAGCATTCTCATTGGGAAGCTAAGGAAGTGTGGGTTAGATGAATGGACAGTGGGGTGGATTGAAAACTGGTTGAAAGACAGAGCTCAGAGGGTCGTGATTAGGGGCACAGAGTTTAGTTGGAGGTCAGTGACAAGTGGTGTTCCCCAGGGGTCAGTACTGGGTCCAGTCCTCTGCAATATATTCATCAATGACCTGGATGAGCGGATAGAGTGCACCCTCAGGAAGTTCGCTGATGACGCAAAGCTGGGGGCAGTGGCTGACACACCAGAAGGCTGTGCTGCCATATAGCGAGCCCTGGACAGGTTGGAGATTTGGGCAGAGAGAAATCTTATGAAATTCAATAAGGGCAAGTGTAGGGTGCTGCACCTGGGGAGGAATAACCCTATGCACCAGTACAGGTTGGGGGCTGACCCGCTGGCGAGCAGCTCTGTGGAAAGAGACCTGGGAGTCCTGGTGGCCAACAGGATGAACATGGGCCAGCAATGTGCCCTCATGGCCTGTGGAATAATTACTAAATTGTCTAAAAATACAAAAGTACAGCATTGTTCACACATTAAGGAAAAGTATAAAATCAAGAGGCTTCTGAGGTAGAGAGCAGCTGCAGCTGGCATGCAAAGAATTCAACATCTGTGATTCCCTATGCAATATTGCTTGCAAAGCAACACAGGGAATGGAGTGGGATGGAAATTCTATGGCCAAGCCCTGTGATAATCCAACAGATATGGGAACGAGATGGTACTATGGAACCGATAAGCTGCCCTTTTACCACCCTGAGCCAACATTTTGTCAAATTTTGATGAAATACTGTCCTTTGTGCGAACTGTGCTCATTATAATGTCATTATAATATAAAAACACACCTCCATCCCAAAGGCTACCCACCTCCAAGGTGCGACCACTCTTCCTTGAGTCTGCACCCTGAATTTTTTGTAAGCTATACCTTTAAATGTGAGCGAGAGAATTTTATACCAATCATAATTAAAGTATTTATGACTAAAGTCACTCAAACTCCACTTTGAAGGGAAAAAATAGTATAAAAATAGCCCACGAAAGGGGGGATATGAGGGAAGACACCATCGTGAACAAGTCTGGGAGGACTCCATCACAGACTGCCTTTGACTTCCAGGACCAGCCGATGGGCTGAGCCTTCCTTACCCCACATAGGGACGCCTGTGGGTAAGACTTAGACTATACTGAGTGCTTTCTCGGGGAACTTAGAAATCTCTCTAGAGAGTCTCTTTCCTGCATTTATAGCCAGACTGTGTTGTTTATAACATTGTCGCGCGTTTTGTATAATTAACAATACCTTCATTTGCAGGTGCTTTGCAGACAGTGTATTTATCACTGGCAATCCTAAGAACCTATATATCTGTTGTTTAAATAAACTGCACTGTTTAAGTAGCTAGTCATTTTGGTTTCTCATTGAACGCAACTTGAGAGTGGCCGTGCTAGTTCATGAGCATGACTAGACTGAAGGTGCAGTCCACTATCAGTGTATCCGGAATCGCAACAGTTTAATATATTAAATGCAACTGGACTGATAGTGGTGAATTGGGCATCACTCAGAATTTAAACCTAGCTGCACCTAGCCTCCCACCTTGGTGAGGACTGTTAGAACGCAAGGGGGTTTATCTTCTGCCAAAACCACTTTGCCTCTTTCCATGCAACAGTGGTCAAGAAGGCCAATGGCATACTGGGGTGCATCAAGAAGAGTGTAGCCAGCAGGTGGATGGAGGTCATCCACCCTCCTCTACTCTGCCTTGGTAAGGCCATATCTGGAGTACTGTGTCCAGTTCTGGGCTTTCCGGTTCAAGAAGGACAGGGAACTGCTGGAGAGAGTCCAGTGGAGGACTACAAGATGATTACGGCAGTGGAGCACCTCTCTTATGAAGAAAGACTGAGGGATTTTGGGTCTATTCAGTCTGGAAAATATACAGCTGAGGGGGGACCTTATCAACACTTATAAATGCTTAAAGGGTGGGTGTCAGGAGGATGGGGCCAGGCTCTTTTCAGTGGTGCCCAGCGACAGGACAAGAGGTAATGGGCACAAACTTGAACATAGAAAGTTTCATCTCTACACGAGGAGGAACTTGTTTCCTTTGAGGGTGGCAGAACCCTGGCACAGGCTGCCCAGAGAGGTGGTGGAGTCTCTACCTCTGGAGATATTCCAAACCCGCCTGGATGCATTCCTGTGTAACCTGCTCTGGGTGACCCTGCTCTGGCATGGGGTTGGATGAGATGATCTCCAGAGGTCCCTTCCAACCCTATGATTCTATGATTCTATGAATGCCGGGATGATCTAAAGCAGCAGAATCAGTAAAAATTGACTTAAAGCTGAATGAACAACCAGTAAGACAAAAACAATATCCAATAAATTTAGAAGCAAAAAGAGGACTTGGACCATTGATAGAAAAGTTTATTAAATACAGACTGCTGCAGGAATGTCAATCAGAATATAATACTTCCAGTTTACCAGTAAAAAAGCCGCATGCTGATGGCTATATATTGGTCCAAGATTTGCAAGCTATTAATCAAATTGTACAAGATGTACACCCAGTAGTGGCTAATCTGTATACTCTGCTGACCGCCATAAAAGAAACAGATCAATGGTTTACTGTACTGGATTTAAAGGATGCTTTCTTTTGCATCCCACTAGAAGAAGAAAGTCAGAAGCTGTTTGCCTTTGAATGGGAAAGTACCACTACGGGACGGAAAACACAATTATGTTGGACTGTATTACCGCAAGGATTTAAGAATAGTTCCATGATTTTTGGCAATCATCTGTCTAAAGAATTAGAGAACTGGCAGAAAGAAAATGTGACAGTAAGTATGTGGATGATATTTTCCTGGGGACACAGACAAAACCTAATTGTGTGCAATATACAATTGATCTCTTGAATTTTCTAGGAGCAGCTGTATATCGAGTATCTCAGAAGAAGGCTCAAGTGGTGCAAAAAACCGTTGTTTATCTGGGTTTTATGATTACTTAGGGAGAATGGAATCTGGGAGTGGAGCGGAAAGAAGCAATCTGTCAAATAACTGAACAAAACTCTAAACAGGAGCTGAGAGCGTTTTTGGAAATGGATGGGTGGTGTCACCTGTGGATCGTTAATTTTGGCTTGTTAGCAAAATCCTTGTATGAAGCTATCAAGGGACCTGGAAAACTCCTAGAATGGACTCCAGAATGCAGGACAATCATTTGTTCAATTGAAATGTGCACTCATGGCTGCCTCAGATCTCAGACTACCAAGCCTGGAAAAACCTTTTAAGTTATTTGTTTACGAAAAACAACATATTGCTTTGGGAGTACTGATTCAGAAGCCTGGATCCTGGAAAAGACCGGTAGGGTACTTTTCCAAGCAATTAGACCAAGTAAGTAAAGGTTGGCCTTCATGTTTGCAGGTGGTGGTAGCTACTGTAATGCTCATACAAGAGATGCAGAAGTTAACCCTGGGACAGAAGCTGATCATTCAGATACCACAGGTGGTGGCCACTGTTTTAGAGCAAAAGGGGGGGCATTGGTTGTCCCCTAGCCAAATGATGAAATATCGAGCTGTTTTATTAGAACAGGATGATGTAGAATTAAAAGTGATTTTGGTACTGATCCCAGCAACCTTATTACCTTTACCAGGTGAGACAGAATTAGAACGTGATTGTTTAGCAACAATTGAACAGGTTTATTCTAGTCAAACAGATTTAAAGGATGAATCTATAGACTCAGCAGAAATGAATCTATTTGTGGATGGGAGTAATTTTTTTGATAATGGAACTATAAAGGCACGATATGCTGTAATCCTAGAAGAAGAAGTTATAGAGGCAGAAGCACTCCCTCCAGGAACTTCAGCAGAATTAATTACATTAATCAGAGTTTTAGAAATAGCTGGGAAAACTGCGAACATATGAACTGGCTCAAAATATGTTTTCGGGGTTTTACAAGCCCACAGGGCATTGTGGAAGGAAGAAGGTCTCCTATCTGCTCAAGGAACACCAGTTAAATATGGAAATCTAATAAAGATGTTATTAGAAGTGGTGCAATTGCCTAAACAAATTGCTGTAATGCACTGTAAGGCTCATCAATTTGGCAACTCTTTCATCATTACAGGAAACTGAAAGGCAGATCTGACTGCTAGGCAAGCTGCAGAACAGAAAATCCTCGTGACGTGGCCTGAAAAATATCAACATTTAAGTCAGCCTCCCAAGTATACAGAAAGGGATGAACAATTAGCTAAATTGTTAATGTCTGATAACGATGAAAACGGATGGTGGATGACCAAGGATCAGCATGTGATATTACCTGAGAATCTTATGAGAGACATTTTAGAGAAAACCCATAAAGAAACTCATTGAGGAATGGCGACTTTAATAAATAATACTGAGACTTATGCTCTGGGAGTGGGAATGACCAGTATTGCAAAAAGTGTTGTAAACAAATGTGAGATATGCCAGAAGAATAATCCCCATAGTAAACTGAGACCTCCACCAGGAGCAATAAAGTAAATACACCAGGGGATTATTGGCAAATTAATTTTTCTGAGCTTCCCAGGCAAGTCAGGTACTTGTATTTGTTGGTACTAGTAGCTACCTTTTCTGGATGGCCTGAAGCTTTTCCCTGTCGTACCAACCAGGCAGGAGATAGCGAAGGTATTACTAAGGGAAATTATTCCAAAGTGTGGGAACCGCTTGCATTGCCTATCTGAACTTGGGACTAAAAATCTCCCCAGAGCCGGGCTGAAATACAGCAAAAATGTAGAGATTGCTCCCACATGGAAAGTGCCAGGAGGGAAAAGTGGTTTTTGTGCTCAGTCTCTCTGGGAACCACTTGCATTGCCTCCCTAACCTCAGTGCTAACACTCTCCCCAGAGCTGCGTTGAAAAACAGTGTCCTGGTTCTGGCAGGGATAGGGTTAATTCTGCCCAGGGTCTGGCAGGGACACAGGTATTCCACCCCAGGTGAGGCATGCCCACTCTGAGCTGCCAGGGGACGGAGCAGGAAGTAACCGCTTGGGAGCAGACTAGGACTTCCCGGTCCCATGGGTGAGAGGTGGTTCCATAATCGTGTTTGTGTGTTCCTTTATTTGTGTTATTGATGTTGTTTTCTTGTTACCTTTGCTGTTCTGTTAAATTGCCTTTGTCTCAAGCCACAAGTTTTGCCTTTTTCTTCTAATTCTTCCCTGGGGGCTGGTGGGGTGGTGGGACAAGAGGCAGTGTGAGAGTGTGCAGGAGGTTCTTTGTTGCCGTCTGAGGCCAAACCACAGCTGACCTTTTTTGGCGCCCAACGTGGGGCTCGGAGGTTGAGATGATGATAGATCCAACTAGAGCTTGTTAAAATGAATTTGTTGTGTGCGTTTATTGTATTAGGTAAATAGTCACTGGTCACCATGTTGCTTAGTTTGTTCTCATGGCTGTGTTATGTAAATTTCTATATGGCTTATGTATTCCCTGCGATGATGTTTGTTACTTCTGGGAGAGGGATCAGGATTATCATTTTGCTGTCCTGTGCCATATCAGCTTATGATATGATAACATCACTGTTCAGACAGTTATTTTGAGGTGTTTATGTGGTCTTGCTGTCCTGCCTGTACCTTTGGCACCGTTGTCACCGAAATTGGGAATGAACTTAACACAAACGTAGTATTAAGAATCAGACATTCTTTTATTTGGTGCCGGGGACATGGGGGATCTCTCCACCTAATGTGTAGACTGAATGTGAGATTCACAGAGACTTATATCCATACAGAATATGCATGGTAATTACATTTCCCTGCACTCCTTGCCATATCCATTACATTTCCACAACTCATTTCCATATTCACATCACCTTGGCACATGCCTCAAAAATTTCCTTGTATCTGGAGATTGCTGCCTTGCCCAAGGAGCCGTGAGGGAAAACCGTGGCTTGTTCTAAAGCTCTCTGGGAACCGCTTGCATTGCCCCACACACTTTGACGCTCTGGGCTTTCCGGACGCCTTCAGCCTCAAAAGCACCCTTTCTCACTCGCCCCAGGGCCGGTCTCACAAATTTCCATATATCCGGAGATTGCTCCCACGCCCAAAGTGTCAAGAGGGAAAACTGTCTTGTTCTCAAGCTCTCCAGGAACTGCTTGCATCACCCCACAGACCTTGGGACTCGGGCCTTTTTTGGTGCTTTCAGCCTCAAAACCACCCTTTCTCACTTGTCCCAGGACGTGCCTCAAATATTTCCATATATCCAGAGACATGTTTCCTGGTTTGCAGTGCAGGTCTTTGGAGAGTGTTAGCACAGAGGTTACTGGGACAGTGAAAGCTGTTCCTAGAGACAGTGTGAACAAGCCCCACTTTTCCCTCCTGGTGCTTTCCATGTGAGAGCAATCTCCATATTATTGCTGGTTGTTGAGTCTAGCTCTATGGAGAGTGCTAGCACAGAAGTTACTGGGGCAGTGAAAGCCGTTCCCAGGCAGTGCAAACAAAACCCACTTTTCCTTCCTAGCCCCTTGGGTGTTGGAGGAATCTCCGGACGTTTGCTCTTTTTTGAGCCCAGCCCATGGGAGAGTGAAAAAATGGCAGTTTTGAGGATGAAATTGCCAGCAAAGCGCACAGCTCCCAATGTCTGAGTGGCCACAGAAGCAGTTCCCAGAGAGAGTGAGCAACAGCACGTGTTTTCCGTCCTGGCACCATGCGTGTTGGAGCAATTTGCAGACATTCGCTCTTTCTCAAGCCGGGCCGTGGGGAGAGTGAAGCATGGTGGTTTTGAGGATGAAGTCGCCAGGGAAGTACACAGCCCTGTATGTGGGGACATGGAAGCAGTTCCCAGAGAGGGAGAGAACAAGAACTACTTTTCCATATTGGCACCTTGGGTGTGGGAGCAATCTCTGCAGACATTTGCTCTTTTTTGAGCCCAGCCCTGGGGAAAGTGGAAAAAGGTGGTTTTGAGGATGAAGTCACCAGGGAAGTGCACAGCTCCCAATGTCTGAGTGGCCACAGAAGCGGTTCCAAGAGAGGCTTAGAATAAGTACCACTTTTCCCTCCTGGCACTTTGAGTGTGGGATCAATCTCTGGACCTTTGCTCTGTTTTGAACCTTGTCCTGGGGAGACTGAAAAAAGGTGTTTTGGGGGATGAAGTCAGTAGGAAAGCGCACAGCCCCAAGGTTTGCGGGGCCATGGAAGAGGTTCCCAAAGAGGGTTAGAACAAGGACCACTTTTCCATTCTGGCACCTTGGGTGTGGGAGCTATCTGCAGACATTTGCTCTTTTTTGAGCCTTATGCTGGGGAGACTGAAAAAAGGTAGTTTTGAGGATGAAGTCACCAGGGAAGCGCACAGTCTCATTGTTTGTGGGGTTACGGCAGCTGTTTTCTGAGAGAAGTAGAACGAGCACCACTTTTCCCTCCTGGCACCTTGGATGTTGGAGCAATTTGCGTACCTTTGCTCTTTTTTGAGCCCAGCCCTGGGTAGAGTAAAAAAATGGTGGTTTTTGAGGATGAAGTCACCAGGGAAGTGCACAGCTCCCAACGTCTGAGTGGCCACAGAAGCGGTTCCCAGAGAGGGTTACAATAAGCACCACTTTTCCCTCCTGGCACCGTGAGTGTGGGAGCAATCTCTGACTATTTGGTCTTTTTTGAGCCTTGTCCTGGGGAGAGTGAAAAAAGGTGGTTTTGAAGATGAAGTTGCCAGGGAAGCACACAGCCCCAAGGTTTGCAGGGCCATTGAAGTGAGTTTTCTTTCCCACCACCTTGTGTGGGGAGCAATCCCCGGACATTTTCTTTTTTCATCCCTCCTCTGGGGAGTGTATTAGCACAGAGGTTAGAATGGTAACGAAAGCGCTTCCCAGAGACACTGAGAACAAGCTTCAGTTTTCCTTCCTGTGACCTTCACTGTGGGATCTATTTCTAAGTGTGGTACGTTTTTCACCCCGGCTCTGGGGAGAATGTTAGCACAGAGGTTAGAGGGGGAATGCAAGTGTTTCCTAGAGACAGTAAGCACAAGCACAACTTTTCCCTCCCGTCATTTTCCATGCTTGAGGAACCTCTATCTGTTCAGTGTTTTTCAACACGGCTCTGGGGAGAGTGCTCGAACAGAGCTTGGGGGAAATGAAAGCGGTTCCCAGCGATAGTGAGAACAAGGAACAGTTTTCCCTCCAGCACCTTCCATGTGAGAGCAAGTGCTATATGTTGACTGTATTTCAGTCCGGCTCCTGGGACAGTGTTAGCCCCTTGTTTAGAGGGGCAATGCAAGCAGTTCCAAGAGGCAACAAGCCCAAGCACTACTTTTGCCTCCCGGCATTTTCCATGTACAAGCAACCTCTCTATGTTTCCTGGTATTCAACTTGGCTCTGGGAAGAATGTTAGCACAGAGGTTTGTTGCATTAAGAGGCAAAACAGTTTTGGCAGAAAATAAACCCCCTTGCGTTCTAACAGTCCTCACCAAGGTGGGAGGCTAGGTGCAGCTAGGTTTAAATTCTGAGTGATGCCCAATTCACCACTATCAGTCCAGTTGCATTTAATATATTAAACTGTTGCGATTCCGGATACACTGATAGTGGACTGCACCTTCAGTCTAGTCATGCTCATGAACTAGCACGGCCACTCTCAAGTTGCGTTCAATGAGAAACCAAAATGACTAGCTACTTAAACAGTGCAGTTTATTTAAACAACAGATATATAGGTTCTTAGGATTGCCAGTGATAAATACACTGTCTGCAAAGCACCTGCAAATGAAGGTATTGTTAATTATACAAAACGCGCGACAATGTTATAAACAACACAGTCTGGCTATAAATGCAGGAAAGAGACTCTCTAGAGAGATTTCTAAGTTCCCCGAGAAAGCACTCAGTATAGTCTAAGTCTTACCCACAGGCGTCCCTATGTGGGGTAAGGAAGGCTCAGCCCATCGGCTGGTCCTGGAAGTCAAAGGCAGTCTGTGATGGAGTCCTCCCAGACTTGTTCACGATGGTGTCTTCCCTCATATCCCCCCTTTCGTGGGCTATTTTTATACTATTTTTTCCCTTCAAAGTGGAGTTTGAGTGACTTTAGTCATAAATACTTTAATTATGATTGGTATAAAATTCTCTCGCTCACATTTAAAGGTATAGCTTACAAAAAATTCAGGGTGCAGACTCAAGGAAGAGTGGTCGCACCTTGGAGGTGGGTAGCCTTTGGGATGGAGGTGTGTTTTTATATTATAATGACATTATAATGAGCACAGTTTGCACAAAGGACAGTATTTCATCAAAATTTGACAAAATGTTGGCTCAGGGTAGCAAGTACGCAGCTTATCGGTTCCATAGTACCATCTCGTTCCCATATCTGCTGGATTATCACAGAGCAGGGCTGTGGAAGGTCACATTCCACTCCATTCCCTGTGTTGCTTTGCAAGCAATATTGCATAGGGAATCGCAGATGTTGAAGTCTTCACATGCCAGCTGCAGATGTATTCTACATTATAAGCCTTTTGATTTTATACCTTTCCTTAATGTGTGAACAATGCTGTATTTTTGGTCCTTTTAGAAATTATTCCACAGTGCATTAAGTCTGTTAGGGCTTCATGGTAGGTTTTGGGTGGGTCCTAGTAGTGCACGGTGGCTGGTTTGTGCTGGTAATAGAGGAATTTTTGTGTGGATTTTGTGTGGATTGGGGAAGATAAATGCAGAAGCTTTTGCAACTCCCCCATTTATTTTGCAAGCTTGTTGTTGGTTCCTCCAGTCTCTTCAAGGATGTGGTATTCTTTGCTGTTTGTTCTTCACAAGGAGTTACATTTACCTATTTACCAGACTCTCAGTCCCTGGTGGTAACAATTCCCCCCTTTGAGACTTCCAAAGTTCACTCTTAGGTAGTCTCACATAAATCTGATGGTTATAGTATTTTCAACTTTCAGGATTACATAGACGAGCGCAACAAGAGGTAATTAGTGGTAGACAGTGAATCATCAAACAAGATATGATAGTTATAAAAACTATCATAATAATAGTGACAAACAACTGTTTAACCCATGCAAAGTTTGGAAGCCAGTTGGTTAACCAAGACCAAACAAGTCTTTCCCTTTCTTTGATCCCCTTGGCCAGATCATGTGTCTGTTTAATTTTTCCTTCAGTGATTTCGGAATTATCCACTAAATTGATGCAACACATTCCTTGAAATTCTTCACATCCATGGTTATGTCTTAACAACAAATGGTCAATTATTGCTCTATTCTCTAAAGCGGCCTGTCTAAGCCAAATTAATTCTTTTTCTATAGCCGACAATGCTTGTGAAGTATAATTGATATTTTTCACTAAGGTACAGGCTAGCCTCTTCATTGTATTTTAATTCTTTGCAACCCCAACTCCTGGAGCTAAAAAGGCTGCTGCTGAGATCTCAGATGGACTAAAAAGCGTTACTTTTTACTCACAAGCTTCATGCAGCTGGTGGGCTGTAGAGATAGGCAGTAGCATAGGGGATCTGTTTGACCTTGGTGAGACAAAGTTGTATCCTTGAGAGGCACCTTGAGAGAAAAGATAAGCAAGCATCAGGAGGTATCAGCAAGAAAAGGAATGTGAAAAGCAAAGCTGCTAGTCCGTGTGTACAGACAGAGACAACCAATCGGAAGACACCAAGAAGCATGTAGCAATTGACCTTCAACCTATCAGCAGGATGCTGACTACGCATGGAGAGTACCTGTAGACATAAAACTTGGAAAATTGTTGTAATAAAGGTCTTTGGTGCATACCCTGCCAGAGGCCATGAATCAATGCTCCTCAGACCACAAATGTTAGGGCGCTGGGCTTTCCTGGTGCCTTCAGCCTCAAAACCCTCATTTCTCACTCGCCCCAGGGCCAGCCTCAAAAATTACCATATGTCTAGATATTGCTGCCATCCCCAAGGTGCCACGAAGGAACACTGTTGCTTCTTTTAAAGCTCTCTGGGAACAGCCTGCGTTGCCCCACAGACCTTTTACTTCTGGACTTTCCTGGCGCCTTCAACCTCAAAACCACCCTTTCTCACTCGCCCCAGGGCCAGCCTCAAAAATTACCATATGTTTAGATATTGCTGCCACGTCCAAGCTGCCACGAGGGAAAACTGTGGCTTGTTTTAAAGCTCTCTGGGAACCGCTTGCATCGCCCCACAGACCTTGGGGCCCGAGCTTTACTGGTGCCTTCAGCCTGCAGACCACCCTTCCTCACACGCCCCAGGGCCGGCCTCCAAAATTTCCATATGTCCGGAGATTGCTGCCATGCCCAAGGAGCCACACGGGAAATGTGTGTCTTCTTTTAAAGCTTTCTGGGAACTCGTTATATTGGCCCAGAGAGCTTGGGGCTCCAGGCTTTCCTGGCACCTTCAGCCTCAAAATCACCCTGTCTCAGTCATCCCAGGGCCAGCCTCAAAAATTAGCATATGTCCAGATATTATTGCCACGCCCAAGGAGTAACGAGGGAAAACTGTGGTTTCCTCTAAAGCTCGCTGGGAATTGCTTGCATCGCCTCACAGAGCATGGGGCTCCGGGATTTCCTGGTGCCTTCAGCCTCAAAACCACCCTTTCTCACTCGCCCAAGGGTTGGCCTCAAAAATTTCCATATGTCCAGAAATTGCTGCCATGCCCAGGGAGCCACAAGGGAAAACTGTGGCTTGCTCTAAAGCTCTCTGGGAATCACTTGCATCGCCTCACAGAGACTGGGGCTCCGGGACTTCCTGGTGCCTTCAGCCGAAAATCTACCCTTTCCATCTTCGCCCACAGCCAACCTTAAAAATTTCCATATGTCCGGAGATTGCTGCCATGCCCAGGAAGCCACGAGGGAAAACTCTGGCTTGCTCCAAAACTCTCTGGAAATCACTTGCATCGCCCCACAGAGCTTTGGTTTCTGGGCTTTCCTGGTGCCTTCATCCTCAAGAGCACCATTCTCACTCGCCCCAGGGCTGACCTCAAAAATTTCCATATGTCCGGACATTGCTTCCTGTAAAGCTCTCTGGGAACCGCTTCTGTTTCTGCATAGAGCCTGGGACTCTGGGCTTTCCTGGCATCTCCAGCATCAAAACCACCCTTTCTCACTCACCCCAGGGCCGGCCTCCAAAATTTATATATATATGGAGATTGTAGGCACTCCCAAGGAGCCACGAGGGAAAACTGTGGCTGGTTTTAAAGCTCGCTGGGAATCTCTTGCACCTTCCCACAGAGCTTTCGGTTCCAGCATTTTCTGGTGTCTTCATCCTCAAAACCACCCTTTCTCACTCGTCCCAGAGCCAACCTCAAAAAGTTTCATATGTCCGGAATTTGCTGCCATGCCTAAGGAGTCATGAGGGAAAACTAAGCTTGTTCTTAAGCTCTCTCAGAAACTCTTGTATCGACCCACAGAGCCTGGGGCTCTGGGCTTTCCTGGATCCTCCAGCCTCAAAACCACCCTTTCTCACTCGCCCCAGGGCCGGTCGCAAAAATTTCCATATGTTCAGATTTGCTGCAACGCCCAAGGAGCCACGAGGGAAAAATGTGGCTTGCTGAACAACTCTCCGGAAATTGCTTGCATCGCCCCACAGAGTTTTGAGCTCCGGGATTCCCTGGCGCCTTCATCCTCAAAACCACACTTTCTCACTCACCCCAGAGCCAACCTCAAAAATTACCATATGTCCAGAGATAGCTGCCATGCCGAAGGAGCCACAAGGGAAAACTGTGGCTTGTTTTAAAACTCTCTGGGAACCGTTTGCATCGCCCCACAGAGCCTGGGGCTCCGGGCTTTCCTGGCAACTTCATCCTCACAACCACCCTTTCTCACTCGCCCCAACGCTGGCCTCAAAAATTTCCATATGTCCGGAGATTGCTGCCATGCCCAAAGAGCCACGAGGGAAAACTGTGGCTTGCTATACAGGTCTCAGGGAACGGCTTCTCTTGCCCAAAAGAGCCTGGGGCTCCGGACTTTCCTAGTGCCTTCAGCCCCAAAACCACCCTTTCTCACTTGCCCCAGAGCCAACCTCAAAAAGTTTCATATGTCCGGAATTTGCTGCAACGCCCAAGGCGCCACTTGGCAAAACTGTGGCTTGTTTTAAAGCTCTCTGGGAACTGACTGCATCGCCCCACACAGCCTGGGGCTGGGCCTCAAAACCACCATTTCTTATATGGCCCAGGGCCGGTCGCAAAAATGTCCATATGTCCAGACTTTGCTGCAACGGCTAAGTAGCTATGAGGTAAAACTGTGGCTTGCACCAAAATTCTCTGGAAATCGCTTGCATTGCCCCACAGAACTCTGGGCTACGGGCTTTCCTGGCGCCTTCAGCCTTAAAACCACCCTTTCTCAATCGCCCCAGGGCCGGCCTCAAAAATTTCCATATGTCCTGAATTTGCTGCCCTGCCCAGGGAGCCACGAGTGAAAACTGTGGCTTGTTTTAAACCTCGCTGGGAACTGCTTGCATCTACACACAGAGCTTTGTTTCCAGGATTTGCTGGTGCCTTCAACCTCAAAACCACACTTTCTCACTCGTCCCAGGGCTGGCCGCAAAAATTACTATATCTCTGGAGATTGTTGCCACTCCCAGGGAGCCAGGAGGGAAAACTATGGCTTTCCCTAATGCTCTCTGGGAACCGACTGCATCTCCCACACAGCCTGGGACTCCAGACTTTAGTGGCGCCTTCAGCCTCAAAACCACCATTTCTCATTTGCCCCAGGGCCGATCACAAAAATGTCCATATGTCCAGAATTTCTTCCACGCCCAAGTAGCCACGAGGGCAAACTGTGGCTTGTTTTCAAGCTTGCAGGGAACCGCTTCCATGTCCCCACAGAGCCTGGGACTCCGGGCTTTCCTGGCGCCTTCAGCCTCAAAACCACCCTTTCTCACTCGCCTCAGCACTGGCCTCAAAAATTACCATATGTCCAGAGATTGCAGCAACACCCAAGGAGCCATGAAGTTAAACTATGGCTTCTTTTCAAGGTCTCTGGGAAGCGCTTCTGTTGCCCTGCAGAGCTTGGTGGTCCGGGCTTTCCTGGCACCTTCATCCTCAAAACCACCCTTTCTCACTCACACCAGGGCTGGCCTCAAAAATTTCCGTATGTCCGGAGATTGCTGCCATGCCCAAGGAGCCAGGAGGGAAAACTGTGTCTTGCTCTAAAGCTCTCTGGGAACTGATTGCATCACCATACAGAGCTTTGGGCTCCGGGCTTTCCTGGTGCCTTCCGCCTCAAAACCACCCTTTCTCACTCGCCCCAGGGCCGGCCTCAAAGATTACCATATCTCTGGAAAATGTTGGCGCGCCCAAGGAGCCACGAGGGAAAACTGTGGCTTTTTTTAAAGCTCTCTGGGAACCTCTTGCATCAACCCACACAGCTTGGGGCTCGGGGCTTTCCTGGGGCTTTCATCCTTAAAACCACCATTTCTCATTTGCCCCAGGGCTGGCCTCAAAAACTTCCATATGTCCGCAGATTGCTGCCACACCCAAGGAGCCACGAGGGAAAACTGTGCCTTTCTGTAAAGGTCTCAGGGAAGCACTTGCATCGCCATACAGAGCTTTGGGCTCCGGCCTTACTTGGCGCCTTCAGCCTCAAAAACACCCTTTTTCACTCGCCCCAGGGTCGACCTCAAAAATTTCCATATTGCTGCCATTGCTGCCATTCCGAAGGAGCCACGAAGGTAAACTGTGGCTTGTTTCAAAGCTCTCTGGGAACCGCTTTTATTGCCCCACAGAGCTTGGTGTTCCGGGTTTTCCCGGTGCCTTCATCCACAAAACCACTCCTTCTCACTCGCCCCAGGGCTGGCCTCAAAAATTTCCATATGTCCGGAGATTGCTGTCATGCCCCAGGAGCCACGAGGGAAAACTGTGGTTTGCTGTAAAGATTTCTGGGAACCACTTCAATTGCCCGACAGAGCCTGGGGCTCTGGGCTTTCCTGGTACCTTCAGCCTCAAAACCACCCGTTCTCACTCACCCCAGGGCTGGCCTCAAAAGTTACCGTATGTCCAGAGATTGCTGCCATGCCCAAGGAGCCACGAGGGAAAACCGTGGCTGGTTCCAACACTCTCTGGAAATCGCTTGCATTGCTTCACATAGCCTGGGACTCCGGGCTTTCCTGGCGCGTTCGGCCTCAAAACCACCCTTTCTCACTCGCCCCAGGGCCGGCCTCAAAAATTACCATATGTCCAGAGATTGCTGCCACGCCCAAGGAGCCACGAGGGAAAACTGTGGCTTGTATTCAAGATGTCGGGGAACAGCTTCTGTTGCCCCACAGACCTGGGGCTCCGGGCTATCCTGGCGCCTTCACCCTCAAAACCACCCTTTCTCACTCGTCGCAGATCCAACCTCAAACATTTACATATGTCCAGAGATTGCTGCCATGCCCAAGAAGGCATGAGGGAAAACTGTGGCTTGTTTTAAAGCTCTCTGGGAACTGACTGCATCGTCCCACAGAGGTTGGGGCTCTGAGCTTTCCTGGCGCCTTCAGCCTCAAAACCACCCTTTCTCACTTGCCCCAGTGCTGGCCTCAAAAATTACAATATGTTCGGATGTTCCTGCCATGCCCAAGGAGCCACGAGGGAAAACTGTGGCTTTCTGTAAAGGTCTCAGGGAAGCACTTGCATCGCCATACAGAGCTTTGGGCTCCGGGCTTTCCTGGCGCCTTCAGCCTCAAAAGCACCCTTTCTCACTCGCCCCAGGGCTGGCCTCAAACATTACCATATGTCTGGAGATTGCTGCCACGCCCAATGAGTCATGAGGGAAAAGTGTGGCTTCTTTTATGCGTCTCTGGAACCGCTTTTGTTCCCCACGGAGCTCTGGTTTCTGGGCTTTCACGGTGCCTTCAGCCTCAAAACCACTCTTTCTCACTCGCCCCAGAGCCAACCTCAAAAATTTCCATTTGTCCGGTATTTGCTGTCATGCCCAAGAGCCATGAGGGAAAACTGTGGCTTTCTGTAAAGGTCTCAGGGAACCGCTTGCATTGCCCCACAGGGCTTTGGGCTCCGGACTTTCCTGGTGCCTTCAGCCTCAAAAGCACCCTTTCTCACTTGCCCCAGGGCTGGCCTCAAAAATTACCATATATCCAGATGTTCCTTGCACGCCCAAGGAGACACGAGGGAACACTGTGGTTTGTTCTAAAGCTCTCGGCGAACCGCTTGCATTGCCCCACAGAGCTTTGGGCTCTGGGCTTCCTGGCCACCTCGAGCCTCAAAACCACCCGTTCTCACTCGCCCGAGGTCCGGCCTAAAAAATTACCATATGTCCAGAGATTGCTGACATGCCCTAGGAGCCACGAAGGTAAACTGTGGATTGTTTGAAAGCTGTCTGCGAACCGCTTGCATTGCCCCACAGAGCTTGGGCCTCCGGGCTCTCCTGGTGCCTTCAGCCTCAAAACCACCCTTTCTCACTCGCTTCAGAGCCAACCTCAATAATTTCCATACCTCCTGAGATTACTGCCATGCCCAAGGAGTCATGAGGGAAAACTGTGGCTTCTTTTATATGGCTCTGGAACCGCTTTTGTTGCCCCAGAGAGCTTTGGGTTCCGGGCTTTCCTGGCGCCTTCAGCCTCAAAACCACCCTTTCTCACTCGCCCCAGTGCTGGCCTCAAAAATTAGCATATGTCCAGAGATTGCTCCCACGCCCAAGGAGCCACGAGGGAAAACTGTGGCTTCCTCCAAATCTCTCTGGGAACCGCTTCCATTGCCCCACAGAGCTTTGGGTTCCAGACTTTCCTGGCGACTTCAGCCTCAAAACCACTCTTTCTCACTCGCCCCAGAGCCAACCTCAAAAATTTCCATTTGTCCGGAATTTGCTGTCATGCCCAAGAGCCATGAGGGAAAACTGTGGCTTTCTGTAAAGGTCTCAGGGAACCGCTTGCATTGCCCCACAGGGCTTTGGGCTCCGGGCTTTCCTGGTGCCTTCAGCCTGAAAAGCACCCTTTCTCACTCGCCCCAGGGCTGGCCTCAAAAATTCCCATATGTCCAGATGTTCCTTGCACGCCCAATGAGAGACGAGGGAACACTGTGGTTTGTTTTAAAACTCTCTGGGAACCGCTTCTACTGCCCCACAGAGGTTGGGGCTCCGGGCTTTCCTGGCACCTTCAGCCTCAAAACCACCCTTTCTCTGTCGCCCCAGGGCTGGCCTCAAAAGTGCCATATGTCCAGATATACTCTCACGCCCAAGGAGCCAATGGGAAAAATGTGGCATGCTATAAATATCTCTGGGAACCGACTGCATCACCTCGCACAGCCTGGGGCTCCGGGCTTCCCTGGTGCCTTCAGCCTCAAGACGATCCTTTCTCACTCGCCCCACGGCCGGCCTCAAAAATTACCATATGCCCAGATATTCCTTGCACGCCCAATGAGACACGAGGGAACACTGTGGCTTCTTTTATACAGCTTTGGAAGCACTTGGATTGCCCCACAGAGCTTTGGGCTCCGGGCTTCCCTGGCACCTCGAGCCTCAAAACCACCCGTTCTCACTCGCCCGAGGTCCGGCCTCAAAAATTACCATATGTCCGGAGATTGCTGTCACGCCCAAGGAGCCACGAAGGTAAACTGTGGATTGTTTTAAAGCTGTCTGGGAACCGCTTGCATTGCCCCACAGAGCTTGGGCCTCCGGGCTTCCCTGCCACCTTCAGCCTCAAAAGCACCCATTCTCACTCGCCCCAGGGCCGGCCTCAAAAATAACCATATGTCCGGAGATTCCTGTCACGCCCAAGGAGCCACGAGGGAAAACTGTGGCTTGTATTCAAGATGTCGGGGAACAGCTTCTGTTGCCCCACAGACCTGGGGCTCCGGGCTATCCTGGCACCTTCACCCTCAAAAGCACCCTTTCTCACTCGTCCCAGAGCCAACCTCAAAAATTTCCATATGTCCAGAGATTGCTGCCATGCCCAAGAAGGCACGAGGGAAAATCGTGGCTTGTTCCAACACTCTCTGGAAATCGCTTGCATTGCCCCACAGGGCTTTGGGCTCTGGGCTTCCCTGGCACCTCGAGCCTCAAAACCACCCTTTCTCACTCGCCCCAGGGCTGGCCTCAAAAATTTCCATATGTCCGGAGATTGCTGCCACGCCCAATGAGTCATGAGGGAAAAGTGTGGCTTCTTTTATAGGTCTCTGGAACTGCTTTTGTTGCCACACAGAGCTTGGGGGTCCGGGTATTCCTGTCATCTTCAGACTCAAAACCACTCTTTGTCATGCGCCCCAGGGCTGACCTCAAAAATTTCCATATGTCCAGAGATTGCTGCCACGTCCAAGGAGCCACGAGGGAAAACTGTGGCTTATTTTAAAGCTCTCTGGGAACCGCTTCTGTTGCACCACAGAGCCTGGGGCTCCAGGCTTTCCTGGCACATTCAGCCTCGAAAGCACCCTTTCTCACTCGCTTCAGAGCCAACCTCAAAAATTTCCATACCTCCGGAGATTACTGCCATGCCCAAGGAGTCATGAGGGAAAACTGTGGCTTCTTTTATATGGCTCTGGAACCGCTTTTGTTGCCCCACAGAGCTCTGGTTTCCGGGCTTTCCTGGCGCCTTCAGCCTCAAAACCACCTTTTCTCACTCGCCCCAGGGCCGGACTCAAACAT